>JAWWQZ010000141.1:0-1463331 GCA_033815515.1 Cryptocheilus praepositus | reverse complement strand
GATAAATTTCAGCGGACGCATATATGCGTCCGTAGCAGTCAAAGGGTTAACATTTTTTCACGATAAACACAAAAAATGAATTGTGTAAGTAGCACTTCTCGCGGTGGTGTTCTTTGATTGGTACAGAAGTGTGAAGCATTAAATATATTAATTCTGGAAAAGCTAGTGAAAATTGAGTGAAGGTGATTGGTGGAAAGTGGTTTCGGAAGGAGGCGACAACTTTATAAATAGTACCAGGTTGTTCAATAAGTTTTGTTTTGTTTTGTTGAACATTTTTTCATTTCAATCAGATAAACACAAAAAAAAAGAAATGAATTGTGTATAATGAACGTTCACCTTCAATTAGAACAGCAATTTAAACGTTCTCGCGGTGGTGTTCTTAAGATCGTCTTGACTGAGAGGGATTGGTACATATTTTAAATGTTTTGAGTGAAGCATTAAATATTAATATTAATAAATTCTGGAAAAGCTAGTGAAAATTGAGTGAAGGTGATTGGTGGAAAGTGGTTTCGGAAGGAGGCGACAACTTTATAAATAGTATAGGAGGTATAAATAATATAATAGGAGACAAATTTCGGGAAATCGCCGATACATGGAACAAGTTTTCCCGGAATATTAATTAGAACTGCGAAACGGTGTTTAATGAGCGGTTATTGATGCGTCTAGTGGCGGGATTAAGATTTGGGCCTGTCATTGCGTATTAGGACCTCGGCACACATGTAGCAATGAAACTTGTGCTCTGGGTCGGAGCCATTCTTTGCTCCGTTAGCTCGGAACATATATGTACATAAATAGCTGCCAACAGACATAAACTTCGCGTGCGTTGACACAACATCGCGTACGACCAGGCAAAGAAGATGTCGCGAAATCGTACGAGTATCGGCCACCAATTGACGAACGACAATTCAATCGATACTTTAATTGTTAAATGCAGTGTCTCAAAAATGAAACATTGTCTTTAACTCGTAATTAAAATATTAACCGTAGTGAAAGTTTTACTTTTGGCTGTATGCCACCGTAGCTCGATGCATTCAAATGAAATAAGAAAAAAAAGCAAAAAGTAAGTCCGCGCGCTTTTCAATATGACATTTAGTTTGACGAATTGTTTTGGCGCGTTCGAAGAAGTTCGCGGAAAATTAGGCGAGGCAATAAAATAAAATTTAATAGAATGCAAATAAAAACAAAGTGCAATAATATAAATTAATTAAAATTTTATAATTATTAGTAAGTAAATATATGGATACTTGTTTCTTAGCAATTAAACGATATTCTGTTTGCTCTGCATGGTGTATTATTTTTCAAACACTTCATTTTTTAAGAAAAATATTAATATTCGTATACTATTTTTTTTAATATTTTCATGACCCTATATAATATATGCATACTTTTTTCTTAGCAATTAAACGATATTATTTATGTTTCTGCTGCATAGCATATCATTTTTGGAACACTTCATTTTTTCAGAAAGAAAAATGTTAATACCTATATACTATTTTTTTATTTTTTTTCATAAACCTACACGATAATGTACGTATAATAGAATTGTTTGGGTCGAGATGAAAAAATCATGCATGTAAGGGTTGAACATCTTCGCGGACGCGTGACAAGCGTTGCTGGTAGGCGAGCAAATCGAACCGGCGGCTAAAAAGGCACGAATGCACAATCGGCCGCGGCATCGTCGCAACTATGGCTTTACGCGCTTTACAGTGTGGCGCGCGCTAGATTTTATATTTAGGATGGCACGATGTAACTCTAGAACTACTGAATTAGGTTAGAACGAAAATACCGACGCCCACGCGCTCGACGCTTTCGGCTCTGCGCATTATGTATTTACGTGTTACTACGGCGTTATCAACTTGACCGCATCGCCGGCGGCTTCTCCTTTTTTTATTGCGCAATAAACAGAGCCGACAGGTATTAACTATCGGGCCTGTTCCGTAGGCAGGCGAGACGTTCGACGGGTGAAAATAGACGGCCGATGATTTTTCGCACGTGCCGCGAGCACCGTGACGCAGACGGTCCCGTAAAAATAATTTACAGCGGTTGCACATTTCGTCGCGACGTCGAATCCGCGGATGAATCTTCCCGAGGGCGAGATGATCTGGCGGCGAAATTGATCGGATCTGATCGCCGGGCGAGAAAATTGAGGTGTGACTGAAAGGGTAATGGGGGACGTGTTATTTTAGGGTGAATGTAGTCATTCATGTGGGATTTAGATAGGTGGAAGTAGACGCAGAGCTATCGCTATACTATTTAGGAACATTCATAGTAGAAAGGGAACACGTTAGTTTTAGTTCTTAAACTTGCGTTTTTTCGTACTTACGTCTTTAAGATTTGGCATTCGATTTTCAACTGCCGTTTTTCTTTTTATCCGCCTATCCTCTCACTTATACTTTTATAACACTTTGACTGCCATGGTGGTCATCGGTGACCGGCGCAAAAAGTCTCACGAAAAATTCAAAAAATACCCAATCCGTCGCATTTATAATTTTGAAGATGCAATTAATATTGAATAGTGATTCAATTCTTTGGCTTCCGATACCTTCGCATTATTTTCATTTTGCACAATTCAATCATATTCTGTAGTACTTCATCCCGTTGCGGTTTTAATATAGTAAAATACGCGTGGCAGTCAAAGTGTTAATTCGTGTTGCATCCCTTATCTAGATATTTATGGGCGCCATCGCGCCGCGGGTTAATTTTGTTGCAGTTAATGAAATTGCACGTGACTTAATTCCAGTACAGATACATGCGTTCGTCCTCACATTGATGATACTGCAATTATTTTGGCACAGCCAAAGTGTAATCTGATTTTTCGGTATGGGATTTGTGCCGTTGACGAAGGAATGAACTTTCGATGCTGATTGAAAGTTGCAGAGTAGAAGATGGAAAGCTTATTCAGTGTATAAAGTATATATGAATATTAACTATATATAATATTATATAAGTATACGAATTAACTTAAGTATGTGAAATTAATAAACTATCTACATTGCTAGTTTCTTGCTTTTATTATTTGAATGCTTTCGCTAACTTCTATCAATGAAATTCCATGAATATATAAATCAATGATAATGAATATTTAAATCAATTTCCACCTCAGACTTCCAATTTTAAGCTTCTGCTTTCTGGGTGTCTTCCTCCCGACAATCTCGCATACTTATATATTTCCCCGTCAATCTACCGGTAAACGGCTTTTCACGGTTCCATTTACGCGCGGTTTTTGTGGGGAATTACTGTACGTCGTCTTGACAGGTCGTTAACAGCACTTGACGCTGGAAAGATTATTCACAATGTCCTTGCCCATATCGGCAGACAGTGACGGATTTGGCGTTTGGGAGGCCGCAAGCGCAATTCAGTTATAAAGCCCCCCTCTAAATATTTTTGGTACCACTACAGTGTGTATTATACGTGCACATTCTTACTGCAGCACGCGCTCTAGATTCGGTATTATGGTTTTAATCACTTAAGTTGCACAATTTGTTCATATGCATTTTAGTAAATGACCGCATATTATTTATTTTATTTATTTAACACTAAACATACCGGTACTTTACACTTACCTATTCTTACCATGAGGGGTCATTTGACTCCTTATGAAATAAACGTTGATTTTCAGAAAGAAATTCCTAATTTATTAAAGGGAGAAATTGAATAATCAGATGATATAAGAATTTACAGAAAGTCAAGTGACCAAAGAAATAGGAAGAAATGTACGATTTTAAAGTCAATTTTGAAAGGTGTCATTTGACCCCACTTGGTACGTTTAGTGTTAAGAAATCCTTTATCACCGCATTTAAATTAAATTTCATGTCTTTTCACCAACTGTACCCAATACACTATCATTACCAAATACAACTTAACCATTACAATAACTCTTATACCTTCTTCTCCTCTTTCGCCTATCCTAGCTCAATCTGTGCTACTCGCGAAAAATTCGCGGTGATACTCAAACATTTCAAAGTAACGTATTATATATATACGCGGTTAGCAAATGTTAACTTGACGTTCTCTGCAATCTAAAATTTCGCCTCGTTTCAACAAATTCTCAAACATTCGCAAGACATACAGGCAATTCTCCCCAATCGTTTGTCTAACTGTGAACATTTCCATCTGCTCCAAATTTCTACCCGTTGTCCGGTCGCCCAAGAAATTTTCCATGAAAACCGCCGTGACGCAATATCGCGTGTCTTCTCTTCCCTCCACCTTTTGCTCCCGTTGTCCCTCGGCGTCCGTCCGCGAAGGTACGTTCATTCTATTTCCACATTGACCACACCTGTCTCCAGGTTTATCTTATCTGTGCTACTCGCGAAAAATGCGCGGTGTTACTCAACATTCAAAGTAACGTGCCCGGTTGGCAAAAGTTAACTTGACGCTCTCTGCAATCTAAAATTTCGCTTCGTCTCAACAGATTTTCAAACATTCGCAAGACATACAGACAGTTCTCCCCAATCGTTTGTCTAACTGTGAACATTTCCATCTGCTCCATATTTCGACCCGTTGTCCGGTCGCCCAAGAAATTTTCCATGAAAACCGCCGTGACGCAATATCGCGTGTCTTCCCCTCCCTCCACCTTTTGCTCCCGTTGTCCCTCGGCGTCCGTCCGCGAAGGTACGTTCATTCTATTTCCACATTGACCACACCTGTCTCCAGGTTTATCTTATCTGTGCTACTCGCGAAAAATGCGCGGTGTTACTCAACATTCAAAGTAACGTGCCCGGTTGGCAAAAGTTAACTTGACGCTCTCTGCAATCTAAAATTTCACTTCGTCTCAACAGATTTTCAAACATTCGCAAGACATACAGACAGTTCTCCCCAATCGTTTGTCTAACTGTGAACATTTCCATCTGCTCCATATTTCGACCCGTTGTCCGGTCGCCCAAGAAATTTTCCATGAAAACCGCCGTGACGCAATATCGCGTGTCTTCCCCTCCCTCCACCTTTTGCTCCCGTTGTCCCTCGGCGTCCGTCCGCGAAGGTACGTTCATTCTATTTCCACATTGACCACACCTGTCTCCAGGTTTATCTTATCTGTGCTACTCGCGAAAAATGCGCGGTGTTACTCAACATTCAAAGTAACGTGCCCGGTTGGCAAAAGTTAACTTGACGCTCTCTGCAATCTAAAATTTCGCTTCGTCTCAACAGATTTTCAAACATTCGCAAGACATACAGACAGTTCTCCCCAATCGTTTGTCTAACTGTGAACATTTCCATCTGCTCCAAATTTCTACCCGTTGTCCGGTCGCCCAAGAAATTTTCCATGAAAACCGCCGTGACGCAATATCGCGTGTCTTCCCCTCCCTCCACCTTTTGCTCCCGTTGTCCCTCGGCGTCCGTCCGCGAAGGTACGTTCATTCTATTTCCACATTGACCACACCTGTCTCCGGGTTTATCTTCGCGGGTCCGGCTTGTCATGTGCGGCGACGAGATTATGCGTCCAACGAATGATGGATTGGCCGGCCAAACGTGCCGCGCGCCCGATGAAACAACATCCACGAGTTTGGGTGTGAAAGCAGCGGTGGCTTCTAATTCAGGCGTGTCGCCGCTAATGAAACACCGAGCGGCACAAAGAAGTAACGGGCCGAAGGTATACGTGGAGAGTGAAGAGGAGGGTACGTGGAGAGTGAATGTTGCGCAAGACGTTAATCCGTTCGGCAAACATTACGGAGTCGTCGGGGGAGACGCGGGGATTTTCGGGCGAACGGACACGTTTGCCGGAAAGAACGTAAACGCGCGGCCGAGTGTCGAGGATGACGTGTATCGCCTCGGCTTTCCTCGAAATATTCGTTACGCACGGCCGTCTCGAAATAATCTCCGAAAATTTCTTTTCTGCGCCCTAGCCGCGTCTGCGATGCTTCGCGGAATCGGTGGGAGCAGGCGCGATTGAATAGAGCAAATGATAAGCATGATATCGGTAGGTAACTGGAGTCATTGGGTCGATTGAGGAGTGAGATTTAATGTGGGAGTAATGTGGCTATTTTTGTTTTTCACTAATGTTGTTTTGATATATTGGGGTTTGTTCCGACGTACACCTTAACTGGTGGATAAGTTTCATTATTGGTGTAGCATAGTCAGAGTATAGGAAGCGCAATGTACCTATGTAACGAGAGTGTCTACTCAATTGCGGATCGAAACTTGAAGAATATGGTAATGATACAAAAATTTCAAAATAATACAATAATCAAGCCTATTACGTGTCCACTCATCTATAGATCGAAGTAAACATGTCATTCACAACATCACCCCAAAATGTTCACAACAAAAAACAACAATTAAAACGAAGAAATCACAGAAACCACCCATCCTCGTGCCAAACCGCGTACACGAAGACCATACAACAACCAACTCAATTGAGGGCTGAGGCTTGAGGAATAGGGTGATAATACGAAAATTTGAAAATTGTACAATAATTAACCCTATTACGTGTCCACCCACCCACTGTTCGACATAAACATTCCACCCACTAGATCACATCCACACGTTGACAAAAAGAAGAAATCGACACTTTAAAAACTTTAACAATAAAATCCTAAAATCAATACTTTCTAATATAAGAGGACTTTATACGTTCCTTCATTTTGTCCATTCTTTCATTATCCACTTAAAACGGAGAAATCAGAGAAGCTACACACGCGAAGACCATACAACAATCAACCCTATTACGTGTCCGACATTTCATCCACCCGATCACATTAACCCTTTGCGGACGAGCGACGCATATGTGCGTTCAGCATAAGATATTCCTATAACCGATGAAGGCATACTTATGTTCGGCGAAAACACCTGATAAAGCCGAGATATAAATATGCGTTCAATAAAAATAAGTAATAGAGCCGAGGCGGGCATATATGTATGTATTTTACAAATGGCATGTGTTAAACGAGAGTTGGTAATTTTGATGGGTGTCATCGGCTTCGAATCGCTCCGTCCGCAAAGGGTTAACACGTCGCCAGAAAGCAGAAATCGCAAGAGCCGGCCAGATGTCAGCGAGACGTCCCATTGCAACGAGCGGATCCGCGATTAGGCGAGGTCAAAAATGCCCGTCCGGGAGAAAGCTGCCTCGGAGCAGGCGGTATTCCTTCTTCGGCCGCGGCGAAGTCGTGGGGGAGGCGAGACGCGGAAATTCATGCGTCTATCCCGCCGCGAGGGAACGTGTGAGTTTTTTCCCCATCCAAACTTAGCGCGTTTCTCCATAACGCTGCGTGCACCTGGTGTTACCTGAAGACTTCTGGTTTTGGGATGAACGACACTGGCGCAAATGCTTTGCCTATTGGCGAAACACCGTCACGCCAAATAACGAAGTCTTCCGGCACCTCTTATCGGCGACGGGTCTCGCACGCTCGAGCATTTATTGCCCACCACGCCGCGGAGCAAAGTTACCTATCGGCGGGCCGCGCACAATTTTCCCCCGGCTGTCATTAGCAGCACTCACGCAGAACCCCATGGGTGCCTTCGTCAACGACGCCGATCGTGGCACTCCGCTTTCTAACTACGGCCTAGGTCATCAGGCTCTATCGCACGCGGACCAAAAGATAACCTCACTTGATAATGATACAAGAAACTGACTCCTACGACTGTTGACCAAGTCCCCAGTTGGGTGACTGTGCTCTACTTGAAGCTGAAGGTGGTCATTGAATTAGTAGACGTTCGCTTTGTTAGGCATTTAATTTTTTGGCGTTATTATATCAAAACGTTGGTCAACCTTAATCATTGATTTCATAATAATACGCAAAAATGTAACCAGTTTCCATGATTTTTGACGAACTATGCACTTTTCATCGATCAGAAGTTACAGTTGGATACTGATTGAGTAAACACTCCTTATCAGGCATTTTCCCTTTGTTTCGGGTGTTAGGTTAATTTTATTTTTTTGTGGATATTTTGTCGAAACTTTGGTCAAACTTAACGATTGACTTCATAATAAGACGCAAAATTTTAACCGGTTTCTACGATTTTTGACGAACTTCACACTTGTACACTTGTACACTTGTAATCGACTAGAAGTTTGTCAAACCAGATTTTTGTCAAACTCGAAAGAGTCCTTTGTGGCTGAAATTGGAAATTATTTGAGAATATTTATGAGAATTTTTGTTCTCTACATTCTCTACACGAGACTTCTAATTCTCTACATATTTCACACTCCAGTTCACACATCTTGTTCCTTAGTTCACACACCAGTTTCACTCGTTCTCTTTATCAAGTAACCATTGCCTCTTCAAAGTTTTATCGAAAATGCAACAAAACTGATGTAAAGGTTAATGAATGCAAAAACATCCCCCGTAAACCGGTGAGTTTATCGCAGCACGACATACCATTCTAGTCAATACATTCTAACCTCAACAAAAACTCTCGCTCAATTTCTAATTTCGATAAAAAACGGTCTCTTTCCACATCGGCAATGCTCGAAAATGCCTAACTACTGAACTTCTGCCCGAGTTGTCGACTGGCCGCGGTCGCCAGGAAGGAACCGACGACGGATCATTGAACCTCCTCTTAGACCTTATATGGGTCGGCCTGCCAAACGAATTATTGAAGCGGTCGCCTTTAGAAAACAGCCCGCAGACTGGTCCCATTGAGATACGGAGCCACCTATCCGCGATCGGCGCGGCTTTCTTCGTGCTCTTCTTCGTCTTCATTCATCAAACCCCGCATTCCCGCGGTCCGTTGACAAGCCCGGTCGGCATTACCCTAGTGCAGCTTTTTGATAGCAACGTCGACTGATGTTCGCGTCCGCGAAAAAGCAGGAATCGACCTGGCGATTGTTCTTTGACAGGTCCTTACGACATTGTTATGATTCCAGTACTTGTGGCTGAACGGAGAGGGACCGAGAGGGAGTTGGATGCGCTTTTATGCGTTCGAAGCGAAGGGCGTTAGGTAAAACGCGATGGATGTGCGGTATTTGTGGTTTACGGGACGCCGACTTGATGTATTTTAAATTAATGAACGAAAATGACAGGAGATAGCTATGTTTGGGTTGTATGATGAGCCTTTTAATGGCTTTTATGATGGCTATGTTTGGGTTGTATGTGAGCCTTTTAATATTGAGCCGACCGAAAGAGGAGTTCTGCCACTTTTTCCTTATGAAATATGTATCTATTTAAAAAAAAAAATATATATATATGTGTATATATATATATATATATAAAGTAAGTTAAGTAAATATATATATATATATATATATATGTACATACATATATTAGTTTGCATTTTGTTATAGTCTTTTATAATAAGTGGCTGCAACGAAAACGTATGTGACATAATTATTCCAACCGATAAATCTAAACCAATCCCTACGGTATTTTCACAATAATTATTTACGATGTTTGCATGTTTTCAAATGTATGTTTGTATGTTTGAAATGCCATATTTTTAACTTTACGAATGAAAAAATTGAAAGCCACCGATGATAGCACGTTAAAAGTGTTCACTATTATGCAAACCAGTAATCTCCTAGTTTTCTACGAAATTCTTTAAAAAATAATATCTATCTAAATAGTTATAGGAAAACGTGACGCAACCGTGCGAAATTCCCCGAGGCCAACATGTTGATTATAATTCAACCTTGGTCATCGTTTCGTATTTTACGTCTATTAACCTCGTCGAACGCACTACGACACATGCATATGTTCAATTTCGTTAAAGTATACTTAGCTTCAAAAAAATTCAGGATGTTAACTTGTGAATTATTGCATACGCAGAATATTATGTCGCATACACTACGATTTGACCGATCTCAACGGCACAGTATACATTTTCTCGTGTCAAACGAAACGGCTCGAGTGAATGCACACGTAAGAGTGCGCGTGAAAATGCATGTGTTCAAATGATACCGTATCTGGCTACGCTTCTTATACCTACGGCATTGGATCACGTGTCATTCGAATCGTAGGCGTGCGATTTAACGTTTTAGTCGAGCGAAAGAGGGCAGATCGAAAGATGAACGCAAAAGGCAGGTTTCGTCGGTCATTACAGGAAATGCCGATTAACAACAATTTGCTTCAGTTACCGCGCGGCCGATCGCTGACTTTCTCCTTTTTAGTCGGAAGATAAGAGTGACTGCGAGTGGTCATAAATCTTGCAGTGACTTCTTAATTCCGCCGCGACTATCGGGGACTATCTTCCAATGATTCGGCCGCATCGAGTCCCCTTCTGACTTTTAGTTTCACTCCTGGCGACCAGCTTAATCGACCACTTCAGAGAAGCGTTCCTTTACGTAATGCATGTATTCCCGGATATCTACTGTCGACGATCAATCATAATTCTTCGCCGGATTTATATGAACGTTGCCACAAGCTTTTTTATGTGCATCAATGCACAGGGTGTCGGAGAGTGTCCGGACAACAAAATTGCGCACGCATATTTTGCAAATGGAAAGTAGAGAAAAATGTTATAGGATTGTAGTAGTGAGAAGAATGAATGGGCGAGTGTGTGTGCATGTAGATAAAATGAATAAAAATGGGTAAATGCCTATACGTTCCCCATTTCTAATTAACCATGAGAAAATTTTCGGAAAAATATCGCACAAACACTAGTATTGTTTTTGTTCTAGACGAGGCAACAATAAGTTACAGGTTGCACTGCGATCATATTAACAAGCTTTCTGTTTCTAGAAGAAATTCTGCTCTTTACTAATGGCAATGACATTTTATGATCCCCTAAAAGCCTCAAAAAACTCCGGCGACAGGCGAAAATATCTGAACGAGTTCTATTGACACCAAATCAAAGAATCTTAATTAAACGTGCGGACGACATAATATTAACAATTAATCATCTTCTTTCTTTTCTCTTAACTCTGCTCTCCTTATATACGACGCTCTCTCTTCTTTTCACAAACAAACGAAACGCAGATCACCTTATCGCTGGCTTATCTTTTTTACATCCTTGCCAACCAGTTTATCCTACAATCTTCCATACGCCTCTCTAATGTAAAAATTGATCGCCGAATTTCACATGCACGTATTCACACTCTGTCACACACATTCCTCTTACTACGCCACACATTTTTCAGCCTATTATCGTACCGCGTACGTTCAACCATCCACAATTACGAGGCGCCACGTCCAATTCCGAAATCCGGAAGGATGGACACATCACGGCCAATTGTGTGTTGCTCGCGAGTTGTCAGGCGTCGTCTCATTCCTAAGGACAACCGCCTAGCAGACAGGAGCGATCCTTCACGTCGCGACGTCCTAGTCGCCGCGATCATGAAATGTAGATCACGCTCGTCTACTTTCCTACAGCGCAGTGAAACCGTGCGGCAAATCGTCTGTAATTCCACCCACGTGCTACGTTCGAGCTACGGTCCATTCATCAGGCCGAGGCATGCGGCTCTAATACCCGGAGCTCGAACGAAACGGAATGAACAGCACATGAGCAGAACGGGTCCACATAAATACGCGCCGCGTCCGCATGAGCAACCCTTATGCCATATAAGAAACGCGTTTGGAGCCGCACGCTCGCGAAGAAGTCGACTCGACGCGATGCGATGCGAAGCTGAATGCAGATGCGCTGTACATTAACCCTTTAACTGCGGAATACTTCCGGCCGAAGCATTCGCTGAGGACGAAACACTTTCGCTAGTGTGAACTATGTTGATAAGAGTTTTATCTTGCAGATTAAATAATACAAGAAAATTATTTGATGAAGAAGGCATGTGTATTCTACTGGTACATTGGTACTTGTGGCTGCAATAGGTAAAAAATCGAAACGATTGGGGGCATAATAGGCGTCCGCCGAAACCTATCGGTATCCACTATGGGCGCATATATGCGTACATAGCAAGCAAAGGGTCATAATCGCAAGACATAAGAGCAAGGGAGTATAATGCAGAGTATTTCCGTCGTGACAAGAAATACGGTTATTCCTTCAAGACGAGTGTAGTCTCGTCGTGCGTAAGAAGTAGTTGGCGTTCGCTATTTAAATTGCGATTTTAGTGGAAACTAATATATATATGTATATATACATAGAATGTCGCACAATAATTCTTTCCGCTGGAACAAATTATTTTTGTGTCAAATTTTTCCAAAATTTAGTGAAAGCCCCTGACAAAACGAACATCTACTCCCAATGTGGCGGCACCCGACACCCCGAGACCCTTAAAGCTGTTCCGACAAAAATTCCTTTCCCCGCAACCAATGAGTTTTGTCACAAATTTCTCCACAATTTCCTAAAAGCACTCTGTCTACTCAGCACGCCGAAAACTGTCTAACAAACCGATCTACATCCAACAAAATTCTACTACACGCCCCGCAGTGCGTCGCAACCAAATTTTCTCACTCAGAGCATCCAACAAATAACCCAATCACCCCACAAAAATCTCGACCACCTTCTCCCCTCGTTCAAAAACTGAAGTCCGAACTCAAAGACCGTAATTCGACCATTTAACTTCCTTTTCCCACCGTCCCGCCGCGTTCACGACGCAGGAAGCGATTGTTGAACCTCCCGGACCTTCTTCCTCGCCGAGGTTTCGCCCGAAATTTCGCCGGCCTCCGCGCATCGCTGACTTATCACGCCCGGCCACGTTGCGTTGCAACTCTCCGCGGAACCCGCCAGTGTCGGTCGTGCACAAAAGCAGCGGCGAGTCTTGCGCGAGTGGGAAAGCGCACATGAATGAAGCTCCCATTCATGCGCGGGTATCACACCCTTAGTGCAAACTAATGTATACATATATACATAGTAGTGCGCACAATAATTCTTTCCGCCGGAACAAATTATTTTTGTCACAAGTTTCTCCAGAATTTAGTGAAAGCCCCTGAGAAAAAGAACATCTACTGTCAATGTGGCGGCACTCGGCGCCCCGAGACCTCTAAAGCTGTTTGAACAGAATTCCTTTCCCGGCAAGCAATTACTTTTGTGACCACCTTCTCCAAAATATCCTGAAAACGCCCTGTCTATTGCGCACCCAGAAAACCGATGTACTCCCAGCAAAATTCTATTGCATGCCCCGCAACGCATCGCAACCAAATCGTAACCAAATCACAACCACCCCACAAAAATCTCGACCACCTTCTCCCCTCGTCAAAAACTGAAGTCCGAACTCAAAGATCGTAACCCCACCATTTAACTTCCTTTTCCCATTGTTCCGCCGCGTTCACCATGCAGGAAGCGATCCTTGAACCTCCCAGACCTTCTTTCTCGCCGAAATTTCGCCGGCCTCCGCGCATCGCTGATTTATCACGCCCGGCCACGTTGCGTTGCGACTCTCCGCGGAACCCGCCAGTGTCGGTCGTGCACAAAAGCAGCGGCGAGTCTTGCGCGAGTGGGAAAGCGCACATGAATGAAGCTCCCATTCATGCGCGGATCTCACACCCTTACTGCAAACTAATGTATACATATATACATAGAACTTCGCACAATAATTCTTTCCGCCGGAACAAATTATTTTTGTCACAAATTTCTCCAAAATTTAGTGATAGCCCTTGACAAAACGAACATCTACTCCGAATGTGGCGGCACCCGGCGCACCGAGACCCCTAAAGCTGTTCCAATAGAATTCCTTTCCCCACAACCGATTACTTTTGCCACAACCTCTCCAAAATATCCTGAAAACGCCCTGTCTATTGAGCATACGAAAAACCGATCTACTCCCAGCAAAGTTCTATTGCACTCCCCGCAACTAAATCGCAACCACCCCACAAAAATCTTGACCACCTTCTCCCTTCGTTCAAAAACCAAAGTCCGAACTCAAAGACCACAATTCCCCCATTTAACTTCCTTTTCCCATCGTCCCGCCGCGTTCACCACGCAGGAAGCGACCGTTCAACCTCCCAGACCTTCTTCCTCGCCGAGGTTTCGCCCGAAATTTCGCCGGCCACCGCGCATCGCTGATTTATCACGCCCGGCCACGTTGCCTTGCAACTCTCCGCGGAACCCGCCAGTGTCGGTCGTGCACAAAAGCAGCGGCGAGTCTTGCGCGAGTGGGAAAGCGCACATGAATGAAGCTCCCATTCATGCGCGGATCTCACACCCCTTACAGCAACCCCCCGCGCCGTCTATGGGAGGTTGTCCGGTAGGAACGATACGACTATGCGAGAAGGAGAAGGCAAGAAAGAGCGGGCAGCGCGCGCACGCTCGCACACTCGTGAGCAAACTTGCTGAAGCGCCGCTGCACACGTGACCGCCATTGTTGATCGCCGACGAAGCAAGCCAGCGCCAGGCTGCCGCGTTATTCCGAACTTTTTGCTGCGCCGCTGCTGTATTCCGCGAGGCTGCGGGACGAGCAGGAAGGCAGCGCGACCGTCTCATTCATCAATGGAGTCACGTCGTATGTTACGGGAATCTAGAATACTTGCGGCCCGAGACGGCCCATCCGCGGACGACGGCTGTCGACAGAATCGCAGACGGCCGCGGAAGCTTTTTTCGCCGGGCGCAAAGGTGTGGGAGACGGGAAAGGTGGCTGCGGGGTGTGGAATTTATGGTGGGCCTCGAAAATTCGTGTGTGCGCGGCGAGGGTTGAGGTGGTTGAGTGTGAAAATTAAGTTGGTGGTAAATCAGCGGCGATTCAAAGTTGTGGGGTGCTGTAGCTTTGGAAGTATGTAAATGGAGTGGTTACAGTACTGTGGGAATGGTGGAATTTTGCTTGGAACTCCCAAATCGCAGATGCATGGTGGAGTGGCGGCGAGAGTTGAGGTGGTTACGTTAGTAAAGTTTCAAAAAATGTTAGTTTAAGTAAATGATCTTTTACGAGAAAACTTTGACGGATCGTGATGAACGACCGCGGAAGCTTTTTTCGCCAGGCGCAAAGGTGTGGGAGACGGGCGGAAAGGTGGCTGCGGGGTGTGGAATTATATATGTCGAAAATTCGTGTGTGCGGGCGAGGGTTGGGTGGTTGAGTGTGAAAATTAAGTTGGTGGTAAATCAGCGGCGATTCAAAGTTGTGGGGTGCTGTATCTTTGGAAGTATATGTATGGGATGCAATGGTGAAATTTTGGTCGGAGTTCCAAAATCGTAGATGCATGGTGGAGTGGCGGCGAGAGTTGAGGTGGTTAAGTTAGTAAAGTTTCAAAAAATGTTAGTTTAAGTAAATGATCTTTTACGAGAAAACTTTGGCGGTTCGTGATCAAGCAGACGACCGCGGAAGCTTTTTTCGCCAGGCGCAAAGGTGTGGGAGACGGAAAAGGTGGCGGTGGAGTGTAGAATTTATGGTGGAGCTTGAAAATTCGTGTGTGCGCGGCGAGGGTTGAGGCGGTTGAGTGTGAAAATTAAGTTGGTGGTAAATCAGCGGCGATTCAAAGTTGTGGGGTGCTGTATCTTTGGAAGTATATGTATGGGGTGCGAATGGTGGAATTTTGGTTGGAGTTCAAAAATCGTATATGCATGGTGAAGTGGCGTCGAGAGTTGAGGTGGTTAAGTTAGTAAAGTTTCGAAAAGTGTTAGTTTATATAAATGATCTTTTACATGAAAACTTTGACGGCTCGTGGTGAAGGTGTGGGGATGCTGTAACTTTGGAAGTATATATATATTGAGTTTGCAGTACTGTGCGTAAAGCTCGTGACTTGAAGTTGTGGGGGTGCTGTAACTTTCGAAATATGCACGTACAGTGTGCTTACAGTATTGTGAATGTGTTCGATGGGTACGAGGTGTGCAGACTAAGGAGGTGGAATTTATGTTAGTTTTCCGAAGTTCATATATGCGTGGTGGAGTGGCGGTGAGGGTTGTGGCGGTTAAATGTGAAAATGAAGTTAGTACTACATCGTAAAGTTTCGGAAAGTGTTGGCCATAAGTTGTGTCAGAAGTTAGTGGGTGCTGTAATTTTGGAAATATGCATGTACAGTGGGCTACAGCACTAAGAGACTGAAGAGGATCGCAAGGGAATGCATGTCGGAGTTCGAAAATTCGTGCATACGTGATGGAGTGGTGGCAAGCGTTGAAGTGTTTCAATTGAAAATAAAGTTGGTAATGAATGGTAGAGTTTCGAAAAATGGTATTCTACTCAAATTATATTTTGCGTAGAAACATTGACCACCCGTGGTTTGAAGTTGGAGGGGTGCTGTAACTTTGGAAGTATACGTGGTATAGTGTGCTTAAAGTGCTGCGCGAAGTTCGATGGTTACGGCGTACGGAAACTGAGAAGGTAGAATTTATGTCGGAATTTCAAGATTCGGATATTCGTGGCGACATAGTGGTGTGTTGAAGCTTTTAAATATAAGAATTAATTTCCTATAAAATAGTATAGCTGTGAAAAGTGTTACCCTACTTCGATTATATTTTGCATAGAAGCAATGGGGGATCGTAACTCGAATTTCGGAGAGTTCTGTAATCTGAATATTGGTATCAGTACTAGTTTATATAAAAATTAAACATTGCAAGCAAAAATAACTAAACTACCCGACACATTTATACATGCATAGAACATCGTCAATACATAATGATCTGCAGAATACCAGCATCTGCGTATTAATGCCGCAGAACTTTTCGGCAAATGCATCCCCAATCCACTTCCGCCATTACAAACGTCATCTTAAGCTCACCACCAACGAAAACAAGAGTTTCAAGATTCAACACAAGCCGACATTACCAGAAACACGTCCGCCTTACATCGGCCGACCAGTCCTCATTTAAATTATTAGTCATACCTAATTTCCCCGTGCTTTCTTACCGAGCATTTATAAGCTGCGTTTTGCCATGCCGTTTTTTCATCGCTGCGTACGCGGGCATAAATAACGCCGAGCAGCGGCTAGTTATTCCGAGAACGCGGATACACGCGAAGAAGAAAAGCGGACTCGTTCGCGGATGGAGTCACGTCGCACGCAATGAGGATGTAGTATCGCTGCGAGAGCATTCGAACATCCAAGGGGGATAAATCTAAGCGCACTCGGCGACACGTTGGCGGCGAGGCGCACGCGTAAACTAGTTCTACTAGGCGGAGGGTAACGAGAAAAATGTCTACCCGCAATTAACCTAAGGTACACGATGATAAAACGCCTGCGACGTGTTCGCGTTTAAAATATCACCTTCCAGGAACTCGGCATACCGCCGCTTCGGACTCCGGACTCCTGGCTTTTTCGCGTTTGCGGGGCAAAAAGTTTCGCACGCCGACCTAACCCGCTGGTCGAACCGATAAGTTCGGAAGACCCCGGGCCAAACCGGTAGGATGTAAGGCCAAACGAAATGACGCGCGAGAACGGTCGCATAACGAGGCAGGACGGAGAAAAATGCTTGTGGCGATGCTGCGGTTATGCACGCCAAATGCACTCGCGGCGAGAACATGCGGATGGTAGTTTAATCGGTTTTTTCTTTCAGGCATATTTATGCGTGTGTATTCTGTGAAATGTGCTCGAGGGAATAACGGATAAAGAGTCAGTACTTTAAAATACAGGTAATAATACTATAAATAACATTTAAAACTGCTTTAAAGTACTTTGAAACACAAGTAATTATAGTATAAACACTTTAAAGTACTTTAAAGTACAAGTAACAATACTAGAAATAACACTTGCTGCAAATGCTTGTGGCGATGCCGCGGTTATGCACGCCAAATGCATTCGCAGCGAGAACATGCGGATGGTAGTTTAATCGGTTTTTTCTTTCGGGCATATTTATGCGTGTGTATTCTGTGAAATGTGCCCGAGGGAATAACGGATAAAGAGTCAGTACTTTAAAATACGAGTAATAATACTATAACACTTCAAAATGCGCTTAAAGTACTTTAGAATGCAAAATGCAAGTAAAAAACACATACAAAAATACAGGTAATAATACTATAAATAACATTTAAAACTGTTTTAAAGTACTTTGAAACACAAATAATTATAGTATAAACACTTTAAAGTACTTTAAAGTACAAGTAACAATACTATAAATAACACTTGCTGCAAATGCTTGTGGCGATGTCGCGGATATGCACACCAAATGCACTCGCGGCGAGAACATGCGGATGGTAGTTTAATCGGTTTTTTCTTTCGGGCATATTTATGCGTGTGTATTCTGTGAAATGTGCTCGAGGGAATAACGGATAAAGAGTCAGTACTTTAAAATACGAGTAATACTTCAAAGTGCTTTAAAGTACTTTAAAATACAAAATACGAGTAAAAAATACATAAAAAAATACCAGTAATAGTAATATAAATGGCATTTTAAAATGCTTTAAAGTAGTTTAAAATACAAAATTCAAGTAAAAAATACAGGTAATAATACTATAAATAACCTTTTAAAATGCTTCAAAGTACTTTAAGACACAAGTAATAATAGTATAAATAATACTTTAACATACTATAAAGTACTTCAAAGTACAAGTAACAATACTATAAATAACACTTTAAAATAAAGTAATAATGCCATAAATAACACCGCAAAACGTTTCAGAGCACATTAAAACACACATAATAGCTTTAAATCTATAGTTCCTATATAAGTAATACTTTAACAAAAACCACCACCTTCCACCCATCTCTGACCGTAACTCATCAACCCGAATCTATTAATGCCACCCTCAAGCACGAATTACACCTTCCAATTAAAAAATGTACTTCCACAAAGCAGTGCTGCAAACTTCCAATATTCCTTACTCTTTAACCGCCGGCACCATAAACAAACATCCACTGCCTAATATACGTCCTGCACCCAACACGAGTCGGACTCGTTGCTTTCACGCTCGGCCCTAAATCGCCATCCCGCGTCGGCCTCGTCAACCCACAGCGAAGGGTTAAAGGAGCATGCACGCATCTGCGCGCATTTCGTCCCGTTACGATCAATTTGCGTCGGGTCATAAAGCTCGCCTTAATAACGAGATTACATTATTTATGTGCGAAGAACGACGCGCATCCGAACGCATCGGCCGTTCGACAGTGCAACTGGAAAGCCGTTACTTAA
Organism: Cryptocheilus praepositus; assembly: GCA_033815515.1. Lineage (NCBI taxonomy): Eukaryota > Metazoa > Arthropoda > Insecta > Hymenoptera > Pompilidae > Cryptocheilus > Cryptocheilus praepositus. The sequence continues at coordinate 1,444,521 of JAWWQZ010000141.1, read as the reverse complement.
CGAATGCCCAATAATCTCCGGTAATCGTTGCCGGTCGCGCTCTGGGATCGGAGCTAATTTATCAAAAGCAATTATCCGCCGGCGCGCGCGTATTTTCTTTCTCGAACGTCATTTGGATGATGCACGTTCGGGACGCTATTATTTCGGTGCCCGCGCGAGTACCCCCCGGCGATTTATCGATTTCATCCGCGAGCAGCGTCCGGCAATCGGCGGGACTTCGTTAACTCATATTTATTCGCGGTGCGTCTAATTGATTGCCGCGGCTCGTTCGACGCCATTGTGCCGGGCTTCGGCCTCGGAACGATCATCCAGATAAGCCCACACGCCCTCCCTTATCCGAAGCGGAGTAAATGGTCCTGATCAGGCAGCGAGCGGATGAAAATAGCTGCCCAGCCGCGGTCTAGCGGAGTTATTAATCACGGCGCGGTCAGATTGTTTCGTCGCGACGCGAGTGAAAATGAGTGAACCGTTATTCGGGCACGTTGAAAAATGAATCGTAATGCGCAGCGCAGGAGAGCCTTGGCACCTTCGGCGTTATTAACCCCTTGCCGTAGTTTGACGAGTATGGGTCGTGATGAGAATCTCGGGCCGAATGTGAACAACACGAGTCGGGCTCGTAGTTGGAATTTTATGTCGAACATGAATATCACGCGTCTGACTCGTGAGCAAAATGTATACATTCTACCAGATATATATATATATATATATAAATTAAATTCTTTTTTAAAAGATTTTGCTTGAATGTCATTTCAATTCCACAGGAGCACTATTGCATGAAGTTAATAAGCGCACGGCTACTTTACAGTTTGCTGTTTGTACTTCAGAGCTACTGTACATTTGTTTTAAATTGCGACAATACGTCTTCGCCGCCTCAAATCTTTCCTGTTTATTTTCAACGCCTGCATAAAAGGCACGAGTGGCGTCAAAACATGTACACGGTTTCAATATTAAAATTCTAAGGTCCAGCACTTTCGAAGAAAACAGCTTTACGTACTGCTACACTCTCCGCGTAAAATGTAATGCCACTAAAATGCAACACATCAGCAGACTACATAGTAGACTACAAGGGTAAAGTTCATCCATCGATAATTGAAAGAACCGCATAAAAGGCACGAGTGACGTCAAAACATATCAAGGGGGTCAATAATAAAATTCTGAGGTGCAACATTTTCGAAGAAAACACAGCTTTACGTACTCCTTCACCCTCCGCGTAAAATGTAATGCCACTGAAATGCAACACATCAGCAGACTACATAGTAGACTACAATGGTAAAGTTTATCCATCGATAATTGAAAAAACCGCATAAAAGGCACGAGTGACGTCAAAACATATCAAACACGGACTGGGCAATAATAAAATTCTGAGGTGCAACATTTTCGAAGAAAACACAGCTTTACGTACTCCTTCACTCTCCGCGTAAAATGTGGTGCTATTGAAACGCAACGCATTAGTAGATTACATAGTAGACTACAATGGTAAAGTTTATCCATCGATAATTGAAAGAACCGCATATCGGTATCGACATCGACACAACTAATTATGCCGCTAATGCCGACATTAGCGATCGCCAAAGGAAATGCAACCCCGGCAATTTCCTTGACGAACGTGGCATTTCAATAATCGTCTCGCCTGCCGACCGATCGCGCTCTGCAATTATCGTACTTTGACTTGAAGAATCTCCTCCTTCTTCTCGGTACCCGGAGCGTATGGGCGCTTCGTGGACGTTGCCGGTTTACCGAACGCAATCAATCCTCGTTTGTAAGCGCTCCCCACTCGCCAATTGGATAGCCAGCGACGTTTTCAGAAAGCCATCATAAATTATTTCCGCTGACCTGACGTGCGTTGCATGGGTATCGTCTTCCTCGGACGCGCATCGATCCGCATGTGTGAAAACGGCAGAGTGAGAGAACTCGGAGGAAAGAATGGCGAACGCGGGCGAAGAGAATGACGGAAAATGAGAAATGCGCGATGAACACCTTTAACACGTTGACTGCCAGGCAAGTTTATAAGAAAATGTCCGTAAGGCCATGTGCGAATTGTTTCTTGTCGTAGTAGAAGGTTTTGGAAAAAATGCCTAGGGATTTCCATCGAGTATTTATGGGAATTGATACACATTTGCATTTCAAAACACAAACTGCAAGACGGGCAATTTCTTTACGTCCCATATTATACAATGAACACCTTTAACACGTTGACTGCCAGGCAAGTTTATAAGAAAATGTCCGTAAGGCCATGCGCGAATTGTTTCTTATCGTAGTAGAAGGTTTTGGAAAAGATGCCAATTCCATCGAATATTTATGGGAATTGATACACATTTGCATTTCAAAACACAAACTGCATGACGGGCAATTCCTTTATGTCCCATATTATTCAATGGACACCTTTAACACGTTGACTGCCAGGCAAGTTTATAAGAAAATGTCCGTAAGGCCATGCGCGAATTGTTTCTTATCGTAGTAGAAGGTTTTGGAAAAAATGCCTAGGGATTTCCATCGAGTATTTATGGGAATTGATACACATTTGCATTTCAAAACACAAACTGCATGACGGGCAATTCCTTTATGTCCCATATTATTCAATGGACACCTTTAACACGTTGACTGCCAGGCAAGTTTATAAGAAAATGTCCGTAAGGCCATGTGCGAATTGTTTCTTATCGTAGTAGAAGGTTTTGGAAAAAATGCCAATTCCATCGAGTATTTATGGGAATTGATACACATTTGCATTTCAAAACACAAACTGCAAGACGGGCAATTTCTTTACGTCCCATATTATACAATGAACACCTTTAACACGTTGACTGCCAGGCAAGTTTATAAGAAAATGTCCGTTAGGCCATGCACGAATTGTTTCTTATCGTAGTAGAAGGTTTTGGAAAAAATGCCTAGGGATTTCCATTCGAGTATTCATGGGAATTGATACACATTTGCATTTCAAAACACAAACTGCAAGACGGACAATTTCTTTACGTCCCATATTATGCAAGTTATTGTAGTTGTGTTTCAAAAAATATATAGTTACGTATTCATAAGCGGTGATAGGGGACATTGTTGCACACAGTTCTAGTGTTATAAAATATTCCAGAAGCAAACTTTTATTTGCCTTTGCTAGACACCGACTGTAATCTGGTACTTGGGCGATTCACCGATTTTTCAGTTTTGCAGATATCATCATGAAAATGTGCACGACAGTCAAAGTGTTAACGGTATCTCGGTGATTTTCGGTGCAAAATGACTGGCTTCTGTGATAATGACCGTTTCGAGGTAGCCTCCGCGAGATTGGACCATTGAACCGCCATTTTTCATTGACGCCTCATTGGAAGTCGTCGTGTCCTCTTGAAGCAAGTGGTCCTCTAGAAGCACAAACCCCGTAATTTCCAGTTTGGTGCAGTTTGGGCGCGATTGTGTGCAGCACAGTTGCGTATCGTTTGCTTATCAAGACCCTATAATGACGGGTCGTTGTTCATACCGCTCATGAGGTAATGGTTTACACACACGTTACATGTGTGGACGATGGCCTCCGTAACGAATCCCTTTAGTATTTCCTACATCTCCTGCATTGTGTATTCACTACGCGCACTAAATTGCCATAAGTGGAACACGTAATTTTCTCGCTAGCATAGAAAAATACGCAAAAGTGCTACAGGACATGAACAGGATAGTTGGAGGTCAACCGTGGTTTGACTATATAAGTGGAGTATGTCTTCTCTCGGTTGACAGCTCTTACTTTTGCATTTTTCTACACGCTTCCGCCTGTTGCGGTTGAATGTTTTTTTTATTTGAACCTGTAGGAGGTCTACGTGTTAAGGTCTTTAATTTACCTTGATTCTATTGTCCAAGTGATTTTATGTCACACGGTATTTAAAATCGTACTGTGAGGCCATAGACTGTAAGACCGCAGGCTGTAAGTTTAAAAACTCTAAGCACAACCTTAAACACCACGTAACCTAAAAGCACGCGAATAAGAGAATTGAAGTAAACTTCATACAATAGGCTCTTGAAGAGCATGACTGTGTAGTGCCTATAAACTATAAGACTATAAACTATTAGTCCATAAACTCCAAGCACAACTTTCAATACCACGTAACCAAAAAGCACAGAATTAAATTAAACACCTTCGAAAGCGATGGCCCACGGGCCTTGAACACCTTCTCCTATGCGCTAAAACAGCCGATACCCGGCATCAAGCTCTTTAAAGTCAACAAAAAAAGTTTACATTTCCCATCGACTGAACCCTTTGACTGCAACGAACGCATATATGCCTCCGCCGAAATCTATGGGTATTGATAATGGGTGCCTATATGCGCCCCCAATCTTTCCAATTTCTTATCTATTGCAGCCACAATTATCAATATACGAGATGAATACACGTGCGTTCTTTACCAAATTATTTTCTTGCATTATTTCATATGGCGTAAACGAAGAATCATCATTAGAACTTAGTTGCGCCTTACATAACCAACCGACAAATTTCACACTCGCGGAAAGTGTTTCATCCTCAGCGAGGACCTCGGCCGAAAGTATTCAGTAGTTAAAGGGTTAATATAGGTGAGTGCATCACCTATCAGCCCTAGAACAACGAGGTGCTTACGATTAAAGAGAATCTAACGTAGAAAAATACGCTTGACAGTCAACGTGTCAACCCTTTGACTGCTATGGACGCATATATGCGTCCGTTGAAATCGTCGGTGTAGACTATGGACGCATATATGCGTTTCCTGATCGTTCCGATTTCTTACCTATTGCAACCACAATTATCAATATACGAGATGAATACAGATGCGTTCTACATCAAATGATTTTGTTGTATTATTTTATTTAGCGTAAACGAAGAATCATCATTAGAACTTAGTTGCGCCTTACATAACCAACCAACAAATTTCACACTCACGGAAAGTCTTCTGTCCTCAGCGAGGGCCTGGGCCAGAAGAATTTAGTAGTCGAAATCCTGCAATACGAACGCCTATATGCGTCCCCAATCATTACTATTGTAGCCACAATTATCTATATACGAGGTGAATACACATGCGTTCTTCATCAAACGATTTTCTTGCATTATTTCATTTGGCGTAAATGATGAATAATCATTAGAACTTAATTGCGCCTTACATAACCAACCAACAAATTTCACACTCGCGGAAAGTGTTTCGTCCTCAGCCAGGACCTCAGCCGGAAGTATTTAGCCGTCGAAGTATTAATCCAACCGCGTCCCAATCACCGCCCAAAGTCCTCAGTCCCGCGGCGACTGCCCATGCCCACGCAAACGTCGAATTAGAATATGGCCGACCGCATATAATTTATGGAAGAATTATGCGGCGCGCGAAACGTGCGCGCGTTACATCAACTGTGTCAGGGGAAGAAGACGGGTGTGTGCGGCGCTCGTTACGTTGTCAATGGGAAGGCGCCATTTCCTTTGACGGACAAAGAACGGCGCGAAAAGGAAGACGCGGGTCCCACGGCGATGAATCGCGGTCGTGTCGGGGCCGATGATTAGCCGGGCATTATTTTTACGCCTCCCGCTTCTCTTCGGCTCTTGCCAGAAACGCGCGCGTAACGGCCGCTCGTAAACTTTAACCGCCTGAGTCGGGAGGTAGTTCAGAAAATATTGTCGAGCCGAGCGACGCGATAGCGATCGCTTCAGCTCATGAAGGAAAACGCCGAACAGGGCGTGTTTATTGGATAAATGAATTAGATGTGAATTGTGATATATATTATTATGCGAGTGCTGCGGTGGTCATCGGTGGGCGACGCGAGATTTCGATAGAAATGCGTAAAGTTGGCATATGGTAACAATAATTTTGTAAATGCAATTAACACGTTGACTGCCGTGCGTATTTTACTATATTGAAACCGTAAAGTGATGAAGAACTACTATGAATGAATTGTGCAAAATGAAAATACTGCGAAGGTATCGGAGAACAAAGAATTGAATCACTATTTAGTATCAATTGCATTTACAAAATTATGAATGCTACCCGAAGATTGCTACTGCTAAAATTATGAATGCTACCTGAGATTTCGATAGAAATGCGTAAAGTTCCCATATGGTAACAGTCATTTTGTAAATGCAATTAACACGTTGACTGCCGTGTGTATTTTACTATATTGAAACCACAAAGTGATGAAATACTACTATGATTGAATTGTGCAAAATGAAAATACTGCGAAGGTATCGGAGAACAAAGAATTGAATCACTATTTAGTATCAATTGCATTTACAAAATTATGAAGGCTACCCGAAGATTGCTACTGCTAAAATTATGAATGCTACCTGAGATTTCGATAGAAATGCGTAAAGTTCCCATATGGTAACACTCATTTTGTAAATGCAATTAACACGTTGATATATATTTTACTATATTGAAACCGTAAAGTGATGAAGAACTACTATGAATGAATTGTGCAAAATGAAAATACTGCGAAGGTATCGGAGAACAAAGAATTGAATCACTATTTAGTATCAATTGCATTTACAAAATTATGAATGCTACCCGAAGATTGCTACTGCTAAAATTATGAATGCTACCTGAGATTTCGATAGAAATGCGTAAAGTTCCCATATGGTAACACTCATTTTGTAAATGCAATTAACACGTTGACTGCCGTGCGTATTTTACTATATTGAAACCGTAAAGTGATGAAGAACTACTATGAATGAATTGTGCAAAATGAAAATACTGCGAAGGTATCGGAGAACAAAGAATTGAATCACTATTTAGTATCAATTGCATTTACAAAATTATGAATGCTACCCGAAGATTGCTACTGCTAAAATTATGAATGCTACCTGAGATTTCGATAGAAATGCGTAAAGTTTCCATATGGTAACAGTCATTTTGTAAATGCAATTAACACGTTGACTGCCGTGCGTATTTTACTATATTGAAACCACAAAGTGATGAAATACTACTATGATTGAATTGTGCAAAATGAAAATACTGCAAAGGCATCGAAGACCGAAGATTGGGTATTTTTTTAATGTTTCGTGAGACCTTTTGCGCCGATCACTGATGACCACCACGGCAGTCAACATGTTAATAGTTGAATAGATTTTCGACGTGTTGATTACGAAATCGACAATTTAAACACGAATGCCGTACTACTGCAGATAATTTTGATGCGGCGCTGGAAATGAAAGTAGCAAAATATGTATGTGTCAACACGTTTAATGCCGTAGTAGTGACCAGTCACTGACGCAACTGATCTTGATAGAAATGCGTAGAATTCCTAAATAATAACCCTCATCATTTTGTAAGTGCAGTTAATATTAGACTAGAGATTCAGCCATTTGCTCTCTAATGTATCAGTCTTATATTAATTTCGCACAACTCAAGCATATCGTATAAAATTTAATGACGAATGCCATTCTAATCTGGACAATTTCGATGCAGCGCTGGAAATGAAAGTAGCAAAATATGTATGTGTCAACACATTTAATGTCGTAGTAGGGACCGGTCACTGACGCAAGTGATCTTGATAGAAATGCGTAGAATTCCTAAACAATAACCCTCATCATTTCGTAAATGCGATTAATATTTGAATATAAATTTAACCATTTGCTCTCTAATATATCTATCTTATACTCATTTCACATAATTCAATCCTGTAAAATTTAATTACGATCTGGTTCTAATATGAATACTTTCAAGTGTTCTAGTTCGAGTCTAGTTCTACTTTCGAGTATACTATACAGCACTGCAGATAAAACCAACAAAATACGCACGATAGTCAACGTGCTAAATAAACTATGAATAAATAAAGTAAATTGTATTCAGCGTCTAAATATAATTAAAAATAATGGCACGGACAAAACGTATTGCTCACACGGTTCCCATCGCGAAGAGTAACTATGCCAAGAATAGTTATCAGTAAAATGAAGCGTATATTACCAAGAGCGCATTGCGGTAAATGTAGTGGGCCTTTTCTATGCTGCGGGGTGTTCTCGGGCGATGGGAAGGAATGACGTAAAAACACTCTCTTGCGCGTTCGCGTGTTTTGCCGATTTGCGCCGCGACGCTTGAGCAGGGGAGGCGGTCGGTTCGGAAAAACTGGTACAGGATACTGCGCAAATCGCCGGGATGGAGCTAAAGGCCGGGATCGCGGTTTCGAGCGGAGTCGTTTTACTTCTAATGAAAGCTGAGTGGATAGAGTCTGCCGGGACAAAAGAAAGGATGTTGGAAATAAAAGTTTGTATAATTGTATTATCGGGACAATTACGCCAAGTTTTCCCAATCACGGGTTAGGGATCTAAACTAATTGTGACAGGCAGGTGGAGTCTTGGGAGAAGAAAACGCAACGAGGGAAAAGTCAACCAAGATGTGTGCCTATGTCTGAGAGAGAAAGAGAGAGAGGTTCTGTCCTTAAAATTGGGCAGCAATCCGCAGGATGGGGCAGTGTGTGTGACGAAATGGTTGGAAATAGTAGTTTTTGAAAAGCAAAACGACCGACGAGAGGTAGACATTTTTGGGAAGCAAAAGAACCGACAAATATTCTTTTAATTTTACTGACTTGTATATATTGGGCTGGAGGGAAAGTTCTGTCGTATTTTTCATAGGCAGGTAATTTTTCTTGTAAATAAAAAAAACATCTGGCTAGTGAGTCATTCGGATTTTTTTTTTATAGCTGCTGTATAATATAAAAGTAGTCCTTTTTTTACCGTTCATCATTTACTTGTGATATTTAAAGTGAAAAACATATCAGTAGATAAAGTGCATTTACAACACTGCATTTTGTATGAATTCCAAAAAGGAAGCAACGCATCGGTTGCATGTATAAAAATTTATGTGCGGTATTTGGAAAAGATATTGTAAATGTTCGTACTTGTCAAAGATGGTTTAGCAAATTTCGTTCCGGGGATCTGAGCCTCCAAGAAAGTGATCGATCTGGACGACCATCCAAGATCGATAATGATGTTTTACGATCCATGTTGGAAAATAATCCACATTTAACCAGTCGAGAGATTGCAGAAGAGTTTGGCATTCATCATACAACACATTAAACGTATTATGATTAATATTAAACACATATTTTTATAAATTAATTCAAATAGTTTCTTTAAAATACGACAGAACTTTCCCTCCAACCCAATATATAGAATATGTATAATATATATATATATATTGGACTAATTTGATTCGAACACACAACCTATATATATCGCAATATATATAAAGGGTTGATATAAAGGGTATATATGTTACAGTGAAACACCGAAATCTGGAGAATGTTGACTTACACCGGTAAATGTTGACATTCACCATGCACTAATTGTCGACACACACCGGAGAGGGTCCGAATGTACAACAATGTAATGAAATATTCGATCTTTCACCGACGTATTTGGTATCTGTTGATATTCACCGGTGAAAGTCGACATTCTCCAATTTCGGTCATTCACGGTAACATATATAAAGGGTTTTCGATCAAATTAATCCAATACCCGCTTTAATTTAGATCCAGCACTTATTTTGACCCCCCATCATTTTCGACTGTACAGTCAATCGATAATTTTCTTCCTTCCACCTTCTGCTTCTCTTTTCTTTATGTAAACTCTCTACTTTTCTAAGACGTCTCTATTACGTCCACCATTCTTCACCGCTGCAGTACTTATGTTAACTATATTTATTCTTTCTGTTTTCACACATTTCTCTAGTAGGTGTTTCATCTTTCTAATTTGTCTTTCAGCCTGCATATTCTGTCCTCTTTTTCCCCCAATATTTTCAGCCCTCGGAATGGAACTATTAGGTTGGAGGGAAAGTTCTGTCGTATTTTTAATAGGCAGGTAATTTTTCTTGTAAATAAAAAAAAACATCTGGCTAGTGAGTCATTCGGATTTTGTTTTGTTTTTTATAGCTGCTGTATAATATAAAAGGAGTCCTTTTTTTACCGTTCATCATTTACTTGTGATATTTAAAGTGAAAAACATATCAGTAGATGAAGTGCACTTACAACACTGCATTTTGTATGAATTCCAAAAAGGAAGCAACGCATCGGTTGCCTGTATAAAAATTTATGTGCGGTATTTGGAAAAGATATTGTAAACGTTCGTACTTGTCAAAGATGGTTTAGCAAATTTCGTTCCGGGGATCCGAGCCTCCAAGAAAGTGATCGATCTGGACGACCATCCAAGATCGATAATGATGTTTTACGATCCATGTTGGAAAATAATCCACATTTAACCAGTCGAGAGATTGCAGAAGAGTTTGGCATTCATCATACAACACATTAAACGTATTATGATTAATATTAAACACATATTTTTATAAATTAATTCAAATAGTTTCTTTAAAATACGACAGAACTTTCCCTCCAACCCAATATTACGTCCACCATTCTTCACCGCTGCAGTGCTTATGTTAACTATATTTATTCTTTCTGTTTTCACACATTTCTCTAGTAGGTGTTTCATCTTTCTAATTTGTCTTTCAGCCTGCATATTCTGTCCTCTTTTTCCCCTAATATTTTCTGCCCTCGGAATGGAACTAAATACTGCGCATCTGTTTTCAGCGCAGCGAGATGTAGCGGGAAATAACGAGGATCGCAATCAACCAGCCGACATCGGTCGAAGATTGCACCAAATTTCATTGGACTCCAAGCAAAACTCCAGGGAATGCAATTAATTTCAGTACTTCTTCCGAAGGAATTATCGATCAATCGCTCCTCGGCGACTCGCGTAAAGGAAGAAACTCGCGGCGGGATTGCTTGCAGATACTCGCCTACTCCTCGTTTTCTGTTCTCAAAATGACTTCATTTACGGCCGATTCCAGGGATTTCATTTGCCACCGAAGCAAGAAACAGGTAGCGGACACGCAGTTTATACACTCGGCAAATCGGTTTGACGGTGGATAATACAGGTACGACGTTCCGCAAATGTCAATGACACGTTTGTGGTGGAATTTTGAATAGGCGCGGATAGAGGTGACAAGTACAAATTAGCGTAGAAAATTTAGTTGTTTGATAAGAGCACAATTACAAAAAATGCAATTGATCGGATGTGTTGATTCAATTTTGAATATAGTTAATAGCAAGACTGAAGATAGTAATTCTCATATACTAACATAGGGATATTAGATATGTATAATGTATTGAGCTTTATTATAATTTACTTAAGTAATTAATGAATATAAGGATTATTGCTATATTACTATATTACTATAACTACCGACATGTTTCTTCAGGAACTTTATATTCCTTAATTATTTCAGTGTAATAATGTCTTTCGTATTTTGTCAGTATAATATTATTCAAACTTAATAATTGATGCTTAATATGTCCGGACATATATCGTATTTCATTATGAACCTAGTTACGGTAACCCAATATTCGAACAGTAATAACCGCGGTAATGTATTTAGGAAGAACATGTTACATTATGCAAAGAAATTACGTTCGAGCAAGCTGGAAGAGTCCAAGTAAGGAGACTTATTAACGCAACTGCGTATTGTTGCGAGACGAAGCGTTATGCTTTTATGACTGAACGCACATTAATTACATAAACGAACAAGGAAGTACTTTTAGTCCTTACGAGAAACTACGTCGTTCGAGAAGGTCATAACTTTTAAGATCAATTCCATTACTCGCTGCATCGCTATTCGCCGTGCACTTTATCGCGTGTCACTAAAGAAAGCGTAGAATGCCGTGAAAATGCATATTAATAACCTGCGCTGCAGCCGTGAACATCGATATCAAGGAATATTGTGTGCGCGATGCATATCGTATTTCCTCGTCTTTTACTTGCCTGCCAGTGCCGTTTAATTAAATATCTTGACACCTCGGCAACGTCACTACCTTACTACCGCCGTGTATATCGATATCAAGAAATATTCTATGCACGATACGTGTCGTGTGTTTTCCCGTTTCTTACATGCCCGAGAGGTCCATTTGAATTAACACGTTAACTGCCACGGTGGGCACCGGTGACCGGCGCAAAAGATTTTACTATAAATGCAAAAAAATTCGTCATGAAGCCTATTTGCAATCTTGTAAAAGCAATTGATATTGGAACGGTGCTTCAATACTTTGCCTTCTAACAACTCTGTGTTACTTTCATTTCGCATGATTTAATCATACTCTGTAGTATTTCATCGCATCGCGGTTCTAACATAGCAAAATACACTTGAACAAAATACGCAAAAATTTTACTAAAAATGTAAAAAATTCGCAATGAAGCCTATTTGCAATATTGTAAAAGCAATTGATATTGGAAAGGTGTTTCAATACTTCGCCTTTTAACAACTCTGTGTTACTTTCATCTCGCATGATTTAATCATACTCTGTAGTATTTCATCGCATCGCGGTTCTAACATAGCAAAATACACTTGAGTAAAATACGCAAAAGATTTTACAAAAAATGCAAAAAATTCGCAATGAAGCCTATTTGCAATCTTGTAAAAGCAATTGATATTGGAATGGTGCTTCAATACTTTGGCTTCTAACAACTCTGTGTTACTTTCATTTCGCATGATTTAATCATACTCTGTAGTATTTCATCGCATCGCGGTTCTAACATAGCAAAATACACTTGAGTAAAATACGCAAAAGATTTTACAAAAAATGCAAAAAATTCGCAATGAAGCCTATTTGCAATCTTGTAAAAGCAATTGATATTGGAATAGTGCTTCAATACTTTGCCTTCTAACAACTCTGTGTTACTTTCATTTCGCATGATTTAATCATACTCTGTAGTATTTCGTCGCATCGCGGTTCTAACATAGCAAAATACACTTGAGTAAAATAGGCAAAAGATTTTACAAAAAATGCAAAAAATTTGTCACGAAGCCTATTTGCAATCTTGTAAAAGCAATTGATATTGGAAAGGTGTTTCAATACTTTGGCTTCTAACAACTCTGCGTTACCTTTATTTTGCACGATTTAATTATGCTCTGCAGTATTTCATAGCAACGCGGTTCTAACATAGTAAAATACGCGCAAAAAATTTTATTAGAAATGTAAAGAATTCGCAATGAAGCCTATCTGCAATCTTGTAAAAGTGATTGATACTGGAACGGTACTTCAATACTTTGGCGTGTTAAATACATACAACGTGTTAAATATCTTGACATCTCGGCAAACTTATCATCTCGAACAAACGCACCGGTTATGTCTAACGTCAAACAAGCGCAATTATCGTCCACGGTAGCCGGAATGAGAACTAAAAACGTAATGACGTCGTTGAGGACACAATCTGCGTAATTACCGAAGGTTACTTTTCGCCGGCATTAATTTGCGGCAGAGATCGTGCGCGCTGTTTTGGCACAGTTATGAATCTCGTGATACGCGCGCCACGACAGTCTCACAATTAATTACGGATCCGCTCGCGCACGCGGTGCGTTTCACCTTGGAAGTAAATTGAAGCGATCTTGACCTCTTGCGCCGCAAACCGTAAGCATCTGTTTCTCCTCGGGGAGAAACCGCAAAGTAGAAAAGAATGGCGCGTCGAATAAATGAAATCGCCATTCAGGTTCTGCGAAAATTACATAGACTTCTCGCTTTCTCAGCTGCAAATTCACATTGACGTCTTATTCGCATGACGCAGCGTGCGCGAAGTAGAAAAGGACGTCACGGTCTGACCCGTGATAAGCGTTATTAAAGGAACGCTATTGCGTACGCGTGAAAATGAATACATTCGCACTAGGCAAAAATCTACAAGACATATTAGCTTGTAAGTTAATAGACCCTGCGCGACTGGGTCCTCCAGTGCGGCGTGAATGTTTCCTAGAGTACCGTGTTAGTTGGCAAATTACTGTTAAGCAGAGGGGAAGACATTTACGTCAGTCATAACTATCTTTTGTTCCCACCCGGAAACCGTGGAGAGACAACATTTCGTTCCACTCGGCGACTTCGCGATCGTTAAGACGCCGAGGTCGACCGCGGCCTCGATCATTTTTTAACGGAGGACACGCTTCATACGTTGACTCGATCTGCAGCGGGCAAGCTTTCATTTGCATGAAACTTGTCGCCCATATAATTAATTTTTTCGCCTCCTCGCCGCACCGGCGAATAACAAATCACATTCGCGCGACCCAGACCTGTGTACCATTTTAACCCTTTGCGCTCGAGCGGTGCCTCTCAGGCACCACTGCATGTGATGCGACAACTCGAGCGGTACCTCTCAGGCACCACCCGAATTGATGCGGTAAATTGAGCGGTAACGGTGTTTATTTGTGTTTCGCCTAACGAATATCGCTTGACAAGTCTACTTGGCATTTTGTAAATCATTTTATGAGGTGCCTACATAGCTATAAAGATGTCTTATCTCAAAAATACTTGCAACCGCGGGTTGGAGTCTGCCTTCGACATTAGTTCGAACTCAACCTTCTTGGCAATCGCAATATTTCTTTCAAAGTTACTGAGCCCAATAAGTATGGAACACGACGAAGAAATTACTTCTAGTGAAGATAAGTTCAATTTTTCGGCAATAACGAGCAAAATTACATCACTACATAGACAGCATGCCCGTGAGAACGAAGACGGAAGTGATAAAGATAACGACGACGTGAGAGGTGTAAGAAGACAAAAATCCGAATAATCGATAGTGAATCTGAAAGTCAAAATGATTGTACAGAAGAGACTGAACCTTCACAATGAACAGTGTGCACAGAATCCGAAGAAAGATTTTGTCAAATATTTTGGAGACTTCACCTCAAGACAATACCCTCACAAAGTACAAGCCGGCGGGAGCGGCTGATTACTCTCGAGTTGCTGGTTCGCCCGAGAGAAAAGCGCGTCGAGCGCAAAGGATTAAGTGATACCGCGACGCAACGCTATCGTCGCACGTCCTCCGATCGAACGTCCGTTGTCCTCCGCCTCGCAACAAATTGCCGCTGACAAACAAGAGCAAGCAGGAACAGCGCACGAAGGCTGCCGGATTTTTTGGACATTGACGTGCCGCGCGATAAATCGATACCCCAGAGCAAACCGGCGCGCCGACGTTTATCGCCGTCTACCCAAACACGGCTAGGCGTGCGTCGGACGAGGATAGACGAATCGGCTGGAAACGATCGTCGGGGAGAGATTTTTCGAGCGACGACACGCTTTTTACGAGCGCCCCGCGTCCGCTGGCTGAATTGCGAGCGGCCGGGAACGAGTATATTCGCGCGGCACGATAATAGTCCTTTCCAGAGACTGTAAATTATGATCGCCATTATCATTCCGATCGCGGATATGAGAATATCCAGCGGTGCCCGGTGATACCCGCGCGCCTATTGTGCGTATTAGTCTCAACGACATAATGGCGTTTGCCGGCCGCCGCGATCGAATTCTTACGGCCGGTAATGATGAATGTCTTCATTCGGCGCGCCGCAAAACTGGGAGTCTATGATATTATTGCTTCATTTGCCGCCGCAGCGCTTGCCACGTCGCTGCTTTCGATTAATCACATGAAAGTTCGGCGTTCTAACGCGGGGCCCGATAGCGGCAAATGGGTTATTGCGAAACGGCGTCGAATAGCGTACGCTGAAATTCGGCTGGGCGCCGCGTGGCTAGGAATCGAAACGTGTTCGAAGAAATCAACGTCAAAGCAATTTGAACAAGGATCGTCGGGTTGCGTTCCTTGCGATATTAATCTTTCAGCAGTTTCAACGTATAGTACATGACCAAGCGCACGTCGACAATTTTTCAGCAGGAGGGATTAGATCGTTGGAAACTTGTCACAATGTGCCGCATCTGTGTAAATGATAGATTTTATGATCGCTCTCTAGCCACACTCGGAACGTTAACTTTTGTGACTGCAATGTGTGGAATCTATGTCAAATAGATTCTCGCCATTGTCAGGTTTATGCAAACTGCACTGCAGATATCGACTCTTCAGTCTGATACGTACAGCTAGGTAACAATAGAAGCCTGGTAAAGTTAAACATTAATCGAACGTATCAATCGACCATAAACCTGCTATCTGGTAAGATGCACAACAGGACGAGTTGTTGCGTTTTCTTTTAATGAACCATTTTTCTTTTAGTAAACTATTTTTCACCACTCGTACTTAGAACATTATATTCTGTTATTACAGTGTGTCGTGTCTACGTAAATGATAGATTCTACTCTCACTCACTAGCCGCGTTCAGAACGTTAGATTTTGTTCCCGCAATGTGCCAAATCTATGTAAATAGATTCTCGACACTGCCAGATATATGCAAACCGCAGTATAATTACGTACTCTTCAGTCTGATACGCATGGCTGCGCAATAACGAAAGCCCGGCAAACTTAAGCACTATATCGCAGGTATCAATCGATCATAAACTTACCATCAGGTAGGAATCCATAACGGGACGAGTCGTTGCGTTTTCTGTTATACGTCAACCGGCTTAGGCCACCCGGCGCCTTTCCTCTCCTTTCCTCTTCTTTCCTCTTCTTTCGCGCGTCCACGGCAGGCGCGTGCTTCGTGGATCCGCAGAACCTTCACGCCGTGGAAAGCCACGCGGCACGCGCGTGCGCTACTCCGCAAATACGTTTCGATTCAAAGCGCTAACGTGTCGCACTGCAAATTACTTCCACAGACGAACGTCGGCAACTCGAACGACTCGCGCAAATATTGTCACACGCGCTGTCACGGGCTCGCCGCCACATCAAACACTCCTCGACCGCGGTAGCATCCGAAAGATTCCGCGGAACAGTCGAGTCGCCCGGCGCGTTTCACAAGAACCGCTCAATTAAACGTTACGAACATATCGCGGGCTGCACTCGAGCGTCGTAGGCGCGGCTACGTCCCGCGGCGCATTATTGTTTTTGTGGACCCCGTGAATCACGGTTATCGCGACTTCTGCATGCATCCCGCTCCGGCACTGTTCCGAACGAATACACGTGTGCGCTTCATGCCCGGCAGTAATGACTCATCGCGTCGAGGAATTTACAGCAGCGGCGTTAATTGACGCACCGCATTTAACGCTTCCGCGGCAAGCGCCTCTGTCGCCTCGCTGCCTCGGACGTCGTTCAAAAATCCTCTTCGATGCCACCGCGACCAACCGTGAACGCCTGGGACCCGCAAATTGCCCGCGTCCATCCAGCGTCTACGCACTCCTCACCGCTGCCGTTCATTCACCGTCTCGCCGGCCGTATCACCGCGCATCGCCCATCTAATGTCACGATTCGCGATGCAAACTTCACCCGCGGTCCACGCTCTCCTGGTCCAGCTTGCAGAACCCCGTCCACCGCCCTCCGCAACTTCCACTTCCGCACTTCTGCTAAACTCGCCACTCTGCACGCGCAACTTCCGTTTCACTCTTTTCGCGCCGCTGTCAAGCCGATCTGCCCAAGAATAGACCGCGGCACATCACTCATTGGCGGCGCTCGTCACCGACGCGCAAATCAATCGAGCAGCGCGCGTGTTTTCAAAAAACCCGTCCGAATGCCGTGCGCTCCGCGCCGACGAGAGGCCAGACTGCGTCGCGCGTTGTGACCGGTGCCCGGGGAAGAATGAAATTGAGATAGCGGCGAGAACGACATTGCACGAGGGAGGCTGGAAAACAAGGCGGACAAGCCGAGTCGGGCAGAGTTCGTGCGCGCATTCGAAGCGATGCGTCGCAGGAGCGCGATTCGAGCGGACTATTGGACCGGCTTCGTTCGTCTTCGGGCCAGCTCGGTGCCCGTCGAGGCTCCCGGTCCAGTGCGCGGGCGGCCGGCCGACGAGGGAGGCACGTGAGAGAGTTGTCTCGAGCGTTGCTTTCGAACTACTTCATTCTTACGGCGTTCCCTTATCAACCGGGACAATCCTGCGGGATACCGAGAGACAAATAGGATCGATCGTCAGAGTCGGCTGGAATGTCTAACCTGATGGAATCTGGATGAGACTGATATTGCTTCGAAAAAATTGCATGGAAGATGCTGACGACTTTATGACATGAATGGCGAGGGTTCGGATCTCATGCTGCGATGTTTGGAGATGTGAAGTTCTGCATTTAGGAAACTGGCCATCCGCTAATGTAATAATGCGGTAGCCCTGAAACAGATAAGATGTTTTTGGAGTAGAGTAGAAGGGAATGTTAGGTTGGTCATATATTGCTTCGAGCTATAGAATACCTATGCTCCTTTGTCAACCGGGACGATCCTGCGGGATACCGAGAGACAAATAGGATCGATCGTCAGAGTCGGCCGGAATGTCTGATCTGATGGAATCTGGCTGAGACTGATATTGCTTCGAAGAAATTGCATGGAAGATGCTGACGACTTTATGAGATGAATGGCAGGGGTTTGGATCTCATGCTGCGATGTCTGGAGATGTGAAGTTGGCGGTTGCAGGATATTGCTGCATTTAGGAAACTGCCCATCCGCTGATGCGATAATGCAGTAGCCCTGAAACAGATAAGATGTTTTGGGGGTAGAGTAGCAGAGAATGTGAGGGGGCGAGAATATTGAGTTGCAGGACTATAAGCGTTGATTATATATTGTTTCGAGTTATAGAGGACCTATGCTTGATAGTTCTGAAGGTCGGTTTCTTGAGTGCTTCTTCATTCTTACGGCATTCCATTATCAACCGGGACGATCCTGCGGGATACCGAGAGACAAATAGGATCGATCGCCAGAGTCGGCCGGAATGTCTGCCCTGATGGAATCTGATTGAGACTGATATTCGAAAAAATTGCATCAAGGATGCTGACGACTTTATGAGCTGAATGGCGGGGGTTCGGGTCTCATGCTGCGATGTTTGCAGATCTGAAGTTGGCGGTTGCAATATATTGCTGCATTTAGAAAGCTGGCCATCCGCTGATGTGATAATGCGGTAGCCCTGAAACACATAAGATGTTTTCGGAGTAGAGTAGCAGAGAATGTGAGGGGCCAAGAATATTGAGTTGCAGGGCTGTAAGCGTTGGTCATATATTGCTTCGAGTTATAGAGTATCTATACCTGATAGTTGCGAAGGTCGGTTTCTTGAGTGCTACTTCATTCTTACGGCATTCCATTATCAACCGGGACGATCCTGCGGGATACCGAGAAGCAAATAGGATCGATTGCGAGAGTCGACCGGAATGTCTGAGCTGATGGAATCTGAATGAGACTAGCATGGCTTTGAAAGATTGGCTGCAGGATGCTGAGTTTATGGGCTGAATGAATGGATGTATGAAAATTACGCTGTTGTGATGTCCGGTGATCCGGTGTTAGCGGTAATAGAGTATCGATTTTGGGTTTGATAAAGTAGGTGTCAGCTGAGGCGGCAATGCCGAAGCCCTAAAACAGATATGATGGGCGGAATTCTTTTTATAACAGAGTGAAGGGGAATGTGAGATGTCGGGAATATTGAGTTGCTGAACGGCAAACGGTATTATTTTGTCTTGACTTATAGGGTACCTACGCTGCATAGTGGCGAGGGACGATTTCTTGTGTGTTACTTCATTCTTACGGCATTCTCTTATCATTCGGAACGATCCTGCGAGATCCCCGAGAGACAAGTACGATTGACTGGGAGAATCGGCCCGAATATTTTCATTGGTGGAATCTGAATGAGACTGATATTGGAAAACATTGGGTGAATGGTGGACGTGCAAGTTTTGTGTTATGATGTTTGACGATCTGGAGTTGGCGACCGCAGAACACTGTTTTTAAAGTTGGTAGAGTAGGTGTCAGCTGAGGTAATAATGCGGGAGCCCTGAAGCAGATAAGATGGGTTGTGAAAGAGTTGAACGGAATACTTTTTCTAATAGATTGAAGGGGTCTGGTTATTCGGGGACTATGTAGGTGAATGAGATGCCAAGAATATTGAGTTGCTGAACGGCAAACATTGGTTCTAGCTCGTTTTCGTTTATAAAATATTTATCCTTGATAGTGGCAAACGACGTTTCCTCGACTACTCTAGAGGGCTACATGTTTATAGGATATAATACTTCAGTCGTTTATGAGTCTGACCTAACATTTATCCAAATGACGTCGTAGTCAAGTTGTTAACCATCACATTTGACCCAAATCTCACAGGAACACAATCATAGGTACTTATTCGTAGATTAGCAGTAACAACCAGTGTTTCCGTAAAATAACTTGCGGTCGACAGATGGTACCTTCCAATGTATAACTAACTGTCAATGCCGCAACATAACGAAGTACGCTTGCCTCGCTGCCAGACACCTTCTGGCCTCATTTTTTTATCCGCTGCATCCGTAATTTTTGTACCAATATCAACACGACCGCCGAAAGATCGTTCCGCTTGGCACTCTGCCACGTACCATTAATGCGTACTTCTGACCATTATGCATGCATCCCGCGTCCTGTATCCTCGTTAACGCCCTGACATTTCATACCCCGCGAACGTCCATTTTCATCGCGCAATTTCCAACGCTCGCGATTTCGTCTACCCGTTGACATTTCTTTGTTCCTTGATATTTAACGGGCCAGTGCTTGGACGCGTGGAATATTGCGTGCAGAATAAACAATTAACAGTTACGCCTCCGTATTAACCTTTAAAGTTCGAGAAGCCGTATCCTGGTGTGTCCATTAAATATCGTAGCTAGTTCGCGCACAATCTCGCCTCTAGGTCATAAGCCAGTGCCGAGTCGTTTTTCTCACTCGCTTCCTGGATTCCCATAACATCCGTAACAAATTTGATAGTCACGGTTAATCGGCGAACCTTCTGAAGAAACGTACCTTTACTTCCGGACGCGTTATTTCGATACCGGCCAGCGCTTGCACGCGTACAATTACGTAAACCAGATGGTTCGGGCGGCGGTCACGGTTCATGATTGCAGTTATACTGAAATGACTAAGGTAAGATGGAGTAAGTGCGGACTGTAATTCCGTCTGAAGTAAATGCGCCCACGCTGTCGCGCCAAAGAAGGTCAGAACCGAAGCAGGGATTTGTCGTGTTTGTTCATAGAGTAACAACGAAGGAACTTGACGGAGCGGGCACCTTTTTATGCATACAAATCGCGAATTTACGGTCACTTACCGAACGTAACGCCGACGGTGTATTAACGTGCTCCGTTGTTTGTCAACTTTCGCTGCGTTCGAAGTGATTTTTCGCGCAAGCGAGTTTCGGAGTGGCATAGAATTACGCGATTCGAAATCGCCGGTGTCTGAACTTTCGATGAAACGCAATTGTAACGTTAATACGAACGGTATAAGCGCCTTCACGCGGGTAATGTAGTTCTCGTTATTGAATTCTTGCGCAAGCTTATCATTCCTGCGAGTGCAAGATATCTTAATGCATGACAGCGTATCGCTCCCAATTCGGCGGATGCAAGTTAAGAAATACGAATGCCATTTAATATCTTGTACGTAGCTGCGATTCAAACGTCATAGGCGAAATTAAAATGCTAGATCCTTTAATATGATCACGGGCCACGTTTGTTCCTTCTTTGGCATGCGGATGCTATAACGCAAACGTATTGCACTTCGAGTTCTCGTATGTGCGCATAGACCGGGATTAACGGTTACATTATAAAACGGATTTATGATCGTATCTTTTGAGTCTTAAAATTCCATGTTTCCATAATGGCTTTGCCGTTATACTCGTTACAAACGACGATACGCCATGGTTCGAGTACCGTATGCATGCCTATTCCGTTTACGACGTAACGTCCGTTTATTCGGTATCAAATGAATTGGACTTCTCCGACTCTGCCGTTGACGAACATTCCGAAACCGACGCATTACCAGTTCAACCATTTCCGTAACCGTACTCCGCAATTCCCATCTGCCAAAAACAATTTTTGCCCATTTTTGTCGCTCGTCTCATTTACATCCCGATCCCAGTTCATGCTGGTACCGCTTGCGTGCAGTTTCGTCCCGTCCATCTCTGCCGCGCGAGTACTCGGAATTCAATATGCAAAGCGCGAGAGAAATCAGACGCAACAATTCGAGTGCAACGTACTTATCGTTAGGCTTTAGAGAAACGACTAGTGGTGCTTCGACAGATACACGGACTGAGGCAGTTTAAATCGACTACGTAAGAGTTTGAACAAGCAGAATCGCGGTAATAGTGTGCATGCGTTCGTATGTACACGTCGAGCATTGAGGAGGAGACCGCGTGGGACCTGTTGCCCCGCCCTTTGCCGACCAGATGACATTACTCATTACGCGATGCCTCGTTATGCGTTCCTCCTGCCTGATTAAAGGGTAAGAGAAAATCATGTACCTCATAGTTCAGCGTCGATCTCTGATCTTTTTGAACCCCGCAGGTGCACCAGGCATTTACGTATAATCGATGTGACCGTTACGTTAAAGGCGTCGCATTAACGACAATCACATTATGCCACAGTTAACTGCGCTCGAAATTGCCGTGACAGCAACCTGGAAAACGTGTTTCAAGGGTCCTCTTGACTAGACATGCGAGAGGTAAGTTTGAAAATTGACACAAGATACGTACATTGTGTCAGAGCGAATGTTCGGAAACTTGAGTCAGCAGCGGTACAGCAGATTTCAGTAGAACTGCGCACGAATTCTTAATTTTGCTCTTTTTCCGGCGCACTGTGGTACAAGATACGACGTCTTATTATATAAACCTGATGTCCAATTGATTTAGTGTCCATACACGTATTATTTACTTACGAGTCGTTAGCAAGAATATGTCACAATTCAGTGCATCCTTATGGTTCCTCATCGAAAATATCAATGGAATCTTTTATATTCGCCAAAGGTAGTGATCAACGCTACATTCGATATCTATCAGGCCTGTTCGACGTTGCACACGCAGTTCCACGCGTGAGTACGGAGCCGAGCTAATCAAGTTTTTCGCCTGCGTCCGCGGGAAACATGATATCTCACGGTGAAATCTACGAAAGTTCACGCGGTTTATGTTCGCTGATCGAGCGCCGTCCGTAACGAAATAATATCGCAAGAGGCAATAACTCACGTCATTTCCACCACGAGTAGGAGACCGCGTATATCAACTAAGAACTGTATCGGTGTACGTGCAGTAGACGACCACGAGCGAGCTAGATTATTCGCGCAAGTACTTGTGGTACACGAGTCACACCTGTTACTCGCTCGAATGTACTCCCGGAGCGCTCTTCGTGTTCGCTCACCCATAGCATACCAGCTTTTTACCTCCTGACTCATCTGCCGTGCCGCAAAAACTCGGTTATAGTGCAACGATTCCACTCAACACTGATCATCAAATATGCGGGATGACGTGTGCGCAGAATAGCACGCGGAATGTACAGTCGAGCGAATCGGACGAAAATCCTGGGGGTCTGTAATGGGTTATTACGGGATTAGTGCTAGGGCGTGTAGTAATGGATGGGCATGAGTATGATGTAGAGGGAATGAGATTTTGGATAGTGAAATTCATGACACGGGCGTTGCATGCTATCGAGTGGATGAGGACGTCTTGTAGGAATAGTGACGATAACTTTAGGGCAAGGCATGAGGTGCTAGCAATGGTAGAAATGGACGCTGATTGTGTGGCGTTTGTTACCTGATGCTAAAGAATGGTACGATATTTCGGAGTTAGGAACGGCTTTACGATGCATGCTAAAAGGTTGCATCTCACGGGCAGTCGTCGTCTGGGACGAAATGGCTACGTCTATATTTCTGGAATGAAAGCGTGCGTGTGATATTGTCTTGCAAGCTCCGCGGGCAAGTACACTCGCATGGCGCTGCAATACAGTTCAATGTATTATAATGGAAGTTACGTCCTGGGAGGCCTTCTAGGTAATGCGAAAAAAGGGATAAAATAACGAAGGCGCGTAGATGCTAACTCGTCTGCCGTACATATGCTGGCTAAATTGCGTATGGTGTTGTACATGTGCATTCTACCGGTTGTGTTTTGTGTTATACCTGTCCTCGTGGAGAAAAATGTATCCTGTTTGGGAGCAAGACAATGCTTCATACGCACGATGTTAAATATATTGCTGAAACAGAAATGAGACAATGAATAATTGTGTCAAAATCGTAGTATATTAAAAATGATAATAAGTTAGAAGATTTAAAGTACTGAAGGAATTTACATTGCGAAGAAATAGTATCTTCCGATCAACGGACAAGACCACAGGGACAAAAGAGTAAAATCGTCAAATTAAAATTCTTTCGCAGCCTATCTACAATGCCAGGCTCTTGTAAGCCTCACAAACCTCTCTCGACGCCCACGTTCAAGGCAGCTGTACGTTAAGTCATAAAGACTGTTAGTTCCTTGAAATACCTAATCCTGTAAATCATGCGTCGAATTTATTCGACGCTTACATAAATGTAATTGACTGTCTCACTCTGACACGCACTATCGTTCAAAACTTGTGCGTTAATTTTGTATGAATACTCTCTGACGCGCATATGCATTTGAACAGCTATTTGCATATTATCGTATCGAAAATGTAAAACGTATATGAGAAAGGCAAATAACACTGACAGGGCATGACGTAAGCGACTAGCATCTGAACAATTATAAACTATACGTGTACTGGTAAATTAATGTAAATGGGTCCAGTGAAATAAGAAAGTGTGACAGACCTCTGTTAATACTTTTCGTAGTACGGTGATGTCGTGCGTCACAGCCCGTCGAAAAGCATTAACCCTGCTAATACGGCAATGACATAAAAACGACGGACAAGAACTGTGTAGAGTTACACGCTCAATGATAAATGCGTTAAATCATCGTCGCATTCAACATATCCGTTAGTTGTTGACGTTCTATGGTGAAACTCAGAAACGATGGTTTGCGTGGGATTGGAATGCCGGGTACGATCATAACAGGCTGAAAACGTATTCGTTCGAACGTTTCATTCCGAGGCCGTATAAAATATTCTGACGAAATTTGAAGCTACTCGACAATCATTATATGATGCCGGCGCAGTGTGAATCACTGAGATACATTTTACGACAATGCTTCTGATCTTAATGAGACGACAAATGCTCCAATGCAATTTAACATTTGCTGGAACCGGCTCGAACGTCAGAATACGACGGCAGCATGACTTTTACGACAAAACGTGATTGGTGCGGCTTCCGTAATGAATTGTAAAACAGGTGGTAATTGGTAGGAGCGGAATTAAAGCATAAATTAGTGAACACTCAAATTGAGGTTGTTAATTGACGCGGTCCTGCTGTCGTCTCAGTTTGTAAGAAAAGTATGTCGTAATACGTAGTTCTATAACAAGTGCGCCAACACGTTTTATAAGAATGATTACGTTTTTAATGTGAAAGTATTAGAAATAATTCGTTAACCCCACGGCACTTTTCCAAAGTATTGTTTGCTCAGCAAACAGGAATTTTGGAGAAGAGCAAACATTCATTGAAGCTGTGCAAATACACGCGGCTTGTAGCGTTTTCCTTGAATGCAATTATACCAACCGTAAGTAAGTGGAACACGATAATCTTCTGTTAAGAGATTGCAGTTCCTAGAAGGCACGAAGGAATCGGTGCTCCTATCCGGCGGACACTTGTGTATTGCAATCTGCATCTGTGCACTATACTCGTACAAGGCGCTGACCATCGTTTATCTGCGAGCATTTCCATCGGTGTATTTATGAGTATTCATCATAGCATTACCTGGAAACGCAGGACCCGAGCCCGTAATCGCCATAAACAAACGTGCAGAAGACCTTCGCTGAAAATCTCACCGCTAAAAGACGAAAATGACATTAGCCTAAACCTGGAACCTACCCTGCATACCTTCCTCCTTAACTCTCCTCTAACCTAAACACAATCTCACCCATTCCATACTCTCACACCTCCCAGCGGACCGCAACGTTTCGCGCTTTTCGTTCATTTCCCTCGACAATCATACCTCTCCGGATCTTTCGAGCGTGCGAACGCATGATGCACACATCCTCCCTCTCTCCTCTCGCATAAACGCGATGTCATCGTCCTGAGTTTTCTTTCGCGAGGCGACGATGGTCAGCGCGCACACATAAACAAGCGCACTTATGTGTGCTCTCGACTCTTTCGGAATACGATCGACGTAGGATCTCGATACATTCAACATGCCTGTCGCGCATATCTGGCTGCACACGCACGGGACACATATACTCCCGTCGCAGAGTGCAGGGACCCTCATGCGAGTCTGAACGCGAGACTCTGTTCGGTTAAGGTAGAGGCAGTTACTAGGCAGACACACTCCGAGATCCGATGCAAATTTCCTCGACACCCGAGAGGCGCAGAGCCTCGGGATCCCTCGGTGGGTGTGTAGGCGAGAGACGCTCGTCCTCTCACACAGAACCGAAGATCCGTGATAATCGTACGCACGGGAACGGTCTTGTACAATTGCGCGAGCCCGCAAGATCGGCCGCGTATTCTTAGGTGAGATGTACAAGTGCGATTATTTGCGTATGAGCGCGAGGCGTACACTGACGTCCCTGTGCATATGCGCAACGCGATCTTCGTGTACGGCGGGTAACTTCTGACTAGGCTGGTCTGCAGATTTTTCGGCGCTAACGAAGGCTACGTGGAAGATGCATGTGTTCGGTGGCACGCATGACAATGATGTCAGGTTTCGCATGATGAAGGAACGAAGTCGCGTCCACGTTGGTTCGAAGTTACTCTGGGATGCGGAGGAAAAACGGGCCGCTGTCGTCTGGCTAACCTAAAATTTTCGCAAAAATGATTGAAGTACATCGTTCAGAAAACGATAGGCGCTAACGAAGGCTACGTCGAAGATGCATGTGTTCGATGGCACGCAATGATGGGTTTCGCATGATGAAGGAACGAAGTCGCGTCCACGTTGGTTCGAAGGTACTCCGAGATGTGTAGAAAAACAGGGCCGCTGTCGCCTGGCTAACCTAAAATTTTCGCAAAAATCATTGAAGTATATCATTCAGGAAACAATAGGCGCTAACAAAGGATACGTGGAAGATGCATGTGTTCGGTGGCACGCATGGCAATGATGTCAGGTTTTACATGACGAAGGAACGAAGTCGCGTCCACGTTGGTTCGAAGGTACTCCGGGATGTGTAGAAAAAACGGGCCGGTGTCGCCTGGTTAACCTAAAATCATTGAAGTATATCATTCAGAAAACGATAGGCGTTGACGAAGGCTACGTGGAAGATGCATGTGTTCGATGGCACGCATGGCAATGATGTCAGGTTTCGCATGACGAACGAACGAAGTCGCGTCCACGTTGATTCGAAGGTACTCCGAGATATGTAGAAAAAATGGGCCGCTGTCGCCTGGATAACCTAAAATTTTCGCAAAAATCATTGAAGTATATCATTCAGGAAACAATAGGCGCTAACAAAGGATACGTGGAAGATGCATGTGTTCGGTGGCACGCATGGCAATGATGTCAGGTTTTACATGACGAAGGAACGAAGTTGCGTCCACGTTGGTTCGAAGGTACTCCGGGATGTGTAGAAAAAACGGGCCGGTGTCGCCTGGTTAACCTAAAATCATTGAAGTATATCATTCAGAAAACGATAGGCGTTGACGAAGGCTACGTGGAAGATGCATGTGTTCGATGGCACGCATGGCAATGATGTCAGGTTTCGCATGACGAACGAACGAAGTCGCGTCCACGTTGATTCGAAGGTACTCCGAGATATGTAGAAAAAATGGGCCGCTGTCGCCTGGCTAACCTAAAATTTTTGCAAAAATGATTGAAGTATATCATTCAGAAACCCGTCTGCAACTGTTTCCAAATTATAGCATGTTATAATGTTGCTAGAAGAAAATATATCTTGTTACAGAAAAATTGTCGTTCTCGCAGAAATATCGAAAAACTATGGTACTCGGGGTCTCATATGTATCCATACAGGACATGCACAACGTCCAGTTTACAAGACATCCCTTGATACCCAAACACACGCCAATGCCAAAATTTATGGTCCTAGAAAACATTCTCGTCGCAAAGCCGCTCAAAAATGACAATTATCACAGCATCTCACACTTATCCATACAGAGCGTACACAACCTCCAAGAACTCACAAGGTATCCCAATACACGCTGCTGAAGAAAAATTGTTATTCTGGCAACAACAGAAAAATTGTCGCTACTTATAGAGTCTCATACTTATCCATACAGGGCATACACAACCTCCAACAGCTCAGGAGGCATCCCAACACACGCTGTTCAAGAAAAAGATTATTCTCGCAAAAACGTAGAAAAATTGTCGCTACTTAGAGTCTCATACTTATCCATACAGGGCATACGCAATCTCCAACAGCTCACAAGGCATCCCTTTATACCCGCGACACATGCCAATGCCATACTGGCACGAGATACAAATTCTATACCCGCGCGAAATACATGACGCGAACTGTCTGTACTTAGGCGAATACACGGGACCATCCATTCGCAGTCGGCACACATGAGCGGGTGCAGGTATGGGTGCCGGGGCTAGTGGGCATCGATAATGGTTGATACACGGTTGTCCATTGGCGAGTCGATAGTAATAGCTGTACACGCACGGCTCCCCAGCCAGGAATCACGCGCAACTTTCCATATTGAGGAGTTTTAAAGTTGCGCCCCAGAGAGTGGGATAACCAGAGGCGCCTACACACGGTCGAGTTCGACTGCGCGAGTCGAACGTCAGTGTTAAGTTAATCACTACGACGAACCGCGATGGGCAAAAATTTCAGCTCACCTGGATCAATGAATAATTCAGATATTTGCTTCGGACATTTTTAGGGCGGATGTTACTTCAATTAAGCACGACGCGAGCTGCGGGGGAAATGAGCATTTTCAAATGGGTAATGTGTGTTCCGGCGGGGGGGAAGATGATGGATGAGTCGATTAATTCTTGTGATATGTCAATGCACGGGGTTTTAGCGAATAAGTGATAATTTAATGATAGGCGGACGCGTTGGTAATTGGCTTGATGAAGCGGTAATGCGATTTATTTGATCTTGCATGAAAAGAATTGTTAGTTTGAACCGGAAGTCGTAGTTTGTCGTAACGGATTTTTTGGTATGTCAATTAACGAGGTTTTAGCGAATAAGTGATAATTTAATGATAGGCGGACGCGTTGGTAATTGGCTTGATGAAGCGGTAATGCGATTTATTTGTTCTTGCATGAAAAGAATTGTTAGTTTGAACCGGAAGTCGTAGTTTGTCGTAACGGATGTTTTGGTATGTCAATGCACGGGGTTTTAGCGAATAAGTGATAATTTAATGATAGGCGGACGCGTTGGTAATTGGCTTGATGAAGCGGTAATGCGATTTATTTGATGTTGCGTGAAAAGAATTGTTAGTTTGAACCGGAAGTCGTAGTTTGTTGTAACGGATTTTTTGGTATGCTTTTTGGACATAGGGGCCGCGTTAGTCAGTGTCCGTTAGAATAATTTTAAATACGTTGTTGCTTCGGTTAACGGAAAAACGCGATCGGTCTTAATTTGTTTTAACTCGCGGCGTTTGTTAATTATCATTCGCGAAAATATTGTAAGAATCAGTGCACATTGAACAGACAAAGCGAAGACGCAGACGCGAAGGTAAATATCGAGGGTGGACCAACAATCCGATATAGGTTAGACACATTAACGTGGTGGGATAGAAAAGATTAGACGCTTCATAAACAAAAGAAGTGTTCATTGTTGTACAGCTATGGCAGTACAAATATGACAAATCGTAACACTTACATAAACAGCTTGTTTCTATGACATTTGCAAAATGTATTTTACAGTGTATATACAAAAATAAATACATCATTACATATACAGATAGAGATCTAAACGTAAAACGTAAAGTGCTAACTACAGGTCGGACATGTCAAGCAGCGCATTTAAATGCGTCGGGATCCAGTTCGTTCCATTATGACATACGAATACGACATTTCCGTCGATGTACGCCTGAACGTTCCCAACTTTGTAAACTTGCTTGGCTTCCCTGTATCTATTTGGAATGGGCATAAACAAGATACCCCGTTCTTCGCATTTCTTTTGTACAAGATCCTTGAAACCGTGAGGTATTTGTGACGCCGTCCGCACAGCTTCTGCAAGCCTCTGCATAAAAAGCATATATATTAGTATTTGGCGAATCAAGTAGTTATACGTACCATTCTCCGAAAAATATTTCTCTTTTTCGTACCTCCATTCTCGGTTGTGCTATTGACGACATTTGCGACATAGTTGGTTGGGTCCTTTCCAAACTGGTCAAGTATGAAACTTGTTCCATAGCCCCAGGTTGATGACTTTGAGGTCCACTGACTGCCCTGTTCATCATGTCCAGTGCTTTCTTGAAATGTTCTAGAGAACAAGTATAACATGATTATTCATAAATACCCCTCCTTTATTCCGTGCTCTTAACCCTTCTGCGCATGATTTTTTCTTTATCGGTGAAATAAATCAAGGTGATATAATTCATGTTCATAATTAAAGGAAGAAAAGGAAAAAATCTTAGTATATATATATAGTACAAATTTATCAAAAAACAATATGATGGAAATTTCCATCATCATGCAAAGTCAGATTAAAGTGAACTTGTTCTTTTATATAATTTTTGGGCATTCAATGTTATGATGGAAATTTCCACCATCATGCAAAGAAGGGTTAATGCTCTGATCTTTAGCATTTGTTTCGTAATTCAATACCTTTTATTAGCGGTTCGCTCAAAAGTTTGTCGCTTAGCATACCCTTCCACCCCATGTACCAGTTAGTGACTTGATCATAGTTGGGCGAATGATTCAACCAGAGCGCCAGTACTTGCAGCCATTTAGAGAAAAAGAATTTGTCGAGCAATCCTGCCATAATGTGCATAGGAATTAAGTCTTTCCACTCGTACACCCAGTTCCACTGGTCTAGGTGTTGTTGATGGGGGTTTATAACGAACTCCGAGAGTGCTATTTGCAATTTCGGTATAATATTTTTTACTAAGAAAGCCTCCATGTCGCCTTTGGCAAACACTTGAGACCAGGGCTGTAACATTAGTCTGGCCGATCTGTCAGATGGGTGCCAACCACCCAAAGCTGAACCCAATTTGCGTCGTATAATTGGATATATCAAGGTGTCCAACCGATTACCTGTTAAATAAATGTGTGCTTTGAATTACAGGCGTTCAAGTCTAAGATTTGCTGAATCGCAGTTCCATACTTACGCATGAGTGGCAGCCATGGATGGATCCACGTGTGAATGGGCACAGTATCGGTGAGAGGGTTCCATTCTTCTACTTCCAAGGTAAGCTTTGGTAGAATTAATAAGTCTAGTATATTTTCTAAAATCCATGCTGGTAGTAAAGGCATCCAGTGTTCGAGCAGCTCAATCAGTGGATCAGGTTGTCTGCATATCCACTGCCTACAAAGATTAAGTAACAGATGACCTATGTTTTCTCGGATATTTATTTTCAGCTTTTATATTAACGTGTACTTACTGCACTGCACCTCTAATTGACGGCATCCATGCATTCCATACGAGTTGATCGTACGGTTGCATTGTCCTCGACTGCAAAGTACTAGTTCCACTTTCAAGCACATTTTTCCACTGTTCAAATAGCTTCATAGGCTGCTTGGGCTGCATCAGCGGGTTCCAACTGACCAACGATTCTTTTATCTTCGGACCAATAAAGCTACTAGCTAATTCGCCGAGTTCATATATCTTATACTCTTCGTAATAATTGTCTTGTAGGTTCTTAAATGCATCCGCAGTTTCTTGCAACGACAACTCATTCGTTTCGTCCATAAGCCTGTCCACAATCGCAAGCACGTTTTCTAAAGTGTCAATTAATTGACCATGCTGGTCGATAATTTTCGATAAGTTCTTCTTCTCTGCTTCGAGTGCGATGACTCTGTCATTAAGGTGTCGTGTTCTCCTATCGTTCTGTATAATATCTTGTTCACACATGTCCACGAGTAAATTTAGATTATGCTGCAATTCTGGTAGAGCAAAGTTTGTTCTCGTTCGTTTGTCAGTAGCAGGAACTGTGTCGTCAGGTCGTTGTTGTCCACCCGCAATTGCATGGTATCCACTTAGTATCCTTTGTTCTGGACCAGTCATATCGATAACTTTCACTCGACTCATCTCATTGGATGGTCCAATTTTTCTATTAGGCTTCAATTTTCCATCCTCCAGCACCTGATCCACACTTCTATAGCAATACTTTACTTTCTTCTTCGTGTTAGCGACATCTCCTTTCCTCCACTGGGACACTCTGCTCTTGGGGTCCTTTGTTTCTTCAGACTCGTCTTCCTTCTTCTTCTCAGGAACCTTAGGCATTTTTTCTGGACCATATGCTCCTATAGCACCTCTTCCTTTTCTGAGATGTGCTTCTACGGGCGCGCTTATTCCTTGCAACTGTTTACCTAAACCCTTACCAGGCTCAAAACCCATCTAAAATGTAAGCCCCTATCGTTACTGTTCTTACAATGGTACAACATAAGGTATCGTATTTAATGCATCTCGAATGACTTTACCTGTAGTAAAAGCTTTGCACCTATGCCTTTTGTATGTACTTCCCAACTGCCAACTCCACTTTTCATTAACAAAGGATTTACTTGCTGTTTCTTTTTGCGTAACCCTGCAATGTCACCTTCCAAGTTCAATGAAAACGACGGACGAGACTTAGAACCACCTTTTCTCTCGTCTTCAGAACTGTTATTAAGAAGGATAAATGAAAGTTAGTAAAACGAATTAAATTATTACCGCTAAGAAATTAAGGTGTGGCTCAATGTAAAAGTCGAATACCTTGAGCTGCTAAGGGCATAGTCTGCATTTGGTCCGTCATCTTCGTCGTCTTCATTATTCTTGTCATCTTTCTCTTCTTTTGGCTTACCAGCTTGCTGTATTCCTCCAGCAACAAAGCTGACGGGTGCCGTATAATTCTTTGGTCCCTTGTTATACGTTTTGAATGACGGTCTCGCTGGCAATTCATCATCACTGTCGTCCGCAAAAATGCCTAATGAGAAAGAAGTAACGTGATAACTATGTAATACATTAATCACAGCCAACCACGGTCTGCCAACATGAACCGTTGCAACGATTTTCTACAGCATAATTTTTAACTGAGCAATGGGCACAAAGTAAAACCGATATTTTATATATAGTATTCTAACATATGCGATATCAATTAATACGTCATATTACCGAGCATTTGTTGCTTTTTCGACAGTTTCCGTCGAGGACGGTTGATATTAAATTCGTTATCCAAATCATAGTCAGTGATTTCAAAACTTTCCACTTCGTCCTCGGACATATTTACTCGGTGCTAATTATATCACCGCGCAGAAAATATTGAGCCAATGAAAGGGAGATAATTAAATAATCCGTCCTATTCGACGTGCAAAAGTAAACGAATTCAACCTAAAAACAAGTTGCAGGTTATGTTATGCTCTTCGAGCAAAAACACTTTTAGCATTTCTTGATACCAGTCGATTCCGAAAAATTTGCCGTTCGAATACGACATCTATGAGCCGACCAATTACAATTTTTAGTAGACCGCCATCGACAACGGCTCCCCCAACGTCAGTTTATGTCACTTGACTTGACCCCAACGGAAAGTCACTAACCAACTCAGCCAATCGTTTCTTCGTACGTGGGGCAGCTCTTAACACGTTCACTGGCAAGCGTATTTTACTATATTAGAACGGCGATCATATGAAATACTACAGCGTTCGACTAAATTGTGCAAAATGTAAATAATGTGCAGGTATTGGAGACTAAAGGATCGCATCACTATTCTAACAACAACTGCATTTATAAAATAATAATTGCTACCCCCTGCGAATATTTTGGATCTTCACTAAAATCTCTTGCGTCGGTCTCCGGTGACCACCGTGGCAGTCAAAGTCTTTGAAACAACTTCTAACTAATAGCAAACACAAAAAATAAGAAATATGCACTGAAGATAATTACAAAGCGCCAACTATTCAAACAGAATATTCGCGTGTATTTTCCTTATACCAACGGCTTCGAAAGTGTAAATACTCCGTAAACTATTCATTTAGTTCAACAAAAAATGGCTGCAGTAGCGTAATACTCGTTATACTCTAAGTAATTTGTTTTAACACTTTGACTGCCATTGTGGTCACCGGTGACCGCCGCAAGAAATTTTACCGAAGATCCAGAATATTCGCAATGGGTAGTAATTATTATTTTATAAATGCAGTTCTTATTAGAATAGTGATGCGATCCTTTGGTCCCCAATACCTGCACATTATTTACATTTCGCATAATTCAGTCGAACGCTGTAGTATTTCATAGCATCGCCGTTTTAATACAGCAAAATACGCACGGCAGTATTTTGCTATGTTAGAACCGCAATGCGATTAAATACTGCAGAGTATGATTAAATCGTACAAATGCAGTTATTGTTAGAATAGTGATGCGATCCTTTCGTCTCCAATACCTGCACATTACTTACATTTCGCATAATTCAGTCGAACGCTGTAGTATTTCACAGTATCGCCGTTCTAATACAGCAAAATACGCACGGTAGTATTTTCCTATGTTAGAACCGCAATGCGATTAAATACTGCAGAGTATGATTAAATCGTACAAATGCAGTTATTGTTAGAATAGTGATGCGATCCTTTGGTGCCCAATACCTGCACATTATTTACATTTCGCATAATTCAGTCGAACGCTGTAGTATTTTATAGCATCGCCGTTCTAATATAGTAAAATTCGCACGGTAGTATTTTCCTATGTTAGAACCGCAATGCGATTAAATACTGCAGAGTATGATTAAATCGCACAAATGCAGTTATTGTTAGAATAGTGATGCGATCCTTTGGTCCCCAATACCCGCACATTATTTACATTTCGCATAATTCAGTCGAACGCTGTAGTATTTCACAGTATCGCCGTTCTAATACAGCAAAATACGCACGGTAGTATTTTGCTATGTTAGAACCGCAATGCGATTAAATACTGCAGAGTATGATTAAATCGTACAAATGCAGTTATTGTTAGAATAGTGATGCGATCCTTTTGTCCCCAATACCTGCACATTATTTACATTTTGCATAATTCAGTCGAACGCTGTAGTATTTTATAGCATCGCCGTTCTAATACAGCAAAATACGCACGGCAGTATTTTGCTATGTTAGAACCGCAATGCGATTAAATACTACAGAGTATGATTAAATCGTACAAATGCAGTTATTGTTACAATAGTGATGCGATCCTTTGGTCTCCAATACCTGCACATTATTCACATTTTGCATAATTCAGTCAAACGCCGTAGTATTTCATAGCATCGCCGTTCTAATACAGTAAAATACGCACGGTAGTATTTTCCTATGTTAGAACCGCAATGCGATTAAATACTGCAGAGTATGATTAAATAGTACAATTGCGGTTATTGTTAGAATAGTGACGCGATCCTTTGCTCTCCAATACCTGCACATTATTCACATTTTGCATAATTCAGTCAAACGCCGTAGTATTTCACAGCATCGCCGTTCTAATACAACAAAATACGCACGGCAGTATTTTGCTATGTTAGAACCGCAATGCGATTAAATACTGCAGAGTATGATTAAATCGCACAAATGCAGTTATTGTTAGAATAGTGATGCGATCCTTTCGTCTCCAATACCTGCACATTATTTACATTTCGCATAATTCAGTCGAACGCTGTAGTATTTCATAGCATCGCCGTTTTAATACAGCAAAATACGCACGGTAGTATTTTGCTATGTTAGAACCGCAATGCGATTAAATACTGCAGAGTATGATTAAATAGTACAAATGCGGTTATTGTTAGAATAGTGATGCGATCCTTTGGTCCCCAATACCTGCACATTATTTACATTTCGCATAATTCAGTCGAACGCTGTAGTATTTCATAGCATCGCCGTTTTAATACAGCAAAATACGCACGGTAGTATTTTCCTATGTTAGAACCGCAATGCGATTAAATACTGCAGAGTATGATTAAATCGTACAAATGCAGTTATTGTTAGAATAGTGATGCGATCCTTTGGTCTCCAATACCTGCACATTACTTACATTTTGCATAATTCAGTCAAACGCTATAGTATTTCACAGTATCGCCGTTCTAATACAGCAAAATACGCACGGTAGTATTTTCCTATGTTAGAACCGCAATGCGATTAAATACTGCAGAGTATGATTAAATCGTACAAATGCAGTTATTGTAAGAATAGTGATGCGATCCTTTGGTCCCCAATACCTGCACATTATTTACATTTCGCATAATTCAGTCGAACGCTGCAGTATTTCATAGCATCGCCGTTCTAATACAGCAAAATACGCACGGTAGTATTTTGCTATGTTAGAACCGCAATGCGATTAAATACTGCAGAGTATGATTAAATCGTACAAATGCAGTTATTGTTAGAATAGTGATGCGATCCTTTGGTCCCCAATACCTGCACATTATTTACATTTCGCATAATTCAGTCGAACGCTGTAGTATTTCACAGCATCGCCGTTCTAATACAGCAAAATACGCACGGTAGTATTTTGCTATGTTAGAACCGCAATGCGATTAAATACTGCAGAGTATGATTAAATCGTACAAATGCAGTTATTGTTAGAATAGTGATGCGATCCTTTCGTCTCCAATACCTGCACATTATTTACATTTCGCATAATTCAGTCGAACGCTGTAGTATTTCATAGCATCGCCGTTCTAATACAGCAAAATACGCACGGTAGTATTTTGCTATGTTAGAACCGCAATGCGATTAAATACTGCAGAGTATGATTAAATCGTACAAATGCAGTTATTGTTAGAATAGTGATGCGATCCTTTGGTCCCCAATACCTGCACATTATTTACATTTCGCATAATTCAGTCGAACGCTGTAGTATTTCATAGCATCGCCGTTCTAATACAGTAAAATACGCACGGTAGTATTTTCCTATGTTAGAACCGCAATGCGATTAAATACTGCAGAGTATGATTAAATCGCACAAATGCAGTTATTGTTAGAATTGTGATGCGATCCTTTCGTCTCCAATACCTGCACATTACTTACCTTTTGCATAATTCAGTCAAACGCTATAGTATTTCACAGTATCGCCGTTCTAATACAGCAAAATACGCACGGTAGTATTTTCCTATGTTAGAACCGCAATGCGATTAAATACTGCAGAGTATGATTAAATCGTACAAATGCAGTTATTGTTAGAATAGTGATGCGATCCTTTCGTCTCCAATACCTGCACATTACTTACATTTTGCATAATTCAGTCGAACGCTGTAGTATTTCATAGCATCTCCGTTTTAATACAGCAAAATACGCACGGTAGTATTTTGCTATGTTAGAACCGCAATGTGATTAAATACTGCAGAGTATGATTAAATCGTACAAATGCAGTTATTGTTAGAATAGTGGTGCGATCCTTTGGTCTCCAATACCTGCACATTATTTACATTTCGCATAATTCAGTCGAACGCTGTAGTATTTCATAGCATTGCCGTTCTAATATAGTAACATACGCTTGGCAGTCATGTTAAACTCCTCATTGGTGGGGTTCATCCTGGGGTAAAAGAGTTTATATTGGTTACATTCAGCGACACAGTTCCCCTAGTTATTTCCCAGATTTAGTGACCCCCGACGGGCGCCTTCGTCGTCTGGCAGCACTGCTCGCTAGGGTTTTGCAAAAGCTACAAATAATTTTGGGTAGTGGCTTTGGCTAACACCGTAACCTTACTACTCTCGAGTAAAACGGGTTATTATATGTTATTAATGATTTGCCGGGGCTTTTGAAACGATTAATAACGCACCACCGCCGGTCGCGCGCGAGTAACAGTGCCAGTGCCAGTCCGCCCAGTGTTCGAAATTTGTTGTGCCGGTTTGTTGTCGCGCTCCGCGTTAAAGTAAACTTTAATTCGGCGATGGGAAACGTTCATACCTGCGGCCCGAACGAAGCTCTCGTGGTATCAGGTAAGACAACAGTCCCATGGCATGCCGCCGACACGAGAAACGTTCGCTTCAAGCACTGCGAAACCTTGACTCCGGGCTGCTATGCTTGAATTTCGAGGTTCCCACGGATCCTCGGAATATCGGCGTGTCTCTCGGGCAACGCGACGAACGTTTGACGTTTACGGTGCCTCGGCCAATCTTTTGACAACTAGCCTCCGCCAAACTGTACACACGGCGTCAGCCTGAGATAATTCACCTTTTCCATATTTATGTATTTTACGGGACCGCAGGAGTCCTCGCTACTTTTTTCGGGCCCCTGCCTTCGATTAATGCACCCTTCGAACGTGCGTTGATGATATTTGCGTGCGGTTCACTGGCAGGCGGTGGAATTCACTGGCGAATATAGGTTATGGCGATTAGATTGATTGCGACAAATTCGCGGAGCTGCTCTCGCGGCGTGTGCAGGGTAGAAGACGGTCTTTACGCGTTTCGTGGGAGATTGATGCACGTTTTTGCCATGTCTCGCGCGACTTGTCAGTGATTCATCTGTCGGACGTTCACGTAATAGGTTTACAGAATCTTTCGACGTTTGCGATAAGCCAGGGTATTTAGTGCTGCATGGACCGGTTGTGTTTGCGTAGAGATGCGGGTTGGCAGAAGAGTCGGAGGGTAATTTTTTGGTTGTTAGCTAAAATGTATATGCGGAAGTTAATGCCATGACGGGACGTGTTATTTTGACTAAACGCTACCCTGTAAAGTTTTCGATTTTAACACATTACGGACGGCGTTCTTGCTCATCGAGACGTCGCACATTTTTCAGCGTCCTAAAAAGTTGAGTACAATACATACAAGGTTTTTTTAATACTGACTGCTATGTTCGCACTTTTTCAACATTTTAACATTTATTTACTTCACAATTATACTATCAAAAATTGCTGCGAGGCTTCATTACTTTAGCAACGTACCGATAAACGTTAAAACGAGAAATCTCGTAACCCGTCCGCAATGTGTTAATATATAATTTTACTAATATTTAAAATATTAATGTATAATAATGAGACATAAGATCGCAGCGATGAGAAAATTCGTTCTGAGCTCATTCCAACGATTTAGGTTAGGAGCTTGGGGTTAACAGTAGATGCACATTTTAATCGCGTTAGATAATATCTTCCGCGCCCAGCTCCCCGCGAAATTTAGTCTCTGCCATTCATTCGTTTCTTGCCGAGGTCTCGGAACCGTTACTTCGCAATTCATTTTTATTAACTTTATTAATGCCACACAAACAGGATCCCCTGTGCGTCACTTCGCAGGCGCCGTGGTGTTGGTTGCGTAACTCAATATAATGACAGAAGAGATGGCTAAATTATTTTCTCGCCCGCGCGCCAATGTAGTCATTGCCGTTGAGATATCCGAGAATGCTCGGAGGAAAAATCGTCGGGGATGCAACGTGTAACGTGTTTCCGTAACACGCACGTGAGTAGCGGATCAATTTGCTTCGTTACGTGCAAGTATCCGCGATTTGCAGGAGTCCTTTCGCGCGAGATGTAGCAAATTAAAATTGCCTCATCGCGTAGATGCAGGATCACACACCGTCGCGAAAATTGTCCTTGGCTTGTGCGACGTAACGAACGCGAGTCGAAATGAAATTATTTTTATGATTCTGCAGATATGGCGACACCAGATTTAGTATGGAATTATTTATACACTATTTCACGAACAAAATTACCGAGACGAGAAGTAGTATTACTTTCTGCTAATGTCAGTTGACTTTTATTAATGGGGTGATAGGCATAGGGTGATTCGGTGGGGAACAGTAGATTTGCTAAAATATTATTTATGCGCTATTTTGCGGAAAAATGCAGAAACGGTTACTATTACTTTCTATTAACTTTAGCTGAGTTTTATTAACAGGATGGTAGGCGTGCGTATCCAGATTCGGTTAGAAACAGTAGATTTGCTAGAATATTATTTATGCACTAATTTGCGGAAAAATACAGAAACGGTTACTATTGCTTTCTATTAACTTTGGCTGAGTTTCGTTAACAGGGTGATAGGCATATGTATATAAAATCGGTTAGGAATACCAGAATTACTACAATATCATTTATACACTATTTCACAAAAAGAAATACAGAAACGATTATTTTCATTAATAAGGCGATATACATATATACTAAATTCGTCGCAGATATGGCGACACCAGATTTACTATGGAATTATTTATACACTATTTCACGAATAAAATTACGGAGACGAGAAGTAGTATTACTTTCTGCTAATTTTAGTTGGTTTTTATTAATGGGGTGATAGGCATACTTATTCAGATTCGGTTAAAAATAGTAGATTTGATAGAATATTATTTATGCACTATTTTGCGGAAAAATACAGAAACGGTTACTATTGCTTTCTATTAACTTTAGCTGAGTTTCATTAAGAGGATGATAGGCATACGTATCTAAAATTGGTTAGAAATACCAGGTTTACTACAATATCATTTATACACTATTTCACAAAAAGAAATACAGAAACGATTATTTTCATTAATAAGACGATATACATATATACTAAATTCGTCGCAGATATGGCGACACCAGATTTACTATGGAATTATTTATACACTATTTCACGAATAAAATTACGGAGACGAGAAGTAGTATTACTTTCTGCTAATTTTAGTTGATTTTTATTAATGGGGTGATAGGCATACTTATTCAGATTCGGTTAAAAATAGTAGATTTGGTAGAATATTATTTATGCACTATTTTGCGGAAAAATACAGAAACGGTTATTATTACTTTCTATTAACTTTAGTTGAGTTTCATTAAGAGGATGATAGGCATATGTATCTAAAATCGGTTAGAAATGCCAGGGTTACTACAATATCATTTATACACTATTTCACAAAAAGATATAGAGAAACGATTATTTTCATTAATAAGACGATATACATATATACTAAATTCGTCGCAGATATGGCGACACCAGATTTACTATGGAATTATTTATACACTATTTCACGAATAAAATTACGGAGACGAGAAGTAGTATTACTTTCTGCTAATTTTAGTTGATTTTTATTAATGGGGTGATAGGAATACTTATTCAGATTCGGTTAAAAATAGTAGATTTGATAGAATATTATTTATGCACTATTTTGCGGAAAAATACAGAAACGGTTATTATTACTTTCTATTAACTTTAGTTGAGTTTCATTAAGAGGATGATAGGCATACGTATCTAAAATTGGTTAGAATTACCAGGTTTACTACAATATCATTTATACACTATTTCACAAAAAGAAATACAGAAACGATTATTATCATTAATAAGACGATATACATATACACTAAATTCGTCGCAGATATGGCGACACCAGATTTACTATGGAATTATTTATACGCTATTTCACGAACAAAATTACGGAGACGAGAAGTAGTATTACTTTCTGCTAATTTTAGTTGATTTTTATTAATGGGGTGATAGGCATACGTATCCAGATTCGGTTAGAAATAGTAGATTTGCTAAAATATTATTTATGCACTAATTTGCGGAAAAATACAGAAACCGTTACTATTGCTTTCTATTAACTTTAGCTGAGTTTCGTTAACAGGGTGATAGGCATATGTATCTAAAATCGGTTAGAATTACCAGG
The DNA here is from genome assembly GCA_033815515.1 of Cryptocheilus praepositus. NCBI lineage: Eukaryota > Metazoa > Arthropoda > Insecta > Hymenoptera > Pompilidae > Cryptocheilus > Cryptocheilus praepositus. Next base: position 1,403,259 of record JAWWQZ010000141.1, on the reverse strand, counting down.
TTTACTACAATATCATTTATACACTATTTCACAAAAAGAAATACAGAAACGATTATTTTCATTAATAAGACGATATACATATATACTAAATTCGTCGCAGATATGGCGACACCAGATTTAGTATGGTGTTATTTATACGCTATTTCACGAACAAAATTACGGAGACGAGAAGTAGTATTACTTTATGCTAATTTTAGTTGATTTTTATTAATGGGGTGATAGGCATACTTATTCAGATTCGGTTAAAAATAGTAGATTTGATAGAATATTATTTATGCACTATTTTGCGGAAAAATACAGAAACGGTTATTATTACTTTCTATTAACTTTAGTTGAGTTTCATTAAGAGGATGATAGGCATATGTATCTAAAATCGGTTAGAAATGCCAGGTTTACTACAATATCATTTATACACTATTTCACAAAAAGATATAGAGAAGCGATTATTTTCATTAATAAGACGATATATGTACTAAATTCGTTGCCACCCTTTTTCCAATTTTCAAACTTTACGTAGTCCAACTACACATTCCTCCGGTTAATATCGTATGCCTACCTATTTCTGCGCTAACGCAGCGATAACATGCAAATGTATTCCATTGAAAATCTATTAAATTATTTTTGGCCAGTCTGTGCCGGGGCTATTTTTATACGAAATCTACCGTAGCGTAGTCTGTTACGAAAGCATAGATTCGGTAAACGGTGAGGATGTCTGCGAACAGTTCCAGAGCTAGAAATATAGAAGTCCGTATAGAAGAATGTAATACCCTCGAAACAGGCGACACAATAGCTGAGTTCTGACAATAGTGTCGTCAATCGATTATACGGCCGTTTGACCGACTTCTGTGTCTATTAGCTAAATTGTTCTGTTGCGTGTGAGTACGCAGAGCTGGGTGCGTTGGGTAGGAAGGTATGTTCCCTCAAGTTTCTGTCAGCGTTCGCTCGCTTTTCAGCACGACCGATCAAGACACATTTAGTTCATCAGATCTGACGTCAGCGCTTAATAATACGCAGGACAAAACACATTATTACGTCATAAATTACGTTGTTGTTCTAACGTAGGGGGGTACGTGTTCAGGGACAGCAGGCGTAGCGCATCAATGTCTCGAATCTGACACTATGTGCTATGCATATGTGGTATGTCATTGTGTAATTGTAATAGATGCAGTGCGTTTTGTGTATGGTGTCATTTTGTAGAATCTATAATCGCATGTGATGTATATGGTGCGGCATAAATTAGAATCGAAAATTCCACATGACGCATACGGTGCGTCATCACTTGGAAGCCAAAATTACTTATAACGCATACGAGGCGTCGTTGTTTAGAATCTAAAATTTCATATGACGCATACGGTGCGTCATAGTACAGAATCCAAAATTGCACATCACGCCTATGGTGTGTCATATTCCAAAATGCAAAATTGCATATGACGCATACGGTACGGCATAAATTAGAATCTAAAATTTCACATGACGCATACGGTGCGTCACTGTTCGGAAGTCAAAATTCATTATAACGCGTATGGGGCGTCGTCATTTGGAATCTAAAATTTCATATGACGCATTTGCTGTATCTTGTATATCCAAAAATTCCAGATGACGTATATGGTATGCCATTGGTTAGAAAGAAAAATTACATATGACGCATATGGTGCGTCATAGTATAGAATCGAAAATTGCACATCACGCCTATGGTGTGTCATATTCCATAATGCAAAATTGCACATGACGCATACGGTACGGCATAAATTAGAATCTAAAATTCCACATGACGCATACGGTGCGTCATCACTTGGAAGCCAAAATTTCCTATAACGTATATGGGACATCGTCATTTAGAATCCAAAATTTCATATGACGCATACGCTGTGTCATTGCGTAGAATCCAAAAATTCCAAACGGCGTATACGGTGTGCCGCCGCTTAAAACGAAAAATGACATATGACGCACCATGTGCGTCATAGTATAGAATTCAAAATTGCACATCACGGCTATGGTGTGTCATATTCCAAAATACAAAATTGCACATGACGCATACGGTGCGTCATACTATAGAATCCAAAATTCCACATGACGCATACGGTGCGTCATCACTTGGAAGCCAAAATTCCTTATAACGCATATGGGGCGTTGTCATTTAGAATCTAAAATTTCATATGACGCATTTGCTGTGTCTTGTATAGAATCCAAAAATTCCAGATGACGTATACGGCATGCCGCTGGTTAGAAAGAAAAATTACATATGACGCATACGGTGCGTCATACTATAGAATCCAAAATTGCACATCACGGCTATGTTGTGTCATATTCCGAAATGCAAAATTGCACATGACGCATACGGTGCGTCATCACTTGGAAGCCAAAATTCCCTATAACACATATGGGGCGTTGTTATTTAGAATCTAAAATTTTATATGACGCATTTGCTTTGTCTTGTATAAAATCCAAGAATTTCAGATGACGTATACGGGATGTCGTTGGTTAGAAAGAAGAATTACATACGACGCATACGGTGCGTCATAGTATAGAATCCAAAATTGCACATCACGCCTATGGTGTGTCATATTCCAAAATACAAAATTGCACATGACGCATACGGTGTGTCATCACTTGGAAGCCAAAATTCCCTATAACACATATGGGGCCTTGTTATTTAGAATCTAAAATTTTATATGACGCATTTGCTTTGTCTTGTATAAAATCCAAGAATTTCAGATGACGTATACGGGATGTCGTTGGTTAGAAAGAAGAATTACATACGACGCATACGGTGCGTCATAGTATAGAATCCAAAATTGCACATCACCCCTATGGTGTGTCATATTCCAAAATGCAAAATTACACATGACGGATACGGTGCGTCATACTATAGAATCTATAACTGTACATTACGCTTACGGTGTGTCGGTTCGTTAGAAAATTTGCAAATGACGTATACGCTGTCTTATAATCCAAATTCCAGAATTGCACCTGACGCATACGGTGCGTCATCGTTCAGAGACGAATATTCCACCCGACATATACAGTCCTTAACTGGCAGTTCGCAAAGCAGTCGCCACGATCGTACTGCACGTCGGTATTATTAATCGGCGTCCGATAAGATAAGTCTGCTAGGCTGCAAGGATGGCAACTCGCGATTCTACGTTTCGCCGTAGATCTGTTTCTACGCAGCTGGAACTATTTTCGGCTGGCCGCCCGTTACGACCCGTTCTTGCATAATCCCAATGGCGTCACTGAAAACTGCTCATGGCGACTCGTCGCAGGCATCTGCATTCCTACCGGTTCATACACAACACGTCATTGCGAAATCAAACTTCCAGAAGGCCATCGCGTCGATTATCCACCGAGTCCGATCGACGCGATTCTCTGCGAAAGCCGCGTTTATCCGCAGTCTTTGTTGAACGCGCATTACCGGATGGGAGCTCTTCAATCAAATCGCACCTTTGTTGGCCGGGGAAACGATTCCGCATTGCTGGAAATGACCGCACACGCCCCTCTGGGCGCGTTAGTGGGTTTTGTGACGTAAGGTCGTGGCGTTTGCCTCAAATTAGGATTATTTGCGGTTTGGCTGTGCAAGTAGAGTACACCTTCTTTCGATTGACGGGTTTTATTTTTACAATTTCTCTGCCGAGAAACATAGAGAATTCACTACTATGTGGGTGTGCACTGAAGAGAAATTAATTGGTTAACAGATCTGGGGTATCTGGTTGTGTCGAAAAAAATGATGCGATTAGGTAAACGAATTGCGCAAGAATGCTTAACCTTTTGCACTTGACTCGCGAAGGAGGAGATATAGAGAGATTGCGTGATATTACTGAGGAAAATGTGTGCAAATAGGAATTTTGTTTGAATGCTTGTTTCCTTGAGATATCTTATTTGATGTAACTGAAGGCGGTTAAAAATAAAATTAAAAGCATCTGTCCCATTTGAAGACTATAAAATTTGCATTTAAAATTTTTGAATTTTTGAAAAACTATACCGTTTTGTACGGAACGATGCTCTATTTGGGTAAAGAACTGTAATATTAGGTCTACCGGAATGTTCTGTCCGCTTTTTAATTTAAAGAAAATAATACGTTTTCAATGTATAATGCCGAGATGGTGCAATCATTATTTCGGTAGATTTAGAAGAGAACAGGTGGAAATATAATAGTAAACAGACACAGTCATATATGTTTCAAACAGATACGTTCATACGTGTCGAAACTTGTGATGACATTATCAGACAGAACTTTCCAGTCGACCTAATATCTGCTGCTAGACTACCGAAGGCGCATCCATTGGACGCGAGACTTGTAGAGAAATTGCAACGATAAAACCTGTCAATCAAGAAAGGCGTATTCAGATAGCAACATTTATTTTAATCGCGGACTCTCCATTTTCTACCAAAATACGTAAAATCATTAACAACATCAGACAAAATAATTAATTCGTCGAAAAAGGCAGGCATCCAGTGCCAAAATGTGGGGCAGGATAAACTTTGTTTGTTATTTTCTATTTGCTTCATTTAAATTCGGTTTGAAGATCAACGACCGGTATACGCCAGCAACAAAAAATGTTTGCTATAATCATTAGAAATGTAATCCCATAGCCTCCTTGTGAATACGATGATTTGAAATGTAATTTCGTACCCTGTCTATGAATATGCACATTTCGATTTATTGCTCCCTGACCGCCGAAATTGCAATTTGCCGGTGCGTATTAACGAAAATTCAGGTTTAATCTACTTGTTACGTCAGCGGGTTAATGCCGATTTAGTAATCACGAGGGACACTCGCAATTTCGAACAATATTTTTGCGGTTTACGTGTACAGATACTCTCACCGCGATGATTGCTGTTCCTAGAATTTGCATGAACGGGGCCTTTCTTCTTGTATCCGACAGGCGCCGGGCTTCACTTAACACTTAACCAACCAAATGGGGAGATCTCCCACTTTTTCTTTAACGACATGTATTATTTAGACAGTCTTGTACTGGAATTATGCGCAAATCGTCAAACCTTTTATGCTTTTGTAAAACATCATTTTCAATGAAACTCATCACATAAATTCAATTAAAGTTGATGGGAAACGTTATTACGTAAGCTATATGCTTAGAAATATTATATTAGTAACAGAAATATCAATATATATTTTATAGAATTTTTGCGTTATCACGTTCTAAAGAAAAATACTAAAGCACATTACATACTTACTACATTTAACTTCACGGTTAAATGATGTAATGTATCGTAAAACTTAGGTTTTGCATAAACAACAAAAAAATAGGAAATGTATAGGATTGGAAGCTTCTAAAGGTCATGGAAAAAATAGGTTCTTTCAGAAAAAAATAAACTTGATTTTTGCGATTTCATATGGATGTGCTACCATAAAGCTAAGAAAGACTGCACGGGCAGTTCGTAATTTGTACACTTCCATATGAAAAATGAACGCAGTCAACGGCTGAAAAATGATAAGTTTGCTTTAGTCTCAATTCCGTAGAATACGTTTATTAAAAATGTAGCTTACTCTAGTCAGTTAGTTTAGCTCAGTTAACTTTAGTTTAGATCAAGGTAACGGGTTGGTAGAGGTAGTTATATGTAATTTCCTTGTATATTTAGGGTTACAGAAATTGATAGCACTCAAGTAAGTGAGAAATTTATGAGACACATCCACAAAACCCTACTTCTCGGAGGATCAATCATATCCAAGCAAAACTGGTTACAATATTTGAGGCCAGTGGCTATACTTCTTTTGCGCAAACCTTTCGAAACATATTACACCATAAACATTGTCAATCCATTCTTACACGCTATCTGGAAAATGTTATTCATTCTATGTACAACTTAAACATAGCAAATATAAAAATCGCCCGCTCGTCTACACACTCGCACTTGTGCACAGTCATTTCTGCCACTTTCCTTACAAAATAGACGCTCGCATTTGACAGTGAGCGGCTGCTTTTCCGTTTCACTGCCAGGACCGCCAGGTCTCCTTGATCATATCAGCCGCTTTTTCGCCGATCATGAAAATCCCCGCGTTCACGTGACCCATCGGCATCGTCGGCATGATCGACGCATCGACGACCCTCAACCCCTGAACCCCATAAACCCGCAACTGCGGATCGACGACAGCGTCAGGATCCGTCGGCGGGCCCATCCGCGCAGTTCCAATCTCGTGATTCATCATCGACGGCAAATGCTTAATAGCGCACCTCCAGTAGTCATCACTATCGAACACATAATCCGTGCAGCCCGGGATCTTTATATCATGCAACTTCGCGCCGTATGCCTGGAAGACATCAGTATTGCTCAGCTCAATCGCGTGCCTAACGCCCTCCAGTATGATCTCAAGATCGGCCGGGTGGTCAAAGAAGTTCGGATCCATGATAGGATTGTCAAGAGGGTCCTTAGACTTCAACGTCACCCTCCCGATGCTCCTGGGACTCTGGACGATCGGCCAGATGGAGAAGGACTCCTGATTCTCAATGGGCCTGTACACCGTGTCATAAAGCTCGTCCGTTATCCGTAAACCCCTACGCAGCGACACGCCACTGTCAGAATGCAAAGAACCCGACGCGAAGAGCAGTTCGACGTCCGGCCTGGCGTCGGTTGCATATTTCGTCTGCACAAAGGCAATCGCCTCGGCGCCTCCAGGTATCGCCATCAGACCCTTCCGCTCCAGCAGATACTGAAAGACCACTGCCGGCCTTGTTAACTTGCTCTGCAACAGCGACACGCTCTGGTTCACCATGAACGTCAGGCCCAGGAATCCTATGTGCTCGTACATGCCGTAGCCGACTTTGGAGTCCTGGATCACGGGGATCCCATGGGTCGTCAGGTGGTCTCGTGGCCCGATGCCTGAGAGCATCAGCAACTTGGCTGAGTCTATCGTCCCAGCAGACAGTAGCACCTCTTTCGTGCTGTACACCTTGCGCCACTGGCCATCCTTCACGTACTGAACCCCGTACGCGCGTTTCTTGGCGTCGATCAGGACCTTCGTAACCCGCGCACCCACGACGATGTCCAGATTCGGCCGGTCGATCGTCAGATAAGCCCTGCTGGCACTACAGCGGGTCCCCCGGTCCATGTTCACCTGGATGTACGAGAAGCCGATCTGCTCTCGGCCGTTTTGGTCGACGACCTCGTAGCCCAGGCGCTTGCCGGCTTTTAAGAAAGCAGTCGCCAGTTCGGTGTGATAGGGAACGTGCTCCACGCACAGGTAGCCGTCGGTGCCGTGGTACGAGGAATTCTTGATGCCTGGGAGAGGACAGGTGCGTTTATTAGTGGAGTCGCTCACTGCGGGGTCCCGGACGCTTTCAAACATTCCTGGACGCGGTGGAATCTCAATACTGCGGCTGTTGTTTCCGAAGGAGGGAAGTGAAGGCGTTGTCACGGGCACGGTGAAAATTGTTTTGGCGCGGTGGGAATTTGGGGCGGAGATGTGCGGCTGATTGAAATTTTCTGGGAGCCGGGGGTTCTTCAAGCTTTTGTAGGTAGGAGGAGGGCAAAATTTGCGCCGCGGATCGTAGTCGGAAAATTGTGATTATTGTTCATATTCGACATTTCGCCGATAGGAGTTAGTAATTGTACAAAATTAGCGTCGTTTTAAAGTGTTCGGAGGGGAAACGGAGGTGTTGCGTCACTGACTGCGTGTGCGGTGAAAATTGCTTTGGCGCATTGGGAATTTGAGGTAGCAGTGCTGTGGTAGATTGGTATTTTCTGGGAGTTGTAGGTTTTCGAAACTCGAGGATTTGTAGGTAGTGGTCGTCCAAAGTTCGCATCGCAAATCGTAATGGGCGTTTGTTAGTAGTCGGTAGATCGTAATAGGCTTCCCATAACTTCCAGGTTCTTGAAATGCGAGGTTTTGTGGTTAGGAGTTGGTAAAAATTGGCGTCGTTTTGGAATGTTAAAATTCTGGGGGAAACATACGTGTTGCATCACTGACCACGTGCATCGCGAAAATTGTTTTTAGGCAGCGCGAATTTGAGGCATTGTTATTTTGGCAAATTGGCACTTTCCGTGACTCCTGGCTTTAAGCTGAGCTCAACGAAATTTATTACACATTTTTTTTTATATTTAATTTATATCTTTTAATCATCGCATTTTAATCATCCAAACATCTGTGACTAATCTTTTCTTTGGTGCTATATTTAGATCCAACAATTTTTCCGTCCGAAAAAGACATGTGACTAATACCTCTATACCACTTTTATGCTATATTTAGATCCAACATTTTCCTCATATAAAAAGCGTGGTTTACGAAACAATTTTCCAAAAGTCGAAAAAGTTTTAGATCAAAGTTCCAAATTTCCAAAATTTCTCCCATACGCCAAAGTGTGGCTCGCGAACCATTTTTCCAACATCTGAAAAAGATGATAACGAGCATTTCCCTGCTACCACCGCCTGTATCTTACCTGGCACATTGAATCTCTCGCTCTTCTTGAAGTATGGCAGCACATCTTCATAAGCCCATCCCTCGTTGCCGAGTTTCGCCCAGTGATCATAATCGTACCTGTTGCCCCTGGTGTGGATCATATAATTGAGGGTACTTGTCCCGCCAAGTGATTTTCCGCGTGGCCAGGCACACTGTCGATTGATCATTCCCAAGCAGGCCCTTTCCTGCGGCACAACTTTGTAGCCCCAGTTGTAGTCCGTCAGTTGGAAGTAGCTGACGAGTATCGGTATCTGATTCAGCAGACCCTCCGGCTTGCCAGCTTCTAGCAACAGGACTCTCCATTTCTTATTTTCCGACAGGCGATTCGCTAGAACGGAACCGCCCGAACCGGCGCCAACCACTATGAAGTCGTACTTCTGTTCCGGGTTGATTTTCGTGCGGATCAGGCCGTGCGGATTTGCGTAGCTTTTCACCAAATCCAAGAGCGTGTTGGTCTGAATGCGCGTTTGCATGCAGCCGATCGACGCGATGATAAAAAGAAACGGTAGGAGCGTCAGAGAACTGGCCATCGCGATGCCTGAAAGACAACGTTTGCGTTGTGGTGTTTTTCGACGATGATGGCTGAGTTGTGCACGATGCTTGATGCGATGTGCGTTGTTGCGTTATGAATAAATCGCGTCGCGTAGGAATAATTGTGCTGATTTGGAGACGGCTCGCGTGCAATTAAATTATGGGGCGTGGTGGTATAAGGAACCGTGTTGTATGGGACGAATGCGCTCAATACCGAATTTTCGTTGGGGCCATTTGGAGTTTTGGTAGTAGAAGGAAGAATTTTTGACAAATTTATAGTAAAGTCAAGTATTGGCGATTGCTGAGCGATGTGCATTGTTGCGTTATGAATAAATCGCGTCGCGTAGGAACAATTGTGCTGATTTGGAGACGGCTCGCGTGCAATAAATTATGGGGCGTGGTGGTAAGAGGAGTTGGATTGTGTGGGGCTTATGCGCCCAATGCCGAATTTTCGTTGGGGCCATTTGGAGTTTTGGTAGTAGAAGGAAGAATTTTTGACAAATTTATAGTAAAGTCAAGTATTGGCGATTGCTGAGCGATGTGCATTGTTGCGTTATGAATAAATCGCGTCGCGTAGGAACAATTGTGCTGATTTGGAGACGGCTCGCGTGCAATAAATTATGGGGCGTGGTGGTAAGAGGAGTTGGATTGTGTGGGGCTTATGCGCCCAATGCCGAATTTTCGTTGGGGCCATTTGGAGTTTTGGTAGTAGAAGGAAGAATTATTGAGAAATTTATAGTAAAGTTAAGTATTGACGATCGATGAGCGATGCACAATGCTTGATGCGATGTGCGTTGCCATGTTACAAATAAATCGCGTCGCGTAGGAATAATTGTACTGATTTGGAGACGACTCGCGTGCAATTAAATTATGGGGCGTGGTGGTATAAGGAATTGTGTTGTATGGAGGGTATGCATCTCATGCTGAATTTTCGGTAGGGCCATTTGGAATTCTGATAGTAGAAAGAAGAATTTTTGACAAATTTATAGTAAAGTCAAGTATTGACGATCGCTGAGCGATGCACGATGTTTGATGCGATGTGCGTTGTTGCGTTATGAATAAGTCGCGTCGCGTAGGAATAATTGTGCTTGTTTGGAGACGACTCGCGCGCTATTAAATTATGGGGCGCAGTGATAAGATATATATATACGCCCCACACCGAATTTTTGTTGGTGCTATTTGGAGTTCTTGTGGTAGAAGGAAGAAGTTTTGACAAATTTATAGTAAAGTCAAGTTTTCACCTCTTAACACTCTGCGTACGGGTTACGAGATATTTCGCGTAAAGCAGGAAATGTTGTGTGTCGCTGCTAAGAATTTAAATTGAACTGAACCTTTTGCGCACACTCACAGGTCTCTTCAACTCTCCCACTCTCGTGAAATTCCCGTTGTTTTACCGGTCTGAAAATTTCTAATTTGCATGTGGCGCGGTAACTAGGGGTGCTCGCTGATTGGGGAAAGTTTTCCAAGGATTGATCCGGAAACAATACGTTCGCGAACAATCCATTCACTGGCGCAGCCAGAACAATACTCGTAAGATAGGGTCGTATCGATTTTCCGGTCGTAAAATCCGCCGTGATATACTTTCGATCGCTAGGCATTGTGGCATATATATGTGCTGTTATATGAATTCCAGCATCTTGCGTAATTCGCGAGTTTTCTACGCTTTTGCGGAAAGTTCAATTTTAGTCGTATTTGAAGTATGGCAGTGTTACGAGTAGGGTGTTTTTTTTAATGCGTCGATTGCCATTTTGACAGTTTCGGCGAATAGCGAAAGTTCCGAACAGACCGTGTCGCCCATAGATGGGTGACGACGATGTGAAGTATTTGCGGAGAATGTTAGTAGGTGTTAGGAAGAGTGTGCAGTGGGGTAGAATAAGTATTTGTTTAGTTATGAGATTCAATTCAAAAGTTGCACATGACGCATACGGTGCGTTGTCATTTGGAATGTAAAACTGTGCATATACTGTGCCATGTTATAGAATACCTGAATACCCGTTATTACCCGAAAAAATGTAATTTTAATTAAAGTCTATGTAGGCGAACTCGATTGGGAACGAAAATATTGAACGTTCCGTCCTTTATTATTTAGGTCCTCGATAAAATGACAATGTGAAAGTAATTACAGCAGACTTTCATCCAACGCGCTAAAGATGTACGTGATATTGGCTGTGAGTAACGTATATGTAATATTAGCGGCATGTGTATCGAAATGAACACGAAAATATTGAAAAAGTAATTACAGCAGAGTTCCATGCAATACGAACTTCCACAACGCGCTAGAGATGTGTATGTCGTATGTGAATAATGTGTATAAAATATTAGAGGCAATTGGACCGAATTGAGAACGAAGATATTTAACCTTTCGACCCTTTTACTAAGATGCCCGTTAAATTTTTAAACTGTTACAATAAAAATAATGTCAGCACTAATATATCGTATATCATAAATATTGCAACGAGTTTTTCCGCGTAACGTGATTTTCGTACAACGTAGTCCAAAATTATGCAACATAACAGATCTTTACTATGTAGTACATTTCTGCTGTTTCGTAATTTCCTGTACACGATTTCCCTAGCTGCATTATACAGGACGACTGTATATATTAAATGAAAATGACAAAGTAGCATAACGCTACATTAAATATATGCATTACACACGTATTAACACTTTGACCGCCAAGATGGTCATCGGTGACCGGCGCAAGAGATTTTACTGAAGATTCAAAATATTCGCAATGAGTAGCAATAATTATTTTATAAATGCAGCTATTGTTAGAATAGTAATGCGATCCTTTGGTCTCCAATACCTGCACATTATTTACATTTTGCATAATTCAGTCAAACGCTGTAGTATTTCATAGCATCACCGTTCTAATATATGTTGGAACCGCGAATCAGTGAAATACTGCAGAGTATGATTAAATCGTGCAAAATGAAGGTAACGCAGAGCTGTTAGAAGCCAAAGTATTGAAACACTGTTCCAATATCAACTACATTTACAAGATTGCAAATAGGCATCATTGCGAATTTTTTACATTTTTAGTAAAATCTTTTGCGGCGGTCACCACCGTGGCAGTCAACGTATTAATAAATTAAATATAAACGACAAATCACCCTACTAGCATCACAACTGTCTGTGCACACGTGGCTCTTGGCACATGTGCTTCCTACATTACCACCAGTATCCGTATACCTGTTGCATTCACCGCGAGACTACTTGCTTACCGTAATTTTCCTTCTGCTCAACGTTCGGCTTCCGTTCACTCCGATCCTTAATAACGATTTTCCGTGAAGCACTCTCCTTTCAACCGATGTGCAGCAGGCTCATAACTATTTCACCCTCTCAGTTGCGGGCATCCAACTTCATTTTGCAACTTTCCCGGCCTTCTTCTCTGCTCCCGCAGGTCCACATGCGGCTGCAAACGAAATAATTACCCAGCGACTGCACACTCGACATTACCTACGTCTAACATCCGTCTCCCCTCGGATTAACTAACGTCGAAAGTGCAAGTCGCGCACATTCGTCCACGTATATGCTAATCGCCCGTAATGCGCGACCCACAAAACGTCCCCCGCTTTCTGCCGTGTCGCAAGTATCCAACTTCTCTCCGCATTGCCGCGCATCATCGGCAAATTCGCTTCTACTCGCACGACGAGCGCATCGCTTTCTAACGAAAAACTTACGCAACGCATTTCGCCGGCCATTACCACGCACATCATGACCCGTTCATTCCTTACCCACTGCCACCGGCCGTTCCTGCGTTCGAGAACGATTCGACGTGCTGTTGTGCGGTAGACAAAGCGACCACTTTCCCTTCGGCTGGGCGAACCGACGGATCATCCCCTGAATCACAATCTTTTGGTATTCGAACTCTTTTTCGCTCTGTTTAATACTAAACGTACCGGTACTTTACATCTACCTATTCTTACCATGAGTGGTCATTTGACGTCTTATGAAATAAACGTTGATTTTCAGAAAGAAATTCCTAATTTATTAACACTTTGACCGCCACGGTGGTCACTATTTTAGCAAAAGATTTCACTATAAATAAAAAATTCGCCATGAATATTTGCACTCTAGTAAAAGCTCTTGATATTGAAATGATGCTTCAATCATGGCAGTCTAATGTTAATACTGCGTTACCTTCATTTTGCACGATTTAATCATACTCTGCAGAATTTTATTGCATCGCGGTTCTAACATAGCAAAATACGCTTGGCAGTCAAAGTGTTAAAGTAAGAAATTGAATAATCATATGATGTAAGAATTTACTGAAAGTCAAATGAGCAATAGATATAACAATGAATGTACGATTTTAAAGTAAATTTTGAAAGGGGGCCTTTGACCCCGCTTGGTACGTTTAGTGTTAATGAACGCAAACATCAGTACTTGAGATAAAGTGATAGGCGCTGATTGGGTTCCGACCTAATCATAAAGAATGGCTGCGACCTAGAGCCCAAATTTATTTCTACGCGTGTTGTTGAGGTCCTAATCCGCAGTGCCGGGACCAAAACCGAATCCCGCTGCCTTGCGCGTCATTAACCACCGGTTATTAAACGCAGTTTTGCACTCCTGATTAACATTCCGGGAAAATTTCCACGTGTTCTAGGTGCTGTGATTCTTTGAAATTTATCTCAGTTGTCACCTCCTTCAGAAACCATTTTCCACCAATCACCTTCACTCAATTTGCACTACAGTTTCTAGCACTAACATATTTAATGTTTCACGTCTATGTACTAGTCAGAATCTAAAAACACCATTGCGAGAAGTGCTATCTAAATAATTTATTTTAATTATATATTATTAATTTTTCAACTACCGGACCAGTGTAAACAATAGCCTTATTACATTGTTCGGTAGCACTCAGGCGCTTCGTAGAAATGCAGCTTTGTAAACTTTCCAAGACAGACATTTTCATCTCGGTCCTTCGGTCTCCTACAAAAATGTCCACTGCACCAAGATTCTTAGTTAATCGTTCGCGAACGAGTGATACATATTTGCGTTTAGCCTAAACTATGCTTGTAGCCAATGAGGGCATATTTCTGTCCGACGAGAATACCTGATAGGGCCGAAAGACACAAATATGCGTTCGATGAAAATAAGTGATACAGCCGAAGCATATGAATGCACATGCATACGTCTCAACGCATATCCTTAAAATTTACGCACGTATGTTTTTCACCTTGTGGTTTGCAAGCTGCCTTCGGTTCCTTCTTCTTTTCGAAAACTCTCACTTTTCACCTGTCATTTTCTGCGTTGCGCAACCCACGCGTCCCGAAACCGTATACCATCGACTCTGACGTTAATTCCTTAATTCCTCACAAAGGTTTTACAGTTTGCAAGTCACTATAGGTTCCTCCATATTTTTAAAAACTCATTTTTCCACCCGTAAATTTTTGCATTGCGCAATATGCGAGTCTTGAAACCACAAACAATCAACACTCACCTTAATTCCTTAATTCCTCACGAAGGTTTTACAGTTTGCAAGCCACCATCGGTTCCTTCATATTTCCGAAAACTAATTTCGCACCCGTAATTTTTTACATTGCGCAACACACGAATCCCAAACCCGCAAATAATTGACACTCACCTTAATTCCTTAATTCTTCCCGAAGGTTTTGCAGTTCGCAAGCCGCCATCGGTTCCTCCGTATTTTCCAAAATTCATTTTTCACCCGTAATATTCTGCATTGCGCAACGCACGCGTCCCGAAACCGTAAACAATCGATACCTACGTTAATTTTTCACGTACGTTCTTCACCTTGCACTTCGGTAGTGAACTTCGGTACCTTCATCCTTTCGAAAACTCATTTTTCACCCGAAATTTTCTGCATTGCGCACCCCACGCGTCCCGAAACCGTAAACGATCGACCTTCACCTTAGTATCTTAGCTCCTCACGTGCATTTCCGCAGTTCGCGAGCCACCATGGATTCCTTCGTTTCGAAAACCCATTATTCCCAAACCTTATTACTCCCACCGTTAATCGTGCACGTACGTTTATCACCTCGCAGTTCGCCGCGCTGTCCTCGGTTCCTTGCTCCTGGCGCCTTGCGTCCGATAAAGAACTGACCACTTCGTAGGCGCTCGGCTACGAGCACTCTTTAGAGCCGCCCGTTCTCTACTCTGCGTTCCGAGTTCCGCCGGAGAAATGCGCTTTCTCGAGCCGCTCACGTAATACACACTGGGCAGAAGTTATGTTTGTCGTTCCTCAAAAGACCCCTTCTCGGGCCCGCCGGGATGCAGCGACGGGTCCAACACGTCGCTCTTCCGCATTCGCCGACGTTTTCGGGACAGGCGAAAAGGTTTGCGTGGAGAACGGCTGGGCAGATGTGATATTATGAGACGCCGTTTGCCTCGCGATGTTTGCGGACGAAGCCAGTGAACGAAGCGGTGAAATGTCGGGGTTTTTAGGTAGTCGCGTTGTCTTATGCCGATTGTGCTTTTTAATACGTTGCCGTGTCATTTAACTCGGAAGAATTCGGAATGCGATGCCGGAAATATTCGCGAAAGATTTCGGAAAATGTATTGTCGGAACTTGAAACAAATATCTTGCGATTGTTTGTGAATGAATTCATACGACGATGCTCTTGTGGAATTCAAACGAACTTGGACCAAAAAGTTTTGTGAAATAATTTAATTTTTTTGATGTATATATTTGTGATACGATATATAAATTTTGGTCACGTGTCAGACGGATAGGTAGTCATATTATGTCTTATGTCGATTGTGCTTTTTAATACGTTGCCGTGCTAGTTAACTCGGAAGAATTCGGAATGCGATACCGGAAATATTCGCGAAAGATTTCGGAAAATGTATTGTCGGAACTTGAAACAAATATCTTGCGATTGTTTGTGAATGAATTCATACGACGATGCTCTTGTGGAATTCAAACGAACTTGGACCAAAAAGTTTTGTGAAATAATTTAATTTTTTTGATGTATATATTTGTGATACGATATATAAATTTTGGTCACGTGTCAGACGGATAGGTGGTCATATTATGTCTTATGTCGATTGTGCTTTTTAATACGTTGCCGTGCTAGTTAACTCGGAAGAATTCGGAATGCGATACCGGAAATATTCGCGAAAGATTTCGGAAGATATATTGTCGGAACTTGAAACAAATATCTTGCGATTACTTATGAAGTAGCTATGCGCTTGATAATTTCATACGATGATTCTCTTGTGGAATTCAAATGAACTTCGACCAAAAAGTTTTATGAAATAATTCAATTATTTTGATGTATATATTTCTGATATAATACATATATAAATTTTGGTCGCGAGTCAGATAGATATGTAGTCGTGTTATGTTTATACTGATTGTGCTTATTAATACGTTGCCATGCCATTCAATTCGGAAGAATTCGGAATTCGATACCGGAAATGTTCGTGAAAGATTTCGGAAGGAGACCTATTGTTGAAAATTGAAATAAATACCTTGCGGCTACTTGTGAAGTAGCCATGCACTTGTTAACTGTATACGCTACCGTGCCATTTAATTAGGAAGAATTCGGAATTCGATGCCGGAAATGGTCGTGAAAGATTGGAAAAGACACCTATTGCTGGAAATTGAAATAAATATCTTGCGACGGCTTGTAAAGTAGTCGTATCCTTCTTGACTTCATACGATGATGCTCTTGTGGAATTCAAATGAACTTGAACCAAAAAGTTTAAAAAAAATCTGTGTGTTTGCGTTTTAGTGTTTGAAAAGTTAATGTTGCAACACTGAAGGTATGCTTTTGTTGAAGGGTTACATTTTTGTATTAATTTGGAAGAGAACTGTACAGTACTGTAGAGTCGAAATGTTAGGTTTTTAAACAATAAGATGTATCAACTAGAGTTGACCGTGTATACATCAATTAAATTTGCAACATCACAACTTTGTTACTTCCGTATAATACCAATAGAAAAATGAGTCTCGAATCACATCAAACAAGATTCCAGTACAATCAGGCCAGTAAAATCACGGCATGCATAACAAACATTAATAAAAATTGACACTTCCGTACGGCTAAATTATAAGGTTACCGTTAAGCAGCCGTCAGTAAACAATGACGCTCACTCATAAAACGTACGCGGTTTCCTTGACTCTATCGTTCCTGACAGTCCTACAAATGACACACATTATAAATCCTCGTATGTCCACATTGCCAGACGTTTCGTCGTCACCTGTCTATTTCTATTAGCCAAAACAACCGCGGGGCGATTTTCGTTTACCCTCAATTAATATAAACAAACGACGAGTCAAATTTCGGAACAAAAAAATTTTAAAATACCTGGAAATACCTGAAAATTATGGGTTGTAATATCGACACTAAAAAGGCTTCCAAACAACAATTATGTTATAGTAATCGTAAAATGAAGTCGGTGTTTGATCTCTGGACTTCGTAATTTAAAGATAATTGCGATTGGTGGTTGATCGAGTTTTTCCGGCGGCATTCTGATGGTTATCTTTGACAGAAATTGATCTTTAATTCACCGGCTAACATATAATTAGGTTCTTATGGTCACAATCTTCATGTCGCGTCATTTCGCGCAAGAAACATTGAAAGAAATTTTACGAATCGGGAAGGCACCTATGCACTCAACGCATTGCGTCGTCAGTCCGCCTTGAGCTGCACGCTGTATAGTATTAAACAGTCGTTCTTAGAAAGTTAGTGTTTTGGTTACCTAACCCTTAAACAGACCCTTCCCAGAGCCTAATTTGCGACGGGTCGCCGTGAAATTGATCACGGACTGAGTCGTGTGAGTCCTACAAATTCGCACGGCTAAACAGAAATTGCAAATGGATAAGTCAGTATTATCGAGTCCGTGTAGTGCAGCGTATACATTGTTTTCTTATTCTTTATTATTCTTCATAATTATACGGGTTTCCAAAGATAGGAAGTTATAGCTGCTCAACCTTCATTTAATTTTAAGACATTGGTCTGAAAAATACGTTACGAAATAGGTATATAAAGTTTATACAAACCCACGTAAACAAAATTTGTATTAAATGAATATACAAATTTTACGGGTTAATTTGGCTTTCTGTCGTAACGAAAGTTATGACGAAGTTTGTTACTTTTTGAGAGATTTATTTCTTGGTCGCGTACGGGTTAAGAATGGAAGAATCGACTGGTCAGAAGCTCGTTAGGTGAAAGTCGAGTTGCACAATCGCTTTGGTAGTGTGATTAGTAATATAAGGATCAGCATATCGGCGGACTGTGGTGATCTTCCACGATACGAAATGTCGGTACCCGTTACTCAACAGGTTTCGGGTTCGTTAGCAATTTAAATATGAGACCAAGTGGAGCAGAGAAATCTTGGATCGCATTAAAAAGAAATTTTGATCTTACACAAAAAGCCTCGTCATTCTGTTACTACGTTTCTAAGTATCGGACTGCCGCCAGTCGATTTTGCAAGCCTTCGTATATGTCTCAAAGTACCATCTAATGTTTATTCATTGCTGATTATGTTAAAACGGCAACAATTAATTTTTTTCACCGCAATACGCGAAGGCGTGATTTAATAACTTATAAGTGCATTGCCAGTAAATGTCAATTCCGATTCACTTATTAAAAACGTGTGCATAAATAATCACACATGTTACGTGCGCAGAAAAACTTGAAGTTTGCTCTTATGTCGGACTCTATTTTAAATTCACTTAGCACGGCAGCATCCAGTGAAGTTCTTCAGTGGTTTAAGAATACATCATTTCAAACTGGATGATTGGATCACGGTGTTAACACATTGCGGACGGCGTTCTTGCTCATCCAGACCTCGCACATTTTTCAGCGTCCTAAACAGTTGACTACAATACATACAAGGCTTTTTTAATACTGACTGCTATGTTCGCACTTTTTCAACATTTTAACATTTATTTACTTCACAATGATACTATCAAAAATTGCTGCAAGGCTTCATTACTTTAGCAACATACCGATAAACGTTAAAACGAGAAATCTCGTGACCCGTCCGCAATGTGTTAAAACCTTGTATATGTCATACAAATTGTAGTCAACTCGGAGTCGGTAAATTCCAACAAATCTATACAGAATAGGCATAGTTGATTGCTATGTTGACACGACTATACGTGAAAAACACTGATTTATCAGACAGATTATTAACTACCGAAGTTAGCACAGCGTTGAATATTCTATTGACCCCTGGAATGTTAATACGTCATATGCCGATCTTACCTCAAAACTACATTGTTACCGGCGTAGTGCCTCGAAATTGCAGGACTCGTTACATTTTATTTTATTTTTTTCCCGCATCACAACGATATATATCAATATCATGCAATAAAGCATCACAACGATCTATATCAGCCGACCACAAATTTTTGAGCGACCATCCGATGAACTTCGTTCAACAACGATCTTTACACTATAATCATAGACACGTGTCGTGGTGCAAATACTGCACGCGCCATTTCTTTATTGATTCGCAATCATTCCGACGCCTAATATACATATTTACACTCCTGACGATTCCACGTTTTTCAATAAATACAATACACGAACCGCAACGACTTAAAATTCAATAAACACCGGTCTCGGTTTAACCTTGCATCAGGTAATAACGCGTACGCATCAATTATTCTACTTACACTCTGATTCATCGTATTAATTATCAACGCGCGTAGGTTTTGATCTTTGGTAGTTTGCTACGTGTTGCACCGATTACGTAGTGACATTGGCGATTAACACTTTGACTGCCATGGTGGTCATCGGTGACCGACGCAAAAGGTTTCATGAAAAATTAAAAAAACACCCAATCGGTAGCATTTATGATTTTGTAAATGCAATTAATATTAAATAGTGTTTAAATTCTTTGTTCTCCGAAGCCTTCGCCTTATTTTCATTTTGCACAATTCAATCATATTCTGTAGTACTTCATCACGTTGCGGTTTTAATATAATAAAATACGCACGGCAGTCAAAGTGTTAAATTGTCGGGGTTGGCTCACATTGTGTCCTCGTCACATGCGTCGATCGCACCTGACAGTGAACCAATGGGGTAGCCGTGTTCTTTCTTCAGCTGGTCTGCGAACTTCTCTGCTATCATGTAGGTCGGTACATTTGGATGGCCTGCCACGATATCTGGCATGATGGATGCATCACACACTCTTAGGCCTTTCATGCCAATTACCTACGGAAATATAAAAAACGTTTAGCATTGAGTCATGGTGAAGCATTCGGATTAATGAGAAATTACATCCGTTTTGAGTGAATGTTAGAATTCACTTCATTTTTATTCGTAGAATTCTCTACATTTTTCGGGGGATCTTGGTGTCGGTGCATCAGGAGTTTGCAATAATAAAATGTTAATATTAAAATGTAAAAATTAAGTTGTATCGAACGTCAGGGTTTCGGATCTGGCTTATTGCTGAGTCGCTGTTTTATTTGGTTACGTGAAAAGTGCCGCACTGATGTTAATTAAGGTGAAGAGACGTTTTACTGCGTAGAGGAGTGTAGTTTACGTTTTCCAACTGGTGATATAACGATTTTTCAAACAGGTTATAATCCTGAAATCACCTCTCACGTGTGGCGTGTCTGGTCAAAGTTACACTTTTTTTTTTTAATGTGTTCAACCTTTGAAGTTACTTGGAATAGTACGCTTTTCATGGTTGAATTTTTTTGGCGAAATATCGAGGTGACAAATAAATTTTCAAACATGAAACGCGACCTGTTTCGAATAAGAAAGTTGCTCATGTCACGTAAGAGGTGAGAAGCATCTACTGTGCTGAAAAGTGTAATATTACGTAAAAAGTGACATACGTCCGCTAAGGGTTAATCATTTTCATTAATCATTCGATTACCAACACATTTTACTATTGTAGACTCCTCATGAGGGGGTACTAGATGCCCGGAAATATGTAGAAAATTCTAACACTAAGAATTCTCAAGTGAATTCTAACTTTCAACCAAAAATGAGTTATTTATTTCATTATTTACGATTAGTGATAAAGTTGAAAATAACACACCACTCGACATAGTGGAGTAATGTGTGTTACATTTTTAAGACATATGAAGGTCGGATTGAAACGCTTTATTACAAAGCTATAAATAAATTAAATTGAAAATAGGTAAGAGTGGATTAGATATCTAGTCACTGAGATCATGAGATTTAACACTTTTCTGATTTTTATCTATGGACAACATTAAAAGATAAGATTTACCGTACAGAAGTGGTTTAAAGTTGCAAAAATTAAAAATTATAAGATAAACACGTTTGACCATTCATATTCTACGAAGTAAAGTTCACTGTTACCTACTTCAATTTCATCTGTTTATAATCCCGTATTGAAGCATTTCTAATCGAACCTCAAATTCCATTTTTTTTCGTTTCCACTTGTAAAATATGTTCCTGCAGTTTGGCCGAAAACCTCGGGACACCCCGTATAATACGGTTTTCGCAATGAACCTCTACTGACGATGGATGCATATATATTGACTTACGTATGCGATCAACAAACACGATATCTTTAGGAGCCTGAATAAGAATATTTACACGATACACGTATATACATCCATGCATAAGTTTGTCATATTGACTCGATACAGCTGAGTGAACAGATCGCACCGTTTCCTCTGCAAACAGCAAACAATATATAACACGTTTCACAACATATGCCATCCATCTCGTTTGCTATATTTTATATCTATGCACCTCGTTTCTTTCTCCCAGAATTCTGTGCCCCGAATTGATAATCTTTCGTCCCCATTCGAATTACTTCTGTCACCGCTCCGTAATACGTCACGTCGACTCGGCCACCGTCAATCAGTTTCTTGACCCAGAACCCCGTGCTTCGAATCGGCCACCGTCAATCGTCAGTTTCTTGACCCAGAACCCCGTGCTTCGAATCGGCCCCCGTCAATCGTCAGTTTCTTGACCCAGAACCCCGTGCTTCGAATCGGCCACCGTCAATCGTCAGTTTCTTGACCCAGAACCCCGTGCTTCGAATCGGCCACCGTCAATCGTCAGTTTCTTGACCCAGAACCCCGTGCTTCGAATCGTCAGTCGTCAGTTTCATGACGTCACCCCGTCAGTTCAATCGACAGTGACCCAGAACCCCGTGCTCAATCGAATCTTCGTATCGGCCACCGTCAATCGTCAGTTTCTTGACCCAGAACCCCGTGCTTCGAATCGGCCACCGTCAATCGTCAGTTTCTTGACCCAGAACCTCCGTGCTTCGAATCGGCCCCCGTCAATCGTCAACCCAGAACCCCGTGCTTCGAATCGGCCACCGTCAATCGTCAGTTTCTTGACCCAGAACCCCGTGCTTCGAATCGGCCACCGTCAATCGTTTTCTTGACCCAATCGAACCCAGAACTCCGTGCTTCGAATCGGCCACCGTCAATCGTCAGTTTCTTGACCCAGAACCCCGTGCTTCGAATCGGCCACCGTCAGTCGTCAGTTTCTTGACCCAGAACCCCGTGCTTCGAATCGGCCACCGTCAATCGAATCAGTCAATCGACAGTCTTGACCCAGAACCCCGTACTTCGAATCGGCCACCGTTAATCGTCAGTTTCTTGACCCAGAACCCCGTGCTTCGTATCGGCCACCGTCAATCGTCAGTTTCTTGACCCAGAACCCCGTGCTTCGAATCGGCCACCGTAAATCGTCAGTTTCTTGACTCAGACCCCCGTGCTTCGAAGCGTCAACACTTCACGCGACATTACCGAAAATGACCCTCCCTAACAATCGCGCGATTATCGATAAGACCGGCGTTAAGTTATCAAGGAAATCGCTGGCTCACATCCAGCGAACTGCCGTCGTACCTTCAAGCTGGGATCGACGACTGCCATCGGATCATCGCGTGCGCCCATCTTGCAGGTCCCGCTGTAATGGTATATCGTGAACAGTAAGTGCCGCAGCGCGCACTCCCAGTACTCATCGGAGTCGTACTTGTGCGATTCGCAGCCTGGCACAATGTTGTCGTGCAACTTCGCGCCGTATTTCTGAAAGGCGGGCGTCGCGATGATTTTCTGCGTCATGCGTATGCCGCCTATCAGCGTCTTCACGTCCTCCGGGTGGCTCATGTAGTTGGCGAACATGCGGGGGTGGTCATAGACGTTGTTAGACGCCAGTTCGAGGTGCCCGCGACTCTTCGGCTTCAGAATCATCGGGAAGACCGTCCACGTGTTTTTGTTCTGCGAGTCGCTGTACATGTGCTCCCACACCTCCGGCTTGATGTTCATACACATCCTGTTCGTGCTTTGCCCGGAAATGGCACTGCCGATGTAGAGGAGTTCCATGTTGGGCCTGCCCTTCCGTTTCGTCAAGTCGTTCGTGTCCAAGAAGAGCAGCGCCTCGCAACCCCCGGACGTCGTGATGGGACCCCGCCGGTACAACAAGAAGTCCTTCAGATGCGGCTGCCCGGGGTCTGCCACTTGGTCAACCCGCAACGTGATGGACTCGTTTACCCTGACGATTATTCCACCGTACGCGACGTGGTCCATGAGGTTCTGGCCGACGCCAGGCAGGTCCTTTACCACCTGGACGCCCTTCTCCTTGAGGTGCTGCGCCGGTCCGATGCCGGACAGCATCAGCAGCTGAGGCGATCCGATGGCGCCGGCCGACAGGATCACCTCTTTTCGCGCGTACACTCGACGTCGACGCTGGAATTTAGTGAACTGTACCCCAACTGCCCGGTTTCCGTCCAGCAGGACCTTCTCAACGGTGCTGAGCTTCGAGACGTGCAAGTTCGGCCGACATCTGACCGGTTTGATGTATGCCCGGTTACTGCTGTCGCGCGTGCCGTTCGCGATCGTCGTCTGCAGGATGGAGGCGCCCATACCGGCGCGATAATCGTTGTAGTCGACCTCCGGATAGCCGAGTTGCGTGGCGGCTTCGACAAAAGTGGCGGCGGCCTGCGTGTGGTAGCGGGGTGCCTGGATGGCAACGGGTCCCTGGGTGTTGTGGATCTCCGTGTTCGGCTGGAGGGCCGGGATGCCTATTTTTTCGAGCTTCTTGAAGTACGGAAGCACGTCCTTCCAAGCCCAGCCGTCACAGCCCATCTGCGCCCATTCGTCGTAGTCCTCGGGACTGCACCGCGTCGCGATCATGAAGTTCAGGGTACTGCTGCCGCCCATCACCTTGCCTCTGACCCAGTTGCTCTGGTTGTTGACCATCCCGAGGCAATACTCGTCGGACGGCTGCGTCTTGTAGCCCCAGTTGACGTACGGGAAGAGTTGCAGTTGCAGGGCGAGCAGGGGGATGTCGAGCAGGAGGTTTTCCTCATCACCCGCCTCCAGGAGCAGCACCCTCTCGTTCTTCAACTCGCTCAGCCGTGAAGCGACGGTCGCTCCTGCGGTCCCGGCGCCCACGACAATGAAGTCGTAGACGTCCCCGTCGGCGGGGTCCACGTCGGGAGCTGCGCGGCGTTGGTACTCGGCGTATTCTTCAAAGAACTTGACAGCAGCGGGCCCGAAGGACATCAGGTTCCTGAGCAACTCGGTGTTTTGGATGTTCTGGCCGTTTGCGACATTCCGAACTGACACCCCGCTGTAAGCGGCGAGACTGAAGGCGACAAAGGCGACCAGTCGGAGCTGGAAAGACGCCCAACGCGACATTTCAATTATGCAGGTGCCTAATGGCGGTCGACGGTGATGCTTCGAGTGGGGCGGTAACAGAAGACTGCCGCGGAATCCTTTACTCGTGTATATATGTGCATCAGTATCCACCTGCTTCATTATACATAACGAGGCCCGGATCTGTCACGCGTGTTAATCATTATCCGTTCACTGTGTCCAGTTATTATCGTGTTCCTACTTTGACGTTTCTTATCATCCGGCATTTCGTCGGTCGGTTGCAATAGCTGAGAGCGCGGGTACTGCGGGGAGGATCCGAATGAATTATTATCGACGTGCACACTTCTCGTCGAGCAATAATCCACGGTAATCATAGTAAGTCCTTGGGATTTTGCCCGCTGTTTTTATCGTTAAATTCCTCACGGGAGTACTACAGGCAGCGAGAATAGGTTTTTGATAACAGATTACGATTCAGAATTTAGGTACAAACTGGGGATTTTATGAATAACGTTATGTTTTAATATTTTCGTTATTGGGGTGGTACGAATGTACGCCCACATTCATTGTCTTCCCAGGTTCTAATTTGCAAGGTCGGTGCATTGCGTGCTTACGTAGTTCTCTAGATAAAAATTCACGGCAATCATAATAAACGCTATCGATATTACACACTGGGTTTTTGTATTCAAATCAGTTGTCAGAGAACCAAAGGTAGCGAGACGTGGAGGTCTGCTAGTGTTCTTTACAGTCAGGGTGAGGGTTTAACAATATGTAGATTTCCGGAAACGGTCAATTTGACAAATTTCAGATTTCACGAGCAAAGTTGCAGAAACTTTTACTATTATTTTCATCTTTATTTTCATTTCAAATTCATTTCTTCGTCAGGCTTATCATTTTCAAGCTTCGTATGTTGTGTACCCACATGTTTGTCTGGATTATGTCGTATATCTACATTATTTAGTGCTATAGTGGAGAATTTTCATATCGCTGCGCAGATACTAACTTGCACATCCTGTCTACGTATTAATACCCTTGGTGCCTTGACTTTGTTAACATTCCTACCTGCACAATGTGGAGTGACAATCTATATGGCTTTTCAGTACTGGACATGCTTTGTTTTGACATATTCGTCAAAATAAGCATTAGAGCAATGCATATCGTTCAACATGTTATGTTCGGTTTATAAGGAGAAGCGTCTTTATCTAACGTCAAAAATGAACAATTACGTTCTAAGCTACAATATTTTTTCTTTTACATTACAGAATACTTTAACCGACAGATCTTTGAGGTGATATACCATATATATTATGCCCTGGGCTGACGCAATTGCTTTTGCATCTAGATTACTCTTATTCTTATTCCATATTTATGAGAATATAAATATGTACGCTCTAACCAGCGTACCTTTTTGTTACGCCGATCTATTATATATTATCACTATCCATCATTACCGTATATTGACATCACACGCGATTTTGCCAAGTTGCCATGCATTTATATAATTGCCCCGTGTGCCCACATTTTTTTTATTCTTACTTCATATTTATAAGAATTCTCTGACCGACACACGTTTGAGCGACGTTGTTCTCTTATAACACATTATCACTATCATTATTACTATATATATCATTACACGTGATTTTGCCAAGTTGCTATGCATTTGTATAATTGCCCCGTGCGCCCACATTTTTTTTTATTCTTACTTCATATTTATAAGAATTCTCTGACCGACGCATATTTGAGCGACGCTGTTCTCTTCTAATACATTATCACTATCATTATTACTATATTTATCATTACACGTGATTTAGCCAAGTTGCGTTTATGTAATCCCTTCTGCGTCGCATTGATTTATGTGTCATCATGCGTGTGATACCGGTGACGTTCACGGCTATGCTCCGATATATTGAGATCTCCGTCTAAACGCACACTTCATCGTTCACCCTAGGATGTCGAAAAACGAAGGCCGCGCGTAATTTATGCTCTGCGACGAGGCTTCCGGCAAAAAGCGAAGATTGATTCGTCCGCGAATACTGATTTATATAAGTTCGCGGGCTCCTCTAATGTCGGCCGGTCGATCGTCGTGCATCCGCACTTTGCTTTTTATTCTCTGAAATTGACGCGACCCGACAGATTGCTGAGCTGTCACCACTTTTCTTCCCATAATTCGTCGGCCCGTCGAATGCGATAGCGCACGTAGCCACTCGACGCGGATACATCGTTGAGAGTTGCTGACGTTCGGCGTGCGAGAAAAGAACACAAATTACACGCCGTCGCCCGCCCCGAAGGCTGTTAGAAGTGACCCGCGGTTAACTTTTATTCTCAGAAGTGACGCAACATTAGCGGCTCCGGACTTTTTGCGCGACGACGTCTTCCCCGCGGATCATTACGAAATGAGCCAATAGGCTGTTTAACCCATTTCGCCTTTATCGTCGTCGTTGATACTCGTCTTATCACACGCGCCGACACCCGCGCACATGACTTATTCATTTACCCGCTGTACCGTTAAAACGCTAATGCAATCTGCATTGCGCGGCTCCTCGTGAACATATTATCTGACGCCTAATCGCGCGCCACGCCCGCGTTGCACTTCTCTGCACATTTTACCCTACTTAATACGCGATTTTGCTTTTTATATCAATCGACTTTGCTTGTTAACACTAGGTTTACGGGCGTTTCTTATATACCTATCTCTACGAGCACCCGTCAAATTGACGGGTAGGTGAAAATACGTATTTACATTAAAAAATCAATTTATTCAAACTAAGTCTGAGTTGAGCAATATAAGGCTTCACGTAAAAATAAAATATTAATAAGTTAAGATTTTTTTTCCGAATATCTTTTCGATACGACATTTAGTTTGCTGCATGCTTTGAGTTTCGAATGACGCGAGGATCACTCTGGTAAGCGAGTTCGTTCAATACGAAGTAACATGACACCCGAGCCACACAATTCGCTTTGTCACATTATCGAGGCGCTATTGA
This sequence comes from Cryptocheilus praepositus, assembly GCA_033815515.1. Lineage (NCBI taxonomy): Eukaryota > Metazoa > Arthropoda > Insecta > Hymenoptera > Pompilidae > Cryptocheilus > Cryptocheilus praepositus. The sequence continues at coordinate 1,375,811 of JAWWQZ010000141.1, read as the reverse complement.
GATAATGAGTTGGGCGCATCTTAGACTTTTTTTTCACTTTTATACTTATGTAGGGACGGACATAAATTCAGACCACACATTCCTGGTACGGACCGACGTAAGTGCTAGATTAAACAAACTCAACGGAGACGCCGAGACCGATATTAAGGCTGTAACAAAGATAAGAAAAGACCACGACGCTTTAAGGTACGACACAACGACAGATCAGTATAGCCCACGACAGCGAACAGTACGGTCCTCCGAGCCTCACGCCAATATTCAATAATTGTAAAGTAGAAATAAAGTATTTTATATCAAATAACTTCAGTCACATCCCGCATAACCCACACTTACTATTGGAGGAATAATTTTACCAACGAGGCAAATATATAAGGATTGTTTACGTAATCAGCTAACCCGTCAATTTGACGGGTTTCGTAGAAATAGGTATACCACATACAAATTTCAAAATTTAGAAAGCTTACGGAAATAATAATTGTGTTTATAAACTCTTTTAATGAAATTATGAATTTACGATGCAAAGTAGTTAAGATTATTGGTATGGTTTTTTGCGTGTTTCATTTCAAAGTTTGAAATCCGTCATATTGAAGGGTCCCGTACACCTAGTGTTAATATCATAGTAAACGAAAATATGATGTTGGCGTAACCGATCAGTTAATATGTATGTGGGATCCCAAATACAGGGTCCTCTAATTGGCAATGAATGATCACCTAGGATCCTCAATTATTATATTGATGCATCATAGGTCACGAGTTTGTTGAATCATGTTATTTTGGTTGTTTAGTAGTCAGTTGACGATAAGACGTAAAGACGAAACGACGAAGTGACGAAAGATTAGGAAATAAGACTAAAGTATTTTGATTGTGTTGTTATTGTTTATAAATATTATACTCTCTAGTTTCACGTATTAAATTCCTACATCTATGAAGTTATATAAATTATGGGAGAGAAGAATATTACCACGTTGATTGCCAAGCGTATTTTACTATATTAGAACGGCGATGCTATGAAATACTACAGCGTTCGACTGAATTAGCCAAAATGTAAATAATGTGCAGGTATTGGAGACCAAAGGATCGCATCACTATTCTAATAACAACTACATTTACAAAATAATAATTGCTATCCATTGCGAATTTTTTGGATATTCAGTAAAATCTCTTGCGTCGGTCACCGGTGACCATCATGGCAGTCAAAGTGTTAATGTTTCGGCAATGCGCCCGAAAAAGTTACTTCGATACGAATGTTGATTATAGTTACTGGAGATTAAACTGGTATTCTCCAACGCCATATTCCGACATCCACAATTTATATACAGTCGTATTTATATCAATTACTCGGTTACGCGAATATCATTTTGCAATGCTTCTATGCTTAACATAATTTTCATTGGTAATCAGGTCACATAACGTGTCAGTGTGGTCTAAGCATACGACGCTACGTATGCACTGCCATTCCTTTTTGTGCAGCGTTATGTTGCAAGAAATATTTATAGGCACACGCGCGGTAACGTTGTTTCGTATGCAGGGTGGGAATTCGCGGTTGAAAGGTTCGCTTCTTCGGAAAATTTCGAAAGAACTCGGAACCGTCCTGTACTCGTCGATATTCTTGCCGCGTCTTTTCTGCGTGAACATTTTAACAAAACGTGAAGTACACTGAAGCGTCTAAGGGTTTCTGCCTTCCGTGGAAATGATTTCGGTGAATAACTCATCGTCAAAGAACGTTTACACTATTCTATAAGACGTAACAGTGCGCGTGATCAGATTTTTTAATACTTTACCTACCTGTGTGGGATATTTTCATTCTTGTCCGGAGTTGACATGTCGCAATGTGAATTTCTTTTAAATTCACGTCAGGTGGATTTTGTGGGGAAAAAATTATTGATTGGGCAAACGTAGGAATTGCGATGAAAGGTGTAATTGGAAAAGACAATAAGTTTATTATGCAACATCGATGCGAAAGTGGTAATTACACGAAGTTTATCGCTTAGCGTACAATGCGGAATCGCGCGGCACTGAAAGCATTCAATGACCGAGTACTATTTACATGAAGACCCGTGGAACGACTTAAATGCATGCAAGTAGGATAAAGTCGTTGTCATAAGCAAAGCGCGTCGAACCGCTCAGCTTCTGAATGATCTATGGTCGACAAATTACTGTTGCCTAATTCGTTAACTCGTTGACACTACGGGCGTTCCCTGCATATTTATAACCACGTGCATGCAATTAGCCTATGGCACATTAATTTGCGGTTATACCTGAGCATCAAACGTATGTACAACTACCGATTATCTCGTATTTGGTAACTGCAGCGACGCAATTTCGAGACTGCAAAATAATATTCTCGCATCACTTATATCTATGCTGACGTTAAACTAACGCTGTGACTACGTAGAACTGACTTGTTTACTTTGCTAAGACGAACTGATCTGAGCAGACAGGAACGTCGCAGACGAATTAACTTCCGGCCTAATGCGTCATTAGCTTCGTGCATAATACAGCAGCGCAGAAGTGGTTGAACAATTTTTACCGTGTGTCCAAGCCGCATCTTCAGTTCTTTACCTAAACATAATAGACTATCAGACGCCGCAGTAACATTTTGTGCAGACTGCACGTGCAACGTCGGAGTTTATAACGAGAGTTTGATTAGTCAGTACGCGTATTATTATTAAAGCGGTTTCTTTGACATTTTCCCTAATTGTTATAAACGGTCGAGTCCACTAATGTTTAGCTCAGCCCTCGTAAATAGGGAATACGGTTCGTTGCCCAACGTTCGCCTATCCGAGATACGCTGATGACCAGGAAATGATCCCGTAAGAACTCTCTTCGGACAATTAGCTGCCTGGCATCCACGTAATTGTACTAAGTTTCAGACAATCAAGTCTCGTGTACTCGTATCCTGCAGCTCTTAGCTTCTTCGTAGAAGTCATCATATATTATTTCTTCAAGATCTCATACGATATCACATATGAATACTTTTACCTCCTGCACTTCTTTCGATGCACTACTGTGTCTCTCCTTTCTCATCAGTATCGGTACATATTTTTGGACTTAACCCAATTTACCATGTAAACAACAGAAGCTCCTCCTCTGAGACCCGTACCCTAAACCCTCGCATCAAAACAATCTTATTTATACTCAGCAAATCACTCTGTCCCAGTGTTTAACAAAGTCTCTGGTACTGCCAACGTCTAAGCATCATCGACATCGGCATCCACGTAATTGTACTAAGTTTCAGACAATCAAGTCTCGTGTACTCGTATCCTGCAGTCCTTAGCTTTTTCGTAGAATTCATCATATATTCCTTCTTTAATATCTCATACGATACCACATATGAATACTTTTACCTCCTGCATCTCTTTCGATGCACTACTGTGCCTATTCTTTCTCATCAGTATCGGTACATATTTTCGGACCTAACCCAATTTACCATGTAAACAACAGAAGCTCCTCCTCAATCTCAGACCCGTACCCTAAACTCTCGCATTAAAACAATCTTATTTATACCCAGCAAATCACTCTGTCCCAGTGTTTAACAAAGTCTCTGTTACTGCCAAAGTCTAAACATCATCGACATCGACTATCTATCCCCGAACACATTCCAATCGCTCTTGATAAGATCCGCGCCTTTCTCCGCGATCATAATAACAGGCGCATTCGTGTTGCCACTGCAAATCGTCGGCATTATCGACGCGTCAATGACCCTCAGCCCCTGCATGCCATGCACCCTCAACCTATGATCCACCACGGCGCCGGGATCGTCAGCCGGACCCATTTTCGCCGTGCCCACCGGATGATAGATCGTCATCGTCAGATGCCGAATGTGACACTCCCAGTAAGCATCCGAGCCAAACTTCAAGTTCTTGCACCCGGGCAACTTTGCTCGATGGGTCCTTGATCCGAACTGCCTGAAAACCTGCGCCTCACTAAGTCGCATGGCGATCTTCGTCCCCTCAACCAGCGTCGCCATGTCCGCCGGATCCGCGAAGTAGTTCGCGTTGATCACCGGACTCTGAAACGGATTGGAACTCTTCAGCCTAATCGTGCCGCGCGACCGCGGTCTTAATAGCAGTGGCATAATCGTCCAAACGTCCTTGTTCGTGATCGGTCGGAAGACAGTGTCGTAGATTTCGTCTGTTATGCCTAACACTTTCCGGACCTGCACACCCGCATCTGAGTTGATCGACGCCGGCGCCATGTGCAGCTGGACGTCGGGATAGTCATCCGTAAGATTCGCGTACTTAGTGTTGACGAAGGCATACGCCTCGATGCCGCCCAACGTCGTCATGGGACCCCGTCCATTAGCGACGTAGTGCATCGTCATAGGCGCTGCCTGGAAGCGATCTTGTACAATCGCGACAGGCTTGTCGATGCGGAATGTTAGTCCAGCCATGCCCACGTGGTCCTGCAAATTGTCCCCGACCCGCAGGTCCTTCACCACCGAGATCCCCAGGTGCCGTAGATGTTCGCTGGGACCCACGCCCGACAGCATCAGAATCTGCGCGCTGTTGATGGCGCCCGCCGATAGAATCACTTCCTTCCGGGCCTTGACCACCTGCGTGCGGCCGTCTCTAACGAACTCAACGCCGGTCGCTCTCATGCTGTGCGGGTCGATGAGGACCCGTGTCACGTGCGCGTTCATCGCCGTGTGCATATTTCGTCGGAGTCGGATCGGACGCAGGAAAGCCTTCGCCGTCGAGCACCTACTGCCCCTGCGGATCGTGCCCTGCGCCAGCATGAAACCTGTCTGGCGCTCGCCGTTTATGTCCCTGTTCTCGTAACCCAGCTCCTGCCCCGCTTGCACAAAGCCGATCGCCAGCGGGGTCTTCCACGGCGACTCCTGCACAGTTAAGTAGCCGCCGGTTGAGTGGTAGGCGCTCTTCTGCAGATAGGGGTTCCGGTTGTCTTCCGACTTCTTGAAGTAGTGCAGCGCACTGTCGTAGCCCCAGCCGGGATTCCCCAGGGATTCCCAGTGATCGTAGTCCCGTCGGTTGCCTCGAACGTAGAGCATGTAGTTCAGCACGCTAGACCCACCCAGGACCTTGCCCCGCGGCCAGTTGCACCGGCCGCCCTTCAGGCCCAGGCAATATTTGCCGGTAGGCTCGGTCTTGTACTTCCAGTCGAGCTTCGTCATCTGCAAGTACGCGGCCAAGGACGGCACGTCTGTTATTTCGTTCTCGTCGGGCCCGGCCTCCAGCAGCAGCACGCTCCAATTTGGCACTTCTGACAGACGATTCGTCACGACTGCGCCTGCTGAACCTCCGCCGACCACGATGAAGTCGTACTCCGCGGACAGCGGGTACCTGTTAATCGGCCGGCTCTCGGGGTCTAGTTGGTCGTACCGGTAATACGATAATCCGGCGATTAACAACGGCACCACCCACAAACTCGTGCCGACCAGGCCGAGCGCCCCTTTCAGCGCAGACGTGACCACTATCGCACTGAACACCATCTTCTCGATTCGACCTGCCTGAGTGGAAAAGCGCTGCAACTTTCACGTTGATCCGGCGAACGTGTTCCTGAATTGCCAATTATCAAAGGCCGCCGACCGTCGACGTCCGGCTGCTTCCTGGATCCCGCGTCGACGATATTCAGCGTCTCGACGTCACGAGCTGCGGACGTCGGGTGGTCGCATCGCGATTTGCTCAGCGCGTCGGGCTGGGAAGAAGAGGTTCAGCTCCGCGGACATGGGGCCGCCGATACTTCCTGCAACGTTTCAAAGAAGTCTTTAGCCGATTTATAGACACTTCGCGACCACCGACCAACGAGACGGGCGCATTTCGTATGCCGCGCGTTTTTTGGCGCTGCACCGGCGGACTTTCTACTCCGCTGGTAGAAAGACTCTCTCTGAAAATGCCGAACGATCGAGTGCAACGCTGACCTTCCTGACGTTCCGATCTAACGGACCAAAGAATCGGCCGAGAGCACAAGTTTTACTGCTACATGCACTGGTGATAATCCGCGTCTAATCCGCGATACCAGATCCAAACCCTAATCTACCACCTCACGCATCATTAACTTCCGCTCATTAAAAACCGTTCGCATTCCTAGATAACACTTTAACGACCACTAGCCGATTAATCGACTTTTCGGTTCCAACTGCTATTTACCGGTAGTCGATTAACACTTTGACTGCCATGATGGTCACTGGTGACCGACGCAAGAGATTTTACTGAAGATCCAAAATATTCGCAATGGGTGGCAATAATTATTTTATAAATGCAGTTGTTATTAGAATAGTGATTCGATCCTTTGGTCTGCAATACCTGCACATTATTTAGATTTTGCATAATTCAGTCGAACGCTGTAGTATTTTATAGCATCGCCGTTCTAATATAGTAAAATACGCTTGGCAGTCAACGTGTTAATCGGCTTTTCAGTGGTCAACGGTTGTATTAGATAAAATAAATATCAGATGATATTATGACAATTCTAAATGACAATGAAATTACACTGCTTTGAAACCAAAGGATTCTCAACAACACATTCAGTATTTTTCAGTTATAAAACTTTACAAATAGGCACATACATAATTGCTGCGCGATATCCAAAATAGATTTGGTCGTTAGTGAGTGGCATCTTCAGTCAATAGCGGTCGGTAAAGTGTTAATATGCAGCGAAAATTCCCTCCTGTTCCAGATACCAGCAATACCCCGAAATTTACATTAATTGTCACCCCATTCTGAAACCATTTTCCACCAGTCACCTTCACCCAATTTCCACTGTCTTTTCCAGAACTAACATATTTAACACTTTGACTGCCATGATGGCCACCAGTGACCGGCGCAGAAGATTTTACTGAAGATCCAAAATATTTGCAATGGGTTGCAGTTATTATTTTATAAATGCAGTTGTTGTTAGAATAGTGATGCGATCCTCTGGTCTACAAAACCTACACATTATTTACATTTTGCATGATTCTGTTACACGCTGTAGTATTTCATAGCATCGCCGTTTTAATACAGTAAAATACGCTCGGCAGTCAACGTGTTAACATTTCACATCCATGCATTAGTCTGCGTTTAAGAAGAATACCGCCAATTTTCTGTATACCATGAATCCACTTTCCTGTAACAAATTATATCAGAAAAAAAACGTGAGCTCATCACCTATCGACCCTAGATGAACGAGGTGCTTACGATTAAACTCGTCTGCGACCAACTACCGGTCAAGTGCAGGCAATAGTCTCGTTACATTGTTAGGCAGTACCCAGCCCCCACAAGAGCGTCAGACCCTGTGATGTCAGGCAACGGCGTCTTATGCCTTAAAACGTCGAAAACGCGTGCTGCCGCTCGTTAGTGCAAAAGACTCGCGGGAAGTTGCGCCGTTTGAGCGAACGCGGAAGGAAGCTTAAGGCGACGACGAGTCGCGCAGAACGAGGAAGTGGAAGGCTACAAACTCGTCCTCAGTCGTTCGAGCCGACCGGCCAGCGCTCTTTACTTCGCCTCGCGAATTTTTACGTTTCGATAATGTAAGGAGAGTGTACGGCGGTTGTTTGTGGCGGATGACGAGAGGAAAGGCTGTTTTTTGGTTGAAACTGGAGAACGGTTGAGAGTTTTTATTGAAAGTTCTGCACGTGTTTCGGAGGTATCCGGCACAACGTCATCAGGAGTCTGATAGTGATAGTCTAGATAGCCAGAAAATTTTCGGTACACTTTTGGAGGTGCAGTAAAAAGATCGTATTCACATTGCACAAAAATTGAGAATGGAATCAATAAAGATCCATATCTTCGTATCTTCTGACGAGGGTACCTAGATACCCCGAAATGTGTGATCCCAATCAAAATTCTCAATTGATTCCCAATTTCAACGAAAACAGGCCTTTTTCTCATTATCTACGCTTAGTAATAATTAGTTTTCCATTTCGTGCCCTTAGGCTTTCTATGGTGAGCGGCTGTTTGGGTTCGTGTCGCTGCTATGTGAGTTTCTGATTTTCAACGTTTTGTTGCGCATAGCAGCAGCACCGAGCATCTACGACGTCCGTTTCTCAGTTTCTCTTACGTTATTAACGATGACTAGTCACCCACGGCAATCATACTAAAAGTAAAGGTTGAACGTCGGAATTCAAAGAATGGTACTTCATTGGCTGGAACCCGGTAGAAAGAATCAGAAAATTTATAGTCATCCACCGTTGAGTGCGCGCTGTGTACTATGGTGACTAGTCAGCCGTTAAAATGGTTGTTTTCCAGCTGGTTGCGGCATCTGAATTTAACGACACGTTTTACAATTCTTATCGCGAAAGCCTCAAATGTAAAATATTTTGTTTTATCGTGTCAAGAACCGTGCATACTGATGATATGGGAGTTTATAGGAGTATCAGCGACGGAATATAAAACGTTAAGCTTTAATACGTTTACACTTTGATCGTCTGAAATATTCGTGGAATATATGCGGCACAGTTCACCGTAGTAAAAATGTTAACCCTTGCGATAATACCGCCGACTATAACCACCGTAAAATTTTTACGTTATCTTCATACCCAACGTTATTCTGTTTTATTATTTCAATAATCGCTCGTTATGACGCTATGAAATTTGTGACAGTGTCGATTTTACACTGTATTGACGGAAAACCTTATGGTTACATTCTATTTGTCCCAAACAACAGCAATATGTACTGCTGTTGTTAATCATCCACAAAAATTTCAATTTATCTTCATAACCAACATAACCCTGTTCCATTTTTTCTAAAACCACTCACATTGGTTCCGGCGATGAAATAAAATTACCATTAGGAAATCCAAAAAATTACCATTTCTGATACTATCTGTGACTATAATCATCCACAAAAATTTCAATTTATCTTCATAACCAACATAACCCTGTTCCATTTTTTCTAAAACCACTCACATTGAAGCTACGGCAATTTGTGACAGTATCGGCGATGAAGTATAAAATTTCATATTCTATTCACGGAAAACCCTGTTTTTACGTTCTGTCTGTCCCAAACAACAGCAGTGCATACTAGACAAAATCCACCAGTCCAAAAAACTATCGCTTCCGATACTATCTGTGACTACAATCACCCCAAAAAATTCCAATTTATCTTCATAACCAACATTACCCTGTAACATTTTCTCAACAACCGCTCACATTGTAGCTATGGCAATTTGTGACAGTATCGGCGATGAAGTATAAAATTTTATATTCTATTCGTGGAAAATCCCATGTTTCCATTCTGTCTGCCCGAAACAAAAAGCAGCACAAACCAGACGAAATCCATCAATCCAAAAAATGACCGCTTCCGATACTATCTGTGACTACAATCACCCAAAAAAATTCCAATTTATCTTCATAACCAACATTACCCTGTTCCATTTTCTCAACAACCGCTCACATTGAAGCTACGGCAATTTGTGACAGTATTGGCGATGAAGTATAAAATTTCATATTCTATTCACGGAAAACCCTATTTTTACGTTCTGTCTGTCCCAAACAACAGCAGTGCATACTAGACAAAATCCACCAGTCCAAAAAACTATCGCTTCCGATACTATCTGTGACTACAATCACCCCAAAAAATTCCAATTTATCTTCATAACCAACATTACCCTGTAACATTTTATCAATAACCGCTCACATTGTAGCTACGGCAATTTGTGACAGTATCGGCGATGAAGTATAAAATTTCATATTCTCTTCGCCGAAAACCCTTTGTTTATGTTCTGTTATGTCCCAAACAGTAGCAAAAATGTTCGCGCGCTTCATGATCGTTGCTCTCGACCGGCCCCCGCGCGCAAATTGACTGGCAAAAGGTCTCGCCGACTCTCATGTCTCGCGGCCGGCGGAACGAGATGGTGATCTCATAACGTTAGGGAAAGGAGAAAGTGTTTCAACCGACGCAAACCACTGCCACGCTCGTTTCCTTCTACGAGAGTCACGGTTACGTTATGGAACATCTCGCCGCCGTTCCCGCGCGCGCACAAATTGACGGTGCCGTGAACGTGCGCACGCGCTATTGAGAATTCGCGGCGCGGCATATTAGCCTAATTACTGCTAAAGGTGTGCGAGTATTCGGATTTTGAGTTCGCGGCGGGATCTCGAAAGTTCATGAAGTTCGAGTATCCGAAACTGAATCGCTTAGGGATCCCGGAAGTTTCGAACCGTATATGATGCTTTGTGAAGATTTCACAATTGGATGTGTCAATTGGATTTGGTACTTTAATTTTCGGGTGTAAGAGGCATTTCGGTATTTTGTGGTATAATGGGTGCAAGGCATTAGAGTCTTTGGGGACTTCGACTTAAGTCAAAAATTGGATTCAGAAAATCACGGGTACTCGAATATTAGAATCTCTAGGGACATCGATCCAAATCGAAAGTTGAGTTCGTAAAATCACGGGAAATAGAATATTACGAAGCTTCGGGTACGCGCGCAGCCCTAGATTTTTCAAGCGGATTTGGTAGATTTCATTTTGTGGTCCAAAATGCATTTCTGTATTCCGTAGTACGATCAGAGTCGAACTTATGGGTACCTGAACATTACGAAGTTCTGGGTACATGCACAGCCCTAGACTTTTCAAGTGGATTTGACAGATTCATTTTGTGGTTTATAATTAATTTCCATCTTCTCTAGTATGATCAGAATCGAACTCATGTATACCTAAACATGAAAAACTTTAGGGATCCTGAAAGTCTATAACCTTGTATGATGCGTGTTCGTGATTTTTCAATAGAATTTGATGCTTCAGATGCTTTAGAATTTCAATAGGAAACTATCCGGTTCGAAAGGGATTTCTGCGGTCTGCACTATAATCAGACTCGATCTCACAGGTACCTGAACATAGGATACTTTCAGAATCCAAACCCGACCCGCTTTCACCTTTTGGCTACCCTAATATTTCGAACTTTTGGGATCTTATCCCGAACCCTAAATGTCGAGTACCTGTACACTCCTACTATTTACGAATGTGAAAAAATGACGATGAGGAGGAATTTTTCGATGACTGCCGATGAGACTGGAGATGGATTGGGGTATATGATGGGAAGAGGCATGTTGCTTGATGTGATTCTGCAGTTGGTAAATGGGGGGTATTAACCTATTTACGCGAGCGCTGTAATAGTAACCTTCCGCGCAATTGTGGCACAGTAATGATATGCCGGGTTACGGGTGAGAGTGAGAGGGTAAGGTACGTGTCTTGATTCTGAAGATCATGCGGAGTTTGTATAGAAAATAGCGCGAGCGTTTGGTGGTTTGTAAATTGGTGGCTTCGCGAATATTAACCGTTTGAGCTCTACGGCTCATTGAAGAAGTCTTGTCGAGAAGTATCAAGCAGCGTGATAGCGTTTGTTTCTTTAGTCAAAGTAAGTGGAAGTAATGGGAGGTAGAGACAAAATGTATTGTGCGTATGGCATAGATGAAAAGAATAATTATGCGAATATTAAGTACGTGTCAAATTGACCGCGTATTGTCAATTACAGATCGCGATCAAATGCAGTCTGTTAATTTTCGTAGGTGAACAATAATTCTTCGTAGAACACTTAAAGTGTTCTGTATTTTTTTCGACAGCCGAAAATAGCGTAAATTTTGTTTGTGTGAAGTATAAATGGTACAGAAGAGAATTTATTGAAGTATAAGGTTACGTCAGCAGTGCGTATTTCTTTCGAAACTGACCAAAGAATCATGAAAAGCAAGAGTAACATTAACTTCGGTTACTGAAGGCAACTTTTAATTTTTATATCTGTAAATATCGCAAACGTCTGTTTAGTACTTTTGTGACCTGTCGACGTAAAAATTAAGAAAGAGCGCTTGCCGAAGCGTACAAGAATAAAAAATCATAAAACGCAAGAGTAACATTAATTTCAGTCTCTAAAGACACCTTTTAATTTTTATATCTGTAAATGTCGCAAACGTCCGTTTAGTACTTTTGTGACATGTAGACGTAAAAATTAAGAAAGAGCGCTTGCCGAAGCGTACAAGAACAAAGAATCATAAATCGCAAGAGTAGCATCCGACTCGGTCGTTGAAGACAACTTTGACTGTTTGCTACCTCAAAATGACGCAAACGTGCGTTTGGCATTTGTGTGAATTATACATTTGAAGATTCCGAAAGAAAGGCGCGTGTTTCTTTGTCGAGTCGACAGAGGTTTATGAACAGCGAAGAGGAACACGCCGGCTGACGGGCTATAAAGAAAAGCTTTCCTCGCCGAGTATCCGACAGCTACGGAAACCCGTGGGGAAGAATAGGAAGTTAAGTTAGTAAATTTTATGTATCACGCACGGCACGCTCGGCAACGCGGAAGCTATTTCTTCATTCTTTACCTTTCCTCTGGAAGCAGCTCGTTAGATCAGACCTCGGAAAAGTTCCGGTAGTTGCGATCATACTTGTTATACTCTGATAAATATATCAGGCGTATGATATATGTTACGATTATCCGCGTTTATGCAATTCTTACCCACATACCCGCCGTTTCGGTTTCCTTCGACCGCACTCGCCGACATTTTTAAGAATCTCACGGTAAATATTTACCGACGTTACTATTATTTTTTGTTTCATTACATATGCGACGGACACCTGTCCAGTTGCGATAAGACGGAATGTTAATCGATTACCACATAATGCTAGCGGAGTAATTTCCAATAATTAGTAAATTAGTAAATTTGATGTATCACGCACGGCACGTTCGGCAACGCGGAAGCTATTTCTTCATTCTTTACCTTTCCTCTGGAAGCAGCTCGTTAGATCAGACCTCGGAAAAGTTCCGGTAGTTGCGATCATACTTGTTATACTCTGATAAATATATCAGGCGTATGATATATGTTACGATTATCCGCGTTTATGCAATTCTTACCCACATACCCGCCGTTTCGGTTTCCTTCGACCGCACTCGCCGACATTTTTAAGAATCTCACGGTAAATATTTACCGACGTTACTATTATTTTTTGTTTCATTACATATGCGACGGACACCTGTCCAGTTGCGATAAGACGGAATGTTAATCGATTACTACATAATGCTAGCGGAGTAATTTCCAATAATTAGTAAATTAGTAAATTTGATGTATCACGCACGGCACGTTCGGCAACGCGGAAGCTATTTCTTCATTCTTTATCTTTCCTCTGGAAGCAGCTCGTTAGATCAGACCTCGGAAAAGTTCCGGTAGTTGCGATCATACTTGTTATACTCTGATAAATATATCAGGCGTATGATATATGTTACGATTATCCGCGTTTATGCAATTCTTACCCACATACCCGCCGTTTCGGTTTCCTTCGACCGCACTCGCCGACATTTTTAAGAATCTCACGGTAAATATTTACCGACGTTACTATTATTTTTTGTTTCATTACATATGCGACGGACACCTGTCCAGTTGCGATAAGACGGAATGTTAATCGATTACTACATAATGCTAGCGGAGTAATTTCCAATAATTAGTAAATTAGTAAATTTGATGTATCACGCACGGCACGTTCGGCAACGCGGAAGCTATTTCTTCATTCTTTATCTTTCCTCTGGAAGCAGCTCGTTAGATCAGACCTCGGAAAAGTTCCGGTAGTTGCGATCATACTTGTTATACTCTGATAAATATATCAGGCGTATGATATATGTTACGATTATCCGCGTTTATGCAATTCTTACCCACATACCCGCCGTTTCGGTTTCCTTCGACCGCACTCGCCGACATTTTTAAGAATCTCACGGTAAATATTTACCGACGGTACTATTATTTTTTGTTTCATTACATATGCGACGGACACCTGTCCAGTTGCGATAAGACGGAATGTTAATCGATTACTACATAATGCTAGCGGAGTAATTTCCAATAATTAGTAAATTAGTAAATTTGATGTATCACGCACGGCACGTTCGGCAACGCGGAAGCTATTTCTTCATTCTTTACCTTTCCTCTGGAAGCAGCTCGTTAGATCAGACCTCGGAAAAGTTCCGGTAGTTGCGATCATACTTGTTATACTCTGATAAATGTATCAGGCGTATGATATATGTTACGATTATCCGCGTTTATGCAATTCTTACCCACATACCCGCCGTTTCGGTTTCCTTCGACCGCACTCGCCGACATTTTTAAGAATCTCACGGTAAATATTTACCGATGTTACTATTATTTTTTGTTTCATTACATATGCGACGGACACCTGTCCAGTTGCGATAAGACGGAATGTTAATCGATGACTACATAATGCTAGCGGAGTAATTTCCAGTAATTCCACTTATCTATACCTCTCAGTATAAAGTTATTTTGTTAGGAGTATGAACGAAAACTCACCGTAAACGAGTCGAGGACTCTCACAACATCCGTTCTGTGCGTTCTTGCCGGAGCCTGATACCTTACAACACCAGCAGCAGGTTTCTCAATAGGTTAATCCCGCCGTCGTTAATTAAGTAGTGCGTTCTAAAAAATTGATTGGATTAGTGGCATCCATTAAGTGGATCGTGTGGTGATACTTACTACAAGAAGTACTTGAATTTTTCATGAAAGTAAAATAATAAGATTGCATTGTATGTATATGTTACCGTGAATGACCGAAATTGGAGAATGTCGACTTTCACCGGTGAATGTCAACAGATACCGAATACGTCGGTGAAAGATCGAATATTTCATTACATTGTTGTACATTCGGACCCTCTCCGGTGTGTGTCGACAATTAGTGCATGGTGAATGTCAACATTTACCGGTGTAAGTCAGAAATAAGGATATTTAGCAAATATTTCGGACATACACCAAGCGACTATGTGAATGTTGACATTCACCGGTGGAAGTCGACATTCTCCAGATTTCGGTGTTTCACTGTAACATATGTATGTTTTTTTTTTTTTTTTTTTTTTTTTGTTATACGTCAACTTTTTTATAATTAAGCTATCGTAAGGAACAGCGTTAGTTTGTTGTCAATTTGGCGCGGAAGTGTAATTTGACGGGGTTTCGATGCGGACGGTCAGTGAAAGTGGTTTACCGATCCCGTGGAATCAGGCGAACATGATTTCTGTTGACACCGCCTTATGGAGGTCTTAAGTCGCCTTAATGGAGGAATTTGGTCAAGTTACGCAACGCCGCGTGTTAACTCGTCCCAAATTCTTCGAGTGAAACGGCTCGGTTGAAACACCTTCCGGTGTTGCGCCACAAAACAAAAAAAAAAACGGATGCGATATATTTGCGATTATTTACGAACTGCGCTCTCGCATAAAAATGTTGTCTTTATGTAAATGTATTGCCTTCGCGTAGAAATATTGCCTTCACGCAAAGCTTGGCAATGACTTGCGGTAATTGGATGTCAAGAGAGCGAAAATCGAATTTGATGTATTTGCGATTATTTCTAAACTGTACTGGATTCATATAAAAATTCTGTCTTCGCGTAGAAAGGTCGTCGTAAATACAAATAAGAAAGTAGACGTCAGGAAAACAAAAATCAAACATTACATTTAAGATTCTTTCCTAACATTGCTGCTTTCTTGTAAAGACATTGCTTTTACATGAAAATATGTTATTTACTTCAAAAAATGGCCATCGCGCAAAATTGTGGCAACGACACGAGGCAATCAGATGTGAATTAAACAAAAATTGGACATAACATATTCTCGATTACTGCCCAATTATACAGCCTTCATGTAAGGATATTGCTTTTATATGGAAATATTGCATTGACCAAAAAATGGCCTTCGTGCAAATTCGTAGTAATGGCCCGCGGCAATTAGATGTTGTTCAACAAAAATCGTACACAACATATTCACGATCATCTCTCAACTTTACTGTTTTCACGTAAAAATATTGCATCCATGCAAAAATTAAACAAAAATCGGATATGACACATTCTCGATTATTTCCCAATTATACAGCTTTCATGTAAGGATATTGTTTTTACATGAAAATATTGCATTTACCCAAAAAATGGCCTTCGTGCAAATTCGTAGTAATGACTCACGGCAATTAGATGTGAATTAAACAAAAATCGTACAGAGCCTAATCATGATCATCTCTCAACTTTACTGTCTTCACGTAAAAATATTGCATCAACGCAAAAATGGCCTTCGCGCAAAATCGTAGCATGACACGAGGCGATTAGATCTGAATTAAACAAAAATCGGATATGACACATTCTCGATTATTTCCCAATTATACAGCTTTCATGTAAGGATATTGTTTTTACATGAAAATATTGCATTTACCCAAAAAATGGCCTTCGTGCAAATTCGTAGTAATGACTCACGGCAATTAGATGTGAATTAAACAAAAATCGTACAGAGCCTAATCATGATCATCTCTCAACTTTACTGTCTTCACGTAAAAATATTGCATCAACGCAAAAATGGCCTTCGCGGAAAATCGTAGCATGACACGAGGCGATTAGATCTGAATTAAACAAAGATCGGATATGACACATTCTCGATTATTTCCCAATTATACAGCTTTCATGTAAGGATATTGTTTTTACATGAAAATATTGCATTTACCCAAAAAATGGCCTTCGTGCAAATTCGTAGTAATGACTCACGGCAATTAGATGTGAATTAAACAAAAATCGTACAGAGCCTAATCATGATCATCTCTCAACTTTACTGCCTTCACGTAAAAATATTGCATCAACGCAAAAATGGCCTTCGCGCAAAATCGTAGCATGACACGAGGCGATTAGATCTGAATTAAACAAAAATCGCATATGACACATTCTCGATTATTTCCCAATTATACAGCTTTCATGTAAGGATATTGTTTTTACATGAAAATATTGCATTTACCCAAAAAATGGCCTTCGTGCAAATTCGTAGTAATGACTCACGGCAATTAGATGTGAATTAAACAAAAATCGTACAGAGCCTAATCATGATCATCTCTCAACTTTACTGTCTTCGCGTAAAAATATTGCATCAACGCAAAAATGGCCTTCGCGCAAAATCGTAGCATGACACGAGGCGATTAGATCTGAATTAAACAAAAATCGGATATGACACATTCTCGATTATTTCCCAATTATACAGCTTTTATGTAAGGATATTGTTTTTACATGAAAATATTGCATTTACCAAAAAAATGGCCTTCGTGCAAATTCGTAGTAATGACTCACGGCAATTAGATGTGAATTAAACAAAAATCGTACAGAGCCTAATCATGATCGTCTCTCAACCTTACTGTCTTCACGTAAAAATATTGCATCAACGCAAAAATGGCCTTCGCGCAAAATCGTAGCATGACACGAGGCGATTAGATCTGAATTAAACAAAAATCGGATATGACACATTCTCGATTATTTCCCAACTACGCTGCCTTCGCGTGAAGGCATTGCCTTCACACGAGAATATTGCATTCACCTAAAAAACAGAATGGCCTTCGCGCAAAATCATGTCAACGACTCGCGGCAATTAGACGTTGAGAAAGCAAGTCCATGCGTTAACTGTTATGCCATCGGCGTCGGTAACCGTCTTCTCGATGTTCGTAAAATTTCGTTAACATAATCAACGATGCCGCACGCCTGAAACGCGTATGCTGAACACGTCTCCAACATTCAATAGTGAAATGGACAGTTCCACATTTGCAATTCGCGTGTGGATCAGTGTGCTACGATTTGGCGCCAAAAACCTAATTCCACATGACCGTTCACTTTCAGTCGATGTCCACGCGGTTTCGATGACTTTCCGGCTGGTTCGCCAACTATCGAAATTAACCCTTTGACTGCTAATCGCTCTAAGTTGAAACTGGGGACTGAATACTTTTTTGCGCAACATGGATCTTGTCAGCGGTGTATTAAGGACAGAGAATGACTGGCTAAATAAACGAGACTTCATTTTTTCTCATTGCTTAACAACGAGGTATGATATATCTGCGCGTGTTGGAATTACACTAAATTATAAACCACCGCCCTTTTATTGGCTGTGCAATTGATTAAAAATAATTTTTGCTTCACGTACCCCTAAACATCTTATTTCCCCTGAGTTCCTAATTTGTTACTTTATTCTTCGCCTGCTTTCCGAATTTAGAAATAATTGCTGGACGCATATATGCACCTATAGCAGTCAAAGGATTAAAAATAATTTTTGCTTCACGTGCCTCGAAATATCTAATATCGACTCAGTTCCTAGTTTGTTACTTTATTCTTCGACTGCTTTCCGAATTTAGAAATAATTGCTGGACGCATATATGCACCTATAGCTGTCAAAGGATTAAAAATAATTTTTGCTTCACGTGCCTCGAAATCTCTAATTTCGTCTCAGTTCCTAGTTTGTTACTTTATTCTTCGACTGCTTTCCGAATTTAGAAATAATTGCTGGACGCATATATGCACCTATAGCAGTCAAAGGATTAAAAATAAATTTTGCTTCACGCGCCCCAAAACATCTCATTTCCGCTCAATTCCTAATTTGCTATTTCATCCTTCGGGTGTTCTCCGAATTTAGTAACAATTGCTGGACGCATATGTGCACCTATAGCAGTCAAAGGATTAAAAATAATTTTTGCTTCACATGCCTCGAAACATCTCATTTCCTCCCAGTTCCTAATTTGTTGCATCCTTCGGTTGCTGTCCGAATTTAGCAACAATTGTTGGATGCATATATGCGCCTATAGCAGTCAAAGGGTTAACTCGAGCGCTCGTCGATCGCACCAAACAACGAATGTTCAGTCGTTTGTCAACGTACCCTAGACATTTGCCGACAGGGCAGGCAATCATGTCCGTTCATAGCCTGCAGTCCGCCAAGGACATCACTTTTGCTGGGTCGCATGTGTCTGTCACCCTGGCAGCTTTCGCAGTACCGATTAAATGTCGCTGCAATATCAATCTCCAAAGTTCTTTAATGCGCAATGCACAACGTTCCTTCTTTCAATCTGACGTTTCTGCTCACGATTTATAGTCTGCCAAGGACATCACTTTTACTGGATCGCATGTGCACGTGACTCTCGCTTCTTTCTCAGTACCAGTTAAATATTATTGCGATATCAATTTGCATAGTTTTTCAATGCGTGGATTGTGGTGGCGCTCTGTTTTGAAAATCTGACGTTTCCGCTGAGGATCTAGTCTTTCGAGGGCAACACTTTTACTGGATTATGTGCGCCTGACAGTTTGGCTGCTTTCTTAATGCTGATTAAACGTTCTTGCGATATTGATCTTGCCACGAATTTGCTAAATGATATGACGCACGTGTCTGCACTCTGACATTTTTGTCTATAGTTTTCAGTTCTTCAAGAACATCACTTTTACGGAACACTCGTGCCTGACAACTTGGTTTCTTTATAGACACCGATGAAATATTACAACATTTCTCGACTCAAACTTTCTCGACACAGTGACAACACTTTTACTAGATTACACGCGCCTGTGATCCTGGCTTCTTTTCAATATCTATGAAACATCATTACAACAGCAATTTCGTTCCAAAGTTCCTCAATGACACGACCGTGCTTCGATATTTCTTCAATCTAAAATATTTTTTAAATATCTGTCTTTCCTTCAATCCGGCGTTTCTGCTTAAAATTCACAATTCTCCAACATCACTTTTACCAGCTTACGCGATCGTCACTCTGGCTTCTCTCTAAATTTCCATTAAACATCATAATAATATCGATCTCGCTCCAAACTTTCTGAATGCCGTGACGTATACCGTGCGACTTCGACTTTCCTTCAATCTGTCGTTTCTGCTCCCTCAGTATCGACCGAGTGTCCGCATAACATTGATCTTGCTCACAACTTCCTGGTCCCCACGACGCACGATGCTACTCCTTTCTTCAATCTGTTTGTGCCGAAGCATCTGTCGGCCTCAGCATCGACCAAGTATCCGCACAATATCGATCTCGCTCACAACTTCCTGAATACAACGACGTACGATGCTACTCCTATCTTTCTTCAATCTGTGCTGAAGCATCTGTCAGTCTCAGCATTGACCAAGTATCCGCACAATATTAATCTCGCGCGCAACTTCCTGAATGCCGTGACGCACGATGCCACTGCAACTTTCCTACAATTTTTCGTTCTTGTTCACGCATCTGTCAGTTTCAGCATTGACCGAGTATCGTCACAACATCGATCTCGCTCGCAATTTCTTAAACGCTGCGACGCACGTTGTTACTTCGAGTTTCCTTCAGTTTTTCGTTTGTATTCACGCATCTGTCAGTCTCAGCATTGACCAAGTATCCGCACAATATTAATCCCGCGCGCAACTTCCTGAATGCCGTGACGCACTATGCCACTGCAACTTTCCTACAATTTTTCGTTCTTGTTCACGCATCTGTCAGTTTCAGCATTGACCAAGTATCTGCACAATATCGATCGCGCTCGCAATTTCTTAAACGCTGCAACGCACGTTGTTACTTCGAGTTTCCTTCAATTCTTTGTTTCTGCTCATGCATCTGTCAGTTTCAGCATTGACCGAGGATCTACACAATATTAATCTCGCGCGCAACTTCCTGAATGCCGTGACGCACTATGCCACTGCAACTTTCCTACAATTTTTCGTTCTTGTTCACGCATCTGTCAGTTTCAGCATTGACCAAGTATCTGCACAATATCGATCGCGCTCGCAATTTCTTAAACGCTGCGACGCACGTTGTTACTTCGAGTTTCCTTTCAGTTTTTCACTTGTATTCACGCATCTGTCGCGCATTGACCGAGTTGACGCACGATGCCACTGCAACTTTCCTACAATTTTTCGTTCTTGTTCACGCATCTGTCAGTTTCAGCATTGACCGAGTACCCTCACAATATCGATTTCGATCGCAACTTCTTAAACGCTGCAACGCACGTTGTTACTTCGAGTTTCCTTCAATTTTTTGTTTCTGCTCATGCATCTGTCAGTTTCAGCATTGACCGAGTATCGTCACAATATCGATCTCGCTCGCAATTTCTTAAACGCTGCAACGCACGTTGTTACTTCGAGTTTCCTTCAATTTTTTGTTTCTGCTCATGCATCTGTCAGTTTCAGCATTGACCCAGGATCTACACAACATCGAACTCGTGCGGAACTTCCTGAATGCCGCGACGCACGATGCTACTGCGATTTTCTTTCAATTTTTCGTTCCCGCTCACGCATCTGTTAGTTTCAGCATTGACCAAGTATTCTCATAATATTGATCTCGCTCGTAACTTCTTAAACGCTGCGACGCACGATGCCACTGCGACTTTCCTTAAATTTTTCGTTCCTGCTCCCGCATCTGCCAGTTTCGGCATTGACCAAATATCTTCACATCGATCTCGCGCGGAACTTCCCGAATGCCGTGACGCACAATGATACCACTGCAACTTTCCTTCAATATTTCGTTCCTATTTCATGCATTTGTCAGTTTCAGCATTGATCAAGTATCCTCACAACATCGATCTCGTCTGCAACTTCTTAAACGCTGCGACGCATATGTCACTTCGATTTTCCTTTACTTTTTCGTTCCTGCTCTCGCATCTCTCAGTTTCAGCATTGACCAAATATCCTCATAATATCGCCTGCGACTTTTTAAACGTTGCGACGCACGTTGTTACTTCGAGTTTCCCTCAATTTTTTGTTCCTGCTCCCGCATCTGTCAGTCTCAGCATTGACCGAGTATCCTCACAACATCGATCTCGCTCTCAACTTCCTGGATGTCACGACGCACAATGCCACACGGTTCTTCCTCCAATCTATCGTTTCCGCTCACGCATCTGTCGGCCTCGAGTTTTTCTCGGCGTCGACCGAGTATCCTCGCAACTTCCTGGACGCCGCGACGCACGACGCCACTCCGACCTTCCTTCACTCTGACGTTTCGCCGGTTAAACCGCACGTTCGGCATGTGACCGCGAGGCAGCCGGTAATGACAGTCAGAAGACCGATACGGCACTGCACCGATATATTCCCTACCTCCCATATCACTCTCGTTGTCTCACTCGGTTCCTCTCACTCTCACCCGCGCCGTCTCCCTGCCTCGATTTACTCTCGTCCTTCTCGAAGGCTCCCGGCCGCACTTTGGCAGTGAAAGTACTCTCTTCCTGTGGTTACCTGCGCACACCTATCTTTCCGGTGAGAATGTGGTAACAGGCGGTGTGCGCACAGACGCGAGTGTTACGGCGTACTGCTCAACGTTCCCCGTACACTCGGCGTCATAAATGTAGGCTCGAGGTAAGATGTATTAACACGTTGTTGACCGGCAATTTTCGGCAAAAGCTGTCTCAAGTCACCGGCTATTATTTCGTAGTTGAACATGGAAGTGAAACGATCTAAATAACCTTCAATAAAGTTTGTTTGTGCATAATGAATTCAAATCGAACTTTGGACATAAATTGTATGTAACTTTTAATATTTTTTTGTATGATTAACTGTACAGCAGTCATTTACGCGTAGAGGTACACAAGAGCTTTTGCACATACATCTTGTTTCGTTGCGCTTTCCTTTTAAGGAGCTAGATTATGCCCTTGTTATTTCATTTCTAATAATCATTTTCCAAATGAGTACAACTTATTTAAAAATCATTCGGGCAACTATATAAAGCATTCACGTATAATTAATTGAAAAATGCTTGACCGTCACGTTCCATCATTCTTGACACTTTCTAATACTAGAATTGTAATAAAAGCCTCAGTACCGAGAAAAATATACTTTTTTTATAATAAAGTAGACGCGATTGGACACAATAAACAAAATTTTGCTATATTCCATATTGCCCTGCGTTTCAAAAATTAAAATAGTCGACGGAAATGCAAACACGAATTAACTCGTGACCGGTCAGCAACGTTTGGCCATGAAAACACGAGTTAACTCGTGGCCGGTCAACAATGTGTTAACACGTTGACTGATACGGTGATCGGCACAAAAGATTTCACTAAAAATGCAAAAAATCCGCCATGAAGCCTAGTTGCAATCTTGAAAAGCAATTGATATTGGAATGGTGCTTCAATACTTTGGCTTCTAATAACTCTGCGTTACATTAATTTTGCACGATTTAATCATATTCGGCAGTATTTCATCGCATTGCGGTTCTAATGTAGCACGATACGCTTGGCAGTCAACGCGTTAACATATTGAGTGCCACGGTGGTCACCGATGATCGGTGCAAAAGATTCGACTAAAAATGCAAAAAATTCGCCGTGAAGTCTAGTTGCAATCTTCTAAAAGCAATTGATATTGGAATGGTGCTTCAATAGTTTGGCTTCTAGCAACTCTGCGTTACCTTAATTTTGCACGATTTAATCATATTCTGCAGTATTTCATCGCATCGCGGTCCTAACATAGCGAAATACGCTTGGCGGTCAACGTGTTAACCCTTTGACTGCTGAATACTTCCGATTGAAGCGCTTGCTGAGGACGAAACACTTTTCGCTAGTGTGAAATTTGTTGATTAATTATGTAAGGCGCAACTAAGTTCTACTGGTAACTCTTCATTTACGCCAAATGAAATAATGCGAGAAAATGATTTGATAAAGAATGCATGTGTATTCATCTCGTACATTGATAATTGCGGCTGCAATAGGTAAGAAATCGAAACAATCAGGAAACGCATATATGCGTCCGTAGTCTACACCGACAGATTTCGGCGGACGCATATATGCGTCCATAGCAGTGAAAGGGTTAAATAAAGTTGCGCACATGGGACGCTGCCGGGTAAAGCGAGGTTTAGTAGACAATCTTTGGACTTTGTCGAAGGCGGACCTTTTCGGTCGGAGGCCATGTAGCTTCAGCAAAGGGGGTGCACCATGCACCTTCACGAATCTAACACCTTGACCAAAAAAAACAAACGGAAGAGCTCTCTCGCTAATACTGCAGTTGTCTTCATCAAATCCCACATTCTTGGGCAGCCGCGGTACAGTATTGACAGAGGGTGAAATCGGATGACACATTGACTTCCGTGTTGAAACCAGGGTGCGAAGATATTCATTTATGCACTCATTCATTTTTCTTCATGTACTCGCTAATATTGCAGTTGGCTTCATGGGAATTAAGTAACAGTATCTATTTTTAAACCCCGATGAACATAACGGCAATATTAACTAAATACGGATATAATAAAAACCAACGATCAGATTTCAACTAGAAATCGAGAGTAACACCAAATGTAACGATTTATGCGTAAGCCTAGCATTTTTTATTAAAATGCGGTTTCGGTGTTGATTTCTAAATTTCCGGGTAGACATAACACGGAGTTGGATAATTGCGTTGCGTATGGAATGTAACAACTCTACTGTCTATCGACACGCAATAAACTCGACGTTTTACGGAGGAGTATACCCATTTTTCGTTTAAATAAACGTTGGACAAGTTTGCAATCAAAATTGTATTTTAAGACCCAACTAGCAGTGCAAAATATTTGATGTGTGGTCGGATCTGCTATGTGCTAAATGAATTGTGTTCCAAACAAGGTTCCGAAATGTAATGAATTTGAAAGCTGCTATTTCCCTCAACAGAATTCGAATAAGGAGGTGAAAATGGTAGATAGTGGGTAGCAATGGTCAATATGTTACGCTGTTGGTACCTGGCCTGATTTATGTCTTCTGGAAATCCGTGTACTGTCGAAACTTTTTTGGGTAACAGTTTGAGGTATCCTTATATGGCGGCGGATAAGGAAGACGGGAAAAGTGAAAATTTCGTGCTGGTCGATGATTTTGGTGTACCTAACGGCTTTGTTAGGTAAACGTTAGCATAATCACAAGCGGCAAATTTATTTAACCGTTTGAGTCCCAGAAGTAGTTAAGAAATTCTTGTCGAGTAACACCAAGCGGCGCAATAGCACTTCCTTCAATTTATGTAAAAAAATGTCAAACTGGGCAATAGCGCTTGTGTTTATCAAATGACTATAATTTAAAGTAACGGCAATTAGTGACAAAATGTATTGCTCATATGGCTCACACCAAAAACAATAGCAGGAGAATAATAATCATTAAAAATATGCGCGTATCGCGATAAAAATATTGAGACTTTTCGACATGAAACCTGAACAGCGCAACCTTGCCATATGGAATTAAAACGTTTAAAATGTGCTCATCCACTAATTGCCGTCTCTTCACATACTTAAGTATCGCTTATATGCCTCACGCCAAAAACAGTATCAGGATAATAATTATCATTCAAATTCCACGCGTATCGCGATAAAAATATTGAGACTTTTCGACATGAAACCTGAACAGCGCAACCTTGCCATATGGAATTAAAACGTTTAAAATGTGCTCATCCATTAATTGTTGTCTCTTCACATACTTAAGTATCGCTCATATGCCTCACACCGAAAACAGTATCAGGATAATAATTATCATTCAAATTCCACGCGTACCACGATAAAAATATTGAGACTTTTCGACATGAAACCTGAACAGCGCAATCTTGCCACATGAAACTGAAACGTTTAAAATGTGCTCATCCACTAATTGCCGTCTCTTCACATACTTAAGTATCGCTTATATGCCTCACGCCAAAAACAGTATCAGGAGAATAATTATCATTCAAATTCAACGCGTATCGCGATAAAAATATTGAGACTTTTCGACATGAAACCTGAACAGCGCAACCTTGCCACATGGAATTGAAACGTTTAAAATGTGCTCATCCATTAATTGTTGTCTCTTCACATACTTAAGTATCGCTCATATGCCTCACACCGAAAACAGTATCAGGAGAATAATTATCATTCAAATTCAACGCGTACCGCGATAAAAATATTGAGACTTTTCGACATGAAACCTGAACAGCGCAATCTTGCCACATGAAACTGAAACGTTTAAAATGTGCTCATCCATTAATTGCCGTCTCTTCACATACTTAAGTATCGCTTATATGCCTCACACCAAAAACAGTATCAGGATAATAATTATCATTCAAATTCCACGCGTATCGCGATAAAAATATTGAGACTTTTCGACATGAAACCTGAACAGCGCAACCTTGCCACATGGAATTGAAACGTTTAAAATGTGCTCATCCACTAATTGCCGTCTCTTCACATACCTAAGTATCGCTTATATGCCTCACGCCAAAAACAGTATCAGGAGAATAATTATCATTCAAATTCAACGCGTACCGCGATAAAAATATTGAGACTTTCGACATGAAACCTGAACAGCGCAACCTTGCCACATGGAATTGAAACGTTTAAAATGTGCTCATCCATTAATTGTTGTCTTTTCACATACTTAAGTATCGCTCATATGCCTCACACCAAAAACAGTATCAGGATAATAATTATCATTCAAATTCCACGCGTATCGCGATAAAAATATTGAGACTTTTCGACATGAAACCTGAACAGCGCAACCTTGCCACATGGAATTGAAACGTTTAAAATGTGCTCATCCATTAATTGTTGTCTCTTCACATACTTAAGTATCGCTCATATGCCTCACACCGAAAACAGTATCAGGAGAATAATTATCATTCAAATTCAACGCGTACCGCGATAAAAATATTGAGACTTTTCGACATGAAACCTGAACAGCGCAACCTTGCCATATGGAATTAAAACGTTTAAAATGTGCTCATCCATTAATTGTTGTCTCTTCACATACTTAAGTATCGCTTATGGGTTTTGTTCACGTGGACGTTGGTGGCCGGCTTCGATTTTATTTCCACCGGATGTACACAGATTTCTTTGCACTACGTGATCGCCCGCACGCGGCAGTCTAGGAATCGGTGCTCGTTAGGAAAACACGGGCGCCCGGATAACGGGACAAATTTTGCACAAGTTACCGCCATCGAGTGGACTTCCGCGGCATTTCGACATTGAGATTTCTATTGACGGCCGTACTTTCCTCAAACATCGCGAGCACGTGGGTTCCCGAAGGTATCCAGTCTCAGAAATGTCGCAATTACTTAACACTAAACGTACCAAGCGGGGTCAAATGACCCCTTTCAATATTTACCTTAAAATCGTACATTCATTGTTATTTCTTTCGCTCATTTGACTTTCCGTAAATTCGCTTATCATCTGATTATGAAATTTCTCGCTTTATATCGAGATCTCGATTTGATATTCACGCTTCTACGAAATGCTTTATAAAGAACAAATTGTCGACTTTCCCGAGGAAAGCTTTCAAATTTATTCTCTACAAACTTAGAAGATATTGAATACAATTTTAGTGAAATGAAATATTTAATAATAAATCATGTAAATTATTATATTTAGATTATACAAAATATACGTGAAAAATTATTTTCACAAAAATGTATTAAAGATAACGACCAAGCATGAGTGAAAACAAACTTCACACTCAGAAGAGAGGTAATATGAATGTAAACGCACAGAACCAATGCATCGGCCCGCGCAGTTTTTGCCTAGGAACCGAAGGCTGGCAGCCGAAGGGTTAATAAAACAGGAATTTCTATCTAAAAATCAATATTTATTTCATGAGTCGAATGACCCCTCATGGTAAAAATTGGTAGGTGTAAAGTACCAGTACGTTTAGAGTTAACACGTTGTCTGCCATGGTGGTCATCGGTGACCGGCGCAACAAGTCTTTTGAAAAATTCAAAAAATCCCCAATCGGTAGCATTCATAATTCTGCAAATGCAATTAACCCTTTGCACTCCGCTGTCCCCTGTCAGGGGACATTAAAGTTTAGTAGAGGTTACAGGAAATTAACTCATTCCAGCGCGACTTTTTGAGACGTGCATGTTTGCCTGAAGTTTTCTCTTGAAATGGCACAAGAAATCAAATCGAAATATAGTAAAATTACTAAGATGTATAAAAAAATATCAGCGGGTTTTGTTACGACGTACAAACCACCGGACCTTCAAAATTTTAATCTTCATAAGCTATAAAATCGATGTGGGACAAAGAAAACAGGATTGCATTGTTTGTTCTGACAGAAAAATACCTAGTGGCAGGCGTCAAACGACTTATTATTGTCAACCGTGCATAAATCAGCCTGCAATGCATATTGGGGAGTGTTTTAAAGTTTATCACACTGTACAAAATTATAAAAAATAAATTATTGATTTTTTTGCAAATATGTATTTCTCGATGTCAACCAATGCATATAAGTCCAATATCATTATAATACGTTAATTCGTTCCTAACGAAAAAACTATAGTAAATAATATGAGTAGCTAAAGTCCAGAATGGTTCGGAGTGCAAAGGGTTAATATTAAATAGAGATTCAATTTTTTGGTCTCCGATACATTCGCATAATTTTCATTTTGCACAATTCAATCATATTCTGTAGTACTTCATTACGTTGCGGTTTTAATATAGTAAAATACGCACGGCAGTTAAAGTATTAAACACACCGGAGCACTTTGCGTCGTTCGGCTTATGACGACTTGGTAAAAGATTGCGCGTTTAGAAATACACGCACTTCGGCGAGCAATTCACTGATCGACAAGCAATTCGCCAGATAGAAACTTGGATCTTATCAGAGGCGCGCACTGTCGTAAAGTTCGGAACCGACATATCTGCTTGCCCACTTCCGGATCGCGCTGATTTACATCCACGGCGCCCGCTGGCTTCGATAATTTATGCGCGCGATTTCACCGCGACGATTTTGATGTGCCAATTTCACGACGCTCTACTGGACGGCTATAAAAAAGCGCGAATGTCTTTTGCCCCGCGCATATCGCGATTTTATGCGTCTGCAACGCCAGAAGTCGCCCGTCGAAGTAAGAAGTTCGCGAAGGGGTGCTCTGCGCAAATTATTTGTATTTTGCATGAAAGTTTATCGGTAGATTCAAACGTAAATTGTGCTGGAAGCAATATTTTGTGTTACAGTATATTATAATTTTTTCATCGAATATTCGGTTTATTGTTACGGACAATTTTTGAGTTTTGCACGGTGACTGCTTCTGTTGGAATAAAGTGATATTTCTTATATAACGATCTTTACGGATACGGGTCTAATTGACACATGAATGAAACCCAACTTTTTCTTAAACAAACAACTGTTCTGTACTTTCTTTTTCAATGTACAAAGCAAGGAAAAAATGAGGCTTGTAAGATGTCTTCATCTCGTGCGAGATACTGAGATCTGTTCTGTGTGCTGATACTCATCGCATTTCGGCGTTACGAATTTTCAATGTGAATGCAGGGATACAGATATAACCGCTGCAGATCTGAGATATTGTAACGTCGAGATGGTGTTGAGATTACTTTGTAAGAATTTCTTGATCACAGTGATATTCATTTCTAAAGTAATGCTTTCATGCGTAAAGCCGATTTGCCAGGATTAACTGTTAATTTACGATCGCGTCAAAATGACCCACATCCGCAGAGATATGCATACCACATAAAGAACTTCGAGATTAGAAGGCTTAGTATGATGTTAATTCGAATATATATCAGTCCTGTCAAACGGATCAAAGTCAACACCCGAGGAGAGAAGCGTAATCGGCTTCTTTTGCTTTCGTTCAGAAAATGGAAATCCATCAAAAGTGTCAACCATCTATAAATATATACGGGACTGAATACTTTTCCGCGCAATATAGATCTTGTCAGCGGTGCATTAAATCAGAGACTGACTGATCAAATAAACGAGATTTATATCTTTCTCGTTGCTAAGCAATAAGCTATGAGATTTCTGCGAGTGTTGGCCATATACATACAAGAGAAACAATTTCTGGCATACACATGAGACAGCAGTAAACAGCCATATATGTATACGCCTATAGTAGTCAAAGGGTTAACACTTTGACTGCCATGCGTATTTTACAATATTAAACCTGCAACCGGATGAAGTACTACAGAGTACGATTGAATTGTGCAAAGTGAAATTAATGCGAAGGTATCGGAGACCAAAGAATTGAATCCCTATCTAATATTAATGGCATTTACAAAATTATAAATGCGACCGATTGGGTATTTTTTTGAGTTTTTCGTGAGACCTTTTGCGCCGGTCAGCGATGACCACCATGGCAGTCAACGTGTTAAAAATAATTTTTGCTTCACGTGCTCCAAAACATCTTATTTCTTCAGTTCCTAATTTGTTACTTCATCCTTTGGCTCTTTTCCGAATTTACCCGGGAACACTGCATAGCCAAACTGCTTCTTCGACTACAAAAATGCCGGAATAAACTACGAGGGCAGTCCGATAAGTACTTAGCCTACAAAAGAAAAACGAAAATTTTGGAAAATTGACGATTTATTTTTCAACATAGTCTCCTTTTAACTCGATACACTTAATCCAGCAATGCTCCAACTTCTTCAACCCGTCTGAAAAATACGTTTTTTGGAGATCTGCAAAGTAGGCCCCCGTGGCGGCGATAACCTCCTCATTCGACTTAAATTTCTGCCCAGCGAGTGACTTTTTCAAGTTTGGGAATAAAAAGAAGTCACACGGGGCCAAATCTGGAGAATACGGTGAATGGGACAGCTGTTCGTAGCCTAATTCAAGCAATTTGGCTGTAGCTTGGGCAGAGGTGTGAGCCGGTGCGTTATCGTGGTGAAAGAGCACTTTTTCTTCGCCAAATGGGGCCGTTTTTTCCTTAATTCGGCGTCGAATCGGCTCAATAATTCGGCATAGTACAGCCCTGTGACTGTTTTGCCCTTCTCCAGGTAGTCTATGTAGATCACACCTTGTGAATCCCAGAAAACGGTGGCCATCACCTTTCCGGCCGATAGGACAGTCTTCGCCTTCTTCGGAGCACATTCGCCGGGCGCAGTCCACTGTTTCGATTGTTCCTTGATCTCTGGTGTGTACCAGTGGATCCACGTTTCGTCGACAGTCACAAAACGACGTAGAAACTCTTTCGGATTGGGCTTAAACAGTGTCAAATACTGCTCTGAAGTGGTCTCACGGATGCGCTTGTTACCCGGAGTGAGCAAACGCGGCACCCATCGAGCAGAAAGCTTTCTCATGCCCAATATTTCATGCAGGATATGCCCAGATTTCATCGCTGGATCAAGTGTATCGAGTTAAAAGGAGACTATGTTGAAAAATAAATCGTCAATTTTCCAAAATTTTCGTTTTTCTTTTGTAGGCTAGGTACTTATCGGACTGCCCACGTATACCACACTTCTTCCGCCGCAGTCAATTAATGCTAACCACCAAACGAAAAAGACTACACCTTGCGTGCAGCTCAGCAGATCTAATCTCCGCGCGTCCCGCATTTAACGTTTTGGCATTACACTTAACCGACCTCTGACGTTCAGCATCAGCCGAGCGGAAAGATTATGTACCGAAGATTAGACGATCGCGTCGGTAGCATTTGTTTTTGTCGTGTGCGGCCGTGCCGATTACATCCTGCCCGCGCAGTAATTCGAGTAGCCCGTTACTGCACCTGCGAGTCATGGGATTACGTGGGGACGCATGTTAACACATTGAGTGCCGTGGTGGTCAGCGGTGATCGACGTAACTGATCCCGATAGAAACGCGGAAAATTTCTAAATTAAAAAAAATCATCATTTTGTAAACGCAATTAATGTACTATGTGTTAATGAATAGAAATTGAACCGTTCGTTTTTTAACGTAACGTCTTACATTCGTTTTATATCATTCAATCGAGCAAAATTTCATCAGGCGGTTCTAATGTGGAGAGTTTCGATGCGGTGCTGGAGACAAATCTAGCAAAATATACACGGCAGTGAACGTTTTAACACGTTTAATGCCGTGGTAGTCACTGGTTACCGATGGAATTGAGCTCGACCGAAATTCGGAATAATATTCATCATTTTGTAAATGCAATTAATACTGGAAGAGAGGTTCAACCCTTCGCTTTCTAATGTATACGCTTTATATTAATTTTATATAATTCAATCATATCGTATCATACCGACGCAATTGATCTCGATCGAAATGCGGAAAATTCACAATCAATAACACTCATAATTTTGAAAATGAAATTGATACTGGAATAGAGGTTCAACCCTTTGCTTTCTAATGTATTCGCCTTATATTAATTTTACATAATTCAATCATATCATATCATACCGACACAATTGTTCCCAATCGATATGCGTAAAATTCCTAAACATTAACCCTCATCATTTTGTAAACGCAATTAATGTGCTATGTGTTAATGAATAGAAATTGAACCGTTCGTTTTTTAACGTAACGTCTTACATTCGTTTTATATCATTCAATCGTGCAAAATTTCATCAGGCGGTTCTAATGTGGAGAGTTTCGATGCGGTGCTGGAGACAAATCTAGCAAAATATACACGGCAGTCAACGTGTTAACACGTTTAATGCCGTGGTAGTCACTGGTCACCGATGGAATTGAGCTCGACCGAAATTCGGAATAATATTCATCATTTTGTAAATGCAATTAATACTGGAAGAGAGGTTCAACCCTTTGCTTTCTAATGTATTCGCCTTATATTAATTTTACATAATTCAATCATATCATATCATACCGACACAATTGTTCCCAATCGATATGCGTAAAATTCCTAAACATTAACCCTCATCATTTTGTAACTATAATTAATGTCCGAATAGAAATTCAACCCTTTGTTTTTTAATGTATCCACCTTATGTCAGTTTTACGTCATTCATGCGTATCGTGCAAAATTTTAATGCCGACGCGGTTCTAATGTGGACAATTTCGTATCGAAATGCATAAAATTCTCAAACAATAACACTCATAATTTTGAAAATGAAATTAATAGTGCAAAAGAGATTCAACCCTTTGTTCTCTAATGTCTCCGTCTTATTTTAATTTTACATAATTCAATTATATCATGTAAAATCTAATCACGATGCGGTACTGATGTGGACATCTTTGACGCGGGGCTGGAGACAAAAGAAGGAAAATACGCAAGGTAGTCAACGTGTTAATGAGTCAGTTCGCGTGTACTCACTCGCCGTAATCGCATGACACACATTGTCATGTGTGGCACGCGGTCCGTTACGCTCGGGACACTTTCTAGCGTTTCGCGATAGTTACGTCTTCGACTGATGTCAATTATCGCGGCACGCGGAATTCGTTGGCGCTTCGGCGAATATTGCTTCTTCGGATTTTAGCACGTTGAATACCAAGCGTGCTTTGCTATATTAGAACCGCGATGCGATGAAATTAAATCATCATAACTTCTTCGCAAATTGCCTTCTATCGAATGGAATTGGTCCGAAAAGAAAATTACATTTTTGGCCTATGTTTCGTATATTTTGCCCATTGCTTTGTGCCTCAGGAACGTTTGCAAATTTTATGGCGCGGTTTGCGTTTTTCTGAGTTCCTTTTGACCCTCTTTTATTTCGTAACGGGGTCGATGGCGGACGGTACACTTTCGTTGGCATTTTTCCGGTTATTTTCCACCTATTTTTGGTCACAGCTCGGAAACTTTCGCATTTTTCAGTGCGGTTGCCATTCTTTTAAATCCTGCGTACCCCTGTTTATTTGACACACCGGTATATTGGTTCTACCAAATTTGTACCAAATTTAGTAGAAATGTTGTACAATAACTATCGATTATTGATTGTTCAATAAATTTGGTATCGACATCGAGAGAAAAGAGAAGAGCAAATTGTGAACGCATTTTCACATTCCACCATTCTGCCGTTTTATTTTTATTTCTACATCGGATTGCATTTCCGTAATGCGCGGCAAACATAAACCGACCGAACAGATGAAACTTCGTCAATGCTTAGCCGCCGTCAAGCTTCGAACTTTCACTATTCGCTTTTCCTTCGCACGTTGTATTTAAGAATCTGTGAAACTCGTTCAATCGTAGTTCTTACCACATACGAGGGAACCTTTACTAACCTTTTTTCCGATCGGTTCGCAAGAAACTTATACACTGCGCCGTTTGTTAACATTCCTCCCACACTAAACGCATTCAGGGCAACCCGCATGCGTAGGCTAAATTGCCATTTTACCATAACACGTACATTTACATTTGGGGGTCACGAGAGAACTTTTATTACTATGTGCATATAATGGCAAGGTAATTAGGTTTAGATAAAATCATGTTCTTAATTATAGTGCATTTGCAGTGCTGATGGTCATGGGTGACCACCGTGCCCCTATGGTGTACGCAGTTACTTTTGATAATTGTTTTGAATATTTCCTTCCGAGTATAGGAGCATTTTAATTATTACAACTGGTTAATGATGATGTGGCACTCTTGACTGTTTTTGTCATTCCCAAGAGATGTATTTACCCATCTCAGGTAATTAGGATTAGATAAAATCATATTCCTAATCGTAGTGCATTTGCGGTTCTAATGGTCATGGGTGACCATGGGACATGGTGGACGCAGTTACTCTTGGTAATTGTTTTTCAATATTTCCTTGCAAGTACAGGAGCATTTTAACTATTACAATTGGTTGATGATGATGTGGCACTCTTGACTAATTTTGTCAATCCCAAGAGATGAATTTAACCATCTCAGGTAATTAGGATTAGATAAAATCATACTCCCAATCATAGTGCATTTGCGGTGCTGATGGTCATGGGTGACCATGGTGCATGGTGCACGCAGTTACTCTTGATAATTGGTTCTGAATATTTTCTTGCAAGTATAGGAGCATGTGGAACTATTACAACTAGTTGATGATAATTTGGCACTCTTGACTAATTTTGTCAATCCCAAGAGATGAATTTAACCATCTCAGGTAATTAGGATTAGATAAAATCATGCTCCCAATCATAGTGCATTTGCGGTGCTGATGGTCATGGGTGACCATGGTGCACGCAGTTACTCTTGATAATTGGTTCTGAATATTTTCTTGCAAGTATAGGAACATGTGTAACTATTATAACTAGTTGACGATTATATGGCACTCTTGACTGATTTTGTCATTCCAAAGAGATGAATTTAAGCATCTCAGGTAATTAGGATTAGATAAAATCATGTTCTTAATTATAGTGCATTTGTAGTGCTGATGGTCATGGGTGACCACCGTACCCCCATGGTGCACGCAGTTACTCTTAATAATTGTTTCTGAATATTTTCTTGCAAGTATAGGAACATGTGTAACTATTATAACTAGTTGACGATTATATGGCACTCTTGACTGATTTTGTCATTCCCAAGAGATGTATTTACCCATCTCAGGTAATTAGGATTAGATAAAATCATGTTCTTAATTATAGTGCATTTGTAGTGCTGATGGTCATGGGTGACCACCGTGCCCCCATGGTGCACGCAGTTACTCTTAATAATTATTTCTGAATATTTTCTTGCAAGTATAGGAGCATGTGGAACTATTACAACTAGTTGATGATAATTTGGCACTCTTGACTAATTTTGTCAATCCCAAGAGATGAATTTAACCATCTCAAGTAATTAGGATTTGATAAAATCATGTTCCTAATCATAGTGCATTTGCAGTTCTGATGGTCATGGGTGACCACCGTGCCCACATGGTGCACGCAGTTACTCTTGATAATTATTTCTAAATATTTTCTTGCAAGTATAGGAATATGTATAACTATTACAAATGGTTGATGATAATGTGGCACTCTTGACTGATATTCTTGACTGATTTTCATCTCACTAAATGCGATCATATATGCTAGTCGGTTTTATGAGATAACATTCAACTTCAACTTAACTCTACATTACACCAGCCGCGCACGTATTCCATATTCGACGAGTACTCTCGCCATCACTCACTTCCTGCGACACATTCCAGGCACACTCTTCTCACAGAGGTCAAACCGCAAATTGCTCAAACACCCCGAACGCCAGCATTTCGGCCAGTCCACGTGACCCGAAAAAAAGAAATTAGAAAGTCCGCTGATCTTACACGCGTGGAGCAGGTCAGAAGCGGCAGCTCAGACGTTTGTTTTCCGGAAGTGCACCGGCCCACGTCGCTTTGAGCGTGGCCGCGTCGTTACCGAGTTATTTGTTTTCCGCACAGAACGGCAATTACCCGTCAGCATAAATGCGCGCCGGCGTAAAGTGGATCGTACCCCATGAAGAGCGAGTGTCTGAGCGCGCGCGCGCACTTCACGGCGTAATGGAACGCGTTAGCGGTAATAATTTGCACGTAATTGAATTCCGTCGACCTGTCGTTTACGCGTCCGCGTCGATAAACACGCGGCAACTGTTGCCTCAACGCATTGGCGCCGCACGACGCGTATTTTTTAACACGACTGCCATGGTGGCCATCGGTGACCGGCACAAAAGGTCTCACGACAAATTAAAAAAATACCTAATTGGTAGCATTTATCATTTTGTAAATGCAATTAATATTAAATAGTGATTCAATTCTGTGGTTTGAGATACTTTCGCATTATTTTCATTTTGCACAATTCAATCATATTCTGTACTACTTCATCACGTTGCGGTTTTAATATAGTAAAATACCATCTGAATAACCTGAGCTTCACGCTTTATCGTTCACCGTGCATACCGGCTATGCATCACCTGTACTCTAGGCCTCATATTCGATAAGAACGTCCGAATGACTGGCACAAAAGGTCTCACGACAAATTCAAAAAATACGTAATTGGTAGCATTTATCATTTTGTAAATGCAATTAATATTAAATAGTGATTCAATTCTTTGGTTTGAGATACTTTCGCATTATTTTCATTTTGCACAATTCAATCACATTCTGTAGTACTTCATCACGTTGCGGTTTTAATATAATAAAATACGCATGGCAGTCAGAGTGTTAACGCGTGTTTCATTCAAGCGAACACAGTCGTACGCGTTTTGACTTGAAATGACATATCTAACAAAATTTTCCGGTAAATAGGTATATTGTATGATCGAAAAGAAAAATGGCGATATAGAAATTGTTATCGCAATATTTATTTTGAAACCGTTATCAAACCTTCGAGAAGTATAAGGTATCAAGCTTTAATTTTTCTCATGACATATTAACCCGTTCATTTTTGCGCAATGTACTACTTTTCTCGAAACTGCACCGTTTTCTACAAAATATTAGAAATTATATTCGAGTACAAAGGGTTAAAAATATCGATGACCGAGAAGCACGGAAGCGAGAACGAGGAAGGAAGGCAGCGCGTGAGAACAAACATTCTGAAACGGGTGTGTTTCGACACGAAACACGCTATTATATAAACCCGCGCTCGTTTGCTCGCGAAACGAAAGTTGTTACGATCTCGTACTTCCGAGATCATCTCCGTCGCTCTTACCGTCTTCGTGTGTTATGCCGATTTCGGTCTCGATCCTTACTTCGCGACTTCCACCCCGGAAGCAGCGGTCGTTACTTGTGCTAGTTAATTGAGTCGTTAGGCTGCGGTCGGATGTTAGATGTCATTACGTGCGCGGCCAATTGCCAGCGTGGTATTACGTTTCATTTAACATTGAGTGCCGTGTCAGTCGTTTTTGGTTGGCAGTATAATATATATATGTACCATGTCAGTCGTTTGCGGCCAGTTGGCAACACGGTATTAGGAACCATTTTACACTGGCTGTCGTGTCAATCGTTTTCGGTTGGCAGTATAATATACTTACATACGATATCAATCGTTTGCGGCTAGTTGGCAACGCCGAATTAAGTACCATTTTCCACTGGCTGCCGTGTCAGTCGTTTTCGGTTAGTAGTATAATACACATATATGTCATGACAGTCGTTTGCGGCCAGTTGGCAACGCCGTATTAAGTACCATTTTATACTGAGTACCGTGTCAGTCGTTTTTGGTTGGCAGTATAATATATATATATGTACCATGTCAGTCGTTTGCGGCCAGTTGGCAACACGGTATTAGGAACCATTTTACACTGGCTGTCGTGTCAATCGTTTTCGGTTGGCAGTATAATATACTTACATACGATATCAATCGTTTGCTGCTAGTTGGCAACGCCGAATTAAGTACCATTTTCCACTGGCTGCCGTGTCAGTCGTTTTCGGTTAGTAGTATAATACACATATATATCATGACAGTCGTTTGCGGCCAGTTGGCAACGCCGTATTAAGTACCATTTTATACTGAGTACCGTGTCAGTCGTTTTTGGTTGGCAGTATAATATACATATATACCATGTCAGTCGTTTGCGGCCAGTTGGCAACGCGGTATTATGTACCATTTTATATTGACTGTCGTGTCAGGCGTTTTCTGTTGGCAGTATAATATACTTACATACGATATCAATCGTTTGCGGCTAGTTGGCAACGCCGAATTAAGTACCATTTTCCACTGGCTGCCGTGTCAGTCGTTTTCGGTTAGTAGTATAATACACATATATATCATGACAGTCGTTTGCGGCCAGTTGGCAACGCCGTATTAAGTACCATTTTATACTGAGTACCGTGTCAGTCGTTTTTGGTTGGCAGTATAATATACATATATACCATGTCAGTCGTTTGCGGCCAGTTGGCAACGCGGTATTAAGTACCATTTTATATTGACTGTCGTGTCAGGCGTTTTCTGTTGGCAGTATAATATACTTACATACGATATCAGTCGTTTGCGGCTAGTTGGCAACGCCGAATTAAGTACCATTTTCCACTGGCTGCCGTGTCAGTCGTTTTCGGTTGATAGTATAATACATATATATATCATGTCAGTCGTTTGCGGCCAGTTGGCAACGCCGTATTAAGTACCATTTTATACTGAGTACCGTGTCAATCGTTTTCGGTTGGCAGTATAATATACATACGTACCATGTTACCCATTTGTGGAAATTGGTAACGTGGCATAACGTCTCA
Source organism: Cryptocheilus praepositus (assembly GCA_033815515.1). Taxonomy (NCBI): domain Eukaryota; kingdom Metazoa; phylum Arthropoda; class Insecta; order Hymenoptera; family Pompilidae; genus Cryptocheilus; species Cryptocheilus praepositus. Next base: position 1,337,429 of record JAWWQZ010000141.1, on the reverse strand, counting down.
TTTAACATTGACTACCATGTCACCCGGTTTTGGTTGATAGCATAATATCTATACACACCGTGTCACTAGTTTGCAAGTGACGAGTATCCTTGGGAAAATAACATGGGTCGTTTGAAATGAAAAATTTAATTTATTATAACAAAGATACATCATTTCATTCACGCGGTAGTTATTTTACGGATAATGGCACGGCCATGCGATAGTACATGCGGTCTTTGTAAGTAACCTTCGAATAATATTAATTCCGCGTAACCTACGTAAACGCTGCACACGCCTGTCCCTCCGCGTACGACGTAAATTCGTACGCCAGAAGACGCAGCAGCGTTCTTTGGCGATCACTGACTTTTCTCACCCTCAATTATCGTTCCTCAGCTTAGGTTAAAACTATCCTTCACATACTATGTACAAAACGTACTAAAACCAACGGCACGCCTAACCGTAACCGTGCAAATTTACCTACACACAATTTGCGCCTGACACCCCGAAAATACCTTCGACTATTTACAATCCAATCCTCATCCGCATTCTAAACATATTAAACACCACCAGCAGACTTCCAGTCGCATTCCCACCGAAACCGCAGCGGCGCTTTCATGAGCAAATATCAACGTACCCCCACCAAACACTCTAGTCCTGCTCATTCGCAGTTTCTGACTCCTTCGCCAACCGGCACCTCTCAACACCCAACCGACCATCCACACCTCTTCTTCATCAGCTTCCCACGTACCTGCGCCTCTTCTCTCGCCAGTCTTCCTTGATCATATCACTCGCTTTCTCCCCAATCATGATCGTCGGCGCGTTCGGATTCCCGCTGACGATATTCGGCATGATGGACGCGTCCGCCACCCGCAGGCCTCTTACGCCATAAACCCTTAGCCTGGGATCCACGACAGCCGTGGGATCCGTCATAGGCCCCATCTTGCAGGTACCCGTGGGATGGTAAATAGTAAAAGTGAAGTGCCGTATCGCACATTCCCAGTACTCGTACGTGTCGAAAGGATACCGATGGCACCCAGGCATGCGTATGGTGTGCGGCCGGGAACCAAACCTCCTGAAGGCCGTAGTATTCGAAACAGCCATAGCAATACGTATGCCCTCGACGAGCACATCGATGTCTTCCTTATGCGTAAAATAGTTAGGATTGATATCCGGGTAGACCATCGGGTTCCGGCTTTTCAGGCGTATCCACCCGCTGCTCTTGGGTCTGAGCAACAGTGGCAGCATGGACCAAGTCTCCGCATTCGTCAGCGGCTTGTACATAGTATTATATACGCGATCGCGCAACGCCAGGATCTTCCTGATATGGTCGCCGCCGTCGGAGTTGATGGAGCTGGGCGCGAAGTGGAATTGCACATCAGGGTAGTCGCCGGACGGGTCGGCGTACTTCGAGTTGACGAAGGCGAGTCCCTCGACGCCCGGCGTCGTCATGGGTCCGCGCTCGTTCAGGATGTAGTCGAGTATGACGGGCACGGTCTGGAAGCGACTTTTGGTGAGGCTGATGGGTTCGTTGATGAGGAACGTGAGGCCGCCGAGACCCACGTGGTCCTGGAGGTGGTCACCGACCCTGAGGTCCGAGAGGACCGGGATCCCGAAGTCCTCCAGGTGCTCTCTGGGTCCGATGCCAGAAAGCATCAGCAGTTGGGGCGAACCAATGGCGCCCGCTGAGAGAATGACTTCGCGCCGGACCCTGGCAGTTTGTCTGCGGCCGTCGCGCAGAAACTCGACGCCGGTCGCGCGCTTGTCGGCGTTGAAGAGAATCTGCAGGACCTGGGCGTGCATGGCGATGTGGAGATTCTTGCGGTTTTTCACGGGGCGCAGGAAGGCCTTGGCGGTGGAGCAGCGACTGCCCCGGCGGATGGTGGTTTGCGCGAGCATGAAGCCTGTTTGGTTGGCGCCGTTGATGTCGCGGTTATGGTAGCCGAGTTCCTGGCCAGCTTGGATGAAGGCGATGGATAATGGTGTGCGCCATGGGGCCTCTTGGACGGTTAGGTAGCCGCCGGTCCTGTGGTAGGCTGTGCGAGCCAGGTATGGGTTGCGGTTGTCCTCGGATTTGAGGAAGTAGGGAAGCACGTCGTCGTAACTCCAGCCGACGTTGCCCATGCGGGCCCAGTTGTCGTAGTCGCGTCTGAAAGTTGTTGATTGGGGTAATGGGGCAAAGTAATTGCGGGAGTTGAAGGCGGGGGTTACAGTAGGGTGCTATGATGAGGTCGCTTTGGTTGGGAGAGTAATGAATCTTTTTGGACGGAACTGATTTTTGTATATTTTATTAACCCTTTCGCTTCTATATCGCGACTATAGTCACCGAACGATTGACGCTCGCTACACACTATGGTCACTGGGCTATGGTCACCGTACGCCTGATCGCGAACAGTAACCATAGTTTGGAACTCATATTGCTTATATAAGTTCAAAACACGTAAATAGATTTCTGTAGCTGCTTTTCATCTTAAATTGATAAGAGAAATTTTATGGAATTACCATAAAGACGATTTTAGAAAAACTTACTCTCGGCGCAGCGGTCAGTAGCGCGCCGGAAAATCGGTCCGTAGCGAAAGGGTTAAATCAGGACTGGGACAGTGAGATTTCTAAGGAATATTCGGTATGGTAATTGTAATAAGTTTACTCGCGTTCGGTGGTAGCCAATCTTTTTTGGAGATGCCTCATCTAAGTATATCTAAAATCTTGATACTATCTATGTGACGTGCAATTCTTATTTTTCAAAAACTGAACTATAAGTACTAAAGGTTATTAACTTGGTTTTACCGCGCATCCAAAAAACGTGGCATCCATAAAAGAGAAGAATAAAAGAATGAAGGGATAATTGAAGTGCTTAGGAAGAAATCACTAAGAAATTGTAAATAATTATTTGTCAACTCGATAGACGCTGAGAACCACGGCTCAATTTAATAATGAATCATCTTTAACGACTATTGATAACTTGTTTACAACATCATCTACAATTTAACAAATTTCATGAAATCTCTCTTCTTTATGACATTTTTTTGCACTCGATAAAAAGATGTTTACAGCCTTTCTAAGTACCGTGAAGTGATCCCACTCGGGTTTTGTAACATATAAGTGAATCTAGACGGTTGCCAACCTTTTTTAATAATCCAATCTAAGCATCTTTAAAATTCTGATGCTTCCCTGTGACATATAATTCTTATTCTTCCACAAGTCAACACATATGCACATGGAAGAAACCTAAAAGGTCACTAACCTGTTTTCCCTGAGCTTTCATAAAATACAAAAATGAAAGAACTAAGAAATCGCTCGGCACTGAGAACCGCGGTTCCATCTGACAACAAACTCTAGCGATCCTCGATAACTTGTTAACCTCTTCTGTTTATAACATTTTTTACACTCGCAACAAAGATAACTACCGCCTTCTCAGTATCATGACTATTCGGTTTCCGCCACATAAAACTCAGTTGCCTCGGTGAATTTATAACCAACCCGTACGTTAATTACGCTGGCCGCTAATGAGCGGTTGTCATTGATTACCTGTTACCGCGCACGTAAATCATTGCGTTCAGCACGCTACTCCCTCCAAGCACCTTTCCACGTGGCCAGTTGCATCTGTCGCCGACCATTGCCAAGCAATAGGGCGACGCAGTCGGCGGGGAGGTTTGATACTTCCAGTCGAATTCCGAAAGCTGCGTGTATCCGGCCAGAACCGGCGTGTCCGAAATTTCATTCTCGTTGCCGCCGGCCTCCAGGAGCAAAATCGTCCAGTTCGCCACCTCAGAAAGTCGCGAGGCGATCACTGCACCCGCACTTCCGCCGCCGATTACGATGAAATCGTACATCCGCAGGAGCTGCACAGAAATGTTGATACGTAGACGACTTTTGACGCAAACGAATGTATGGCTTGTGTTAGGTGAACCGAAAATTATGGAGATCGGCGTAATATCATCTTTCCCGGTCTTCCACGGTCATAAAAGTATACCGAGAAATATCGTACAAAAACCTTTTCAAAATATAAAAATTTTCAATGGACATAATTCAGGCCAGGTACCAGATCGCGCTAATCATTGTGTTCTACCGCTTCCTATTCCTGTTTCGTGATCTCAATCCTCTTGAGAGAAATGGCAGATTTTCAAAGTCGTTACATTACGGGACCTTTGGTCGAACAGTGCTTCACCGATCTTTGATAGTGTCAGAGCAGGTTTCCACGGAAGACACTGTTATTTCACTACAAAATTCTAAATATTAACACGTTGACTGCCAAGCATATTTTGCTAGGTTAGAACCGCGATGCGATGAAATACTGCAGAGTATGATTAAATCGTGCAAAACGAAGGAATCGCAGACTTAATGGAAGCCAAAGTATTGTAGCACCGTTCCAACATCAATTGCTTTTACAAGATTGTAAATAGGCTTCTTTGCGAATTTTTTGCATTTTCAGTAAATATTTTCCGTCGGTCACCGGTGACCACCGTGGCAGTCAAAGTGTTAATGGACACCTGATCTGAAGGGTAACGCGTTAAACTGAATTTTCAAGGAATAACTAATGATCAAAGGCGTGCAGTTTGTACCAACTGCGCATTCTGTTAAAATAGTTTCATCGCGCGCAATCACGCAGGTTCATACGTTATGATCGTTTCACTCTGTTGCCTGGCGTATCGACTGCGGGTACTACTGGTTACATCGGTAACTTCTTCCATCAGACTTCTTTCAGTAGCAAAATGTTCGCGCGATGTGCATTGAGAAAAGCAAACAAACGCTTTAACGCGTCATTAATTCTTCCGCTACTTTTTTCCAAGTTAACTGGTTAACTACTTTCTTTAATCACCTCGACAACTGCTCATATTGAAAATACTAAACAGTACGAGAATTCGCACCAGCAGCAACGGCAAAGTGTTACGCTTTGTTCACGGTCTGCATTATGCAAGTGGTTTCTTACGCTTTATTCAAGCCTACATTACGCTTTCCACGAATGTACACTATGCCTTATTCAAGTGTACATACCTCCATGCCTTCACAATTTCACACAGTTGCAGCCTTTCACGGCAGAAAACGTGGTATCCAATGGGTTAATTCGATTAATATTTATTTTAACGATTGACCTCAATTTTGACTGGTCGCGGCGGTGGTATCAGAGTATTCAGAATAGACGGTTTACGGTATTAGTCGTATCAGCGGGTGTTACCTCTCGTGCGTTCGTTGGATGAGATTCGGGATCGGCATTATTGTAACGAAATATCGTAAAGCTGAGGGCTAACAATGGGATCAGTCCCAGTCCAATGATGGAAGTGGTTCCGGCCAACGCAGACAGCCCTATTGCCATTTCCGCTTTGTTCCACCCCGAACCACGAGCTGCCAGGCGTTTGCCATTCGAACGGGATTAACCCTCAGGCGCGTGGCAAGAATGTAACGGAACGTTACCTGAAATTAAGCGAATTAATAAGCGCGCCATGCACTTTACACTCTAGGGTAATTCGTAAAAAATGCCGTGCACGCATATCGATGAGGCGCTACAAATTGAATTGCGCACAAATTGTACGGAGATCGCCCACGAGTTGCGCATAAATTTAACAGGTTGACTGCCACGGTGGTCACCGGTGACCGACACAAAAGATTTTACTAAAAATGCAAGAAGTTTGCAATGAAGCCTATTTGCAGTCTTGTAGAAGCAGTTGTTATTGAAACGGTGCTTCAATACTTCGGCTTCTAACAACTCTGCGTTACCTTCATTTTGCACGATTTAATTATACTCTCCAATATTTCATCGCATCGCGGTTCTAAAATAGAAAAATATGCGGTGACCGGTGCAAAAGATTTTACTAAAAGTGCAAAAAATTCGCAATGAAGCCTATTTGCAATCTTGTAAAAGCAGTTGATATTGGAACGGTGCTTCAATACTTTAGCTCCTGACAACTCCGCGTTACCTTTATTTTGCATGATTTAATTACGCTCTCCAGTATTTCATCGCATCGCGGTTCTAACATAGAAAAATATGCGGTGACCGGTGCAAAAGATTTTACTAAAAGTGCAAAAAATTCGCAATGAAGCCTATTTGCAGTCTTGTAGAAGCAGTTGTTATTGAAACGGTGCTTCAATACTTCGGCTTCTAACAACTCTGCGTTACCTTCATTTTGCACGATTTAATTATACTCTCCAGTATTTCATCGCATCGCGGTTCTAACATAGAAAAATATGCGGTGACCGGTGCAAAAGATTTTACTAAAAATGCAAAAAATTCGCAATGAAGCCTATTTGCAATCTTGTAAAAGCAATTGATATTGGAACGGTGCTTCAATACTTCGGCTTCTGACAACACCGCGTTACCTTTATTTTGCACGATTTAATTATACTCTCCAGTATTTCATCGCATTGCGGTTCTAAAATAGAAAAATGTGCGGTGACCGGTGTAAAAGATTTTACTAAAAATGCAAAAAACTCGCAATGAAGCCTATTTGCAATCTTGTAAAAGCAATTGATATTGGAACGGTGCTTCAATACTTTAGCTTCTGACAACTCCGCGTTACCTTTATTTTGCACGATTTAATTATACTCTCCAGTATTTCATCGCATCGCGGTTCTAATATAGAAAAATATGCGGTGACCGGTGCAAAAGATTTGACTAAAAATGCAAAAAATTCGCAATGAAGCCGATTTGCAATCTTGTAAAAGCAATTGATATTGGAACGGTGCTTCAATACTTTAGCCTCTGACAACTCTGCGTTACCTTCATTTTGCACGATTTAATTATACTCTCCAGTATTTCATTGCATCGCGGTTCTAACATAGAAAAATATGCGGTGACCGGTGCAAAAGATTTTACTAAAAGTGCAAAAAATTCGCAATGAAGCCTATTTGCAATCTTGTAAAAGCAATTGATATTGGAACGATGCTTCAATACTTTAGCTTCTGACAACTCTGCGTTACCTTTATTTTGCACGATTTAATTATACTCTCCAGTATTTCATCGCATCGCGGTTCTAAATTAGAAAAATATGCGGTGACCGGTGCAAAAGATTTTACTAAAAATGCAAAAATTCGCAATGAAGCCTATTTGCAATCTTGTAAAAGCAATTGATATTGGAACGATGCTTCCATACTTTAGTCTCTGACAACTCCGCGTAACCTTTATTTTGCATGATTTAATTACGCTCTCCAGTATTTCATCGCATCGCGGTTCTAACATAGAAAAATATGCGGTGACCGGTGCAAAAGATTTTACTAAAAATGCAAAAAATTCGCAATGAAGCCGATTTGCAGTCTTGTAGAAGCAGTTGTTATTGAAACGGTGCTTCAATACTTCGGCTTCTAACAACTCCGCGTTACCTTAATTTTGCACGATTTAATCATATTCGACAGTATTTGATCGCATCGCGGTTCTAACATAGCAAAATACGCTTGGCAGTCAACATGTTAAATACGTCTGATGGCACACGCAAAATAACCGTACGCGCCTCGATAGTTTCTCCCGCGCGATCGCGGAGAATGCGATGATTAACGGTGTTCGCCGCTAGAATGCCACTTTATCGCAACGCTCGCGTTTCTTGGCTCCTCAGTCCGACACGGTACGTTTCGAGCACTCAAGCTAATGGACTTTTTAGGAGTCCGTTGCTGCAAGCCCTCGCTTTCTGATTCGACGATGGGAATTTCATCTGTTCGCACAATTGCTCGTCGTAGACACAGAGTCTGCGCCGGTTGCACGCACGCGTATGTTTAAACTCTCGCGCACGCGATTCACGTAGAGCATTGTTTTCCCGCTGTTTTCACCTGATCGTGCGAATTCGCTTATCAACGCGTTTTGTTACCGGCGGCTCGTCATCTTTTCCCCGACACTATCCTCTTCTGGCTAAAGCCCTTGTTCAGGTCCACCTTCGTTACACCCTACTTCGCGCCTCTGTCTAGAAAAATCTTGCGAAACACTCGCGGGCACTGGATAGCTCGGAGACAAGACGTCAACACTACCGGTTTGAACTGTGTATGGCGTTTCGCGGAAGTAGGACAGCGCGATCCGTTACATCTGGCTACAAGTTCCACAAGTTTCGACACTCGGCCCTCGCCCGTTACTAAACACAGACGCGGTCGACCGAAAAATACCCGGGAAATCTTCGCACGCACTCGCAAACGCTCTCAATGCCATTCGCGCACGATTCAACTCCCGCTTGTTTACACCGCAGGGCCTCATCCATTGCGGCGGCTTCGTATTTCGTTAATTGTACCGTACTTACTGCACACTTTCTCACTGCACGTCAACTTTCCCGAACTCCGCGGCCGTCCGACATTTTTCAGGCCCGAAACCGTTAAGCGCGAGCTTCCTGTTTCATCGGCCGCTCGTCTCCGTCCCGATAAACCGGCAAAATGGCAGCGGAGCGAGAATAGTACCGGTTGAATCCGGCCGCGGTGCGGTGAATGCTGAGAGTGAAAAGCGCCTGGGCACCGAAGCGGTGACTTTCAATGCCAACATCGCACGAAAACGTGACCTCATAGCGAGCGGCGCCCAGTTTCCTGCGCCTCCTGTCCTACTCGTGCCGCGGTCAGCCGATCCTCGAACCCACGTGGCAAAAATCGAAACACGTGCTCCAAGACACGTACGTTCGAAAATCTGCAAACAGGTTTAGCGAGGCGTGATTCTACTGGCGGTGGGAAAGCTTCGCTGTGAAGTTGGAGGCCGAATGCTGGGGAGCTGGAACGTGTTGTGTTAATGAGTACATTTCGTGTTACGACCGTAGAAAAGTGTGTTACTTCAAAAAACTGAAGAGAATGCAAACACAGTGCATGTAGCAAAAATGCAGTAAGATTACTGTCGTAGGGAAAGCTTTGTCGTAAAGATAGAAGCAGAATACTGGTGAGCGGGGAACCCGTGACGTCCCGGAACGTGTTGTGTTAAGGAGTAGATTTCGTGTTACGACCGTAGAAAAGTGTGTTACTTCAGAAAAACGAAACAGAACGCAAACACAATGCATGTAGCAAAAATGCAAAAGCAGTTACAGCGAACAGTGGGATTATTGTTGTAGGGAAAGCTTTACCATAAAGTTAGAAGCAGAATACTGGTGAGCGGGGAACCCGTGACGTCCCGGAACGTGTTGTGTTGAGGAGTAGATTTCGTGTTACGACCGTACAAAAGTGTGTTACTTCAGAAAAACTAAATAGAATGCAAACACAATGCATGTAGCAAAAATGCAAAAGTAGTTACAGCGAACAGTGGGACTGTTGTCGTAGGGAAAGCTTTACCATAAAGTTAGAAGCAGAATACTAGTGAGCGGGGAACCCGTGAGGTCCGGGAACGTCTTGTAGCAACAAGTAAATTTCATGTTTCAAACATGATGTGATGATTTAACATGGAGTGTCTTCAACACGAGTTCCCGGATATGGTAAAAATCGAAGAGTACATTCAATAAACAGTGAAACTACTGCGCCACAGGATAGCTTTGCTAGGAAATTAAAAGTAGTATACCCCTAAGCCTGAAATCCGCCCAGTTCAAGAACATGTTGAGCCAATAGCCGAACTCCGCCTTTAAACCATGAAAACGGGGATCGTCCCAAAAATCCAAACACACTACAGCGTGTCCTCTCATCCGTCGTGACGCACAGTTTCCTAAACATGTGTTCCGGCACACGCCAAAAATCCAAAAGTGTATCTATCAAACATTGCTTTGCCACAAAATGAAAAGCAGGATACTCCTGTGCCGTGAATCCATGAATTCTCGAAACGTCTTGCGTTACCATATAAACTCGACGCCTCAACCACGAAAAGGCGTATCACCTCAAAAATCCAACTACACCACAGTGTGTCCTCTCGTCCGTCGTGACGCAAAGTTTCCTCAACACGGCAAAAATCCAAAAGTGCATCTACCAAACAGCAACATCACTGTCCCATATGAAAGCTTTGCCACAAAATGAAAAGCGGCATACTCCTGCGCAGTGAACTCATGAAATCTCGAAACGTCTTGTGTTACCATACAAACTCCGCGCCTCAACCGCGAAGAATCGTTTCATCCTAAAAATCCAAACACACTAGAGCGTGTCCTTTCGTCCGTCGAGACGCAAAATTTCCTCAACACGAATTCCGGCGCACGGCAAAAATCCCAAAGTGCATCTACCAAACAGCAAAATCACTGTCCTACAGGAAAGCTCTGCCACAAATTGAAAAGCAGCATCCTCCTGCACAGTAAACCCATAAAATTTCGAAACGTCTTGCTTATCATCCCAAAAATCCAACCACACCACGCGTGTCCTCCTGTCTGTCGAGACGCACAGTTTCCTCAACACGAATTCCGGCACTCTCCTGTTTCTTGAGATGAGACCGGCTCGCAAAGGTCAACGGTCGCCCGGCATTTCGTGTTCTAGCGCGGCGCGTAACATTCGGCGCTAACGAATTCGGTTCGGGGAAAGTATGCGAAATAACCGACGGCTTTCCACGGCGACGTGCAGGTCGCCGTTCGTACACATGTCACGCGCATCGGACCCGAGGAGGTCCGCTCACGAGGCAATTCGTGAACGAATGAGCGTAATCCAACGTCAGCTGCGTACGTGCAGCTCTCGCGCGCGGACTTTTTCTTTTGAAGTCTCGATTGAGAGTCCTCGCGACGTGTCGCCCTCTTTCTCCTTGCTTTCATGGGCGCGCGCCTCGGCCCAAGACGACCGCGGTTACCCGAATACTTTCTCCATTCTACGGTCTACGTGCCGCGATGCGCGCATCGAGAACCGACGATGGCTGCGGCGGAAGACGGAGTCGCCATTTTTCGAATGCGCCCGTTGCCAAGTGGTCCCGTTGACGATGGTCAGCCTCGGGGTCGGCGGTTTGTTCGTCGGCAAATCGCGGACTGCTTTTGAAACGGGGGGATAGGGTGAGGCGAAGGTCTTTGTTAGGGGTCCTGTAGTTTATTTGGTAGGAAGACTCTTTTTTTTTTTTTGTGAGAGAGCATAACATTGTTGCATGTGTCTATTCTCAATTAACCGTAGCTTTCGTCAAAAATGTTTGTATTGATGAATTTGTATTTTGGGAATTTATGTGAAAATATGTTAAAAGTAATTTTGTTTCGAATAATTGGGAATTTAATTTAGAATCGAATTAGTACCGAAAAAAGTTTTCATTATTAATAATTGAACATTTAATTTGAAATGCATTCAACAAACATTTTTTATTTAATTTTAAATGTATTGAAAAGAGTTTTTATTTTTGATAGTTGAACATTTTATTTGAAATATGTTAAAAAGAACACACTTGATATGCCTAGTGACACCCGGTACGGTTTTATCTTCAGGAGCTAATTTGTTTTTCAGTCCCTAGTCTACATGTAGTGGGTTTATTGTTCCCCTTGAGCTCCCCATTTCTTCCTACGATACCATGTCTTTACTCAATTTCAATATTCATCTATTTACTTATTGTCTTTTCCTAATTCTGTCTTACCACTGTCCCCACGTTCCACTGTTCCACGTTCTTTTTCCACGTATAATTACAATTTTAATAACATCATCACGTAGGTCGACCTCCGAATACACTGAAATTCGGCACGAAACTATGAAGGCAGTCCTGCAGAGGAAACCCTACACACTTTCGTTTCCCGTGACGCAAGAGTCGTTTTTAACAAATAAATTAAACAACCAATAAAAGCGGCTTAAGTTTATAATTTACTCATCAGCGGCCCAATAATTACACCGACAAGAGCGCAGACGGGAAAATACCGTGGGACGTAAGATGACGCACGCATGTCCGCCGTTAGTATTTCCTACTTTTGCGACACAGGAAAGAATTGGTCGCGGAAGCGTTGTTACATCGGTAATTTGGCGAAAGTCATTATTTTGGGTGACAGCGCACGGCAGAGGCGGATCGGTGTTTATCAGCACCGTGCTAAACTGTCAGGCGGTTAGAAACGCCGGCGAGAAGTAAAAGTCACGGAAAAATTGCCTGCGTCGCGGAAGCAGATGCTTCTGTGACGCCGAGAATTTGATGGGGGCCGTTTTTGGGTTGTTGCGAAATTGTTGATGTTTTTGCGCAGTTCAATTCGTCCGTATGTGTTCTGTGCTGCGGCAATATTTTATTATGTGTGTAGTTCGAATATTTATAATATATTTATGTTTAATTAATATAAATATATTAAATATTTATTATATTTAACCCGTTGATTGCTATGGAGGCATATATGCGCCCGCCGAAATCTAACGGTGTCGACTATGGGCGCATATATGCGCTGCCCAATTATTTTGATACCTTACGTACTGCAGCCACAATTATTGACGTATGAGATAAATACAGATGCGTACTATATTAAATCATTTTCTTGCATTATTTAATTTGGCGTAAATGAAGAAATGCCGTCAGAACTTACTTACGCCTTACATAATCAATCAATAGAATTTGAACGTTCGAAAAGTATTTCGTCCTTAGCGAGCGCTTCGGCCGGCAGGATTCAGCAGTCAAAGGGTTAATAACATATATTAACACATACATTAACCCTTCGACTACTGAATATTTCCGGCCGAAGCGTTCGCTGAGGACGAAATACTTTTCGATAGTTTGAACTCTGTTGATTGATTATATAAGGCGCAGCTAATTTATATTGCTAAGTATTCGTTTACGCTAAATTAAATAATGCGTGAAAATTATTTGATAAAGAATGCATCTGTTTTTATTTCATACGTTGATAATTGTGGCTGCATTAAGTAAAGAATCTAAACGATTGGGAACGGCATATATGCGCTCATAGTTGACACCGGTAGATTTTGGCGGACGCATATCAAAGTCAAAGGGTTAATAACAGCAATACTAGAAACAATAGCTCATGCACCATCTGTTAATAGTTGAAATCTTTCAGTGGCGTGAAGGTTACTCACACCGTTGTTCGTTTGAACAGCCTTGACTTCGTACGCTAAGTTCACACTCATTGTAGGCTGACGCGAAGGCATTCGTGTGCCAGCCTTTCTACTTACTGCCGCGCTGCAGAGTTTCACCGTTTGTTTGTATGCGACGGGTCGCTGAGGAATCTGCCAAAATCGAGCCGGAGAGAGAGTATAACCGTTTAATAGGTCAACGGTGAAACGCCGTAAAGATATTTTACAATGACGCGTTCCTTTTAATTATTCCTCGCGCTGCCAGGCGGTAAGAGTCGATTTATCGGGCGATGCGCACTTAGTAGAAATCTTCATTCAATATCGAGGTCGTGGATAATTTTATGAATAAGGTTGTAAGTCCGTAATAATGTTGTGCGGTGATAGTTGCTGCGGTTAGTTCTGTCTGCTCTGGTTGAATGGTGTTTCAGGGTTATGGGAAGACAAAAGTAATTGATATTGTCGAAAAGGTTGATTTGCAATTAAGTTAGTTTTGACAGCGTAATAATCGATGAAAGGAGGTTTATGTGAAAACGGAGACTTCTGCATTCGTCGTGGTTCAGTAGAAACGTTTTATTGCTTTTATGAAGATTATAACTGATGTAAGTGGGATTTACTTGGAAACGCAGAAATTTGTGGTGGACGTAACTCAATCGAGTTATTAATTCTATCAACATATAATTAGTAGTAACAATAATTGATCTAGGAAAGGGTGTTTGTGAAATGTACAATTTTATGTTAATCCTAATTTAGTCGATACGCTTAATTAGCTCGTTTGAATATGAGGTCTATTATTTTCACCAGGATATTAACTGCCTTTCAAATGGCGCTTATGAAACCCAGGGTTCTATATTTACGGTAATTTACTCCATACGTTTTATTAATTCTATTAACGTGGTAACGGATGTGTGGGGTGATTCATTAGTTTGTCAACATTTTACCCGATGCAAATGGGTCAACTTGGGATCGTCAAATTCAATATCGATCATAATTCCATCATCACATTTTGTAGAATTCATCGTAATTCAACCCATGTATTTCATAAGTTTTATCAATATTATTTCCAATGCACTATTCCTAACGGAATCGTTCTTTCGCGTTATTTTCATCAGCGCAACACCAACACAGTAAACACAGTTTACTCGGCAAGTGGCAATTTACCGTAAATCGTCCGATACCCATGAACGCCTTAACAGAATCGCGCACGTCCGTTTTCACATTTTTACGGCACGATGTCATACGCAGCGTGCCGGAAGCGCAAATATACGCCGCGCATTTTGCATTTCAAATCGCTCGTCCGACGTCGTATAATCGCAGTTCTTTAACCCGTCGCTCTACTTTTACTGCGTCGCGCGCAAGAAGAAATCTCGACCCACCTGAGCTGCGTTCGAACGGCATTACCTTTGAGCAGACTTTTTTCTCGCGCGATCAATAAATGCCACACTGACTGGCCACACACTAGGTGGCCGAGTCCTGCCAATCCGTGCATGCAATTACGAGTCAGCGAAGTGTCGCCGTCGGACAGGCGTCCCGTTGCAAAATCCGCTACGCGCGTCATCGAATATTTCTTCAGAAAGTGCGAGGTGTCGACCCGGCTTTTGTTTCAAAGACGGCGCGCGCCGCTTCTCGTACTCTCCCTTTCTCTGAAACGCCCGCTTTTAACACTTAACGGACGGGCCCCGTAGATTTACGTTTTTCCATTGTGACTTCCTAGGACGGGCCACGTAGATCTACGTTTTTGCATGAATTTTTAGTATGCTGCATTAGCGTTTCCTTTTATACATATTGTTATTTTTTCTTGATGCTATTAGTTGTAGCACTATCTGTCTGATGATCCTACGGCGTAGTTTTGATTTTAGGAAATATTTCAAAATGATTTTATAACCATAAAAATGGCAAGCAGCGAAGAGTTTTCTGCGGAAGGTGAGGCAATTTATAAGGATAACTTATCCGATAGTGATGTTGAGTTTGAGAACCTTGATGAAAAAAGTGATGTTTCAAGTGATGACAGTGAATTTTTTTCTCTCAGGAAAAAAATTGCACGTAGCTTACCTTCTTCGGAGAGTGAATTTGAAGATAATGATTTAAATAGAGATGAATGGGCATCGCAAGACAATTTAATGTCTCTAGAAACTTTCCTTGGGTCGAATGGTGTACAACAAATACCCAGTAATCCAAAGTCTATTTCTGAGTGCGTTGGATTATTTATAAAAGACGATTTCTTTGCAATGATGGCAGAGCTGAAAATGCCCGGAAACTAGGAAAGACAGAGCAGATTCGACCCGTCCGTTAAGTGTTAACACGCTGACTGTGGCGTCACCCGTATTCGGGTGAGGGAAAAGTCTGATCAGGCAGTGTCATTCCCATTCGGATGACGGCAATAATTCTGATCAGACCGTGTAATTTGTATTCGGATGACGGTAAAAATTCTGATCAGACCGCATTACCTGTGTTCGGATGACGGCAAACTTATAATTAGGTCGCGCCATACGTATTTGAGTTACGGCAAAAATCTGAGGAAGTTACGTAGTATGTATTCTGGTAATGGTAAAATTCTGATCAGGCTGAGTCATGCGTATTCGAGTTACGGCAAAAATCTGATGAAGCCACGTATTTGCTTGTGTGTTCAGGTGACGGCAAAATTATAATTAGGTCGCGTCATATGTATTCGAATTACGGGAAACATCTGATCAAGTCAGGGCGTACGTATGCCCATGGCGGCGAAATTCTACTCAGGCAGTGTCATTTGCATTCGGATGACGGCAAAAATTCTGATCAGACCGCGCGTGTTCGGCTGACAACAAAATTATAATTAGGTGGCGTCATACATATTCGAGTTACGGCAAAAATCTGCTGAAGTCACGTCGTACATATTCCCATGACGGAAAAATTCTGATCAGGCAGTGTCATTTGTATTCGGATGACGGAAATAATTTTGATCAGGCCCCGTTACTTGTGTTCGGCTGACGACAAAATTATAATTAGGTCGCGTCATATGTATTCAAGTTACGGGAAACATCTGATGAAGTTACGTCGTACGTATTCGCATGATGGCAAAATTCTGATCAGGTAGTGTCATTTGTATTCGGATGACGGTAAAAATTCTGATCAGGCCGCATTACCTGTGTTCGGATGACGGCAAACTTATAATTAGGTCGCGTCATACGTATTTGAGTTACG
This sequence comes from Cryptocheilus praepositus, assembly GCA_033815515.1. Lineage (NCBI taxonomy): Eukaryota > Metazoa > Arthropoda > Insecta > Hymenoptera > Pompilidae > Cryptocheilus > Cryptocheilus praepositus. The sequence continues at coordinate 1,321,460 of JAWWQZ010000141.1, read as the reverse complement.
GCAAGAATCTGAGGAAGTTACGTAGTATGTATTCTGGTAATGGTAAAGTTCTGATCAGGCTGAGTCATGCGTATTCGAGTTACGGCAAAAATCTGATGAAGCCACGTATTTGCTTGTGTGTTCAGGTGACGGCAAAATTATAATTAGGTCGCGTCATATGTATTCGAATTACGGGAAACATCTGATCAAGTCAGGTCGTACGTATTCCCATGGCGGCGAAATTCTACTCAGGCAGTGTCATTTGCATTCGGATGACGGCAAAAATTCTGATCAGACCGCGTTACCTGTGTTCGGCTGACAACAAAATTATAATTAGGTGGCGTCATACATATTCGAGTTACGGCAAAAATCTGCTGAAGTCACGTCGTACATATTCCCATGACGGAAAAATTCTGATCAGGCAGTGTCATTTGTATTCGGATGACGGAAATAATTTTGATCAGACCCCGTTACTTGTGTTCGGCTGACGACAAAATTATAATTAGGTCGCGTCATATGTATTCAAGTTACGGGAAACATCTGATGAAGTTACGTCGTACGTATTCGCATGATGGCAAAATTTTGATCAGGTAGTGTCATTTGCATTCGGATGACGGCAAAAATTCTGATCAGACCGCGTTACCTGTGTTCGGCTGACGGCAAAATTATAATTAGGTCGCGTCATACGTATTTGAGTTACGGCAAAAACCTGAGGAAGTCACGTAGTATGTATTCTGGTAATGGCAAAATTCTGATGAGGCTGAGTCATGCGTATTCGAGTTACGGCAAAAATCTGATGAAGCCACGTATTTGCATAATAACTTAAGCAAGCAAAGTAAGTTAGTAGGCATTTGGAAAAATATTTCACAGAATGTAATGACTATTAAATTGCTATAGAAGTAACTTTAACCATTCGTCATTACACAACAAATGATTATCGAATCTCGCACGCTTTCGTAAATACTTCGTTCTTCAGGACAGATTTTCCGCTGAACGCATGTCCCAAAACGTTTCGTTCTCAACGCGCTTATCTCCCGCCGCAATAAGAAGCAACAGGCCTAGTAAGATTCTCCGTTATAGATTTTTGTGTCGATGGAAATAAGAAACATTTGGCCCACGGTACCGCAGTGTGCGTGGCCTGAGGTAAATTTTCTTATAAGCCAGTCAATGTGTTAAGCAGGCAGGCCGATTTGAAAATAGCGTCTCGCGCACAGAAAATAGTTCACGTTTGAGAATCTGTGTGAGAGACGTGTGCTTTGGTGCGAAGATCTACCGTGAACTGAAATACTGATGAGCGACGAATGGTGTTAGCACGCTGAACACCGTGTCACCCAAATATGGATGACGAGTGAGCTACCATTACCTTACCTTACACGCAGAACTGCGTGCAAGCGCGTAAAAGTAGTTTACACGCAGAGAATGTATAACATTGCAGTTGGTTCTTTGTATGTACTGCAAAACGAGTTGGGCAAAGTCGCGATGTTTCAGGAGAATTGTGGCGATAAGTTGTAATTACGCAAAATCTTTTGTAGTTTGCCGACGAGTTTGTCTATTTGTGCCTTAACAAAAAATGCACGTTCGCCTAATTATTTTAGTGCAGATATTTTTAGGCTGTCATACTTTGGTACATAACTATCAAGATGTCTTTTGCACCCCGGATAATTCCGTAACAGTCTTTCAAGTTTCGTAACACAAAAATGTCATCGGAAAGCTCCAATTGTATGAGAAAAGCAGAGAAATCATTATCGGCACTTATTCGCCAGTTCGCTGACGATTTGAGTCCCACAAGAAACGTGCTGAATTTACATCCATCTATCGACGTGTTAGTATCGGTGTTGTCACAGAAATTACCTTTATGCGATAGAACCGCAACGCCTTATCGTGTAACCGGAGTTAATTGGCTAATTACGGTAGACCCCGCGCCTTTCTTTTTTCCACTCCTAACGGATTCGCGATCTGCGATCGAAGAAGGTACCTGCACAGCATTCTACCTTATCCGCAAACGGCCACAGATATCGGTAGACTTTACCCACGGCATTCATTTTTATGCGCTCGAAACACGTTTATCTGCGCCAGTTTCTGACATTACCGAACGCGAGCTCGTTAATGAACCTCACGCCCACGCAAGGCCGTCACATAAATCACGTCTGGTCCCGTATCAAAGTAATCCAGTTCACCGATATTAACGGTGACTATCGTTACGCGGAAAAATGTCACATTATCTGCGAGATGACAGATATAAGTTTGTTTCGTTGCTTCAACGATTGCTTATATAAAATAATGCGGACAGATTTCTAAACGGTCAAAAATGTGTTGATAGGAGAAATGCAAAATAGTATAATTTATGGGATAATAACAAGGTTGTACATGTGTATAGGTATATGAATACATACATAACTACATACATGCATACACATATTAATACATAATAGATATATACATACATACAGATATACACATACGCATGTAATAACATTTCTGATCGGTCAGCTGAAACGTGAATTTCACCAAGTGCGGGAACATCCTTGTATAACAGATTCAGATAATAGGTTGACCGACAAATGACATATTACTGTATTCTATGTTCGAAGAGAAAAAACGTCAAGTGAAAGACGACAAACACTTTATTATTGCGATATACACTCAACCAAAACCTGCAATGCATATTGGTGATTGGAACGTTACTTACTATTCCGTCAAAAATAAGCTCCAACATTTTTGCAGCTATTTCAATATACTCGAAAGCTACAGAATTTCATTTTTATTTCACAACTTATAACAAGAAATACATATAAAATATAGTTAAAAATATATGCAAATCATAATGGCTAGATATATGCAAAGTATAATTACAAAATGCATGCAAAGTATAGTCAGAGAATACATGCAAAGTATAATTAGAAAATTCATGCAAAGTATAGTTAAAAATACATGCACAGTGTATTAGAAAATATATACAAAGTATGTATAGTTCCAAAACACACGCAAAGTACAGTCAAAAAATATATGCAAACAGTTAAAAAATGCACGCAAACTACAATGAAAAATATTACGCACAGTGCAATTGTAAAAACTCAGAAAAACTGTTCGACACCACGCAAAATATTTCTATACAGCGATCCTTCCGAAACTCTCCAATTTTATTCGAAACGCCGCGCCATGCGTCACTTCTCTGCGGAACACAATTCCGATTCACCGCGGAACAGGTTGACGAGCGATCAGCTGCCTTACATTTTTCGCCCGACATCGTCTCCGTCCTCGCCGCGCTTCTTGAATAGAAAGTTAGGCAAACCAGTCAAACGGAATTTCGCGCTTTCCTCTTATCGCCCGGCAATTATGCCTGCTGGCGTGCAGGCCCGTGCCGCATCTCACGGGCACCCACGTGTGCACATTTTCGACTCCCCTCCACCGCACATGACGCGTTGCGATACTTTCTCCGCAACGATATATATTCGCCGGTGAAACGACGGACGTGTTTGGGAACACGTAGCGCCTTTTCGTCGATCCGGAGGAATCTGCTACTCGCATTGGCACTGGGACGCGATTATGCAATCGGTCTGCAGGTGAAATTTACTTTCGTTCGCTCGAATCGCCGCACGCACTCAAGGACGCCGTGAAACGAATCGGCGCACTCGATTACGCTCGACGAAAGGGCGATTCGCGATTCTTGCGGTGAGAGATGGGTCGTTTGGTTGCTGGAGAGAGGAAGCTATTTTCGTGGAATCGAAGGCGGCCGCTTTTGGCGGGTCCGCTTCGGAGCGAATTGGAGTCAGGGGCGATGGGCGATTGAAACGTTTGATGGGAAGCATAGGTGGGATGTTGAGAATGGAGGTAGTTCACATTCGCGAGGTGTGTTGCGTGATTTATGAAGATGGTATCAATTTGTTTCCTATGTAAATACCATGATTTCTATACTCAAAAATACGTATATACATATGTATAAGCATATACAAGTATGTATATATAATGAAATATAATAATGGTATAATGGTATATATGTAGGTATATGTGGTTATTTTTAAATTAATTTGTTTTATGTATATGCACCATTATACCATTATTATATATTATGCATATGTGTATGTATAGATAAAATATACATACATAATATAAATATGAATACATAATATACAATAGCTGTTCGATAGAGCGTTAATTTACATGTGTAGATGTCTAATGAACGCTGTATAATTTAATTCTTATATATATATATGCATATGTGCCTACATGTATATGTATATATACATGTTTTTTTTTGTTTGACTGTTTACTGCCGGGAGAGGATGCTGTTTTCTATTTTCAGAAAATACACACCAATTTTGGCGTCGCTATTTCTATATAATTAAATAGTTGGATCAAAAGCATAGGTATGTTATTACGTTCACAGATAATTTATATTTGTTCGGTATGTTACGTGAATAATGAAGACTTCGTATTAAATCAATTCCTACGTATATATATGGGCTTTTGATGGGGTGTTAATTTACTGACGCGGAAAGAAGCTATTTTTACAAAAACTAACGGCTAATTATAGGTAATTCATATTTGCTCGGTATGCTTTTAATGGGGTGTCAATTTTTTAGAATTGCATTTTTATAAATAGCTTCTTAATTTTTTTTTTAGAAACCAAATAGTTCCCAAAAGATTAATATCGTGTGTCAATAGCAACACAATTAAATAATTCTATGAAAAGCATATACTTCAGTTATGCTTGCAGGTAATTTACGTTTGCTTTGTGCATTACGTTAATTATACAGACTTGTTAAAAGTGTATTCATACGTACACATGCGGGCAGATGCTTATAGAATATGTTTCGCAACGTATACTCATGGTATGGCGATGAATGACAGAAACCGAAACGGTCTGTCGTCATTGAGAAAGTGCAGGATCATTCTGGCGAACCAGTAACGTTAACGTAATGGCAAATTAGTTCCGGCAGAGCCTCTTATTACGGCATAACACGTCGATTGTGTGCGAGTTCTCGGTTTAGCTCGTTTCAATTACAATAATACTTGTCCTTCTATTCGCTCACAAGCGATGCTCTTCAATTTTCAACGATCTCTTCTTACATGCAAATGAGCACTTTTACGAATAGTGTACATGGATGACGCAATCACTTTTTAGGATTTTTTGTATTGCCGGTAACTGTAAAATCGAAGCTTTCGTAATTACGAAATTTCGGTGAGGGTGCGTAAATATTTGCGGGTAACGGAGCGTTGTCTTCTGCCGTTAATAATTTAGTTCTGGGTAACTGGACACGCGTCGGTAAATTTATGGAATTTTAAAGGAGCGATTCCGGTTAAAAGACAGAACGATATCCAGACATGGTAGGCTAATTTAATAACTTTCACTATCTCCATAAACGACATCGAAAAATTAAATTAGTTAAAGCGCATCGTTATTACGTCAATGGTTAATCGAAAGTAAAATGTCCGCATTGAAAGAGCTCCGCAAAGTAAAATCCGACCAAAATATATAAAATATACATAATACGTTTGTTTGAGCAAAGTATGGTAGGTACCCCTTATAAGACTACATTTTTGTACATTTGATTACAAGGCGGCGTTTAAACGTTCATTGCTCAAATACACTAGCTCTTATTAGATAACTAAACTGGCAACCACCGCTGGCACATTAAGTGTAATCGCGAACCCTACGAAAATACAAATAACTTACAGAAGACACCCACACGTTGCAATAGTAGGAACCAGTAGAATACTATTGCGCTGTGCATTGCTAAGTACAAAATATACAAAATTCGCTACATAAATTCACAAACTAGCGAAAACGCAATTAGTCACGTGTATATTTAGTACATAGTACGTACGTTCGGTAAAAAATTGATCACAAAAGCACTCGTTTCATCACGCATTACAACGAAATTTCTCATTGAATCAATCGCTATCCTATATTTCGACTTAACATAAAAGTCCGACACCCCTGAGAGAGCCAACTCAGGTTTAAGCCTACGTTAAAGTCATGCGATACAACATTTCTTCAACCAAAATTCCCTTATACCAACTTGCCATAAAATCCCACGGCCGGTACTTTGAATAAACCTCGCAAAAATTCTACAATCAATTATGTAGATTTTTCTACATTCACCTTTTTATAAATGGCATTGTAAAAAATATGTATATATATATATTTACATAAACCCATAATCACTTTCACCCGATTGGACAGCGCAAATAACAGTCCTCACGTATCCTCCAATCCATGAAACTGTCCCCGCCATGCCATTATGCATTTTGCTTCACGCCATAAAATTCAACGGTTGGTACCTTGATTAAATATCGCAAAAATTCTACAATTAATTACGTACATTTTCCTGGATTCACTTTTTCGCTCGTTTCGATAAATGGCATGAAATAAAAAAACATACATATGTTCACTTTCACCTGATTATACAGTGCAGATAGCAGTCCTCGCCCAAATTTTACTTCACTAAACCGCCCCCGCCATTATCCACCTTCCTCCACATTACAAAACCCAGCGGCAGACGCATTATCGAAAAATCGCCAAAAATCCATATTCACCATTTTACTTATTTCGATAAATTGCACGAATAAACGAAACACCATATTTATCTCCACTTTCACCCGATTACATAGTGCAAATAACGGTCCTCCAGAAATTCCACTCCACTAAACCGTGTCCGTGCCGTTATCCGCCTTCCTCCACGCCATCCACTGACTCTTCACCATATCGGCCCCCTTCTCGCCTATCATAATAACCGGCGCATTGATGTTCCCGTTCGTGATCGTCGGCATGATCGACGCGTCTATCACCCGGAGTCCCGCGACCCCGTAGACCCTCAACTCGGGGTCCACCACGGCCATGGGGTCCGTCGGGGGTCCCATCTTCGCGGTGCAGCTCATATGATAAATCGTCATCGTGTACTGCCGCACCGCACAATCCCAATATTCGTCCGTAAACAGCGGCAAGTGCTTGCAATTAGGCAACGGCTTGCTGTGAAATCTTGCACCAAAGCGTCGCATGCTGCTCGTTTCCCCAAAAGCGATGGCCGCCTTGACACCTTCGCGCAAAACTCGCACGTCGTCCGGATGGGTTAAATAGTTGTGATACATAAGCGGGTAGTCCAGCGGATTCTTCGACCGGAGCTTGATGTAACCGCGGGACTTGGGCCGCAGCATCATGGGGAAGACGCCGAAGACGTCCCGATTGTTAATCTTACCGAAGACCTCGTTGTAGAAGTCATCAGTAAGGCCGTGGGCATTCTTGACGTGGGTGCCGCCGTCGGAGTTGGTTGACGAGGAGGTGATCATGAACTCGATGTCGGGCCAGTCGTCGGTCTGGTTCGCGTATTTGGTGGATATGAAGCCGACGGCTTCGAGACCCACGCTGGAGGTGAGCGGGCCGTCCTCGGTGATGGCGTAGCGCAGGGCTGAGTTGATGTTGACGAGCCGGTTCATAACGACGCTGATCTCGTAGTCGATGAGGAAGGCGAGGCCCCCGACGGCGATGTGGTCTTGTAAATTCTGCCCGACGCCGGGCGCGTCCTGGATGACGGGAATGGCCAGTTCCTCGAGGTGGGACCTGGGCCCGATGCCTGAGAGCATCAGCAGTTGGGGGGTGTTTATGGCCCCGGCTGAGAGGATCACTTCTTTCTTCGCGAAGACGGTCTCGGTGCGGCCTTGTCTGATGAACTCGACCCCATAGGCGCGGCGGGTTTGTGGGTCTATGAGCACGCGTGTTACATGACTCCAGAGGGACAGGTGGAAGTTGCGACGCAGTTGGATCGGTCGGACGAAAGCTTTCGCGGCACTGCATCTGGTCCCGCGGCGCATCGTGTATTGGTAGAAGGCGAAGCCTGTTTGTTGGGCGCCGTTTACGTCTAAGATGTCGTAGCCCATCTCCTCGCCGGCCTGGAGGAAGGCGACGCCGAGGGGCGTGTTGTAAGGGGCGTCCTGGACGGTTAGGTAGCCACCTGAAATGGGGAACGGTTAGAGATTGTTGTGACTAGGACCAAAGAGCCTCGTGGGTATCGAAACTTTTTGGGGTCTGCCTAATGAGGGGTGCTAGATGATTATCAGTGTTGGGAATTGTGAGAAGCTAAACTAAAGGGTAATAAAAGAAAGGGGGCAAAAGTGCACACAGATCTATACGGCAACTTTGTCCACTTACTAAACGAACTATATTTTCGATGGTGAGCAGCGTGTAAACAAATGTTCACGCCTGATGAGACAGTCGAGCGTGACCCACCGGTGGGTCACGCCGGCGTGAACGTGTTAAACGAAGGTGGACTAACAATTGATCTGCTCTGTACACTTTGCCTGCGGGACGATGACTGACTCTTAGTCCTTGCCTCTGCAGGACCTACGGTTTAGTCTTGCACCTAATAAAGATAATGGTGCGATCGCCGTTCGAGCTCTGGAGACCCTTCGGCGAGAGTAAGAGAGACGTGAGAAAGGGGTTGCAGGTAAAGGTTACAGGGATGAAACAGTCAATGACTGAAAATGTAAGTGAGTACGAGAGTACATATGAGAGCGCGTATAAGAGTATGTGGCTGAATATGGAAGTGAGTATAAGAGTGCATATGAAATTACGTATGAGAATCAGTATGAAAGAGAATCAGTATAAAAATGCTATTGACATAGGTTTTCTGCCGTAGATTCAAACCTGTGATGTATTTACGTGAAATTCCGTTATTATCGAAACTTTTGCAGCGGTAGCGTTGATTCGAGGTTTTATCGTAATATTAATAAATTCTATATGGCAGTACTATAATATTATGTTATGCCACTGCAGCAATTACATTTCTCACAAAAATTACTTGCCGCTCCAACGCACCGGACAACTGATATAAATGAGCTTTTCTTTAATTCGTTTTGTTTCCTTGTTACGAAGTTAACATATACTTATCTCAGAGACTGTTACTTATGATTGCAGTATGAGAAGGGTAGAAAAAGTTGGGAAACGGATATATTCGATGGCAAATTATTCTTTAGTGAATTTCTTAACAATAGAACAAAAAATCGCATTTTATGGCTGCACTGATATTTGTTTTCACTACAATTGAAAATATGAAAATACGTGTAAAAAGTCAAGTATCTCATCAAAACAGTAGTGTGTCCATCGATTTGGCGGCAAAAAAGTGTCGCAGCCTCTAACCGAATAAACGAAATCAGGACGTCTGATAAAATTAGCGATGCGCGGGTGAACTTTTGCAAACCCACTTTGGTACTCTGCGGTACGAGCGGTCAATCTTGAAATTGCAGATACTGCGGTCATTCATTGATGTCACTCCGTCGTTCGTGTCATCGCTGGCTTTTCGCAATGCGCGCATTTGTAATTATTATTGAGTGTCCGGCGGTTTGGTGGTCCGACCACGCTCTGCGCTAGAAGGTGCACTCAGTTTCCTGTATCTCGCGAGTACTTTCGAAAAAACAAGTTTTTGTAACGGTGAATGGAAAACTGGCACAACCGTCTATTATTATCTAGCCTTGTATAATGCTATGAGAGCCGTTCTGTTTTCGATCATACCAGTCCGAGCGCTATAACGTAAGCCGTTATTTCGTAGAAGGCAGAGCATCTTGCAACATCGCTGTTTGTACAGTATTACCTATTCGGCTAAGTTATGACGAAAACGCGGTGAAGTTTCGCGTAATCGTTTCCGTGCGTAATTTCCCACATTTCACACATTGGATCCCACGCGCCTTGTCAAGCGCCAAAGTAAAAATTGTGTTCAGAGCGAAAGTCCGGTCTACGTATCTTCGCATTATGTGTGCTTTGAAAATGTTAACACTAAACGTACCAAGCAGGGTCAAGTGACACCTTTCAAAATTTACTTGAAAATTTTACAACAATTCTACTACAAAATTCGTACATTCATTGTTATTGCTTTCGCTCATTTGACTTTCTGTAAATTCTTATATCATTTAATTATTCAATTTCCCGCAAATTCAATAATTCTTACATCATTTGATTATTCAATTTCTCTCTTAATACACTCGGAATTCCTTTCGAAAAATCAACGTTAATTTCATAAGGGGTCAAATTTATTTCAAAAGAACCGGTACGTTTAGTGTTAAGGAGTAAATTATTAATTGCCAGTTTTGACTGAATGGCTTTTATTTGGGGGTTTCTACAAAAACGCCATTATTCCTCGACATAACCGAATTTGCGTAATAGTCCAACAAAGAATTAAATGCACAAATAGTGCCGTACCTGTATTATGATAATTCTTATTGCGTGCCAGATACGGATTCCGCTGGTCCTCCGACTTTTTGAAATAATGCAGCACATCTTCATAACCCCATCCGTAATTCCCAAAGCTCTCCCACTGATCGTAGTCCCTCCTGTTGCCTCGGATGTACAGCATCGTGTTCAGCACACTCGAGCCGCCGAGAACCTGGAATTCCGTCAGTCGACAATCAGATAACCATTTTCCGCTTGTTTATTCGCGAGTGAAACTTAATTTCTCCTTGTTTGTCGCATCGGAGACTTTTCGTGCGCGTCAATGTCATCCACTTGTGGTCGACGGGCGTTGACCCTTTCGGTACTTGGGAGATGCTAACGCGCAAAAATGTGTGGATGACGAATTGAGCCGTTTATTTTGAAAGTGGCCTAACTCCGTTTTTCAATACTTTCCGGTTACCATGGTTACATGTACAAATTCATGTTATTTATCAGTAAATGTTATTTATCTCGATTTGAAGATAAATGGAGTTAGGCCACTTTCAAAATAAACGGCTCAATTCTTGAGTTAACGCGCACGAATAACGAAATAACGAAACTCTTGCCTGCCAACAGTTTATCACGCGAGCAAAAATGGTTTCGCGACATATTTCCCATAGGCCGAGTGTCCGGGATTTTTCTGTCACTTCCGGTTGATAGGTGAAATGGTAATGGTGGGTTTATGATTGACAGTGAGGTTACGGAAAGTTTTACGATTGTTTTCCAAATTGCGCTGAATGTTGTAATCTTTTTAGTTATGTAATAAAGCGTTTCTAAGTGAACGTCAAATGACACTTCTTGCATTTTTGCGGTTACCGTGAAAGGCCAGGGCATTCAGTAATGTAATATAATGTGCGGGCCGCGAGGTGTGTGCTATAAGCAAGCGAATCTGCGTTTCTATGATGCGTTATATGTATTCATTTCAAATGAAAACATCGAAAGTTACAGTAACGCTAAGTAAGCCATGCATAAATCAAAAAGATTAAGTAAATTTTTGAGCTTTCCTTTAATTGTAGTGTCGATGGACTTGATTGATAAATGTGATATGACAAAGTATGTACTTTATGGCCGTATACCGGTAAAAATTTCTTTGCATTTAAACAATGATCTAGATTAGCACGAAATGCAAAGTTTCGATGTATGCTATATGTCATTCTTTAAAAAAAAAAATCCTAAATTACGTTTACGAAAAACTGAATACGCAACACTTACAAAATTTAGGCATATTATTATATGTCTCTCCTGAGGACGACTCGTAACACATAATACTTAAAATACCCTACATAATTGTTAAAATACAAAGAAATCTTCACTCACACATAGCCGCGAAGTGCATACTTCATGTCAAATGAAAAAACGGCCATGTACAATCGTCAGGTAAACGTAACACTTTCCGTCCCGTCGAGTTAATCGCTTTGCCGAATGAGCGCCCAACGTGTAATTCTCGTTTCCCGAGTGCAAAGGGCACTGTGTCACGGGTTTCTTTACATTTTCTTCGCCAGCAATTCGTCCAAGGACCTTTCGCTTTTCAAGGGGCGCGCATTCACATTTTTTTCCGCGCGTTCCTCCGCATCGCGGTCATCTTTACTCCATTAACGCGTCGCACACTGCTATCAATACATTATTCATCGTCCACATGACTCATATTCGCTTCATGTCTCACGCTGTTCACTCCCGAACATATTTTCCCAACCTTTGACTTTGTATGTCTTTGCCTTGCTCTTTCACCCCCTCATTATTAAAGTACGCAATTCCGCGGAAGTTCGGTTAGAATTTTGAAGTCGGACTCGCAAAGCTATCTCTTAACACATTGTTGACCGGCAATTTTCGGCAAAAGCTATCTCAAGTCACCGGCTATTATTTTGTAAGTGAGCATGGAAGTGAAACGATATAAATAACCTTCAATAAAGTTTGTTCGTGCATAATGAATTCAAATTGAACTTTGGACATAAATTTTTTGTAACTTCTAATATTTTTTCATACGATTAACTGTACAGCAATCATTTACGCGTAGATGTAGACAAGAGGTTTTACACATATATCTTGTTTCGTTGCGCTTTCCTTTTAAAGAGCTAGATTATGCCCTTGTTATTTCATTTTCAATAATCATTTTCCAAATTGACTATAACTTATTTAAAAATCACTCGGGCAACTATATAAAGCATTCACGTATAATTGATTGAAAAATGCTTTACCGTCACGTTCCGTCGTTCTTGACACTTTCTAATACTAGAATTGTAATAAAAGCCTCAGTGCCAAGAAAAGTATACTTTTTATATACAGAAGGTATTGACCACAATGAACAAAATTTTGCTATATTCTATATTGCCCTGCGTTTCAAAAATTAAAATAGCCGACGCAAATGCAAACACGAGTTAACTCGTGACCGGTCAACAACGTTTGGCCATGAAAACACGAGTTAACTCGTGACCGGTCAACAATGTGTTAATTGCAAATTCAACCTTGCTAAGGTTAATAATTTCGTAATTTATTAAAATTGCAATTCCTTCCAAAATATTGCCATTATAGCATTAGCTAAACTGACTGACATTCTTGTCCTCCAAATATACACAATACGTACACATTTGTGAATATATTTTAGTTTCCACAAAAATTAACACAAAAAACAAAGCTGCAATTTTTTTCGAAATATTACCATACTCCATGATGCGTACACATAAAGAACAGTGAACTGGTCAACCTAACTAGTATTTCGTCTCGGCCTCCAAATATGCAAAATAAGTAAAAATTTACTACTATATATTAGCTTCCACAAGAATTAACACAAAATGCATAACATGACATATCGCCATTCCTTTAAAATTGCAATTTCTTAAGTCTTTTTTTAAACGAGGGCCCCTTGTTGATGAGTGCACGTGGCATGGAAAATGATAATATTTTGACAGGAATTTCAATTTTAAGAAATTGCATTATATATATATATATTATATATTATATATTATATATATATATTATGCGATTTCTATTATTATATACATATTATGTACATATTATATTATATATACATATTATAAATATTTATATATATATTTCTTAAAATTGCAATTTCTTTCAAAATATTATCATTTTCCATGCCACGTGCATTCAGCAACAACAGACCCCCGTTTCAAAAACGACTAGTGCCTCGTCTAATCACTGCGATTTCTCGCCACGCACGCGTCAGTCGGAACGCATTTGCGCCATATTAACGGCGACTTTCGATTTCTGCTTCTTGCCGCCCTAATCGCGTTCATCGGGCGAGACGCCGGTGCAGCCTGCGTTTTCCTCGACGCCCCGGCGTCGGCAAGTGAGAGGATTTTTCGGACGAGCGAACCCGGGCGCGTCTCGAATCGATTCTCTCGCGACCGGTTCGGCGCGCATGTCTCTTCTGGCAGCCGACGAAATTACTTTCACTCCGACCCGATTACGTGTTACGTACTTGACACCCGTCCGACGGCAGACGGAAGCGTCGTCAGAAGCTGGGACGATTATCGACGGGCCACTCGCGGACTGTCATTATGCGGCCTGGTATTTACAGACCGGGAGTAGATGTTAAACACCGCGTGTGCGGCTCTTCATGTTTGACGCTTGTGTGTCGAACGTTGGAGTCCCGGGGGTCGAGCAAATTTCTGGGTGGGAAGCACCGAGCGTTTGCTTTGATTAACACGTTGACTGCCAAGCGTATTTTGCTGTATTAAAACGGCGATGCTATGAAATAGTACAGCGTTTGACGGAATTATGCAAAATGTAAATCATGTGCAGGTATTGGAGACCAAAGGATTGCATCACTATTCTAACAACAACTGTATTTATAAAATAATAATTGCTACCCATTGTAAATATTTTGCTGAAGATCCAAAATAATTGCAATGGGTAGCAATAATTATTTTATAAATGCAGTCACTGTCAGAATAGTGATGCGATTCTTTGGTCTCCAATACCTGCATATTATTTACATTTTGCATAATTCGATCAAACGCTGTAATATTTCGTGCATACACGTCGAATCAAATCTTAATTGCGGTTAAATGGTTAAAACCGGTTAACACGTTGACTGCCGTGCGTGCTTTGCTGTATTAGAACGGCGGTGCTATGAAATACTACAGCGTTTGTTTGAATTATGCAAAATGTAAATCATGTGCAGGTATTGGAGACCAAAGGATCGCATCACTATTCTAACAACTGTATTTATAAAATAATAATTGCTACCCATTGGAAATATTTTGCTGAAGATCCAAAATAATTGCAATGGGTAGCAATAATTATTTTATAAATGCAGTCACTGTCAGAATAGTGATGCGATTCTTTGGTCTCCAATACCTGCATATTATTTACATTTTGCATAATTCGATCAAACGCTGTAATATTTCGTGCATACACGTCGAATCAAATCTTAATTGCGGTTAAATGGTTAAAACTGGTTAACACGTTGACTGCCGTGCGTACTTTGCTGTATTAGAACGGCGGTGCTATGAAATACTACAGCGTTTGTTTGAATTATGCGAAATGTAAATAATGTGGAGGTATTGGAGACCAAAGGATCGCATCACTATTCTAACAATAACTGCATTTATAAAATAATAATTGCTACCCATTGTAAATATTTTGCTGAAGATCCTAAATATTCGCAAGGGGTAGCAATAATTATTTTATAAATGCAGTCACTGTCAGAATAGTGATGCGATTCTTTGGTGTCCAATACCTGCATATTATTTACATTTTGCATAATTCGATCAAACGCTGTAATATTTCGTGCATACACGTCGAATCAAATCTTAATTGCGGTTAAACGGTTAACACGTTGACTGCCGTGCGTACTTTGCTGTATTAGAACGGCGGTGCTATGAAATACTACAGCGTTTGACGGAATTATGCAAAATGTAAATCATGTGCAGGTATTGGAGACCAAAGGATTGCATCACTATTCTAACAACAAACTGTATTTATAAAATAATAATTGCTACCCATTGTAAATATTTTGCTGAAGATCCAAAATAATTGCAATGGGTAGCAATCATTATTTTATAAATGCAGTCACTGTCAGAATAGTGATGCGATTCTTTGGTGTCCAATACCTGCATATTATTTACATTTTGCTTAATTTAATCAAACGCTGTAATATTTCATAGCATTGCCGTTCAAATACAGGAAAATACGATCGGCAGTCAACGTGTTAAGCGCGTTTGATGTGTATACACGTCGAATCAAATCTTAATTGCGGTTAAATGGTTAAAACTGGTTAACACGTTGACTGCCGTGCGTATTTTGCTGTATTAAAACGGCGATGCTATGAAATAGTACAGCGTTTGACGGAATTATGCAAAATGTAAATAATGTGCAGGTATTGGAGACCAAAGGATCGCATCACTATTTTAACAATAACTACATTTATATAATAATTATTGCTACCCATTGCGAATATTTTTGATCTTCAATAAAATCTGTTGCGCCGGTCACCGGTGACCATCACGGCAGTCAAAGTGTTAAAATGTAATTAACCCTTTTGCTACTACCGGTGACTATAGTCACCCGTAAAAATGTTACGTTATCTCCAGAATAACCGACATTACTCTGTTCTATTTTTTCAATAACTGCCCATATTGATTATAAGAAAATTTATAACTGAATTAGCGAAAAACTATCAAGTGTTCCTCATTGTTTGCGGCGTATGACGTGTATACACGTCATTGCTTAATTTTATTTCCGCATCCTGTGAAGGATTTCTAAAATTAAATTCCGCGCTTAACTGGTTTATGGCGAAACACGGTAAACGACGCGGTGTTTGTGTTTGCTGAAAAAATATAACCGAACAGAATGGTAGTTAGAAATGGTTTGGTCGTGGGGCTTACGTGGGAGAGAGTAATTATGAGAGGAGGGAGTGGAGGTCAAATTGTATCGTACTGTTCGTGTGGTTTGTAGGAAAAAGGCAATGTACAGAGAATAAGTGTTAGTCAAATTTGGGTTATGTCAGAAAATGGCGAATGAGGCAATCGCAGGCGCGTTTATTGAATGAATGCGACTGAAAGTATGGGTAGGAATAGGTAATGTGGGAAAGGAAAACGACTGTGCGAGAATAAGTAGCGAACAAATTTGAGTTATGTAAAAAAATGCCGAGTGATTCAGTGGCAGGCGTGTCTATCGAATTGATGTAACTGAAAAAAGTGGGAAAGAGTTAAAATGTGTTGTTCTTATGATTTATATGAAAAAAAGTAACTTTGCAGCAGACATTGACGCTATATTTATGTTAAACCGATAAGATATGAGTTCAACGCTAGGCTATGCTTCAAAGTTTGTCGAGGAAATGTTCGCACGTGAAAATACGGTAAAGCATGTGTGTCTTTCGGTTTTTGCAATCCTATCTTTAGTCATATCGGTGAGGCGCTATAAATAAGTTCTGTCGGCGAGTATTTCGTAGTAGATGTTTTGCGAGATAGAATAATTGAATATGTTTGCGACTTCTTGTTTTGTTGCGAGGTTATCGGCACTGAAACTCTGTTTATGTCAAGGCGATAAAACGTGAGTTCGACGCTTGAACTATTCTTGAAAAGTCGTCGGGGAAGTTTTTGCGTGGATTAATACCGTGAAGTGCAAGTATGGTTTAGCAATTGTTTACAAGCACACTATACAAATATATAATATCAAAATCACTATGCAGATATATAATACCAAAAATACTATACAAACAACAATACTACAAATATCCGATAATTCTACCCCACAACTAAAATTACATGTTTTCAACTGTACGAATGAATAACTTCCGAATCACCGACCGACAGCACGTCAAACGATGTAAACGACTATAAACTTCAGATGACATGTTCCACTTCCACCTTATTGCAATCATCACAACATGATTGAAATTAATGCCAACCACATAATCACTCCCCACTCCTACAGTTACGTAGTCAGCATTTCCCCCCAAAAAGAAGACCTTACATTCCTGAGACCTTTCCACCATTTAACTAAATTACGTAAGTCAGCATCGCTTTCACCGAAATTTCTTTGGCAAACATTAATTGGCTAGCCAGTGACAGGAGTTTTTTTCTAACCTAACGCATTTTCACCGCAGCGTCCCGACGCCGGTGCGCCAAATCGTTACAATATACCGAAGCGAGGGATTTGGCGAGTAATTTTGTCCTCGTGCGGCTTCGCGTACATGACGCGGTTATGGACAATTGTAATTGGCTGGGCTAATGCACAACGTAATGCACTAACGATCGCCTAACTGCGTCCACTCGTTCCCCACGTGCCCCATATTTATTCGACGGAAATTGCTTGTTAGTTAAAGCCCGCAATTTCGCGCCAGCAACTTCGACGGCTGGTGTTTCGAAAATTGTGGGCTTCCGCATGGTCGACGCGTCTAAAAGCAAGTTTTTGCGGACGATTGACAGTCTGTGTCGTCGGTGCGTGGGTGCAGTGAACGGTACTGCGATCCTGTTGACGGAAAGTTTGACGTTTGCGAAGAGAAAACTGGATGCTGGATAGAAACGCTTGAATCCCGAGATGGGACAGTGTGGGACTGGGGTATTGAAAGGGAGGAACTTCGTTGGCAATACTCGGATTGTGATGTTGACGTGTTATTGTGCGAGATCGTGAATGCTGGGGTTTTTGGAAATTTGGCCACTCGGCTACGGCTGCATTTTACGCGGTTATAGTATTATAGTAGTGGTTTTTATGAATGTTGTAATATGTATATATACAAATATTATAACAGTGCCCTGTTCTAAGAGATGGCATTCATAAAAACCACTACTACAATGCTATATATATATAAAATCACTACTTGACTACGGCTGGATTTTACGCGGTTATAGCATTATAGTATAGAGATGGCATTCATAAATATATGCTATAATGCTATAACCGCGTAAAATCCAGCCGTAGCCGAGTAGTCATTTTTCTGAATATATAAATATATATAAAATGTTCAGTACAATTGAACGCGTATTGCCAATACCGCATCGCGATAAGCCTACTCACTTTTTCACACGAAATCTGCGCAGCGCAATCGTGCTACGTGGGACTGAAACTACCAAAACTGGCACAAACGCGCGAAATCGTTACGTTATCCGTCGCTCCCAAGCCACTTCGCATCCCATCACCGAGTTTCACCTCCTCAACACCTACCTTTCCCCTGGTCCAACAGCACCTGCGATCCACCATAGCTTGACACGCCGAGTCCTGCGGTTGCGTCCTGTACTTCCAGTCCACTTTGCTCTTGTGCAAGTAGAGCGACAGGATCGGCACGTCCGTGATTTCCGTCTCGTGCCCTCCGGCCTCAAGTAGCAAAACAGTCCACTTCGGATTTTCAGTGAGTCTGTTGACCAACACACTGCCTGCGGAACCACCGCCGACCACGATGAAGTCGTATTCTTTCATCAGATCCTTCGTTACTTGGGGGTGATTCTCGGGATCCATGAGCTCGTAGTTGAAGTAGGCGAGAGACGCCAGGAGGAAAGGCAAAATGGCGATCTTGCCGATTCCGAGGATGGCCGTAGCCTTCAGCGCCCCACCGACCACGGTGGCGATCCCCATCGTTGTCGTAAATCACGTCGACTGACGAGGGTACTTGGCTATACTAGACGCGATGCAGTGGCAACGAATTTGATGGGATGGGACAAAATGAAAATAATGAGGTTTCGAGACCAAGGGGTCGCATCACTGTTTTAATGTCGAGGGCATTTGCAAAATTGTGATTGGTAGCGGTTGCTACTAATTGATATTAATTATGATCGATTGCTACTGATTGCTACCGATTAGTATAAATTGTTACCGAGTGCTACCGATTGGTATCAATTGCTATTGAGTGCTACCGATTGGTATCAATTGCTACTGATTGCTACCGATTGGTATCAATTGTTACCGATTGCTACCGATTGGTATCAATTGCTGCCGATTGCTATCGATTGGTATCAATTGCTATCGATTCCTACCGATTGGTATCAATTGCTACGGATTGGTATCAATTGCTACTGATTGTCACCGATTGGTATCAATTGCTACTGATTGCTACCGATTGCTATCAATTGCTACTGATTGCTACCGATTGGTATCAATTGCGATCGATTACTACCGAATGATACTACCACTTTCTACCGATTGCTACAGATTCGTATCAGTTGCTATCGATTGCTATCGAATGATACTAACGATTGCTACAGACTGCAATCGATCGCTACCAATTTCTACCGATTGCTACAGATCGCTGCCAACCCCTACCGATACCAGTTGCTACCGATCACTATTAATTTTTCCCAATTACCACCGATATCGACCTACTACCACAGATCGACACTAATTGCTATCTACTGCTACTGATCCCTTCAGTATGCCACCGGTCGCTCCCGATTGAAACTAAATTCCTACAACTTTCTACCGATTCCTGCCGGATATTTTTTTTTCCGCAGCGGTCAACGTGTTAAGCCCACGATATGTCAGTTCTTGCCGGCTCAGCGTCTTTTATTAATATCGCGGCCGCGCCTGCGTTGCACTATGCGCGTATTATACAACATGCACGTTAATACGCCTCTTGCGCAATGCGGTTTTTGATATGGGCGTTATACAATGTCCGGTTATATGTGGCACGGGACGATGTAGACGCGTCGAATGAGGTTAACGACGCACCAAAGTGTTCTGGCGATAGCATGCCTGATCGATGCCGTTTTTAATGTTGCGAATTGATTTGCGCAACGACTTGATGTGTCTCTGACGTTTCGTCCTGCGCTTCTCGATGAGTGGGATCTATGGCGTTCTTGTGTACAAAAGTCGGGGGACTGATGTGAAGTAAGACGTCAAGGGTTCTGACACGCCAATTTTCCGGGTCTTCAGAGTCTGTCGTCAGAGAATCAGTCGGTGGGCAGCTTCCTGGTGGGCAGAAAGTGGCCTGCAATCATACAGTGAAATTTGTCACGGCGTTCAAGTAGTTTTCCGTTCAAGTCAATTGGAATTCTCATTGTAAAATTATGCATTTTTTAAAGATTTCTTTTGAAGTCAAGTATCAACGGCTTAATATCACGTAGGTCGCGTTTATCGTACCGCAACATGGCAGCCATGTTCTTCGAGTGACTTTAGTTCAAACTATAAATATTGAGTTTCGGTCTGGGTTATTTATTCATCGGTTTCTGAGACGACGGTTACTGCTTGATTGAAGCTGGTGTTTATTTAGTTCAGCGAGTTTCTGAAGTAAAATCAAACGGAGACTGTACAGTATGTACATTTAATAATCATACATTAAACGGTTACTCACATTTTTTATGGATTTTATTGAAACGTTTTAAAGAAAAGCGTAATACGTTAAGGGATCAGCATGAAAATTTCCGTTTAGACGATTGTATTAATTTTGAGAAATAATACTTTGATAAACATGGAATATTTAATCATGTAGTTTCATGTGCTTTTATCGATTTTATCGAAATCTTTTAAAGAAACGGCCGATTTTTTTGTTCATTGTCCCTTATGCCTACACAGACGTACTTTATGCACTCAGACATCGGCCGACAAGTCAAATAAAATCGGCTCGGCGTTTAACGCTTTAATGGCCGGCCACGTGACATTTCGCTGACGACTGTAAGTGCTTCCGAATGGTCAGAATTAACATGCATTATCATATATTGCGCGGCATAATACGGTTTATCCTGTTTATGCGCACGGCTTTCAACAATGTATTAATTAAGTTTGCAATCGGTTTTCACTTAACTATACCTCGGTACTTAAAGACTTCCGCGAAGGAAAAAACGGTATAAACAGCTTGGCACGCATTAAACAAGCTGTGGCGAGCTATGAAATAACCTAAAAACGCTGGTTCACGTTTACTCGTTTAGATTTACGACGTCCGCGTTCATTTTGCACCGAAGGCATTTACAATTTCTATCTAAACTCGCGGGTGACCGGTTGTTTGAACGTTTTAGTGTCGGGCGTTTTATGAAAAGCCACATCGGGACGTGCCACGTGACGCGACAATATTTATTTCATATAAATACATTGTAAACGGTGATACAAACGATATTTCCTGGGTATGTCGGATATTGAATTCAATTGTTGCTAAAGTGGAAGAGCAGCCGAAGGATGAAGTAATAAATTAGGAACTGAGAGAAAATGAGATGTTTCGAGGCCCGTGAAGCAAAAATTATTTTTAATCAATTGCACAGGCAATAAAAGGGCGTCGGTTTATAATTTAGTGTAATTGTAAAATATGCGAAGTAGTGGGCGCGATCCCTTGATACTATGGAAAAGAATGCTGTGAATAAATTTATGCGCACCGTTGGGTTAGTATTAATACCGAAGGTCGCAGCAAGTTTTTACACGAAGTCTGAATGTTTTAAGAGATTTTACCGTGCGCTACTGTGAAATCCCATTTTATAATCTCGGTTTTATTAATATCTGGCTTTGAATTCAGGATGTTTTTGTGTGGAGCATTAATCGCTTTCATCCGGATATGTTTCTTCGCGAAGTAGTCAATAGTGCATCGTTTCATATGAACTGGTATATTTTCGATGGGAATTACCCTATTTAAATCATGATAAAAACATAATCCATCAAATTGAACACCGCGTGACACTAGAACGCGTTACTCTTTGCATTACTGCACATTTCTTCATGAAGTACTGACTAATGCATCATTCCGTATAAAATGGTATAATTCTACCAATACTTACTGTATTGCAATTACGATCTTACATTGACAAAAATAATATTCCGGCGACTCCCCGGAACCACCCCCACTATTTACAAATGCAGCATTTTACTTCCCAGGAACTTTCTAGGGGAATGGACACGTAAATCTATTTTTGATAAGTTGCGTATGGGATTATCCGAAGGACCAGGAAACGTTTATAATCGTTATAGATATGTGTCACGTCGGAAATGGCGGGTTTCACATTGTACTTAAAAATGGTACATTTTCGACGAAAATTATCATTTCGAAGAGAATCTATTTAAATCATGATAAAATCATGATCAATCAATCTGAGCACCGCGTGACATTAGAACGCGCTACTCTTTGCATTACTACACATTTCTTCACGAAGTAATGACTAGTGCATAATTTCCCTTATAAAATTGTGTAGTTCCACCAATAATTACTGTATTGCAATTACGATCTTATATTGACAAAAATAATTATTCCGACCACTCCCCGGAATCACCCCCATTATTTACAAATGCGGCATTTTATTTCCCAGGGAGCTGCTGGGGGAATGGACAAATAAATCTATTTTTGATAACTTGCGTATGGGATTATCCGAAGGACCAGGAAACGTTTATAATCGTTATAGATATGTGTCACGTCGGAAATGGCGGGTTTCACATTGTACTTAAAAATGGTACATTTTCGACGAAAATTATCATTTCGAAGAGAATCTATTTAAATCATGATAAAATCATGATCAATCAATCTGAGCACCGCGTGACATTAGAACGCGCTACTTGCATTACTACACATTTCTTCACGAAGTAATGACTAGTGCATAATTTCCTTATAAAATTGTGTAGTTCCACCAATAATTACTGTATTGCAATTACGATCTTATATTGACAAAAATAATTATTCCGACCACTCCCCGGAATCACCCTCATTATTTACAAATGCGGCATTTTATTTCCCAGGGAGCTGCTGGGGGAATGGACAAATAAATCTATTTTTGATAACTTGCGTATGGGATTATCCGAAGGACCAGGAAACGTTTATAATCGTTATAGATATGTGTCACGTCGGAAATGGCGGGTTTCACATTGTACTTAAAAATGGTACATTTTCGACGAAAATTATCATTTCGAAGAGAATCTATTTAAATCATGATAAAATCATGATCAATCAATCTGAACACCGCGTGACATTAGAACGCGCTACTCTTTGCATTACTACACATTTCTTCACGAAGTAATGACTAGTGCATAATTTCCTTATAAAATTGTGTAGTTCCACCAATAATTACTGTATTGCAATTACGATCTTATATTGACAAAAATAATTATTCCGACCACTCCCCGGAATCACCCCCATTATTTACAAATGCGGCATTTTATTTCCCAGGGAGCTGCTGGGGGAATGGACAAATAAATCTATTTTTGATAAGTTGCGTATGGGATTATCCGAAGGACCAGGAAACGTTTATAATCGTTATAGATATGTGTCACGTCGGAAATGGCGGGTTTCACATTGTACTTAAAAATGGTACATTTTCGACGAAAATTATCATTTCGAAGAGAATCTATTTAAATCATGATAAAATCATGATCAATCAATCTGAACACCGCGTGACATTAGAACGCGCTACTCTTTGCATTACTACACATTTCTTCACGAAGTAATGACTAGTGCATAATTTCCCTTATAAAATTGTGTAGTTCCACCAATAATTACTGTATTGCAATTACGATCTTATATTGACAAAAATAATTATTCCGACCACTCCCCGGAATCACCCCCATTATTTGCAAATGCGGCATTTTATTTCCCAAGAACTTTCTAGGGGAATGGACACGTAAATCTATTTTTGATAAGTTGCGTATGGGATTATCCGAAGGACCAGGAAACGTTTATAATCGTTATAGATATGTGTCACGTCGGAAATGGCGGGTTTCACATTGTACTTAAAAATGGTACATTTTCGACGAAAATTATCATTTCGAAGAGAATCTATTTAAATCATGATAAAATCATGATCAATCAATCTGAACACCGCGTGACATTAGAATGCGCTACTCTTTGCATTACTACACATTTCTTCACGAAGTAATGACTAGTGCATAATTTCCCTTATAAAATTGTGTAGTTCCACCAATAATTACTGTATTGCAATTACGATCTTATATTGACAAAAATAATTATTCCGACCACTCCCCGGAATCACCCCCATTATTTACAAATGCGGCATTTTATTTCCCAGGGAGCTGCTGGGGGAATGGATAAATAAATCTGTTTTTGATAACTTGCGTATGGGATTATCCGAAGGACCAGGAAACGTTTATAATCGTTATAGATATGTGTCACGTCGGAAATGGCGGGTTTCACATTGTATTTAAAAATGGTACATTTTCGACGAAAATTATCATTTCGAAGAGAATCTATTTAAATCATGATAAAATCATGATCAATCAATCTGAACACCGCGTGACATTAGAACGCGCTACTCTTTGCATTACTACACATTTCTTCGCGAAGTAATGACTAGTGCATAATTTCCCTTATAAAATCGTGTAGTTCCACCAATAATTACTGTATTACAATTACGATCTTATATTGACAAAAATAATTATTCCGACCACTCCCCGGAATCACCCCCATTATTTACAAATGCGGCATTTTATTTCCCAGGGAGCTGCTGGG
Source organism: Cryptocheilus praepositus (assembly GCA_033815515.1). NCBI lineage: Eukaryota > Metazoa > Arthropoda > Insecta > Hymenoptera > Pompilidae > Cryptocheilus > Cryptocheilus praepositus. The sequence continues at coordinate 1,296,951 of JAWWQZ010000141.1, read as the reverse complement.
GGAATGGACAAATAAATCTATTTTTGATAACTTGCGTATGGGATTATCCGAAGGACCAGGAAACGTTTATAATCGTTATAGATATGTGTCACGTCGGAAATGGCGGGTTTCACATTGTACTTAAAAATGGTACATTTTTGACGAAAATTATCATTTCGAAGAGAATCTATTTAAATCATGATAAAGTCATGATCAATCAATCTGAACGCCGCGTGACATTAGAACGCGCTACTCTTTGCATTACTACACATTTCTTCACGAAGTAATGACTAGTGCATAATTTCCATAAAATTGTGTAGTTCCACCAATAATTACTGTATTGCAATTACGATCTTATATTGACAAAAATAATTATTCCGACCACTCCCCGGAATCACCCCCATTATTTACAAATGCGGCATTTTATTTCCCAGGGAGCTGCTGGGGGAATGGACAAATAAATCTATTTTTGATAACTTGCGTATGGGATTATCCGAAGGACCAGGAAACGTTTATAACCGTTATAGATATGTGTCACGTCGGAAATGGCGGGTTTCACATTGTACTTAAAAATGGTACATTTTCGACGAAAATTATCATTTCGAAGAGAATCTATTTAAATCATGATAAAATCATGATCAATCAATCTGAACACCGCGTGACATTAGAACGCGCTACTTTTTTACTACACATTTCTTCACGAAGTAATGACTAGTGCATAATTTCCCTTATAAAATTGTGTAGTTCCACCAATAATTACTGTATTGCAATTACGATCTTATATTGACAAAAATAATTATTCCGACCACTCCCCGGAATCACCCCCATTATTTACAAATGCGGCATTTTATTTCCCAGGGAGCTGCTGGAGGAATGGACAAATAAATCTATTTTTGATAACTTGCGTATGGGATTATCCGAAGGACCAGGAAACGTTTATAACCGTTATGGATATGTGTCACGTCGGAAATGGCGGGTTTTAAATTATATTTAAAACTGTCGCGTGTCTGTCACATCGTTCCGCGTGTCCCTTTGTACGTTGTTCTTGACAGTTAGTGAACTAAGGACGTCCCGAGAAATAATAGAAGCTCCTCGTCACGACGTAATAGGCGGCGGTTCCTCAAAGCGGCCTATTGTCGTGTCACCGCGATGATCCGCGATTTTCTAACGCGGAGCACGTGCCGGATGTACGGATTACGGCGGAGACAAATGTCATTCCGCTTTCTAGTACGAGGGTAAGCGACTGTTGCCTGTCGCCGGATTTCGTTACGCGCCCGGCACGACGAGTCACTGTTACTGCTGATGTTAACCGGTGGGTCTGCGAATGTTTCTTACGCACGTGTCTTATGTGGACCGAATTGGCACATGAACGAAATCAAGCGTTTTCTCAAACGAGCACTGTCGTGTACTTTATGGGTCAACGTATGGCGCGTGGGTCTAATCCGGGAAATTTGGGGTCTGGACTAAATTGACTGAACTCTTCTATATGACATTGTCAAGTTATTTTCTGGACTATTTTCTGGATGACTTGAAAAAATGCTTTGACACTCCCGCGTTATCACAAACCAGAGTTTCCTCGTCATTTATGTCATTACCAAAATTGGTAGCGATGTTCGAGTGGATAGGTTCGGCTGTTAGGCGCATTGCACCAAGCATAAACCCTTTTAAATGCTGTCCTTAACGTGTGCAGCTTGTCGGCCGCTTGGGTTTTTGTCTGATTTTTTTCCAAACTGAATGCATTACCCTTGTCAATACTCTTGTTCTACCCGACAGCATTCCATGGAAAATGAACTTCCCATTACATGCGTTTTCATCCCCTTTCTCTGGGAACCCAGCGAAGCACCTTGTCTTTCTTATAAAAATGGCCCCTCTCGTTAGACGATTCTATAATGTAAGGCGCTGGTTTCAGGAATCACTGCTCAGGCGTTTTTTAAAACTGTCTCTAACAGGAAATCCACGAGAATCTGTGTAACCTTCAATAAGTTTTATTAAAAAATCTTGTTTTACGTCGTTCATTTAATACGCGCTATCGTACACGGGAACCTCGGGAAGAACAGGCTATTGTGACGGTTAATTCTGTCACAACACTCAGGAAGTTCTGGATATAGGGTTTGGAGAATGACAGGAGGGATGGCTGTATACATCAATTTTATGTCGATTCTCTTCGGTGTACCGCCGTAGGGTGCATTCAACACATTTTCAGAAAGTATAGCAGAAAGTATCTCGTCCTCAACGGATACTTCGGCCGGAAAGGTTCAGCAGTCAAAGGGTTGATAAACCTAAAAATGCAATACCACCCCAAAAATGATACTACACACAAAAGTCAAAAATTTCCCTACGCCTTTATGCTTACATCACGTATTATCTCCCCAGAAAAATGCGATTGGACGCAAGAAGACTAACATTCAAGACATTTTGGGAAAGTATATTAGAAAGTATCTCCTCCTCGACAGATGCTTCGGCTGGGAGGATTCAGCAGTCAGAGGGTTGATAAACCAAAAAATGCAATACCAACCCAAAAATGACACTACACACGAAAGTTAAGAATTTGCCTGCGCCTTTGCGGTTACATCGCCATCACGTATTATATAATATTATGAATAACATTCAAGACATTTTGAAAATGTATATCGGAAAGTATTTCGTCCTCAACGGACGCTTCAGTTGGCAGGGTTCAGCAGTCATAGGGTTGATAAACCGAAAAAGGCGACATTAACCCAAAAATGACACTACACACAAAAGTAAAAATTTGCCTACGCCTTTGCGGTTACATCGTCATCACGTATTATGTCCCCAGCGGAACGCGACTGGACATAAGAAGACTAACATTAATGCATCACCGGAAACAACTCCCGTGCTACGCCCGCAAACCCATCAATTCCGTAAAATCTCGCTAAGCAGCCATAACAAAAAACACACATCTTGCACTGCGGCGCGTTAACCGTTGGACTTGCTAAGTGGCCGCGATTTCGCTAAGCAGACACGCGATGAGTTGTGGCCGCTTCGATGAGTGGCGTTTTTATGCGTGGATGCATTTTAACGTGACACGCGAGGTTGCGTAACATGCGGATGGACGTTGACGACTGATAACGACGTCCGATGGCATCGGTCATCGCCGGATGGCTAAATGCAGGACTGATGCGCGGACGAATTGATTAGCATGCGAAATTTCAGAATCTCACGCGCGTGATTGTACGAATCGTTCGCGCAAATTTTTCTCAATAATGACACGCAATATGTATATATATTCTCAGGAAGACTGGTCAAATGCAGAAGCTTAAAAAATTGGGACGTTACCAAATTGGGTTGACCTGTTATCCACCATCTTAGGTTATTTGGTTTCTTCATAATTTCCTTTGAATCTCGTACTCTTACTAAGTCGAAAAACGAAATTACTTCCTGTACAACCCAACTAAAATGATTAAGATGATTACGCTTAAAATGCTACTTTACCATTTGCTTTACCTTTTCTTTTTCATGCAACGTACTACTTCTGAGATTTTGAAGTTAAATTATTATTTAATCTTTTATTGATGCAAACCCAGAGATAGAAAATTACTTGATTTGGCAGTATTCGAAGATAATTGAAATGGAAAGCTTCGTACAGCGGGTAGAGGTCGAAAGTTGGATTGCATTGTACCTTCTAAGAAAAGAGAAAAAGGTGAAGACGTCAGACAAGCGAATATTGCGATACTTGTCCAAATAAACCAAGAACGCATATTAGCGAATGTTTCGAGAGGTATCACACGAACGTGAATTGCAAAATGTAAAGCTAGAGTCTTATTTACACTAGATACAAGCATACTTACACGGCAAAGAAAGAAAGTAAAATTCATAAGCATTTAGGAATAGGAATAAGCTTTCCTATTCTTTTAAATTAAAAAGAAATACACGATATTTGCCAAGGATCGCAAACCAATCGTCACTATTTAAAAGACACAAAAACCATATAAAAGTGATTTCAACTATAATACTAAATTATATTTCGCAGTAAACAGCATAATTAAATACTCTGCCGTTTATGCGAGATGTCGTATTAAAAACAAATGACATCATTTAAACACACAATAAAAAATGAGTAGCAAATTTTACGTCCTTTCCGTCCGGTTTTTGTCATTCCACTCACAATAACGCACTTTATAACATTTAAAAAGCAAATCAGTCAAAACAGATAAGTTTCAATTAGACGCCATCGTCGCCCTCGCTAACTTCAACTGAACTCGTTCAACAGATTCGTCTAAAAATTCTATCTCACCTGACCAGTAACGCCAAACCCGAGGCCAAATAACAAAAGAACACGTACCCATGCGCACCCGCTTGCCAAGCGTTAAAGTCTCCGACAGCGTTCTGCATTTCTGCCTCGCAGGCATCGTCCAACAAAGAAATTGAATTACATGAATAAACGACCGGCATCGTTACATCTTACGATCTCTCCTTCATCTTCACCTTCGAGCCTCTTACTTGCCCGTTCATTTTTATAACCCAACAATCGTGCTGTCGGCCACCCCGCGATTTTCGGAATTTTATTACTCGCCTCATGACTTTCTAAACATTTTCCGGACCAGCGTCGTTAGTCCCTTAAATGCATAGTGTCTAGTTGCATTGTATTTCTACTGCATGGTGTATCATTTTTCAAACACTTTATTCTTTCGGAAAAAAAATGAATGCATATATACTATTTTTGTTTTAATTTTGCTTTATAAACCTATATAATATATGCATACGTTTTTTTTAGCAATTAAACGATATTATTTATGTTTCTACTGCGTGTTGTACCATTTTTCGAACACTTTATTTTGAAAAAAAAATGAATACCTATGTACTGTTTTGTTTAGTTTTTCATAAACCTACGTAATAATCAACATATAACAGAATTGTTTGGGTCAAAATGAAAAAAGCATGCATTTAGCAGGTAAGCGTTTCTAACAGCCTCGATCATTTCCTTCGAACAGTGCGGCGTCCGGTAGTTTATCTCACGTCACATCGCACCTACGTGTTAATGATCTTCATAAACTAACGCGTACCACACGTGTCGCGTGTCATTTGCTGAAAGCAGTGTAAGACGTATTTGGCCCGGGTCTGTTTTATTTTATTACTTCGGGTCTACTTGGGTCTAGTTTGAGTCTACTTTAGGCATATCCGCCAGTGAAAATAAGTGGTTGGCCAGTTCACTATCATTCGGCGGGCTTGTTCTTTCTATATTTTCGGCATGTGAAGTGCACATGAAGTAATGATTCGTAGGTAGGGTAGGCTATTCATTGGTTATATGATTTTGGTTTTTGGCGACGCACAGGTTATTGATTGGTTACATGATTTTGGTTTTCGGCGACGCACAGCTTATTGATTGATTATATGATTTTGGTTTTCGGCGACGCACAACGGTTTCATGAGTTAGACATTTTTTCGTTTCCTTCATTTAACCTAGTTACACTTCATTCAATTCACGGTTTTATTTGGTCTTCTGTTGAATAAAATTAAAAACAAATATTTTTGTTTTCGCGACGCACAGGTTATTGATTGATTATATGATTTTGGTTTTCGGCGACGAACAACGGTTTCATGAGTTAGGCATTTTTTCATTTCCTTCATTTAACCTAGTTATACTTCATTTAATTCACGGTTTTATTTGGTCTTCCGTTTAATAAAATTAAAAACAAATATCTTGGTTTCCGTTTAATAAAAGTAAACAGAATTAATATGTATCGACATTAAATTATAGTAATTTGCACGCATTTAGTCAGTTCCCCTCTCGTTCCGCACCCCTTGCGTTTCCAACTAAATGAATAGTGCATTAGCAGACCCCGCCGGAAGGCGGATTGGCGTTTTACAATATGGGAGGTTGCGTGCAATTTCCCGTACGGTTTTGCGACTAACAAATTGGCGATAGCGATTAGATTAAACTGCGCCCGAAGAAACGGCAACGACATTACGGCGGAACGCAACGATACAATGTTGTGTGTTGACATTAGCGCATTACGAATTAGCTTTCTTATTTACGGGTAAGCATGAAATTACGTGAATCACGTTGAACTGCGACAGAAGTTGCGACACGCGTGCGTTCGCGGACTCTCAGGTGGACAACGAGACAATCGTTTTATGTGAGGTATTCGGTCCTGCGAAAGTTTGGGTCGCGAACTTCTTAGAAAACGAGCGAGCAGGTGTGATGTGGCGTGTGCAGACACTCTGATTGATAGATAAGGAATGCGCTTCAAATATTTGCTCGCTCGACGAGTGGCTCCGAATGGAATACTATTAGTGCCGACTGGCTGCCGACGATACAATTAACGCGTGTGGAAACTTGCCGGTGGATAGGCAAATTTATTTTAAACATTTGCTTAGCCAACGAAAGCGTCTGGAGTATAAGGTTATTGATTGATGATAGAGTTGTTCGTATAGATACGCTGTGGAAGATGAACTTCATTGATATGATACACATATATATAAATTCTCTAATAATTAAACAGCAATTGTGAAGTATTTGTCGTAGCCCATCTGCAGTATAGTACGACCAAAATCAATTGAGTATGTATAAAACATTTAGGTGTGGAGAAATTCTCTAACAGATAAGCAAGGATGTGAAGTATTTGTTTTTGTGCTAAAATTGGGCTAAAATACGAACAGAAACGATTGACTACATGCGATGCAACTACTAGTAACGATGTAACGAGCTGTTACGCTCTAATATTTGACTGGCGCTATGTACTATAGTGTGTAGAAATTCTCTAATAGTTAAATAACGTTATGAATTATTTATTTTTTCGAAACCGGCTGACCTGCAACACTATTCGAACCATTGATTGCGAAGGATGCGATTATCTGTGCAGAAATTCGCTAATACCTCAGTAATGATTATGAATTATTTATTCTTTTCGAAACCGCCTGACCTGCAACACTGTCTGAACCATTAAGTGCGAACGGTACGAATACCTCAGAAATTCTCTAATGCTAAATAGCGGTTGTGAATTATTTATTTTTTGTACCGGTCTGACCCGCGACGTTACCAGAATCATTGATTACGTACGATAAAATTACCTGTGCAGAAATTCTCTAATAGGTAAAAACCGATTATGAATTATTTATTTTTTCGAACTCGCCCGACCCGCAACATTATCAGAATGATTAACTATGTACGATACTATTACCTGTGCAAAAATTCTCTAATAGGGTAAACAACGGTTATAAATTATTTATTTTTTCGGATTCATCCGATCCGCAACATTATTAGAATAATTAACTACCTCCATTACTGTGCAGAAGTTACCTGTGCAGAAATTCTCCAATATCTAAACACCGATCGCCCATTACTTATTTTTTCAAACCCGTCTGACCTGCAGCACTACCAGAATCATTGACCACGTACGGTAAAATTACCTGTGCAGAAATTCTCTAATATCTAAGAAAACGATTATGAATTATTTATTTTTCCGAACCCATCTAACCCGCAACATTATCAGAATGATTAACTACGTACGATACCATTACCCGTGCAAAAATTCTCTAATAGGGTAAACAACGGTTATAGATTATTTATTTTTTCGGATTCATCCGATCCGCAACATTATTAGAATAATTAACTACCTCCATTACTGTGCAGAAGTTACCTGTGCAGAAATTCTCCAATATCTAAACACCGATCGCCCATTACTTATTTTTTCAAACCCGTCTGACCTGCAGCACTACCAGAATCATTGACCACGTACGGTAAAATTACCTGTGCAGAAATTCTCTAATATCTAAGAAAACGATTATGAATTATTTATTTTTCCGAATCCATCTGACCCGCAACATTATCAGAATGATTAACTACGTACGATACCATTACCCGTGCAAAAATTCTCTAATAGGATAAACAACGCTTATGATATTTTATTTTTTCAAATTCATCTGACCCGCAACATTATCAGAATCATTAATTACGTCCGATACTATTGCCTATGCAGAAATTCTCTAATACCTAAACACCGATCGCCCATTACTTATTTTTTCAAACCCATCTGACCTGCAGCACTACCAGAATCATTGACCACGTACGATAAAATTACCTGTGCAGGAATTCTCTACCGGCTAAAGAACGATTATGAATTATTTATTTTTTCGAACTCATCTGACCCACAACATTATCAGAATCATTAACTACCTCCGATACTATTACCTGTGCAAAAATTCTCCAATACCTAAACGCCGATCGCCCATTACTTATTTTTTGAAACCCGTTTGACCTGCAGCACTACCAGAATCATTGACCACATACGATACAGTTACTTCCGCAGAAACTCTCCAATAGACAAAAAGCGACAGTGAACTATTTCGTCAAACCCGTCTCCACAGCAATACTACCAGGATCCCTGACTACGTGCAACACTACCTACGCTCAAGTCTTGACTACACAAGCAACGTTTATGAATTATTTACTTCTTCATAATACTCCCCATCGACTACGTGCAACACTACCTGCGTTCAAGCTCTTTACTACCCAAGCAAGTTTATGAATTATTTACTTCTTCACAATACTCCCCATCGACTACATACGACACCATCGATCGACTCGGAACCCTCATTCTTCCGTATCCATATCGACTAACTTACAAAATTACCTGTGCAGAGCCCGGGCAGCGCGTACTGACAATCCGGCAAACATTCCACAGACGTCGTGACGTGCAGCACTGCTATATCATTACCCGCGGCGTCGTTAATTGATCAACTGCCTCGAAACGTTCACTCGTGCCCGCAGTTCGCGGCGCGATGTGTTTTTCCTGCAAAGCAAGGCGCGTCCAGCAAGAGTGGACCGCACTCGAGCACGTGGTACGCCGAGACGGGCTTTGCACGATGATCGGGCCAGCTCGACGGAGTCAGAGAAAGCGAAAGACTGAGAGTTCGAACATTACGTTGAACGTATAAACGTTACCGGTACCACCACCTTGACACGAGTATGGAGAAACACTCCTGTGTCCCACCTGCATCCTCGAATCCGTCGGGGTGCGTACACATTCGAATCGTGCACGCGAGTCATGCCGGGATCCTACCAGTCGACCGTCAAGGAACGAAGTCCCATGCGTTTGGTGCAGTGCACGTTCGGCACACGTGGGAAATTCTGCAGTTAACACCTTGAGGACGGCAGCTTTTGCTTTTCGCGCCACCGGACGGCAGTAAAAATCGTACTATGATTTATCTGGCGGCACCTTGCACATGTTGCTTCACCAAAATTCAGACGCAAAAGTGCAGTTTCCTTATACGATACGTTTAGTACTGTACCAGATAAACCATTCGCGTGTGAATCACCGGTAGTATACGCCATCCTCAACGTGTCAAAGGGCAGGCATGTCGGCTAGTTTGGGGAAACAGTGAGTTCAGAGGGCACACAACTCTTGACTGTTGGGCATCTGTGGTTCTTGAGTTCGTCGGGTGCATAGGAGGATGCCTGCTTTTGTAACTGGTGCAAACGTATTCGGGACGTCGGATCGGCGGTCACGTTGGAAGGAACGTGTTGTTTACTGGTAAGCGTGTTCAGTATTTGGGATCTTCGGTGCCGGTCGAAGACACGTATTTTATTACTGGCACGAGCGTAGTTGATAGTTGGGGTCGGCGGCATATTGGAAGAAGCGTGTGATTTGACTGGTGCGTGTGCGGTGTCTGGGATCTTCAATTATGTTGAAAGGAATATATTTTTTGATTGGCGTGTTGGGTATTTAAGAACTTTGGATACGTTGGGAGAAGCGTATTTTTATTTATTAGTGCATGTTTGGTGCCTGGGGTCTTCAGTTATATTTAAAGGAACGTATTTTTTGATTGGCGGGTGTATTGGATATTTAGGAACTTTGCATACGGTGGGAGAAGCGTATTTTTTAGCTGGCTCGTCCGTTTACGATAGTTGGGATCTGCAGTTATGTTGGAAGGAATGTATTTTTGAATTCACACACGCTTTTCGGTAGTTGGGATCTGCGAATACATTGGGAAAAGCGTGTTTTTTTTTATTAGTGCATGGTTGGTGTCTGGGGTCTTCCGTTATATTTAAAGGAACGTATTTTTTGATTGGCGTGTTGAGTATTTAGTAACTTTGGATACGGTGGGAGAAGCATATTTTTTTTGGCTGATTTATCCGTTTACGGTAGTTGAGATCTGCAGTTACATTGGAAGGAACGTATTTTTTGACTGATACATGCGTTTTGGTAGTTGGGATCTGCGGTCACATTGGAAGAAGCGTGTTTTGTTTTTAGAACATGGTTGGTGCTTGGGATCTTTAGTTATATTTAAGGAATGTATTTTTTGGTTGGCGAATGTGTTAGGTATTTAGGAACTTTGGATAAGGTGGGAGAAGCGTATTTTTTGGCTGGTTTATCCGTTTACGGTAGTTGGGATCTACAGTTGCATTGGAAGGAACAATTTCATTTATCACAAGCACGTGTGTGCATCCGGCTCTTTAGTCAGTTTGGAAAGAACGTTTCTCTTGATTCATATTCTCTACCTGCGATCTCCAATTACGTTCGAAGACACTTTCTTCTTCTCACCGGTGCACCATATCTGACACCAGGGATCTTCGGTTACACCGCAAAAAACTTACCTTTTCAAAGGCTCAAGCATGCTTAATGCCTGCTGAAAAATGCACTTTCCGTCTAGTACACGGATCCAACAAATTCCGTACCAACCGCTGAGAACCTGCCGGCATCACAACAAAAATTTAAATAAACATTCATTCTGGCTGTTATGCTTATCTCACAACTCCCCTTTGTACGAAACAAGATACAGCGGAATCTTCTATCACATGAAAGCTTGCGTGTTTGTGCACCCGTGCATTCGCATAGCGGCAACGTTAGACTTCTCAAGTTAAACGCAACTCTACCCCTATCGGTACCATTCGCCTAACTCCTCTTATCGCATCTCATTCTGTCATGCAACCCCATTTTCTCACGCAGCGACCAAAAACATTAACCCTTTGCGGTCGGCAGATTTTGCTCTTAAGAGTACCAGCAGGTCGGATGATATCTAGCATTTCGCAGTTACTTTTCCGTACAGAATTTAAGGTCAATATATGGATATTAAAACACACAGAATTTGTTGAAACTGATTTGTTGTGTTTATTACTACTTGTAATACGTAAGAATACAAATTTTTAATCTCTGTAATGTTCTAAAGTATGATATTTCGCGAAACAATCACCGATATGAAGTCCTGGCTTTTGTGTACAAGTTTCACAATATGTGTATGTTTGTCGTCTTTTTCCCGCAGCTTTCCTGTCGGAACATACTGCACAGTCTTTCTTGACTCCTGAACAAATTATATGAAATTGATTATTTAATCTAATGTCTACGAATGACGTTATAGGTTGCGATGTAGATAATGTTTGGTGCCGGAAATTTCCTACAAACTGATCGACTAAACATTTCACAAAATTTAAGTGTGTCAGTGGCTTTTCGTTGTTCTGTGGTTTTGTTATTTTATACAATATATATGAGTTGATGACGTACATCTCCATGTGCCAACAAAAAATTGCATTTTCGACAGTTCCCGCTGCGGGATATCGACTTCTACGATGATTTAAAGATGTCCCCGCTACGGGGACACCGACTTCTACGACAATTGAGAAATGTCCCCGCAATGGGGACACCGATCGCAAAGGGTTAAACATTGATGCACACGAGACTCTGAGGCTCGAGGTCGTAGTGCATTTTTTTGCAGCACCGCACGTCACCGTTACCTTTTATACGCGACGACCGAACTTTCGCTCGCCTGCATGTTGCAATATGTCAGCGATGTGTGTATGGTGAGCGCCGACGAATTTTGCACCGGTCTCAAGCACACTGCTCCTAACTTTCGTCTTAGTCTCGGCAATTATGTATTATCGCAGACATGCTACGGTGAGTGGCAGAGTTCATAGATAACCGAATGTGTCCAATCAATGTAGTCATTTGTCATGTCACGGCGTTGCGTCGGCAGCGAAGAGTCCGGCCGAAAATAACTTCGGGAGAATTTGCGTAATCGCGTATCTCGCGATTTTACGTTATGCCCGACCGGCACCCATCTTTCGAATCTTGTGGCCGCTGAGAAAGCGGTGGGCCGAACGAGTGGCCGGAGGGACAATGTTAACGTTTGATCCATAGCATTGGACAATTATATTGACGTATTCGGTTGAAAAAGTGATTTAAATATAAAAATGTATGTCTTGACGTTTATAAATGCAGTTACGTAGGATGTCGTCGTGAAATATGTATCTGAGGTTTAATATAAAAAATGATGAAATTAATACAAAAGATATAACTGCTTTTATAGAGGCACAAACCAAGTTTGGAAACACGTATATGTCGTTGAAAAGAAAAATACTGACATTTGATGCAGAAAATAACAAAATTAATATAAGAAGCATAAGTACTTTGATAAAGGCACACACCATGTGCCGAAAGAATGATATCTTGTTGCAAAAAACAGTACCGACATTTGATACAGAAAATATTTAAATTAATATGAAGTATGTAACCGCTTTGATAAAGGTACAAACCAAGTACCAGAATGTCAGATTTTTTATTTTCAACAAGATAGCTTATTTTATACAAGTATTAACTGACCGGTTACGTTGATACAGTTTTGCAATATTATTAATAAAAAAGCGGTCAGAATAAAATAGCATAACACATTACCCTACATAACTCTACGCATCACTGCATTCGATTGCGATGCGCAATCGACAATACGCGGACAATTTTACAGATACTTATTCTTTGCGTACTTACTCTTTTTCATATGAACCATACAAACAATACGCTTTGACTCTTGCCCATATTTTAATTTACATTTATTCAACAGACACGCCTTCCATTGCACCACTTCGCATTTTTCTACATAACTCAAATTTTGCTATTACTTATTCTCTCACGGTGACTTTTTCCATATGAACCACACGAACAATACATTTTGACTCTTACCCATATTTTAACTTATTCGACAGACACACCTGCCACCTTATTCATCCCCTGCGCTCTTACCATTTCCTCTACCACCATCCGTACACCTCCCATGCCCCCATCGATTTTCGCCCCATTCATCCACCAAACCCACCTACCGCGTTTCGCCTCTCAAAGAACCCACGGCACATTTTCCCGAAGACCCCCGCGACCCAAACGACCCTAGACCGCCAACTTTCTAAGGCTCGGTGTTAATTCCAGCGCGCCACCCGGAAACATTCGTCTCCAAAATAATGGAACTTCACTAACCGGCCGTCGGCGAGGTGTGCTTCGAACATGTTTCCCAACATTCCTCCTAATCGCCGCCCATTAAACTCCGATGTTCAAGGTTACGTCTGGCTCGAATTTTCACTCGCTTGCCCGCGTGCCGGACCGAGTTTTTGCAATCAGTTACGTTTCGTCAACGCGACCGCTCTATTGGCCGAATCGAAAGCCGGCGAGAAGTATCTAAGGGCAAGAAGTCTCGCGAACCGTCGACGACACGCTCGCCGATGTAATTATAGATCCGTGCGTGGCAAGTGGGTTAGCAGTGCGCGCATAATCGGCAGATAATGACGGGATGATTGTGAAGGCCGAGTGTGTCGGTAATGGACGGCAAAAAAGGACGAAGTCGCTGCAGGGCCGAGAGTGACCCTGCGAAACTCGGTCGGACGGTATCGCGGCGAAATCGTTAGTCTAATTGCCGGAGCAATGGCGTCAGACGGCTTTCTACGGGGTGGGCGTCTGTGAGCTGGCTAACTCAGAGTGGACGGGTTCGAGCGCTTGCGTAGTGGGATCTTACCGAATAATGGGATGTTATGTATTACATATATACTTACTATAAAAATGTATGTATATAAATATGTATATAAATACCAATGTCATACTAAATGTTGTATTGTGTACTTGTATTGTATACAACATATATATATATATATATACAAATACACAATACAGTATATGGTGTATTGCATAGTATTATGTATTATATCTATACATATTATAAAAATGTATGAAACCATATCTTACCGAATAATGAAATACTATTGTCACATTAAATGTTGTATTCTGTACTTGTATATATATATATATATAATACATCACATGTATACAATGCAAGTACACAATACAACATTTAATATCGCATTAGTATTTCATTATTCCATATAAGATATGGTTACATACATTTTGGTACATGGATACATACATGGTTACACACATGGTTACATACATACATTTTTATAATATGTATAGATATAATACATAATACTATGCAATACACCATATACTGTATTGTGTATTTATATATATATATATATATATATATATATATATATATATATATATATATATATATATATATATATATATATATCACATATATAATACATGACATGTATACAATACAAGTACACAATACAACATTTAGTATGACATTGGTATTTCATTATATGTACTTGTATTGTATACATGTCATGTATTATATATGTAATACAATACAATATATGTATATAATACACGACATGTATATAATAGAAATACACAATACAATATTTAGTATAACATTAGTATTTCATTATTCGATAAGATATACATACATACATTTTTATAATATGTATACATATAATACATAATACTATGCAATACACCATATACGTACATGCATATATATATGCATTTACAGATATATATGTTTATAAATATATACAGAATCAAACACGTGCGTGTTATTAAAGATACGCCTTTTTTTGTTTGTGCAATGAAATTCTCTTTCTTGAATGAGAAGGATCTAACCGAATAATAGGATACTGATGTTGTACTAAATGTTGTATTGTATGCATGCGATGTACTATATAGATACATATGTACTATATATATATATACAAGCACATTATAAAAAAAAATGTTAAATATGTACATGTATATATATATGTAGAAGATATGTGTATGTGTATTGGAAGATTTCTTTCCTGAGTCTCGTTGTTCCGGGATGTCTATAATGCTATTATATGAATGTGTTTATGAATTTTTTGCGCGATACTTTCAGTCAGATTTTTAATCGTACGTTCGTCAGATGCGTACGTGTTGCAGGGAATGCGGGCGTTCATATTTTTATTCATGCATTCGGCATATTCGTAGGCGTCATACGTAATATGGAAATTCGTGTTCGGAAATATGGATGTATTCAGTGTTTATAGACATCCGACGTAATACGTGCATTCTTATTTTTGGTCATATAATGGACCCGTGTGATTCTGAAATATTCGAGCTAGCAAATTAAATTTCTGAGTTTCAACCAAGAACAGTACATTATTTCAAATATTAAAAAAAGTTTGAAATACATATAAGCTGAAAGCAATTAAGGAATTAAACGAATCACTGCGATGACAATTTTAGCTGCAATATGATTTATTGATCGTCGCGAAATCCGTTTTTATTTATTAAAGAAGCGACGGACTAGTCTGTAACCGTCATGAATGTATTAGCAATTATCAGAAGAAAGACGTATTATTCCGAATACTTAAAAAAACTTTCAAATACACACGAAAAGAAAGTAATTAACGATGAGCGAATCGATGCGATAACAGCTTCGGCTGTGACGTGATTTATAGATACGTTGCGTGATACTTTTTCTTAAAGAGCAACGGACCGAGCAACATTTCGTATCTTTATTATTCGCATATTTCGTTACTGCCAATATTTACTCCCGTCAATATCCGTCCGAAACCGTGATATGAATCGAGCCTTTTGCCCGCGCATTGTTATGGCTTTCTAATGACAGCAATATTTTTTATCATACGCCGGCCATTCCTTTTACCATAATTGTCTAATGGAATTTACCACGCGCCGCACGAAGTTGAGCGTCTTCGCAGGGAATTTCACTTTCTTCGCATTATTTTGAAATTGATCTATGCACCGGCGTACCTTTCACTCCGTTTCAGTCGACATGATCTCCGCGTCGGGGATTTTCGAAAATTGTAGCAGCGCATCGTGTGAGGCCGTCGATAGGAAAGTCCGCGGCTTTTTACACTCGCGTTGCCGCAAGGATGTCGCGCGATTACATGCTAATTCAATTTTTTTGTGCCCGCTAATCAGCGCACAACGAAAAAGCGACTAATTTCATAACGCCGACGGCACCGATGCTGTCAGATACGCAGGCAATTTAAAAGTGTTCGTCGAACTGGCGAGAGTGCCTGCGTGAGCGATGATATTCTCGTCAGAGATAATTAAGAGCGGCGATGAAGAGTGTAATTAATCGTGCGCTTTTTGTCGTATATCGCGTACTTACGTGCACGTCGAAATACATGATTTATATGTATCCAGGTCGCAGCCTATTGGGTGCGACCTTTTGTCTTACTAAACGCCGATATTCACTTTTTCACTGATAATCTATTTGACGCAATGTGTTGCTTTTTGTTACAGGTGAGCGTTACTAAACGTCGATCCTTCGCGATCGGTCGAGGTGTCACATAATCGGCGCATAAAACAGAGTGAACGTAAGTCGCCTAGTTCGCGATTATGTTAATATGGGTAATTAATGTATGGGAGAGGTAAGCAGCAAAACGTTAAAGTGAAGTTGAATGCAGACGGTCGTAGACATACTTTTACTTTGATAAATAGAATATATTTACTTAAGTCCTTGCCGTACTTTGACGTCTGATGCGTGATGAGAATTTCAGGCTGAATGTGAATATCACGAGTCAGGCTCGTAGCCGTAATTTCACGTCAAACGTGAATATCACGAGCCTGACACGTGATCGAAATTTATATATTGTATTAGAAATATATGCATCATAAAAAAATTAAATTATTTTTTAAAAGTTCTTGGTCCAAGTTAATTTGGATTTCACAAGAGCATCGCCGCGTTTAATAAATAATAAATAAATTTCTACGCATCGCTTCCACCCGAATTCTTCTGAGTCAAATGCAACGGCAAGGAATTAAAGTCATTAAATTCAATTTTTCCTTTGAGCAGCGTCAGTCCCAGAGACCGGCAATATGAAGGTTATAGAATAAATATAGTAATTTCAATGAAATTTATTAAAACACTCTAAGCAAAATTATGGTTTGCCTTTACACGTATTGCAAAAGATGACGACTTGTTTGGTCGAAATTCTGGCTCTCTTGCGTCTGAATAGTTTTGCGTTTCTATTATAACATTCCGAACAATATTTTCGGACTTTATGGACGTCTCCTTCTTTTTGCAATTGGTAACCCCAATTTTTTGATCTCCCTATTCTATTTACATTTCTCTGATCATACTCGTCGTTCTCATGACGCATTTATTTAAAAAAAAAATAAGTACTCATCCCTTTCTGCAGTTTAGAAAACCAAACACATTTCTATTTGATTCTAAAAAACGTTAGGGTATTCGTTTATATTTGAAAAAGCGTTGAAGCATTCGTCTTCAGACTGTCGACGCGAGCGTTTACGTTGTGAACACAACTGTAACAGCCTGCAGATAGGCAACTTCGCAGGCTCCACAGTAGAAACGGTCGATCGCTCAGACAACTGTTTGACACCAATCTCTCCATTCGGTTGGCTAAGTGTTAGCAGCGAATGATTTCTTCCGCAGTACTTTCGTTCTTTAATTTTTTTTCACAGATGTCATGTTCTTTGGAAACTAGTTAAGGCCAAGTTAAACTCTTACCTACTGTAGGCCAGTGTGTCGGTTTTCACGTATGTCATCTTTTTAAACGCCACGCCTCTATAGTGGATTTGGCACGTGTCATCTTTTTCAACGGCATGTCATTATCATAGTGGCTTCCGTGAATATATTTTTACACGATAGGATACTATATTGGCTTTCGTAAATGTCGCCTTTCAGAACGGTACGTCTCTACATGGCTCAGTTGTTTGTTAGAATTGTGCAAATTTATGCATCTATAACTATTTCATGTAATTGCATCATGGAAACCACTATTGCACACAAATTGTTTACGCGCAGCTTTTAGAATTCGTCCGCGGAAATAGTTTAGTTTGCATAATAGAAATTATATTAAAGTGAATCATGTTAAAAAAAAGTTGGGAACCACTGGCGTATGTCACTTAAATAATTGAGGAATATGAGTCCTTTTTTGGTTGTCCAATACCAACATCAAATTGACGACGAACCACCACATCGGAAGATTCTACTACAGACATAACTGACTTCACACCGACAATAGCCCAACACGCAAATGTTCTTCCACTTTCGCACAGCATGTAAACTTTATGAAGAGGAAATAATAACGTCAGACATGCCATTTCCAAATTAGAGAAAGTGATGCGCAGAGTGCTGAGATGGGAGGGTAATTAACGTAATTACTGAACTAATACGCCTTTCTATGGTGGAAATGTTAATTTTTATTAATTACCGGCAACTTTTTAACTTAACATATTGCGGACGGATGACGAGATATCTCGTAATTTTTATTTCGTCGTTCGGGGCCGTTGACGAGATATATCGTCTTGCGTATTTCGTCATTCCAGAACACTGGCGAGATATATCGTCTTGCATATTTTGTCATTCGGGACAAGTGACGAGATATCACGTTGCTACATGATTGTCAGCGGCAGTTTTTCATAATTTCTATTGCAAATGAATTATTTGAAACCCTGAAATATGGATAGCGACAAAACGATTAGCAATAATACAGAAATATTTGCGGACACTTTATCGGAGTGTTTATCGCTTTTTGTGGTGGTACACTTCACTTGGTGTCATGTTTTACGAAATATCATACTTTGGAAAATGTTTAATTTATACAAATTTTTACTTATTGAAAACTATTAAAGAATCATTCATTTTAAAAGTTGTTGAAAATAAATATTTCACGCGACAATGATTTTTAACTACTCAACTATCAAATCATCACTAATTTAAAAATATTTGACGCAAAAAAATACCCGGCCACTGGATACGCTTAGCAATAGAATGCCCGGTCCGCAATGTGTTAATACGTGTCTCGGAATATGTTCAGTCAACAAACAAAGTCCACATTTCAACCGTAAAATGGCGCATCATTTAAAATATAATACTTTACAAGTTTGAACAAAAAAGACCAGAAAAGAAATATAACATAAGTTCCTAATCTCCGCAATCCACATAAAATCGTTGCTAATTCCAGCAAAACTTCTCTCCCCAAAGAACTGTCCACATCTGCGAATCATTGAAGCAAACGCCACCGCCCATGCACATCACCTGTCCCACTCCTACGCCCCTCACATCTCCATCCACTCCTCCTTTATCATATCGCTCGCCTTTTCCGCGATCATAATCGTCGGTGCGTTCGTGTTCCCGCGCACGATCTTCGGCATGACCGACGCATCGACCACCCTGAGATTCCTCACCCCATGCACCCTGAGTCTCCCATCCACCACGGATTCCGAATCGTCCTTAGGCCCCATCTTGCAAGTACCAACCGGATGGTATATCGTCGCAGTGTACTCCATCAGCACACACGCCCAGTAGTCCCTACTCCCGAACTCGCGATCTTTACACGACTCCACCGGGACATCAATTAGCCGCATGCCGTGTTTCCGAAAACTATTCGTGCCAAACAGCTCCGTAGCCATCTCAATACCCTCGATCATCGCTTCAAGATCTGGGTACTCCGTGAAGTACCGCGGGAAAATCATCGGCGCGCCCCATAGCGGGTCACTCTCGTTAAGTCTGATAAACCCTCTGCTCTTGGGCGCTAGCAAAATAGGTCTGATGTTGATCGCGTCGTAATAACTGAGAGGCTCGACGGCCGTTTCACCGAAATCGGCAGGTGCCTCGATGAAGTCCATTTTATTGCTGGCATCGAAGGCATATTGTATGTCTGGCAGACCGTGTCTCTCGCTGTAGAGCGTCTCGGCGAAGACCCCACAAGTTAGGGGTCCCGTAGCAGCGAGGGGTCCCATGTGCGTCCACTTGTAGAGGTGGACGTCCTCCTGCTTCATCGCGTTGTCCTTCGTCGTGGCCGTGTGGTTGGATAGTTCGATCACGAGGCCGTCCATGGTGACGTGGTCCTGGAGGTTGGCGCCGACTGGCAGCTCCTTGATCAGCGAGATCCCGTGTTGGCTGAGTTCCTCTGCCGG
This sequence comes from Cryptocheilus praepositus, assembly GCA_033815515.1. Lineage (NCBI taxonomy): Eukaryota > Metazoa > Arthropoda > Insecta > Hymenoptera > Pompilidae > Cryptocheilus > Cryptocheilus praepositus. The sequence goes on along the minus strand of JAWWQZ010000141.1, from coordinate 1,276,975 downwards.
CCCGATGCCGGAGAGCATCAGGATCTTCGGCGAGTTTATGGCGCCGGCTGAAAGGATGACTTCTTTCTTGGCGAGCGCCATGGAGACGAAGCCGCTGCTGGTCGAGGCGTACTCGACGCCGTAGGCGCGGTTCGTCTTGCGGTCGATCAGAAGTCGGGTGACGTGAGCCTGCGTCACCACGGTGAGATTCTTACGCTTCCGGCGGATCGGCCGGATGAAAGCACTGTTGGTACTTTGGCGGGTGCCGTGCACGGATGTCATCTGCAATTTCATCACGCCGATTTGCGAGTCGGCGTTGGCGTCTACGAGGTCGTAGCCTAGCTCGTGCCAGGCCTTTACGAGGATCTCCGTGTTCTTGTCGATGTATGGGAAACGCTCGACGGTTTGGTAGCCGCCGTGATTGTGGTAATAGGGGTGCTTCTTCACGACCTGCGGGGTGAAGCAAGATTTTAGACGCTGAGTTCAGGGGTATCGTGTAGAAGAAGATGGTGTGATGATTGTCGTTTTGATAGAGGATTGAATGTTTGGGAGGGATTGAGTATTAAGTGGCTTGATGCTGTTAGAGGTAGTGATGATCTTAGTGTCATAGTTAATCGGTGGTCTGTCAAGTTTGTTATATTATTTTGTGCTGAATGGTGCCTTGATACTTTCGGTTTATCTATTAATAATTAAGTGGAATAGTTATTAATAGTATAGGTTGCCAATAAGGTAGTGATGATCTTAGTGTCATAGCTAATCGGTGGTCTGTCAAGTTTGTTATATTATTTTGCGCTGAATGATGCCTTGGTACTTTCGGGTTATCTATTGACAATTAACTGGAATAGTTATTAATAGTATAGGTTGCCAATAACGTAGTGATGATCTTAGTGTCATAGCTAATCGGTGGTGTGTCAAGTTTGTTATATTATTTTGTGCTGAATGATGCCTTGATACTTTCGGTTTATCTATTAACAATTAAGTGGAATAGTTATTAATAGTATAGGTTGCCAATAAGGTAGTGATGATCTTAGTGTCATAGCTAATCGATGGAGTGTCAAATTTGTTATATTATTTTGTGCTGAATGATGCCTTGATACTTTCGTTTTATCTATTGACAATTAAGTGGAATAGTTTTAATAGTATAGGTTGCCAATAAGGTAGTAATGATCTTAGTGTCATAGTTAATCGGTGGTGTGTCAAGTTTGTTATATTATTTTGTGCTGAATGATGCCTTGATACTTTCAGTTTATCTATTGACAATTAAGTGGAATAGTTATTAACAGTGTAGGATGTCAATAACTATTTTTACTCAGTATCTAATGACGATTGAGTAGCATAGTTATTCTAGTAAAATACTGGTAAGGTCGAAGTATGTAGAATGACTGCATTGGATTTATCTGAAATTTAATTGACTCATTTGCATCACATCTCTAGATACATTACTAACTTCGCGTATGCGAACATTTTTTTTGTCAAGCATTTAATGAAATTAATGTAAAGTACTATTATTAGCGAATCGTGGTTGCTGACAATCGGAACTAAATTAAATTATTTAAAAGGTTCGAAGTACATCTGATTAAATCACCGAGATAAAAACAAATATTCACGTATATATAATCAGAATATATATACTTGGTGTATATACGAAGCAAGGGTACGAAGCTTCACATCAAATCGTATCGAAAATATGGAATAACGTTTTTTCACACAGGGTTTAATTTCCGAGAAGAAATTCAATTTTGAAGAGAAGAATTCCGAGAAGAATTGAAATTGAAATTTTCACGGTTACTACACTTGAATATTTGCAACATAACCACTGTCCCACAGTCTCGACATCGCGTACAAACGCAAAGAATAGTGGCGGTCGTGAAAATTTCATCTAAGTAGTTGCTAGTTAATTCTTCAACTTAATTCTTCTCCGAACTGGAGCCCTGTATTAAAAATACCAGTATATATTTTCGACGCAATTTGACGTGACGAAACGTTCCATTGTCAATTGTACCACGATTTCATCAACACCCCGTACATTAATTAACAAACGTCGCGTGCGCACCTGTTCGCTCGCGGATGCAAATGAGTCAGCGGTCCAATTCATTTACCATTAACGCATTCAGTCCATTTGCTCGCGCGCAATGGCCACTTACCTCGGGGTCCTCGTTGTTTTCCGACTTCAGAAAGTACGGCAGCACCTTTTCGAAACTCCACTCCCGATTGCCTTGCTCAGCCCACTCATCGTAGTCCCGCGGATTGCCGCGAATGTATATCATATAGTTGATCGTACTCGAGCCGCCCATGACCTGCCAAGAGCGCCGTGTTACATTATTCCCGTATTACGCGTTACAGTACGAGAGCGCCTTACATTTCCTAATCGCCTCACCCCTTAAAGAACCCAATTTATGTCTTCGCTTGCAACACGTTTTCCGTGAGCTCTTTAGCCGCCGCCGAACCTGCGTTACTTACGAAAGCGTTCGAAAGATCCGCGGAAGCGTAAAGTCCGGCACCGACAATTATTTATCCGGCAACTACGAGACCGGGTAGCCTAAAAGTGACGCTAATTCTAAGCGCACAATTTACTGTCGGCTCCGAATGATGGAGCAATCGCGCACGCAGTAATCCGCGATCTCTGGGTAAGCTTCCATTTGGAAACGCATGCGTTCTCTTCGGCTACGTATGCGTAATCGTCCGGCTACCCAATGCGCAATCAGCATTGCACGGATGGAAATATCCAAAGCAGGTGAGACCGATATTTATTTCGTGGCAAGGTATACGCAATAGTTGCATGGGGTCCCGGAAGAAACTATGAGTTGTCTGTTTTATATGAGGTGTGAAATCTTTCTGGCGTATTGAATCGTGCGAACCGCAGGACACGGTAGTTTAATCCCGATCTGTGTAGTGTGACTGAAGTGTTGCTCTCGGTGTATCGACTGCATTTATTTTAATTTATTTAATTTACATTTTAATTATTTTAATTTATTTTTTGCTAGTTTATTCCAATTTATGTTTTAATTACATTAATTTATGTAATTGATATTGTATTTCAATTTACGTTTTAATTATTTTAATACAGCTTTTATTAATTCATATTAATTCATATTGCAGTTAATTCAGTTTATTTTTTATTAATTTACTATAATTTATACCACAATTAATTTAATTTATCTGACAGCCAGTAGAAGTGTCCACACTTATGCGACGAGACGCGGAATCTGAACGATCGCACTTAATACGTTTCTATTTACTCGCATCATACCCTCTGCAGGAACAATTAACGCAGTTTCTGGTTGTTAGTGAACGCTTACGTCCGATACACGGACGTTCATCCGCGTTGAATTAGCCAGTGAAAGCGTAAAATCGCGCATCCGCGTTCCAGAAGTTTTCAATGCACAGCGCGTATGAAGATTTTTCGTGTACGTACTTTACCCCTCGCCCACGCGCAGGTTCCTCCACGTCGCGATTTGCATGAGTGCTCCTCAGGCTGCGTGCGGTACATCCAGTCGATGTTGCTGGCTTGCAGCATAGAAGCAAACGCTGGGACGTCAGCGACCAGGGGTTCCTCGATGCCAGCCTCCAGTAGTAATATCTAACGCACGTGAAACAGGACATTTGATATGCGGCGTGCGATGCATACATTACGACAGAATACAATACATTAACACGTTGACTGCCAAGCGTATTTTGCTATGTTAGAACAGCAATGCAATGAAATACTGTAGAGTATGATTAAATCGTGCAAAATGAAGGTAACGCAGAGTTGTTAGAAGCCGAAGTATTGAAGCACCGTTCCAATATCAATTGCTTTTACAAGATTGCAAATAGGGTTCATTGCGAATTTTTTGCATTTTTAGTCAAATCTTTTGCACCGGTGATCAGGGACCACCGTGGCACTCAATGTGTTAACACGTTGACTGTGAAGCGTATTTTGCTATATTAGAACCGCGATGCAATGAAATACTGCAGAGTATGATTAAATCGTGCAAAATGAAGGTAACGCAAAGTTGTTAGAAGCCGAAGTATTGAAGCACCGTTCCAATATCAATTGCTTTTACAAGATTGCAAATAGGGTTCATTGCGAATTTTTTGCATTTTTAGTCAAATCTTTTGCACCGGTGATCGGAGACCACCGTGGCACTCAATGTGTTAACACGTTGACTGTCTAGCGTATTTTGCTATGTTAGAACAGCAATGCAATGAAATACTGTAGAGTATGATTAAATCGTGCAAAATGAAGGTAACGCAGAGTTGTTAGGAGCCGAAGTATTGAAGCACCGTTCCAATATCACTTGATTTTACAAGATTGCAAATAGGGTTCATTGCGAATTTTTTGCATTTTTAGTCAAATCTTTTGCACCGGTGATCGGAGACCACCGTGGCACTCAATGTGTTAACACGTTGGCTGCCTAGCGTATTTTGCTATGTTAGAACAGCAATGCAATGAAATACTGTAGAGTATGATTAAATCGTGCAAAATGAAGGTAACGCAGAGTTGTTAGGAGCCGAAGTATTGAAGCACCGTTCCAATATCACTTGATTTTACAAGATTGCAAATAGGGTTCATTGCGAATTTTTTGCATTTTTAGTCAAATCTTTTGCACCGGTGATCGGAGACCACCGTGGCACTCAATGTGTTAACACGTTGGCTGCCTAGCGTATTTTGCTATGTTAGAACAGCAATGCAATGAAATACTGTAGAGTATGATTAAATCGTGCAAAATGAAGGTAACGCAGAGTTGTTAGAAGCCGAAGTATTGAAGCACCGTTCCAATATCACTTGATTTTACAAGATTGCAAATAGGGTTCATTGCGAATTTTTTGCATTTTTAGTCAAATCTTTTGCACCGGTGATCAGGGACCACCGTGGCACTCAATGTGTTAACACGTTGACTGTGAAGCGTATTTTGCTATATTAGAACCGCGATGCAATGAAATACTGTAGAGTATGATTAAATCGTGCAAAATGAAGGTAACGCAGCGTTAGAAGCCAAAGTATTGAAGCACCGTTCCAATATCAATTGCTTTTACAAAATTGCAAATACGGTTCATTGCGAATTTTTTGCATTTTTAGTCAAATCTTTTGCACCGGTGATCGGTGACCACCGTGGCACTCAATGTGTTAACACGTTGACTGCCTAGCGTATTTTGCTATGTTAGAACAGCAAAGCAATGAAATACTGTAGAGTATGATTAAATCGTGCAAAATGAAGGTAACGCAAAGTTGTTAGAAGCCGAAGTATTGAAGCACCGTTCCAATATCAATTGCTTTTACAAGATTGCAAATAGGGTTCATTCCAAATTTCTTGCGTTTTTAGTAAAATCTTTTGCGCCGGTGATCAGGGACCACCGTGGCACTCAATGTGTTAACACGGTGACTGCCTAGCGTATTTTGCTATGTTAGAACAGCAATGCAATGAAATACTGTAGAGTATGATTAAATCGTGCAAAATGAAGGTAACGCAAAGTTGTTAGAAGCCGAAGTATTGAAGCACCGTTTCAATATCAATTGCTTTTACAAGATTGCAAATAGGGTTCATTCCGAATTTCTTGCGTTTTTAGTAAAATCTTTTACGCCGGTCACCAGTAACTACCGTGGCAGTCAACGTGTTAACAGACTTGTGAGGCCGTATATATACGCCTTTAACTGTGAAACAATTAAGGGTGGGCGAGGATCGACGTCTGAAACAGAATATTTTGTCGCCAAACATGAGACTATCGTGCATGCGGCCGTTCTTTCTTGCATCTCGCATTCTTTAATAGCATCAAGTGCACCGCACAGATAAAGACACCACAAAAAATACCAACGCAAATGAACGAACTTGGCCTAGAGCGTACATTTTTTTATAACAACGCAAATTCATGTACATTGAGCACCAACGTGGTCGTGCTACTATATTTTTGCGGTGGATATCGATGTACAGGCGATGAACATAAAAGTCCAAGACGCCGCAGCTTGCGATTGTGGATGAACGTCTAAGTGACCGTAATAACCGGTTGTCAGACAAGACGTATTTTGAATGACCGCAAAGTAACCGCGTCCTTCTATAATTGTGCTGTGACCTGTTTCGCAGAAGATGCAACGAGTAATGCGTTAATCGAGGATGGATGGTCGGTTCGTCGGTATTGTACCACAAAACATAATGGTGGCTTCGAGGATACCTCAATGTCGCGTCAAATATATTGCTCGTTAGTTGGGTTGCAGTATGTAGCCCGTCTAAGCAAATGTGAACTCTGGACTCTTTCTGCAGAAAATCTGTCAATGCTTGTTATTTCCGGTTTTATGCTTTTTGGAGGCATACGTGGCTGGGCTGGGTATATTTCCTTTGCTGGGAGCCCTGTAATTGGTTGGCGGATCGATGGCGGAAGTGGGACTGTGGCTGCACTGTCGTAAGAGTCTCTTGAGATTTGTCGCGCCTTTAATATTGTACGGTCAGTGCGTAATGTATAAAGTGAGAAAGTACGGAAGAATGTTTCAGGAAAAATTCCTTATGCGGAGAACGCAAATGTTTGCATGAATTCTGGTGTACTAGTTACGGTCAAATGTATGATGAGAAATGACGGCAAAATGATCAGTTTTCTAACCTTTTAATATGTGATTTGTTTTAAGGGAAAATAACACGGAATAATGTGTGATGCGGAAACTCAAAGCTAACTTGGATCGAACTGAGTCGAAAGTTTATAACTCCATGTGATTTTGCAATCGGATTTAGTACTTTAACTTTCTAATCTAAAACGGATTTCGGTGTTCTGTGGTGTAATGAGACTAGAACTGATGGGTACCCGAACATTCGAACCTTTTGGGATTTCGAGCAGGTCCAATAATTTCTAACCACATATAATGCCTTTCTTGATCTTCAACTTTCTCGTTTAGAAGGGATTTCCGTATTCTGTGGTATAATAAGACTTGAACTGACGCGTGACCGAACAGTTTCTAGCCTCACATGGTGCTTTTTTATGATTTTTCAGTCGGTTTTGAAACTTCAATTTTCTAGTATAAAAAGGATTTCCGTAATCTTCTGTTTAGTCAGGTTCAAATTCACAGGTACCCGAATATCAGCATTTTTCGGTAATTCGACCTAAACCGACTCAGCTTCAGATAGAAATCATTCCTACCACAGACAGTCGACGGAAATCATCAAAATATGCGTCTGGATGGGATATTCTTTACCCAAAAATTAACTTCCTTTCACACCGGCTCTTAAAGTATCAGATCTCCATGTTTGCCTAAACAAGTCACCCACGCAGGATCGATTCGTCCGCGCGCTTCACGAAACCCCACTTACGTTACTCTACTTCTTTCCACCCCGTTGCTTGGCGGCCCGTGACAAACCGCAGAAACTTCGTGCGCACTTTTGCCGTGCTCACGAAAAGCTACATACTTCAGTCCGTCCGTTCGAAAACGCGCGACACTGGCAATTGGCCCCATTTCCCTGCGCCATAAAGGCACATTCCGTTCGTTATGGCCGTTTTTTAAATCCGGGCACCTTGTAATTTCAGCCTGACGTGTAGCATTTGCCTCTTGCGCTAACGCAACGTCAATTGTCTCCCGACTGAGCAGATTACAGTCGGCGGAATGTAATGTGAGTGTTCTGCATTGTCCAGAGAAACATTTTGGTATGCGATATTCAGAATTTTAAAGTAATAAATTTGGACGCATATTTCTTCAACTGTAGTCATCAAATCCGAAAGCCCTTATTACAATTTTCCACAAAAGTCTACCGAATAATCTACATCTTCTCCACATCTGCCCTGAACAAATGTTCTACCACCATCTACGCATGCCTAACCACATCATTAACGAAAACAACACCCATAATTCGAACCCCTCTGCTTGGCCACCCACCCCAACGTCTCCCACAAATTCTCCGTACTCACCTTCCAATTCTCCACCTCGCTCAATCGGTTCGCCACGACGCACCCCGCCGACCCCGCCCCGACGACAATAAAGTCATACTCCCTCACAGCGAAGCCCGTGGCCTTCGGAAAGTGTATCGGCTTGTAGGCCCTGTCCCCTGCCTTCCTTTGCTCCGGTTCCGGCACCACGTCGTACCTCCTGACCCCCCCGAGCATCGACCGGTCCTCCGCCCCATCCAACCCGAAATCAGCCGCCTCCCGTCCATCAACGTCCGCAAACGTCTTCCACCCATTCCGCGACCCGTGCGGCACATCACGCGCCGCTAATTTCGACGCCCCACTAATTTGCCGCCCATAATACGCGTCACGCAGACCCCCGGCGCCCCGATCGATCTTCGCGTCCGAGTCTGGGATCCTAGACGTCGAGACCTTGGCGTCCGCGACGAGACGCCTGGCGCCGTCGGGATGAAAGTCGTAAGTCGTCGGGTTCACGTCTGGCGCCACGTCTTGGGCCAAAAGTGGGAGTCTGTAAGTCAAGCCCGAAATCCGGGGTGTTTGGGGTGCGTCGACCTGCAATGTTCGACGGTTCCCGGGTGCGTAACTGGAGCCCGGAATATTGGATGTTTGTGATGCTTCGACCTCCGATGTTCGAGGGTTCCAGGGTGCGTAGGTGGAGCCCGGAATCCTGGTTGTTTGTGGTGCGTCGGCCTGCGATGATCTAGGGTTCCAGGGTGCGTAGGTCGACGGCAGCCCAAAAGACCCAGGGGGTCGTGACCAGCTGTGCGATACTTGATGATCCCGGTCTGGTGTCCTGCGGGGCTTACGGAAGGTGGGCAGCTTCCAGCCAAAGTCGTGGTTTTCGACGTCGTAGTTACTCAGCGGCGACTTGCGGCCGAAGTCGAAGTCGACCGAAGGGTGGTGGTCTAGCTCGAACTTGTCGAACATGTGGTAGTACTGATCCTTCGAGTAGCCGAAGAGGTGGGCGATGAAGGCGAGGAACATGTAGGACGCGGGCTGGCACGTTGTCACGGTCGTGTGCGGCGAGCAGAGTTCTGACAAGTTCGGCGGCACCCACGACATGTCTGATGCGAGCAGGTCGTGCGTTATGGGGAGAGAAACGCACACGCGGCGACGTAAATGATGCACGTCGAGGCACGTCTATGCTTGCGAGAAGCCGCGCACCGATGAACTTCTGACGTCCTTCTCCTGGTGCACCGGTAAAATTATCGGGCGTAAGTGTCCAGTCCAGTGTCCCCTCAGTCTCCAGTGTGGGGCCCTCTTGGTAAGCCGCAAGGCAGGAACAGGAGGTAAGACAACCGGACTTTAATGGACCGGTAATCGCGTCGTCGTTGTGGAACCCGGCAGCCCCGCGTTTAGTCTGAAGAACGTCACCTTGCAACTGCGTGAGGCTACGCGACGCACACGTGGTGGGAACGTTGCTTGGAGGAAGGTCGGTGCACGAGTGCTCGCGATTTTAGTTCCTGGGCCACAGCGAGCAGTGATCCAGGATCGCGGCGATATCGCGAAACAGGCCGATCGGTCTTTACGAAAGTGACGGTATACACCGTCGTCTTAAACTCCGCGGGAACGTAACTGCGCGCAGGCCGTGCAGTTTCTTGCCCGGTTTCTTGCTTCCGGCTATTCCATCGATGGAATCCTTTCGACGAAGCGGACGGGGCGCATTTGGGTAACCGATGCCTTACCCGACGAACCGATCCGTGGAGAGAGACAAATGTATTCCGGAGAACGTGGAGTCGGTCAGGCGTCGCGGCCACAAATGTGCGCGAACGATGCAGACTGACGCGCATGGCTTTGATCTCTGGCTGCAGGATGTTTTTATGGGTATTTCCGTATCTGAAAGGGTAATAGAGACGAATATTATTAGTGGAACCAGATGGTGCGGTTTTTATTTTTGTTATTGAGACGCTCTGTTGTTGATTTAGCATCGAATTTTAATAAAATATTGCTGCGCATGGTTTACTGCGGTAATGTGATAAATATCAGCGCAGCCATGCGATGCGATTTTTGCGTTTGCTGGTGAGGATATCTGTAAGGATAGTTTGCCGGTGAAAATAATTATGATTTGTACAAATTAAATGTACGCGTATATGATAGCGTGCGTGAAGGGACTGTGCATTGGAACAATATGAACAAAATACTATGACGCACGATATACCTCGGTAATTTGATACAGTAAAACCCTGCAAGCACGATTTCTTTTATGGGTCTCTTCATACTTTCGAGTGTAATAGAAATAAACATCAGCGCAGCCATGCGATGCGATTTTTGCGTTTGCTGGTGAGGATATCTGTAGTGGATAGTTTGCTGGTGAAAATAATTATGATTTGTACAAATTAAATGTACGCGTATATGGTAGCGTGCGTGAAGGGACTGTGCATTGGAACAATATGAACAAAATACTATGACGCACGATATACCTCGATAATCTGAGTAAAACCCTGCAAGCACGATTTCTTTTATGGGTCTCTTCATACTTTCGAGTGTAATAGAAGTAAACATCAGCGCAGCCATGCGATGCGATTTTTGCTTTTGCTGGCGAGGATATGTGCAGTGAATAATTTTCCGTCGAATATTTATTTTTTCGTCGGTGAAAGTAGTTATGATTTGAAGAAATTAAACGTACACGTAGGAGTCAGTGTGCTCGAAGAATCTAAGCAGCGGAAAAATATGAACAATATACTATTACGCACGGTTTACCTCGGTAATCTGATAAAATTAATCAATCACGAAATTTTTATAGGCATTCTCACATTTTCACCTGTAGCAGACAGAAATATCCTCAATGCAATCACATGATGCGATTTTTGTTTTGGTTGATGAGTTTTGTAGCGAATAATTTGGCATGAGTTTAACATTGTTTGCAGCTCTTTGAAACGTATCGTAATTCGAACGTTCACAGTTCTGCACACTCTCGCTTGATGAAAGCAAGATTTTATTGTTAGCGAATTCCGGTCTCTGATAATCAAGGCAAAATTGAATTATTTCTGGATTTGAAAGTAGCGAAACTTTAATCCGACGTACAGCGCTAGGTGCGTGCTTTCTCTAAGGAAATGCGTCATTTTTAACTAATCACTTTCAACCTCTTAATTACTTTAATTTCGTCTCGATTATCAGTGACCAGTATTCGCCAATAATAAAATCCTGCCTCCGTTTCATTAACTGGTCCACAAAGAAACCACTTCTCATTTTTGTTCAATGTGACATAATGTATTATTCCGACCGCCGTTCGTGAATTTAGAAACTCGTTCGGCGTGTACCGGTCAATTGATTTATATACGCGGGTCCTCATCAAAAGGGAACTCCAAATTGACTCGTTTAACACTAGAACTACCAAGGGGGTCAAAATAACTTGTTTGACAGTTCTTATAATTATAACTCATTTCAGGTACATTTTGTTTCTGAAAATTTTGCACGACTTTTTCTAAGATATACCAATAATTAATTCTGTAAAACAGTTTATTTTTTTGTTTATCATTTTGTTGTAAATTTGTATGCAGTATACCTACATATACCGGGATGAGTCATTTTGACCCCCACGGAACATTGGTTTTCGGTGCTATTCTATTGTATCGTGGAAATTTTTGTGGCACGTAATCCGAAAGATATACAGAGAAACCGTTATTTTGTGCCCTAATGCCTCTATAAAATCGAAGGATTATATTTTTGTTGCGTTACGCGCCCAATAAACCTGGGCACTCATTAGCGTAGCAATTTATTATCTAGTCGTAAAAGAAAATATTTCAAACTCAAAGATCTGTCAACAACCAAAAAAATGTTGTTCCCACGGCTTGAACTGTTTGCGCTTGATCATTACTTGCAGTATTTACTTCAATCAAGTTCCCTCAGATTACTTTCAGTCGATCATCAGAAACGCTGCCATATACAACTCAGTCGTCTATCAGAAACAGTGAAACACAACTCTCAGTACAACTATATTCACTGTAACCTTGTCCTAACTATATCAGAAAATTATGAAAGTTCTAAGTCATATATTTCTTGTTTCGAGATATTTGCAATGAATTGCATTTGAATAAATTAAAAATATTTTTACATTAAACATGCGACATTTTAATTTATAATTTTATTAGTCTTAATTAATGGAAATTCTCGAATATGAAATTTTGTGTGAATTTTCATACGATAATATTATTTTCAAATGATTGAATTGACTTAGACCATTTTCAAAATTAACTGAATGTCCTATAAATGACTTAGAGCAATAAAGAACTTTGAGTTTTATTTGAAACAATAATTTGATTGAAATAATTCGTGAACATTTATTACATTTATTAATTATTTTTAAACAGTAATCCATTTTTATCATTATTTCGAGTATTTAAGATTCTTAAAATGTTCCTGAAAATCATGGGGGATGATTCAGTAAACAATAATATCTTTATGTTTTTCTTCCGAGACTGGTTAATGGTGGTGTATAATGGAAGTAATTTCATATTTCCGGATATTTTTGGTCATCGCATTTTGACTGGGGAAAGATCCAAAACGCAGAAAATCAGAATCATCTAAAGATGTTTTATAGAACATTTTATAAGGTTCATTTTTCAAGAATCTCATCCATTGAATTGTTAAAACCGAGACAGATTCACCCGCGGCGATCGTTTCGACGCTTAATGTTATTGATTCGATAAACCGGAATGAGAGACATGTCGTTATTATTAAAATTTGATTGTCATTTATTTTATTATGTAGTTCAGAAACGCGTCAAAGAAGGCCACGTGCCATTTTCAAGTTGTTTATATAATTTATTTAAATTTTTGACTTAGACCACTTTCATAATTAAAACTAAATGAATTCCATATAATGTTGAAATTACAACCACTTTGACAATTTCGTAAAAATTACATTGAATAAATTTAGTTAAAAATAATGTGCGATGAAATAACTGATAAACTCATTTTTTTTAATTTTTGACTTAGACCACTTTCATAATTATGGGCACATATCAGAAAATATCTGTAAAGTTTTAGGATTATATGTTTGTGCAAATCATATCGCAAACTGCTGAAATATTGTAATTTAAGGAACAAGTCATTTTGACCCCTCCGGTAGAAGTAGGTATACGTCAATCGTCGGTATTTCTAGTGTGAATAAAGACATCGTCTATTATGGAATCATCACACATCAATCAATTGACACATCGATTTCTAAATGAATTTTTGTTCGACATCTTTTTTTTTGCCTCTTACTTTTATTTACTTTTATTGCGAGCGATCACAACACGGTGTGTTTTACTTTGAGGTGTTGCGCTGATTACGTGAGAGAGAAGCTGACACGTTCGGTCTTCTTGCATAATTAGTTCCGAGTGACAATGGTTATGTCATTAACGTTCGCAATTTCACCGCACAGGCGGCAAAAACGTGACACAAAAGTTTGAACGACGAGTGACTCGTGACGACAAGTGACTGCGCGCGAGAATCGAATGGACACGATCTTCAAAGCATTACGATATGGCGGGACAAAAAAATATTACACTCGCGATCGGCTTTCGTGAGAATGAAGTGATCCATTTAAGAAGTTCGGGTTGCTATTTGCAATTTCTCCAACTTTCCCCCAAATATCGTAAGAACGCTATTCATTCTTGTTTGCACGCCGACTTTCTCTCGCGATTCCCTTTTTGCCGAATTTGACTTTTCTCGAGCTGGCTGCGGTCAATGGGACGAAGATGTTACTGACGCGAAAGAAAGGTAGTTTACCGAATTAATATATAAAAGTAGGTCATGTTTGAGGTAATTGAAAAAAATTAATTTACAAAATTATGTATACTTTCCATGAATTGCTGAGAACCACATTTGCGGTATAACAGTAGGTCATATTTGCATTAAGTAAAAAAATTAATTTACAAAACTGTATACAACTTTAAGTTTAAACTAATTTTAGTCTGCAAGTTTTGAACCAATTTTAAGTTTTGCGCACATGCATGATGGCCGTCGTTACACCAGTTGTCTGTAATTTTTTTATTAATCTGAAATTCGTGTGCGATGCTTTTAAAACGGAAATTTGCATCTTGGCTCTGCGTCAAACCAAATCAAATAATCAATCATGAAGTCCCATTCGTCATCGCATAGATCGATTGTCTCTTTTCTTTGCCAACCATCGGCGGCATTGAGATCTTCGTATGTACACAGAAATTTTCCCTCCACATCAATTATACCTTGTCTGCTTGCACACACGGTCACTATACAAACTATGAATTACTTAGTATGCTTTAGGACAGAGGTTCCCAACCTACTTTCGGCCACGATATATTTTAATTGGTCAAAATATGAATTATTAACGTGGAGAAAGCCATGGATTTGATGTTAAACATTTTGTTGACCGGCAATTTTAGGCAGAAGGCCTAATGCCTTATGACATCTTGGTAATTTCAATAAAAAAAAAACTACAGGTATACATGTATTTCTCAAAAAGTTGGGGTGGGATAAGTTCATTCTCCGTAATCACTAATAAACTAAATCCATTCAGAGAGGACAATCGGTTAAACTTCAATAAACTTTATACTTAATGAATTGAAATAAAACTTTGGATGTATCTTTATATAATTTTCAATATTTTGTTCGGTAAGATAAATGTTATAGCAGTCACGTGCGCATAACGATAGACACAACAGGCTTTGCAAATATGTTTTTTACGCTGCGCTTGCTTCTGAAGAGCCAGATTAAACCCTTGAATCTAATATCAGATTAATTACTGACTTCTGATAAAACTCTCACTTAAAAATCACTACAGTTTAATTCGAAATCCCTCGGACAATCAGATAAAACATCAATACTTTCATTGAAAAATTTTTCACTGTTTCGTCATGATCAACATTTTTGTAATACTGTAATTCCGATGTAAGCCTAATACGCAAAAACGTATACTTTTTATAATAAACCGAATACGATCAAGCATGATAAATCAGACTTCTGCAATATTCCGCATTACCTTGCTTGTCAAAAATTGAAATTAATATGTGTGCAAATATAAGTTGTCTCCCGATCGGTCGACAATGTGTCAATATGTTTTTAATGGACGTGGCATCCATGAAGGAGGAAAATAAAAGAACGAAACGCCAATTAAAGCACCTCGGAAAAAGTCACGAAGAAAATATTAATAATTCATTCCCAAAATCTCCTCTGAAAAATTCGAGTTACGCTCCAAGTTGGAAGTCACGGCTTCAGGGTATTCTGTATATAGATGTTGTCATTTTTATCTCATGGCCCATCTACTTTTAAACCTACACGATAACGAATACTATTCTGCCGCTCACTCGCTGCGACGAGAGATAAAGAAAATCAGATATGCGGTTGAATATACACGATAGTGACTAACAGATAACTTTAAGAACGAGAAAGGTGCTGCAAATCCTTATCTGTGCACGCTGTGCTTTTTGAAGGTAAAGCGAAGAATCCACGGAAAGTAATGATCTGTAACAAAGAAATGTTTTAAACTGCACAGTTGTTGCTTAGTTAGCGTTGTCGTGTCATTCTTCAGTTAACGTTTTATGAGTTCTCTTCATCTCTTAATAGGCTTCCACTTATATTTTTACGTCATAAGTCGCAGATTGTTCCGTAAGTGTTATCAGATAGACATTACGCATGCAATTATGTATGGCATAAAAAATTTATCGTTAAAATATGTTCATGTAAACATTTACGTAAGAACCGATTGTGCCGCGAGATTTAATTAGATAATATATATCATCATAATTATTCGGATAATTTTTTATTCGGATACTCGACTGGAAATTAGAGTAGGCGCACTGCATTTTTAATATTTTTTTTATTAAAAACGTTTATTCATTTCGAGACAAACTTTATTTAGAGACGTAACGTGTTTTTATCGAATGGTGAAATGAAAGCGTATGTCAAACATACAAAAACACGATTTTTTTTATTAACGGTCATATTGTACCATCTACCTAAGTAACCAGAACTACTTGTGAAAATTACCAACATTAACGTATAGACAAAATTTAATATTTAAGAACATACTTTCAATGCTCATTGTACAACAGAACCGCTGTTGGCAAAATTTATGTTCTGTCGGACCAACAACAGTATCGACCAGGTACATTCTTCCATTAAAGCATTTTTAAGTGCCGCAACTACGGACCCGCTAACTAAGATAATTATTTTCCAGTGCCTGCAGCCTGTTAGCCCTGAGCAAAATTTATTATCGATACAAACTTGTAACTGGCACCGTAAACTGTTACTTCCGGATGCGAAAAAAAACGAAATGCACTACATAACAGTAGGGATACGTAAGTGCAGGCAACACTGTTGCCTCTAGCGATACTCCGCTTTCCCACTCACTTTCATCGACTGCCGATATTCAGGCATAACTATGCAGAACGGAATGTCTGGCCGAACAAACAAAGCACGTGCTGATACACGCCTACATTTTTATGCATGCAGAAACTTTTATTCCGAGAAAGATCAAAGTCAACGTTTTTTCTGGCCGAATTACTAAACATTATTCATAAACTGCGTAAATGCAACGCAAAAGTTTTACGCGATTGTTTTAACCCATTGGCGACGGATGACGCATGTGGACTTTAGTTTTTCCCACTCCTGTCTTCAAATAAATAGATAAACCTATAAATGGTATCTACGGGTGTTTTATATCGGTTTATAATACGGTTGCAACGTCTTGTTTTATTACAAGATGGTCGATACGGGAACTGAAGTTAAGAGTTCGATGCTTATGCTATGCTTAGAAATTCGCCATATGTAATATATGTAATATATTTGTCATTTTCATTGAACAAATCTTGTCGAAAAGTGTCAAGTGATGTAGTAATCCTTGTATTTGTGGAAAAATTGTACCCGGAAATAATGGCAGTTATAAACAAAATATACTATCCATGCGGTTAAAATGAAAAAAAGTAACTATGCAAAGTATAAGCATTGATTCGTTTATTGATTCATATCTCAAATTTACGTAAAAATGCAATTTAGTGCGAAAGTTAAAAAAGCGTAAAGAACACTAACGTAGCAAGAGTAGACAAACAGATGAAAAAAATGTTCGACAGCAAATCCGAACAGTACAATCGCGCTGCATTGAATTCGATTTAACACTTTGACTGCCATGCGTATTTTGCTGTATTAGAACTGCGATGCTATGAAATACTACAGTGTTTGACTGAATTATGCAAAATGTAAATAATGTGCAGGTATTGGAGACCAAAGGATCGCATCACTATTCTAACAATAATTGCTTTATAAAATAATTATTGCTACCCATTGCTAATATTTTGAATCTTCAGTAAAATCTCTTGCGCCGGTAAGCTGTGACCATCACGGCAGTTAAAGTGTTAAATATCATTTTTGTCTTTCTCTTCACCCAAATCCGCAGACAGTCACTCTCAAGTGCAAGGGGCAACGCTAAGTAACAACCAAAGAACAATATATTTCTGCAGTTACACGTTTATCAAATTACATAACGCCAGCAAACCACACTGCCGCGACAAGCGCAGACAATTTTCCCATATCACAGTAACAAATAGTATCCGCGTTCCCTTTCACCAGCCTAACCGCCTCTACAATTCCTCCTTCACCGCCCAAGCTTTCTTGATCATATCGGCCCCTTTCTCGGCTATCATCAACGTAGGCCCGTTTGTGTTCCCGCTCACAATATTCGGCATGATCGACGCGTCGATCACTCTCAGCCTCTCTATTCCGTGGACCCTGAGTCGCGGATCGACAACTGCCCGTCGATCTCCCGCTGGACCCATCCTCGCCGTTCCTACCGGATGAAAGCACGTCGTGGCTGAGTGTCGAAGGTTGCACTCCCAATATTCCCTCGAATCTGGCTTCAAATGTCGACATCCGGTCAACTCGAAATGCTTCAACTTCGCGCCGAATTCTTTAAACGGTCTGGTGTTGAGCAAGTTCTTCAAGTGATCGATGCTGTTCACGAATGTCTCAACGTCGTTGAGGTCGTCGAAGTAGTTTGCGTGGATTCGAACGCGGTCGCTGGGGTCAGCGCTGCGCAGCGATACTTGACCGACGCTCTTCGGTCTCAAGAGCAGTGGACACGTGAACAGGGTGTCCTCCTCTTGATTCCGTTGCATAAGATCCTGTGCCGTGACGTCGTCCAAGTCGAACGCATGGATTATGGCCTCCATCGGTGCTTTTTCCCAGCGTTTGACGCTCAAGTGAAGGAGCTGTATGTCGGGGTACTTGGCTTGGGGGTCCGTGGTGTTGATGTACCCGACTACGTCGAGGGCGTCCAAATTCGCGAGAGCCCCAGTACCGTGTATCAGGAAGTTGTAACCAGCGTCGAGTAGATCGGTCGCTGCGGGTGGAGTACGGGAATGGTTCACGTAGCCCACTTGCACGCCGACCCATATGAGATGGTCCTGCAGATTCTTGCCGACCGGCAGATCGGCGAGGACCGGTATCGACATTTCGTGTAAATGCGCGGCTGGGCCGATGCCTGAGAGCATCAGGATTTGGGGACTCGCGATGGACCCGGCCGAAAGGATCACCTCCTTGGTTGCATTTATTTCTTCCACACTGCCATCTTTCAACGTCACCCTCACCCCCGTTGCCCGGTTACCATCCATCAGCACCTTGTCGACTCTCGCGTTCTTCATCACGTACAAGTTCTTCCTGTCCTTAATCGGCGACAAGTAGGCCTTCGCCGCGCTCATTCGCCGTCCTTGATCCAGGGTACCCAACGTCTTCCCATAACCCACATACTTATCTCCGATCACCGGTTCCAGCTTGTGCAACCCCAACTCACCCGCAGCCGTTATAAACAACCTGCTCAGATCCGCCGAACCATTGTAGTCCCTCACTTGCATAGGCCCCCCGACACTAAGGTACTTCGTGCCCCACTTCTCCACATAATCAGGCTGGCAGTTGACGGACTTCTTGAAGTACGATAGAACTTCATCGTGACTCCATCCGTCGTTGCCCATCGCTGCCCACTCGTCATAGTCCCGATCATTGCCACGAACGTACATCATTGCATTAATCGACGAACTTCCACCCAGACCCTTGCCCTGCGTCCACTTGCAGTGCTTCATCGACTTGCCCAGACAGTACCGCTCATCAGGCTCCACATCATAATAGTAGTCCATCTCCGACTTCTGCAGAAGCAGAAGCAGCGCCGGAATATCGCTGATCGGCGACGGATCGTCGCCGGCTTCTATCAGCAACACCTTCCACTCGTCGACCTCCGTCAATCTATGCGCCAAAACGGATCCTGCCGACCCGGCCCCAACCACGATGAAGTCGAATTCCAGTCTCCCGTCGATTACCTCTCGCGTGCGGTCCGGCGGATAATCCGCAGGCGAACCCAGCGCACATTGTGCAGCCAAAAGCGTGTTCACCAGCTGATGGAAGATGAAACCGCTGCCGCCAGCAGCCGCAGCGCAACTTGCTGCGACGCAGGATTCCATTCTTGCGCTTTCTCGACCAAGTGTGACGGTCGATGCCGGTTGCTGGACGGTCACTGAGTGATTATGTGCATAAACGGTCGTCTGCGTAGGCCTCTGACGGCATCGACGTACTAAACGACTGAGGCTGGAGTCAGGTAATGGGAAGAAAGCTTGCGGCAAGGGAGGAGTTGGCCGTGGGGGCCAGCTGCCGGACGGTCTGAGTGATTATCTGCACGAGCGGTCGTTTATGTTGCACCGTGATGGCGTCTGAGTACCAGACCGAGGCTGGGGACAGGTAATGGAAACGAAGGGGGGTGCGGTGGAATGATGAAGTGGAGAACGACGTTGCACGGAGGCGCACGTTGGACAACTGCCGATGATCCTTTTAAACTGATGCGCTTCTTGTACGTTTGTGACTGCGATCCCCACTTCGGGCTCGTGGGTTGGCCATAGAGAGTGAACACGATTTTGTGTCGTCATGGCTGTGACAGGTGTACCTTGCGTTACCTCAGAGACCGCAGCCTGTTGACCTTGACTTATTTACGTAGCGATGACTGGGAAGAAGTTGCAAATTTGCGCGACTGCATTATCTGATATGGGTTTGTCTGACGGGCGGAAGAGAGAAGTATGCAGAATGGATTGTGTGGCGATGAATAAGAGTCAATAGGTTCCACTTCTGACGGTTGAGAGGGATGTGGTCAGAACGCTTTCAATGATGATTCCATCCTGTAGCTCTGTATTGCACTGTTCGGTGCGCCTCTCTGCTCTGCCGCAATTCAGCTGCGAGATAATTTCGTGGCTATACGATGAACTAAGTGGACGTGCATGAATTTTTTCCTATAGATGGAAACTGGTTCGAATTGCATCGGCGAATTGAGTGGCTTGCGAACGGATTGAAAAAATGTATTTTCGAGCCCAGTTCGGTATTATTGGGACGTGGAGTATAAATACCGCTTGAATATGTGACATTCAGAGTGCGGTGATAAGTTTTGGGTACTTATATGTGTGCATATGTGCCGACTGTTACGGTGGTATTGCGATGAATTATTAAGCGTATGCCAACATGTCAGTGTATGGGATATGTTGGGGATCATTTGAATTTAAAATGTTACGTGCTATATTTAAGTGCATACTTCAAGTGACCATTTAATGCATACAGTGCATTTAACACTTCTAATGGCCCCTTTCTAATGTGCCGGAATTTTAAGTAGAGCTGTGACAGTCATAAATTAAGTCTGAATATACCAATCTTTTTCACACGTACATATGGATATATCTATATGTAGTTGCTCGCCCGTTTTCCTAAATGTATTTTCGGGTATTCATCTAGCTCGGAAAGTCAGAAGCATCTTGTACATTGATAAAAGTCCGTACCATTCGAAGACCCTGTCTTCTATCTCTATACTTACATGACCCATAAAACTGTTTGGCAGAATATTTCGAGAGACATACATATGCGAACGATATTCTTCGGCATAAGATATCAAACTACTTTTTCTCACGATTTAAACTATCTTGACGTACTGTTACCGAGTTCCTCTATCTTCACTTCTACGTAGTAAATATTTATGTTCTCCATGCGACATACATTTTCTTATGGCCATTATCGCGGACGTCCCATGTTTTATTACTTCTAGTATAAATTACGGTACGGTTACGAGTCCTTGTGTTCGCTGATTTAAAAAAAATCAAAGTTATCCTCTGTATGTTTTGCACTATAAAATGGAACATAATGAACTAACGGCTCGCTACTTCTTTGTTAAACTCCGCTACCTGATGACTGACTCACACCGAGAGAACTGTGCCTCATGAATTTCATCTCAACACCAGATTTTCGGGACCGCTTTAAATAATTATAAAAATTGCAATCGTTTTCTAATACATAATTCTCAGTGACAGAAACGACTACAATAACATTCGCGCAAATGTTGCTGACTTTTATTAATACAATGATACAAATATACCGTCTCTGAATTCGGACAAAGGTTGTCAGCATATTCTATTCATTTTATAAACTTCATTACAGGCTTTATTACGCAGAGAAGCTTGATTGCAGGCTTTATTTATTTAAGAAAAAATCTTAATTTTATTCTACATTTCTATATACCGATAAATAATGAATTCTCCAACAATTTATATTTACTAAAAGAGTATTAAATTCGTCCCTGATTATCCCGGTGGATATACATCGTCAAATCATCGAAACTCCGGCAATCATGACGTATTTCAATTTATTATACTTATCACTTGTCGTATGATTTCGGCGAACCTCGGGGTGAACGAAAGCACGTACATATATGTAGTATCTATGAGCATTAATGTTCATTATCGGCAGCTTAACGATAACCTTACGGTTCAGCCATTAATAACAGAACGTTTGTATGCATGTATTTTATGCAATTCGTGATTTTATTCGCCTGATTCTACTGAAATCCCGTTTCATCTAATTAGTGGTTCCCTTTTGTGCAATACTTATTTACAATATTACAATATATATATATGTATATATAATACGGTATTATATAGGTATAAACCGAAATGCGACTGTGCCGATATAACGTAATTTTGATGACTTCACATCTGTATTCTCAGGATTCGGTTCCTTTTGAGGTAGCAGAAAAGTACCTGGAAATACCGGCATTTTACCGATATTTGTAACACCGATTCGATCACTAGTTGTAACAGAAATTGTAAAATCAACTGCTTCTCTTGCTAAAACCGCCGACTACCTTACGTCTGACTGCGTGTAATGTTTACTATCATTTCCGCGGTTGTGTATCTTTACCCTACTTGCGTGTAATGTTTACTCCTTTGCAATGTTCGGACGTTTTTTCGAAGATAAGAGTTCATTGCCTGTTTCATCGCGAAGCAACAATGATCGAAATGCCAAAAGTATTTTCACACGAAGGATTCCCAGTTTTTTATTTCGTATATTTCAATATTTCGTATAATATCAAATTTTGCAATTTATATTCAGTCTTTGTAGTAAAGTCTTACTCGTAGACTTTTATTTAACAAACTTTCGTGTATCTCAATATTTCGTGTAATATCAAATTTTGCAATTTATATTCAGTCTTTGTAGTAAAGTCTTACTCATAGACTTTCATATAACATTTTCTCTTATTTCCAAGTGTAGATTACGCTGACAAAGTTTATCCGGAAAAACGTCAAACACTCTATAAATTGAAATTCAGGTCCTGCTTAGGTTTTCAATTTTCAAATTCTGTATGTCATGTACGTATTTATTTTTCTGAGTAACATCCTATCCATGTGTGTCGGTAAATCTAGTTTTAAATCGGACTGTCTGTCCAATAAAGCGGGGATCCACGGAAGATAACGGTCTGTAACAAAAAACGTAACGTTCAACTGTACAGGTCGTTGCTCAGATAGCTTTGTCACGCCATTCCTACGCTGACGTTTTAAATGTTCCGTTTATCTCGGAATAAACTAACTTTGATCCACTATGTATCATGGCAAGCTGCTATTCGTTCTGTAAATATGACGAGATAAGCATCAATATAACATATATTTTTAAAAAGATAATTAAAGGTCAGGATATTAGTAAATTAGAAGATATAAATGAATTATGTCAAGTCTAGCAATGTTTCTACTAATTCAACAATATGTAAATTGATTATATCAATTTATTTTAAACGAATTTAACTAAACTAATGTATATTTGGCATCTTCAATCGCTACTACAAAATGGCTGTTGGCAAGATTTGTTTACTGTTTGCTAACAATGTCGATGAGCCACGTTCTACAAGGGTTGCAACTACGTACCCACTAAGACCATTTTTTTTCTAATGATTGTAGTCTGCTAGATCCTGGATAGAATTTATCATCGAAAATTTGTAACTGGTATCAGAAACTATTACGTTTGGATGCGAAAAGCGAGATGCATGATGTAACAGTAGGAAACCAGAAGTGCAACACTGTTGCTTTTAACGATGCCCTGATTTCCCACCAATTTGCATCAACTGCCGATATTCAGGCGTAACTATGCAGAAAGAAATGTCTGACCAAACAAACTCAGCACGTGCTGATACACGCTAACATTTCTTTGCATGCTTCAACTTTTATTCCAAGGAAGATCAAAGTCATCGTTTTTGTCACCGAAGAATTAAAGATGTTTTATGAACCATAAACAGCAACGAGTCCTATCTTGAAGTAAATAGATAAACCTATACATGGTATCTTCGGCTATTTTCTAGCAGATGCTTCGTGAGATATAATAGTTGGATACCTTTGAAACTTCTTGTTTTGCTGCGGGTTTATCGACAGTGGAACTATGTTTGAAGCGATAAGACACCAGGCCGACATTAGACTATGCTCCAATATCCATTAGGAAACTTTTTACATGTGTAAACAGTATAAAGTATGTTCACAACCCGCCTGTTATTGCCGAGCATATTACTCAGAAAATGCACTAATTTTGACGATATGATACCATGATTGAAAGTCCATGTTTTTGATTGTACGAATGAAGAAGTTAGGAACCATGACGGATGGCACGTTAAAAATGATTAATTATTATGCAAATTCGTAATCTACCGCCTTTTTCGACGTTATCTTTTTAAGTATCAATTGTCTAAATATTTATAGCAGTTCCTTTAACGTAGAATAACTGAACAAAATACCCGGAATCCAATGTGTTGAGTTGTAGGGATCACAGGAAAATATTTTATCGAGAAGTACCAAGCGGCACGATAGCATTTTTATTCGTCCAAAAATGTCACTGCAAACCGTAGCAATTTGGGACAAAATATATTGTCCGTGCAGTTTATATGAAAAAAAAAAAAAAAAACATAACCATACGGACATTTATATTGTAGAATGGAGCACATATGTATTGTCAATTACATATCGTTATCAAATGGAATGGGACCTTTATGTATTTATATACAGCAAATGCCCTTTAGTACAAAAGAGAAGAACGCAGCGAATAGTAACATAGGACGGAAGGACAGAGACAGCAAAAAGTCTTTCAAGAGAAAACCAAAACACAACAATCGCGCTGCGTGAGACTCAAAGGTTAAACACCGTCGCCTCTAACTTCATACAAACTCGGACACAATTACACAGAACAGAAAGAAATGACACAGGTTAACAGTAAAAGAACAATATATTTATACGATTATACATTTATAAAAGTTTACCGTGCCAAGAAAGCACATCGTCGCGACAAGCGCGCACAATTTTTCATATATTACAGTGACAAATTCTCCCACACTCCCTTTCACCAACTTAATCCCCCTACAGTTCATCTTTCACCGCCCAATCGTCCTTGATCATGTCAGCCCCTTTCTCGGCTATCATATACGTAGGCGCATTTGTGTTTCCGCTCACAACATTCGGCATGATCGACGCGTCGATCACTCTCAGTCCCTGTATTCCGTGAACCCTGAGTCGCGGATCGACAACTGCCCGTCGATCGCCAGCTGGACCCATCCTCGCCGTTCCTACCGGATGATAACACGTCGTGGCCGAATGTCGAAGATTGCACTCCCAATATTCCCGCGAGTCCGGCTCCAAATGTTGACATCCGGACAGCTCGTAATGCTGCAGCGTCGCGCCCAATTCTTTAAACGGCTTGGTATTGAGCAATTTCTTCACGTGGTCGACGCTGTTCAGGAACTTCTCAACATCGTCGGGGTGATCGAAGTAGTTTGCTTGGATTCGCACGGGGTCGCTGGGGTCAGCGGTTCGCAGCGATAGTTGGCCGACGCTCTTTGGCCTCATTAGCACCGGACACATGAACAGCATGTCCTTCTCTTCATTCTGTTTCATGAGGTGCTTTGCCGTGACTTCTTCCAAGTCGAACGCGTGGATTATGTACTCCATTTGCATCTTGTACCAGCGCATGGCGGTCATGTGAAGGAACTGTATGTCAGGGTACTGGGCTTGAGGGTCCGTGGTGTTGATGTACCCGACCACGTCGAGGCCGTGCAAACCCGCGAGAAGCCCAGTGCCGTGCATCAGGTAGTTGTAGGCTGCGTCCATTAGATCGGTCGGTGTGGGTGGACTGTGCGATTGGTTCACGTAGCCCACTTGCACGCCGACCCATATGAGGTGGTCCTGCAGGTTCTTGCCGACCGGCAGATCGGCGAGGACCGGTATCGACATTTCCTGTAAATGCTCTGCTGGGCCGATGCCTGACAGCATCAGGATTTGGGGACTCGCGATGGACCCGGCCGAAAGGATCACTTCCTTTGTCGCTCTTATTTCTTCCACACTGCCATCTTTCAACGTCACCTTCACGCCCGTCGCCCGTTTACCGTCCATCAGCACCTTGTCGACCCTCGCGTTCTTCATCACGTACAAGTTCTTCTTGTCCTTAATCGGCGACAAGAAGGCCTTCGCCGCGCTCATCCGTCGTCCTCGATCCAGCGTGCCCAACGTCTTCCCATAACCCATATACTTATCTCCGATCACCGGTTCCAGCTTGTGCAACCCCAACTCACCCGCAGCCGTTATAAACAACCTGCTCAGATCCGCCGAACCATTGTAGTCCCTCACTTGCAAAGGCCCCCCGACCCCGTAGTACTTCGTGCCCCACTTTTCCACATAATCAGGCTGGCAGTTCATCGACTTCTTGAAGTACGGCAAAACTTCCTCAAAACTCCATCCTTCGTTGCCCATCGCTGCCCACTCGTCATAATCCCGATCATTACCCCGAACGTACATCATCGCGTTAATCGACGAACTTCCACCCAGACCCTTCCCCTTGGACCACTTGCAGTGCTTCATCGACTTGCCCAGACAGGACCGCTGATCCGGCTCCACGTCGTAATAGTAGTCCATCTCCGTCTTCTGCAGAAGCAGAAGCATCGCTGGAATATCGCTGATCGGCGGCGGATCGTCGCCAGCTTCTATCAGCAACACCTTCCACTTGTCCACTTCCGTCAATCTATGCGCCAAAACGGATCCTGCCGACCCGGCCCCGACCACGATGAAGTCGAACTCCAGTCTCCCGTCGATTACCTCCCGCGTGCGGTCCGTCGGGTAATCCGCAGGCGAACTCAGTGCACATTGTGCAGCCAGAAGCGTGTTCACCAGCTGATGGAAGATGAAACCGCTGCCGCCAGCGGCCGCAGCGCAACTTGCTGCGACGCAGGATTCCATCCTTGCACTGTCACGGTCAAGTGTTGCGGTCGATGTCGGCTGCCGGACGGTCACTGAGTGATTATGTGCACGAGCGATCGTCTGTGTTGGCCCGTGGCGGCATCGGAGTATGAGACGGCTGAGACTGGAGGCGGATAATGGGAACGGAGAGAGTGATAAGAGGAGTTGGTTGTTGATGCGGGCTCCGGGCGGCTTAAGTGATTAGGTGGAGGAGCAGTTGGCCACGATGGCCTGCGATGGCATCGGTGTAGACGGAGGCTTGAGTGAGATAGTGGAAACAAAGGGAGAAGTGTGGTGCAGTGATAAAGTACAAAAACGACGTCGCTGGGACGCGCACGTTGAACAACTGTCGATGATCCTTTCGTACGGATGCCCTTCTAGTACGTTTGGACTGCGACCCCCACCTCGGGCTGGTCCGGAGTCCACAGAGGGTGAACACGGTATTGTGTCGTGTGGTTGATGTACGCTGCGTCGCCTTGGAGGTGCGACTTTGTTGACCCTGGCTTGTTTGCGTAGTTATGACTGCGAAGAAGCCGCAAGTTAGTGTGGTGGTGTTGCTTGATGTAAGTGTACCCGGTGTAAACAAGTTCGAATTGCAACGGTGGATCGAGTGATTTGCGGGCGCGTTGGAAGAATGGCGCGGTTTTGCGGGAGGTTCGGTGTTATTGGCACGTGGAGTATGAATACTGTTTGAATAAGGGACGTTGAAAGAGCGGCGGTAAGTTTTGGGTGCAGGTTTATGTGCCGGCAGTTTCGGTAGTGTAGCGACGAACGCATTTATAAACGTGTGCCAACGTGTCCGTTGGATGTCATTTAAATTTAAAATTTAATGTGCTATATTTAAGTGCGCAGTACTGCAAATGACCATTTAGTGCCCATAGTAAAAATGACTCTTTTAATGTCTGCCGTCTAATGTCCCCCCTACTAACGGGCCATAAAGTTAAGGAAATCTACGACAGTTATAAATTAAGTTTTAACGTATCTATATCTTTGACATATCCATACGCGTGTATTTGTATGCATTGGCACGCCCGTTTTCCTTCGCATGTATTTTCAGGCATTCATCCATTTAAGTCAGAAATGTAAAAGCGTGTTATACATCGATAGGAATCCATGCTACTCGAAGACCCTGTGTGACTTCCATCTCCATATATTCATGATCTGTAACAATGAGCGGACGAGTATTTTGAGAGACATACATATACAAACAATTTCTTTCGTTAGCAAGGCATCAGCCTATTTTTCCTTTCGGCTTTCGCTACCTCAATCTATTGTTAGGACACTTCTCGGTCGTTACTTCAACACACACGGTGTGTACAACTTTTCCACACTTTTTCACTCAATAATAGGAACTATTACAGTGAATTTCCAGTGGCTTTCACTTTTACCTCAATTTATAATATTTATCACTTGTAGTAGGATTTCCAGGAACTACGGAGAGATCGAAACCACGTACATTTACTATCTGCGAACATTAATGTTCATTATCATTAGCCTAACGATAGGCTTACAGTTCAGCCATTTACAACAGTCCGTTTGTATGGTTATATTGTATGCATTTCATGATTTTATTCGCCTGATTCTGTTGGGATTCCGTCGCATCTAATTAGTGGCACTCTATTTCATGATATTTGTCGGTACTATATAGGTATTATACCGAAATACGACTATATCAATATAACATAATTTTGCTGGCTTCGTACCGATACTCTCAGAATTCTGTTTCTTCTATGCCAACGGAATAACTACCTAAACATATTGGCATCTTACCGATATTTGTAATACCCAGTCAAACATTATAAACTCAAATAATTATTTTGCTTATGCTACCGTCCAGCTACTGTACGTCTGACTCCGTGTGGAGTTTACTATCAGTTCCTCAGTTGAATATGTTTTCTTTATCTGTGTCTAATATTTACTCCTTTGCCGTGATGGAACGACTTTTGAACGATATCAGTTTATCACTGGTTACTTTATAAAGCATCCATAATCGGTATAGAAAAAGTATACTCACACCATTGTATATAGAATATGCGATTTTTTTCCTGTATAAATAGTATATGGCGGTAAGAATTGCACCTGCGTCTTTATAGAGTTTTTAAATTTACGCAATTTGAAAATCGTAACATTTTTTCACGAACATGTAAATGCATTAAAAAAACGGGAAGGGAAATTGCAAAGATTTAGTCTTATCTGTCGTTAGTTGAAAAGCTTATTCAGTAAATTATTTCACCTTTCCGATAGCTTAGAAGAAAAGATATATGATTACACTCGCCTATAATGGCTAACGGAAAGACTGAATTTTAATGTGATCGGAAAAATATGTAAAATGTCGGCAAGAGTTCCGAGCGATAATGAATATGAGTCATGGAATGTCGATGAGAGGTCAAGTAACTGTGAATACGGATTAGTGGAAAGGAAAATAGGTGTCAGTCTCGAAAGACAGTTCGTTCTTTGAGGATCAACACTACATTTACTGACAGTCCCAATAATTACTAGATCACTTTAATTGACGGGTTTCCGATTTCGCGGGCAGTGGCCGAGAGTGTAACTATTATTTTCCACCAACGTTCAAGATTCTTTATTCATGACATGATATGAATATATATCCAAATTAATTTCCTCCGCAGTCTTCTAATTTTCAATTGTGTGTCATATACCTCCGTGTGTCTCCATAAAACTAGAGTTAAAAGTGCAATCTTCTGTTTACAGACTTTTATTAATTGAGTGATACGAACATATATCCAAATTAATTTCCTCTACAGACTTCAAATTTTCAAATTGTGTGTGTCCTATATCTACATATTTCTCCATAAATCTAGTGCTAGAAGTCCAAGTCTGTTCAATGACTTAACCAAACGTATAGTCGGTGAGACGCCCCCAATGAAACGGTGAATCGTTTATAAAAAACGTTGAATATCTTTATTATGAGAATGCTTTTATGGTACAATTGTTGACTCCGCCTAGTAGTAATAGTTTAGTTTTGTGGCCACGAGCTGCTGATCATGTCAGCTGCTTTCTCCGCCACCATGATGATACCAGCAACAGGATTCGAGTTCGGCACCAGAGGGAATATAGAAGCATCCGCGACTCTGATGTTGGGCACCCCATAAACTCTGAGCTGCGGATCGACGACCGCGTCCGGATCATTGCTAGGCCCCATCCTGCAGGTGCCGGCCTGATGATTCTCCGGGCCGGTCTCCGCTCTGATCAGACACTCCCAGTACGCGTCCGTGCCGAAATGATACCTGCGCACAAGGAAAACGTTACAAACGTCAGACACCGAAACCCCCTGTCTCCCGACCTCCACATTTCCCATAATTTACCGCTTCGCCACTCGATAATTACCCACTCCCGCACTTCGCGCACTAAGTCGCCCGTGCAATCTTATCTCCTGCCACCTTCCGGAAGCCCCCCGCATTACCATTAATATTAATTGAAAGCATAGCAATACATGAAAGCCGTCAAACAAATCAGTCGCGCACATAATCGTCACTCAGCTTATACCTACCCCGTGCACATAGGATGTATCACAGGCTCCAGCCTGAGGTCCCACTTCTTCATCGTCGGCGTCTCCGTCAGCTTGATCACCTTCTTAATACCCTGCACCAACACCTTCAGATCCTTCACGTCCGTGAAGTAGTTCGGATAGATAACCGGCGTGTCCAGCGGGTTCGTCGAGCGCAGCTTCAGGTACCCCCGGCTCTCGGTAATAACCACGGTGGGCCTAGCCAGCAGTTGCCTCCTGCTGGGACACCCGTTCAGCGCGCCGTTCGTGCACTCGAACGGGAGCCCCGTCTTCGGGCACTTCGAGCTGAACCCATCGAAGAACACTTGCAAGTCAGGCACCCCGTCGGCCGCATAACTGCTTTCCAAAAACGCCGTCACCTGCGTCAATCCCGTACTTGCCAGCGGCCCACTCCTTGTCTCCAGGTACTCGTTCACGGCGTCCATCGTCATCGTCTCGTAAGACATGTCCTTAATGCTCATGTGCACTCCAACCGACACGTGGTTGTGCAATGAGCGCCCGACCGGCAGGTCCTTCACCGTCTTTATGCCGAGCTTCGTGAGGTGCTCCTTCGGACCGATGCCGGAGTTCATGAGGATCTGCGGCGAGGCGACGGCGCCCGCCGTCAGGATGACCTCCTTGTTGCTCTTGACGATCCGCTTGTAGCCGTTGCTGTCGACCAACTCGACGCCGTAGGCCCGCTTGTCCCAGTCGTTGAGCAGCACCCTCGTCACGTGTGCATTCGTCACGACACGCAGGTTCTTGCGGTTGTGCACTGGTCGCAGGTAGGCCCTGGATGTGGTACCGCGCATGCCGTTCTCCACAGCCATGGGGGCGACCATAAAGCCAGTTTGGCTGTATTCTTTGAGCTGCGAGGTCCGGTAGCCCAGCTGGCCGGCGGCCTTCAGCAACTCGTCGGCGAACGCCGGTTTATAAGGGAAGTACTGGATCTTCATGGGTCCGCCGGCCTCCGTGCGTCTGTAGCGGTCGGAGAGCATCGACGGGTCGCTGGGATTCTCGGCACGCTCGAAGTAGTGCGTGATCTCGTCGTAGGACCAGCCGACGTTGCCGGCGCGTGCCCATTTGTTGTAGATCTCCGGGTGACCCCGCACGTACATCATGCCGTAGAGGCCACCGGTGCCGGACATCATCTTGCCGCGCGGCCATTTACAGACGCCGCCGGTTTCTGAAAGGGCGTCGGATTATGGGCGTTTGGCGTTACGCTTGGAAGTAGAGATCTAGATGTAACGAGAATCGCGGAGATCGTTTAGGAGGGGTTATTTTCGTGAGGGTGCTTTGCCGTTTGACCGATTACGACAGGTCTTAACACTTGACTGCCGTGATGGTCACTGCTGACGGGCGCAAGAGATTTTACTGAAGATCCAAAATATTCGCAATGGGTAGCAATAATTATTTTATAGATGCAGTTATTGTTACAATAGTGATGCGATTCTTTGGTCTCCAATACCTGCATATTATTTACATTTTGCCATAGTTTAGTCAAACGCTATAGTATTTCATAGCATCGCCGTTCTAATACAGTAAAATACGCATGGCAGTCAAAGTGTTAATCACTTTCGCTGGAAAGACGTGCCATACAAGTCGTAATGCTTTTGTCACAGAATCGCCAACGTGTGGTATGTACGGCGTTATGCGATTGTCACAGAAACAAAAACGACGTGTATGTATTTTATAATCAATCGATGCTCTATATTCCCTCAAAAAACTATGAAAAGTCCTAGGTCGAAAATAATTTAGGTTGGAAAATATAAATCTTTTTCCGATTTCTCTGTGGCATCGAACACTGTGTGTCGCCCCCCAGCGAGTTACACTAGACCTTTCTTGTACACGCGTCGGTGAATTTTTGTCCCAGCCCAGAAACTGTAATATTTCCGGCGAAAAGGGTCCGGGATCCACCTTTGCCCAAACAACCTCCACTCATTACACTCATGAATCGACCTGTACACCTAAACTCCTTCTAAAATTACCTAGACACGCCGTGGCGTGCGGTTCGGTGGGCTCCGTCGTGTATTGCCAGTCCAAAGACGAGTTGACTGCGTTGAAAGCTAGTCCCGGGATGGCCGTCATGACTGGCTCCTCGGGGCCAGCTTCGATCAACAGCACCTTCCACCATGGGTTGTCACTTAAACGTCTAGCAATTACTGGCCCAGCCACGCCGGCGCCGACCACTATGAAATCAAACCTAAACATTGCTGTAAGTCATCATGATGTCGACTGCGGACACATTACGAGTAAATGAGTCGATTCCGAAGAAGAACAGGATGAGAATCGGGTTGTTTCGCACAAAGTTTCGCCTGATTCTCGTGCAGAAGAAAATAGGTGATAGAAAATATAGAATAGGTAAAATAGGTGATAGAAAAAAACGAAAGGAATGCAAGAGTGTGGATTTCTGGGTTTACAGAGTGCGTTTGTTTATGAGGATAGCGTAATTTAGAAGGATACAGGAAGTGCAAGGGGTCCCGGGGTTTGCAGATTGCCTTTGTGGACAAGAATAGTGTGATGGAGAAGGACATACGAAGTGCACGGGGTCTTGGGGTTTAAAGAGTCCGTTTGTGGACAAGGATACCGTGATTGAGAAGGATGCAGGAAGTGCAAAGGGTCTCGGTGTTTAAAGAGTACGTTTGTGGACAAGTATACCATGATTGAGAAGGATGCAGGAAGTGCAAGGGGGCTCGGGGTTTAAAGAGTGCGTTTGTGGACGAGGTTCGCGTGATTGAAAAGGATGTAGGAAGTGCAACGGGTTTACAGATTGCATTTGTGGACGAAAATGACGTGATTAAGAAGAATGTAGGAAGTTCAAAGGGTCTCAGCGTTTACAGATTGCGTTTGTGGACAAGAATACCATGATTGAGAAGGACACAGGAAGTTTAAAGGGTCTCGAGGTTTACAGATTGCATTTGTGGACGAGGATCCCGTGATTGAGAAGGACAAAGGAAACGCAAGGAGGCAGTCTCAGGGTTTTCGACAGTTGGACGAGTTTGGTTGATGTTTAGAGGTCGGTGGACAAGGAATTGTTTATTTTGTGTCTTGTGCGTCTTGCGGCAGTGGTGGTCTGACAACCGTGGAAGGAGTGTTTACTTTTCGGGTTGGACGTTGACTGTCGAGCGGATCGCATTGGAAGCGGAACGCGGTGAAATGTTACGGAATACGTTTGAATTGTGAAAAGTGAAAGTATTGCGGTGATACCGGAGACCAGAGGATTGGAACGCTATTCTAATGTGAATTATATTTTCATAAATACACACTGGTGATTGCGCATTTTTTGCATTTTCCGTAAAATCTTTTGCACCGGTCACTTCTATATGTATTTTTACATCATCTCCTCTTCGCATAGCATAACGATTTCCGAAACTACCATTTCATACGGAACGTTCCACAATTCACCAGCGAATTAACTCATCCGAGTACAAAGGATTGAATGCAAACTTGCTGATACAACCAACACATTTCTAAAACTTGAACAGATCACACCGTCACAATTCAATGCACAATCACAAGAACTTACGGTAATCGCCTGTATGCACGAGAAAACTACGCACCATTCTCCGTCGGGCACGTCGTCCCTGCCGAGTCGTCGACAGGGATCAGCGATGTCGCACGTCGTGCTCATGACATTTTGAACGAGCGTCATGAAGGCCGTGATCCCTCCGCAAGCTGTGTTCATGTACTTCGTGTCTTCGAACTTGCAGTCGCAACATCCCGCTCGCTCCATCATCGGTTGCGGCGCGAAGATGTTACCTATCGGACTGAACTGCAGAGCAAAGCAGTTGGGTTAAAATCGTTTGTCAAAGTACAGGAAATTATTATTTTTATTGGACAAGTGACGAAACTTGGGAACGGTTGGATTTACGGAAAAGTATGTGGGTATTCAACATTATCTGGAAATGTATTATACAAGTACGTGGCGCGTAGAATTTGGAAATTGGAAGCCTGTGGTGAAAATGGATTTAGGATGTTTGGAAGAACACAATGTACTTGAGTAAAAAGTCTTAGTAAACGTAGGTCGAAAATAAAAAAACTACAGGCAATTATTATTTTTATCGGACAAGTGATGAAGCATGGCAAGGGTTAAATTTACGGAAAAGTATGTGGGTATTCAACATTATCTGGAAATGTACAGGTACATGGGACGTAGAATTTGGAAATTGGAAGCCTTTGGTGAAAATGGATTCGGGATATTTGGGAGAACACAATGTACTTGAGCAAAAAGTCTTAGTAAACGTAGGTGGAAAATCAAAAGAATACATGAAATTCTTAGTTTAATCGAACAAGTGACGAAAATGGCAAGGTTTAGATTAACGCAGGATTTATGGTGAAGTATATGGGCATGCGACATTATCCGAAGATGTGCAGATATGTGGGACGTAGAATTTGGAAATCGGAAACCTGAGGAGAAAATGGACTTGGAATGTTTGGAAGCATGCAATGTACTTGAGTAAAAAGTCTTAGTAAACGTAGGTGGAAAATAAAAAAAAATACATGAAATTATTAGTTTAATCGCACAAGTGACAAAAATGACAAGGATTAGATTAACGAAGGATTTATGGTGAAGTATATGGGTATATGACATTATCTGGAGATGTACAGGTACGTGACACGTAGAATTTGGAAATTGGGAGCCTATGGTGAAAACGGATTTGGGATGTTTGAAAGAACACAATGTACTTGAGCAAAAAGTCTTAGTAAACGTAGGTGGAAAATAAAAAAAAGTACATGAAATTCTTAGTTTAATCGCACAAGTGACAAAAATGGCAAGGATTAGATTAACGAAGGATTTATGGTGAAGTATATGAATATGTGACATTATCTGGAGATGTGCAGCTACGTGGGACGTAGAATTTGGAAATTGGAAACCTGAGGAGAAAATGGACTTGGAATGTTTGGAAGAATGCAATGTACTTGAGTAAAAAGTCTTAGTAAACGTAGGTGGAAAATAAAAAAAATACATGAAATTATTAGTTTAATCGCACAAGTGACAAAAATGGCAAGGATTAGATTAACGAAGGATTTATGGTGAAGTATATGAATATGTGACATTATCTGGAGATGTGCAGCTACGTGGCACGTAGAATTTGGAAATTGGAAACCTGAGGAGAAAGTAGATGAGTATGTACGGAAAGTTGGGAAAAATACACTTTAGTGAGTATACTACTGAGTTACTAAATGCGGTTCGGAAAGTAATTTTGACGTACAGGGTGATAAGAAAAAGCATTCTTGGAATATATCCTTATCATATTAGGAACAAGTAAAGTAGCGTACTATACGTAGAATTAGAAATGAGTTTTGATACACGCAACATCCAAAAAAACTCTTAATATACATAACTCGAAAATTCATTTGGGTATACAAGCTATATATTCGTAGTATTCTTTTACTAACTAAATTCTACCGCAGCCGTTGGAAAATAATAGCAACCCTATCCGTAAACTAGCCTGTCAAAATTGACGGGTGCCATAAATCTAGCGTTAAGCGTTCTATCAAAATATACTAACCAGTGCAGATGTTGCTAAGCCCGTGAACATTTTACGCTCTGAGGAGCAATGGTGCTCGTTCCGGGACGTCAGGGAATTCTTAAATATGCTAATACACCGTCTTTTTCCGCGATCACGCGCAATTGACTATTGCGTGTGACGGTTAACACGTAATAAACTATATTTTCACGCAACTACACGAAACCGCGAAAAGTTAGACAAATAAGTGTAACGCCACGGGAAGTCGAAATGCACAGAAATATTTTTTTCGCCAGAAGGATATGTGCGTCGCCGTAAGAAAACAAAATGCGCGTGAATGTTTTTTTATGTGCCGCCTTGCGTGAAGGCTTCCCACTCTCAAGAAGTTTTCCAGGATTCTATTGGTGGAAAAATGTTTATCTAAATATACTTGGAAACGAACTTGTAGCAATGCGCTATCATTGCACATTTCTTATGAAACGGTTGATTTGTATCGACGGACACGGAAAACATAGTTTTGGCGGATAATGTATTCCTATGCATGACTGCGGCAATGATCGGGAAGATTAAGTCACGCGAGTATCGAGCATATTGTTAACACTTAGCCAGCCTTCCGCTTTTTCCTTGGAAAAACGTCGCCTTTTATTTTGCCCGCCTTTTCGCTCGTTACTTAGTCAGTCTTGAACCGGACCTACTCCGCGATTCATCGAATACCTTCGCTGCTTTCGTAAAATTGAAATTTGCTCAATTAAAGTTAATGAAAGATGTTACATTATATATATTATATTTGAAAAAAAATTGAGAATATGCTATTTGTTTCGAATTTAATCTGCAAATTATGAACTTCGTCTTTAATTTTACATTTTGCGTGAACTACAAATAAAATTTAATTATGTTATTTATTTTTAGTTTCACGTCTTTATAAGTTTATTACACGCATTTATACGTATGTGCTTATTACATGTATTATTACAGGCAATATAGGATCTTTACTATCAAATATTGAGTCATTTTGTCATTTTGTCCGTGGACATCATTCTTATACGCTCCTTGTCTATCAAGTGGTATATTTGATAAAGTCGTTCAAGCAGCGAAGATTAGTCTCTCTTACTTGCGATAAACGTACGTTATGTGTAGCACACGCGGTTGGCTAAGTGATAAGTACGTAAATCGTGGCAAGCGTATGTCGCGATATGCTCGATTACAAATTATCGTTATCTGTATTCTTACCCTTTCAATAACGAAGAAGTAGTACTTATGCAACAAATACTGTTTAAAAATTAAGTATATATGAACTGTGTTAACATTTGCACGAAAAATTAATAACACGAGTCTAACTCGTGATCAAAATGTTTATATCCTATCACACATACATATGCAAAAAACAAAACTAAATATTTTTTCAAAATTGTTAAGTTCATTTGAATTCGACAAGCGCAGCATTGCATGAAGTAAATAAGCTATTTTACAGGTACTCGTAAGACATCATTTGTTCCAAGTTCTGACAATAGGTCCGCACACCTTTACTGAGTTAAATACTACGGTAAAGCGTTAACACGTTGACTGCCATGATGGTCATCGGTGACCGGCGCAAAAGGTCTCACGAAAAATTCAAAAAATACTCAAGCAGTAGCATTTATAATTTTGTAAATGCAATTAATATTAAATAGTAGTTCAATTCTTCGGTCTCCGATACCTTCGCATTATTTTCATTTGTACAATTCAATGATATTCTGTAGTACTCCATCACGTTGCGGTTTTAATATAGTAAAATACACACGGCAGTCAACGTGTTAACAAATTTGTATATCCTATCACACATATATACATAAAAAAAAATTAAATAATTTTTCAAAATTTTCAAGTTGATTTGAATTCCACAAGCGCACCATCGCATGAAGTAAATAAGCTACTTCACAGGTAGCCGCAAGACATCACTTGTTCCAAGTTTTGACAATAGGTCTGCACACCTCTACCGAGTCAAATACTACGGCAAAGGGTTAACACGTTGACTGCCACGGTAGTCACCGGTGACCAGCGCAAAAGATTTCACTAAAAATGCAAAACATTCGCAATGAAGCCTATTTGCAATCTTCTAAAAGCGATTGATATCCGAACGGTGCTTCAATACTTTGTCTTCTAATAACTTTGCGTACCTTCATTTTGCACAATTTAATCATACTCTGCAGTATTTCATCGTATCGCGGTTTTAACATAGCAAAGTACGCGGTGATCAGCGCAAATGATTTTAGTACAGATGCAAAAAATTCACAATGAAGCCTATTTGAAATCTTGTAAAAGCGATTGATATCAGAACGGTGCTTCAATACTTTGGCTTAACACAAATCTGCGTACCTTAATTTTGCACGATTTAATCATATTCTGCAGTATTTCATCGCATCGCGGTTCTAAAATAGCAAAATACGCTTGAGCAAACTACGCAAAAGATTTGATTAAAAATGCGAAAAATTCGGAATGAAGCCTTTTTGCAATCTTGTAAAAGCGATTGATATCCGAACGGTGCTTTAATACTTTGTCTTCTAATAACTTTGCGTACCTTCATTTTGCACAATTTAATCATACTCTGCAGTATTTCATTGCATCGCGGTTTTATCACAGCAGAATACGCTTGAGCAAAATACGCAAAAGATTTTACTATAAATGCAAAATATTTGCAATGGAGCCTATTTGCAATCTTGTAAAAGCGATTGATATCAGAACGGTGCTTCAATACTTCGGCTTCCAACAACTCTACGTACCTTCATTTTGCACGATTTAATCATACTCTGCAGTATTTCATCGTATTGCGATATTAACATAGCAAAGTACGCGGTGATCAGCGCAAATGATTTTAGTACAGATGCAAAAAATTCACAATGAAGCCTATTTGCAATCTTGTAAAAGCGATTGATATCAGAACGGTGCTTCAATACTTTGGCTTAACACAAATCTGCGTACCTTAATTTTGCACGATTTAATCATATTCTGCAGTATTTCATCGCATCGCGGTTCTAACATAGCAAAATACGGTTGAGCAAAATACGCAAAAGATTTGATTAAATATGCGAAAAATTCGGAATGAAGCCTATTTTCAATCTTGTAAAAGCGATTGATATCAGAACGGTGCTTCAATACTTTGGCTTCCAACAACTCTGCGTACCTTCATTTTCCACGATTTAATCATACTCTGCAGTATTTCATCGCATCGCGATTCTAACGTAGCAAAAACACCCTTGGCAGTCAACGTATCAACACTTTCCTAACGAGTCCTTACGCTTCAGGCCGCGAAACTTCAATCGTCCCGCGCAACGACCGTCGACCTTAACCCACGCGATAATGCCCGCATCTTCGGTATAATTCGCCGAAACGCTGTGCCGGATCGTTTGCACGGCATATTCACACGGTCGACTTACGTCGAGTCCGCCTCGACCCGCTGTTTCTTTTTCGACCGTCGACTCCTTTGTACCGCGCGGCGCCGTACTTTCTACGTACTAGAATCGGCGATGTGTTAAGAAGTGCCCGTACTCACCGAGAAGCCGTTGAATGGATCCGCGAGCGCAACCTGCGCCAGGATTACCGGTACGAAGAGCAGCCGCATCTTTCCGATTCGGCGGCCAATAGCATCTGAAAACAGATCGCGGGAAAAAATTTAATGCGGTCGCCTGAGAAATACGCACGGCTGATTGGCCGACACGGGCGGACAGTGGTCTACCATTCGTCCCGCTGATACACACATGATCGATTAAAATCGCTCGGATCAATTCATGCGCGCAAAGTGTTGCAACCGCCGGCTCGTGTAATGAGAACAACTGCCCGCGTAAAATGTCACGTTGTAATTTAGACTCTGATGTGCCCGGCGGTATTTATAACGCGGTGCCGATGAATCAGAGATTGATAGATGGGGGATCGCACATCTGAGGAGTGCAGTCGGAGATAAGGAACCTTTCGTAAGCTTCCGGCTCGCGCGTCGTGATCGGAAACAGGAATTTCCGCAGATTCCTGGGAAGACGGAACCGATTTCTGAAAATTTTGATCAGGTAACACGTATGTAGGATTATATGACTAGAGCGTGTACTTATAGATAAATGACGATTCATAGGCTTCCAGTTTAAATCGTGTTGTGAACGGAAATAGGAATTTCCGCAAATACCTATGAAGACATTGGGACCGATTTCTGAAAATTTTGATCAAGTAACGCGTATGCAGGATCGTATGTCTAGAATGTGTAGTTATAGATAAGCGACGATTCATAGGCTTCCACTTTAAATTGTGTTGTGAACGGAAACAGGAATTTCCGCAAATACCTATGAAGACATTGGGATCGATTTCTGAAAATTTTGATCAGGTTCGTCGTATACAGGGTCGTACGTCTAGAGCGTGTGCGTATAGATAAGGAACGATTCATAGGCTTCCTGTTTATTCGCGTTGTGAATGAAAACAGGAATTTCCACAAGTACCTATGAAGACATTGGGATCGATTTCTGAACATTTTGATCAGGTTCCACGTGTGTAGGATCGTACGTCTAGAGCGGGTACTTATAGATAAGGTACGATTCATAAAATTTCAGTTCATTCGCGTTGTGAACGGAAACATCAACTTCCGCAAATGCTTATGAAGACATTGGAATCGATTTTTGCAATTTCGAGCAGGTTCCACGTATGCAGGATCGTATGTCCAAATACCTGGTAGCTTATCGGTCACCCGTTTTGGGCGACGTGACTTTCAGCGTGCGAAGAAGCACGTCACAAAATCGGCAAAATTTCGGAATCGAAGGAAACGGCGAAACGTTACCAGAATTTTCGTTCGCACGTACTTCGACTGCACAATATTCAGCCGATCGCGCATATTTCGGCGATCTTGGAGTCGAAAGACGCATATCTCGATGCGTCGAGCACTCAGCGGAAACCGTGAAAATTTGACGGAAATTTAATTTGCAGGCACCCAGAATTTGCAGGCAACTCAGTCATTCAGAATTTCTTACGCACGCATCTCGATGCATCGAGCACTCAGCAGAAACCGTGAAAATTCGTCCGAGATTTAATTTGCGCGTATTTCGACATCAGAGAGTCGAAAGACGCGGGCGAAATGTTATCCGTAACTTGGTACGCGTATATCCTGATGAATTTGATACTCAGTAGAGGCCGAGGAGCCTTGTCTGAAAATTTGGCCGCATGGATATTCATACGGTCGCATGCTTTCTAGTGGATCGGTGTCGTAAGAAGATATGAAACCTTGTCTGAAATTCCTTTCGCGCGCATCTCGATGCATTTGACGCTCAGCATAAGTCGAGAGGCCTTGTCTGAAATTCGGCCGTATGGTATTCATACGGTCGCATGCTTTCTAGTGGATTGGTGTTGTAAGAAGCTGTGAAACCTGGCCTGAAATTCCTTTCGCGCACGTCTCAATGCATTAGATACTCAGTAGAAGCAGAGAGATGTTATCTGAAAATTCGGCCGCATGGGATTCACACGATCGCATGCTTTCTAGCGGATTGAAGTCGTACGAATCTACAAGATTTCGGCTCAAACGTCTTTCGCGTGCATCCCATTGCAACGAAGACTCAGCAGAAGCCGTGAAACCTTATCTGAAATTTCAGCCACATCGTATTCAAACGGTCGCACGTTTCCGGTGAATCGACGGCGAGAGAAGCTACGAGACTTTGCCCGGCATTTATGTCGCCCGCATCTCGATGCATTGGACACCCAGAAGGAGCCTCGCCCGACATTTCGGCCGCACGGCTATTCATGCGGTCGCGCATATTTCGGTGAACTGGAGTCGTAAACCTACTGAACCTTATCTGAAATTTCGTTCGCACGCATCTTGATGCGTCAGACACTCAGAAAGCCACAGAACTCCGACCAAAATTTCGGCCACGTAAATGTACATATGATCGCACGTTTTCCAGCGGATGGGATCGAAAAATGCAACAAGATCTTACCTGACATTTCAGCGGTAAAATATTACCTAAAATCTCCTACACGCATCCCGATGCATCGACCACTCCGAAAACCACAAAAACTCGCCCGCAATCCCAACTATATAGTTACTCACACATTTTCCGGTCCATCGATGCGAAAAATGCCACAAAACTGTACCGACCACTTCGTTCGCGCGTATTCCATTGTAAAGGGTTCAAACTAGCGGCCAAACATTAACGAAAATCTC
Organism: Cryptocheilus praepositus; assembly: GCA_033815515.1. NCBI lineage: Eukaryota > Metazoa > Arthropoda > Insecta > Hymenoptera > Pompilidae > Cryptocheilus > Cryptocheilus praepositus. Next base: position 1,235,474 of record JAWWQZ010000141.1, on the reverse strand, counting down.
CTACACACTTTCCGTCCAACAGATCCGAAAAATGGCACAAAACCTCACCAGATATTTCGTTCGCCTATATTCCATTGCAACTAGTTCAAACTAGCGGCAGAACATTACGAAAAATCTTCTACCTTCTTTCCGCCCGACAGATTCGAAAAATGCCACAACACCTCACCTGACATTTCCTTCTCCCATATTCCGTCACAATAAGTTCAAATTACCGAAAATCTCCTCCACGCGTCCATCATTCCGAAAACCTCGGTTCCCCGGCCGTGATCTGAACCGCACAGCTACTCACACGTTTTCCAATTGATGGATCCGAAAAATACCACAAAACTCTATCGGCCACTTCGTTCGCGTGTATTCGATTATAAAAAGTTCAAACTAGCGGCAGAACATTACCGAAAATCTCCTATACGCTTTCCGTCCCACAGGTTCGAAAAATGCCACAATACCTCACCTGACATTTCGTTCGCCCATATTCCATTGCAATAAGTTCAAAGTAGCGGCAGAACATTACCGGAAATCTTTTCCATGCATCCATCACTCCGAAAACCTCGGAACCCCTGCCGCAATTTCAACCACACAAGCTACTCAGAAGTTTTCCGACCGACCGTTTGGAAAAATGCCACAAAACCTTACCTGACATTTCGTTCGCCCATATTCCATTAGAAGTTCAAAGTAGTGGAAAAACATTACCAAAAATCGCCTACGCGCTTTCCGTCTCACAGATTCAAAAAACGCCAGAAAACCTCACCTCACATTTCCTGCTCCCATATTCCATTGCAACAAGTTCAAATTACCGAAAATCTCCTTCACGCGTCCATCCCTCCGAAAACTTCGGAACCCCGACCGCGATTTCAACCACACAGTTACTCACACGTTTTCCGGCCGACCGTTTGGAAAAATGCCACAAAACCTTACCTGTGTTTCGGTCCGCGCGGGTCCCATCGCACCGTGCGGCAAGCGGCGGCAAAGGCTTACCTGCAATTTGGTCCGCGCGTGTCTCAGCCGCACAGGTATATCATACGGTCTTGCGCGACATTTCGGCGACATCGGGGCGCGCCGAGGGACGTGGAGAAAAGCGTCGGACACGTGGAACTGGCCGGGAGCCGCGCGCGAAAGGGCTCGCACACGACGGAGAACTCATCCGAGACAGTTGACCGGAGGCCGTCCTCTGCGGTCTGCGTGAAAGCTCGCCGATGCACACCAACGACTCGTCCATTTCCTCGCCCGGCGCGGATCGTTTGGCAAGAGAAGGCGCGTATATCGGGCAGCCACGCTAGACACACTAATTAAGCGGCCCTCCCGCTGTGTGTGGCTCACTCTCGCCGAGAAGGAAACACCCGTGACGTGACGTCATCCCGGAGACGTTGCCCGAGAGAGAGAACCGGGAGGGCGTCCGGCGAAGATTAACGGCCAGATAGACTTTCGTCGCACGCACGAAAGCGAGCTCGGAGGTACATTCTATGCGCTCTCGAAAGATGCATTCGGGGGCCGCGGCCGATTCACTTTGCCCGCCGGTTGGCCGAACGTTTCGGCGGCAGCGGGAACGCGTCGGGGCGCTTTTTAAATTGCAGATGGCGCCCGGGTGAGGGAACCCGCCGAGAGGGGGCAGGAAGTGCGCCACGAATTTTGGGGGACGCCGCTCGCTGGAGGGGACGGCAATAGGTATGGCGTTGACCGGAGAATGTAGTGTGTTCGCAAAATTTGACCGGTGGGCCTGGACGTTGAAAAGAGTGCGGGGGCATCGTCAAATTTGGAGCGGACTGTGGGGTGATCAGTAACTGCGCGGTATTTTGTAAAGGTTTGTCGACTCTGAGATACTGGCCATTCTTAAATAACATATTTTGAGGCATTTGTATATTCTGTCGCCTGGATCAGGGAGGTTAGCAAGGCGGCAGGATGTATAGCCCGAATTTTGGGGGACCCCGTTTGGTGGAGGGGATGGCAATAGGCATGGCGTTGACCGGAGAATGTAGTGTGTTCGCAAAATTTGACCGGTGGGCCTGGACGTTGAAAAGAGTGCGGGGGCATCGTCAAATTTGGAGCGGACTGTGGGGTGATCAGTAATTGCGAGGTATTTTATAAAGATTTGTCGACTTTGAGATACTGCCCATCTTTAATGCCGTATTTTGAGGCGTTTGTATACTGTGTCGCTTGGATATGGGAGGTTAGCAGGGGAGGCAGGGGGTACGACACGAATTTTGAGGGACGCCGTTCGGTGGAAGGGAAGGCAGAAGGTATAGCGTCTTTGCAAAATTTGACCAGTGGGCCTGGACATTGAAAAGAGTGCGGGGGCATCGTCAAATTTGGAGCGGACTGTGGGGTGATCATTAATTCCGAGGTATTTCGTAAAGGTTTGTCGACTTTGGGATACTGCCCATTCTTCAATACCGTATTTCGAGGGATTTGTACATATATTGTGTCGCCTGGATCAAGAAGACTAGCAGGGGGCAGGATGTACAACACGAATTTTAGGGGACGCCGTTCGGTGGAAGGGAGGGCATAACGTATAGCGTCTTTGCAAAATTTGATCGGTGCGTCTGTACATTGAAAAGAGTATGGAAGCATCTTAAAAATTGGGCGCAGATTGTGGCGTGGTTATTAACTGCGTGGCATTTAATAAAGTTGTCCGGGCTTTGAGAGTAGTGTCGATTCTGCACTATCACATTTCGAGACCTTCTTATACTATCGCGGTTAGGTGGGGCAGGCAGTATTAGCACCGAACGCGAAATATAACGCATTTACAAAATTGTAATGTGATTCCGCACGTTTGAAACAGCACAATGATGTCTCAAAAATCGAATATCGCGGTGTCGTAATTAATTACATTTAAGAGCACTGTCAATTTTTGCAATAGTATACTTTAAAACATTTACCGGAAGTAAAGCAGAAAGTATGACTACCGTGCGACGAATTGAAATTTCCGAAATTTCAACCGTCCCTCCACAAGTTCCAAAGAACGCATCGACTCCTTCATAATCGCGTCCTGCGGCGCCATAATTAGTTGTGCACTACCTTCAACAGTTCTTCAGCTTTCAAGACTAGCTATCATTTTTGCAATACCGTCTTTTGCACCATTTTTATATCGATCCCAACAAAACCGCGACATCCCGTTCAAAAGCTGCACGCTTAAGTGGCGTCTAGAAGACGTGGCCAGACATTGTGTACGCGGAAGATGAGTGTGCAGAGTACGCGTGGCATTAGTGAATGGTGATGTTGCACAGGAGGCACGGAGGTTTGAAACGTTTGAAAGAGGAATGAGCGTTTCATAAGTGTGATTATCGTTGGAAGGCGTTCTAACGTTGAACGCGTTAGCGGTGTCGGCGGTTATCGAATTCAGCGTGTTACAGAGACACAGACGAGCACGTACATTGACTTTCAACGAACAGTCACTGCATGACGTCATTGCGATTAAAAGCCGGAAAGGCACATTTCACGGATTAAGCATAAGAGAACGCGTTTGACACAGATAGGCGGATTCGACGTCTCATAGAAGTCTATTGCACTGATACTGTTGTTACAATATTTCGCGTATTGTTGAAACTGCACGGTTCTTCGATGCTGTACTATTAATTTGGGAGATTTCGGAAAACATCTACACTCGAAGGTATATAAAGAAAATGTCTTAAATGAGCGGCGCTTCTATAATGTAAGAGAAGACCTGAAGATTTACCGAGACTACGGTGCTTTGTTAAAAAATATTTTATCGTTTCATCTGAAACGAGCTTCGTCAGAGCTCCTGAAAGCAGTAGGTGTTCTGATTGAAGGAAGAGCGCGTAGGAATGATTGACCCTGAACGTCAGGACAAAGATTTCTTTGAAGACGCATCCAGGAACACTAACTGTACCAAATTCCACTCCGGATTACGGACTTCCTGGTCATTACGAATGTATCTGATCCCCTGCTCTTTTGTAAATGTTAATGCGGTCCCCCCGCTCTCCGAAATGACCGTTTTACGAACAAATTCCACTACCCACTCTTAAGCCACAAAGCAGCGTTGAACCAACAGCCCAAACGCGTTAGATGCAAACGAAAGATTGTCACGCTAAATTATAAACGCCTCCCGCCGGGATTTGCTGAATCTACGTTCAGTCATCAACCTCGAACGTTTGAACAGCAACGCCTCGTCGTGAACAATCGAGCGACTTTTCTAAAAAAGAACCGCAAATGACCGTTTACCCCGCGACGAAGGTTGAACTTCTATTTCCAACCACATTCTCCGCGGTTTCCCTTCTAAAATCACACATGCCGAGCACGTGCGCCGACGTCGAGCCACGTATACAGATGCACACGTGCACGTATGCTAATTTTAAACGGTCCTAATGAAAGTAACCCGCGTAATTGTTCCGACGGACGATCGGCGGTAGATGAAGCTCGGTGAGAAATTCTGCGACTCTCACTTCTGATCGATTACTTTCGAAAGTACGTCCTCTTACCGTCGCTTCTATATCATTTAAGAGGCTGCTTGCCCGATGCACCGATCTACTCTTACGCGCTGGCTCCGTTTCTTTCGGAAAAGTGAATCTGCCCCGTCGAAACGTTCTTGTTCGGGCACCGGATTCGTATCGTTCGAGAAATGCATCGGCATGACTTTCTCCGAGTCGGGCACGCGGAGTGCAATAAGTGAGGTGAACGCATTCTAATGCCGGGCAAACTGAACGCACGCGCACCCGGTGATAGTATTGGGTTGGTGGATAACGGTGACATTCGTCAATGCGGACTGTTGGATAACTGAATAAATGCAAGTGAACGTATTAGATGAAAATTCATTTTGTTCACGGCGGAACTTGCTTCTAGAACAAATGTGCACAAGTCTGATGTGCTTCGGATAATTGTATAACGCGCCGTGATAGTTCGTAATGTAATTTATATTTGTAATATTCGTTAATGCAAATTATTGGATAACTGAATAAATGCAAGTGAATGTATTAGATGAAAATTAACCAATAAAAGCGAGGAAACGTAGCAGATGGAAATTCATTTTGTTTTCACCGGAAGCTTGATGTGCTTCGAATAATAGTATTGAAAAGTTTGATGTGTTTCGAATAATAGTACTTTTGACATTCATCAGCGCGGATTATTGAATACCTAAATAAATGCAAGTGAACGTATTAAATGAAAATTCATTTTGTTCACGCCGGAACTTGCCTCTAGAACGAATATGCAGAAATCTGATGTGCTTCGGATAATAGTATAACGCACCGTGATAGTTCGTAATGTAATTTATATTTGTAATATTCGTTAGTGTAAATTATTGGATAGCTGAATAAATGCAAGTGAACGTATTAGATGAAAATTAACCAATAAAAGCGAGGAAACGTAGCAGATGGAAATTCATTTTGTTTTCACGGAAGCTTGATGTGCTTCGAATAATAGTATTGAAAAGTTTGATGTGTTTCGAATAATAGTACTTTTGACATTCATCAGCGCGGATTATTGAATACCTAAATAAATGCAAGTGAACGTATTAAATGAAAATTCATTTTGTTCACGCCGGAACTTGCCTCTAGAACGAATATGCAGAAATCTGATGTGCTTCGGATAATAGTATAACGCACCGTGATAGTTCGTAATGTAATTTATATTTGTAATATTCGTTAATGCAAATTATTGGATAGCTGAATAAATGCAAGTGAACGTATTAGATGAAAATTAACCAATAAAAGCGAGGAAACGTAGCAGATGGAAATTCATTTTGTTTTCACGGAAGCTTGATGTGCTTCGAATAATAGTACTTTTGACATTCATCAGCGTGGATTATTAAATAACTAAATAAATGCAAGTGACGGTATTACATGAAAATTCATTTTGTTTACGCCGGAACTTTCTTGTATAATGCATATGCATACGTCTAATATGGTTCGAATAATAATATAATGCACTATGTTAGATCTACGTGCAATTTATGTTTGGGATATTTAACAACGCAGATTATTCGACAATTTAATAAATGCAGCCGATTTGCTTCGAATAATTCGACAATAGATTATCATAGGCTTGAGGATAATTTATGGTTGCAACATTAATATCATTAAATACGAGTAAACATAGTAGATAAAAATTAATTTTTTTCTCACCGCAATTTGTTCCTGCAATCTGGTGTGCTTGGGATAGTACTACATTATACCAATATTACCTGAAGTGTAATTTATGTTTGCCATATCCATTAACACGGATTAGTAGACAATCGAATGAATGCGAGTAAAGGTTATAAGTAAAATAAATTTGTATCCACCGCAGTTTGCTTCTACTTTGAAACGGAAACTTCATGCGATATCATCATCATTAATATTCGTGATAACCACCATCGCGAATTATTGGCACAATCAAATAAATGCGGGCGAACATAACCGATGAATATTATTTTGTTTTCACTGCAGCTTCTACACCGAATACACGGAAGTCTGGCTTGCTTCAAACAGTGCCATAGTACACCAGGACAGTTTTAAGTACAATTAATATACAGATATCGTTGTAATTTATCTTCGTATTATTCATCAACGCGGATTATTGACACAATCGCAGTAATACTGTAATACGACGTCACAAACGTCATCAACTGCCATTTATATACGAGTATGCATCATAGTTTACATTCATGATATTCATCAACGCGTACTTTCGGACGGTCGAACAAATGCAAATTAATGTAGCAGACACAAATTGATTTTTCTTATCGCAACTTGCATTTACACCAACTTGCAATACACGGAAGTTTAATGCGCCCCGAATAGTACTATAATACATCATGATAGTTTTGAGCGTAATCTATGTCCATTTGCGCCCAGCCTTTTTCGAAAGTGTTCACGCGGCGCGTTGGAAATGAAGTATTTCACTGTTTACGCATACACAGTATTTCAAAAATATGTAAACGCTTTATAACCGGCAATGAATAATACGCATGCATATTCCGCTGTACGTGGCTCGTCACTGCAACTACAAAAATAGAAGGTACATGAATATTAAAACCATGTCCGACTATCTAACAATAATAAGGCACTGTCCGTGCATACATCCGACAAGGCAGCCGGTTTGTCAAAGTCATCGGATGCGTTTTTCGTCTGATCTCATTACTAATTAAATTTTGTAAAAGTCTTTCAATATGGGTAACAGAGAAGCTGCCGCATATTTCCAGCACTTTTTAATAGCAACCAACGTACTCAGTACTGACAATTCACACAACTATATATAAATGCGCACAACCGCTTCATATATAAAAACGATACAGTATTACAGCGATGCTTTCCGATGTGTTTCGAAATAATCTCTGTAAATTTGTGCCATTCCACGATTGCGAGATAAATCACCGTTTCCACGTTTCTTCCATCTGTCCGTCCATCTACGATTTCTATACTTGTCGACCAAAGGTAAAAATTCACACACGTATAATAATCAAATTGCACACTTCTCCGACACATCCTACCTTCACGTGCTAATTCTAAAACTAATTCCCTCCAATCTTGCGTATTTAAAGTGACTTTCCTTCTTGTTGTTCTATCGCTTAAAAAAATACGTACAAATCCTTGTCAGTGCTCCGACGATTTGGGTCCCACGCAAAACACTAAATTTATATTCACCAATCAACGTGCTAACGACCAGCGGCAGGTAGACGAGTGCAGCCGACCAAACTCGTGGCGCAACGTATGATACGATTTAACACGTTGAACGCCGTGTCGTCCATATATGGGTGACGAAATATCAAAAGTGTACAAGGATTTTTGGTAGTGACGGACGTGTTTAATTATAATAACACACACAACGGTATATAAGTGCTTCTGAGTGGTTTATATGTAAAAGATATAGCATGCAACAGTTCTTTTTTTTGTAATGTACTTTCAAAGCATTTAAGCAAAGTTGTGGTTCTTCAAGGCCGGTGGAGAAATATGTTACAGTGGCTTTAGATTTCTTGTGGCTATTTGTCGATTTATTTGGAGAATTTGTCTACTTCAAGGCCGATGGGGAAATATGATATGGTGTCTTTAGATTTCTGCTGGCTATTTGTCGATTTAATTGTAGAATTTCTCTACTGGTCTAGCAGCAAAAAATACACTTTCTTCTTTCGACACTTTTCATAATGTCAGTGTACCTTTAGATTTCTGCTGGCTATTTGTCGATTTAATTGTAGAATTTCTCTACTGGTCTAGCAGCAAAAAATACACTTTCTTCTTTTGACACTTTTCATAATGTCAGTGTACCTTTAGATTTCTGCTGGCTATTTGTCGATTTAATTGTAGAATTTCTCTATTGGTCTAGCAGCAAAAAATACACTTTCTTCTTTGGACATTTTTCATACTATCAATTTATGTGTTATACTCCGATGTATACTATCAACGCGGTTACTTTGAGAACACGATAATTCTGTAACTAACAGTTCCGTATATCGTGCGATTTTTATTCGGTTCGAATATGCGATTGAGTGAACTTTTTGAATTTTAATTGAATCGAAAAAGTAAATTAATTATTATCAGTAGATTGTGTGCCAATGCACTGACGACTTGGGTACGGCCAGAATTATTTTGCGTTTATACTGGGCGATCAACGTGGTAACGGGACAAAACGTGGGCGGCCGCGACTTTATTTAAAAGACGCCCTCCGCGTGTGCCGCAAACTTGACAGTAATCTTCTGGTTAAACCGACCGATTCACAAAGTTCATACGGTTAACATTTTGCATGCGGGAAACGTACTTTTGCGTTTTCGCAGTCTGTCACGTAAAAATACGGATTTAGTAGATTTTGGCTGGACCGCGGGTATCGTACAAATACGATGGGAATTGTGAGTGTGTATGGAGGTTGTGTCGCTAGACACCGGTTTGCTTTATTTCCTTCTAGAAGTTTAATTTGAGACCGAAAAACATGTTAACACGTTGACTGCCATGGTACTTTTCAGAATTCCGCTGTAAAAAGTCAATTTAATTGAATTATATTATATCATCGTCCTGTGTATTATTGTATCGAGATATACTACGAATTTCATCATAGCTGCACAAATATGGCAATTAAACAAACTACGAGATCACTCGTAGATGGCGTCCTAGGTAATAATGTAAACTACTGTTTATCTCGTAGTTGGCGGTCAACGTGTTAAAACGTGGGCGCGTGAGAGTGGCTGATCCAGAACAAAACTTGCCACGAGATATTGGCCGATCGCGCTGTACAGATTTCCTACCAAAAAGCCGCAGTAGGTTTATCGCGATGCGCTACTGGCGATACGCGCATGATTTTGCTGATAGTTAATCTGTGCGCGGTTACGGGTTTCGATGTGAAGGGTATGAACAGTGCATTTTTTCGCTAATTGCTATTTTTCAGTTGTGTTTGTTTAATGAACAAAAGCGCCGACTCACTGGGACTCACGGTGAAAATATTCATACCTGCATCGGGAAGCCGTGTGGTTCCGAAACCCGTCGAGTTCGCAAATTAATACATTGTTCGTTTGACATGAGATACAGCCATCCATTGAAATACGGATATGTACATGTACATGCAAATGAAATATAATACACTTCATCTATGAAATATAGCCATGAAACATAATACATACAAATACATGTAAATGCCATATAATACATTTCAGTCATAAAACATGATACATATAAATACATGTAAATGTCATATTATACGTTTCAGCCATGAAATAGCCATAAAATATAATACATACAAATACATGTAAATGCCATATAATACATTTCAGCCATAAAACGTGACACATACAAATACATGTAAATGTCATATTACACGTTTCTGCCATGAAACTGCCATAAAATATAATACATACAAATGCATGTAAATACCATATAATACATTTCGTAAATGTCATATTATACGTTTCAGCCATGAAATAGCCATAAAATATAATACATACAAATACATGTAAATGCCATATATTAAATTTCAGGCATAAAACACAATACATGCAAATGCATGCAAATGCCATATAATACATTTCAGCCATAAAACATGATACATATAAATACATGTAAATGACATATTATACGTTTCAGCCATTGAATATAGCCATAAATCATAATACATACAAATACATGTTAATACCACACTTCAGCCATAAAGCACAATATATACAAATACACGTCAATATCACGTAATACATCTCAGCCGCAAAACACACCCATAAAACATTATACATATAACCAAAAAAAAACTTCACCCACAAACAGGCGTGTCGTTTCAAATATACGTCTAAGGCCGAAATACTCGTAGGCGGTGAGGCAGTGAAACGTTTCCCGTTTCTATGCGGGTCCGCCAATCAGCCCGACGATAAATCGTGCGTGCGCGCGAACTTTATCTCGCCGCCATCGAATATCAGGCGGCTCGGGGAAATTTGTCGCGGCTCACTCCGATCACATGGCTGCGTTTCGAAAGATCGCCTAACGCAACCGCCTGCCGTCTCGGGGTCCGCGGAAATCGCGGGGCTTAATGGCTTCGTTTGCAGAACATTAAATGTTCATCTGCGCCGCCGGTTTATCTCGGCGAATAGGTATTACGTTAACGGGCGCGCTCCCGATAGAAAGGCCCGTGCCCGGGCGCTACGAGTGAATGTGTGCGACCAATTGTACTCGTGACGTAACGCCGACAAGTTTCTGGCCGCGCAAGCGCGAAACCCTCGGCGCGGGTTTCCGTCCGGCGAGAAATGCGGGGAATTCGCACGAATTCGGGCGATGATAAGCGGATGAAAGCGTGTAATGGAAAAATCGGCACTTCTAATCGTGAAATTGTCCACCAATAAAAAAGGATGAAAATTAATTATGGCACCGGAACTACGTGCTTAAAGAAATATAATGGCATCGATGAGGTATGGGCGGATGAAAGCGTGTAATGGAAAAATTGGCACTTCTGCACGTGAACTTGTGCCGCATTGAAAAAGGGTGAACATTAATTACGACGCCGAAACTACGTGCTCAAAAGGGCATAATGGCTTCGATAGGGTATGGGTGGGTAAAAAAGTATAATGGAAAAATCGTGACTTCTGCGCGTGAACTTATACACCAGTACAAACAAATGAAAATTAATTATGACGCCAGAACTACGTGCTCAAAAGAGCATAATGGCTTCGGTGGGACATGGGCGGATAAAAGCGTATAATGAAAAAATCGGCACGTCTGCGTGTGAATTTATGTACCAGTACAAACGGATGAAAATTAATTATGGCGCCGGAACTACGTGTTAAAGAAGTATAATGGCTTCGATAGGATATGGGCGGATGAAAGCGTGTAATGGAAAAATCGGCAATTCTCCTCGTGAACTTGTGCACCAATAAAAAAGGATGAACATTAATTATCGGCGCCGGAACTACGTGCTTAAAGACGCCGGAAGTATAATGGCGTCGATGGGGTATGGGCGGATGAAAGCGTGTAATAGAAAAATCGTCACTTCTGCGCGTGAACTTATGCACCAGTACAAAAGAATGAAGATTAATTATGACGCCAGAACTACGTGCTCAAAAGAGCATAATGGCTTCGGTGGGACATGGGCGGATAAAAGCGTATAATGAAAAAATCGGCACGTCTGCGTGTGAATTTATGTACCAGTACAAACGGATGAAAATTAATTATGGCGCCGGAACTACGTGTTAAAGAAGTATAATGGCTTCGATAGGATATGGGCGGATGAAAGCGTGTAATGGAAAAATCGGCAATTCTGCTCGTGAACTTGTGCACCAATAAAAAAGGATGAACATTAATTATGGCGCCGGAACTACGTGCTTAAAGAAGTATAATGGCGTCGATGGGGTATGGGCGGATGAAAGCGTGTAATGGAAAAATCGTCACTTCTGCGCGTGAACTTATGCACCAGTACAAAAGGGTGACGATTAATTATGAAGCTGGAAGTACATGCTTAAAAGAACACAATAACTTCGATGGTGCATGGGTGGATGAAAGCATAGGTGATGGAAAAATTGGCACTTCTGCTTGTGAACTTGTGCACCAATGAAATAGGGTAAAGATTGATGGCACCGGAGCTATGTGTTTAAAACAACGTACTCGCGTTAATAAAGTATATGCGCATGGAAATGCATAATAAAAAAGTCGAAGCTTTCTTTTGTAATCCAATTGACTATTAAAGATACGAGTAAATGAATTATGACACCGCAACTGTGTGTTTAAAAGAGCATAATGGCCTGAATGGGGAATGTACGCGTAACAACCCATAATGAAAAGTTGATGCTTCCTTTCTTCGTCCAATCAATTACAAGAAAGGCCGAAAGATTATTTATAACTCCGCAACCACGTATTCAAAAGAGCATAATGGCATTAATAAGGCATGTACAGATAAAAGCGTATAATGGAAAATAAGACACCTGTGGTGGCAAACCGATTAACCACAGAAAAAGCAGGATATTAATGGGGCGTGTGCGGACATATGGTCACAAACCGATCAATGAATAAAAAAGACTAAGAATTAATTATAACGCCGCAACCAGGTGTTCAAAAGAGCATAATAGCTTCAATGGGACGTGGGTGGATAAAAGCGTATAATGGAAAATAAGACACCTGTCGTGGCAAACCGATTAACCACTGAAAAAGCAAGAAATTCATTATGACGAGGCTACTACATGTTTGAAAGAGCGTAATACCGTTAATGAGGCATGTGCGGATAAAAGCGATTATGGTAAATAAGACACTTGTCGTCGCAACCCGGTCAACTAATAAACATGGCTAAAAATGAATCAATACGCCGCAACCACATGTTTAACAGAGCAATGGGCTTCAATGGGGCACGTGCGGATGAAAACATATAATGGAAAATGAGACACCTGTCGTGGCAAACCGATTAACCACGGTAAAAACAGCAAATTAATTATAATGCCGTAACTGCGTGTTTAAAAGACATAATGGCTTCAATGGGGCATATACGGGTAAAACCGTATAATGGAAAATAAGACACCTGTGGTGGCGAACCGATTAACCATTGAAAAAGGAGAAAATTAACTATGACGCCACGGGCATATGTGCATGAAACGCATAATGGAAAAATCCACACTTCTCACATTGTGATCAATTACGAAAAAGAGAAACAAATTAATTATGCTGCCGCATCTACGCGTTCGGAAGATCGTAATGACGACAATGGGGCATATCTGAATAAAAGCGCATAATGGGAAAGTTGACGATTCCTTTTACAGACCAATCGAATACTAAAAATTCCAAAAAATTAGTTAACATGCTGCAAATATTGTTCAAAAGATCATAATGGCGTCAATGTTGTATTATTAATATAAGAATTGACTCTTCTGGTCGCAGTCTATCATGCATGTGCTTTCAACTACGTAGTCGTAGTGCCATAATTAATTTTTTGGCGTTTCTGGTAGTTTATTGAATTACGATCGCAAGTGTAATTTTTCATGTATCTTTTTTTTTCACTTTCATATTAAATGTCGGGCATTTTTACTAAAGCAACCACCAAACAATTAATTACGACACTGTAGCACGTGCTAAATTTTCCAAACGCCTTATGTGCTCTCAACCGCTTAATTGCGGCGTCATAATTAATTTTCCGGTGCTTTCCCTAATCGACCGAATAACGGTCGGAGGTGTCAACTTTTACGTGTCATTATTTTCTTTCGTTTTTATATTATATATCGCGCATTTTTATTTAAAAAAAAAGCACCAAACAATTAATGACGACACTGCACCACACGCTAAATTTTCCAGTCATCATAATTAATTTTCCTAATCGATTTACGGTCGGAAATGCCAGCTTCTATGTATCATTATTTTCTTTCATTTTGATATTATGTATTGCACATTTTTACTAAAAAAAAAAACACCAAAAAGTTAATGACAACATTGCAGCACGTGCTAAATTTTCCAGACATCTTATATGCTCTCAACCGCATAGTTACGACATCATAATTAATTTTCCTAATCGATTTGCTGTTGGAACCGTCAGCTTTTACGTATCATTATTTTTTTTCATTTTTATATTATATTTCGCGCATTTTTACTAAAAAAAATACTAAACGATTAATGACGACACTGCAGCACGCGCTAAATTTTCCTGACGTCTTATATTCTCTCGGCCGCATAGTTACGGCATCATAATTAATTTTCCTAATCGATTTACTGTCGGAAACGTCAGCTTTTACGTATCATTATTTTCTTTCGTTTTCATATTATACCTTTCCTCCTTTCACTAAAAAATAAACAATCGAATAATCAAACGTATTACGGTCGGAAGCGTCAACTTTTACGTATCATTATTTTCTTCCATTTTCATATTATATCTTGCCTCCTTTCACTAGAAAATAAACATGAAACAATTAGTTACAACGCCGCAACTATGTGATTGACAGCGCCTGAAGCGCCCGGAAAACTGACCGTGTGCTTCGGCGTGATAATTAATTTTTCAGCGTTCTCCCTAACAAACCCCCCTGCGACCCGGAGTGTTTCCCCAAACACCGACATTCCCAGCCTGCTCCGTCTATCTTTCTATCAGGACTGTACTTGTGATGCAATGCTACACGCGAGCCGGCGCGCTCGCACAGATACAAAGAATCGTCGAAGCAAATTAGCCAATTTGCGCGAAACAACGCGGATCGTTCCTCCGCAAGTTTCTATCGGCCGTCCGGTAGAAGAAAGCACGCGCGGGCCGTGTATCCACTTGCGAAGCAACACGCTCTCCCAGTCGCTTACCAATTAATGCTCGGAGAACGGGTGGATGCCGGCCAATTGCAGCGTCCTAAATCACTGTTACCACACCCGTACACCTTACACTAGTCTGCTCGGAGGAGTGAACCGTCCCGCAGATCACATTTCGGATATAAGAGGTCGACAAGTCTCTCCCGCGTGGAGGGAAGGCACGGGTCTCGCGGCATTAGGCATCGTAGTACACTTGTGCAAACATTTGCGATGGCATTGTCGCGCGCCGCGCAAACAGACGATGTTTAGCCGCGATCACTGCCAATTTGCGGCGGGCGCGTTAATCGCCCAGGAAGCAGCGCCCCAAACGCGCAAACAGCGGGCCTAATGTCGACCGTAAATCATCGATGACTTATCGCGTGTGTGCACAGCGTCGGGTTACGCAATGTTTCGCGGGCCGCAAATTTCCCCGACGGTCCACTGTTTTACGTGGATGACATGACAGGAGGAGTGCGTTCTTCAGGGAGTCGATTCGGGAGTCGCTCAGGTTTTTCGGGTGAGATGTCAATGATGCGCGCGGTGAGTTTATGTAAGATGTTGGGTGGAAGGGAGTTCTGGGATCTTGCGGATGCTCGGGTTATCTTGAGACGGTTATCTCGTTTATTGGGGAGATTCACTGATACTTAGAAGGGTCAATGACCCTGGCAGCGCGATCATGGGGGTACCTGGGCGGTGATAGCGCGCCAGCGGATTAGGACGGAGCGCAAGCGGTGATTTCAATGCTTAAAGTTTCGACGCGCGCGACTGATGTGTCGTAACGGTTTTTGTGAGTCGATAGAAGTGGTCTCGCGCTTATGTCGTTTCAGGGTTGGTAATTTATTTTTATGTTTCGATTTATTTTAATGTTTATTTAGCAATTGTTTCGTATAGAGTAAATGATAATTTACATGTTAAAGCAGCAGCTATTTCAATGCTCAAAGTTTAGAGTTGGATGGTTAATGTGTTGCAACGCTTTCTCGATTTGATGTATGTGATTTCTAAGTTAAGTAATGTCAGGGTTAGTTGCTTACTTTTATATTAATGGAAATCTATTGCTTAGTATTTATTAATGAAGCAGCGATTTCAATGCTCAAAGTTTTGTCGCGCCCGACTGATGTGTCATAACGGGTTTTGTGAGTCGATAAAAGTGGTTTCGCGCTTATGTCGCTTCAGGGTTGATAATTTATTATTATATTCGGATTTATTTAGCAATTGTTTCGTATAGGTTAAACGATCGTTTACATGTTAAAGCAGCAACTATTTCAATGCTCAAAGTTTGGAGTTGGATGGTTAATGTGTTGCAACGCTTTCTCAATTTCGATGTATGTGATTTCTAGGTTAAATAATTTCAGAGTTAGTTGCTTATTTTTATATTAATGGAAATCTATTGCTTAGTATTTATTAATGAAGCAGCGATTTCAATGCTCAAAGTTTGGTCGCGCGCGGCTGATGTGTCGTAACAGTTTTTGTGAGTCGATAGAAGTGGTTTCGCGCTTATGTCGTTTCAGGGTTGATCATTTATTTTTATATTTGGATTTATTTAGCAATTGTTTCGTATAGGTTAAACGATCGTTTACATGTTAAAGCAGCAACTATTTCAATGCTCAAAGTTTGGAGTTGGATGGCTAATGTGTTGCAACGCTTTCTCAATTCGATGTATGTGATTTCTAGGTTAAATAATTTCAGGGTTAGTTGCTTATTTTTATATTAATGGAATTTATTGCTTAGTATTTATTAATGAAGCAGCGATTTCAATGCTCAAAGTTTGGTCTTGCACAGTTAACGTGTTGCAACGCTTTCCCGATTCCATGTATGTGGTTTGTAGCTTATTTTTATCTTAATACAAATTTAGTATTTAGTATTTATTAATGAAGCAGTGATTTCAATGCTCAAACTTTTGTCTTGCACGGCTGATGTGTCGTAACGCTTTTTGTGATTCGACATAAGCAGTTTCTTGCTATGCCATTTCAGGGTTGGCCATTTATAAATTTCAGGGTTAGTTATTTAGTTCTATCTTAGTGCAATATTATTGTTATTAATTATTAATGAAGCAGCGATTGTAATTGTTATTCGATGGAGATATACTTTCTAGCTTATACCATTTTGAGAATATCCGTTTATATTGACTTGAATGCAGATTTCTCTTAACGTTTATTCATCCGTTGTTTCGTACAAGAGCGTTTACGTATTAATAAAGCAACGTTTTTAATGATCAGGCTACAGTTTTGCACGGTTAACGTCTTATAACGCTTTTTTGATTCAACGTAAGTGGTTTCTACCTTCAGTCATTCCAAGGTTAGTTATTTATTTTTATATCAATGCACGTTTATTTTAACGTTTATTTATCAATTGTTTCCTTCAAGATCATTTGCATATTAAGGAACTAACCAGCAATGATCAAACTTTGACCATAGACAATTACTGTATTATAACACGTATTTCAATCGATGTAAGTATTTTCTAACTTATGTAACTCTAGGAAAAGGCGTCTCTTTTTATTATAATGCAGATCAATTTCAGCATTTATTTATCGATTATTCCATACGAAAGCGTTTACAAATTACAGAAGTGGCGATCTGAAATCGGACGCCGAAAATTTGACACAATAAATAGTGAAAAGTATCGCAGCAGATCGCATGCGTAAATAAACGTGACCCCTCACGTGCGGATTTCAGGCGCGTTTCACTCAAGCGGTCCCCCATATAAATGCACGCGCCATAATTTTACCGTTTGGCGGCCTACTTTTTGCATTCGATCGTCGCGCTTCGCATTATCTTTTTTCTTCCGCCATCTCCGAGGCCGTCTCACCTTAATTATCTGGCACGTCACCCGCGCTACGGTTCCAGTCATTAACAGCCTCACGTCACTTTACGAATTTCCAATCTAATTTTAGCAGCTTCCCCAGCAGATACGGTACACATCGTTTTCGCCAGTTTTTCAATCATTTTCAAAATTTGTCGCGGCGGACATTCATGTCACTCCGTTAATCTCGTAGATGCTGTGCGTCAGTATAGTGGCTTTCGTTCGAGAAAAAGTGTACGCTACTATATTAGGTTTCGTGGGTGTCATCTTGTATATAGGGTATAAAGTATAATGGCTTTTGCATATGTCATATTTTTGAAGCGGATGCCGCTATAATAACTTCTGCATATCTCATATTTTTGAACGGTGCGCCCGTATAATCACTTCGGCATATCTAATATTTTTTAACTGTACGCGACTATAATGGATTTTGCGTATGTCATATTTTTGAAGTGGATGCCGCTATAATAACTTCTGCATATCTCATATTTTTGAACGGTGCGCCCGTATGATGACTTCGGCATATCTAATATTTTTTAACTGTATGCAACTATAATGGATTTTGCGTGTGTCATATTTTTTAAGTGGATGCCGCTATAATAACTTCTGCATATGTCATATTTTTGAACGGTGCGCCCATATGATGACTTCGGCACATCTAATATTTTTTAACCGTACGCGACTATAATGGATTTTGCGTATGTCATATTTTTTAAGTGGATGCCGCTATAATAACTTCTGCATATCTCATATTTTTGAACGGTGCGCCCATATGATGACTTCGGCATATCTAATATTTTTTAACTGTATGCAACTATAATGGATTTTGCGTATGTCATATTTTTGAAATGGATGCTACTATAATAACTTCTGCATATCCCATATTTTTGAACGGTGCGCCCGTATAATCACTTCGGCTTATTTAATATTTTTTAACTGTACGCGAGTATAATGGATTTTGCGTATGTCATATTTTTGAAGTGGATGCTACTATAATAACTTCTGCATATCCCATATTTTTGAACGGTGCGCCCGTATAATCACTTCGGCTTATTTAATATTTTTTAACTGTACGCGATTATAATGGATTTTGCGTATGTCATATTTTTTAAGTGGATGCCGCTATAATAACTTCTGCATATCTCATATTTTTGAACGGTGCGCCCGTATAATGACTTCGGTATATTTAATATTTTTTAACTGTACGCGACTATAATGGATTTTGCGTATGTCATATTTTTGAAGTGGATGCCGCTATAATAACTTCTGCATATCTCATATTTTTTAACGGTGCGTCCGTATGATGACTTCGGCACATCTAATATTTTTTAACCGTACGCGACTATAATGGATTTTGCGTATGTCATATTTTTGAAATGGATGCCGCTATAATAACTTCTGCATATTTCATATTTTTTAACGATGCGCCTGTATGATGACTTCGCATATCTAATATTTTTTAACCGTACGCGACTATAATGGATTTTGCGTATGTCATATTTTTGAAGTGAATGCCGCTATAATAACTTCTGCATATCTGATATTTTTGAACGGTGCGCCCGTATAATCACTTCGGCATATTTAATATTTTTTAACTGTACGCGACTATAATGGATTTTGCGTATGAATGGTATGCCACTATTATAGTTATTATACATATTTTTTTTAACGGTACGCCACTACAATGGCTTTTGCATTCGTCATCTTTTTACATATGTCATCTTTCTGTACGATGCGCCTCTAAAGTTATTTAGTTTATTGTTAGAACCGTGTAAATTTATTCATCCGTACCTCTATTTAACCCAGTGAGTGCCGAATACGTCCTGTTAAAGCATTTTATACGAACAGGTCGCGCCTGAGGAATGAGATTACAATTGTAATTCTTCAATTATGCCAAATCAAATAAAGCGTACGACGAACGAACATATATTCATCTCATACACTGATACGTATAATTGCAGTATGTGGAACATCTAAGAAATTTATAAACGGCTATATCTATTCATAGTCCACACTGATAGCTTTTGCTCGACACATATATGTGTCATAGCGCTCAAAGGATTAAACTAATTGCACCGTCAGACACAAATCACTGTGTTACATTGTTTACCCACAGTCCGCGTCAAACATTGTCTTATATCATGATACAGCTTCTCTGAAACGCCAGCTAAGAAATTAAGCGTCTCCTAAACCGCAGCATCATCCACACACACTTACTTCTTCTCCACCGAGAAAATCACGGCAGTGCATAATGAGATGAAGCAACTTTTCGGTTGAACTTGGAAATCGATTGAGGACTTTGTTAGAACTTCTCTACGTGTTTTGAACCAGCCAGTGCCTCCTTGTCAGGAGTCTGTAATAATAAGGTGTCATTTGACAATGGTAAGTGTGGGTACATTCTTCAGATTCAGCAAATGTGAAAACAAACAGACGTTCGGTTGCCAAACGTTTCACTGTTTCTTTGCTTTAGACATAATTTTCCTTAAACTTGCACGAAACTTCGCTCCACTGTTTAGTCTAGTTAACTGAATTACAGTGAAATGTAAACTCAATTAACGTGATAAAAAAATGTATTTAAGTAATCCAAAATTATGTACACTCTTTCAAAAGTTTCGTTAAAAGTTTGATTCCATATTTGATTATTAACTCAATTCGCTTAATTTAAAATTAAATTCAATCAATTTAATTCAATCAATTCGTTTATATTCAAATTGAATCCAATCAATTCAATACAATTCAAATTTAATTTAATCAATTCAATTCAATTCAAATTGAATTCAATCAATTCAGTTTAATTCAAATTTATTTAAATTATTTCAATTCAATTCAAAATTTAATCCAATCGATTCGATTCAATTCAAATTTAATTCAATCAAACTCAAATTGATTTCAATCAAAGCGATTCAATACAGATTTAATTAAAGTGATTTCCATTCAAAAATTCAATTAAAGTATTGCAAAATTACGAGATTTCTTTCAAAGTTTTGTCAAATTTTTATGGAACTAAGACCAGAGAACGCTCTCGTCAAACTTTATCAAAAGCGTCCTGCGATTCAAAGACCTACGAATACGCTTTTCAACCTCGTACCCCTCCATCTTCACACTCGCCATCTCAGAAACTACACCTTCTCGCTCTGAAATACCAACCCTATCAAACTTTCCCAACCAATCTCCAGTTTCCCCAAAAAATCCCCCGTTACCAACAACTTCAAAACCCATCACGGCAGCTTCTCGTAGTACCGCTTCCAGTCCTCCTTTATCATATCGGCGCCCTTCTCGGCGATCATGATCGTCGGCGCATTCGTGTTGCCCGAGACAATATTCGGCATGATCGAGGCGTCGATCACTCTCAGTCCTTTGATCCCATGAACGCGCAGTCTTTCGTCAACAACGGCCATCCGGTCGTTCGCAGGGCCCATCTTGCAGGTCCCGACTGGATGGTAGATCGTCAGAGTATAATGACGCGCCTGGCACCTCCAGTAGTCATCGGTGCCAAAATTGTGCGCCGCACACTCAGGAATCAGATGCGGATTCGGTCGGGCGTTCAAACTCTTCATGGTCCGGGTTTGACTCATGCGGTGCACGAATTTTGCCCCTTCCACCTGGGAAAAACGTCGGACGCGTTCTGTACGTCGGTCGGCCGCGGGGATCGCGGAACTCCGGTTAGAAAGCAGATAAGCGTCCGCGGTGGGCGGGTCTGATTGAATTGGGAGCTGGACGCCTTGCGAAATTTGCTCGCGAGGTAATGTGAGCGGGTGGACGCAATACAGGGTGGACAGCGAAGCGTGGTCAGCCGAAGATAGGGCGGAAGCTTGTTTTGAAATTAAATTTCAGGTGTCTGATAAGCTTGACGGTATTTTCTGATTTTTTAACACGTCGATTGCCAAGCGTATTTTGCCATGTTAGAATCGCGATGCGATGAAATACTGCAGAGTATGATTAAATCGTGTAAAATGAAGATAACGCAAGGTTGTTAAAAGCGAAAGTATTGAAGCACCGTTCCGATATTAATTGCTTTTACAAGATTGCAAATAGGCTTCATTGTGAATTTTTTGCATTTTTATACCACGTATTTTATTATGTTAGAACCGCGATGCGATGAAATACTGCACTTGTTAACGCGTTGACTGCCGTGGTGATCATCGGTGGTCATTGGTGACCGGCACAAAAGGCATCACGAAAAATTCAAAAAATACCCAATCGGTAGCATTTATAATTTTGTAACTGCAATTAATATTAACACGTTGACTGCCGTGGGGGTCACCGGTGACCGGCGCAAGAGATTTGACTGAAGATCGAAAATATTCGCAATATGTAGTAATAATTATTTTATAAATGCAGTTATTGTTGGAATAGTGATGCGATTCTTTGGTCTCCAATATTCCGACATTATTTACATTTTTGCATAATTCAGTCAAACGCTGTAGTATTTCATAGCATCGCCGTTCTAATTCGGCAAAATACGCACGGCAGTCAACGTGTTAAATAGTGATTCAATTCTTTGGTATCCGATACCTTCGCATTATTTTCATTTTGCACAATTCAATCATATTCTGCAGTATTTCATTGCGGTTGTAAGGTAGTAAAATACGCACGACAATCAATCTGTTAAACAATATCACGCCAAAGGTCCTTCCGATCGAAACTCGACCACCCGAATACCCTCAGCTTCACGCTTCGTCGTACCCCATGTATACGCTATGTATCACATGCCCCTAGACCTCATATTCGGTAAGAACGTACCAAAACGTCGAGATCGCGCGGATCGCTGAAATAGTTTGGCACAATGCTGGGGTGCTGCGTCGGGTCGCTGGACTTTAGTTTGACATGGCCACGGCTACGGGGTCTGAGGAGGAGCGGCACCATGGAGTAGGACTCCTTGTAGAGGATCTCCTCGAAGAGACTCGCGAAGAAGTCGTCTCTGAGTCCGCAGGCGCGTTTTCCGAAGAGTCCACCATCGGTGTTGTCGGAAGACGATGAAAGGAACAATTGCACATCCGGATGGTCCGCAGTCGCATTCGCGTATCTGTGATTACATAAATAATAACTGTGTGCGCTGTAATCAACAAATACGCGATCGAGAAGCACGAAGTCTTCGGTCGAAAGTTTGTTCGGCCGCGGAACTTTATTACTGCGATTCGCAACGCGTTACTCAACGGTCATTTCCGAATTAGTGAAAGTGATGTGCGAGGTGCTGAGATGGACGGGTGATTAATGTAATTACTGTCCGCGCGTGGAGAGGGGCAGCGGTGGCCGCGAAACTTGTTGGGGATTGCAGTGATAGAGTTTTGTGGTTGGGTGAATTTTCGAAGGAGGAGCGGCTTTGTGGTCGACGGTTATTTAAGTAAGTTGTATTATGGTTGGATTGAAACACATCCTCTAATGAATAACGACTGTTGCGTGGTGTGTCGTTTTTGATCCTATTGATTACAGTGGAGGATAAGATAAATGTACTTTTTGGTTGAAAATGGAAACGGATGATATTTTAAAGTTCTTGATTCAGCCCCTTCTCAATCCTCCCCTTCCTCCTAGAGAATCTCTAAAAAAGTCGACACACTCGAATTTTATATGTTATCATCGTCTATGATTATTTTATTGAGCACATACGGCCGTCTTTAACCAATATCACATTACTTAAAAAAATATAGTGTCGAAACAACAGACTAATTTTGCCTCCACTTTGAGCCTCCCAAAAATTGCATTTCTTTTCCCTCATCAACCACCGATATGCAATATCAAAACCAACAATACAAAAAGTTATACCAAAAATGCGCAAAATTTGAAATTATCCTCAATACCAAAGACATGCTCAGCATAACAAAACCTTGCTCTCCCAAATAACAACGCGATTACTCAGCGCCCGCGCACCGTCCCCCCATAAAACCGTTCTCCGTCCGTACGCAATCTCTCCGCCGCCGCAAATCACCTCCTGCCTGGAACGCAAGTCTCGCCGCCGCGATGTCTAATAGCACAGCCGAGCGCCAATACTTCTTGCCGCCGGCCCGAAACTTTTTCATTAACCAGAGCAGTGTGTCAAACGCGCGGCGCAGCCGGCGGCGTTCACCTTGTGTTGACGAATGCCATTGCCTCGCAGACCGGCACCGTGTACAGGGGGCCGTGCTTCTTGCACACGAACTGCCTGATCGAGGCCAGCGAGACAAATCTCGGCAGAACGAACGTGAGGCCTGGCGGCATCGTGGGCCGCGGGGGGTCCACCAAAAACGTGATGCCTCCGATGCCCACGTGGTCCTGCAGATTCTGTCCGACCCCTGGCAGGTCCCGGGACACCCTGATGCCCAGATCCCGCAGGTGCCTCTTTGGTCCAATGCCCGACAGCATCAGAAGTTGCGGCGACTGGATCGCACCAGCCGAGAGGATGACTTCGAAGTTCACCCGAACGGTGCGCCGACGTTTCCCTCTTCGGAACCGCACGGCGTAGGCTGATTTGCTGAGGTCGTCGACGAGGATCCGCTCGACTGTCGACATCGTGCTCACGTGGAGGTTCTTTCGTTTGCGGATCGGCCGGAGGAAGGCTTTGCCGGTGCTGCAGCGCAGGCCGTTGCGGACAGTTGCGTGCGAATACGTGAAGCCGGTTTGGGTTGCACCGTTTACGTCGGTTAGATGGTAGCCCATGTCGCGACCGGCTGAGAGAAAGTAGTTGGTGATCGGCGTGTGGTACTTGAAGTGCTCGACGGTGAGGTGGCCGTCTTTGCCGTGGTAGAGCGAGTCGCGTAAAGAGGGTATCGTCATGTTTTCGGATTTCTTGAAGTAGGGCAGCACGCTGTTGTAGTCCCAGCCGGGGTTGCCCATGGAGGCCCAGGTGTCGTAGTCTTTTCTGTTACCCCGGACGTAGAGCATCGCGTTCAGCACGCTGCTGCCACCGAGGACCTGGAATGAGGAGGGTTGGATGTTAGGGGTGCGAGTGGTGGATGGTTGGTAATGCGCAGGTATGGGTGGTTTGGGTAAGGTGGGACGAATCGGGGAAAATCTTTGAAACCAGAAAGTGAAAGTACCGAAAGCGATTCAAAAGTATATACTGGCGGGATTCTAAACATTTTAATATTCGAATACCGAGAGGTCGAGTCTGGTTATATGACAGAATACAAAAATTCCTTTTAAGCTAGAAAATTAAAGCACAGAGTCTTACTACTCTAGTTCAGGATCTCAACTCCACCCGACTTGGTCCGCACAGCGCAGCTTCCGATACCCGAACTTTCGGAATCTCGTCCCGAACCCGAGTTAAACTCTCGATCAGACTCGAACTCAAAATATTAGGTACCCGCACACCCCCACTAGTCATTGATTGATATAGTGTATACTTTAACTATGAATGCACATGCACATGAAATACGAGTACCCACGCTTCAGATCACATCAGGATCCCAAAACTTCATAATATCCCGGTACCCCTGACTTCAGGTTACATCAATCTCCACAGTATTATCTTCAGACGCAATAATACCAAAAAACCCTTTCAACAAACCGACAGGTATAAAACAACAAAGTATTCACAGCGCAAACAATTATCGCTATCACGCCTAAACAAGCTATATCCACCATACACAATTTTACCTCCATTTCCTTCGCCCCTCGCGTACGTTTCCACACGCATCACAATCTTCATTACTTCCGTCATCCATCCTCTGACCCCCATCGCAACTACCCTCAACCACCCTCTCCCCAGGGCCAAATTATTTCCCCAATGTCAACAACACCAAAACCGTTCGTTTACCTTTCCTCGCGGCCAATTGCATGTATTATTCTTCATCCCACGGCAGTAATGCGCGGACGGTTCGGTCTTGTATTGCCAGTCGAGGGAGGTCAGCTGCAGGGTTGGGAAGACGAGAGGCACGTCTGCAAGTGGTGGTTCGTCCCCTCCAGCTTCCAGAAGCAGTATCGTCCAATTTTCATTCTCGGAAAGACGGTTTGCCAGCAACGAGCCGGCCGAACCGGCGCCAATCACGACGAAATCGTAGCTGCCCAACAGTCTTCCCGTCGATATCGGCGTCACGCGGTTGGCCCGGTCGACGACGTCGGGTCGGAAAAGTGCTACTAGTATCCGCAGCAGGACCAGAAAGCTCATTTCGGGGCCGTACGACAGGGCGATGCGCAGTGCGGAGAACCGGCCGATGAATGTCATCTTTTCTGTGAAAGGAAGAATGGGACAGGGGTAAAAGATAAATGGGGTTGAATGTACTGATTGAGAACGTGAGGGATCCGGGGTGTCGCGAATGCAACAGTAGAGAGACTCGTTGCGTTTATTTATCTTATGAATAAATATACATTTTATTAATGCATATGTTCCATGCATTTGTAGGCGACGATGCGTCACCGACTTTTCATCGGACGACGATCGCGCCGCTTATCTTTATTAGGTGCAAGACACAAACCGTAGGCCTGCAGAGGTGAGGACTTGCAGTCAATCGTCGTCCCGCAGGCGAAGTGCACAGAGCAAATAAGTTACTAGTCAACCTTCATCTAGAGCGATCTGTGTGCACTTTTGCCCCTTTTTATTACTTTTGGTTTGGCTTCCACACCCCAGGCATTATTAAATTTTATTAAATTGTAGGTTCATTATAACTATATTGATTAAATGTATTTATATAATTATAAATGAATCCTATGAAATTATATAAAACAAACATTATCTAATCAAAAACAAATGTTACCAGTAAAGCAAATATTTCGTTCTCAATTTCTACCATTTTATTTAACCGCGTTAACTTTAAAAAAAATGAACATTAAAAATAAATTTCCCTACGTTCTAATTCTAGTCATACTATTACGCGGGCACAAATTCATTGCATTATGGCTTATAAACTGCCAGCGTGTGCGCGAATAAACATTTTGACGAAAATGGCCCCACGGATTACTTTTTCGTCACCAATTCTTTCGCACGTTAGGCTAAATTCCGCCGGGACGTCCTTGCCATCTGGCATAAAAGTGTCACGTCGCCCGAATGACGCATTTTTTCGCACACCCACAATCACGCGACACACGGATAACGTTCTCATTAATAAGCGCACACCCGTATTTTGAGGAATCCCCGCAATTATGTCACACGTACACATCACTAAGTACGTCAGTTTGTCTCTACGTTTATCGGCGACTCCCGTCGTGATATCATGAGATTCATTACCAAACGTCGGCCGTGACACGTGCTACGGTGTCACACGTTAAATTATAAATCTGTTGACAAACGTCCACCTTGGCGGGATAAAGAGAACGAATCGGTTCTCCGCTTCATTTGCATGCTTTTAAGTGTCCGCGAAGATATATTCGGCCTTAATGAAGCGGACGTGTACTTCAGTCGATCACACAGTACCTACTTGCACGTTAATTGGCTAAATCTGTACAAACTCACCGATTGATAGCGATACGATGTTCCACCCCGACTGGCTTAGTGCTCGCGGCTTTAAATTGTGCAGACTCCCAGTGTCACTATGAATGGCTGATGATAGTTGGTGGTGCGATTTTTAGAGTTTGATACATTGAACGATCGATGTCGATTTGCAGTATCGCAGCGGACGTCTTCGTCTATTTTAAGTAATCCGATTTTTAGATTTTGGTACCACGGATCGTCGATACCAATTCCCAAAGTTGTAATGAATGTTTCCTTCTTTTTGAAATAATGCGATTTTTAGATTTTGATACCGCAGATCGGCGATGTCGATTCCTTACATCGCTGTGGACGTCTTCTGCTACTTGAATTAGCACGATTTTTAGATGTTGGTGCCTTCGGTTGTTGATGCCGATTCCCAATTTTGCTGTGGACGTCTTCTAATAGTACAAATAATCCGTCTTCTAAGTTTCGATACCTCCGATCATCGATGTCGATTCCTTCTATTGCTGTGGACGTCTTCTACTATTTAAGTTAATGCGATTTTTAGATTTTGATACCGCAGATCGGCGATGTCGATTCCTTACATCGCTGTGGACGTCTTCTGCTACTTGAATTAGCACGATTTTTAGATGTTGGTGCCTTCGGTTGTTGATGCCGATTCCCAATTTTGCTGTGGACGTCTTCTAATAGTACAAATAATCCGTCTTCTAAGTTTCGATACCTCCGATCATCGATGTCGATTCCTTCTATTGCTGTGGACGTCTTCTACTATTTAAGTTAATGCGATTTTTAGATTTTGATACCGCAGATCGGCGATGTCGATTCCTTACATCGCTGTGGACGTCTTCTGCTACTTGAATTAGCACGATTTTTAGATGTTGGTGCCTTCGGTTGTTGATGCCGATTCCCAATTTTGCTGTGGACGTCTTCTAATAGTACAAATAATCCGTCTTCTAAGTTTCGATACCTTCGATCATCGATGTCGATTCCTTATATTGCTGTGGACATCTTCTACTATTTAACCCAGTGTAATTTTTAGATTTCGATACCGTCGATCATCAATACCGATTCCCCTAATCACTATGGACGTCTTGTAGTAGTTGACAGTAATGCGATTTTTAGATTTTGATACCGCAGATCGGCGATGTCGATTCCTTACATCGCTGTGGACGTCTTCTGCTACTTGAATTAGCACGATTTTTAGATGTTGGTGCCTTCGGTTGTTGATGCCGATTCCCAATTTTGCTGTGGACGTCTTCTAATAGTACAAATAATCCGTCTTCTAAGTTTCGATACCTTCGATCATCGATGTCGATTCCTTATATTGCTGTGGACATCTTCTACGATTTAACCCAGTGTAATTTTTAGATTTCGATACCGTCGATCATCAATACCGATTCCCAAAATCACTATGGACGTCTTGTAGTAGTTGACAGTGCAATTTCGCGGTTTTGACACCTTCGGTCGTCGATGTCAAATTTTCAATCTGGATACCACCGTGAACGATTGTAGATGTTGCTGCTGAACTTCACCGAACGTACAGCGTGCCTTCGGTTACGGAATGTCACGCGTAATGCTTTGCGACAATTCATTGTTCCACGTGCACGTCTCGGTTTGCGTGTATATGTGGTCTCTTTTTAGACGCGGTGTCAGCGATTTTTGTATTCGGCGTGATTTACGAATGAACTGTTAGACGACGCGTTTAAATTCAGCCTTACGACGTTTTATCCGAAAATTTAAAAAAAAATTGGATTATTGAAAGCCTCGAAATATTTCGAGGCCATTGGTCCCATCTTCATGAGTGAATAATAATTGAGTGAATCAATATGATGAAGATATGGTTGTACTGATTTCAAAATGACATAATGATATCAATGATATAACTCATACCATTATCATATTTATTGTATTTCATTAACGTAATTGTAATGATATCATTGTATTATTTACAAAATTGGCGAAAGTGTTGTGTCAAGTGCTGGAACGGAAAAGTAATTAACACAATTACCAGCCACTTCTATAGCGGGAACATCAGTTGTTCCGAACCATGTCGAAAGTTTTAATAATAAAATTGTAAACTCCAGCATTTTCATAATATTCAACTTCTTCAATAACAGAGCTTTACACATTCCTTCGTTTTTCAAATAAACTACCAATGAATCAGAATCAAAGGATTTTGGGAGAATAACTCGGGAAACCGTGCTACGAGTTTGCAAAGTATTAAATGATTGTGAAAGTCGGTTGATATGACATTGTCGAAATTTATATCGATCGATAACGTATTGCACGCATAGAAGTGCGTAGACACAGCAGTTTTGTCCTTCCTAGCATGAATACGGTTTCGTTTGTGTGCGATTATGCATTGTCAGCAGTTCATATATGACTCAAGTGATTCGTCAATAACCTTACGACATTCGTTAACATTGCACTCGATTTCTATAGACGTCGATGTAGAAATTTACTCAGCAGACGTAAATAACTGGAATTGGGGAAATCATTAGAATTACAACAAGTTCCCAGTGAGTAATGACACGCATTTGAAGAGTACAGAAAGTAAATCAGAATGTGTATTTTATTTCTTAAATACGCATTATAGGTATGGTATGTACAAACGCGTTAAAGACATGACGTAATCTTGACTGGAAATTATATACATATAAATACAATATATTAATAATATATGCTTTAATGGAATTCGTCTAAGAATTTATTGTCCACAGTATACGAAACGATATTCCAAAGTGAACATATGTTTTCCGCATCTGACATACATAGAACATCCACGTAAAGATGTTGCGTGCACATATTCCATGGAGTACAGTCTGACACAATCAGTTCTACATAAAAATATGTTTTTTGACGTCGGCTCAGTCCTCCGTACTTTCACATGTGCTTCCGCGTACACATAATCATCCAGTGCGATAAAAAGAGGCACCGAGATAGAACGCAGTCTCTTGACACTTCGCATTGATTCAACAAAGTCCGAGACTTTCTTCATCGGTGATCTCTCGTAAAACTTGTTTGTCGAATAATTCTTTAATTATTTTTCCACTAACGACACGCTGATTAATTAGTGCCACATCTTCCGCTCCAATTACTCTTAATTGCATCCTTGGGTTTGGCGCGGCCAAGTGTCCTTGTAGAGAATCTGCTATTGTCACTCCTTAATTCATCCTATTACTGATATCGAAGATTTATCTTCATTTCTGCGGTTAACGACTTCGCCCCATTATTAGCAAAGCGATCGTTTCTATTTGCCTTCCGACTCGTTAAATGCTTCAATCACTTCGGCGATAACGCATATTCCGATAACAGTTTCACATGACACTATTTCAATACGAAAAATAATCAGCCAATGTTTAATTACTTCCAAAATTCGCGTATCTTCCCTGCTTCATTCAGATTCTCACCTTATCGTCCTTTCCTCTTCAACCAAAACCCCTTCGTCATGTCAAGTTATATCTTGGCGTTTATAGGCAAATGTGTAATTACTTCTAAAATTTGCCCAACTTCCCTGCTTAATTCAAGTTCTCATCTTATCATCATCCTTTCATCTTCAACCGAAACCCTTCTTCATGTCGAGTTATTTCTTGGCGTTTATAAGCAAATTTTGATTACTCCTAAAATTCGCGCACCATTCCTACTTACTACAGCTTCCAAACATACACTCGACCTATTCTTTATCTTCAACCCCATCTTCTCTTTCATATCTGTTCCCTTCTCAGTATTTATAAGCAAATTTTCAATTGCTTCCAAAATTCGCTCACCGTTCCTACTTAATTCAGTTTCCCCACCTATCTTCGTCCGATTCTCTTGAACCAAACCTTTTTCATATCAGTCCCCTTCTAGATACTTACAAGCAAATTTTTAATCGCTTCGAAAATTCGCACAAGGTTCCTACTTAATCCAGCTTCTCAAGCTATCCCCATCCTTTCCTCTTCAACCAAAATTTCCTTATTGTATGAGATTTATTCTCGGTATTTATAAGCAAATTTTTAATCACTTCCAAAATTCGCGCACCGTTCCTACTTAATTCAGCTTCCCCACCTATCCTCGTTCCATTTTCTTGAACCAAAGCTTCTTTTTCATATCAGTCCCCTTCTAGGTACTTACAAGCAAATTTTTAATCGCTTCGAAAATTCGCGCAAGGTTCCTACTTAATCCAGCTTTTGAAGCTACCCCCGTCCTTTCCTCTTCAACCAAAACTCCTTGATCATATCCGACCCCTTCTCGCCGATCATGATGGCGGGCGCATTTGTATTCCCGCTGACGAGCGTCGGCATGATAGACGCGTCGATGACCCGCAGCCCGCTGACCCCGTAAACCCTCAGCTGCGGGTCGACAACCGCCTCCGGATCCCAGTACGGACCCATCTTGCATGTGCCGACCGGATGATAAATCGTCACCGAGTAGTGCCTGATCATGCACTCCCAGTAGGCGTCGGTGTACATCGTGATGTGCCGACAGTTGGGGAACTGGTTCGAATTCAACTCACTCCCGAACCGCCTGAACGCCGCAGTCCTGCTCAGCGCGACGCTAATCTTGACCCCCTCAACCAGGGTATCAATGTCCTCCCTCTCCTGGAAGTAGTTCGGATAAATGAGCGGATAGTCGAACGGATTCTTGCTGCGCAGCTTGATGACACCTCTGCTCTTCGGCCTAAGTAACATCGGGATGACGCTCCACACGTCCTTATTACTAATTGGCCCAAACACGGCATCGTAGAAGTTCTTCGTTATACCGTGTATCTTCCGGATCTGCCGTCCGCCGTCGGAGTTTGTCGAACCCGAAACAAAATGAAGTTCAATGTCTGGGAAGTCCTCGCTAGCATTCACGTACTTCGTGTTCACGAAGGCGAGCCCCTCGACGCCGCCTAGGACCGTCAAGGGGCCGTCGCCCATGATGGCGTACTGCATGACAGTGCGGGTGCTGTGCAGGCGTTGCTCCACCACCGAGATATCCTGGTTGACCATGAACGTCAGGCCGCCGAGGCCGACGTGGTCCTGGAGATTCTGGCCGACCTTCAGATCCTGTATCAGCGGAATGCCGTGTTGCAGCAATTCCTCGCGTGGTCCGATGCCTGATAGCATCAGAAGTTGCGGCGAGTTGACGGACCCGCCGGACACGATTACTTCTTTTTTAGCACGTATACGGATGATCTTTTTGTCCCTGACGAACTCGACACCGTAGGTCCGCTTGGACTTGGGGTCGATGAGGATCTTGGTCGCCTGGGCGTACATGGCGACGTGCAGGTTCTTGCGGAGTCTGGCGGGTCTGAGGAATGCCTTCGCAGTTGAGCAACGGCTACCCCGACGTATGGTTCCTTGCGGGATCATGAAGCCAGTCTGGTACTCGCCGTTGATGTCCCGGTTTTCGTAACCCATCTCTTGGCCGGCCTGCACGAAGGCAGCTGCCAGGGGGGTGTGCCACGGTGCTTCTTGGACCGTGAGGTACCCGCCGGTTGAGTGGTAAGGCGTGCGGGCTAGGTAGGGGTTCTGGTTGTCCTCGGACTTCTTGAAGTAGTAGAGCACGTCTTTGGACCCCCAGCCGGGGTTGCCTTGGGACTCCCAGATGTCGTAGTCTCGCTTATTACCGCGAAGGTAGAGCATGTAGTTGAGAACGCTGCTGCCGCCGACGACTTTGCCGCGGGGCCAGTTGCAGCGTCTTTGCTCCATGGCTGAAAACGGGGGTGACGTTGAGAACGGGGGATTGGCAGTTTTGGTGTGACGGTGGTAAGAGTTGCGGGGAAAGAATGGGTTAAAGATGGGTTAGATGCTTTTGGGAGATGCTACACTAGGTGCTGTACGGTTGTGTACGAGAAAATAAATTTGCGACGAAATTCAAAGGGGTCTTAGGTGATTATCCGGCATTGAAGTAGTCATTGTTGTGCGGAATGCGATGAGTCATAATCAAAATATCTATGATGCGCACCTGTCACGAGAGACCTCCTTCGCTACGGATTTTTATTTAGAAAAGGGAAGGGGAATGAAGGGGTGTTAGATCATCGCATTCCTTGGCACCTCGGCATTCCACCGGAGAATTGTAGAGATCGGACATATTATTGTAAAATAAAGGTTTCGCAAATTTATTGCTTCTCTTAATTCTAACACGTGTTTGAGCAGGTGAACGGCCGAGGACTTGCACATTAGTATCATATCATAGTATAAGAATATAACTTAATATGTTCTTTTATAATTCAATGTCATCAATAAATACACGGAAAAGGTCAATGTTTACCTAAACACGCGGCTTCTTGAGGTTCCGTTTTGTATTGCCAATCCAGCTGACTGAGCTGCAGGTAACCAGCGAGCAATGGAACATCTGATATTTCTGTCTCGTCACCTCCAGCTTCCAGGAGCAAAACGTTCCAATCCTCGATTTCGGATAATCGATTCGCGACGACAGCCCCTAAACGCACCGAATAACATGAGTAGACGTTAATAATGTTTATATAATAGTGTTTATATTTGTTTCTTTAACATAAAACATTAAAATAACATTACGCAATTAAACTAATAATTAAATTAATAAATAAAAATTATTTTTATGTGTTAAACTTATTTATTAAATATTAAAAAATATAATTTTACAATATTTTCAATGATAACAATTTCGTCAGGAGAGGTACCTTGGGTTATATGAATAAGACATACCTGCGGACCCGCCCCCGATCACGATAAAGTCATAGGATGGCAGTAATACTTCAGACGGCACGTTGATCGGTGGTGCTTCGTTATCCATAACCTCATATTGGAAATAAATAAGGGCGGCTGCGAGTACTGGAAAGAACCAGGATAGTCCGCTAGATGCCGAAATCAGTCCTCCTGTTATCACGGACTCGACACCCATTTTCGATCAATCGTATTCCTTGACACATAAAATATTTTTCAATCAATAGCAACGTATAGTATTCAGACTTTTATTTCACAATATATACACCAATAAAGTTTCATACTAAATACAATTCGAATAGAGATCCAACTATTCACTAGTTCGTGAAGAAATACATTCGAGTGCAAGGGTTAATTCCTTATTTTCCGGTTAATTCAAATATAACCACTGGTTTCAATCAACAATGTCTCCAAGCTAAGCTTATTAAAAACCCACACATCAATGCGTTTTCACTTAATCCAATACCAGCGACTGTACGTTTACTAAGTCAACATTATCATTCACGGAACGAATGTTTTTCGCTTCACGTCAATAAAAAAATAATTGCCAATGCACATTCGATCCTTTCGATAGCGTCGACCGTATTTTCGTTGAGACAAGATCACATCACCAGCAGATTCTCGTACTTCGCGCAATATCGACCCCGCTAAAGCACCAAACCACGATGAAACGTTTCTACGCTCAGTTAGTGCATTGAACTGCCAACCGAAACGCGACGGCCCGCCTTAAGAAACCATCCTCGCTCATAGCGAATTTGCCTACTGATCGAGAACGTCGTTTGTCTACGACGATTCGACGCGTCGCACTGTCGAAACGAAATCAACGGCCTGGCTCTCACCGTTCACGTAGAAATCGGCACCGGCCAAAGGATACCAGAGAAAGACCGGCACCCACGTACTCCGAACACCGCAAAGCACACGTGAGGCGAATGACAATTATCCGGAAAACTTTCCGCTCTTGACATGTTGAGTACTGTGGTGGTTATCGACAACTGACGCAACTGATCTCGATAGAAATGTCTCAAATTACGAAACAATGACAATCATCATTTTGTAAATGCAATTAACACATTGTTGACCGGCAATTTTCGGCAAAAGTTGTCTCAAGTCACCGGCTATTATTTCGTAATTGAACATTGAAGTGAAACGATGTAAATAATCTTCAATAAAGTTTGTTCGTGCATAATGAATTAAAACAGAACTTTGGACATCAATTTTATGTAACTTTTAATATTTTTTCGTATGATTAATTGTACAGCAGTCATTTACGCGTACATATAAATAGGAGGTTTTGCACATATATCTTGTTTCGTTGTGCTTTCCTTTTAAAGAGCTAGATTATGTCCTTGTTATTTCATTTTCAATAATCATTTTCCAAATGACTGCAACTTATTTAAAAATCACTCGGGCAACTGTATGAAGCATTTACGTATAATTTATTGAAATATGCTTCATCGTCACGTTCCGTCGTTCTTGACACTTTCTAATACTAGAATTGTAATAAAAGCCTCAGTACCAAGAAAAGTATACTTTTTTATAATAAAGCAGACGCGATTGAACACAATGAACAAAATTTTGCTATATTCTATATTGCCCTGCGTTTAAAAAATTAAAATAGCCGACGCAAGTGCAAAACGAGTTAACTCGTGACCGGTCAGTAACGTT
This sequence comes from Cryptocheilus praepositus, assembly GCA_033815515.1. Classification (NCBI taxonomy): domain Eukaryota; kingdom Metazoa; phylum Arthropoda; class Insecta; order Hymenoptera; family Pompilidae; genus Cryptocheilus; species Cryptocheilus praepositus. The sequence continues at coordinate 1,200,363 of JAWWQZ010000141.1, read as the reverse complement.
TGGCCATGAAAACACGAGTTAACTCGTGACCGGTCAACAATGTGTTAATATTGAAATAGGGGAATAGAGCAAACTTTTAGTCTATCATGTATCCGCGTTATATTAGTTTCATGTCATTGAATTCTATTGTGTAAAATTTAATCATGATGCAGCTGTAATGTACACAATTTTGATGCGGCTGTAATATAGAAATTTTAATGCGGCTCTGGAGACAAAAGTAGCAAGATATGCATGTATTAACACGTTGAGTGCCGTGGTGATCGATGGTCATAGATGCAACTGATCTCAATAGAAATGCGTTAAATACCCAAGCAACAACACTCATAATTTTATAAATACAATTAATACTGGAATAGAGGATCAACCCTTCGCCCTCTACTGTAACCGCCTTATATTAATTTTACATTATTTAATCATATCATGTAAGTTTTAATCACAATGCGGTTCTATTATAGACAGTTTCGTTGCAGCGCTAGAGACAAAAGTAGCAAAATACGCATGACAATCAATGTGTTAACGTCGACACTACTGAATTCGATAAAAATTCGTAAAATTCCCAAGCAACAACACCCATATTTTTTTTGCTCTCTAATGCATCCGCCTTATATTCATTTTACATAATTCAATCGTGTAAAATTTAATCACACGATTCTAACGTGGACAATTTCGGTATGGCACTGAAGACAAATCCAGCAAAACACGCCCGGCAACCTGTTAATATTAGAATAGATGTTCAACCCTTTCCTGCCTAATATATCCGCCTTATATTAGTTTTACATTATCCAACCATACCGTATAAAATTTAATGGCCATGCGGTTATAATGTGGACCATTTCTCTGCGGCACTAGAGACAAAAGTAGCAAAGCACGCAGAGCAGTCAACGTGTTAAGTAATTTTCCCTCAATCGCGTACACTGTTGGGTGCCATTAGTCACGTTCTAATTCCCAAGCTGTCAGGAGAATTTTGCATGGCCTCGTCAACATGTTAATATTAAGCAGTGATTCAATTCTTTGGTCTCCGATATCTTCGCATTATTTTAATTTTGCACAATTCAATCATATTCTATAGTACTTCATCACGTTGCGGTTTCAATATAGTAAGATATGCACGGCAGTCAACGAGTTAATTGCATTTACAAAATTATTGTTACCATATGGAAACTTTACGCATTTCTATCGAAATCTCGCGTCGCCCATCGATGACCACCGCAGCACTCGCATAATAATATATATCACAATTCACATCTAATTCATTTATCCAATAAACACGCCCTGTTCGGAGTTTTTCATTTGACCCCGTAGGTAGTGGTTTATTGCTATTCCATTGCGTTTCCGAGTATCTCCTATTCAAAACTCGACACTATCGACGATCCGTGGAACAAAATTGACGCGCATGTGGATTACAGGTATCCGCGTTCGAATGTATAATGTCATGTGATAAGGGTGCACCTCTGGTCGTTCGTCTCTGTTACCGCGCGATTAGATAAATTTATGCAAATTTGACGGAGCAAGTATGTTGAATGACTTAGACTGCACACCGATAAAAGACATAGTGTATTTGCAGGTGAAGAAGGAAAGGCATGCTTACCGAGAAACAGGCTTTAATTCTTTTCTCTTCGCTGTCACTCGCCAATGAATTTTCCGTGGAACAAAATTACTTTTCCGCGGTCTGCGATGCGCATCCAGTTGAATACTACTGGAACAGAAAGAAATAAACAAAACTCTTGCGATTAAATTTTTACATGTTTAAAGCAATTTTCATCGTACACTACCCAAAGAACACAGTTGGGGAGATCAAAAAGATCAGGATCATTAATTGCAAAAAAAAATAAGAAGACCTCCATAAAGTCCGAAGATATTATTTCGAAATTGTTTGCATCGAAACGTTTCGGAAGATGCATTCAGTTGAAAACCTTTCCTCAAGAATGAAGTATCCAAGAAAGCGTGTGTATTTGGAAAATTAATTCTTCTTTTTCAAATATCTTTTCTTTAGTGACGCATGATTAAAGTTGCTTTTATAACAATTTAACGGCGACCCGGCGTTCAACGTGTTAAAGTCATCGGTCGCTTAAAAAATACAGTCTATCATTATTACATAACACTAGATGCGCATAGTGCTCACTGAAATATTGACTTTTAGCAAACTGAAATAATTCAGAAGTAACGTTCGACCGCAGTGAATTACCACGTTGACTGCCAAGTGTATTTTGCTATATTAGAACCGCGATGCAATGGAATACTGCAGAATATGATTAAATCGTGCAAAATGAAGGTAACGCAGAGTTATTAGAAGCCAAAGTATTGAAGCACCCTTCCAATATCAATTGCTTTTACAAGGTTGCAAATAGGCTTCATTGCGAATTTTTGCATTTTCAGTAAAATCTTTTGCGTATTGTACTAAAGCGTATTTTGCAATGTTAGAACCGCGATGCAATGAAATACTGCAGAATGTAATTAAATCGTCTAAAATTAAGGTAACGCAGAGTTATTAGAAGCCAAAGTATTGAAGCACCGTTCCAATATCACTTGCTTTTACAAGATTGCAAATAGGCTTCATTGCGAATTTTTGCATTTTCAGTAAAATCTTTTGCGTATTGTACTAAAGCGTATTTTGCAATGTTAGAACCGCGATGCAATGAAATACTGCAGAGTATGTTTAAATCGTGCAAAATGAAGCTAACGCAGAGTTATTAGAAGCCAAAGTATTGAAGCATCATTCCAATACCACTTGCTTTTACAAGATTGCAAATAGGCTTCATTACAAATTTTTTGCATTTTTAATCAAATCTTTTGCGCATTGTACTAAAGCGTATTTTGCTATGTTAGAACTGCGATGCAATGAAATACTGCAGAGTATGATTAAATCGTGCAAAATTAAGGTAACGCAGAGTTATTAGAAGCCAAAGTATTGAAGCACCGTTCCAATATCAATTGCTTTTACAAGATTACAAATAGGTTTCATTACAAATTGTTTGCATTTTTAATCAAATCTTTTGCGTATTGTACTAAAGCGTATTTTGCTATGTTAGAACCGCGATGCAATGAAATACTGCAGAATACGTTTAAATCGTGCAAAATTAAGGTAACGCAGAGTTATTAGAAGCTAAAGTATTGAAGCACCGTTCCAATATCACTTGCTTTTACAAAATTGCAAATAGGCTTTATTACAAATTTTTTGCATTTTTAATCAAATCTTTTGCGCATTGTACTAAAGCGTATTTTGCTATGTTAGAACCGCGATGCAATGAAATACTGCAGAATGTAATTAAAGCGTCGAAAATGAAGGTAACGCAGAGTTATTAGAAGCCAAAGTATTGAAGCACCGTTCCAATATCAATTGCTTTTACAAGATTACAAATAGGTTTCATTACAAATTGTTTGCATTTTTAATCAAATCTTTTGCGTATTGTACTAAAGCGTATTTTGCTATGTTAGAACCGCGATGCAATGAAATACTGCAGAATACGTTTAAATCGTGCAAAATTAAGGTAACGCAGAGTTATTAGAAGCTAAAGTATTGAAGCACCGTTCCAATATCACTTGCTTTTACAAGATTGCAAATAGGCTTCATTACAAATTTTTTGCATTTTTAATCAAATCTTTGCGCGTTGTACTAAAGCGTATTTTGCTATGTTAGAACCGCGATGCAATGAAATACTGCAGAATACGTTTAAATCCTGCAAAATTAAGGTAACGCAGAGTTATTAGAAGCCAAAGTATTGAAGCATCATTCCAATATCAATTGCTTTTACAAGATTGCAAATAGGCTTCATTACAAATTTTTTGCATTTTTAATCAAATCTTTTGCGCATTGTACTAAAGCGTATTTTGCTATGTTAGAACCGCGATGCGATAAAATGCTGCAGAGTATGATTAAATCGTGCGAAATGAAGGTAACGCAGAGTTATTAGAAGCCAAAGTATTGAAGCACCGTTCCAATATCAATTGCTTTTACAAGATTACAAATAGGTTTCATTACAAATTGTTTGCATTTTTAACCAAATCTTTTGCGTATTGTACTAAAGCGTATTTTGCTATGTTAGAACCGCGATGCAATGAAATACTGCAGAATACGTTTAAATCGTGCAAAATTAAGGTAACGCAGAGTTATTAGAAGCTAAAGTATTGAAGCACCGTTCCAATATCAATTGCTTTTACAAGATTACAAATAGGTTTCATTACAAATTGTTTGCATTTTTAATCAAATCTTTTGCGTATTGTACTAAAGCGTATTTTGCTATGTTAGAACCGCGATGCAATGAAATACTGCAGAATGTAATTAAATCGTCTAAAATGAAGGTAACGCAGAGTTATTAGAAGCCAAAGTATTGAAGCACCGTTCCAATATCAATTGCTTTTACAAGATTGCAAATACGCTTTATTGCGAATTTTTTGCGTTTCTACTAAAATCTTTTGCACCGCGTCAGTCAACGTGTTAAAGCCGCGCAAGATTCTTCCCGTCTTCGCGTTCATGTAGATCTAGTCGACATCACTGGCTTTTTATCCCCGTTTGACGTAGCTATTTCTAGGTTTCTGTGCCAGCGCGCCAAGCGCAATTTGCGCGAACGTAACCGAGTCGCTGATTTCCGATTTGTCGTGGACGGCGCTGAACGCGCGCGAACGAACCGTTTAATCATAGGAAAATGGTTGGCACCGCAAATCGACGCCAGTCAAATTCAGATCCATTATGTACTTTCTCTGCCTTTCTTTGAACCGCGACTGTTACGCACGGTCGAGACTTTATTTCGACACGTCCGTGTCGGACGATCTATCGCCTTTGGATTTTTCACGCTTCTTTGTAGCTTCGTGTTTCGGAATGTTCTGGAACCGTGTGGGTTCCCTCTTTATATGTTGTATTAATGCCAGAAATTATATATATATTTATGCATATGTATTATATGCATACGTAATTTTTGGTGTATATTGCATAATTTTTGGTATATCATGCATATGTATTATATTCGTACGAAATTTTTGGTATATATGCATAATTTTTGGTATATCATGCATATGTATTATATGCGTACGTAATTTTTGGTATATTATGCATATGTATTTATTGCGTACGTAATTTTTGGTATATATTGCATCATTTTTGGTATACCATGCATATGTATTATATGCGTACGTAATAATTAACATATATTTAATTAATATAATTTATATATATAGGCAAATAGATAAGGTATTGTCGTACGAAAGAGACCACCGTCCAAAGAAAGAAATGTCTTCGGGAGTTAATGTTTTTAATACAAAATTTAATTCATATATATACATATATATGCATATATAACACTAAGCATATATTTACGTATATATATCTTAACGGTCAATTACATAATTGAAATACGGAATTAAAAATGTATAACATACTTCAGTACTTTTTTGAAGTGTGATAACATTCAGAAAACATGATTTTATTTCGTGAACTATAACGTTTCCCATTGACACCAACGTAATTTATGTAACAAGTTTCATTAAAAATGCCGTCTCACAAAAGCATGAAAGGTTTCACAATTTGTGCACAACTCCAGTTCAAGACTATCTGAATACCACGTGAAAAAGTAAGCACAGCAAAAGTCAACGCGTTTTTAAGGAAAAGTCGGAGGTCTTCCCATTCGGTTATGTAACGACTTACTTCAAACCGGGAGATCTCCCCATTCTGGCGACTATGCGTTAAGAATGCGATGAAAAGGTCTGATTTCGTGGGCGACGAAACGGCGGAAGCATGGAAAGTAGAATTTCGTGTCCAGCCTCTAATATACACAGGCCAGAGTGCCGCGGTAATGCACGTTGCGGGCGGTAGCGCTTTAATCTATTTGAAAAGGAAAGCCGTACTTGCTCGCCCACTTCCGCGGTGACAACGGAGAGTGTGCATTCTAGAAGCTTCTTCCGTTAAGCTGATCGATGCGACGCCGTAAATCGCGGGACGCGCGTTCGTGCCAATTTGCACCAGCGATCGAAGCAGTGTTACAAATATTAGGGTGTCCCATAAGTTTCTTCCGCGCCACGCTATGAATGACTCTAACTGGCTATGTTTATATAAATATGCAGGCTTATCTCTTAGCCGTTTATGGCATCGGTTTCAGTCGTCCCAGAGCTCTTTCAGAGTACGTTTCGTTGGTGACAAAGTCTCTTTTAACATTTTTTCTACACCGTTCAATATGGAGAGCCAAAAGAAGCATTTGCGGCATGTTATGCTTCATTGCTTTAAAAAAGGCAATAGTGCAAAGGACACTGCAGACGAGATTTGCACCGTTTACGGGAGTGGTGCTACGACTATTAGGACCGTCCGCAATTGGTTTAAGAAATTTAGAGCTGGCAATTTCGAGTTGAAAGATGAAGGCCGCAGCGGCCGCCCAGCAACGACGAATACGGACATTATCAAGACTGTGCTTGCTGAAAATCCGCGATACAGTGTGCGTGAGATAGTGGATGCCACTAACATTCCCAAAACAACGGTACATAAGCATTTAATCAAGATGGGATATGCGAATCCATATGAAGTTTGGGTTCCACACCAATTGACGGAGACCGGCCTTATGAACCGCATCTCTACATGCGATTTGCTTCTTCAGCGACACGAAAGAAATCCTTTCTTAAAGAGTCTTGTCACTGGAAACGAGACCTGGATTTTGTATCAAAATGTGCATCGAAAACGCATTTGGTCTAAAGAAAATGGACCTTCAACTGTTGCGAAGCCTGGGCTTCATCTGAAGAAGGTTTTTTTGTGCATTTGGTGGGACTGGAAGGGTGTACTGTACTACGAGCTCCTTCCTCAAGGTGATATGATCAATGCTGACAAATATTGCAATCAACTGGATCAACTAAAAGCCGCCATAGCAGAAAAACGGCCAGAATTGGCGAACCGACGAGGTGTCGTATTCCGTCACGACAACGCAAGACCGCATGTTGCGTTGACCGTAAGGCAACAATTATTACAGTTTGATTGGGACGTTCTACCTCACCCTCCATACCCCCCAGACCTTGCCCCGTTCGATTATTACTTGTTCCTCTCCTTAAACAATTCTCTCCGTGGTAAATCTTTCAAATCCACAAGCGAAATAAAAACGCACCTAAATGAATATTTTGAAAGTAAGCCTCAACTATTTTGGAAAGAAGGCATAATGAGGCTTCCTGAGAGATGGAAGAAGGTTATAGAAAAGAATGGTTCATATATAACACAATAAATCAACCTTAAACAACAAATATCGTGTATTCATTTCGCATCAAAAAAAGGGAAGAAACTTATGGGACACCCTAATACATATGAAAATCTATGTGAAATTCCGGTATTTTTGGATTACAGTTACGTTAAAGGTAACCGAATGTAAAAATCTGACTGATGTTATAGTCGGCTTTGGTACAATATCTTTGTAATGCCGGTAGGTATACTAGAAAAGAGAGTCACCAGTTAGAAACGACATTCCGATAGAATCAGGCCAAAAAAATTACGAGGTGTAGGATTACCGGTGATTTTTACCGTTTGTCGATTTTTATCAGTCACCATAACTAAGAGGGGATTTTCATTCCGCCTCAATAAATACAAAAAAATTATGAATTACCGGCGTGTGGAGAGTGTTAGAAATTTCAGTGTCATAAGCACAGAAGAATACAAAATAAAATAAAATATTTTTCCTAAAATATGCTTCTTCACTCGATGAATGGCGGGAGCATGGAAAATAAAATTACTTCAAAGCGAGATCTCCTTATTCGTTAGCTAAGTGTTAAGATCACTGCAATGTAACCGCTTTTCGGTACACCATTTTAACAGTACAATTCCTATTTTAGCCCTACACCTCCACTGTCAGCAATTGGGTACAATATCTGTATAATGCCAGTAGGTATACTAAAAAAAGACAGTCACCAGTTAGACGCAAGATTCCGGTAGAATCGGACCAAAAAAAATTACGAAGTGTAGGATTGCCGGAGTTTTTTACCGTTTGTCGATTTTTATTAGTCAGCATAACCAAGAGGCGATTTTCATTCTACCTCAATAAATACAAAAAAATTATGGATTACCGGCGTGTGGAGGTTTTTGGAAAATTCAGTGTCATCAGCACAGAGGAATATAAAAAAATCAAATATTTTTTCTAAAATATGCTTCTTCACTCGATGAACGGCGGAAGCATGAAAAATAGAATTACTTCAAAGCGAGACCTTTTATTCGGTTAGTTAAATACTAAGATCACTGCAACGTAACCGCTTTCGGTAAACCATTTTAATAGTACAATTCCTATTTTAGCCTTACACCTCCGCTGTCAGCATTCCCAAACTTTCCTCACCGCCATCCGGTAGCTAACCACCCCCAGGACACTGTCCACCGAAACCCCTAACTACACACGAAGGATTCTACATGACCCTGCATACACACCTTACCCGAAATTCTCACCGACGCCTCCGCTTCGAAGCAAACCACACCTCACTCCTCCAAGACAACCCAAACCTCGAACAAACTCGACCTAAAATCCGTACCTTCGAGCCACGCGACCAGAAAGCCGTTTCCAAAGTCCTCCTACCCACTACCTCGATTCTCAGGTTCAGTTTATTGCGTTAGCCAGTCAGCGCTTGAGACAAATGGCAACAAAGTTATCGCCGCCGTCGAGAGACATGGGGTGTCTTTTGTGCGAAACACGAGTTGACACACGATAGGTCGAGTCACGCAGCTGCCGAAGCAAAAATGAATTTTGCATCAAAGCAGGAATGAATCATGGAGTATTATATGTATATTAACTGTTGAATTTGATAGAGCCGAAGCAGGCATATATGCATTTCAGAAATGTGTTAAACGTGAGCTAGTATTTCGGACGACTGTCATCGGCTTCGAATCAATTCGTCTGCAAAGGGTTTACATGTTAAGCACCAAGCCTGGCTGGCGTTTCTTGGCATCTAGCCCGCGATATCCAATTTCACCGATATGCTGGCGGGGGATCTGTTTGAGTTGCGAAAGACTGAATCTTCACATACAAAGTTAATCCTTCACGCAAATCATTGTGTAGTTGTTAGATTTTGTGACATTTGTAAAGAACGACCATTGCTGCGTTTATCTTGTTTCAATACAACTTATGAAAATGTTCGCAGACTATCATTTTTTAGGTACACCCATGACATGATCCCGAAATTTATAAATAGAATGTAATTTTTCCAATTTTATATTCTCGGCTCGCATACATTCATGCGGCCTACGCCAAAAGTAGACTGTCAGTCTCCGGTATCTGACGCGATCCGAAAGGAGAGTTCAGTATCAGTCACCGGTGACCGACATGGCGCTTAACACATTGACTGCTGTACGTATTTTACTATATTAAAACCGTAACGTGATGAATACTACGGAATATGATTGAATTGTGCAAAATGAAAATAATGCGCCGGTACCGGAGACCAAAGAATTCAATCATTATTTAATAGCAATTGCGTTTACAAAATTGTAAATGCTACCGATTGGGTATTTTTTGAATTTTTCGTGAGACCTTTTGCGCCGGTCACCGATGACCACCATGGCAGTCAATGTGTTAACCCTTTGACTGCTGAATACTTCCGGCCGAAGCGATCGCTGAGGACGAAACACTTTTCGCTAGTGTGAACTCTATTTATTGATTATGTAAGGCGCAACTAGGTACTAGTGATAATTCTTCATTTACGCCAAATTAAATAGCGCAAGAAAATTATTTGACGAAGAACGCATCTGTATTTATCTCGTACATTGATAATTGTGACTGCAATAGTCGACACCGATAGATTTCGGTGGACGCATATAGGGTAGAATAGTGGTGCGATCCTTTGGTCTCCAATACCTGCATATTATTTACATTTTGCATAATTCAGTCAAACGCTGTAGTATTTTATAGCATCGCCGTTCTAATACAGCAAAATATGTACGGCACTCAACGTATAAAGTACCAACAATCGACTCTCACCCTATAAAGGTCACACACCTCCCTTCCGTCCTCCTTATTACTAAATACCAACTCTATCGTCAGGTATCCTATATCTCACAATCATTTAACCCTTCCCTCCTGCTATATCACCGTTTATCTCCACTCACAGCACACCTCCACCTACACTGCAGCGATCCCGATACACATCACTATTCATCGCGAATTTCGGAACCCACATCAAAAATTCAAAGTGTCACACTGAAGTTACGTTTCAAGATTCATCGCGAATTTCGGAACTCACATAAAAAATTCGAAGTGTCACACTGGTTACGTTTCAAGAGCATAGTACCTGCACGCACGTCGTCCTCTACATTGTCCGACCTCGCCCGACTCCGTCCACCTTTATACCGTTCACGACGCAGCAACCTGCACGACCGAGCATCGGCAGATCCTGCGGAATTGAGCAATGCAATCGCGCGTAATCGACGCTGAATTGATAGGAGCGAATCCGACACTGACCCTGACCTTGCTGGGACACCTCGATCGCGACTGCCAGCGTGCGGCTGGATCCAATGAGTTCGCGTTCTGGGACCATGAGGACCGGCACGCGAACAGGTTTCGAGGCGAAGACGTCGCATAACGGTCAACGACTTCCCACTCTCTCGCTCCTACGAGGCCGGTCTCCCTCCAGCTTCATCGCGCGCATTCTTACCTGCACACCCCCTCACGTTGTGTGGGATCCCATAGGGAACGCGACCATAGCCGGATAGATCGGAAGATGAAGGGGGTTACGGAAAAATTTTATGAATGTAGAGTGTCCGGGATGAGGCATCGAGTTATGGATGGGTCTTTGGTCCGGAAGGTGGCCGTATTTTCTGTTGGATGTTGCGATTTGTTGGATAGATGTTGGATGTTCCTATTTCTTTCAGCCGTGGAACTTGTGCAGTTTCATTGAAATGTCTCTGGTAAAATAGTAGCAGGTTGCAGTATAAATGATTGTAATGATAATGCCATGCATTGCTTTAGAAATATTTCGTGTCAGGTAGGCGCCGGATCATAAGGGTTACGGACAATTTTTCTGAATGCAGAGTGTCCGGGATGAGGCATCGGGTGGGGAATTATGGATGGGTCTTTGGTCCGGAAGGTGGCCGCATTTTCTGTTGGATGCTGGTATTAGGTGTATAGCTATTGGATGTTCCTATTTCTTTCAGCCGTGAAACTTGTGCAGTTTCATTGAAATGTCTCTGGTAAAATAGTAGCAGGTTGCAGTATAAATGATTGTAATGATAATGCCATGCATTGCTTTAGAAATATTTCGTGCCAGGTAGGCGCCGGATCATAAGGGTTACGGAAAATTTTTCTGAATGCAGAGTGTCCGGGATGAGGCATCGAGTGGGGAATTATGGATGGGTCTTTGGTCCGGAAGTTGGCCGCATTTTCTGTTGGATGCTGGTATTAGGTGTATAGCTATTGGATGTTCCTATTTCTTTCAGCCGTGAAACTTGTGCAGTTTCATTGATATGTCTCTGGTAAAATAGTAGCAGGTTGCAGTATAAATGATTGTAATGATAATGCCATGCATTGCTTTAGAAATATTTCGTGTCAGGTAGGCGCCGGATCATAAGGGTTACGGAAAATTTTTCTGAATGCAGAGTGTCCGGGATGAGGCATCGAGTGGGGAATTATGGATGGGTCTTTGGTCCGGAAGGTGGCCGCATTTTCTGTTGGATGCTGGTATTAGGTGTATAGCTATTGGATGTTCCTATTTCTTTCAGCCGTGAAACTTGTGCAGTTTCATTGATATGTCTCTGGTAAAATAGTAGCAGGTTGCAGTATAAATGATTGTAATGATAATGCCATGCATTGCTTTAGAAATATTTCGTATCAGGTAGGCGCCGGATCATAAGGGTTACGGAAAATTTTTCTGAATGCAGAGTGTCCGGGATGAGGCATCGAGTGGGGAATTATGGATGGGTCTTTGGTCCGGAAGGTGGCCGCATTTTCTGTTGGATGCTGGTATTAGGTGTATAGCTATTGGATGTTCCTATTTCTTTCAGCCGTGAAACTTGTGCAGTTTCATTGAAATGTCTCTGGTAAAATAGTAGCAGGTTGCAGTATAAATGATTGTAATGATAATGTCATGCATTGCTTTAGAAATATTTCGTGTCAGGTAGGCGCCGGATCATAAGGGTTACGGAAAATTTTTCTGAATGCAGAGTGTCCGGGATGAGGCATCGAGTGGGGAATTATGGATGGGTCTTTGGTCCGGAAGGTGGCCGCATTTTCTGTTGGATGCCGGTATTAGGTGTATAGCTATTGGATGTTCCTATTTCTTTCAGCCGTGAAACTTGTGCAGTTTCATTGATATGTTTCTGATAAAATAGTAACAGGTTGCAGTATAAATGTTTGCAATGATAAAGCCACGCGTTGCTTTAGAGGTATTTCGTGTTAGGTAGGCGTTGGATCATAATTTTCTGAATGCAGAGTGTCCGGTATGAGACATCGAGTTGAGAGTTATGGATCTGCGGATCTTTGGTCTGGAAGGTGACCGTATTTTCTGGTGGATGTTCCTATTTCTTCGACATCTCTTAGATGTTCCTATTTCTTTCATCCGTGAAACTTTCGCAAAATGGGGTGAAACGGAAACTTTCGTAGAACGATACTATCCTGGAAAACAGTAGCACGGCGCAGCATAAAGATTCTCAATGACAATGCCGTCTGTCACTTTAGCAATATTTTAGAATGTAGACAAAAATGAAATCGCATTGGCCAATTTGTTAGTGAGACAGAAGTCTGAAGGCGAATCGACTCGTGTCAAGAGATAAAAAAAATAATCTTGTAAAGAACAAACTTGCACTTTCTCAATAACTCTCACTTACACCGCCAACTTTGCTCCATACACGTGCGGTAAAACAAGTTGAGTAGAATACGACGAATTGCCTGCTAATTCAGGTGGTATGTGAAAATGACGTTTAGTTTTATTGCCGCGACGTTGAAGGCTGAACGGTGTTATGGGTGAACGATGTTATGGGGTTTACGGTTATTTTTATTGCGCTGGAAAATAAGTCGGCGAACGGTAGTCGCGTGCATGAGAAGTTTTGAGAAATTATCGCCACCGCGGCGTGGGTGAATAGAAATTTTTCCGGGTCCGTGGGAGAAATTTCCGATTTGACCGATTTAATATGACATTAACGACATAGTTCCCAAAAAACAATACAGTTCGTCTAGTTTAGTATTGTATCATAAATTTATTCCCAACATATATCCTTACGTGGAAGTACCGGTGTAGACACGTTACCGTTTATTCCTTGGTGAGATTTTTGCGATTGTAGAACATCTTGATCTCCCTTTTCTAATTCTGAGTCAGAACTCAACTAGCGCGAAACGCCTTTTCTTCTTCGTGCCATGAAATTCGCTTCTTCGGACGAGGAGGATGTTGTATTAGGAAACTCGACTTCTTCCTCATCCCTACTACTTACCTGTGCAGCGTTTTCTTTCGGCCAAACATCTTTAACGCGTACTATATTATTTAAAAAAATGACGGATTGGTAAAATTAAAAAACTGAACACAAATTGAAATAAACACACACTTACACATGTAGTAAAGGAGCCGGTTAATGCGATTGAACTGAATTGAACTGTACAATATGAATACAATTAACCGAACAATATTGAAATAAATGCCGATATGCAATATGTAGACGGCGTATATTTACAATTTTCGTGTACGATACATTGATAGACTTGCGTGAGCATATAATACAATTTTCGTATACGATACATTGATAGACTTGCGTGAGCATAGCCTTTGCTGTATGTCGACAGATTTGTGACGGTGTATATGTATGCCTTTAGCAGTGAAAGGGTTAATATAATAAAGTGACGGAATCCAACTGCCACAATTTTTACGGGAAGACCGATGCACGGATCGGTGCGGTCCAAATTCGAAACGCAAAGCGTACAGGAAGCATAGTCGGTATTTCATTACAGACCGTCTCAGTTTATATCTACCGTAAGTATTCTAATGATATTCCTCGGGTCGGGCACCGTTAGCTGTACGGTTGTTGCGCCAAAGTATTCATTAGCCGTGTAATTCGCTCTCACTTGAAGAAGCTACACGGTCAATATCGTCCTTTAGCCGGTTATCTCTTGCGACCTCGGTGAAAAGTGTGCACGTAGAATGTGTCGCAAGACGTGAGCGATCAAGAGTGTACTGGTCAAATAGAGAGCATGTGCTTTTTTTGTGATGTAGAATTTAGTTTTACAGATGGCGAATCTGGAATAATTATCTTAACCAATAACTCTAATCAAATGCCTATACTATATACAGTTCCTTCATTTGTTATTATTTGGATTTTTATGTATATTCGTTTTATTTTGTCTTGGTTTCCAAATAACAAAACATTTTTAAGATTACAAATATATTGTGGTGTTCACTAAAATTGCAATTTTTTTAACAATGACTTGCGACTACTTGTTACGCACGACGAGTATACTCGTTGTAACGTAAAATATCGCTTCTCCTCCTTGACGACTACACTCGTAAAAGATCTAACTTTCTAAGCTTACTCTTCATGTACCTAAACCAACCCAATACATCCACTCAAAACGTAGTGACAAAATAGTCGATTTCTGACCGCACCGATTTATTTATCAAATTTCTCCACTTTGCAGTCATTCCGACTATTGACCAAACCACAATTCGATCAAAGCCCAAAGACCCAAGGACCCCCTAAATTGTTGTGATTTTCTTCATTCCTACGTATCCCACGTGTAATCCATCCGACAAAATGGCTTCACTCCATTCCAATTGCTCCACTCGCGCCTACTGAATATGCCAAGTACGCACGGAAACTCTAACATGTTTCGAGATCGTCTGTCAAGCAAACGAAGGTCAATGAAAGCCTTTCCACCGGTTGCATGCGCCGACCCGAGTGAGAAGCGATGTACGTGAGACAACTCACGTTCACCTCGTAACGATCGCAGAGGCCGACGTCACAAGGCAGGAGCCTACGGTATAGAACAGTATAGGACGTTCGCAGCCGCTACGGGAATGACCTAGTTGCCGTTGTGAAGCAACCGGCTGTTTAACGTTCGCCACGGAATAACAAATTGTACGCGACGATCATGGCGAACGTCACGTCTATGAACTCAAATTGCTAGAAGCGCTCGGGTTCCCGAAATGTCTTGCGAAAAGTGTGGGCACGGGTATTCTTCAGCAGCAACAATGGGCTGGTTATATTTATATGTAGTACGAAGGCATTCTGTACGTAGAATGTGTCCAAAAAATCCTGGCTAATTCAATAATTTGGAGTCCTCAATTATTTGCATCGTTCCTAATTTTGTCTGTAAGGTACGATCAGGTTTACAAACTGAAATTGCTAGAAGCGGCCGGGTTCCCGAAATGTCTTGCGAAAAGTGTGGGCACGGGTATTCTTCGGCAGCAAGAATGGGCTGGTTATATTTATATGTAGTACGAAGGCATTCTGTACGTAGAATGTGTCCAAAAAATCCTGGCTAATTCAATAATTTGGAGTCCTCAATTATTTGCATCGTTCCTAATTTTGTCTGTATGGTACGATCAGGTTTACAAACTCAAATTGCTAGAAGCGGCCGGGTTCCCGAAATGTCTTGCGAAAATTGAGCACGGACATTGTTTGGTAGTAAAGGTGGACTGGTTACGTTTATATGTGGCATGAAGGCATTCTGAATGTAAAATGTGCCCAAAAAATCCTCGTTAACACCATAATTTTGGAGTACTGGATTATTCGCATCGTTCTTATTTTTTTTCTGTACGGTACGATCACGTCTATGAACTGAAATTGATAGAAGTGGTCGGGTTCCCGAAATGTCTTGCGAAAAGTGTGGGCATCGGTATTCTTCAGCAGCAACAATGGGCTGGTTATATTTATATGTAGTACGAAGGCATTCTGTACGTAGAATGTGTCCAAAAAATCCTGGCTAATTCAATAATTTGGAGTCCTCAATTATTTGCATCGTTCCTAAT
The DNA here is from genome assembly GCA_033815515.1 of Cryptocheilus praepositus. Classification (NCBI taxonomy): domain Eukaryota; kingdom Metazoa; phylum Arthropoda; class Insecta; order Hymenoptera; family Pompilidae; genus Cryptocheilus; species Cryptocheilus praepositus. Next base: position 1,184,478 of record JAWWQZ010000141.1, on the reverse strand, counting down.
TTTGTCTGTATGGTACGATCAGGTTTGCAAACTGAAATTGCTAGAAGCGGCGGGGTTCCCGAAATGTCTTGCGAAAATTGAGCACGGACATTGTTTGGTAGTAAAGGTGGACTGGTTACGTTTATATGTGGCATGAAGGCATTCTGAATGTAAAATGTGCCCAAAAAATCCTCATTAACACCATCATTTTGGAGTACTGGATTATTCGCATCGTTCTTAATTTTTTTCTGTACGGTACGATCACGTCTATGAACTGAAATTGATAGAAGTGGTCGGGTTCCCGAAACGTCTTGCGAAAATTGTGAACACGGACATTGTTTGGGAGTAATGGTGGGATAGTTTGGTTTATATGCACCAAGACTTTCTGTACGTAGAATGTGTCCAAAAAGTCCTCGCTAATTCAATCATTTTGGAGTCCTCAATTATTCGGTGCCTGTACGGTACGATCATGGCAAACATCACGTTTACGAACTGAGATTGCTAGAAGTGGCCGGGTTCCCGAATTGTCTTGCGAAAATTGTGAGCACGGACATTGTTTGGCAATAATGGAGGACTGGTTAGATTTATATGTGGTACGAAGGCATTCTGTATGTAGAATATGTCCAAAAAGTACTAGTTTATTGAATAATGTTAGAGTCATTTATTCAAAGGCAATTCGTAGATTCCCGAAATGTGTTACGAAAGACAGTGACCACGGACATTGTTCGATGGCAATGGAAGGATAGGTAGGTTTATATGTGGTTCAAAGGCATTCTGTATGTAGAATGTGTCCAAAATGTTCTACAAATTGAAATTCGTAGAAGCAACCGAGGTTCCCGAACTGTTACAAACATAACGACCACAGGCATTGTTAGGCAGCAATCGTAGGATAGTTCAGTTTACATACTTCGTAGTACGAAGGCATTTCGCACATAGAATGTACGCAAAAAGTTCTCGCTAATTCAATAATCCTAGACTCCTCGCTAATTCGCATTATTCTCAATTTTATCTGTACGATACGATTACGGCAAACATCTACAAACTGAAACTAGTAGAAGTGACCGTGTTTTTAGTTCAAACTAGTCCTACAGCGACGCCATTTTTCTGTTTTCAGGAGGATGCTGCGGTTCTATGAAGAAAAGAACCATCGTTGGAGGCTACGCCTTCACATGGTGGTTCGTGACGGACGTACAACGCTTGTCGCTCGAGGTTATGACACTCAACCCCGTATGCGAGAACGTCGAAACGGCCCAGGGTGTGCCGTTAACAGTGACGGGGGTGGCGCAGTGCAAGATTATGAAGGCTGACGAGCTGCTGCATACTGCCAGCGAACAGTTTCTCGGGAAGAACGTGCACGAGATAAAGTCCACCATCCTGTCCACCCTCGAGGGTCACCTGCGTGCTATCTTGGGTAAATGTTAACATAAGACAAACTATGTGGTGCGCAAGATGCTGAGGAAGTGAGCATCATCGATGCGCTGGTGTAAAAATACATTTTTAATGGAAATGCGAATATTGCGGTGGAGATGCAGATTCATACGTTTTTCAAGTTACGCCTACGAGTAATCGTACAGATAAAAATAATGTAGCGCAGTAATATGAAGCATCGATATGTTAATAACACGTCAGCTTCGGCGCACTGACGTAAAAATACATTTTTATTGGCAATGTTGACGTAATGATTAAGGCACAAATTTCGAAATTTCTCAAGTTACTCCTGCAAATAATCATGTTGAGTATTAACGTAATAATACCATACCGGCATCGACGCACTGGCGCAAAAATATATTTTTATTGGAAATATGAGACACAAATTTCGAAAGTTCTGACTTTACTTCTGCGTGTAATCACAGAGATGCACATATCCATATCTCTTAATAAATAATACCGAGCTTCAGCACAATAACATTATATCACCATCGATGCACTGGCATAAAAATACATTCTTATTGAAATATACAATATATTTCACATAATACAATATATTTCAATATAACAGTCAAAGCTCAAACTTCTGAACTCCTCAACTTATTCCTGCACATAATCACAGAGGCACAAATACCGATATCTAACAATAAATAACACAGCGTAATGAAATCGAGCTTCGGCACAATAATATTATATAACCATCAACGCACCGGCATAGAAATACATTCTTTTTGAAAATCTCAATATAACAATCAAAGCTCAAACTTCTGAACTCCTCAATTTATCCCTGCGCATAATCACAGCGTTATAAACACCGCGCCTAACAATAAACGACATAGCGTAATAATACCAAAGGCCGCCGTCCAGCAATAAATGTCACATTGTCATTAGTATCCTAAGGCGTAACATGCTTCTCCCCGTTGTCCGCTCTTACGCAAACGACTCCTTTAAGTATCGAAGCGAAAACCGAGAGCACTGATTATCAAAACCACCGCTCTCATACCCGGAGAGTACATGAGCTGAATATTGAGATGCTCCCAGCAACGTTGTCCGTTAACGCCATCGATTTCTATGACGTCATCGCGTGGGTTCCCCTCGCGTCCAGATTCCGGCCAGTGACGTGGACGAATAGACGACAATGCGTCGGTCGTCTACTGTCAACGCGCCGACACGTGTGCCAAAAAGTAGGTCGTCCGTCCGCAAACTCCTGCGTGACGAAAATATCGACTCGGCACCGAGTGCCTGTCTCTTCACCGTAGGGAAATTGATGGCACTTGCATGGGGTAGTTCTTGGCCGACACCGTCGCCGCACCGACTGACGTAATTCGTGACGCGTTTATGGCGCAGAACACGTGAAATGAGACGTGCGATAAATGCAAAGGGCGATTTAAGAAGCGTCGGGGAACTGACTATTGTTCGGTGTTACGTCGATCGCGTAATTTCGGGGGACTGACTGCGTTATGGTCCTTGGCTAGACGGTGTTGTATTAACACGTTCACTGCCAAGCGTATTTTGCTATGTTAGAACCGCAATACGATGAAATACCGCAGAGTACGATTAAATCGTGCAAAATAAAGGTATCGTAAAGTTATTAGAAGCCAAAGTATTGAAGCACTGTTCCAATATCAATTGCCCTTACAAGATTGCAAATAGATTTCATTGCGATTATTTTGCATTTTCAGTAAAATCTTTTGCACCGGTCACCGCGTATTTTGTTACGTTAGAACTGCAGAGTATAAAATACTGCAGAGTATGATTAAATCGTATAACATAAAGGTAACGCAGAGTTGTTAGAAGCCGAAGTATTGAAGCACCGTTCATATATCAATTGCTTTTACAAGATTGCAAACAGGCTTTATTGCGAATTTTTTGAGTTTTTAGTGAAATCTTTTACACCGGTCACCGGTGACCACTGTGGCAGTCAATGTATTAACACACTGCGTATGGGATTCCGCTCGCTCAACGCACATTTTTTTCGTTGAGTTCATTTTCATTGGATCCATTTTCGTGTGAAGTGTTATCTGGCACATCCGATAAATCGTCAAACCATAATTCACTTTAACTGTCATTTTTGTTGCCTTCTATGCGTCATTTTGCTACTCTTTTATAATCGAGGCCTACTTTATAAAATTGAAAATATAAATGATTTTTGAAAAGCTGTTTTTCTTACAAATTAAAACACGAAGTTTGAAATAACAAAATGTTGTACAACGATAAGACATTTTATTAGATAATTGCCTCTTAATGCCTATATTGACGTACGCACAATATAAAAACCCTTTCCACCCTTGCAAACGGCCCCCAAACCACCCTCCGCAAATAACTCCTGCAAAAAACGACCACACCTCCTAATCTTCCATATCACTTACATACTTACATACTTCATCAATCACATAATTTCCCCCAGCGCCAGCATTCCACCTTTCGCAACCCAAGTCGCGCCGCACACCACCAAAACCCTCCCCATTTTCACCCCTAAGTCTCCTGACCAGCGTCCCGGTAGAATATCTGCAACAAAACGTTACATAGCACATTTCCATGTAGTTTTACTTAGCTACCAGCGCTAGCATAAAACTGCCAACCATGAAACTGACTTTAGTCCTGCGACTAAAGGGAAGAATGATCGCTTGTTCCAGGTACCCTCTCAGTGGAGGAAGTCTACAAGGATCGAGACCAGTTCGCAGCCCTCGTGAGGGAAGTGGCGGCTCCAGACGTCGGTCGGATGGGCATCGAGATCCTCTCGTTCACGATAAAGGACGTCTACGACGACGTTCAATACTTGGCGTCCCTCGGCAAGGCCCAGACCGCCGCCGTCAAGCGAGACGCCGACGTCGGCGTCGCCGAGGCGAATCGTGACGCCGGCATAAGGGTACGCCACACATAGAAACAAGCTCCATTTTACGCGCACCGTTCAAATGGGAATCGCGTTTCGGTTCCGTCGATTCTACGGGGGTTGTAAGTCCTCGTCGCGTTATGCCATCTGAATTATGCGCGTTTTCTGACGATTTTTTAGGGTGATAGGAATAATTTTGTTGTATGGAAAGTTAACACGTTCGCGGACATTAAAAGTTTCAGCGAGGTGCAAAAATTGACAGTCCTTTTATTTTTAAATTGGTTGCGATATCCGAAATTTGATTAAACACATTTTATAAGGGTAGTCAGATTATCATATTTTAGTTCAGTTAGTCATTATCTTGACAGGTGTAATAATTACAAAAACTTAAGGGTTATATAAAATTAAGTTCAAAGTAACTGATTTTAAGATTTGAATGCTATGGCATTCATGTCACTCTGCATCGTCGTGAAAATGAATGCTGTACCATTCACGTCCGCGAACGTGTTAAATAACAAACATATATTTTCTCTAAAAATATATAACAATCCTTTTGGATACTGGGTTACTGTGTTGTGTGACTGTAGTGTTCACGTGTCGAATCTTGAGTGTAAGTCTTGTGTTAGGGGGGAATGGGGTGTTAGTGGGAGTTCAAATCAAAGTACCTCTTCCAGTCATTTTTAGAAGCTCGTGGAAAGAAGGGTGTCGCGGAAAGTTTGTGGGAAAGGAGAGGGATCCGCTAATCGCCTTAGTTTTTCTCCGGTGTCGTTGTTAAATGAAGATTGAATGAAAATTTAATCCACTCATTGTGGAAAAACGGAGTTTCCATTTTTTCGCTATTAAGTGGGGCGACATGTGGCTGCCGCATGTCTTTACCCCAAGAGAAATCGGGTACTGGTTGTTCGTTCGCAAGACGAACGAAAACCGGACGCTTCACCTCCAGCTCATCGACCACCGTTAGCCAACACCGTTTAGTCTCCCATTGTCCTCCGCATTTCAATAGATCCCGAAAAAGTAATCAACGTCCGCGTTCAATTTTATCGCTCAACCAAATATCGCCTAATCCCTCCTGTCCTTTCTGGTCATACCCTTCTTTCTTCACACATGCCGAACCTGCAGTTCTTTGTTTCGATTGTGATACCTCCCGATCCCATACACACGGCACCAATCTCCGCATATCCCCACCTCCTTTCCGTATTTCGGAAAATCCACAAACGAACGCACGAGGAAAAAGATGAGCTGGAGGGGAGAAAGACATTTTCATATACTGAAGCAAGGGTCTTGGACTTCACTTGCTCGAGCACCTTCACCAAAGTAACAACAACGCAGCACGAACTCTTTCGATAAACTCACCACGAGTACAACACATTTTCTGTTTTTGTGATTCTTATTAATTTTGTGAACCTTATTAACCCCTTGACATACAAATAAAATGCGTGTTGACGCGTCCGTAGGATACCATTTAATTTAATCCTTTCGCTACGGCGGTCCTGTCCACAATTTGGACTTATGCTTACGCTTAAAAATGTTTCGATAACAAATTGTTGAGGAAAAGAACATTTCTGACGGAAGGCACGATTGATTGAGAATAGACGCGTGCAACGATGGTATGCTCTCTAAAAAAAAAGCAACATACGGGACAAGAGGTCCATGGTAAATGTGGCAAGATATATATAAGTAGCATATCGTGGAGGGCGACTATAGTCGTCCATAGTAACGAAAGGGTTAAATACCGGTAACATTCAATAAGGTACTGTTGAAAGGGGAAAAGCATTTGCAACCGTTTAAACAAAACAGCATCGATGCACGACCGAAACAGATAATCTAATCGTATACTTCCCAGTGTTCGCCGAAGATAGTTCTTGACGTCTCGGAGACGTCAAAATCTATAATGGCACATGAAATAAATGACGTTTCCGAGACGTCATTGTATGTCAAGTGGTTAAGTTTGTTTGAAATATATATTATTTGTTATTCCGTTGAACACTTTCTTCGTACAATTTACACCCTTCACCTCCGTAAAAGGTCGTGAAGCAGATCGCGTCAACATAAAACGCGATTAGAAAAAATTCACTGGTACTTTACTGAAGATTTAAGATTAAAAGCAACATTGAAGTAATAATTTAAGATAGAGATTAAAGAACGGAATGGTGGGATCATTATGAATATATTGAAAGTTTTTTTTGGAGTCTCGTGAGTGCAGATATGAATGCATTGTTTTGGGGATGGGACAGGACTCCGGGCGGAACGACTCGTTAACACATTGTTGACCGGCAATTTCCGGCAAAAGCTGTCTCAAGTCACCGGCTATTATTTCGTAATTGAACATGGAAGTGAAACAATATAAATAACCTTCAATAAAGTTTGTTCGTGCATAATGAATTCAAATTGAACTTTGAACATAAATTTTATGTAACTTTTCATATTTTTTCGTATGATTAACTGCACAGCAGTCATTTATGCGTAGATGTAGACAAGAGTTGCACATATATCTTGTTTCGTTGTGCTTTCCTTTTAAAGAGCTAGAATATGCCCTTGTTATTTCATTTTCAATAATCATTTTCCAAATGACAACTTATTTAAAAATCACTCGGGCAACTATATAAAGCATTCACGTATAACTGATTGAAAAATGCTTCACCGTCACGTTCCGTCGTTCATGACACTTTCTAATACTAGAATTGTAATAAAAGTCTCAGTACCAAGAAAAGTATACTTTTTTATAATAAAGCAGACGCGTTTGAACACCATGAACAAAATTTTGCTATATTCTATATTGCCCTGCGTTTCAAAAATTAAAATAGCCGACGCAAGTGCAAACACGAGTTAACTCGTGACCGGTCAACAATGTGTTAAGAAGGACGAGTGTGGTTCGTGACACTCCACACACGACATCGGGGGCAGAAATATCAGATGCAGACGATAGGATAACACACGCGACGCGGAAGTGATGTTCGCGACGATTGCGTCACTATTCAAAGAGCGGCGCGTTTTACGGCTTTTCCGAGAAACGTATTATACTTGGCGTCGCCTCTTTAACTTTCAACGCTTCACTTTGGCGTGATAGGTGGGTGGGTTGGTAGAATGTAATAATGGGTTACGGTGCTGTCGGTAGGGAGACTGGGTTTGTACGGATGCGTCGGAAATTATAATATGCATATTTGCATGGATAGTTGTTGTTGGGGTATATTGCAGTAACTATTCGTGTTTTCACGGTCGTTTGGAGGTGTACTTTTTATGTTGAATATACACTTTGATGGATATTATAGAAATAAACTGATGTAAGTCCGAACAAGTTTTATGCGTGGGGGTTAAAAGCTGCATTATCCCGGGAAATTGTCTATACCGAACAATACATTGGCACTAACACATAGTAACTACATGTATGCATATACTTATCGTTGGGGTATATTATCGTGTCTATCTACGTTGCGTGTATTTATGGCCGTGTGCTTGTACAAGGCGGTACAATATAAAAATAATCGGATATTAATAATCTGAGTTAAATACTGCATTATCATGGGAAGTTGATGTAGACGGAATCGTTACATCATACTGACAAATGGTAGAAACATATATGCACATTCATGTGGATACTTAACATTGGGGAATATTACAATGTCGATTTGCATTGCACGAATTCACGGTCGCATTTTTGTACAACTTTATTTTAAGTACACGCCTTGATCGGTATTATAAAAATAATATATGGATCCAACTCAGTTTTTTACGTAGGAGTTGTACGTCGCATAAACACATGACCATTTATATTATAGTAACATGTAGGATCGTAATAGCCCTAACTTACACTGCGAAGATGTTAAATCGTATTCGTACCCACTCAATCAACTCATAATGACTGTCTTCGTCAGGAAGCGGAATGTGAAAAGGCAGCGATGGACATAAAATACAACACCGACACGAAGATCGAAGACAACGCGCGATTGTTTCAACTGCAGAAAGCGCATTTTGACCAAGAAGTCAACACTGCGGTAAGAGATTCATTTCCTTCATAATTAATCAAACTTATACGGTGCCTAAATATGCACAGCTAATAGATGACAATACCATTTCCACTTTCTAACACATATAATTGCGTGCAATTTAATTTAGTTGTCAAACAAATATTGAAACTTTTATGTTTAAAGGTTTATGCTTGAATTAGTCAAAGAATAAAAAATTAACCCTTTGCACTCAACATGTTTCGTTACAAATTATTTCTTTATTCGGATTATATTTTGCATAACACTTTTCTGGTAGATATTTTACGAGCTAAAAATTAAATTTTGTATTTACACTTCTATCATATCTTTCACATATTTTCCTCAGTTACAACGCGCAATACCTTCGTGTTCCATCAGACAAAGCTGTCAAGTGCAACGGGTTCGAATACGTAATTAAAAATAAGCCGAACGACCAATTGGCCTGGTGAATTTAGACAAGCGCACCGTGCATTTGTGTTTCAAATTTTCTAGAAAGCCGAGGCGCAGCTGGCTTATGAGCTTCAGGCGGCGAAAATCAGGCAGCGAATACGAAACGAAGAAATACAGATCGATGTAGTCGAGAGACGCAAGCAAATTGAAGTGGAGGAGCAAGAAGTACGCCGAAAAGAACATGAACTGCAGAGCACGGTCCGATTACCAGCGGAAGCTGAGCATTACAAGATCGGAAGAGTGGCCGAAGGAAAGAGGTTTGCAATTTTCACGATTTTTTCAGTCCACGTTCATCGCTCCGCATAAATAAATTGACCAGTACCGCAAGAAACATTGCTTATGACGAATCAACGGCAGAACGAACTAATCTTAACTTCGAGTTGAAAGAAATTGTAAAAACATATATGTATGCATATCGAGCGGAATTGCGAAAGTTGAAAAAAGTTGAGTTGTGTAAATGCGTATATTTTTCATTAGTGAAATGAGACACGGTGCTTAGATATCCCAAACGACATTAATAATTTAATTGAAACCCTTATTTACTAAAGCACACTGTTTACATATATACATGAAACGTAATTGCGAAAACGGAAAAGACCATACTACTTTTAATACCACTCAAATTGAATTTATGAAATTGAACTTGTACATGGAGTAAAGACATATATTTTTCTTTTATAAAGTTGCTTAGATATCGCAACTGGTAGTAATATTTGAATTAAAGCCCACCTTTACTAACTCGCACTGTTCACATATATACGCGTAATTGCAAAAATTGAAAACACCCTATCCTTTTTATCACGCTCAAATTACGTTTGTGCATTGAGCAAATGCGCATGTTTTCCTTCCCTAAAGCGATGCTCGTTGTTTAGACGTCGCCAACCGGCATTAATACTTTAACTGAAGCCCTTGGTCACTGGCGTTTTCCTCACTTCTTTCCCATATAGGTCACAAACGCTGAACGCGGCTAAAGCTGAAGCTGAGAGGATTCGATTGATCGGAGAAGCCGAGGCCTCTGCTCTTGAAGCAGTTGGAATATCAGAAGCCGAACGCATGCGAATGAAAGCAGCAATTTATAAGCAGTACGGCGAAGCGGCTATACTTAACATCGCTCTCAACGCACTACCGAAGGTGAGAGGTTGCCTATAAAACTTCAATCAAAACGGCATTATTGCTCGTAAAGATATTCCCGAGAACGGCGTCATAGGACGTGCAAAAAACGATTACAACGCGATTTCATGAAAACGTCAGCTTACTCACTATTAACCCTTAACCTGACATTTATTGTACAATATCATGTAATTAACGTGATCGCGCTTAGAATAGTACTTTTCCGTCCGGCGTTGGCTATTTATTTCTTTACTTACGACATAGTACTTCTGTCATTTTTAGCTATATTTAACATTTTTTTATTGATGGAAGAGGGAAACCGGAAAATGTTATGATGAGAGTTGAGAGCTAAGTGAAAGCGGTGACGTATTTGATTTTGAAATATCGGAGGGTAATTTAAATGGAAAGTTTCATATAGTGGAAAATGATAAAACAAAGGATTGTGTTGTGATCGTGAATTAATTGACATTGACTTAACTCATATGATATCTGAGACCCAGAACGATGTTGAATGTAACAGTGACTACGAACAAACAAATTCATTCACTGCCGAAAATCATTGCGAAATTCTTGAATTAATGAAAAAATTGGAGAGTACCATTTGAAACGATTAAAATTTCCTTTTGTTCTTTGACACGTCATTATTTTCGTCATTATTATTATACGTTCCTCTAATTTACACCAGCTTTTACTTCTAATATAGCTTCTCCTGTACCGCCAGATTCCGTTCACGCGACTTTTATTTGCGTAAAACGAATCCACGCGTAACGAATACTTCATGTAATTTGCCGGACGGTCGCATATATGATTTTAAACGCGCATACCGCCTTTGCCTTCAGAATGAGAACTGTTTGACACTCTCGTTTTTCAGATCGCGGCGGAAGTGGCCGCGCCACTCGCAAGAACGGAGGAAATTGTCCTTCTGGGTGGAAACGACACGACCAGCGGCGAGCTTACACGTCTTGTGGGGCAAGTACCTCCGGCCGTTCAAGCGTTAACCGGTGTAGATCTTTCAAAAGTAAGCCAAACTCCCAGCACAATTTCACACTAACCCTGTGCACTCGTTGCAACCCGCCCTGTAAAGCGCAAAGGTATGCAACTGTGTCATGCGTGTTCCGTCAGTAAGTATCTGCGGGAGTTTATTTGCAACTGCGTTCAGTAAGTAAGTATCAAAGCGCACCTTGCGAAGTTTTGTCCGCATCCGAAGAAATTACGAATGCACACGTAATAGAATGTATTCAAGAATGTCGGCCATTTTTGTGCCTGTTTGGTTGAGCGGTTTTATATTATCCTGCAGGAAATCAAGGGTTGAGGCCAATGGGTCACCGCCTCAGGAGCCTATATATAATAGAATGAAGATAGACTTACTTCGTACAATAAGCTCATGAATAGTAAAGCTTGTCGGCCTCGAAACGTGCAGAGTTCGTACAGGAATAAATAAAATCATTGGACCAAAATAGGCACATACCCGTATCATCGTTTTCGAATGTTTTCGTTAATATGTTAAGCGCCATGTTAGTTACTGGTGACTGACACTGATTCTGCCCTTCGGACCGCGTCAGTCATCGATGACTTCTCTACTTCTTGTGCAGGCCGCATTAATGTATGTCGACTGATAACATAAATTTAAAAAAAATCGCATTCTATTAACCACTTGCGCTACGATTTAATTTTCGGCTGCCGCGCTCTACAATATAACATGCGGTAAGGCGTTACCTTGATGATGATTTTACTATAAATGCAAAAAATTCGCCATAAAGCCTAGTAGCAGCGTCTATGTAAAAGACACGTCGTTTTTGCTTCTGCGACAAATGCGTATCGACGTGGTATACATGTCGCTGGTGGCTTTGGAATAAAATCATCTCGACGTGCATGGCACGTCTTTATAGCGCAAATGGTTAACAAGTTTCGGCCCATATCGCAAATGTACCTAAAAAATTACAGTTTACAAACAAAATTTTCATCCGTTCTATTAAAACAAGATAAACATAGAAGTGGTTGTTCTTCAGTAATGTCACAAAACGTAACAACTGCACAATGGTTTGCATGAAAGCGTAACTTTGTGTATAAGCTGAATCCACAAAGCGCGAAAGACTATTGTTGAGGGTCAGCCTTGTCGCGACCCAAACCGCATATCAGCAAAATCAAATTTCGCGGGCTGCACGGACCGAAAGGCAAGTGACAGATTTGGCGCGTAACGTATTAACGTATTTTAGTGACTTGTCAAGTAAGCTCTTCCGACATCACTCACGCACACGTCATACACCTTGACGACGTCACCCCCTCCCTACAAAAAATCACGAAGCGCACTGGTTGTCGCTGAAAGAAGCGCGCCAACTTTCTCCTCCTCCCCAGCCGTAACCTCTGCTTTCTCGTTCGCAGGTACTAGGAAAGATACCGGGCGCGAAGTAATGTCCGGCCGTGTAATTTCCGAACGGCAACGACCAGGCGTACTAATTCACGTAAACCGAGATGACTACCGAAACAAAAAGCAGAAGCGAGCACAGCCACAAAGGAAGGAGCAAAATCTATACTGCCAAAGGTTTTTCCGCTGATTCCATGTTCGAGCTCCGCCGACGACTGCTCGTCTCCTCCTTTCCGAATTACGCTACCTCAAATTTAGACAAGGAGGGGCGACGAGGCACCGACAGATCGAGGGTCACGTCGGACATGTCGTCGGACGGAGACGCGTTAATGATTAATTACTGAACGTCGACCGCGTCGCTGAGTTCACGTCTTTACTTTATACATATACATATACCTCGACGTCTGTATGCATACGGTGACTATAGCGCACAGCCATTTACGTTCACTTTCTTTTAATCCTGAAGCGCGTTAGGTTAGAACGCGTCAAGCCAGAGGACGTCCGAACTTCGAACCTCCGTTCGGATCTTCGTCGGCTTCGATCGTGGAACGTTTCACCCGCAGGATCTCGGGAGGTTCCAAATTCAGGCGTCGCGGCGTCGACAGCCGCCACGCGAGCGCAGGATGAACGAAACGCAAAAACGACGGGTAAATTCGGAAGGGAAACTTAGTTATTGACAAATGATAATACAGAGGTGGCCGGGGCGCTTGCCGCGTTGCACTTTCGCATCTATTGTGATTGAAGTTTCTCAGTCATTGTGTTCAACGTAAGTAAGTAAAATTTAACAAGCGGTGGGGAACGACAAGGTCGCGAAACGGCGAGCGCGAGGATGTGAGTGCGTTAACGTTTATATGGATTAAGGCGAAACGACACTGTCCGTAGGTCGTTGTACATACTCGTAGCGAAGGTATGAATAATAGCGAAAACTGAGGACTCTGTCTCTGCGAAGAAACAGCGGTCGAGTACAAGTGCGCGTCTGCGAGCGAGAAAGACTCTTATTTTGACTGCTCCGCGTCGGACGAGGAACGCTTTCGCTTGGCCGCGCATCGGGATCCCACGGCGTTTAGGGCTGTTGCAGAACAGGGAGACGTGCCAACTGTACAATGTGTCGTAGAACCTGTGAACGGAGCAGAGGCATGCTTAGGCAACGTTACGTTACACTGCATACTTTCCGGCGATTCCGTACTCGTTTCTCTTAGAGCACCGCACGTCGTAAGAAGCGTACGATTGTGATTTTCTGTCGACACGAAGCGAATATACGAAACACGTATGGTTTGCGCGGGAAAAAAATGGTATACTGCATTTTACGATCCTCTGGTGTTTCGGCGAATTGAAGCGTGAGAAATGTCGCATCTTGGAAATATGTGAAACCAGTCTGCGCGGGTGAGCATTGATGAGATGACGTTTGGTAGACGCTTGCCGGATCAGCAGAATTAATTTCGCAGAATTGAACGCCGCGCTCGAGACGTAGGGACGACGGTTTATGAATCTCAGTCGATCTGCTTCAACGGCTATGTGAATTCCAAAGCATTTTATTTCCGGAACTGCGCTAGATGAAGACCGGTGAGAACGTTGAGGTCCGTTGTTATGATCCGTCGGCGGAAAGTAATAAGGGAGCTCGTGAATCGGAGATTGGCAGCCCGTATAAAGTCTTCCCGTGGAAAATAACAGACACTCTCTAGAGCAGTACAAACATTGTGGACGCGTCGGAAGGACATTAGCACTCGCGGTTAGACTACGTTTCGACGAAGGCGATTGTAACCTTGTGATTTATAAGTGCAAAGTCGTCAATAATCTACCTTAATAATTATAAGCGAACGGTCGATGCCGAGTAAGCAGAACTGTGCGAGAACGCAAGGGAGCGAGGAACCGCGAAAGTTCATGAAATCAAATCGTAAGTCTGTCGCCCGTCAAGCAAATCTTCTATATAAGCTATTTTAATAACACTTAGCGCGCGGAACCCGATGCGCGACCGAAAAGAAGAACCTCATACCGCGACGTTTCGTCATCGTAGCTTCGAGTTCAGATTCAAAATTCTTCGAAAATCTACAGCTGCATCTATACCGCAATGCAATTAATGATTAATACCTCCTTAACTGAGATATATGTATACACATACGTACGTATGTATCATATATATATATATATATTACGATTACTAATATTGTAGACACTTTAATTCGGTTCGATACAGTCGCGCGTGGAAGCGACAGAAAAATTGGGACACCGGCTCTCAGCTGCATTCGGCAGTTCTCGCCGTTGAATTCTCGGGGCTCCAGATTATTGGATCCTCCAGGCCCAGTCCCCTTTTTCTTCGTTCGCGACATGTGCGTGCGACAGTAGACACTTCAAATGTTCGATGTTAACTGACAGACGACGGGGATCCAAGCAGCCTTCGCCGCTGTCACAGAGATACGCAACGTAGAACTACGTTTTCGCAACGTTTTCAGCGGTCCTTCGATGATCCGTTCACGGTAGAAGGACGTCGAACGGGCGGCCAAGCGTTTTTCTGTCACCAGCGGACGAGTCCTTGCCATAGTCTCCTACGTAGCGATCTGTCGATATACAAATAAGACTAACGGAATCACGTGAATCGAGTCGGCGTCGTTTTCCTTTCCAATTCGCTACCGACATTCCTGACCTATTGCCACCCACGATTTGACACGATCGAGCGCTCTGAGAGTCTGCGAGTGCTCGGATCCTTCATTATTCCTATTCCGGAGCGTCGAACGGACTACTCGTGCACATACTTGCCAAAATTGGGAACAGATATTTCTATGCGTATTAAGTAGAGCCATTGTAATCGAGCGAGTTCAGTCTAGTTATAGATGATGACGTAATCGAAGGCGGGACGGACGATCGCGCGCATTTACTTTTCTCACGTTGGACCCGGGATCCGTTGTGTTGCGGTTGAAGTTTCGTTCGTTTTCACGGACGATGCATTTCGTCCACTCGGCGAGAAAAGGTTCGGCCCGAGGAAGGATCTTTTCGATACTGCGCTATGACCGATTATGTAGATCATAAATCATTGCCATAAGTATCACTCAGGAAGACCTTTAACAGAAGAAGATCAAGCGCGTCGTTCGACATGGAAATGCGATTGGATTTGTTTTAACCCTTTGCAAGTCGAATTTTACCATGTAAGGTTTACATTCTTTCGACGTTTAAACTAACGGTTTAAGGTATTTTTACTATCTTTTTTTCGTTACGAAGTTTTATTACTAACGCAGTTCAACTGTAATCATTTTATAATAATTGTAGGTGGGATGTATGGTATTCCACATTTTGAGAGTGTGACGTGAAAATTTCCAGTTTTCTGGAAATTATTAAGTTTTACTAAAAACATTTTTTATCTTTATATTGTTTTACGGTATACACATTGAGTAACGATTAATTTAGGTGGTTATAATATTTGATATATCTTTTCCTGAAGTCTCTGCGTTTTCATGTTTCGATAATCCCGACAATCGAAGATTTTTTAATTGTGCCTACACACATCCGCATTTTATTGTCTACCGCGGCACGTTGCTTGACACGATTGATATTAACGTTGCAAAGGGTTAACCATTATCATCTGCCATCGGGCAAGTTTAATGCCCATACGATAATAACCTTTAAAACTGTCTCCTTTGACAGAGAAAATCATTTGCAAAGTCATTCTACTCACGAATCTCTGCGAAGGACGCCGCTTACATATATCGATGCATTGTGATAGAAGCTGTGCATCCAATTCGATTGGAGTAATGAGGATTGTAACACGTAATTAACCGTATTCCCTTGTTATAGTGAAGAAAATGAAAAAATGAAGGATAACGCCTTGTCGTTTGAGCCTAGTTAAGCAAATTACGTTTATATATATAATATATATAATATATATACACATATGTACACATCTACACAGTTACAAGCGTGCGGTACATACATACATACACACGATACATATATATATACAGACAGATACGTACACACCTTAGACGCGCTCGCGAGAGAGCGCGTTGCAACAAATTTACTATACAAGCCTTTAACGAGTTTAACAAAAGGTGTTTATTTCACGATCTATTTGTGTACTTCATAGCGAGATATTTTACTAACTAAAATTAATCGGATATTTTACTAATTAACAGCTAGTTTGATATTTTACTAACGGAGATCGTAATGATTTTCATGTGTATTCTGCGTGCAGGCCAGCATCCAGTCGCTCGCGCCCTTATTATTGTATCAATCCCTGCCCTGTGCAATCTTCTCCCCGCCCCAATCTTCGCACTCTCCACTCCCGAACCGCACAACTGTTTGTCATTGTGGGATTGTCAGAGTGAGTCGATCAACGGTCCGCGTTCCAAACGGACAGTCGCGAGAAAACGCTCGCATCGAGTACATTCCTTAGATCGACTCACTTTCTTACGCCAGATTTTTGGGCTCGATCGACCGATTCTGCGTGGAGTGGGTCGGCGAAGCGTTAAATGGTCAATCGGAGCCCACCGTAGCGTACCGTGTTTCTTAGCCAATTATTCAATGAAGCTGTGGTCCTCTTGTTGGCTGTTTGGCTTTTGTGGAGACAAGTCCTTGCTCGGCATGTTTCAAAACCGCGAGGGTTTGCTCTTCAGGTGCTCTATGTGAAAGATTGAATTTTGTAGTAGATAACCGTATACGATGTGTATGGTACACAACACAGAAATGATAAAAAGGAGTTTTTGGTGTACATGTTTCAAAACCACTACAGTTTCCTCTTCTCGAATTCTATATGAAATAATGCTGTGCATAACATTCTGTGTGTGATATGTAAGGTACACAACACAGAAATCATGAAAATAAGTCTTTGCTGTACATGTTTCAAAATTACAACAGTTTCCTCTTCTCGAATTCTATATGAAATAATGCTGTGCATAACATTCTGTATGTGATATGTAAGGTACACAACACAGATATCATGAAAATAAGTCTTTGCTGTACATGTTTCAAAATTACAACAGTTTCCTCTTCTCGAATTCTATATGTAATAATGCTGTGCATAACATTCTGTATGTGATATGTAAGGTACACAACACAGATATCATGAAAATAAGTCTTTGCTATACATGTTTCAAAATCACAACAGTTTCATCTCTTTGAGCTCCATACAAAGAATTGAATTTTGCAATAGAAAACTATGTTATTTATGGTATGTATGGTACAAGATACCATGCGTATGGTATGTATAGTACACCACACAAGAATGGTTATAGTAATTCTTCGCTCTACATATTCCAAAACCACAAGGGTATCCTCTTCAAAAACTATACAAAAAATTGAATTTTATAAGAGGGCACTGTGTTGTGTACAGTAACTATGGTACATTACGCACAAATAATTAAAAACCATGTTGCGTATGGTATGTATGGTGCACAATACATGTGGTACGTACAATACATAAATATTATTAAAATCATGATTTGTTCTACACGCTCCAACACCACAAGGGGCTCCATTACAAAATTAAATTTCTCATGCAGAATTCCTAAAGAGAAACCTCTTCTGTTTTGAAACATCTAGAGGAAGGTAGGATTTCAATAAAAAGCAGACAACCAACCCAACAGACCTCAGTTCCGTCGAATACATTACACAGACGGTTGTGTCGAAATACATTATATAATTAGCCAATTATATGCGCCATAAAGTGAGAGTACCTACTTGTCAACACGTACATTCTTCCGTTCTGTCTGTTCACTAACTGTCCCGACATCGGTGTCGTGGCAGACTGTATATCGAAGAGGGAGTCTTCTGTACGACATGTGCGAACTTTTCCGTCTCTTTGACATTATGTTGTCGTCTGCCGATGCTTCGATTTTCTGTCAATTAAGCCGCGTCCCACCGTCTGCCGTGGAAAATAAAGCTTTCGCATGATTGCGTGTGTAATCACGGGTGACTTTGACGTTTTGCCGTTGCACGGTGTGTGTAACCTGACTGCCGAGTGGTGTTTGCGTAAGGGCACGTCTATGTAACACGTTTGCGTGGGTTTAAGGAATTCCGTGTGCTTGCTTTTAGCCAATGCATAATTGGCGAATGAATCATCGTCACGTTTGTCTGATGTGAAGCGGTGGCAGAGTTTTATTTGTCGTATGCGGGACAAAATGAACGTATTCGAACCATTGCCGGATGTTGCGAGTTTGATGCCGAAGTCGGGCGCTGAAATCGCTGGTCGCATAAATGGCGGGCGGTCAGGTGTCGAACTATTTTTCGATCGGTCGGCGGCGATTCTGTACTACAATTAAATTCAGAAATATTTCTACGTGAAATAGCAAAAGGGTATTGTCTCGTGAAAAATGCTAGGCTTTGATAGAATTGCCTCATTCAATTTATATTTTGCAGAGAGCTTCATATGTTGTGAGTTTGACGCCGAAGTCGACACCTGAAACCGCTAGTTGCATAAATGGCGGATGGTCAGGTGTCGAACTATTTTGCAATCGACCGACAGTGATTCTGTACTACAATTAAATCCTTTGCACTCAGAAATATTTCTACGCGAAGTAGCAAAAACATATTGTTTCGTGTAAAATAGGCAAGCCTTGAAAAGAATTGCCTCATTCAATTTATATTTTGCAGAGAATTTTACATGTTGCGAGTTTGATGCCGAAGTCAAGTGCTAAAGTCGCTAGTCGCATAAATGGTGGGCGGTCAGGTGTCGAACTATTTTTCAATCGGTCGGCGACGATTCTGTACTACAGCTGAATTCTTTGCACTCAGAAATATTTCTATGCGAAGTAGCGAAATGATATTATTTCGTGAAAATGCTGGTCTTGAAAAAAAATTGCCCCATTCAATTTATATTTTTCAGAGAATTTAATATGTTGCGAGCTTGATGCCGAAGTGGTCGCATAAATGGCGGGCGGTCAGGTGTCGAACTATTTTTCAATCAGTCGACGGCGATTCTGTACTACAGCTGAATCCTTTGCACTCAGAAATATTTCTACACGAAGTAGCGAAAACATATTGTCTCGTGTAAAGTGGGGGAGTCTTGGAAAGAATTGCCCCATTTAATTTATATTTTACAGAGAACTTTATATGTTGTGAGTTTGACGCCGAAGTCGACACCTGAAACCGCTAGTTGCATAAATGGTGGATGGCCAGGTGTCGAACTATTTTTCAATCAGTCGACGGCGATTCTATACTACAGCTGAATCCTTTGCACTCAGAAATATTTCTACACGAAGTAGCGAAAACATATTGTCTCGTGTAAAATGGGGGAGTCTTGGAAAGAATTGCCCCATTCACTTTATATTTTGCAGAGAACTTTATGTTGTGAGTTTGATGCCGAAGTACAAGCACTAAAACCGCTGGTCGCATAAATGGCGGGTGGTCAGGTGTCGAACTATTTTTCAATCAGTCGACGGCGATTCTGTACTACAGCTGAATCCTTTGCACTCAGAAATATTTCTACACGAAGTAGCGAAAACGTATTGTCTTGTGGAAAATGGGAGAGTCTTGGAAAGGATTGCCTCATTCAATTTATATTTTGCAGAACATTTTATATGTTGTGAATTTGACGCCGAAGTGAGGTGTCAAACTACTTGTTCAGTCGGTCGATGGCGATTCTGTACTATGGTTGAATCCTTCGCACTCAAACATGTTCCTTCACAAAGACGTACGTAGCATCATTCCGTATATAATGGTAGAGTTGCGGAATAGAATATCCTATGCAGTTTATATCTTGCACAGAACTTTATTGGTATATATTTTATGAGATAAACGTGAGATGGTATAGGTTATATTTTTTAAGATGTAGTAACAATCGAAACAGTCAGCAATATGAATCGCGAGATCGATTGAACAAGTATCAATAATGAGTTGTTCGTCATATTTCACTTGGGGCTTTTCTTTTCCAACATAAAGTACAGTCTGGTACATTTCCCTGCACACGAATATTTAATTTGTCGTTCTGCTTATTGTCTGCATGTGATGTAGAAGGAAATTCTCACAATTGCTGGGATTCACCTCTCAGTTAATTGACCAGAACCTTATGAATCTTAAATGTGGCAGAAGTTTTTCATTCTTTTCGTTGCTTTTACTTGTTATGGAACGCAAACATTTTAACACTTGTCTTACGAATTTTCAATTTGCACGAATAAAGTTACTACACGCATTTAAACATATATTATAACTTTTTTCCGTATACACACTTCTTTGGAAAATGTATATAATTTGTTCTATACACGTTTTTCTCCTTTTTACACACATCATTCTCAGTATCAACATGTAACCTTTTTATATCCGGAAGAGATAGTCGAGTGCAAAGGGTCAAACGGTTCGCAACTAATTCGTCACTTGATCGGACTGAAAGCATCTCCACCTTTTGGTTAGTCCTCAAGTACAGAATCGCGCCATTCACAAACTTCCAGTCGACCAGCACAGCTTCGGTTCTTTCACAAACGCTACTAAAAAGCCTCAGTCATTGTCGTTTCGACATTCGCTGTTTTAATTAGAAGCTGCCGCACGAGCAACTTGTGCCCCGATAATGACAAACCTGTCGACCAAACCTGGGCAAAACCGATGTCCGTTCCATCCGGCGAAGCATCTTCCAAATCTGCTCGACGCACATTGAAAGTACGATCTGGGAAAAGATGAGCGACGGGTGCGTTGATTGTGAAACTTTGTTGCGCGTCGCCTCCCATGATCGACGAATCTTCGGTGCCGTCTTCGATATACGCTTTTCTCGCATTCGGATTGTGCCATTAAGGATCTTCGGGCGGCGAGAGATGCCGAACCATCGGAAGTTGTGGAACTTCCGGTGGAAATTATGCTTTTGCGTACTAAGAGATTTGAGGTTGAAGGATTCGTAACGGATTTACGTATGTGCTTATTGGCGGCTTTGTGTAAAACTTCATGTATTGGTATACGGGAATATTGTTGCATGTACTGGTTTACGGAAATATTGCTGCATGTACTATTTTACGGCCGTATAATAGGACACCTCTGTCATTTTCGCATCGTGTCTGCAGCAGCGTGACACTTTTCTTATATGTTGCACTTTGAAAGAATTCAATAGGTGGTTGCAAACGATGTTTTTGTATAGCGTAGAACTTAACACCGCAACGGAGATGATGCGTAACAAAATTATATACTAGCATTTTATGTATGTTTTCGTATTCTGTTTTACATGAATATTATTTCATTTATTTTTTTTTTAATTTATTTATTTCCACATTATGGTTGCAAACGATATTTCCGTATACCGTAGAATTTGACACCGCGACGCGGACAATTCGTCCCAAAATAATATACCAGCCTTTCATATCTTCGTATTCTATTTTCCTTAAATATTATTTCATTTATCGTTTTATAGTCGCGTCTGCAGACGCACAACACTCTTTCCATGTTTCGCACTTCAAAGGAATGAATTAACGATAGCGTGGTTGATTATACTTCCATCCGTGCCTTTATTTGATCACCTCGCATACGTACCCACCGTTACGAACATCGACTTCTGCAGCTGCCGTTGACACAATCATTTGCATTCGCGCATCCGTTTAGCGACACCGTCGAAGATCCTTAATCCACGATAACGAGTATATTCCGAAAGGTCACCGTGTACCATGTAGTTGATGCACTTTCAGCGTAGACCCGTATTCTTTCATTCTACGAAATGGGCGAGCGTTTTGTATTCTTGCGTTTACACGAAGGAGCTTCTAAATTAAGAGTTACCTGTATTGTAAGCTGCGTTACGATGCGTGCGCATTGGCATGTTCGAGACTTGCGTGTTGTGCCATCGTTCATATAATATACGGGGAAAATTATGCCGGTGTGAATGTTTGCAAAATTCGTAGATGCGAAAGGAGGAGTAAGGCGGAAAGTAGGAGTGTGGGGACGTAGAATAGATAGAGCGAACGGAATGGAGAGAGGAAGGTGGAAACTCGCAGATGTCCGAACGAGCGGGAAATTATCTGCGACGATGACCAAGGCCCAGTTTTAGGTGGACAAAGAGTAAAAAGAGAGAGAGAAACGTAATAAGAGATCCAGAAACTCTAGTTAGAAATTCGAAATTTACCGAAGTGTCTAGGAAGAATTAATCTAGTCTTTTGTAAACGATGAACACAAGATAATGTATATTTTGAGAATTATATGCTAGAAGTGTCTCGATGCGTAGATAGACGACAATATAATATATTACTGTGTCATACTCTACTCTAACTGAAAGTAATGGAATACAGCAATGTGAATTAGTGCATATTTTTAATAAATGGAGCATAAAATTATCATTGACACCGTGTGCGTCGTACCTGATCACGTTCCTCTGCTAACTTTATTCTCTCCGTTGCACTTGTGTAGCAAAACAGGTACCCGGAGCTGTTTCTTATGAAAAAAGCAGTAAATTGAACAACCAAAAAGTCAGATGCTACTTATTTACTGTTGCAGAACTCGTGCGAGGTCGAACGGGGAAATTGTAAGGAAACAACTTTGGCCAATAAACTAATCGTTAGTTTATTTCTGTGCACTTCAGCCTCCAAAAAGAAAGAACCGCACGTCTAGATGGATTTTCTCGAACTCTTGGCGACGAGACGTACCATTTCCATAGTAAATCGTTCTTATACATGAGTCTGATTAGAGCTAAACACCTTTAGTTCTAGGGATTCCACTTGTTGCAGGTGCAATGTACGTGTCGATGCGTTCTTTTCTCCGTTTAGAGTCGTTTAATATCCAACTTGAGATGATAGCAATGCTGTACGCAGTGGAGTAATAGTGGCTAAAATGTTTGAACTAACAGAAACTTGCCTTATAGCACGGACAGACGTCAGAACTTGCATTTTTTTGTTAGTCGTACTTGTTTCATGTTGTTTCTATATTTGATTTATTTTTATGTCCGTAGCAGTCAAAGGGTTAACAAAAGCGTCGTTGTCTGATGTAAAAGTCGACTCGAGCGTTTTTGCGAAAAACGATCGCACGGGCTGTTTGATCCTCGACAAACTCAGACCCCTCGATCCACCTACGCATCGACACGGTGCACGTGACGTACTTAATCTAAAACTAGCCGCTAAGAGACGACAGATTCGATTTTTTGATTTTCACACTCGGTTCGACCCGCCTCGGGAGACGACTCTTCTTGTTTGCTTCTGACAGACAAGAGTCTCTAGCTGAAATCGAGGAGACGACGTCCAGAGAGACTAATGAGCATGACAAACGGTATGCGGGTGGAATTTTTTGGTTGCGGCAATCATCGTTATTAAAAGTTTTGCATTGTTCGCGAATGGCATGAACTGCAGCCGTTTTTGTTGCTTCTTTATTTGTTGAGAGACAATTTTTGCTCCGAGTAAGGTTTTTTTTCATGAGCGAATTTGTTAGTGAAGTTTAATTGCGGTGTTCTGCAGATTGGTGATGTTGTATTAATGTCAATCGATACAATAACATGTTTCGAAACTACACCAAATTTTTTTTCAGATGCACGTAGATTCTTGACGCCTAATTTTGGTATTCTTCGAATTTGGACAAAGTACCGATGTTGTGTTAGCGTCGAAACATCAACCATGAAGCAACAAACAAGCTCTTGGTGACAAAACGCGAAAACAAATATCTAAGAAATATTATCACAAACCATCTGATCTCGAAACGTGAAGCGCAAAAATTCTCTCCTACCAAATAAACGAAACAACCGGCGAAAACGGCTTCAGCTCAAACCGCACTACCGCGCGAAAGGTTTCTTCTCCCGCAATTTACAATCGTTCATGAATCGACGTGGCGCAATTATACTTCAATCTGTCAGACGAAAAGTTTAGGATGCTGGCAGTCGCTGGTGACGCGTCATTTCTGTTGCAGGACAAGTAATTCGCACAGGTTGCTGCGCACTATTTATGCTCCTGTCCTCGTCGACGTCGGACACCTTGAGAACCGGGCGACGCCTGTCATGTCGCGCGACTTTAGCAGGCGATCCTGTTGCAACGAGGCTGAATGTTGTTAGTGCTCGATTTACGAGACGGCATGCACCCGCGTTATAACATCTAAATCGCGCGGTACGACATGATGTGGCGTCAAATGGGTGCAAACGGTGCGCAGATGTTATCCTCGGCGATTGGCGAGATTTACAGAGAGCCGCGCTTGCCAATGTCAATTTGTCGACGCTTGCACGTCTACTTACTTGTCGGCGGGAAATTTCACGCGGCAGTTTCGGTCACGCGGCTCAGCATCCGAGGATCTAAGAGATCGTCGACCGTCCCAAAGTTGTCTCGCAAAATATCGCCCCCGACGCAACTAATGTTTTCGTGCGTACGCGTGGGTTCTTCCGGTTGACGGGTTTTGTACTCGCAATTTTTCGATATCTCGCATTTAACACTTTAAGGACCGCTAAAAAAATCTGTCAGAAATACCCCTGGGGCCGCACGTTTTTGGGAAACTTCTACGTTGTAAAAGATCATAACTTGGTTATCTATGAGGCAATTTTTGTGAAACTTTCAGAAATTGTATAATTGGAAGTATTTTAGGTATTATTAAAAAAAAGATGTTTTTTTTAATAATTATCATAACTTTTTTACTTAAAAAATAAATTTGTATGAAATTTATAGAACGCGTTAACCCATTCGAGACGACGATTTTCTTCGAACACGGTCCCCACGAGCGAATTTTTTTTTTCTTTATATTATTCATTTTTAATTTTTGGTACACAGTAACACCAATGCCAAATTTTGTTTTCCTGTACTTTACAGATTTCATTAGTTCAAGAAAAATCTTATTTTGACGGCTAGTTTACTCAAAATAACTGATAATTGCACATTACTGTTATTGCACACACGGTGTGCAATCGGTCTCGAATGGGTTAAGCACCGGTAAATAAGCGAAAAAACATGAAGGAAATCGAGTCGAACAGACAAAATAGATACAATGTATCAAAGTAAGTGTCATCTAAAGACAGCGTGTAGAAAACACGAGAAAACTCGCGAGCGGTCCTTAAAGTGTTAAGACAGCCGAGCGAATGGGATCTCCGAGTTTTTTTGCCAACGCCGTTGCCTTTTATTGCGCTTACTCTTCCGCGTGTTATTTAGACAGACTTGAACCATCGCGACCCCGCGCATCACAAGCCACAAATCCGCACTCCGTCGCGCCCGGAAATCATCGCAGTAACACCAGACAATTGCAAGGAAGATCAGGCAACCTTCACATTCATATTTTTATTGTAGTACACTGTGTTGAATTTCGTCCTGCGCCCTCGTCTCTCGCGCAACAAGAAGGTCCAGCAGAAAGCGTCGACGGCCGGCATGCGACCGTCCCGCCTTCCGATTATTCCGCACAATCGCCCGCCCCCGTTCCGCTGCTCAACAAGTTGTTCCGCGCGTCCAGAGTCTCTCCGACGCACGGCGAGCTCGTGCGCCGCGACGCCGTGCGTCGTCGTCGGTCGAGGCATATAACAAAATTTGACATAGACTACAACAACAACAACACTCTTACTAGAACGCTCGGCCACATTTACTCGACGCCACCCGACGCCTGTTGACAGGCTGCAACGCCACGCCAAAAGTCAGGAGCGCTCATTTACGCACGCCTACGCACGCCTCCACCGCACACACACCGCTCCGTATTCAACATAATTATATCTCGCGACCCCCCTCCCCCCTTCTGCGACCCCACCCGGCTCACACATTAATTCTATGTACAATTAAACTTTTTCTTGCCAGTTTTTTTTAGATGTTAGTAAATAATAGTTAGCAGCATACGGTCTACGCTGTAAACGGTTTAACAGTGTCTCCTTAACGTTAAGGTGCTAATTAATTTTATTAGTTACTTATATCACATTGTTCATGTACACACACCCTTGCGCGTTCGATCGTGCCGCCGTGCCTTCACGATCGGCCAAGCCCGGTTTTCTTGCGCCAACCTCCGACGATCCTCCGTCCCGACGCATTCTTTCTTTACCTTTACGCTAGCCCGCGCGGTCCGAAGCGAACGGGCCTGTTTATTTACAAAAGGGTACTTCGTCGCTTCCGTGCATTCACGTCGTGTATCCGTAGTCCGCAAAGCTCACCGAGCGAATCGCTAGTCTCGACGCTCGGGCTTTTATTCTGTCTCTTTCTCTCTCTCTCTCTCTCTCTCTCTCTCGCTCTCTTTCTTTCTCTCGTTCGGTTCTTTCTTCATACGCAACACTCACACGTTCACGCACCCGATCTGCTTCCCTTCACACTCCGGTCCGTCGCTCGTCAGTGTTTCGCGGTTACGTTTCTTTTTTTTCTCACGATTGCCTTCAACGTCCGGTACGACTATTTACATCCATTGCACACTTTAAGGTTTCGATTAAATACAAATGTCCATCTTGAGATGCATCGCGAGGGCGTTATTGATATATTCGTCGTATTTACAATTGCGATTCGTGCAAGATGAAAGAAATGACTAGTACGGATTTTTCGTTCGACGGTGTCGCGGGTCTGAAGTACGCGCGCACGCGGCCGAAATTTGGGTTCCCGCTGTGGCGACGAAGCCGGTTCGCGGAGACGAAAGGAGCAAAGTTCCGTCGACGGCGAAGAATCGAAGACAGCGAGTGAGCAGGAACTGAACTCGATGGCGGGCGAAAATTTGTCTGCGCGCCGCTTCTTTGTCTGCTTCGAACGCCGCGCAAACGGCCCAATTTGGAATTTTCCGGCGACACGCCTGCACATTTGGCCGACGCGAAAACACGAGCGATGGACCCCGTCGCGCTCACACGAATTCCGTCTCACATGCGCGAACGTGCCGTTCCGATATTTGTACAGATCAATGCACCGCGTCGCTCGAATTAGCGTCTGTGACGCGCGAAGGAAAACAAACGGAGAGATTCGTGTCCGTCCCGTTGTTGAGGCGGCAAGCTACTTGAGAGAAATTACGTGCAAGGCTCCATATGCGTGGCTTGAGTCCGGTAAGACTGCGTAGCTGGTATGTGTATGTGAATATTATAATAAACGTTTAAACGAATGTGGGAAAAAGTTGATTGTTGGCATGTATGGCTCGTCGTAAAAACGGCTTTAAGTTCATTAAAAAGTTAGAAATAGAGAAACAAATTTCAGTCGACGTTTCAGTACTGTGTGTGTGCTGTATTCGAGAGAAGAATTAATGAAGAATTTTTCATTATTTGAATGATTAGTCAAAAATTATTCATTCTTTTGCAGAGGGTACGCACACAGTGCCGAAACATCGGATAATTTCATTTTATCAGTAAGTGGTACACGCCAACAATACAATTTTGCCTACTAGTATGCGTATGTCTTATGAAATCTTTGAGCGTTCTACGATCAGCGCATAACGGCACGATTTCAAAATGATTAAAACGTAAAGCGTTAGGCGCATTTGATAGTCGGTAATCAACAAACTAAGCTCCGCTACCCTCAGTGTCTAGCACGCAAATAGAACATAACTGATACTGCATTCACGGCTTAAGCGATTGATCCAACGTGCCTTCCGATAAATCATTTATAAAGTAAAAGAGTAACACCCCACTCGCATGTACACACGTACGCGTGTGTAGATACTGGTACAAATTAGAAATAGTCCGGATGGTAGAGGACGGGCAACAAGTTCCGCATACGTACACATACGCAAGAGTACTTATGCAAACTGTCGCCCCAATGGAACAAGCATTTCGCCATCATTCCCGCGTAACTCGTTCCATTGAATTTCATTTGTCAGTGGAATAACACGAAATGCACAACGAGTACATATTAAAACAATATTTTACTAGCTCTCATATGTGTCTACACGTAACAGTAAAAGGCAACTAGGATACGGAAAGAAAAAGGATCCTCGGCTAAGTTTGCAGTACGGTACGAAGAACATCGTGACTTAGCGTACAAATGTCGAAAGTATTCTCACACGTGATGCGTAGCATGTGTTGCTTAACTGAAGGTACGCTAAAAGCTAGGGCGTACAATGAAAATGCCACTTGTCGAAATTAGGCTTTGCTCCGTGACTTCACCGTGAAACGTCTAATCTACGAACACGAACGAGTGATTATAGTTCTTTTGATATGCTTCTTGAGACGGAATGTGCGTTCGTTCGACGTTGATAGTTCTTCGGTAATATAATACGCTGAAGATGACGTTCTTCGTTTCGAAATGACGCATTCCTGGATCGCACGAATACGCGGGCGCGTATTCGCACGCGTATGTACATATACATGCGTCTATGCGTATGCGGACGTACACGAATATACATGTTGATAACGTTGCGCAAGTAAAAAATGTGATCACGAAATTTCCTTAAATAACGAGTAATTGCGTAACGGCGAATCGTTCTTTGGCTTTGACGAACAGTGCCGGCAAATTTTGAGGGTGTCAGCTGAGAACGGGTCTTCGAACGAAGAAACGAACTGAAATTTTGCGCGCCTCCGCTATCAACTGATGATCGACTTGTTCGCAAACTGACGCTGACTCGTTCGGTCGGGTACAAACAAAGTGTCACAAACGTAATCTGTACAAACATCGTTCCCGAACGCAAAACTCAATTCTTCGGTGTGCGACGATGAATTAAAAGTAGCGCGATGATGGATGAGGTCTTGCATAGATTTCTCGTTTCTTAAACGGCAATACTGTGCTCAGTCATTAATTTTCTCCGAACCCTCTGAAGATTGTTACACGTGACGCACGTCACGATTGCGTACATAATAGTTGCGTCCAATTTCATGTACACACCCGCCACGAAGATGATCGCGTTACAATATAAGATAGTCTTTTATGCACTTCCGCGAACTGTCCGGACGACAAAGCAAACGGCGCAATATTAGTCAGCAGGCTAAACTCAAGTGACTTTCATCTTACAGACCGTTAACGTGAATTTTTCAGAGATGCGCGATGAACGTTCGATGACCAATGGAACGTGCACCTGCCATCCGACGTCCAGAAGAATAAAAGGGAATCCGCAATCTAATTTTAAAAAGCAAACATAAGGCGTCCTAACAAATTTCAGTAATCACTTCCCCACAGCCACTATTTATCAGATTAAATTAAAAAGCGCAAATGCATCATCCATTCATTACTATTTTCAGCATTCCCCCTAGCAGCTACGAATACATAAAACTCGCTCCTCGTTTAAAAAATGTATAATTCACTTCGCTCGACGCAGCTATTACGCGTTCTCGTTATTCGCTTGTTCGTCAGACCTACTTAATTACAACGAGATACCGTGAAATCGTGCTGATTTCCTTTAATAGTCAAACGATGTAAAAAGCTATGCGAAAAATTATTGTCCCTTCGCAAGATAACCAATTAATTTCTCATTCCCCTTGCTTTTGCATTCTGAAAACAGGATCTATTCGGTAGTACCCTTCGAGTAACGTAAAATACCTTTCTTCCAGGTCGATATGCTAAAACTCTTGATCTTTAAAAAAAAACGAATTTCCAATCAACGCCACTCGCCAGTTTTGTCACAATACTCCAAACGGGTCGCGACCGCTTTCGACGCAAGGTAATCAGGTACGAGAACGCGCGGGCGAATTTACAAACTGAACCAAAATTTCTCAGTGCTGCATCTAATGGAAACTCACGGCGTTCGCACGTCACACTTCAAGCGCATTCGGTCATTCTCGCCTCTATACCACATCCCCGACAGAAACTTTCCGCTGCGCCGGTGACTGAACCCGCGTGCACGACGATATTTACCCGAAAAAATTCCACGTCCTTCCCATGTCCTCACACACCACCGAACTAAACATCTCTCTCCTCACCGTACATTCTAACCGCACCTCATCGCACTCCGCCAACCGCCGAAAGTTCGCCCCCACACATCCCCCGCGCCGATAATTCCACGGTTCCGATTGCCACGATAAATATTCTCAATTAGAAAAAAAAAACGGAAAAAAAACAATACGAAGGATCAAGGTACCGTTGTACGCAATCGCACGAATTGAGCAAGGTATTCTCGCGACCCTCTCAGTCGGTTCGCTCTCCCGCGGGAGAGCTCAAACATGAAATTCAACATTCAAGGAACGCAAGTAAAGTTTGAAGAATACAAAACTTTCCCCGAAATCGGACTTCGCAGTCTACCTTCCCGCGCTTCTCCCGACTCCCGCGTTCCTCGACTCCCGTCCCGACTCCTGGACTCCCGTCCTGCCTCCGCAACTTCCGCCCGCCTACGTTCCTCGACTCCTCGTCGGCGCCGCTGTTCCTGCTTCCCGCCACACTCGCCAGGCGTCAACGAGTCGAAGCTTGTCCATGTCGCACTCGCCGCCGGCGTCGTGGACCATGCAAGTCGCGAACACGGCGACCGCCACGTTCCAACACGAGCTAGCCTTGTCTCAGACTAATTTGACCTTTCGTTGATTCTGTCAGACGGCCGAGTGCGAGGTCGAGGCTGGCGGCTGGGAACTGGACGCCGTCGTCGCCGGTGGCGTCGAGTTCGACGACGGCGTGCTCACGACGACGACCGGCTTCACCAGGGTCGTGGTGTTCAGATACTGCGCGTTCACCAGCGGCATCTGGCCGACGGACTTCAGGATCGGCGTCGTGATCATCTTGCCCGCGAGGCTGGAGGGCGCGAGGATGTGGGCGGTCACCTGGTTCCCCTGGGAGACCACGGTCATCGGGGTGACGATGGGCGTCAAGCCAGAGAGAGGCGTATGCTGGCCGACAAAGTGGGCGATACCCTCTGTGGACGGAGCGCTCTGCACCACTGTGGACCCCGGCTTCGCCGAAGTCGTTTGCAGTGACACACCCGCGTGACTTAGAGTTAGCCCTGGAATGAGTTCACTGTCGTTAGCTGCGATGCAATTCATTGGGAATGTAAACTGGGTATAGAAATGACTGGAATAGATAAAGGCTGCTTGCGCTTAGAAATGTATGTATGATTTGATAATGTGCAAGAACAGAAATCTTGTAATGGGCATACAGATTTTGTTGAGTGCTGAGGAGAGGACACTGGTGACCTGAACCCTTTCGCTACTATGTTACTTGTGTAATGAGTTCACTGCCATTAGCTGGGATGCAGTTCATTGGGAATGTAAACTGGGTATAGAAATGACTGGAATAGATAAAGGCTGCTTGCGCTTAGAAATGTATGTGTGATTTGACAATGTGCAAGAACAGAAATCTTGTAATGGGCGTACAGATTTTGTTGAGTGCTGAGGAGAGGACACTGGTGACCTGAACCCTTTCGCTACTACATTACTTATGTAATGAGTTCACTGCCATTAGCTGGGATGCAGTTCATTGGGAATGTAAACTGGGTATAGAAATGACTGGAATAGATAAAGGCTGCTTGCGCTTAGAAATGTATGTGTGATTTGACAATGTGCAAGAACAGAAATCTTGTAATGGGCGTACAGATTTTGTTGAGTGCTGAGGAGAGGACACTGGTGACCTGAACCCTTTCGCTACTACATTACTTGTGTAATGAGTTCACTGCCATTAGCTGGGATACAGTTCATTGGGAATGTAAACTCGGTATAGAAATGACTGGAATAGATAAAGGCTGCTTGCGCTTGGAAATGTATGTGTGATTTGACAATGTGCGAGAACAGAAATCTTGTAATGTGCGTACACATTTTGTTGACTACTGAGGAGGAGACTGGTGGCCTTAAAGTCTCAGTCATAAAGGGATGCTATGTATTCCTTTGTTATCCAAGTAAAATTATGGGAAGATTGAAAGTTAATCATCTAATTTAAATGTTTTGATAACATTAACATGAAGGTGATATAGAGTTAATGTTGGATGTTTGGATTGACTTTATTGCAAGTGCAACCTTTACTTGGATAATGAAAGAATGCATAAAGTCCGTTATGGTTGAAAATGTTCCGTTGTTATCCAAGTAAAATTATGGAAAGGTTGAAATTTAATCATCTAATTTAAATATTTTGATAATATTAACACGAAGGTGATATAGAGTTTATGTTGGATGTTTGGATTGACTTTATTGCAAGTGCAACCTTTACTTGGATAATGAAGGAATGTATAAAGCCCTTTATGGTTGAAAATATTTAACTTTGAAATTTTATTATTGAAAATCATATGTTTCCGGGCCACTGGTAACCCTGTTACAGGAGTCTATACGCTACATTAGTCAAAGAAAAATTTTACATTGTATAAATCTAAAATCTTGTAGAACAGATACACTTTTTGTAGACTCCTGAAAAGTGGTCATGAAACGTGTTGAAAGGTTCAATAATAAAATTCTACAATCAAGCGTTTTCAACCATAAGATGTCTGTTCTGATTGGGCGCTCCTATAAGATTAAATAAAAGCATCCAACCAGAACCAGCACAAAAAATTGTTAACATTCTTAGTTTGGGGGTTGATGAAATGAGATTGTTTGATGAGGATCTGTTTCGCATTTTCAAAGCACTGGGACAATGAATGCGCGAAGAGCTCTGCGAATGCGTAATTATTTTGGCACCAATTTGTTACTAAATCGCAATTATACGACCAGCCTTTGGTATTTGGTGCAAAGGGAACTGGAAAATGTAAGTAATGGTACGATTTGATTCCTATTACACGAGAGCACGTTTATTTCCTAAGTACCTAACCTTCAAACGCCTAACGAACATGTGCAGCACGTTTCGAGATCGTATTACATTACTGTACGGCAACTACGGTAATGTAATTCAAAAATATACATACCAAACCACATAAGCAATAAGTGAAACTTCACGAACTACAATAATCGTTATCTATTACAATATTAATTTCGTAAATGAGCTTAATGCTTTCCACTTACGTGTCGCGCCCGCCAAATAGTTGTAATTAGTAGTTTGGTCCGCGAGATGGTGCGTTTTATCAAGAAGTACTGGCGTGTAAAGGTTAAGGACGATAAACGGTAAATTCTTAATTTTAGCTTTGAAGCAGTGAATCTGCATCATTGGATTGCATCTCCTAATATACGTTTCGTAATAATACTTCAGGTGACCGGCTTTCGAACCAGGGTATAGCAGTAGGTGATTAAGTTAAAATGGTCCAACAACGATATTGCGAAATGTGGCAAAAGGGACGTACCATTAGCTGGCAGAATATTCAGTTCTGCACCACCAGGAAGTCTTGTCAGTTCTGACCCATTTCCGCCGACTAACGTCACGCCTCCGACCATTTTATGGGTAGTCTGCGCATCGCCCGTTCTTATCCTTGTTTGAGCATCTGCAACGAAACATCAACATACTTCAAATTAACTAAGTCAACGCATAAACGAGAATTCTGGTAAACGAAAAGCTGCACGTTGCTCTCACCGCCTAATAAATTTTCAAACCTACCCAACAGATCATTTTAGTACCAGCACGGAATGCCACATACCCAAAACGCATTTCGGCAAATACGGATTTAACAAGTTCCGGCCATCATGCCAAAGACGAGCGATTACACTACAAAGTACGAAATTGTTTGACTACCATAACCTGTCGAAATTGCATTTGGACCTATTCATCTACTTAAATGGCCAAGTCGCCGA
The DNA here is from genome assembly GCA_033815515.1 of Cryptocheilus praepositus. Taxonomy (NCBI): domain Eukaryota; kingdom Metazoa; phylum Arthropoda; class Insecta; order Hymenoptera; family Pompilidae; genus Cryptocheilus; species Cryptocheilus praepositus. The sequence goes on along the minus strand of JAWWQZ010000141.1, from coordinate 1,150,984 downwards.
TACGGTTATTATACTACCAAGTGCATAAATATTCTGACAACAACAACTCTTCTTAGAAACACTAATTACGGTGTATGGAAACATTTCACGAGCACAAGTTGTCGGACCTGCTCGCGATTGCATTTGGCCATATGCAGCTACTTGAATCATCATGGCGCCCATAAACCACGCAGCAATACTCGCGTTTGCGTTTGTACACAATAACCGTTTGTTTGATCAAAACACCTATGCAGTATACAGGTATAGCGTGTCATTTACTACGCATACGAAAATGTTTGACTAGTGTATCTTTTCGTACTTGCATTTCGGCACATGCAACCACTCGAATACTTATGGCGTCCATACAGGTTCCGGTTATCACCTCAATGACACACTACTATACTACCAAACACAAATATTTTGGCTAATACAACGTATCGGATCCACACGTGTTTGCGTTTAATCATCTACAGCCACATGAATCGTCAGGGTACTCATCAAATACCGGCTTACCACCTCAGGGACATCCTACTTTACTACTGAACACCCAAATAATCTACCTAGCACGACATATTGGACCTACACGCATTTGCGTTTAATCTACAGCCACATCAACCGTCAGGGTACTCGTCAAATACCGGCCTACCGCCTCAGCGACATCCTACTCTACTACGAAACGTCCAAATACTCTACCTAGCACAACGTATTGGACCTAGACGCGTTTGCGTTTAATCTACAGCCACATGAACCGTCAGGGTACTCATCAAGTAGCGGCTTACCGCCTCAGCGACATCCTACTCTACTACCAAACACCCAAATACTCCACCTAGCACAACGTATCGGACCTACTCGCGGTTCCATTTGGACACACGACCGTTTGTATCGTGAAAGCACCTATGCAGTCTACGTGTATGGCGCGTCACTCACTCGACACGTTCAGCGCAGGGGAGTGCGTGGCAAGGACCAGTGGTCTTCCCTCGTTGACGAACGTGACGGGCCTGACGTCGCTCGCCGAGGACTGCACGGCAAGGGCCAACGGCCTGTCGTTATTGGACAGATTAGAATGCACGAACGTCACTCTGTTGTCGTTGGCCGTAGACGAGTGAACGACCAGCGCCACGGGCCTTGGCTCGCTTCCAGTGTTCGATTGCACCGCGATGAGCGGTCGGGATTGATCCGAGGAATTTTGTACAGCCAGGGTGAGCGGACGGGACTCGTTGTTGCCGGTCGCATGGGTCACCAAAAGCTGCCTCGTGTCACCCGGTATCACTCTGAGACCCTGCCCGATGTGCTGCAACGTCGGCACGATCGTCGCTAGGCCCTGACTCGTGTTCAGCATCTGTGCGCTGATCGGCAGGTGCAACTGGTGAGGTTGCTGCACTATACTGGTAGGTGACGTCGTTACTTTCTCCTGAAACGAAAGCGCACGTCAGCTTGCACGACAAAGTTGCCTGCATGAGTGGGCATGATGTAAGCGGGAAGTGTCGTAAAGGTTGTTTAACAATAGAGTTACAGAACGCGAGTTAGCGAGTTTCAGTATTCACGAGCAAAATGGCGGGAAGTAATATTATTCATTTTCTAGCGAATTTTGTTGACTCTTAATAATGTAATGATACGAACATACATTTAAATTGATCTCCTTTATGGAGAATTACATTTTCAAATATTGTATAGCAGGCATTTCTCTATGAATCTAGGGTTAAGGGTGTTATTGGTAGTCTCTACGTTTGTTGCAGACACCCACGTCAGCTTAAATAACAAAGTTATCTCTGCGTAAGCAGTTATGTGGTAAATGTGGGCTGTCGTAAAGATTGTTTAAGGATGCTGGTAGTCTCTACCTTTGTTGCAAACACACACGTCAGCTTGCACAACAAAGTTGCCTGCGCGTGTAGTTACGTGGTAAGTGCAAATTGCGGTAAAGTTTATCTAAGAATCTTGGCTCCTAGCATCTTTGTTACAGACCGCACAGAGAACGTTTTATTTGAAAGCATCAGACGAATGGCACAGTGCAAGGATATACGTGTGAAAACGTCTTACATGCCTGAGAGCAGGAGACAAATAAATTGCCGGTTACCTGAGCAGGAGTAGGAATGCTAGGTGCGGAGGCTCCAGGACTTGAACTCGCCGGTGGACTTTCCCTAGAGCTTTGTGCGAGGTTCAGACCCTGCGTCTGACAGACTACGGCCGCGGTAGCGACTTGATTGTGAATGTTCGAGGTGGTACTCGTGGTTTGAAGGGCTTGCGGAGAACTGGCCGTGGCTGCGCTGCTTAGACTGCTCGTGCTGCTGTACCTCGTACCTCCTCGAGCGAGGCCCATGTCCACTTCTATACTCTCTGCAACTAAGGGACCAAGTACTTGTTAACAAGCTGCTCAATCGTCAGGTTTAGGGTGGACAATGTAGAAGCAAACTAAATTGATGACTCGTTAACTGATGAGTGTTCAAGCGCCGCTACGTATGAGAACAGAATTCAACGTGGAATCCATGGTAAATTGGATCGTGTAACCGGAATTCTTGTCATTGAAGGTCAGTAAGCACATGGTAATGAAGCGAAGGGTTGGCTTGAAATTATGATACCGTTGGCGTCTGAGGTGTTATAGTACTTATATGCAATGAAAAGGTGGGAAGGTGGCCCATTGGCACTTTCTGCTGAATGCACTTACCATTCTTCGTGGCTGTGACGTCCGCCGCTGAGTTCTGCTCCGGTAGCAGGGTATTGAAGTCAATGTGATCCCATGTAGCCGCGAGTTCCTTTTTAAGTGCTACCAGTCTCTGTTGCGCAGCGATCTTCTCCCTTGCGAGCCTTTCCATCTCGTGCTCGTACTCTCGTTCCTTTCTTCTTAAAGCCTGTTACACAGAGGAAAATGGTATTTATTGAAAACCGTCCTATGCTTATCCATTACTGATACGTTTTTATGGCTAAAAATCTTGAACCGTAGGAAACACACCGTAATATTAAACATCAGTGCTTTGTACGATAAATATATACTTCATCTTACAAAATACCTGAGACGTTTTCTCAGAAACTTATCGTAATATGGTTGTACTAATGAGAGATACGAAATGGAATGTGTATGGACACGTGGACAGTTATCATTTTAAACCGAGACTAAGAACCGGTGCGATGTTAATTCTAAATGAGCCAATTGTTATATAACGAAACAAAGATAATAGTTATTTTATCCAGTGGATGATTTATAGGTTAAATATTCCACAAAATATAATTGTGGCGAGCAATATTCTTAAGAAGAGCACCATACTGTTTAAGTATATTTCGCGCACGTGGCAATTTCAGGTTTCTTCGTATTGTGACCTTTATACGAGATACGAATATCGAGAAAGATTAATTATCCGCAAATTAAACGCTCATCAGGTGCAAAAGCCTCTCCAGTTTACGTAAGCTTGTGCGCCAGACAGATTTTGATTATGAATGCGCAGACTGTAAATGTCTTTCAACTGACAGATCGATTCGTTTATCTGTTTCAATGTACGGCAAAACAATACAAGTACGTTTTACTCGATCTGTATTTTCCTCTTCCATTTGACTACTGGCCACTTTTGTAGCAAACGTTCAGGAGCTGACGATACTTTTGAGTAATGTACTTTTATTTTTGCTGTTAATTGTTAGATGATCGAAAGTTACAAAGCGGATTAACTTTTTTCTCCGATTAAACACAAGCCGACAATTGATGTCGGTAATTAACATATTAAACGTCGAAAAAAATATCAAAAGAAGTGCTACTGAAATTCTGTGAGCAACATGAGTTAGTGTGCGATAGACACATAGACTAAAAAAAGAATGCAGATACTATCTGAATGAGATTAAATGTAATTTCAATTACATAGTCTACTGATCGCAAAACGTGTTTGCAACCCGACACGAGTTTCTGCACGTGACAACAGACATCAAATTATCTCCGTCTGGCCCTCTATGCGAAATTACGTAAAAAATGAACGTGTCATCACAGGGCCCAGACTGAATTTGTACAAGATTACGAGGCATGATAAGGCATTAATATGTTATTGACGTACACATCCGATGAACGAATATATGTCCCTGTATGTTGCACTTCCAGAAATAATAACATCCGCCTGCGATTCTGACGATAGGACGAAAAGAGAACACGGGAAGACCAAATAACTGATGAAGCCTGACGAGTAACTAAACGTAGCTTTTATCAGCGCAGACAGGACACGGAGACGTCGGAAGAAAAAGCCACGGAAATAAAATTAAAAAGAAACCTCAGCAATTGAACTGAAAGTACGCACAGCAAAGGTAAGGTCCGAACAAAAACTGCCAAGGTATCTTTGACCAGACCAGACACGATACAGAGACGACGAGCGAAAAAACTACAGAACTAAAATGAAAAAGGAAACCTCTGCGACGGAACTAAAAGTAGCAACAGCAAAGGTAACATCCGGGCAAAAACTGCAAAGGCGCAACTGCAAGAAACCGCAAAGACAAGATCGCAGGAAGCTGCGAAGAACTGCAAGAAATCATCAGACCTGCGAAGGTGGAATTGGAACGAGTAACGACTGGGGAAAATAGCGGCTGTGGTACGTAAACAAAACGGAAAGAGACGGGCAGGTCTGAAAGAGATGAGGAACCGACCAGTGAAACACGGAGACGAGTGAAGAAGGAGAGGCAAGCGAGAAGACAGAGAAAGAGCGTCTTGCAAGGAGAGAAGTGGTAAGGACGAAGGTCGTCGCATGAATAGGCGCACGCGCGACTAACTAGCACGTGGTATACCGCCTCCACCGGTATCCACATGCGATAGCCGTCGTTATACATAAATAACGTCCTCCTTCCTTTTCAGATCCCACGCCACTGCCCGCCCCATCGCAATCTCGACGCTTAACCGGTTAGCTGTTTTTGACAAGTATACTTGTCATAAAGAAATGCCAATATTTTCTGTTATGGCAAGCATACTCGACATGTGTAAAAGGTAGTTGCAAGTTACTGGTTAAATTGCAATTTTTGTGGAAACTAAAGTCAACTGTTTTTGCCGAGTATACTTGTCATGAAGAAGTGCCAATATTTTCTGTTATGGCGAGCATACTCGACATGTGTAAAAGGTAGTTGCAAGTTACTGGTTAAATTGCAATTTTTGTGGAAACTAAAGTCAACTGTTTTTGCCGAGTATACTTGTCATGAAGAAATGTCAATATTTTCTGTTATCGTGAGCATACTCCTCATGTGTAAAAGGTAGTTGCAAGTTACTGGTTAAAGTGCAATTTTTGTTGAAACTAAAGTAAACTGTTTTTGACGAGGATACTTGTCATGAAGAAATGCCAATATTTTCTGTTGTGAGCATACTCGTTGTGTGTAAAAGGTAGTTGCAAGTTACTGGTTAAATTGCAATTTTTGTTGAAACTAAAGTAAACTGTTTTTGACGAGGACACTTGTCATGAAGAAATGCCAATATTTTCTGTTATGGCAAGCATACTCGTTGTGTGTAAAAGGTAGTTGCAAGTTACTGGTTAAATTGCAATTTTTGTGGAAACTAAAGTAAACTGTTTTTGACGAGTATACTTGTCATGAAGAAGTGCCAATATTTTCTGTTATGGCGAGCATACTCGACATGTGTAAAAGGTAGTTGCAAGTTATTGGTTAAATTGCAATTTTTGTGGAAACTAAGGTAAACTGTTTTTGACGAGTATACTTGTCATGAAGAAATGCCAATATTTTCTGTTATGGCGAGCATACTCGACATGTGTAAAAGGTAGTTGCAAGTTACTGGTTAAATTGCAATTTTTGTGAAAACTAAGGTAAACTGTTTTTGAAGAGTATACTTGTCATGAAGAAGTGCCAATATTTTCTGTTATGGCGAGCATACTCGTCGTGTGTAAAAGGTAGTTGCAAGTTACTGGTTAAATTGCAATTTTTGTGGAAACTAAGGTAAACTGTTTTTGACGAGTATACTTGTCATGAAGAAATGCCAATATTTTCTGTTATGGCGAGCATACTCGTCGTGTGTAAAAGGTAGTCGCAAGTTACTGGTTAAATTGCAATTTAGGTGGAAACTAAAATATATATGGAAATTTACAGATATTTGGAGTGTTTGGAGGTCAAGATTGGAATACGGGTAGCTGTTTTTGATGTGTACACTCATCCTGATGAAACGGTAATATTTTGTGTTATGGGGAGTATACTCGTCATGCGTAAAAAGTAGTTGCAAGTTACATTGCAATTTTTGTGGAAACTAAAACATATTCGTAAATTTGGTGCCAGAACGAAATAAAACGAAAACAAGAATATAAGTCATTATTATGAAAAACTATATACAGTGTAGGAGTGGAATTAGACTTATCGGTTTGGATAATTATCCCGCGTACGTCCTCGGTACGGTAACTTATTATAATAAGACTTCTTAACAAACTTTAGCAAACAACTTTATCTCGGGCAATTTTTTCATACATTCATCACCTCAGAACTATTACCAAAACACTGTGTCAATAATAAACTAAAAAAATAAAACAGTAATTTTATTACATCTTGATTCTATATCATAACAGCCACAAATACTGTGCTTTTGACGAGTATACTCGTAATCGCTTATTCCTCGGGACCCATTTTAAACACATTTTCGCAGAGGTCGTGACAACTAACTGGTTAAATACAATTGCCCACCTATCAGAAGACCGGCATGCAGACAATCAGCGATAATAATGACATTATTCGCACACTGCCAAATGGCAATTACGTACGTAATTGGAAATGCGAGGATACGGAACGTATGTGGTGAGGCGACTTCGAAGGAAGCAATGTAATCTTGGTTACTTTGGTATGAAAACCGGTAATTCTCGGTAAAACGTTTTTTCTTCGTCGCTTTGTGTGGCTGTCATGCGTATGCCGGGAGTCAGTGGACAGAGGATGAGGAAATTGGATTGAAATGTGACGACAATATGCTTGACGTAAGCCTTTTGCCGATTCATAGGGTACGTATAAGGAAACGCGACGAACTGCTGAAGGTGATTTAAGGTTTTGAAAGATTGTTTCAGATGGTAACCGGCAGATCATTTTCTAGTATGCTGAATTGGCCTACTGAACTAAACGTTCAAGGATCCTCTCAGCCGATTAGAAGTATTTTTCAGCATGTGCCTGAAAGTGTGCCGGAACAGACATACTCGCTATCTCACAATATCCTGGGTTCCGACGATCTTGAGATCTGGCAGACATTCGCGCAGTTATTATTACGGCAATGACGCACAATATCAAGTCGGCAGTACTTCAATCGTGCCCATTCGATAACTTCATTGTGCGTTGAAAACAGGTATACTCAAATCTAACAAAAAAGCAACCGGAATAAACGCCATTTCATCCTCCTCTACCGTCCCAAAAAATCAATGTCTCCTTACTTCCAACAGGGAATTAACACGTTCAACGCCATGCTGATTTTGTCTGACTTTCCGCTTACGCAGCGTGTATATATGGAAAATGCCTCCGTGCGCAGTGAAAAGGCAACCCGCACTAAACCTGTCTCCTTCCAGACGTTTCAACAAGATCTATTTAAAACCCGTAAACATTTCTTTTAATATTACATAATTCACAAACTGTGCAACACCTGTTTCACACCAGGTTTGTGTCAGGCGAAAGTTTTCAGACAAATGCCGGTAACGCGACATTGTTGTCGCTTGCAAATCTATCAAATAAATGCCGGTGATACCAGGTTGGTATCGCGGGCAAAGTTATCGCGCAAATCCTACTACCGCTTGTCTTCTATATGAGACAACAATAAGTTACAGGCTGATGCGCCCATATTAGCAAGTTTTCTGTTTCTACCAAAAATGCTGCCCTTTGCTAATGGCAATGGCGTTTTATGGTCTCCTGCAACCCTCAAGAAACACCGATGGCAGGCGAAAATATCTGAACCCGTCCCAGCGGCGCCAAACCAAAGAATCTCTTTTTAGAAACCAAAGAAACCAAACCAAAGAATCTATTTTACTATATTAAAGCCGCACCGTGAGGAAGTACTACAGAATATGATTGAATTGTGCAAAATGAAAATAATGCGAAGGTATCGGAGACCAAATAATTGAATCACTACTTAACCCTTTCGCTACGGCGGCTTTGTCCACAATTTGGCTTCATACTTACACTTAAAAATGTCTCGATTACGAATTTTTTTAGGTAAAAAACATTTCTGACGAAAGGGACGGCTGATTGGAAATAGGTACATACAACAATGCTATAGTCTCTAGTAAAAAAAGAGGAACATACGATACAAGAGGTCCACAGTAAATGTGCCAAGATGGACTGGAGTCGGGCGACTATAGTCGCCCATAGTAACGAAAGGGTTAATATTAACTGCATTTACAAAATTATAAATGCTACCGATTGGGTATTTTCTGAATTTTTCGTGAGATCTTTTGCGTCGGTCACCGATGACCACCACGGGACTCTACGTGTTAACACGTTGACTGCCAAGCGCATTTTGCTACATTAAAATTGCGATCCAATGAAGTACTATAGAATATGTTTGAATTGTACAAAATGAAAATAATGCAAAAGTATCGGATAGACTTAAACCACTGTTTAATATTAATTGCAATTACAAAATTATAAATGCTACCGATTGGGTATTTTCAGAATTTTTCGTGAGACCTTTTGCGCCGGTCACCGATGCCCATCGAGTCAACGTGTTAAGCAGAAACTAACAGAAGCATCAATTACACGCAAGCTCTGGCCGAAGCCACTTCTTCACGTTTGCAAGCGCACTGTCCTCGATCTCTTCTCCGCTAGCAGCGACCTGGTCAATCAATAACCATGATCAATTGCATCGCAGCCGCGTGCGGCGGCGGTCGGCGAAAAAAGTTCAACGAGCGTAACCAGGATTGTCCATCGGCAAGAGCGGCGTCGGACGATAAAAGTTCTGCTAGGCGCATGTGCCGTACGTGCCATGCGGCGTGACACCGATGGCCGCGTAGTCACGTGGAACCGATATAGGCAATGCTCTTCGTGCAGAAGTGTTACACATGACGCACTGCCAGTAAGAAGACAGAATCAAGCTAGCACGGGAGCCGACCAGAAGGAGAAACGCGAGAGAGACGGACAACGCACGCAACCGTAACGAAGCGGGTGGGGATGCAGTCAGCAACTGAGGAAGGTGGGACAAGTGGATATGCACGGAGAAAGCATCGGCGATATGACACGGACGCGTAGCAAAACGTAAGAGATAAGGGCGACACGGCAAAGTGATATGATTAACCGTTTGGATCCCAAAGGTTTTTCAGAAAATCTTGTCGAGAAATACCAAGCAGCGCGATAGCGCTTGCTTTAATTCATGTCGGAAAACGTCAAATGGGCCAGCAGCGGTTGTGTTTATCAAATAAGTATAATTTAAAGTAATGGAAATAAGAGCCAAAATGTTTTGCTCACATGGTTCACACCGAAACAGTAACTATGCGAAGAATAATTATCAATAAAATGATGCGCGTATCGCCAATAGCGCATCGCGATAAAACTAGTGGGACTTTTCGACAAGACATACGTTTTGAACCATCCCGGTGTTTGGCGGTGGGTCTTGTGTTGGGGTACAGCTACGGGAGGTGAGAATGTCCTGTTTGGAGAAAGAGGAAGTTACATGGGGAGTTGGGGAAGAAAGTCGGTGCCGGATAAGAGGATGGATTGATTGAAGAGGGATTCGTTAGGTGTAATTGAGATGCGGAGGTGTTTGATGGGTGTCCGGTTATTTCGGATTGTATTAGAGGGAAAAAAGTGAGTGGATAGAATGGGAATGTCTTAAGCGAAAGTCCTTGGGTGGAATTGTTTGAAGACTGTCAGAGTAGTCATTTGGGCGGTATAAACTTATGTGTAATTATTAAATATATTCTATGTCTGCCCGGCGAAGAATAAAAAATTGATGCAATGATTCGTTAATTGTAACCAAGGTACAAAAAAATTTGATTAGTATTTAATTATTTCTAATTACATTACACGGCAAAAAGTGACTGAATGGGATGTTAGGAATGCTTCAATCGAAAGTCGTTAGGTGAAATTGTTCAAACACTTTCACATCGATAGTTTGAATCTTATGAACTTTCGTATAATTATTGAATATACTTTATGCCTGCCCGACACTAATGCACCCATGGAGAGGCTCTTTTCTCTTATGAATAAGTTGCGGACGAGCGAAAAAAAACAGTTGTAAGTCGCACTTTTTAATGTCGCAATGTTAATTACCGAAGTGAGTTCTAAGAAGTCCTGCGAAGAATTTTGTTCTTATTCGAAATCAACGCCCAATATACAAAAATAAATTTTGCTAATTTGCAAGAAGATAAATCTCTCACACTGGCGACAAGAAAGGAAAGTGACAGTCAGAAAAGGCCGTCGCACCACAGAAAGTTTGTGTCTGTGCTTTCCGTCTCTAAATAAAAACTCCGAAAAACATGCGTTTTCTTGCACGCACCCCCTATTACCCAAAATGACCACATGCCTCGTTCCGAGCAAAAAAATAAATGATCACCGTCTCACGCTGGTGATGTGGAAGGAAAGTGTCGGTCAACAAAACCCACAGGCCTCAGCCGAAGAAGGACAGAAGCTCAGGGGCTGAAGACGGAAGGGGTGAGACTAACACGTCAGAGACGGTGGAGCGGAAAAAGTAGGGATAAAATGGTAACAGAGAGGGGGCGGCAGACGTCCAAGTACGGCACGGGGTAAGAAGGAAATCTCGTGCGCTTGGCCAGCAGCGGTGGGAGTCTGATCTGCAGGCAAGGATATTGGGTAGGGATGAAGTCTGCTAAGAGGTAGGAGTTCGACCTTCGCGGCCACGCACACGCACATTTGCGCGGGCTTCTGCTACTGGCACGTAAAGTTAATGTCCGGCACGTAATGTCACGTTCGTTTAACCCTTTGCGGTCGGCAGATTTTTCGGCTGGGACTACCAACAAGTCGGCGCGAATTTAGCTTTTCGGAGTCATTGTTCCCTAAGCAATTTAAGGTGTATACATCTACTTTTAAAAGCATTCTGTTAATCTCAGTTTTTCTGGATTGCTCTTTCGAGACGTGATCATGCCGCCACAGCGGCGATACCGACTTCTACGACAGTTTTGAGATGCCGCCACAGTGGCGGCACCGACCGCAAAGGGTTAACCCTCTGAGAACTGTGGACGCACAGATGCGTCTGTCGAAAGGTTTGGTGTGGATGATGGACGCATATATGCATTTGTCGATCTTGCTGATCCTTCAGGTAACATTTCTATACGCGTTCTCGACGTCATTGAATGTATGCGTGGGAGTGGGGTGTTGTGTGAAAGGCAAGAGTTAAGACGTTCATTCGATTTTGTAAATTATTAACCCTGTGAGTACTGTGGATGCACATATGCGTCGGCCCGAAGGTTTGATATGGATGAGCACATATATGCATTTGTCCATCTTGCCGATCTCAGGCGATACTTTTGTCCGCGTGGATATTACTGAATGTATGCATGGGAGCAGTGTGTTACGTGAAAGCCGAGAGTCAAGACGTTTGTTCGATTTTGCAATTTATTAACCCTTTAAATACTGTGGACGTACATACGCGTCCGCCGAAAGGTTTGATGTGGATGGGTGCATATATGCATTTGTCGATCTTGCTGAACCTTCAGGTAACATTTCTATACGCGTTCTTGACGTCATTGAATGTATGCGTGGGAGTGGGGTGTTGTGTGAAAGGCAAGAGTTAAGACGTTCATTCGATTTTGTAAATTATTAACCCTATGAGTACTGTGGATGCACATATGCGTCGGCCCGAAGGTTTGATGTGGATGAGCACATATCTGCATTTGTCCATCTTGCCGATCTCAGGCGATACTTTTGCCCGCGTGGATATTACCGAATGTATGCATGGGAGCAGTGTGTTACGTGAAAGCCGAGAGTCAAGACGTTTGTTCGATTTTGCAATTTATTAACCCTTTAAATACTGTGGACGTACATACGCGTCCGCCGGAAGGTTTGATGTGGATGGGTGCATATATGCATTTGTCGATCTTGCTGAACCTTCAGGTAACATTTCTATACGCGTTCTTGACGTCATTGAATGTATGCGTGGGAGTGGGGTGTTGTGTGAAAGGCAAGAGTTAAGACGTTCATTCGATTTTGTAAATTATTAACCCTGTGAGTACTGTGGATGCACATATGCGTCGGCCCGAAGGTTTGATGTGGATGAGCACATATATGCATTTGTCCATCTTGCCGATCTCAGGCGATACTTTTGTCCGCGTGGATATTACTGAATGTATGCATGGGAGTAGTGTGTTACGTGAAAGCCGAGAGTCAAGACGTTTGTTCGATTTTGCAATTTATTAACCCTTTAAATACTGTGGACGTACATACGCGTCCGCCGGAAGGTTTGATGTGGATGGACGCATATATGCGTTTGTCGATCTTGCTGATCCTTCAGGTAAAATTTCTATACGCGTTCTTGACGTCATTGAATGTATGCGTGGGAGTGGGGTGTTGTGTGAAAGGCAAGAGTTAAGACGTTCATTCGATTTTGTAAATTATTAACCCTGTGAGTACTGTGGATGCACATATGCGTCGGCCCGAAGGTTTGATGTGGATGAGCACATATCTGCATTTGTCCATCTTGCCGATCTCAGGCGATACTTTTGTCCGCGTGGATATTACTGAATGTATGCATGGGAGCAGTGTGTTACGTGAAAGCCGAGAGTCAAGACGTTTGTTCGATTTTGCAATTTATTAACCCTTTAAATACTGTGGACGTACATACGCGTCCGCCGGAAGGTTTGATGTGGATGGGTGCATATATGCATTTGTCGATCTTGCTGAACCTTCAGGTAACATTTCTATACGCGTTCTTGACGTCATTGAATGTATGCGTGGGAGTGGGGTGTTGTGTGAAAGGCAAGAGTTAAGACGTTCGTTCGATTTAGCAATTTATTAACCCTGTGAGTACTGTGGATGCACATATGCGTCGGCCCGAAGGTTTAATGTGGATGAGCACATATATGCATTTGTCCATCTTGCCGATCTCAGGCGATACTTTTGTCCGCGTGGATATTACTGAATGTATGCATGGGAGTAGTGTGTTACGTGAAAGCCGAGAGTCAAGACGTTTGTTCGATTTTGCAATTTATTAACCCTTTAAATACTGTGGACGTACATACGCGTCCGCCGAAAGGTTTGATGTGGATGGGTGCATATATGCATTTGTCGATCTTGCTGAACCTTCAGGTAACATTTCTATACGCGTTCTTGACGTCATTGAATGTATGCGTGGGAGTGGGGTGTTGTGTGAAAGGCAAGAGTTAAGACGTTCGTTCGATTTAGCAATTTATTAACCCTTTAAATATTGTAGACGCACATGTGCATCCGCCGGAAGGTTTGATGTGGATGGGTGCATATATGCATTTATCCGATCTTGCCGAACCCTCAGACGATACTTCTATGCGTGTGTCTAGATGTCACTGAGTCTATGCTTGGGAGTGGGGTGTTGCGTGAAAGCCGACAGTTAAAGCATTAGTTCGATTTTGTAATTTATCAACCCTCTGAGAACTGTGGACGCACATATGCGTCTGCCGAAAGGTTTGGTGTGGATGATGGACGCATATATGCGTTTGTCGATCTTGCTGATCCTTCAGGTAACATTTCTATACGCGTTCTCGATGTCATTGAATGTATGCGTGGGAGTGGAGTGTTGTGTGAAAGGCAAGGGTTAAGACGTTTGTTCGATTTTGCAATTTATTAACCCTGTGAGTACTGTGGATGCACATATGCGTCGGCCCGAAGGTTTGATGTGGATGAGCACATATATGCATTTGTCCGATCTTGCCGAACCCTCAGACGATACTTCTGTGCGTGTGTCTAGATGTCACTGAGTCTATGCTTGGGAGTGGGGTGTTGCGTGAAAGCCGACAGTTAAAGCATTAGTTCGATTTTGTAATTTATCAACCCTTTAAGTACTGTGAACGCACATATGCGTCCGCCGAAAGATTTCGTGTGGATAGGCACATATATGCGTTTGTCGATCTTGCCGATCCCTCAGACGATACTTCTGTGCGCGTATCTAGATGTCACTGAGTGTATGCATGGCAGTGGGGTGTTGCGTGAAAGCCGACAGTTAAGATATGTGTTCAATTTTGTAATTTATTAACCTTTTGAATGCTGTGGATGCACATATGCGTCCGCCGGAAGTTTCCGGTGTGAAGGATGGGAGCGAATATGTTTGTCGACCTTGCCGATCTCTCAGGTAACACTTTTGTGTGTGTGTGTGTGTGTGTTTATGTCACTAAATGTATGCGCGGGAGTGAGGTGTTGTGTGAAGTTGGCAGATAAGGCGTTCGTTCGATTTTGTAATTTATTAACCCTCTGAGTACTGTGGACGCACATATGCATCCGCCGGAAGGTTCGGTGCGGATGGGCACATATGTGCATTGGTCGACTTGCCGAACCCTCAGGTAACACTTCTGTGCGCGTATCTTGTCACGGAACGTATGCGGGGTGTCGGCTTTTGTTGGGCAAACGTCAGTGGATTGTATGCGTGGGAGTCAGAAGCTGTGTGACAGCTGACAGATAAGGTTTTGTGTATCAATATAATACCAATATAATATAAATATCTGTACCAATGTAGAACCATTGCAGAATTCTATGAAGGATTTGAATTACTAAATTGTAGGAGAAATTGTATCGAACCTATCCAGTATATATAAAATAGGCAGGAAATCCATCCGCACCAGTACATGGACAACTTTTAGACGATACTCGTGAAAAATCCATCATGCAAGTAGATTCTAAACACAATCTAAACTACTCCACAAACAACCAAATGAATCTAAACTCATTCGCACAATACTCCCCCGATCTCGAAGCCCACGGGCCTCCACACAGCCTACAGCATAAAATAAAACAATTCACTCAAAACCGGTGCAAAAACAATTAACACGTTCTCCACCGAGCGCATTTTACCACACCAGAACCGCAACGCCACGAAACATCACCGAATATCATCGACCCGTCCGAAATGAAAATAACGACCATATATCGCCTACCTAACCTTTGCATTACCATTCCACCACAAAATGCCCTACAAAATGATAAGTGCCACCAACTTCGAATTTTCTGCATTCACCCTGAAATCTTGCGCTTCTCACCGAGGCACTCGACCTGTCGACGTTCTTATGTGTCGCCATTACGACGAAGGCATTACACAAGATTTAGCAGCGCTCGTTGCCGGCCGATCAAACGTGACGCGAAGCCATCTTTGCGTCCGATGCGTTTGCCTCAGGGGCACCCTAAGCGAACGCAACTATTACGCAATCCTGACGAGAGCGGTATCGACTCGCAGCGTGAAACAAGCCGCACAATCCGGAGTTCGCCGTCCTGCTATACATAAGGTGCAGGAAAAGAAGGAGACTCTCTAACTCTCCGAACATGGCGACGCGCGGGGCGCAAGAAGTGTGACGGGTTATGTATCGAGGAACTTTTCACCCGATCGAGCACTAATGGCTCTCAACGCCGACGAATTACAAACTGTTAGTTGCTGCGCGCCGCATTTCAGAGGGTTTCGTAATGTTAACGCGTTAACCTCTTCTTGTGAACGTTTTTGTGGTAACGGCGGAGAATTGTTTTGAACCCGGAAATGAAAATTCGGGGGTAACTTGTGCGTTGCTGCATAAAAGGTATGAAAGTGGCTGGTAGTTAAAGCTGGCAGGTAAAGATATGGAAGTGTGAAAATGTATAATGTGTATTGAGGGATGTAAGGAAAATTAAAATTGTACATATATGTGAGGACGAGTGTATTGAAATGAATGCGTGTGGTGTCTAGATAAGGGATGCAGGACGAATTAACAAAGGATAAGCGAGAGGACAGGTGGACAAGAAGACAAACGAAAAGACGAAACGGTGAAAGTTTAAGAAGTAAGAATAAATTGCCTCGTTTGTGTTATTATTGTTTATAAATAGTATAGCCATAGCTCTACTTCTAAGCCCATCTTTCTAAATCCTACATATATAATTGTCATTACTTTTACTACGAGCACACTGCCATATATGTGTACGTTTAGCATGTTTGGCGTTTAATACTTTCAGTGACAGAAATAGAAAATTCGGTGGTAAAAGAAAGGAGGAAAATCAGAATTATATAGAATATAGATATAGAATTATATATATATATATATGATTATAATTATTTTCACTGACAAAATTTGCGAATATAGGACCAATTTTTTTTATCTGTTGCAAAAGTATCTACAGTGTAACCTAACTTCATATTTTTTAGAGGATAATGGGAATATTACGTACAAATTTTAGCCTACAGTGAATGTATTATTCCGCTGCGTTTTGAAAGCGTTGCCCTTATAAAACTCAGTACATTCGTACGTGCACTCATGTGACAAAACATGGAAACAGCGCTTCAGAATCCACCCGAAAGACACTTGTCCTCAACGCGTTAATATTTACTGTCCACGCACTCAAATGAAATTGACCTGCATTAAACTTTTTCATTTGATTACTTTTTATTTGCGCCAACGATTGAGTGAGAATCCATTTTTCATTATTCCGTGCAGATATATTCGCCACAAATGTGCAACTGGATTTTCAATTCTGCGCCACTGTCAATGACGGAGTATATACGTTAGAGCTGTGCATTGTCTAACAAGTTTAGTAACGTAAACGGTCGCTAACTAATGCTACTAACGGAAAGTCACATAAAATAAGCTTAGCACGAAGTACATTAGCGATTATAGCTTCTGTCATCAACTTCTGCGATGCAGGGTATATTTATTATGTTGATTACAGGGTCTCTTTTATACTCTATAGACTCGCATTATCGACCTCACAATGCATAAAGCTTCGTAAGTTTCGCGGTAATACGTATTCCCAATAAGTTCTATTTTACGTACGTATATTTTAAATTATCGTAAGTGTTGTGCAACTCCGAAAAGGTCAGAGGAGAAGAAATGGCGCAGCTGAATTGACATTATTCGAACTGGACTTTACACGCTCTAGCACAAAGGCGCATAGACACATCGATTTGTTGAATCTGGAATTTACATAGCGGCTGTCTATACTCTATATGTGCCTGAAAGCGGATTATCAATTATTATTCAAAACACTAGACGTACGCTGGTCTTAATTTTAGCGAATTTGCAAACAATTTCAGTGATCCGACGCAAATTCGCGGATGATCGAAGAAGCTGTACTTTGTAATAAATGGTCGACACTTGTACGGGTGATGCAACGAAAACTGGCCAAATGTCACAAAACGCAAGAAGACGCGAAACATTGAAGTCAGACATCCGCCTACGTGAACCTCTTAGGAAGAAAAATGAAATCATTCTCGAAATGCATATGACGTACTGCAATACTCGTTTTATATATCCACGTGCGAGACAAAATATATAAAATCAATGAATTCATCACCTTCACCCTATCATATATATTGCTGTGCAGATCACAAAATCATTTAGTGAGAGATTATTGTGAACGCGTCTTCTAAAGAAGCTTGTACCGATGGTGCAACAAAAAACAGCCGAATGTCACAAAACGCCGGAAGACATGAAACACTGAAATCACATACTCGCCGTCCTACATTTCTTGTAAAGAAAAATGCAATAAGAACCAGCCGAATGTCACAAAACGCATAAAGACAGGAAACACTGAAATCACATACTCGCCGAACTAATAGGTGTACAGCTTTGCTCCCGCCGTTTTTTGCATTGGACGAAAGGGAAAAAGCGGCGGGAGCAAAGTTGTGTACCTATTACACTTCTTGTAAAGAAAACTGCAATAATTCTTAACATTTGACGACACACTACAACACCTGTTCTATATACCCACAGACCAAATATATAACATCGATGAATTTATCACCATCACCCTATCACATATATTGCTGTGCAGATTACAAGCTAATTTAGCAAGAGGTCACTCCAAACACATCTCCTAAGGAAGCTGTCACTCGTAAAGCTATATTCCTGACCCGCCGATGAAGAAACGTTCCACGCTCAGCGCTCTGCTGTTTCGAAACACACGTACGAAATGTAATTTATCCATTTATAACACGAGCGCATGCACAAATAAGTGAATCGCCTAGGCAACTACGTTCGCCGTATAATTCAACGCGCTTAGTATGTACCATGTGAAACGTCATTGTACGTGGCATTGGCCGATGGAAATGCAAAGCGTCGCGTCGCGTATTCGAATCTGTCTTTCGAGCCACGTAGCAGACGGACGTTGTATGGCGCGTAATCGCGAGAAAGCGGAATCTTTCGTTCTGCACGTCGCCGAAAATCAAAGCGAGACATTAAACGCACTCTTCAAGCTGACGTTGCGAATTTAATTGGCGTATACAGTCGAACGTTGGATGGTGCGAATTTAATTGGTGTATACGGTCGATTAATGTGTTCAAATTCGATTGTCTAAGAACCTAGCGTTTCGACACCAGATGTTACGAATTTAATTGGCATATATAGTCGAAGAATGTGTTTAAACTTTATTGTTTGAGCACCTAACTCCGCAACACTGGATGTTGCGGATTTAATCGACGCACACAGTCGATTAATGTGCTTAAGTTTTATTGTTCAAGAATCTAGCATCTTGATACTAGACGTATGCTCTTGTTAAATTATGTGAAAAAATTGCCCTATTCTTGGATTGAGATGTTAAGATGTTTTATTCTTTCCAAACGAGCATCTATTTACTCTACATATTTTGCAGTCATAAGTACCCTCTTCGAGACCCTACGTATTTAAAACGTTAGATTAGATAGAAAAGGAGTTTTGTTTGAATCCCATAGAATATCTGAAGAAACTGACAAGAATCGTAACGCAAATACATATGCAACCTCCTACGTGTCCGTCTATGAGTAACAGCCGGTTGTACCCTCTGATTGAAAGGTGATTGGTGGCGATTGGGAGAATTGGATGGCAGTAGCTCTAAAAGTAATCTCTTCAAAGGGTACATGCGCGCAAGTTACGTAGAGAGACGCGTGTACAGCAGCATACGTGTGTATACAGACACATATGTTCGCAGATACGCGAAGTATCGGCTACAAGACGACAGAATGCATACTGACGGCCAACTGATAAGATACAGCGACAATTCGAGATACGACTGTCTCTCACGGGCATCGGTCGACAAAAAAAGAATCCGCTCGCGCTCGTCGTGCGGCGATCCGTCTTTCGCGAAATCCCTTGGGCGGGACAACATCGCGATTGGCTGATATTTCGCGCTCCAGAGGCGACGCGGAGGTAAAGATAAATCTAGAGTAACGAGGTGGCTCATTCAAGCTATTTTTATGCGATACGCCTGAAAACGCGCGATCCCGCGAGGAGCCGTTAAAAAAGGAAAGAAGCGGCCCGGCGAAATTTGCATTTAATCAAGGGATAATTATACATTTTTCTACCGCGGTCGCCCGTTTCGCATTTCGCGTGCGCGCGTCGCATCGCGTTGCTTGTTGAAACAAAGCGACTCAGAGCCGTGTACTTACGGGGCCGGAGAAAACGAAGGAAAGTATTTCACGTACCTGTATGTGCCTGATCGCCGCGTGAAGAATGGACAGGTTCGATGATTTCTTCTCGTCCTGCGACGGTAGTTGCCTCTTGAGTAGCTCGAAGCATTCCTTCAGATGCGCCCGTCGATTCTTCTCCAATTTGTTGTGCACCTCTCTAGTTCCGGATCGGATTACGCACGGTCTACTCCATGGAAAAACAAACGGAACGTCAGCATTGCCGATAAGATCGCCAGCGCGGCCGGCAGTGCATACAAACACCCAGGAACCCGACCATAAAACCTCCGGCGCGCTTCGCAAAAATGAAACATACATCGACGCAAAAGTGACCAACGCCGCATTCAGCGTTCAGCTACAACCGACATCGAATTTTGCATTACATCGACCCATAGCACATTCTAGCACGACTGCCGAGTGTAATCCTGCTGCGCGTCCATAAGCGGTGTCAGGAGTCAATAATTGCGGAGCCTACCGTAGCGCATATTGGTACGTAACAGTAAAACAACGTTTCCACCTTCCTCCCCGTACCCGGCGCTGGCCTGTGTTCTCCCGTAGCGTGCGGTATCCGATGCACTATGCACGTGCCATTCACCCTGGACACGTGCACCGCGTGAATGGGTAGTAGTCTGTGGCTGTGGCGGCATCGACCGAGAGATACGGATAAGAGGAGAAGAGCGCAGAAAGAGACAGGCCTGGCGAGGGACGGCGAGAGAAGACGCGAAGGAGTGAGCGGCGCGCGAGAAAGAGAGGCCGCGACGCAACAGGCTGACATATCGGCGAGTTAAAAGAGAAAGACCGACGGCCGGGGACGCGAGGGGGGCGGATTGACAGAGACGGAACGGGCGAACGGAGGAATCGGAGGAGGACGAGAGGGGTAGGACGTTGAACGGGCGAGACGAGGAGACGTAAAGACGAAGTGGCGGCCGTAAAGCGAGTCAGACTTATTCACACATACCCATTCCTGTGCTTCTTATTGTCGTGGCCGGCCTCCACGTCTACGATGAGATTACCACCGCCTCCTCCACCTCCGCCACCGCCGCCGCTGGGCTGTGAATGGTTCGAATTGTGATTCTCGACGTAATGGTTGTGTGTGCTGTTGTGATTGTTGTGGTGGTGGTGATGATGGTGATGGGGATGATGATGCGGTTGTTGCTGGGGTTGCGGCTGCTGTTGGGGCTGCGGTTGTGGCTGCTGCTGGGGCTGCGGTTGTGGCTGCTGAATCGGAGGCGGCGGTTGCTGCTGCTGCTGCTGCTGCTGTTGCTGTTGCTGCTGCTGCTGCTGGTGATGGTGGTGATGCGGAGGGGTGTGAGGAACGGTCAGGTGGATGGGGTTCGCACCTGCCGAGGGTACCGTACCGCGCGTACTTGAGATCACGGGGCTACCTCGGGAACCAGCCGAGTGATTGCCGTTTGTTCTAGTATTTTCCAGCGGTTCCTCCTCTGAAAGGGACAAGGGTTCCAATCAGAACGGCGTGGCGTGTTATTGAGCGGAGACATTCGGGCATTAGAGGCCGGTTCGCATTATTTTCAGGTGGACGGGGGTATTGATTTTGTGGCGATGCTTTTGTGGGACTCACGGGTTTCAGGGCTTTTTCCTATAAATGCATTCAGATTTTGTATGGGGAGGACGAATGTTATTCCCATTGAAATTTGCTGACTGAAGAACAGTGTACTCTAATGTTAGTAATAAATATTTCAAGTTAACATTCATCAACCATATTTACATTGGAATTTGTTGTAAATTCTTTTAATTACAGTACTCGTGGTTTTCAATACTTTTGACATAAATGCATCCAAATTTTGTATTAGACCGCCGAATGTTACACCAATTGAATTGTTGATCGGAAAACACTATACTGTATTATCAGTCATAAATTTTCATAATCAACGAATATAGATCATATTTACATTGACATTGTATGCTCATATGCATACTCATATGTTCATATGCAGTGTAATACAAGTCAAGTGAATGATGTCCCAGAATTATAAACAGAAAGTTTCTTGAACGACCAACACACCGCGTGAACAAAGGATCTGTACCACATTTCCTTATGGCGAGTTGAAAAGTTTAATAGTGAACGACATTCATCGGGGCAGTGTAATTCCTCACATTCCACGGTGCAGACGACAAAGCTCTCAGGACGTTCATTCTGTTCTACCGTCTGAACCTGAATGACTGCGCTTTCGCCTAAGATTAGCGAATGCCTTCCTCTCCCGGTTGGTGACGCATGCGAGTCATGCGTTTGGTTCGTATGGGTTGTATCAGGTACTCTGCTAGATCTTTACATTTTCTTTGCCGAGATCACTTATCTGATCTTTGAACATATTGGACGCTAATTGCACGTTTGCTCAGACGTTTGACCTGTTTAGTTGAATATACTTCTGCAGGCGAGCTTAATTAGTGCAATATATTATCGATTGCGTAAAGATTTGCAAATAAGATGACTGTAGCACTATATAATCGTACATTAATTGAGTTTTTGCTATTTATAACATGTCGTGTTATGAATGCTGATCAAAGTATGCAGTCGAGATAATGTTAAATGTATTGAGGTGCAGAGAAAAACAAGGAAAAAGAACCTAGGTGTCAATTTGTTTATTTGCTTCAATCGACAGTTTATTGCTGCAGAATTCCAGTTTGATTAAAGACAGCTCCTGTCTCGCATGGTAATTGTTGTCAAATATTCACATAAGAGAATCAATCGTACTGTTTTATGCAGAAACAAAATAGCTTTTCCCCTCTCCAAACAGCATTCGCGTTACATTATGCAACTTTCGAAGAATCTTTTATTTTATTCGCCAACTTGTTTTGCAAGTAAAATCCCTCAACGTGTAAATAATAACGAAAAACTGCATCAATACACCAGTAATCTACCTCAAACCTTCTTCCCAGCACCATCGACGTGCCCAAATTCGTCCATTATCGTTTTGCGACTAAAACCTATCAATACGTAAATAACAATCGCATCCGATATACCGAAAATCCTCTCAGAACCATCGACATGCCTAAATTAATCCATTACCATTTTACGAGCACGTAAATGACAGGCAGAACCCCATTAATACACCAAGAATCTTTCTCAAATCACCCCCTTCCAGCATTATCGCTGTATCCAAATTTATCTATTGCCACTTTGTAAATAGAAGGCGTCAACACATAAGGAACAAGCGCATCAATGCACCAGTAACCTTCTCCACGCCTAAATTCGTCCATTACCCTTTTACGAGCACGTAAATGACAGCCAGAACCGCATTAATACACCAAGAATCTTTCTCAAATCACTCCTCTTCCAGCATCATCGCTGTATCCAAATTTATCCAGCGCCACTTTGTAAATAAAAGCCGTCAACACGTAAAGACCAAGCGCATCAATGCACCAGCAATCTTCCTCGCCATCGGAGTGCCTAAATTCGTTCATTACCATTTTACGAGCACGTAAATGATAGCATCAGATCCACCAGCATTAATACACCAAAGACCAAGCGCATTTCTCAAATCCCCCCCCCGTTCATTACCATCCAGGAAATATCATCGCCGTCATCCAAATTTATCCAACTGCCGTCAACACGTAAAGACCAAGCGCATCAATGCACCAGCAATCTTCCTCGTCGGAAATAACCATTTTACGAGCACGTCCATGACACGTAAAGATCATCGCCGTATCGCATCAATGCACCAGCCATCAATGCACCAGCCATCTTCCTCGCCATCGACGTGCCTAAATTCGTCCATTACCAACAGTTACGTCTGCTCCTTTGAATTCACCCGTCCCCGCGATGCTCCAACAATCTGACCCATCTTTTTTTCCGCACCACTTCTGCAACGTGTCACCACAGCACATCGACTCGTATGCGTTCGGGTGCAGTTAAAATGCACCGGAGAGGCAGAAGGAACCAGACGAGAATCGACAAAACGAGGAGACAGGCGACAGAGAGGCGAGGGAGGGCCAGAGGTAAAGGCGAGGTAGGCAAGGAACGTCGAATAGGATTCGTAGCTCTCGCCCTCAGAACTTTACTCCATCCGCGTCGCAGTGCTATAAATTAGCGCAGCACGTGTACGCGCATGCAACTAACTCATTCATGTACCAAGAGACTTGGCAAACCCCCCCGTCGCATAGCTCGGTGCTTCCTAAGTCTATTCCTGGTTCAAAGACAGGACTGTGCCGCGCCATGCCGAGCGGACGCGAGGAGTAAGTAAGTGAGTGAACGAAGTGAGTATGTGGTACGTGCTGTTAGAGGCCGTAGAGTAAGCTCTGACTCTTTCTCATATATATGTTTAGTTTGTGGTTTCTTAAGGTAGGATAGTTAGAGATGTAGGATCAAAAAATGGAGTAGCATCGGGTGGGATTCTTTGGATGCTGCGTCCTTTGGATCCTGAGGCAAGTGTCTAAGGTACTATGACATCGATGCTTTCTCCTGTTATAGACGCTAGGATAAGCTACGACTCTTTCTCATATATATGTTTATCTCGTGATTTCTTAAGGTAGGGTAGGTAGAAATGCAGGATCGAAAAATGGAGTAGCATCGGGCGGGATCCTTTGGATTCTGCGTCCTTTGGATCCTAAGGCAGGCGTCTAATTTACTATGCCACCGATGCCTTCTGCTGTTACAGATACTAGGATAAGCTGTGACACATTCTGATATATATGTTTATCTTGTGGTTTCTTAAGGTAGGATAGTTAGAAATGTGGGATCGAAAAATGGAGTAGCATCGGGCGAGATCCTTTGGATTTTGAGGCAGGCGTCAAACTCGCAATGCCACCGATGCCTTCTGCTGTTATAGATTCTAGGATGCGCTGTGACTCTTTCTTATGTTATATGTTTATCTTTCTTATATAGTCTTTATCTCATGCTTCCTTAGGATAGGACAGTTATAGACGCAGAATTGAAAAATGGCGTAGCATCGGACGGGACCTTTGGATCCTTAGGCAGGCGTCTAACTCACTATAACACCAATGCCTTCTGCTGTTATAAAATGCTTGGATAAGTTCTTTCTTATGTATATGTTTATCTCATGCTTTCTTAGGGTAGGGCAGTTATAGACGTAGGGTCGAAAAATTACGTAGCATCGGACAGAATCAATGTTGCATCCTTTGGATCCTCAGGCAGGCATCTAACTCACTATGCCACCTTCTGGTTTGTGGACTTTCATTAGGCGTTATTAACTAAGACGCTGACAATTGATGAGCAATAATTCAGTTTAACTGCCTTCATCATGACGAAGGCGCAGGGGTTCGTTTCGAAATTGCTACGAGTTTATGGCTTTTAGCTTTTTAAATTGATTATACGGAGTACGGGATGCTTTGCGCTGATTTGCGCTCGACATTGCGCCGGACGATTTATGTCCGCAGAAATAGGACGCACCCGCAATCGGATCAGTCCGGAGCCATGGGCACCGACGTCCGCTGCCAACAAGAACCTGCGACCGTCCGACATTTGGCAGTGCGTGAGCAAAGTGATAAGAGGACCGATACAAGAATCTGCCGCCGAGGAGGAGCGAAAAACGAATTTTTACACGTTCGAGCACGTCTAAAATGTCTATTTCAAATGGTCCCAAGTTGATCAAGTTGATCACCTAACTGGCGTGCCGTGATGAAGCCGGCATAAATGCGTCAACTAGCCAGGATATAGTGTTGAACAGAGCTAAACTCGGCATCGAGTGATTAATCAATTTGCGCTGTCAGAAGGTTAATCTAATCCATCAGCGCCTGCAGTAGGAAGTCGTCGCGGAGATTTATAGTTTAAAAATATTCGTCGGTAACATTTGTTGGGTGTTTCGTTAAAATGCTGAGAAATGGCAATGACAAGCCGAGGAACGGTAATAATTAGAATGATGGACTTTTGTAATCTTGAACTATTAGTCGCTGCTACTGTCGGCCTAGAAAGGAAAACACGGTTGTATCCTCACTATCGCATATTCGCCCATAAAGGTCGCCACGTATTTTCCGCAAAAATGAAAAACTAGTAAACGACA
Source organism: Cryptocheilus praepositus (assembly GCA_033815515.1). Taxonomy (NCBI): domain Eukaryota; kingdom Metazoa; phylum Arthropoda; class Insecta; order Hymenoptera; family Pompilidae; genus Cryptocheilus; species Cryptocheilus praepositus. The sequence continues at coordinate 1,125,580 of JAWWQZ010000141.1, read as the reverse complement.
ACCCAATGAACGGTGGCAATTAAAATATCGCAGTTCCGTAATCTTGACATATTAGTCGATGCTATTAACGGTCTTCTAGAAAGGAAAATTCCGGTGCTAGCACCACTACTTGATATTCACCCATAAAAAGTGCTGCGTATTTCGTTCAAAAACTAAGAACCAGTAAACGACAAGCTGATGAACAGTGATAATTAAAATATCGCAGCTAGATAATCTTGACGTATTAGTCGATGCCATTAACGGTCTAGAAAATAAAATTCCGGTGGTAGCACCATTACTTGATATTCACCCATAAAAAGTGCTGCGTATTTCGTTCAAAAACTAAGAACCAGTGAACGACAAGCTGATGAACAGTGGTAATTAAAATATCGCAGCTCCGTAATCTTGACGTATTAGTCGACGCTATTGACGGTCACGAAAGAAAAATTTCGGTGGTAGCATCACTACTTGAGGTTCACCCATAAAAAGTGCTGCGTATTTCGTTCAAAAACTAAGAACCAGTAAACGACAAGCTGATGAACAGTGATAATTAAAATATCGCAGCTAGATAATCTTGACGTATTAGTCGATGCCATTAACGGTCTAGAAAATAAAATTCCGGTGGTAGCACCATTACTTGATATTCACCCATAAAAAGTGCTGCGTATTTCGTTCAAAAACTAAGAACCAGTGAACGACAAGCTGATGAACAGTGGTAATTAAAATATCGCAGCTCCGTAATCTTGACGTATTAGTCGACGCTATTGACGGTCACGAAAGAAAAATTTCGGTGGTAGCATCACTACTTGAGGTTCACCCATAAAAAGTGCTGCGTACTTCGTTCAAAAACTAAGAACCAGTAAACGACAAGCTGATGAACAGTGATAATTAAAATATCGCAGCTCCGTAATCTTGACGTATTAGTCGACGTTTCTGACGGCCTAGAAAGGAAAAAGCCCGTGCGACCGTCGCTATCACCGTCCACACTTCGACAAGTATAATGCGTTTGCATAATTCCCTGCGACGTTAGTGTTAACCGTAGCTTCACGGGGCTGTTACTATATACATTTCGGGGATAATTTTCCTTTCAAATGATATGCCAATCAGTTGAGCGGCACGGTTTGAATTCTTTCACAAACATATACGTGACACGCTGTTTCTTTCCCAGACGCGCGCGCACGATGCATAATGTATTTCGCCGACCATCAATCGCGTCTGAAACGTCGGCGAGCTATTAATGAGAAACAGCGCGGACATCTATTGACGCGGCGATCTCGCGTGTAAGCGTCTTCAATCGAAAGCACTATTAATTGTCGTAAAGAAATGCTGACAAGTTGTGCGGTACGCAGGATCGTAAAGTATCTAATTTTTTGTCGCGTGAAGTCTGCGGCGATTTCACCTACATGCCGCATTATTAACCCATTGACTACTATGGACGCATATATGTAAAAATAATGGACGCAAAAATTATTTGATAAAGAACGCATCTGTATTCATCTCGTATATTGATAATTGTGGCTGCAGTAGGTAAGAAATCAAAACGATTGGGGGCGAATATATGCGTCCATAGTCGACACCGACAGATTTCGGCGGACGCATATATGCGTCCGTAGCAGTGAAAGGTTAATAATGCGGTAGGTAAGTGAAATCGTCGCGAACGTCATGCGAGAAAAATATTAGTTACTTTACGATTCGTATTCGTGCGTACCGCACAACTTATCAGCGTTTCTTTATATACGCATATATGCATCCGCCGAAATCTGTCGGTGTCGACTAGGAATGCATAAATGCATAAATCGTTTCGATTTCTTACCTATTGCAGCCACAATTATCAATATACGAGATTAATACAGATGCGTTCTTTATCAAATAATTTTTTTGCATTATTTAATTTGGTGTAAATGAAGAATTCTCATTATAACTTAGTTGCGCCGTACATAATCAATCAATAGAGTTCATATTAGCGAAAAGTGTTTCGTCCTCAGCAAGCGTTTCGGCCGGAAGTATTCAGCAGTCAAAGGGTTAATTGCCTTCAACGTTACAAAATTTATATATTGTATCAGAAATGTACGTAAGAAAAAAAAAATTTATGAACGTAACGAAACGTTCGATTAACCAAGTACGCCCCGCGGAGATATTCGTTAAGTTCAAGGTCGTCACCCAATTAAGGGCACATTTGCCGTCAATGCCACCGATTAAATTACGTTCGCGCGTTGACCCGCATTCACGCAGTCATTAGAAGCCAAGACTTGCTTGTTTTTTTGTTTACACGCATAACGACCGTTTGTAAGCCAGCGTGTCTCCACAAACTGCCGCTGCGACTCCTAAATGTGTGCGTAGGCGAGACTTAGGACTTGGCTGTCTGTTGCTGACCGAAAATTATATGACGTGCGAATATTTTCGGCAGAACTCGCCAGATCCGTAAGATTAATTCGTGCCTATGTGTTGTAATGACAAATTATTACGTTTACCGGAAACTGTCAGGGTTTTACTTAAAAGAGAGTAATATGTTTTTAACAGATTATGGTGAGACGACGAATTCATTGTTTCCGTACATTTGGAAGATTGCATGTAAAAATATAGTGGTACACAGACGCAGCCATGTATACTTCAAACAAACACATTCATAAGTGTTGAAATTTGAGATGACGTGTGTAAGACAGAACTCTCCGGTAGACTTTTATATATAATTCACTTCGAATTATTTTACCAGACGTCTTATAATTGGTTGAACCGATATTACGCTCTTGCAAAAATCGCCATATCCGTCATATATTCAAATTTCTTTGACGTCTCTCATTATATAGATCCGTTTCTTTGATTAAAAAGAAAAATAACAAAATTCCAACAATTATTAGGGCTGCTTTTAAATGAATACAAGATAATAAATTTTCAATTCACGCTACCAAGATGCCGAATTCATTACTTCAGTACATTTCGAAGAGCACACGCGGAAATACAATAGTAAACAGCCGCAACCACGTTCCAACGAGCACATTCATACGCGTTGAAACTCGAGATGACATCGCCCAGAACTTTCCGGTAGACCCAATACACATAGCGTCTTCTTCTCGAATCCACTCGACTCAAATCCGCGTACTCATCAGCGAACTTAGCGCTGCACTCTCGCTCTCCCACTGCATCCATAAACATAAGTTCAGCACGCTCGTACGTGTTACATCAACTGCTTAGTCACTTCTTATTACAGAAACGTGTAATCGAGCATGTCGTCCAAGTGCCACAAATTTCACGTGACACCGAAAAGCTAGAAGATGGGATGGCCAAAAGGAATTCAAGGACAAGCAAGGGGTCCGATGGTGTAGCCCCATACGCACTGTCTCTTAGTGGAACGATCGAATAACTCAGAAGACTAATCGAGGATCTCGGCACGTTCATGTCCAAATTTCGATCGCGATGGCCTGGTACGACGACGACGACGTGTAATTTGGCAAGTTTCAGCTCTTCCGCGCAGCAACCAGCCTCGGGTACTTTCTATTCGCGGCACTCGTTGCCGTGTCACATGCTTTCGCTGTCAAATTACGTCAAATAAAGTATATCTGCCGTGAACGATGCGCTTCACTTACTGTGTGCGCGGCCAAACGCTGTAGATAATCGGCATAACACGTGGCGAGTCTTTTATAAGAATATCCTTACAAGTTTTATCGGGCGATAAGAATGGTTGTACGCCGTTAATGGGTATTTGGAATGCAAAATTTCAGGTCTCACTTCTTTTCAGGAGGAGTTTTGTTATTTTTGGATCATGGCATCCTTTGCAAATTAAGATAGTTTCATTATGGGAACTGGCAGTTTAAACCTTCCTGCCGTTTGTATAATCGGCATAATAGTTGGCGAGAATTTTATGATATGACTACTAGAATTTTTACCGTGCAATAAGAATGTAAATGCTTCGTTTGATTGCCGAGTGATTTTGAAATAAATTATAGTGATTTGAAAAATGATTGTCTATCAAAAGACGAAGCAAGGTATACGTGCAAAACCTCTTGCGTACACCTACGCGTAAATGCTTGCTATACAATTAATCCTTCGACTAAAATATTAAACGTTACACAAAATATATGTCCAAAGCTTAATTCTAACCCATTATGTATAAATACACTTTATTAAAGTTTATTTCGATTGCTTCACTTCCACGTTCAATTACGAAACAATCGACTTGAGTAAAATCGCCGGTCCACAATGCGTTATCGTTTGAGACAGGTTCTCCCAGCCGAAAACGAAATAATTCGCAGCAAAGCCACTACCCATTCGCGCCTCGTCGCATTAAATTCGTCGACATCCGTCGATCGCCACCATCGAACGCAGCCGTGCGCAACACATATCCCCCGCGTATTAATCCGCTCAGGAAAAGCAAGCCAGCCTAGACGGCGCATCGGATGTCGAGGAAAAACGACCGCTTTCGCAGAAGCGTACTGCGCCGCGAAAAAAAGTCCGCGTTCGCGGAAACGCATTACCATCGCACCGAAGACGCGCGTCGACTCGTCTAGACGCTCAGGTGAGAATCGCATTACAACGCGAAGAAGTCCGCGAATCCGTGGAACCGTAATGACGTTACGAGCCGAGAACCGCCGCGTGCGGAGCGAAGATACGTGTAGAGGAAAACATTATGAGACAAGGAAGTGTCGGCGAAGGAGCGACAATGTTGGTGAAGGAGTGACAATGTCGGCGAAAGAGCGACAATGTCGGTAAAGGAGCGACAATGTTGGTGAAAGAGCGACAATGTCGGCGAAGGATAATGTTACACGAAAGGCACCGCGTACGTGCGAAAAAGAAGTAGCCGCGCAAAGGAGAGAGACCGCGGACGAGCCGGGCAGCATCGAAGATCCCTGACCTAAAAATAGAGACCTCCGGGAGATTTTCGAACTCCGGAGCTAAGGCCCGATGACGCACCTCACCTGCGGCCGAACGCTGCAAACCTTGCTTTTAGCGGCTGTTTGCCGCACGGCGATGAACTATTAGGTCTGCCGGAAAGTTCTGGACGATAATGTCGTCTCAAGTTTCGACAGGTATGAACGCGGTCCCTCGGTACGTATGTAGGATTGGATAGTGCAGATGTTGGAGATTGAACGGTAGTATTTTTAATACTACTATATATTGAAATAATTTAACAAATGTGAGAATTTGTTGGGCTAAATGACTACCGCGCGCTTAGGCTGATCCTTTAGAAAAACTAACTGTCCTGTCGCGTTCATCGTCTCAAGTTTCGACAGGTATGAACGCGGTCCCTCGGTACGTATGTAGGATTGAATAGTGCAGAGGTTGGAGATTGAACGGTAGTATTTTTAATACTACTATATATTGAAATAATTTAACAAATGTGAGAATTGGTTGCGCTAAGTGACTACCGTGCGCTTAGGCTGATCCTTTAGAAAAACTAACTGTCCTGTCGCGCTCATCGTCTCAAGTTTCGACAGGTATGAACGCGGTCCCTCGGTACGTATGTAAGATTGAATAGTGCAGAGGTTGGAGATTGAACGGTACTATTTTTAATACTACTATATATTGAAATAATTTAACAAATGTGAGAATTGGTTGCGCTAAATGACTACCGCGCGCTTAGGCTGATCCTTTAGAAAAACTAACTGTCCTGTCGCGTTCATCGTCTCAAGTTTCGACAGGTATGAACGCGGTCCCTCGGTACGTATGTAGGATTGGATAGTGCAGATGTTGGAGATTGAACGGTACTATTTTTAATACTACTATATATTGAAATAATTTAACAAATGTGAGAATTGGTTGCGCTAAATGACTACCGCGCGCTTAGGCTGATCCTTTAGAAAAACTAACTGTCCTGTCGCGTTCATCGTCTCAAGTTTCGACAGGTATGAACGCGGTCCCTCGGTACGTATGTAGGATTGAATAGTGCAGAGGTTGGAGATTGAACGGTAGTATTTTTAATACTACTATATATTGAAATAATTTAACAAATGTGAGAATTGGTTGCGCTAAGTGACTACCGTGCGCTTAGGCTGATCCTTTAGAAAAACTAACTGTCCTGTCGCGCTCATCGTCTCAAGTTTCGACAGGTATGAACGCGGTCCCTCGGTACGTATGTAAGATTGAATAGTGCAGAGGTTGGAGATTGAACGGTACTATTTTTAATACTACTATATATTGAAATAATTTAACAAATGTGAGAATTGGTTGCGCTAAATGACTACCGCGCGCTTAGGCTGATCCTTTAGAAAAACTAACTGTCCTGTCGCGTTCATCGTCTCAAGTTTCGACAGGTATGAACGCGGTCCCTCGGTACGTATGTAGGATTGGATAGTGCAGATGTTGGAGATTGAACGGTACTATTTTTAATACTACTATATATTGAAATAATTTAACAAATGTGAGAATTGGTTGCGCTAAATGACTACCGCGCGCTTAGGCTGATCCTTTAGAAAAACTAACTGTCCTGTCGCGTTCATCGTCTCAAGTTTCGACAGGTATGAACGCGGTCCCTCGGTACGTATGTAGGATTGAATAGTGCAGAGGTTGGAGATTGAACGGTAGTATTTTTAATACTACTATATATTGAAATAATTTAACAAATGTGAGAATTGGTTGGGCTAAATGACTACCGCGCGCTTAGGCTGATCCTTTAGAAAAACTAACTGTCCTGTCGCGTTCATCGTCTCAAGTTTCGACAGGTATGAACGCGGTCCCTCGGTACGTATGTAGGATTGAATAGTGGCAGAGGTTGGAGATTGAACGGTACTATTTTTAATACTACTATATATTGAAATAATTTAACAAATGTGAGAATTGGTTGCGCTAAGTGACTACCGCGCGCTTAGGCTGATCCTTTAGAAAAACTAACTGTCCTGTCGCGCTCATCGTCTCAAGTTTCGACAGGTATGAACGCGGTCCATCGGTACGTATGTAAGATATATAGATTGAACGGTACTATTTTTAATACTACTATATATTGAAATAATTTAACAAATGTGAGAATTGGTTGCGCTAAGTGACTACCGCGCGCTTAGGCTGATGCTTCAGAAAAACTAACTGTCCTGTCGCGGTCGCGTCCCGTTTTATATACGCTATTCATTTCCTATTGGACCCCGCCCTGGCCCTCCATAGGTTGCGTGCCCCCAAAACTTTCACATGCGCGTAAAGTGCATCCCTACACGTATGTGGCTGCGTGTGTTTACCTACCGATGTCTTTCTGAGTATGCGGTTTTCCGAATGCGGTGAAACGATGCTTCGGATATCTCTGGGTCGTGGAGGGAAAATGGGTTGTTTGGGCTTGGACCTTTGACCGCTGAATGCTTCGAAGCACCCGCGGGGGATGGAATGCTTTTTCGACGGACGGACGTCTGTTGGGTGATTGTGGGAGATGCGAGTAAGTTGGAAGGGTGATTCTTGGGGTAGAGGAAATGAAGTGGTGGGAGAAAGTTATTTGCTGGAGAACGCATGCATGTTTGTTGTCGGGTACATGGATAGTTGTGAGAGGGTGGAAAGATTGACAAATGCACCTATGCGGTCATGGTCTAGGGTAATGGATTATGGTGGACGTATATATGCGTCCATAGCACGCAGGGAGTTTACACGGTTGAACTAAACGGTAGAGTGAAATAATTAGGCACGACCTGTCGCGAACACAACGGACACCAAACTTTCATTTGTCGTCTGGAGTTTTCATTGGGGTTTGTATTAGTGAGTTAACGCGAGTTCAAAAATAAAGTTTCATGTTTCATCCGTGAAAAAGCGTATTATGTCAAATATGAATTATTAAATTCTGTGAAATTATAGATAAATTACAATCATATTCATATATTCATGTGAATTCTGAAAGTTTATAAAGTTATATATGAATTATGATTATGTTGCTATATTTATCTGAATTATAGTAATTTCATAAAATTATAGATAACTCACAATTATATTTACATATTTACGTGAAACTCGAAATTTCATAGCAGTACAGGTAAATTACTACACTTATATACTTACACAAACTATTAAATCCTGTGCATCCACCACACTCCCATTACATACCCATGCACGCGACTCCCGGTTATGGTTACCTCTCTACCCCATACCCACTTGCGCTCTTCTCCCATCCATCCCTCGCCAAGCTGCGAACATCCCGGCGTCCGTTTCGCACATTATCGAGCCGCGAATTCGCGATCCGCGATTTATCGCGCGCCGAGCTCCGACTTTCGAAATATCTGGCAGGTTCGCGCGGGCCCCGGCTTGCTCGGAAAGTCACGGATCGCTGACCTTGAGAGATATACGGAGCCGAATCGCGAGCAGATGGTCGGCGTGCAAATTCGCGTCGAATGCAAAAATTCCAGCCGCCAGCGTTGGTATATCGGCTCCTCGGCGATACCGGGAGGATAACGAAATGTTGCCCGCCTTCGGATCCGCCGTGTGCGTGGGCCTCCGTTTGCGACAGTGGGCGTGCAGTAAACAACCGAAAATCAGCACTTATCGGTAGGCGACAAACGCTGCCGGTATCTGCAATAGATCTTCGCGATTCTCTCGCGTGACGACGCGCGTTCTTCGTGCCTTGCGTCGCGCGAGGGGCCGCCTGCGATAGGGGCTTTTGAAAACAGGTCGATAAATTTCTATTACGCAAAACCGCCGGGCGGGAGCTTGAGGCGAACGGGTCAGGTGGCGGCGGTTGCGGTGAATTTTAGTTTAGTGGGTTATTGGGATTGGGTTGGAATTGTCTCTCTGTCGCGGCACCTACGATCGCGGCGAGTGGATATGGGGTGCGTAGACGACGGGGAAGGAATTAAGTGTAGATGGGAACGTGGGTATGTGCTGTGAGATCTTTCGTCATTCGAGATGCGAAGATATCGGAAAAATTCTTAATTGTCTAATAAGAAGGATTGTAATGGTTCTAATATGGAGGATTCATTTTTGTTTGTAAGACCCGCTGGTATAAAGTTTTTCGTCATTTGTATCGTCTGGGTATATGATGTACAGGATGTGTTATAAATAATATTAGCGCCGCATGTCAGAAAAATTCTTAACACATTGCGGACGGCGTTCTTGCTCATCCAGACCTCGCACATTTTTCAGCGTCCTAAAAAGTTGAGTGCAATACATACAAGGTTTTTTTAATACTGACTACTATGGTCGCACTTTTTCAACATTTTAACATTTATTTACTTCGCAATTATACTATCAAAAATTGCTGCAAGGCTTTATTACTTTAGCAACCTACCGATAAACGTTAAAACGAGAAATCTCGTGACCCGTCCGCAATGTGTTAATACCCACAAGAATTGGTTTTCGTTTGCAGAAATGTCTACTATAAAACGCCCCAGTACCATATTGCCTGCATACACAATGTGAAGTACCTATTACATCCAATACTTCCACCGCCAGAAAAATTCTTAACAGCCCCCTAATTCATTTTTATTCACCAAAACCCATCCTATAAATCGAAACATTCGTCATTCCCACCACCAATCAGCACAATTCTCAGCAACCGCGGGGATAGCTTCCCGACAAACGTCTACCCGCGTTCAATACGGAGGATCTGCAAGGCTGCCATTGAAAAACGCAGCCCTCTGATGTCGTCGTCGGCCTAAGTCAGCCTCCGACGATTTGCACAGGTGCGAAATCGTCGTCCGCCGATAACAGGTCAGTGCACCGACAATTAAACGCGCTGCCAAGAGAAATAAAGACACCGAACTGCACGCGTAAACAGGAGCATACACCGAGAGCGTTGGCGGCGACCCGACGAGACGCAAATTTCCTCGAAACCCTCGCGATCCCCGCAATCGCACGATCTGCCGTCGCTAAACTGTTAACGCTTCTAGTGGAAATTTTGCGGGACGTGAGCACAGCTACCTGCGAGAGAGCCCGTCGATGCACGCACGAACTTGACTGGAATCTAAAACGGACGATCGTAAGCAAACGTGCTGCCGGCAGTCAGAGAGAGATAGCGGCTGAGTTTATCTGCGGAATCGGCATGACATCAGCCTTAAGGCCGGAGGTTGACATAATCAGATGTAAATTTAAACTCGCCACCTCTCCCGGCGACGTATCGAGGTTGACCGACGACCGTTTATCAGCGAAGCCCTGCCGAAGGTCTAATGTGATCCGGGCGAAAATGTAAATTCTGGCGCATTTTCGTGCGCGACACCTTCGAGTCGACGGACGATTGATCGGCGAAATGACAGGCAAGTGAATAGGCTGTTGCAGCGTTCCTTAGACTGTCGGCCGCGAATGAGGTGAAAAGTCGGGGTCGCGGGTATTTTGTGCGGATATGTGATTTAGAGAAGCGTTCGCGAAGAAGTCGCGATCCCTGCGTTATTGTTGGGATTTTGAATGGGGAGTCACTTGTATTTTAACACGTTGACTGCCACTGTGGTCACCGGTGACGGGCGCCAAAGATTTTACTAAACATGCAAAAAATTCGCAATGAAGCCTATTTGCAATCTTGTAAAAGCAATTGATATTGGAACGGTGCTTCAATACTTTGGTTTCTAACAACTCTGCGTTACCTTCATTTTGCACGATTTAATCATACTCTACAATATTTCATTGCATCGCGGTTCTAATATAGGAAAATACGCTTGGCAGTCAACGTGTTAACATATGGAAGTGCCACGGTGGTCACCAATCACCGGTGCAAAAGATTTTACTAAAAATGCAAAAAATTCGCAATGAATCCTATTTGCAATCTTGTAAAAGCAATTGATATTGGAACGGTGTTTCAATACTTCAGCTTCTAACAACTCTGCGTTACCTTCATTTTGCACAATTTAATTATACTCTCCATTATTTCATCGCATCGCGGTTCTAACATAGAAAAATATGCGGTGACCGGTGCAAAAGATTTTACTAAAAATGCAAAAAATTCGCAATGAAGCCTATTTGCAATCTTGTAAAAGCAATTGATATTGGAATGGTTCAATACTTTGGCTTTTAACAACTATGCGTTATGTTTGTTTTGCAAAATTATAGCAATTTCATCGCATCGCGGTTAACGTGTTAAATACGCTGTATGTTAAGTAAATATTGTCCGCTTAATTTGTTTCTATTATATTAAATCGTAATTTATATATTTGCGAGAATTTAAATATATGACGCTGCTAGACAATTTCATTTTACAGCGTTGAGCGATGTTCCGTGAAAGTCGAAAAATACATATCAGTTGGCAAACATCCGTGGATCCTTCGATCTGTGGGTTCTAGCACCGAATCAGAGTTCGGTCCAGGATTTTTTTATTTTTATTTTTTTCAATCGTACAACTTCACCAGTGTCAAAGAATCCCCACTATGTGGAAAATCTTGTCAGAAATACCAAGCGACGCGATAGCTTCTTTGAAATATTGTGTTTATCACGCGCCACGAAGGATCGATGACGTCGGTGTCTGTTCCTCAAAAGAATAAACACGTAATTCAAGTGGACCGCAATAAATCACCGGGTCCCTTGCAGTTTTCGAAATAGTCTCGAATGCTATCAATATAGATACGACTATTCCTTATTTCGGCAATTACGGCTTGAGCTTTCAATAATCTTAGGATTTTAAACGGAGCAGAGTCACTTATATTATAAATGAGGTACACTTTGCCGATTTATTTCTTCTTAGCGGACGCAATGATTACTTGTTACGCGACACGTTTTCTGCAGCACACGGCACAGAGGATACAACGGTACAACCGGATATATAAGTACAAGATCGCATAGGGAAACAAAATGACTAGAGAGAAACGGCTCTACATGCAGAGGCGGTCTAATCAAAAGTCCTCATGCCTAACAGTTATGTTTCACTTAAAATGTCACATTTTCCTTACAGCGCAGCTTTAACCGTTTCAGTACTCAGTTTTAATCATTATTTTACTGTTACTGTTTTTGATGTCAACCATATGAGCAATACATTTTGCCTTTAATTGCCAATACTTCAAACTATACTTATTTGATAAACACCATATGAGCAATACATTTTGCCTTTAATTGCCAATACTTCAAACTATACTTATTTGATAAACACAAGTGCTGGTGCTCCGTTTGACGTTTCTCGACATAAATTGAAGCAACTGCTATCGCGTCGCTTGGTATTTCTCGACAAGATTTTCTGAACCACCTCTGGCGAGTGAAACAATTAATATCGTGACACTGGTGAAGTTGAATAATTTACGATTGCATATTAAAAATAAAAAATAGGCTAAAAAAAAATCTTTTGCACCGGTCACCGCATATTTTTCTATGTTAGAACCGCGATGCGATGAAATACTGCAGAGTGTAATTAAGTCATGCAAAATAAAGGAAACGCGGAGTTGTCAGAAGCTGAAGTATTGAAGCACCGTTCCAATATCAATTGCTTTTACAAGATTGCAAATAGGCTTCATTGCGAATTTTTTGCATTTTTGGTAAAATCTTTTGCACCGGTCACCGTATATTTTTCTATGTTAGAACCGCGATGCGATGAAATACGCAGAAAAAGTCATGAAGAAAGGAAACGCGGAGTTGTCATGTGACGTATTGAAGCGTCATATCAATTGCTTTTACAAGATTGCAAATAGGCTTCATTGAGAATTTTTTGCAACAAATTTCAATCACATTATTTTTCACAAATCCTCGATGCGAAAATACTGCAGACAAAATTATTTAAAGCGGAGTTGTCAATATATTGAAGCACTTCCAATATCAATTGCTTTTACAAGATTGCAAATAGGCTTCATTGCGAATTTTTTGCATTTTTGGTAAAATCTTTTGCGTATTTTGCTCAAGTGTATTTTGCTATGTTAGAACCGCGATGCGATCAAATACTGCAGAGTATAATTAAATCGTGCAAAATAAAGGTAACGCAGAGTTGTTAAAAGCGAAAGTATTGAAGTATCGTTCCAATATCAATTGCTTTTACAAGATTGCAAATAGGCTTCATTGCGAATTTTTTGCATTTTTGGTAAAATCTTTTGTACCGGTCACCGTATATTTTTCTATGTTAGAACCGCGATGCGATCAAATACTGCAGAGTATAATTAAATCGTGCAAAATAAAGGAAACGCGGAGTTGTCAGAAGCTGAAGTATTGAAGCACCGTTCCAATATCAATTGCTTTTACAAGATTGCAAATAGGCTTCATTGCGAATTTTTTGCATTTTTAGTAAAATCTTTTGCACCGGTCACCGCATATTTTTCTATGTTAGAACCGCGATGCGATGAAAAACTGCAGAGTGTAATTAAGTCATGCAAAATAAAGGTACCGCGGTCACCGGTGACCACCGTGGCAGTCAACGTGTTAACAAAGATTGATAAAAGGGATCGCGGTCGGGAAAACTCTCGGAAGTACACTATCGCAATACATCTCTTCGGTAGAGACTAATGTCCGGTAATTGCCGTATCGCTTCGTCCATTCAGTCGGCGCGCATATCCGAAGTTGCAGATAATTCGGCACGTACGGCGCGAATGAATTGGTGCCCCGAAAACTGCAGGCCACTAATTGAATATGGGGAGCCAGCGAGCGTGCACGCTGCTCGCAGAAGTGATAACGTTCGAAGCTATTGGCAGATCAAAACGGTCGGCACTCAATCAGTAGTCCTGCTGTAACGCGAGAACCTGACGTCCAGCTGAAGAATATTTATAGGCCGTGCGTGCGTAACCACTTTAAGTCGAAGCATCCTCGGGCTCCGGCAGGAGAGCTCGAGGTGTGGAGGCACATAGATAAGGGAATTTCGTTAAGGCTGACACGTTGAGTGCCGTGATGGTCATGGGAGACCGATACAAGTGATCTCGATAGAAATTGCGTAAAATTCCCGAAGTATGACACTCGTCATTTTGTAAATGCGAGTAGTATTGGAATAGAGATTCAACCGTTTGTTTTCTAATGTATCCGCCTTATATAGTTTTTATATAATTTCATTATAGCGCGTAAATTTTAATCACGATGCGGTCCTAATGTTGACAATTTCGATGCAACGTTGAAGATAAAAATAACAAAATATGCACGGTATTCAACGTGCTAATACCGACGCAAATGATTCCGATAGAAATTGCGTAAAATTTCCAAACTATGTCACTCATAATTTTGTAAATGCGAGTAGTGTTGGAATAGAGATTCAACCATTTGTTTTCTAATGTATCCGCCTTCTGTTAGTTTTATATCATTCAATCATAGCACGAAAATGTTAATCACGATGCGATTCCTATGTGGACAATTTCGATGCAACGTTGAAGATAAAAGTAACAAAATACGCACGGCAGTCATCGTATGATCTCGATAGAAATAGAGATTCATTTTGTAAATGCGAGTAGTGTTGGAATAGAGATTCAATAATTTGTTTTCTAATGTATCCGCCTTATGTTAGTTTTATATCATTCAATCATAGCACGAAAATTTTAATCACGATGCGATTCCTACGTGGACAATTTCGATGCAACGTTGAAGATAAAAGTAACAAAATACGCACGGCAGTCATCGTGTTAACACCGATACAAGTGATCTTGACAGAAATTGCGTAAAATCCCCGAAGTATAACACTCGTCATTTTGTAAATGCGAGTAGTGTTGGAATAGAGATTCAATAATTTGTTTTCTAATGTATCCGGAGTTTTATAGAGATTTTAATCACGATGCGATTCCGTTTGTTTTCTAATGTATCCGACCTTATGACACTATTTTGTTTTTATATAACCGTTTGTTTTCAATGTATCCGCCTTATATAGTTTTTATATAATTTCATTATAGCGCGTAAATTTTAATCACGATGCGGTCCTAATGTTGACAATTTCGATGCAACGTTGAAGATAAAAATAACAAAATATGCACGGTATTCAACGTGCTAATACCGACGCAAATGATCCCGATAGAAATTGCGTAAAATTTCCAAACTATATCACTCATCATTTTGTAAATGCGAGCAGTATTGGAATAGAGACTCAACCATTTGTTTTCTAATGTAACCGCTTTATATTAGTTGCATATAATATAATCATACCGTATAAAATTCCATCACGGTACGGTTCTAATATAGACAATTTCGATGTGGCGCCGGATACAAAAGTATCAAAATACGTACGGCAGTCAACGTATTAACACGTGAAGTGCCGTGGTGTAATGTGTAATATTCCCAAACAATAGCACTCATCATTTTGTAAATACAATTAATATCGGAATAGAAGTACAACCCTTTCCTCTCCAACGTACCCGCCTTATATCAATTTATATCAGTTTTACCATCGTATCATGTCAAATTTCATCACGTTGCGGTTCTAACGTGGACAATTTCGATTGAGACAAAAGTAGGGAAATACGCACGGTGGTGAACGTGTTAAGGAAATTGCGTGGGCCGGGAATATGAAAAAAGTTGTGCAGACAAATTCGTGGGTATTTGGCGCTGCAGCTACGAGTATTGCTATTATGTGCCCGCGTGCGCATGTATTTTTGCGTGAAGAGGCATCACGCCTCCGCTTTAAATAGATCCTTCATAACTGTGAGTGTGTGCGTTGCTGGCCGTTAACGCGTTGACTGCCGCAAGAGGATTTTCGTTGTCCGAAGCACGTAATAATGAAATAAGAAATACGATTACGTAAGATGATGTCGTTAGATGTGTTAGATCTGTCTTGCTGCGGTGCTTAGTACATAAGCAGAGAAACGGTAGGGTGAATCACCGATGTTCTTCACATTTTACACAGACCTTCTCTTGCCGAAAACGGCAACACTCAGATTTTTGAAAGAGTTAATATCAATAATCGAAGTTTTCTGAGTGGCTTGAAATTTCACAGGTTGGTTCGAGATTGGAAATCTTTAAAAAGTATGTACGCGGGAACAAGAAATATTACGATAAAGAGTAACAAAAAAATTTGACAGTTGAATATAAAGCAACCCGTGAAACGCGAACATAATAAATGTTTAACCATAGTAATATAATGTAGTCGTATAATGTACTACGCATAATGTTTAAGCATAGTATTGGAGCATCGTAATTTTATTGACAGTGAATTGATTAATCGGATAGAAAAATATCGGCAAACACATATACGTCCAGCATCCAAATTGAACACGTGACAAATTTGCAATCACTCGCGCTTGTACTTTTGTAAATGCAACTGACAGCAGAACAGCGTGTCCCTCCTTTCGTCGCTACACCTACGCATTATTTTGATTCTGTACAATTCAATCACATTCCGCCGCGTTTCTAATATACCAAAATACCCTGGGCACTCAACCTGTGAACAAAACCTGGTATTCAACTCTGACCCCACAAGTGGACACGCGATCCTATCAAACACATGTTATATACAGCATTTGCACTTTTGTAAATGCAACTGACAATAGAACAGCGTTTCCCTCATTTCATCGGTAACACCTACACATTACATTCCCAATTCAATCATATTCCGTCGCGTTTCTAATATTCCAAAATACCCTGGGCACTCAACCTGTGAACAAAACCTGGTATTCCACGCTGGCCTCGCGAGTGGACACGAGATCCTATGAAACACATGTTATATACAGCATTTGCACTTTTGTAAACGCAATTGACATCAGAACAGCGTTTCCCTCCTTTCGTCACTAACACTTACGCATTTATTTTCATTCTGCACAATATCATATTTCATCGCTAACACCTATGCATTATTTCCATTCTGTACAATTCAATCATATTCCGCCGCGTTTCTAATATACCAAAATACCCTGGGCACTCAACCTGTGAACAAAACCTGGTATTCCACGCTGGCCTCGCGATTTCATCGGTAACACCTACGCATTTCATTCCCAATTCAATCATATTCCGTGGACACGAGATCAACCTGTGAACAAAACCTGGTATTCCACGCTGGCCTCGCGAGTGGACACGAGATCCTATGAAACACATGTTATATACAGCATTTGCACTTTTGTAAACGCAATTGACATCAGAACAGCGTTTCCCTCCTTTCGTCACTAACACCTACGCATTTATTTTCATTCTGCACAATATCATATTTCATCGCTAACACCTATGCATTATTTCCATTCTGTACAATTCAATCATATTCCGCCGCGTTTCTAATATACCAAAATACCCTGGGCACTCAACCTGTGAACAAAACCTGGTATTCAAGTCTGACCCCACAAGTGGACACGCGATCCTATCAAACCCATGTTATATACAGCATTTGCACTTTTGTAAGTGCAACTGACAACAGAACAGCGTTTCCCTCATTTCATCGGTAACACCTACACATTACATTCCCAATTCAATCATATTCCGTCGCGTTTCTAATATTCCAAAATACCCTGGGCACTCAACCTGTGAACAAAACCTGGTATTCCACGCTGGCCTCGCGAATGGTACGAAATCCTATCAAACACGTGTTATATACAGCATTTGCACATTTGTAAACGCAATTGACATCAGAACAGCGTTTCCCTCCTTTCGTCACTAACACCTACGCATTTATTTTCATTCTGCACAATATCATATTTCATCGCTAACACCCACGCATTATTTTCATTCTGCACAATTCAATCATATTTCGCCGCGTTTCTAATATACCAAAATACCCTGAGCACTCAACCTGTGAACAAAACCTGGTATTCCACGCTGGCCTCGCGAGTGGACACGCGATCCTATCGAGCACGTGTTTTGTATACCGTTGAATTCGTTGCAGACCCGCGTCGCTCATTAGTCTGCAGACCGTAGACTAACTTCGCCGCGGAGACTTATGCGCAGTGTCACGGCCGAGATACGAGGTGCGAGTACGTGCTACTGGCACTGACAGAAACAGGCAAGCGTACACAGTGTCCAGCTCGCACGGTGTCGCATGCAAAACCTGACGAATGCTTTTCTCCGGCACTCTAAATTTATCCTGCATATTCATAGTTCGCGGATCCGCACGACGGGCCTAATGTCCGCAAATGCGCGGCCGGGGGCAAAGTATGAATTGTCGCAGACTAGCCGGTCAAATAGAGTGCCGGGCGGGCCAATTTCAAGACACTGACTTGGGGCGGACCTTTGCGGAAGTGCGACTTCTTAGTTCGCGATTGAGTAAGTCAGTGCGTGAGTCATAGAGGCAACGATGGGGGCAAAGCATATTTAACACGTTGACTGTCAAGCGTATTTTGCTATGCTAGAACCGCGATGCGATGAAATACCGCAGAGTATGATTAAATCGTGAAAAATAAAGGTAACACAGAATTGTTAGAAACCAAAGTATTGAAGCACCGTTCCAATATCAATTGCTTTTACAAGATTGCAAATTCTTTGCATTTTTAGTAATATCTTTTGCACCGGGTTAGAAGCCAAAATATTGAAGCACCGTTCCAATACCAATTGCTTTTACAAGATTGCAAATAGGTTTCATTGCGAATTTTTTGCATTTTTAGTAAAATCTTTTGCACCGTGTTAGAAGCCGAAGTATTGAAACACCATTCCAATACCAATTGCTTTTACAAGATTGCAAATAGGTTTCATTGCGAATTTTTTGCATTTTTAGTAAAATCTTTTGCACCGTGTTAGAAGCCAAAGTATTGAAGCACTGTTCCAATATCAATTGCTTTTACAAGGTTGCAATTAGGCTTCATTGTCAATTTTTTTAATTTCTAATAAAACCTTTTACACCGTGTTAGAAGCCGAAGTATTGAAACACCGTTCCAATACCAATTGCTATAGTGCCGTAGTGGACACCAATGACCGACGCAAGTGATTTCGATACAAATTCGTAAAATTCCCAAATGATAACCCTCATAATATTATAAATGCGATCAGTATTGGAATAGAGGTCCAACGCTTTGCTGTCTAACGTATCCGCCTTATATTCGTTTTACATAGTTCAATCGTGTGAAATTTCATCACACGGTTCTAATGTGTTAACACAATTACTTATATTTGAAATGTTCTTTCATCCTTCAAATTTCCTTCTCCCTCATCTTGGACATCCCTCTTACTGCGCCTTGCGGCAACGCAACCCTCGTTCTTGTCTCGCGATAGAAATGTTCAATGCCAAATTTCGTGCTAAACCAATCAATGCCACTTGGTTCCAGACGTACCACGCGATCTATTCAAATGCGCCACACATTCATCACACCCCGGATACCATATGCGGTGTCGACACACGCATGACACGCACACCCCATACATTTAAACTAAACCTTTGCCACTATCCGCCGTATAAAATCCAAGTTCAAACGCGAACGACGTCAAATCGTCTAGTGCGACGCAGACCCTAAGGGTCCGATAATAAATAAGGACCCCGCGATCGACTCACGCCCTAAAATACGGTTGCCTCGCGGGGTTTCGGCAGTCTTGCAATTCTGCACAAAGTGACATAGTCGAATGCATAGATCAATCGTCAGAGTTCGGCTGTGTCATAAGAGGCCGCCGTATAAAATCCAAGTTCAAACGCAAACGACGTCAAATCGTCTATTGCGACGCAGACCCTAAGGGTCCGATAATAAATAAGGACCCCGCGATCGACTCATGCCCTAAAATACGGTTGCCTCGCGGGGTTTCGACAGTCTTGCAATTCTACACAAAGTGGCATAGTCGAATGCATAGATCAATCGTCAGAGTCCGGCTGTGTCATAAGAGGCCGCCGTATAAAATCCAAGTTCAAACGCGAACGACGTCAAATCGTCTAGTGCGACGCAGACCCTAAGAGTCCGATAATAAATAAGGACCACGCGATCGACTCACGCCCTAAAATACGGTTGCCTCGCGGGGTTTCGGCAGTCTTGCAATTCTACACAAAGTGACATAGTCGAATGCATAGATCAATCGTCAGAGTCCGGCTGTGTCATAAGAGGCCGCCGTATAAAATCCAAGTTCAAACGCGAACGACGTCAAATCGTCTAGTGCGACGCAGACCCTAAGAGTCCGATAATAAATAAGGACCACGCGATCGCCTCACGCCCTAAAATACGGTTGCCTCGCGGGGTTTCGGCAGTCTTGCAATTCTGCACAAAGTGACATAGTCGAATGCATAGATCAATCGTCAGAGTTCGGCTGTGTCATAAGAGGCCGCCGTATAAAATCCAAGTTCAAACGCAAACGACGTCAAATCGTCTATTGCGACGCAGACCCTAAGGGTCCGATAATAAATAAGGACCCCGCGATCGACTCACGCCCTAAAATTCGGTTGCCTCGCGGCGTTTCGGCAGTATTACAGTTCTGCTCGAAGTGACATAGCCGAATGCATAGATCAATCGTCAGAGTTCGGCTGTGTCATAAGAGGCCGCCGTATAAAATCCAAGTTCAAACGCGAACGACGTCAAATCGTCTAGTGCGACGCAGACCCTAAGGGTCCGATAATAAATAAGGACCACGCGATCGACTCACGCCCTAAAATTCGGTTGCCTCGCGGCGTTTCGGCAGTATTACAGTTCTGCTCGAAGTGACATAGCCGAATGCATAGATCAATCGTCAGAGTCCGGCTGTGTCATAAGAGGCCCCGCCGAGTGCCGAGTTGTCACGTACCTAGTGAGAGAACTGTGCGTGTGAACCTTATCTTACCTCGAGCGCGAGTGCATGTCCCGTAGAATGTCGATGAGAGATCGAGATGCGAAAGTGTGAGTCCTTACACGTTATATGCAAACACGGTGGCAGTCGTAAATAACGATCGCGGAGGCAACGGTTTTCACGAACGAGTCAGTCTTTGGCAGCAGTTTGACGAAGATATATATTTCTGCACCATATTGATGCCGCACCTAACGCTTTTGTTGGGTGAGAGACCAAGTGCCGTTCCGAGGGCAGTATTCAGTGATCGGGGACAAAAAGAAAATTTTTCCTTGAGGGATTATTTAGAAAATTGAAAACATTGTGCTACGTTGATAAGCGCAAGTAATGGATGCGCACTTAGATGTCTATATAACGGGTGGTACGACGAAACAGAATTAATTTTGGAATGACTAGAGTATGCATTCGCAGAAAATCGGTGAGAGCACCTGCGTCTGCAAATACGTGTGTAGTGGTGTGAGTGAGAATAAAGATGTTTATTGGACTATCAGCGTGAGTCTCAAAAAACCCCATCACCGGAGTGCGAAGATACTCCGACGGTTAATGCATTAACACGTTGACTGCCGTGGTGGCCATTGGTGACCGGCGCAAAAAGTCTCACGAAAAATTCCAAAAATACCCAATCGGTAGCATTTATTATTTTGTAAATGCAATTAATATTAAATATTGATTCAATTTTTTGGTCTGCGATACTTTCGCATTATTTTCATTTTGCACAATTCAATCATATTCTATAGTATGTCATTACGTTGCCGTTTTAATATAGTACAATACGCACAGCAGTCAACGTGTTAACTACCGTGGTGGTCACTGCAACAGATCTCAATGAAAGCGCAAAACATTCAAAACGACACAAAAAGTTCTCAATGAAAACATAATGCAATAATCTACACTGACCCATCTTGCGGCTAAACGCTCCGAGACGTCTCCAAAGAAGGCAAACATCATTCGCCCCCTTTCTTGACTACTTCCAGCACGTTTCCTACTTCCTCATACTCGGAACCCTAAGATCTTGACCTTAGCCACGAAAGATCCAATTAATTCTCGTCTGTACACAAAGTTCCCAAACGCAAAAGCTGAATCTTTCGAACTTTTGTATATTCACTAGCGTTCGAATATTAGCATTGCTTGAAGCCTGAGCAGAACTTTTCACTGAACTCTCCACAGGTTTTCCCTAAAATTTCCAATAATAAACAATCGACTTGTCCCATATCCGCTGCTACCCCTCACCGTCTTTTTTCCAAGTTGCCGTCATTTTCCCGCAACACTCGCGGGCGCTCAATCTCTACACAGAAGTTGGCAAGCCAGGCGCGGATCGGTCGACGCTTTTTCTTGAAAAAGCGGCAGAAATCGGCGAACTAAGGTTTTCAGTGCACGCACGCGAAATTGCTTTGGTCAAGAGCCAAGCGAGGTGTGACTAAAATTAGCCGGCGTTTCCAAAATCGACGCGCAAAGACTCGCTTATCAGCCGACGATGGGAGCGGTCTAACAACTGCGGCGACTAACGCGACACCCACGCACTCCCCCACACCCTCCGTCGCCCGGTATTATTCCTTGGCGACGATTTGGTAAATTACAAAATTTGGCCACGCGAAGTAACACGAGAAGTTGGAGCGTGACGAATTGTTACTTAGTCATCGCGGCTCCTTATGTCGCGTGATGGATTTATGCGCTACAATGGCTTGACAAAGAACTCCATTGTGACGGAGCCAAAACGTCTGCGAGGCAGCGGGAAGTTTGCTGCGAGGCGGAAAGTGTTTTCACGACCCGGTTATTAATGCGCTAATTAGGAAGCCGGCGGATAAATGCGCGTAAGGGGCTTCGACGTATCAGAGTAACGTTTGCCTAGCATTTCCCGAGAAAATTTACTGAGGGTAGGAAGTGTAAAAGATCAACCGGAAACATTTTGCGAGAAGACTGCGATTGAAAAGACGTAATAAATTATAATCCGCAAATTACAAGGGCAATCTGTTGGCGTGCAACATTCTGTCTGACAATAATTAATGTTAACACGTTAAGCGCCACGCCGGGCCCTAGGGAGCGGCGCTAGACTTTTCGTTCGGGCCTCGTCGGTCTGCACGGATCGGTGGCGGACTTTTCGTTCGTATTATCATCACGCATATGTCTGTCGTTTCGTACTTGTGAGATTGAACGTTTAATTTAGGCGGCATCGTTTTTGTTTGGTCAATGGTTTAAGGAAAACAATATAATGCATAAAAACATTAATGTGAAATGGTATGAAATGGTATCGAAAATTGGCTTTTGAATTATTATTGAACACCGCTGTTGTAAATTCCTTTTTCATACACCAAGAAACAACGGGCCAGAAGATGTCTATCACAATGTACCGTCAAAAAATGATAGACACACTTCTGCAGAAGGAGGAACAAGTGGACACCCATATAAATCCCTAACATAAGTTCCTGGGCCCGGCGTGGCGCTTAACGTGTTAAGGGCGATCACGGGGATTCCGGCAATCTTTGCAGATAACTTCGATGCTCAACCAGAAGTGCCTGCATAATCTGATTATTAACGCGCTAATTAAGAAATTTATAATGAATACGCATAAGAGGTTCTGACGTATCAATAGTAACGTTTGCGTTTCACTCTTACGTCAAGAGAGTCGATGATGTCCAGGAAGTGTAAAAGATCAACCGGAAACATTTTGCGAGAAGACTGCGATTGAAAAGACGTAATAAATTATAATCCGCAAATTACAAGGGCAATCTATTGGCGTGCAACATTCTGTCTGACAAAAATTAATGTTAACACGTTAAACGCCACGCCGGGCCCTAGGGAGCGGCGCTAGACTTTTCGTTCGGGCCTCGTCGGTCTGCACGGATCGGTGGCGGACTTTTCGTTCGTTATTATCATCGCGCATATGTCTGTCCTTTCGTACTTGTGAGATTGAACGTTTAATTTAGACGGCATCGTTTTTGTTTGGTCAATGGTTTGAGGAAAACAATATAATGCATAAAAACATTAATGTGAAATGGTATGAAATGGTATCGAAAATTGGCTTTTGAATTATTATTGAACACCGCTGTTGTAAATTTCTTTTTCATACACCAAGAAACAACGGGCCAGAAGATGTCTATCACAATGTACCGTCAAAAATTGATAGACACACTTCTGCAGAAGGAGGAACAAGTGGACACCCATATAAATCCCTAACATAAGTCCCTGGGCCCGGCGTGGCGCTTAACGTGTTAAGGGCGATCACGGAGATTCCGGCAATCTTTGCAGATAACTTCGATGCTCAACCAGAAGTGCCTGCATGATCTGATTATTAACGCGCTAATTAAGAAATTTATAATGAATACGCATAAGAGGTTCTGACGTATCAATAGTAACGTTTGCGTTTCACTCTTACGTCAAGAGAGTCGATGACGTCCAGGAAGTGGAATAGATTAACCGGAAAAATATTGAGCGGTATATTGACCGTGCATGAAAACACGTAACACGCGAGAGTCTATGCTATCGGCGAAAAATGATAATCCGCAATCGACAACGGCGATCTACCAGCTCCTAATGCCACGTCATTTTGCCCTGCAACATTCTATCTAGACATGGATACCGAAGTGCGGCTGTGAGGATTCCAGCGAACTGTTTGCAGATACCAATACCGGTAGCAACCTGATCTTAACGTTGATTTAGTATCGCGCAAGTACGCGTACAAGAAAACGTTGAGTACACGCACGTTATCGGAGTTCATTGTGAAATGTCTATGAAGACTTTATCGGCGCGGGTAAAGTACGCTCGCGTGATTAAATGTCGCCATTACTGGATGCGACCAACATATTTTTTGTTAACAATTTTTTGCCTGCTCTGGCAGAACGCTTCTATTTAATACTGCGGGAGGTCTGCATTTTTCGGGACCCGTGAATCTTCTCTCCATGAGAATGGACGTGAATCTTCTCTCCACTATGAACTTTTGGCCAATACCTCCCGAAGACATCTGGCAAAGTTCTATTTAATAACAGCTCCACACGCTTCGAGATCCACAGATTCTTCGATCGATTTTTCGTTTCGGAAAAATCGAAATATGCGGAACCCTTACAATATTACATAAAAGCACTCAACCGGTACAAGCGAATTATCAACATCTTTGAAAAGGTCGCAATCGCAACCAAGTCAGAGTAAGTATGTTTTTTGTGAATATCGGCCAGAAGGGCGTCGAATCCAGTAGCCACTGGCAAGAACATCAACGTGTCTAATGCTTGACCCGCTGAGGTGTTATAACGAGCGCGGCGCTCCAATTCGCGAACCATTATAACATTCTCTGTTAAGTCCCGCTGCATTATTGCCACCCCGAGAACCGTACATTAATTACCGTCGAACATTGAAGCCCGCACTCTCACTCGAACGGTCGATTAGTAGGGTGGAACGAGTAAAATCGTTGACGGTCGCATAACGGATTCACGTGTACAAGTGTCCCATTTATCAGGAAGAATATGATAATCGCGTAAAAGTAGATTAAACGTATAGCCAATCGCATCTGAGCACTTTCCTCGGGAACGTGCTCGTAAAATCTCCCCCGCATGCCGCGTGCGTCAAGAGGCCTGACACGTAACGAAGTGTAGGATGTTTCAAGAACGAGCAGCGCTTCTGTCATCAATTGTTCTATCCGCCCCTGTGCCCGATAGTCGAGTTTTCACGGTTCTTTAGCGCAGAAATTTCGGCATTTTGCCTCTTTGAGCGGTTAACCATTGCTGCCTATGCGAAAAGTGTGCGCCTGAATGTGTGAAAAAGAAATGTTCGTAAAGGTTTGTTAAAGTCTTACTATAATAAATTACTGTATGGAAGACGTACGTGGGATAATTACCCTAACCGATAAGTCTAATAGAATTCTTATACCCTATAGAGGTTTCCACAATAATTATTTATATCTTTTTATTCATTCATTTGATTCCTTTGGCTTAGTCTCGAAATATTCAAGACGTCTTAAAATTTATGAATATATTTTGGTTTTTATTAAAATTACTTGTCACGCGTAAAAAGTAGTTGCAAGTTGTTGTTTAAATTGCAATTTCAGGGAAAATAAGAATGTATTCAATATAAATATAAATTTAAATATAAATTTTAAGAGATTTTGAATATTTAAAAGCCAAGACAAAGTAAAATGAATAAATAAAAAGTAGAACTTTT
Organism: Cryptocheilus praepositus; assembly: GCA_033815515.1. Taxonomy (NCBI): domain Eukaryota; kingdom Metazoa; phylum Arthropoda; class Insecta; order Hymenoptera; family Pompilidae; genus Cryptocheilus; species Cryptocheilus praepositus. The sequence goes on along the minus strand of JAWWQZ010000141.1, from coordinate 1,100,041 downwards.
ATACATAATACAGATCATAAGGCAGGAAACAGCGCCATTCCTTCATGACGAGTACACTCGTCATATGTACAAAATAGATGCAAGCTTCTGTTTCGATTCCAATTTTAGAGGAAACTAAAATACAGTCATAAACTTTGGGATGCTTTAAATATTTAGAGGCTAACACGAAATAAAACGAATAAATAAAAAAAAATACAAATAATTATTACAAAACCGCTATATACCACGCTAGAATCGAAATATATTTATCATAACACATGACAGAAAACTTTGAAATTTCTCCATCACATATATACTCATCGCCCGTAAACAATAATTACAAGTTTCCCTTTAAATAACAGTTCCACCGAAACCCTAAGACCCCCCAAACATTTCTGCGCCTGCACGAAAGAAAGCACCAAACAAAGAATTACAACCAATGATTCCAAAAAATTCTACACCCTGCCAGAACCGATTGCACTCTTTTCGCTCCCATATTTATCCACGTACACCTCCGACGCGCGCCACCCGTCAAAGGCATCTATACCCGCGCAACATCTGACGCTTGCCTCGCGTCCCGCAGCTTCTGATAACCGCTTGCGAGCAACAGCTGCCGAAAAGTGCGCGCGCCAAGATAAAGGTACGTGTCGAACGGCTCACCGAGCAGATAGTGTCGTATCCATTTCTTCTTCGGCGGGGGTGGCATCCAGCTGCGCACCGGCTCGCCGTCGTTGACGACGACGTCGAGTATGCCGACGACCTGCGTCGACGTTCTATTCGCGTCCCTGAGCCCGGTGACATTGTTGTTGGTCTCGTTACCGGCGACGTCGGCACCTGGCGCCCCCACAGGGCTCTTAATGCCGTTCAGGTTCATGTGAGCTTGCACAGCGCTCGTACCGTCGGCCACCAGAAGAACGCCCATCTTTCCGTAGGTGCCACGACGACAACAGGCATGTGCGCGCCGCACGCCGCGGGGACTGAATGGGTGGCGAGGAAAGCGCGAGACGCAGGAGGCGAGAACACGCGTGTGGCACGCACGCACGCACACCCACACACCGGCCGGAGACCCTGATGATGCGCTGCCTACGTCTGACCCACCCCCTCCATACGTCCGCGCGGTCCTACTATGCAACGAACGCACCCGTGGCTGCTCCCGTCCTCGTCACTAGTGCTGCTTCGGACACTGGCACCGCTATTGCTGCTCGGGCCGTTGCCACCATCGTCAGAACTCGCGGCCTCGTTATCACTCGCCTGCTCGCGGCCCGCACCGTAAGCATTTGTCGCCGTCGGCGACCAGTCATCCACCGCGAGCCGCAGATCTACGCACGAACGAGCCTCAAGATAACGCCGCAGCGAACGCGACAGAGAGTAATAGTCGCTGCTGGCTCTGGGAGGCTGCTCGTTCACTTTGCGCCGCGGTCTTTCAGTTCTTTCGGGGTCGGTGTGGCCGTGGGGTGGGGCTAGTGCTGGTGGATGGTGAGGTTCTGTCGGGTAGTGAGAAGCTGTAGAAGTATGCAGTGTTCTTTTGGGTTCTGTCAGGGTCTGAATGTTCGCACGCGTCTTGGATACTGGTGGGAGGTATGGAAAAGCAGTAGTTGGGGATCTTAGTCGTTCACTTGGCGCACTTGTTTCAGTTCTTTGAGGTGCGGGGTGTTTTGCGCGCTTGGGACTACGGGTGATGGATATGGGAAGCAGCCGTCGAAGTTGTCGTTCACTTCATGCACTGTTCTGTCAGGTGCAGTATGTTCCTAATGCACCTTTGGCTACCGGTGACAGATATTGTAAAGCTATAGTCGTAGACACTGGTCGTTCACTTCACGCACCGTTCTTCCAGGCTCAGCATGTCTTGTAACGCGTGTCTGGCAACTGATACCGGATACTGCAAAACTGCAGTCGAAGACCCCGGCCGTTCACTTCACGCACTGTTCTTTCAGACGCAGCATCTTTTCCACACGTCTCTGCCTACTGGCGACAGATACTGAAGACCTGCATTCAAAGACCCCGATCGGTCACTTTACGCACTGTTCCTTCAGCTTCTTCCAGGTTCCTTCCGGTTCACTGTACACGCGTCTCTGGCGAGACTGGTGGCGGATGAAAAAATGTTGCGCGGTGTGACGAAACGCCGTTCTGTACGGAGTCGCGTAGGCACTGATGCCTCAGTGATTCTGGACCGAGGCAGAACGCTTAAGTGGACGGAAACAGAATTACGTAGCCTTCGTACTTTCTGTCGTCGTGCGTGTAGCTGTGCAGCGACGATGTCGAGGACGACGTAGAGACCGGCGAAGCTGTCGTTGAGCGCGCGTCGAACGAAACGCAGAGCCAAAAAGAAGTGGAAACTGACGGGAATGCGAAGCGCGTGGAAAAAGGAGAGGGACGGAGGCACAGTTTCTCACATGAGAGGGGAATGGGTGGCGTGAAGTGTGAGAGATAAAGAGAAGGAAGGGGCAACTGAACGACGAGCTAGCGCGATGACGTCGCCGCTTGTCGGTATCGATAGAAAAATTAGAATAAGAGTAGGACGGAGAACGTTGAAGCCTTCTAGCCGGTGCCCGCGATCCTCCTTGAATTCGTTTAAAGCCGTTCGGTCCTTTCCGCTCGGCGAGCAGCGGGGATCGGCGAAGGTTGAAGATCCTCGATCGTTAAAGCCGGTGAAGGTCGTTGATACGAGTTTAAAGCTAGAATCGCAAATCAATTGCACGATCCAGTCTCTCTGCGAGTGGGAAGAATTTCTTCCTTTCAACCAGCTCCAACGTCCCTGCCTTGGCTCGATTCCGTGCGTTTACGCGATCGCAGCCAGTCGGCAGTGAAAAGGTGGACCTTATCACAACATCTGCCGGTACGATTCTACCTGACTTCACTGAGTTCAATGCGGACCTTGACGATCGGCGACTCAATTAAACGGTCCGCGCAAACGCCCCGTGTCTTTAAAGTAACTATCTTCGACACAGCCGAGCGAAAATGTATCTGGCATTGACATTGTGAAACGCTATTTGCAGATATCTCGTGTTATCACAGTCGATGCACGGCGTGTGGTCTACCGCTCACGCACGGAATTCGGCAGTCCGACTTTCTGGCTGAGCGAAACTCGCGCACATTACAGACTATATCAGCGAATCCTTGATAACAGCATCTCGTATCGTGTTTATCAATGTACGAAATTCCCTGTCACGTAACAGCCGAGCCGCTTGTGTCTCCCGACTCCAAGTATCCTTTCGCACCGCAACAGTTGAACAGTCGTTACGAGCTCATCCCCCGCAGCATTTTTAACATACGTACAAGCTTCCACACTTAACTCCTCTCTCGCCGCCTTTTCAACCTCCTAAACTTACAAACTCATCCCTTCCGTCTCCAATACTCAACACGCATCGGCGCTAACGTTCAGCACCAAACTATTCCTCCTTCACCCCACAAGTCTCCCTTCGACAAACCGTCGATGCCCCACGACACGCGCACTGCACCTCCAACGTCTCGGTGCGCACACACGTCCTCCGACACGTGCCGTGCATCGACGACGTCACACACCTCGACAACTAACTCCGCGTGTCCCTTTCAACTAATTACAGCCCTTGGATCCGCGCGCCTGGCCGCGAAGGCTGCCAAGACCGAAGAATCCGCGTCGCGCGCGCTCGTGTTTCAGTAGTCGCTCGTCGTCCCTTTCTCAACCCGTTCATCCCTTCCGTGCCGTTGAATCGCGGTCGATCGATCGTGCCAATATATTCTTCTGTGAGCGCAGAGACGTTTCGACGGTAAGCGAGCGAAACTCTCGTGCCGCGTGAGTCGCGGGTGCCGACTGAACTCTAAACTTAAGTACTGCCGCCTCCAACCTGAGGATGACCCCTCCTCGTTCTCTCTCTCTCCCTCTCTCTCTCTTTGTGTCTCTGCCTCTCTGTTGCTCTCTAACTCTACCTCCCTCTCGCTCTCTCTCGCTCTCTTTCTCTCTCTATACACCTCTTTCTCGTTCTGTGTACATCTCTCTCTCGCCACCTCTTCCATGACGACGACAGCGACGGCGGCGGCGGCGGCGGCGGCGGCGTCGGTAGCGGCCAATCCCTACCCTTAGGAACCTCTGCCTGCCTGCCTGCCTGCCGCTCGCCACCTCCGTTTTCTCCTTCTCTACCACCTCCCGCCGTGACATCACCGGCCTCGTGAGACACGCTTCCAGTCATCCGCGACACTCTGTCCTTATCGCTCGAAGGCGACAGATCGGAGCAAAGCTTGCACACGGTCAGTCGACGTCTGGCGGACCGGATTTTTACGATAGACACGTGGTGACGAACGTGGACGCGAACGTGGGAAGGAACGTGGACAATTCCGGCGGTGATGAGCGCGGGACGGGGCTGCTGGGGGGTAATGAATGAGTGTGATGAGGGTAGGGGCCTGATGGGGTAGTGCGGCGTTCCGACGTGTTCGGGGATGTGATTGTTGTATGGTTTCTGGGCTCTTCGGCGCGTTGAATGCTGAGGCTATTTTGTTGTATTGGACGGCAGTGTGGGGGAGTGGGGCGGAATGTGATTGAATTGCGCAGGATGAGAGTAGTGCGGAGGTGGAGACCGAAAGGTTGGAAGAGGATTCTGCGAGCACGTGCGTTTGTGGAATTATGAATGCGAGTGATGGAAGGTTTTTGTATCTTTGGTGAGATTTTTGGAAGCAGCCACCGTGTTGAGTGTGGATTTTCGCGGAACTTTTACCGACTTTCTTATGAATGCGTACTGACGGTTAGTTTGCAATGAATTCAGATTCATTGTGCCAGACGCTGTATGCACGTCCAGGTGCATATTCGTTATTTGTGGTTGTCAATATACTGCAACGATTGACCTAATGTGTGCTCTTCACACACTTACGTTCAGTTGCTTCTATGCAATTGGTAACATGTAACTGAAAAATCAATTTTCTAGATAATTCTTTAAGAATGAACTTTCTTTTTATCTTCAATCAATGAACATTTCCCGTGGAAAATGTACATTTGCAGCCCAAGCTCTCACCGTAATTCTACGAGCACATACTCGCAATCGTGCCCAGAGATTAAAGTAATGTTCACAGGCACAGGTCTCTTATGACACAGCCACCGTACCCCGAGGGTTAACACATTGACACGGACATGTACCATCGATGGCTCACACTGCATGAACAAGGAAAAACAGTAACCTTTTCAGGTATTTGTTCTTCAGTAGTTCCTTCTTCAACGTGGCGGTTATTGATCACGAGACTCTGAACGTCTTACAACAATGCACCATAGCAATAGCGGCAGGAAAAGTAGCAACAGTAATGGTTATCGTCGCCATAAAATGTCATATTACGCTTCAGTTCGGCGCCGCTCGGTAAAACAAAGCCGATGACGAGAAACACCATTTGCCGTGCCGGCGCCAATCTGTTAGAGTATTTGAAGTGACAGGCCTCTTTATCGTTGAACCGTGGAACCTTCGTTTGTTAGCACTTTGACGGCTGCTGTCACGTATGCGTGATTCCGAGTTGCCGAGAATAATACATCTGCGACAAGCGCATGTTGGAAGATCAACGGCAGTTGGATGGGTGGCGTTCAGTAAAATGCGCGGCCGTCAAAATTTTAACTCGACGTGTTTCGGGACCCCGCGGGTTCCCGGTGCACGAGCATTATTTTTTGTTTTGTGGCGAGGGTTTCCAGGAGGACACAGGGGCCAGAGGAAACCTCTGTATGCTCCACCCAAAACCGAGCACCGACCCACTGTAGTCACAACGTCATAGCTGTGCCTTATACACTCTGACATAGTAGTAAGTCTGTCGTATTTAGGGGGGCCACGTTGTATAGTGTACCATGGCATTCATGAGTACAGACACCCCAATGTCCCGTAAATGCCGTTCGATTAAATATTTTTTTAAATGTTTAATATAAAAAATATTATAAAAATATTATATATATATATTAAATATCTATATATTTGCGCAGGCTCAAAGTATCGGATGCTTACGACTATGAAAAGCCGCGATATTTTTGTACGGACGTGTGACATTAAAAAATTGCTTTATGCTGTCGGAAGCGCAAATGCTAGAGACTGATACCACACAAGCATTCTAAACAATCCGTTGATCGGTCCGAATACCTGTTGATTACAATTTAGTTTTAGATTGTGTCTTTATCTCACTCTTTCCCGTAGCAATTTTAGTTATTCCACGTGAACGCCTATTTCTGTTTGCACGTTTAAGATCAGTTGATTCGTAGAATACAATTTTGTGGTGGACTACGCCAGTGGCTCAGCGTTCGACGGGTCGCCCGCTTTATCTCACTTCTTTTCGGCACTCCTGATTTATTCTCTCCGTCACGGAATCGGATGCGAATAACACGGCGCCGTCGAAAATGCATGACATAAGACCTCCCACTTTAACTATGACCAATTAGACCCGCGTTCCTGTCAGGTGCCTTCTTCTTTACTCTGCACTGAGATGCCACTTTGCTGATCAGCAGTTAACCGCCGGCGTCACGTAGACGTCAGTTAAAATTTAACGCGACTGTACGATCTAAGGGTTCTGAGGTAAGTGTCGTGTCTCTTGACAAAGTCCTCCGACCGGAGTTTCAAAAGACTCTCCACACTGCGTGACCGGAACTTTGCTTTCAAATATTTATTAATGCGCAACGAAGCGTCGATGACGCCTGTCGTTCCTCAAAAGAATACGCATCTTTCAAGTGACCAGCAATTAGGCGACGGACCCCTTGCCGTCTTGAAATTAGTATCGGACGCTAGCAAAATAGACACCGCTATCCTTTGTTTCGAATATCCGAAGGCTTAAGCCCCCAATGGCCGACCGAAACCGTCACGAATATTCGTCCTGATACGCGTGACGCCGCTTTTCGCGTGTTGACGCTGCATAGAAGTGACCTCGCTTTGTCAAGAACGGTCCCCATGCAATAGTATATGCCAGCAGTTAACTAAATGCCAAAGTGTTAAGTAAATCAACGGCTAACAATCGTATCTGTAAACTTGTAATAGAGCGGTGTTGTACACTCAATACTTTGACGATCATTCTGATTTCTTTGAAATAATATGTCTGTGACAGCCCACGACTTGCTGATGCAGACGTATCCTGTCTTTTTATTTTGTATAATTGTTGTATTTCCATTTTTACTTTAGTTCCACTATTTCGACACTTGCACGGGTGTCATAGGTTTCTTTGAATGAAGAAGGCGTCTAGAACGACATGATGATTTTTAAGATAGTGAACGTGAGGTAGCTAAAGTCTGAACAATTGCTGATGTACGTGGGACGATACGAAGTTGGGAGCTGACGCGCGTAGCTGCAGAATTGTTTGTAAATGTCGCGCGTGGAATCGTTAGTCGATCGAAGGCGTTTTTCGTGAATGAGTAAACAGGCGGGCGAACTTCGTGCGACGTGCGCAATCGAAATGGGACATCTAATGTATTATGGCTGTGATAGTATCAATATTTACTTTCAACGGAGCATCGCGCATTCTGACATGTACATTTGCAAGTTAATGAGCTGTGAATAGGAATCGGTGAGCGTACAATGGGAATAACACTTCTCGACGTATCCGCCCTGTTATGAGCGCTCGAACGTTGACATATTGATTTATAGATACGATGTCACTCGGTTAGTCGCCGAGAGTAATAATTAAATAGAGTGCCTGATGTACTCACCGTCAATGATAAGCATCTTTTCCTCACAAAACAAGTCATCTGGTTCCGTACGGTCCCTTTTGAGCTTGGCACCTGGAACAGTCACGGTACACAAATCTAATTACTCGCTGAACCAGGCGCCTAACAAGAATAGTTACAAAATAACACATATGTACAAAGTATCGCACCTAGAAAAAAAAACATACTCGTAGCACAATGACACGGCCCAACGCCTCATTTCATACATTAGGCTCCAACTTTTACTCCCGAACCTCTGAATGTCATTACGGCGAAACCTATACGCAGACGTCATCGCTGTCTCTGTCTACTCCACTTTTCACCCGTCAAGCGTCTTTCTACGACATGCGCACCGCCTGCCATAATACACCTACCAAAGCAGCATACAACGTAAACAGCTCGATTCGTCGCGCTCGCGTAATCTATATCCGGAACCCTCTTACGCATCATGTGGAAACCCGGCAGGTAAAGGTCACGAAAAACCCAGAGCATTGGCCGTGCTTACAAAAGTGACAGCGTGCAGTCTCGTGGAGGCTCGTTGCTAAACTCGTCCTTCGGCGAATCAGCATTCAATGTAAACAGGTCAATTCATCGCGCTCGGTTAGTCTACATTCTACACCCTCTTAACGCTTTTCATCGCCCATTTTTCGGAGCTACAGCAAACTTGACTATTTGAAAAGCGGAGAGAACGTATAAAAGTGTTTTCAAAAGGGGAATTGTGTTTGGTGGTAATGGTCCCGTGAACGCTTTGCGATACTACATATTCTAGAATGTTTTGAAATATAACGTACTGTACAATATTATTAATAAACCAAATTCAAAGTTGCCAAGATGTTGTACAGGAATACTTTGTAGTAGAACGCTCCAGAATGTTTTGAAATATACCATACTGTATAATATTATTAATAAAAAAGATTCAAACGCCAAAAAGGGTTGAACCTCTATTTCAATATTAATTGCATTTACAAAATGGCGGGTATTGTTTGGAAATTTCATGTATTTCTATAGAGACGAGTTGCGTCGATCGCCAGTGACCACCACGGCACTCAACGTGTTAAGTGTCATGCGGACACTCAGCTGATAAAGGTCGAGAAAAATCCGGATCATTGGCCGTCCTTTCACAGATGATAGCGTGCAATGCAGGCTCGTGGATTCTTGCTGATAAACTCATCAATCGGTGAGTTAGCATAGAACGTCAACAACTCGGATCGTCGCTGTCACATAATCTATAACCGGTACCCTCTTAAGTATCACGTGGACAGCTCGGCAGGTAAAGGTCATGAAAAATCTGGATCATTGGCCGACCTTACAAGAGTAATAGCGTGCTCGCAGGCTTGTGGATTCTTGCTGATAAATTCCACAATCGGTGAGTCAGCATACACCGTCAACAGCTCGATTCGTCGCTGTCACATAATCTATAAACCGGTACTCTCTCAAGTGTCACGTGAGGTGAAGTGAAAACTCGACAAATAAAGGTCATGAAAAATCCGGATCATTGGCCTTGCTTACGAAAGTGACAACCAAACTCGTCCTTTAACGTCACCTCGATTCCTCCCGGTCTCTTAATCTACATCCGGTACCTTCTTACGCCTCACCCAGAACTCAGCCGCCAGTTTTCAAAAAAATTCAGCTCATTGACCTGTCTACCGAACTCCCTACATGCACTCTCCTGCATCCTTACCCTAAACTCCTCCTTCGCCATCACCAACACCATCGCGCTGGTCAATCTACATCCCTCACCCTACGCCCCATGCATATCTCAGTCGCCAGTCCCCAAAAAATCCAGCTCATTGACCTGCCTACAAAACTCCCCATGTGCGTGCACTCTCCTGCATCCTCACCACAACCTCTCCTTTACCATCATACCACCCACTCCACCCACCTCACCCGCCAATCTACATCCCCACCCCCATACAGACCCCAATTCCCGAAAAATCCACATCACCGCCTACACCCGCAAACGCGGCCGTCAAACTCGTCCTTTGACGTCACCTCAATTCCTCCTGCTCGCTTAATCTACATCCGGCACCTTCTTACGCCTCACGCGGAACTCAGCTACCAGTTCCCAAAAAAATCCAGCTCATTGACCTGTCTACCGAACTCCCTACGTGCACTCTCCTGTATCCTTACCACTAACCTCCTCCTTCGCCATCACCAACACCATCGCGCTGGTCAATCTACATCCCTCACCGTACGCCCCATGCATATCTCAGTCGCCAGTCCCCAAAAAATCCAGCTCATTGACCTGCCAACAAAACTCCCCACGTGCGTGCACTCTGCTGCATCCTTACCAACCTCTCCTTTACCATCACATCACCCACTCCACCCACCCCCCATACAGACCCCCATTCCCCCAGTTCCCAAAAAATCCGCATCACCGCCTACACCCGCAAACGCGGCCGTCAAACTCGCCCTTTGACGTCACCTCAATTCCTCCTGCTCGCTTAATCTACATCCGGCACCTTCTTACGCCTCACGCGGAACTCAGCTACCAGTTCCCAAAAAAATCCAGCTCATTGACCTGTCTACCGAACTCCCTACATGCACTCTCCTGCATCCTTACCACTAACCTCCTCCTTCGCCATCACCAACACCATCGCGCTGGTCAATCTACATCCCTCACCCTACGCTCCATGCATATCTCAGTCGCCAGTCCCCAAAAAATCCAGCTCATTGACCTGCCAACAAAACTCCCCACGTGCGTGCACTCTGCTGCATCCTTACCAACCTCTCCTTTACCATCACATCACCCACTCCACCCACCCCCCATACAGACCCCCACTCCCCCAGTTCCCAAAAAATCCGCATCACCGCCTACACCCGCAAACGCGGCCGTCAAACTCGCCCTTTGACGTCACCTCAATTCCTCCTGCTCGCTTAATCTACATCCGGCACCTTCTTACGCCTCACGCGGAACTCAGCTACCAGTTCCCCAAAAAATCCAGCTCATTGACCTGTCTACCGAACTCCCTACATGCACTCTCCTGCATTCTTACCACTAACCTCCTCCTTCGCCATCACCAACACCATCGCGCTGGTCAATCTACATCCCTCACCCTACGCCCCATGCATATCTCAGTCGCCAGTCCCCAAAAAATCCAGCTCATTGACCTGCCTACAAAACTCCCCACGTGCGTGCACTCTGCTGCATCCTCACCAACCTCTTCCTTTACCATCACATCACCCACTCCGCCCACCCCCCATACAGACCCCCATTCCCTCATTTCCCAAAAAATCCGCATCACCGCCTCTACCCGCAAACGCGGCCGTCAAACTCGTCCTTCGGCCTGCCTATTCGCAGCGCGTCTAGCGCGCGGCTCGCAGACGGCTGAATCTACAGGTCGATAAGGAATGAAAAATTGAAAGAGGCGCGTCTCCACGTGCTGCGTCGGTGGGGATGGAGTGCGCGCGCGGCTGGCGGGGCATGAAAAATTCCGTGCCGCCGCGCGGGCAGCAGGGTTGGAGGGGCACGAGGGCAGAGAGAGAAGAAATTGGCGATACCCGGCCAGAGGGCAGGAGGAAGAAGCCGGGGAGAGCTGCCATTCCTCCGCACGTCCCTCGCTCTTCGAGGCAGTCGCCTGTCACGCTCTCTGTCTCTGTCTCCTTCCCGCTTTCTGTCTCGCTTCGGCCCGCGGCTAGGTCAGGAGAGGAGCTGGCAACGTCGCGAATTGATCAGGACGCCACGCGGCCGGACGCGCCTGGTGGGGATCAGCCGGGGACAATGCGCATGCGCACTGCGCCGACTGACTTGCCCGCGTGCACTCGCTCGTCGTCGGACTACGACGTCGGCAAGCACCACGAAGCGTGTGCGCTCGCATGCAAACGTGTAGCGGCCTGGCCTTTCCCTGTTCGCGGACATTTTTCCGCGGGTCGCGCTTGTTTGTTTATGTCGGAGGACGGGCGGGTCTGGGATTTTGGGGTTCGATGGGTGGATGAGTGAGGAGTACTTCCGGATAAGGCGGTGCGGGGGTGGACGCTTGGTGGTGTGGGGCTGAAGTATGTGTAACTGCGAATCCGCGGACGCGCCGAATTAACACGTTGACTGCCAAGCGTATTTTGCTATGTTAGAAAAACGATGCAATAAAATGCTGCGAAGTATGGTTAATAAAATTGCAAAATTGCAAATAGGCTTCTTTGCGAATTTTTTGCATTTTTAGGAAAATCTTTCGCGCGGGTCACCGGTGACCACCGTGGTTATCAACGTGTTAAATAATGCAACGAAATTATTTGGCAAGGAACGCACGTGTGGGTATTTTGTGGGTGGTGATTGGAGGTGAAGGATGTGGGGGATGGAAAGGTTGACAAATGCATACGTGTGATTATGGTTCATGGTGCTAATTTTTGATAAATGTATGTATGAGCTCGCAGTCGGTTAATTGAGCATCTAGGTTTCTATAATTAGTCGGTAGAGTGCTGAGCACTTCTAGTCAAGGTGGTGCGGGGATGGAGTACGTTTTGTGGTGTGAATACCTTTTCGCCAATGCGAACTCTCTTAATTGACCATACAAAACCCAAGTATCTCAAAACTACGATTCTTCAGTTCCAAATAAAACAATTCCACTTTCGCATTACACAATCCCAGAAACATTCGTCGAAATCTGCACGGGTATTAGTTTTATCTAATTGTAGCCGTGCCACGTAGCTTCTTGAGTCGATTGACAATTGCATCCATGCGATCATGTCCATTCCTTCCATCCAAAATCGACCCCCTAAACCGAATATCTTTCCGCCAATATGTACTCTACCGATTTTCCACACGAGACGCGACTGCGTTTCTTTACTTCCAAACGAAACAATTCCACTTTCGCATTACACAATCCCAGAAACATTCGTCAAAGTCCGCGCGCGTATTCCTGTTGTCTAATTCGAGCCGTGCCACGTGGCCTATCGTTCAGATCGACAGCCGCATAGCGCGTTCAGAGTCCCCCCGGCAACTTTTACCGAACCTGCAGCTTTCGCTCAAAGGGTGCACAACGTTGCATGTCGCTCTCCGCCGCTTCGTGTCACACGTACTCTCCCTCTTCTTCGCTGCGAATGGTGCTACACGCGGACTCCGTTTCCCTCTGTTAGCCAACCTACACGCGTGCGTCTAGCTTTGCAAGCGTGTCAGGCAGTGGCGGCGAGAGCAAAACTATTGCCCCAATGTCAGGTGAGCGCGAGGGTCCGCGTAGAAGAAGGAACCACGCAGGATGTGGCGGAACGTTACTTTTTTTTTTTTTTTTTTTTTTTTTTTTTGTGACGGAGGGGAAATCTTCTGTAAGACACCCCCGCACTTCCAAGGGAAAGTGCAGGGGTAGTGCCGGATTTTTACCGACTAAAACCCCGCCGATGCCACTTCCCTACACCGATTTCTGATGGGCTTCGGGTTCTCCTAAGAATTTCACCGAAACCCATCCGGCGCCACGAGTCGAACTCGCACATTCCCAACGGAGATCCGGAAGGGATCTCCGACAGACCACCCGGAGTATGCAACGCACACATACTCACACCTTTATTTACAAAAATAACTGCACACTCGTTCAAACATTCTTACAATGTTGCGGAACGTTACTTTCGGCACACGCGAAAAGTCATGGAGGCGAATGTGCGGGAGATAAGTTGCGAGCGACAGGCGTTGGCTTTTGTCAGACAGATTCTGACACGCGTGCGTCGGTAAATGCACGCGCAGTGGCGGTTCGAAATTTTGGGGGTGCCGGAACTTTCGAAAAATGTATGCAGGCGTATTGGGGTGGAGTCAAAGTTATGGGGAAAAAATTAAAGAAATGCGATGAGAGAAAAATTGCGGGTTACCAGTGGTGTTATGTAGTCATATAAATAATTGATGGAGAAACGATAAATATACCAAACATCATTATGTACAAAAAACTGATAATAGTTATCAATGGGTATGGAGAATTTGGTATAATTCGGAATTACTCAAAAATAAAAGCAGTTCCTATTTTGTCAAAGGAAAGGTCAGTAACTTTTCCTTTGGCGTTCGCGTAACTTTCGAAAAAGTTATGGGGAAAAGAACGAAAGAAATGCGATGGGAGAAAATATTACGGGTTATCACTAGTTATGTAGTAATATAGATAATTGATAGAGAAACGATAAATATGCCAAATATTATGTATGAAAAATTGATAATATTTATCAAACAGTTACAGAGTTTGATATAATTGGTAATTACTCAAAAATAAAAGCTGTTCTTGTTTTGTCAGAAGAAAGGTCAGTGACTTTTCCCTTGGCGTTCGCGTGACTTTCGAAGACTTTTTCCTGCGTCGGTCATCGCGCGTGCATTTAATCTATCCCCGTCATGGTGCTGGTCAGAAATGTTTTTATTCTTTCTAATATTGACGAATAACGTTCAGGCTCTGATGTAAGCGTACGCTTTGACGAGAGAATTTTCAACACCGGTTGATGACAAAGTTAAACATAGAACGCAAACATACATGAATTAACGAATACACGTATATATCGCGAAAAACAGCGAGATGAATAAACGAATACACGTATATATCGCGAAAAATAGCGAGTGCTGGAATTATGGAGCACTTATGCATGTGCCGCCCCTGCGTGCACGTTTACTGTTATTACATATTAACGCGACATCTTCAGAAAGTCGCCTGCGTGTCTCTAAATTCTGCGTAATTGATAAACCGACGAAATGCGCCAATGCGCGAAGTGGCCGGACGATCTTCTTCGCATCGCCGTTGACCCTATTCCACAGTTCGGTTCTCAGTTGAACGTGCATGTGCACAGCATTACGGAAATGCACACACGTCAGCGGCCTAACAAACGCAGCGTCCATACTCGTAAATCGTCTAACTGTTAACTCTCTTCCGCGGAGAGCACGTGTCCGACTCGTACGCCGTGAACTCTCTAATAGAAACTGCAGTCTCTCAACTTTACCATTTGTCCGCAATCATCCCTTCAGCATTTGTCTCGCGGCGCAACGTTTTAAGCGCAAGCATTATGCTTCGAGCCGCGCACGGCGCGGAATCCACGAGCCGCAAAGCGATATTGCGCTTCGTTTACGTAATGCAGGACACGTCGTCCGCAGCACAGAACTCGTAACTTCACAGTTTATAGGTGCTGCGAGACATGTCGAAAGGAAGCCGTAGTAAACAAAAGCTCTGAGCGCCGCAAGATATTCTGTCGGTTTGCGCGAAAGTGATGAAGCTCGTCGTTAACACTTTGACTGGCATGATGGTCATCGGTGACCGGCACAAGAGATTTTATAGAAGATCCAAAATATTCGCAATGAGTAGCAATAATTATTTTATAAATGCAGTTATCGTTAGAATAGTGATGCGATCCTTTGGTCTCCAACACCTGCACATTATTTACAGTTTGCATAATTCAGCCAAACGCTGTAGTATTTTATAGCATCGCCCTTCTAATACAGCAAAATACGCTTGGCAGTCAACATGTTAATACTATGTCGTCCGCACGTGTAATCAAGATTCTTTGCCATCAGCATCGGTGGGACTCGTTCAGATATTTTCAGGAGGTCATAAAACGTCATCCTTAGCAAAAGGCAGAATATCTTGTAGAAACACAAAACTTGCCAATATCCTCGCATTGCAGCCCCTTACTTATTGTCGCCTCGTATACTAGCATTTGTGCGATAGTCTTACCCGCGACACCAACTTGGTGCCATCGGTATTTATCACATAGATTTGCAAGCGACAACAATGTCGTCCCACCGGCATTTGTCCGAAAATTTTCGCGTGGCACCAACATGGTGTCATAGTGCTAATGCTATACGAGCGATTCTTTAACTACGCGCGCTTGGATCCAGTATAATAAGGCAGAAACTGTACCGGCGTGAGCGCGATGATAGACCGCCGGATGCGCAAAGATAGGGACCGAATTACGGCGTTTAAATCATCCGCATTACAATCGAGGTCGTATGTGCAAGACCGGCACTCAAAGTTTTCCACTTCGCAGGTCACCACTGACCTACGCCGACGTCGCGATTGGACAGATCACGCAGCTTCTTGCTCGTCGCTCGCGTGCGCGTGAACTTCCTCGTTACCGAAGCTGCTTATAGTTTCTGAGTCACATTCGCCAGTTACGCGGGATTACTGATACGTGCGTGCGATACGCTACGGTAACCTTTGTTCTGCGATACCGAAAATTGAGTTAGGCACTTGGGCTGGAAAGACGTGCGATGCTTTGGGCCAAAGTCGCCAATGACGTGTTGTGCAGGAATGCTTTGCGGTACTACATATTTCGGAATGCTTTGGAATACAACGTACGATACAATATTAGTAATAAAAATAAAAATAAAATAAAAAAAATTAAAAAAAATCAAAGTGGCTAACATATTACACATGCATACTTTGTGACACTAAAAAAAAATAAAAAATAAAAAAAAATTTAAAAAAATCAAAGTGGCTAACATATTACACATGCATATTTTGTGACACTACATATTCCAGACTGTTTTGGAGTATACCGTACTGTACAATATCATTAATAAGCAAAATTCAAAGTTGCTGACGTGTTATATATGAATGCTTTGCGGTACTACATACTCCAGAATGTTTTAAAATATCAAGTACTGTACGATATTAGTAATAAACAAATATTACACATGAATGCTTTGTGACACTACATATTCCAGATTATTTTGAAGTATACCGTACTGTACAATATTACTAATAAACAAAATATAAAGTTGCTAACGTGTTGTATACGAATGCTTCGCGGCACCACGTATTTCCGAATGTTTGGAGATATACCATACTATACAATACCATTAACGAAACAAAATCCAAAGTTGTTAACAACGTGTTATGAATGCTTTCTCATACTACAAATCCCACACTGTTTTTATATGTACCATACTTTTCATCATTAATAAACATAATTTAAACTCGTCAGCAACGTGTCATAATCAAATGCTTCGCGACCCTACATATCAGAGCCTATTCCAACATATATCCCACAATATCACCAATAAACAAAATCCGCGTCCGCACCTGCTCAAATTCTCTCCCCGTTCACCTGCTCTCTCCTCACAACTCGCCGCCTCGCGCTTCGGCACGCGTCTGCGAATTAGTCGCCAGCGCAAGCGGTTAATTACGGTGCCCAGCCCGCTTTCTTCCTTCACACGCGCACGGCACCGACATGCGCGTGTCACGTTTCGTCCCGCGGCCTCAAAATCCGCAAATATTGCCTCAAACGCAAAAACTGCCTCAAAAATCGCCATTGGCCAGCATTGGCCGACTTCTTCTAGCGCCCGGCCTGTCATTCGCCCGCTCCGACGTTCATTCGTCGAGAATCCCTGAAAGCGGAGGATCGATCTAACCTCCGCCGTACGCATTTTTTTGCCTTCTCTACCTTCCGCCGGCGTGTACAGTGCAGCGCGGCTGTTAGAGGTGCGGGTCCGACAACTGCCCACCCCTTTTCGGGGTCCCTTTGCCGCTCATGGCAGAGACCCTCTCGTCCATCGTCCCGCGTGCGGCGCATCAATGCCCGGGGATCGAGGCGAAACGCGCGATAAATCAGATCCGCCGACGATAACGACGGAAAAAACCACCTCGGAGCATAACACCGCGGAACAGCGGCGCGTATAGATCGTTCGCGTGTCTATACCGTTCGGCGAGTTAACACTAAACGTACCGGTACTTTACACCTACGTGTTCTTACTATGAGGGGTCGTTTGACCCCTTATGAAATAAACTGATTTGTAGGAAGAAATGCCTAATTAATTGAAGTGAGAAATTGAATAAGCGGATGATATAAGAATTTACAGAAAGTCAAATGAGCGATGTTGATGGCCGTGGACAGAGGGAGCGGGATGTCGGCCTGAACGGAGGGTGACCATGAATCGGTTCGGCAAAAATGAGTTAACCTTTTTCCTTACGACTGAACTTTCCGCGCAGAATTTGTGTACGGTAACATTTGATAGGAAATGTGCGTAGAAAAGTTTAATACTCCGGTTTGTGCGTGGTAGTGCTTGCTACTGTGCAATTACATTAAAAAGAGTTACCGGTGAATAAATTGACGCGGTTCTAACCACAAATTGAGTCACTGTATGGAATATAAAATCAGCGGAAAATCAGGCAAAATTGCATATAATTAATGGGCGCACGAGAGAGGCTGTTCTAGGCAAAACCGTGCCACAAGATATTAAAATTGTTGCACGTAAAAATACTATAGGAGATACACTTACGGATTTGTAAATTTCATGGAGTCCAGAAACCGCGACCCGTGTGATCTCGAAACGTGACGAGTTAACAAATAAATCCTATATTTCAACCATGAAAGGCCGTGTTTGTTGAAACACTTTAATAAGTTTGAAGCAAGCAGTAAAGGAATTAAACTGAGACACTGCAGCGGCGCACTGTTCAGAAAGATGACACTCACGAAAGTCACTCTAGTAGCGTACGGTAGCTAAGAGGTTATAAACCGCGTCGGTTAGGACCACGTGACGCAATGGCGCTTATTTGGAATAATTGCAAAATACACAAGGCAGCACAGTCGCACTGCATTAATTCCGTGTCAGAAATTACTACGACCCCTAGTGGCAATGTTCAGTTGGCGGTAACACAAATTTGATTATTGCATGTTTCAACGAGAGATCAAGGGCCCGTATACTTCGGCAAGTACCGGATAAAATATACAAAGCATTAAAGTTGCACTCTTTTAATTTTGTGTCAGAAATTGCTACGACGCCCAGTGACAATGTTCAGCTGACGATAGTACAAATTTGATTATTGCATGTTTCGATAAAAAATCAAGGGAGCGCGACTGTACTTGAGCAAGTATATATGCTGCAAGATAATGCTTAGTATATTTTGTCCAGCACCTGTTCAAGTACAATCGTGCACCTTTGACTTTGCACCAAAAATCCCTATGGCGCTCGGTGGCACTGCTCAGTCAGCGTTACCCCCTAATTTATCCATTGCATTCCTCCCCAAAAAAATCACCTCGCGGTCTATTCGAACAATTCCCCCCTAAACTACGCAAATCATTGTCGCACTCTGTCGATCTCGTATCGAAAAATGCAGTGACCAAAAAACAGTACACCAACCAGAGGCGCAAACTGATTGATAACCTTCGTAAGGAGTCTTCAACTCCCCTTAGAAGTATCTATTGTAATAGCGAAGCTCAATACTAAGGCGTGCCGTTACGTGACGGCCTTTCTAAACAATCGTAAGTTAACAATTTAATGTTAATTTTAATGTTAACAAATAATGTTTCGATTACCCAGTAAGTTTTTTATTATTACGTAGGCTCTCATATAGTAATAATACCATTGCGTTTATTGTATTTTGGTCTTATAAACCTCACTTGAGATTTTCCAAGTTAAAAAATAAAAAAAAAATTGCGGAACAAAAGCCGGACCGCGCAATCGCGCGACGCGCCAGCGTTACGGTTAAAAAGGCAGCGATCGAAAACATGCCCGCGCAACGCTTTTCTAAACAACCGTAAGTTAACAATTTAAATAATGTTTCGATTACCTAGTAAGTTTTTTATTATTATGTACGTTCTCACATTGTAATACCATTGCGTTTATTGTACTTTGGTCTTATAAATCTCACTTGAGATTTTCCAAGTTAAAAAATAAAAAAAAATTGCGGAAGAAAAGCCGGACCGCGCAATCGCGCTGCGCGCTAGCGTTACGGTTAAAAAGGCAGCGATCGAAAACATGCCCGCGCAACGCTTTTCTAAACAACCGTAAGTTAACAATTTAAATAATGTTTCGATTACCTAGTAAGTTTTTTATTATTGTGTACGTTCTCGCATTGTAATACCATTGCGTTTATTGTACTTTGGTCTTATAAATCTCACTTGAGATTTTCCAAGTTAAAAAATAAAAAAAAATTGCGGAACAAAAGCCGGACCGCGCAATCGCGCGGCGCGCCAGCGTTACGGTTAAAAAGGCAGCGATCGAAAACACGCCCGCGCGGACGTGCGTAGTGGCATGCGACTTTCGTACGTTCCACCGAAGACAGATGGAGATGGGCGGACGGAAGGTGCACGCGGAGGTAGCGAAGTCGACAGAGCGCAGGCAGGAGCGAGAGAGCAGAGAACCGGCGCATATAATGTCCGTGCACGACGAGTAGGTGGCGCGCTCGTGAATGAAGCACAAAAGCTGTCGTAGTTTCTAGAGTCAGTGACCGGGGGTCCTTCCTCCGACCGTCCCGTTCCCCTGAACACGCGCGGGCACGGAGACTGGCCCCACCAGCAGCACCGACACAACGTGCACACACCACGGTCACCGGCGTCACCCCACCAAAAGCAGCCTCTCTCTGCCTTTCCCTCCCGAGTCCTCTAATCCGTGGCCTTCTTCGCTCTCCGCGAGTTGACGTCTACATGGCACTTCTCCGCTCTCCCATGCGGACCTCACTTCCGCCATCCTTCAACGCCTCTCCTTGTCCCACGCCACAAAGGAACTGTGTCTCGCTTCTACGCACCGCGTCCAGCAGCGGGGATGGAGAAGTAAACCGGCGCGAATAGGTGTGGGTAAATGTGTGTGTGTGTGCAGTTGCGAGGGCTGCTTTGCTGTTCAGCTGGGTCTTGCTATGGTGCGCTTCGTGTTGCTTCTGCTCATGCTGCTTTGATGTTTAGTTGGGTCAGACTAATATGGGGTCCTTGGACATCGTGCATCCCAGGTTTCGCTTGCGCATATTTTGCTGTCAGCTGGGTCTTGCTATGGTGCGCTTCGTGTTGCTCTTGCTCATGCTGCTTTGATATTTAGCTGTGTCAGACTAATACGGGGCCCTCGGACATCGTGCATCCGAGGTTTCGCTTGCGCATATTTTGCTGTCAGCTGAGTCTTGCTATGGTGCGCTTCGTGTTGCTCCTGCTCACGCTGCTTTGATGTTTAGTACTGTCTTACTAATGGTATCTTCGAAAATTGTGCATCAAGAGTCTCGCTTGCGCATATTTTGCTGTTCAGCTGGGTCTTGCTGTGTGGATTTCGAGTGTGCGCTTCGTGTTGCTTCTATTCATGCTGCTTTGATGTTTAGTTGTGTTACTAATGGTTTCTTTCGACATCGTGCATCTAGGATCTCGCTTGCGGATATTTTGCTGTTCAACTGAGTCTTGGCTATGGTGCGTTTCATATTGCTTTGATGTTTAGTTGTGTCACTAATGGTGTCTTCGGACATCGTACATCTCGGGTTTTCGCTTGCACGTATTTTGCTGTTCAGCTGTGCCTACGGATACCGGGTGCATGTCGCGACTTAGTTGCTCATGCTACTTTGCTGTCTAGTGTGTCTTAGTAATGGTGCCTTAGCAGACCGTGCATCCCTTTCTCTCGCGCATGCTACTTTGATGCTCAGCTGTGCCTATGCACACGGGGTATCTCTCGGCTTACTTGCTCATGCTAGTTTGTTGGTTTAATTGTGACTTGTTAATGGTGCCTTCGCACAGCGTGCACCTCTCATCTCTCTGACGCATGCAAGTTTACTGTTTAATTGTGCCTACGCATACCGTGCATCTTTGTCTCTCTTGCGCATCATATTTTGCTGTTCAGCTGTGTCTACGCATACCGGACATTTTGCGGCTTAGTTGCTCACGGTAGTTTTCTGTTTAGTTATATCTTGCTAATGGTGCCTTCCAACACTGTGTATCTCTGTCTTCCTTGCGCATGCTACTTCGATGTTCCAGGTGTGCCTATGCATACCGAGCTTCTCTTGATTTCCTTGCTCATGCTACTTTGCTGTTCAACTGTGTCTTGCTATGGTGCCATCGCACACCGTGCACCGCTCGTCTCTCTTGCTCGTGCTACTTTGCTCGTCGGCTTTGTCTCGCTATAGTTACCTCGCACACAGTGCAGCACCTCCTGCTACGTTCGCAACGTGACACACGCTCCAACGTGGCAAGAGAGCATCTAATTGCAGTGTTACGCTGCCCTCATTGTCTGCCCTTACGTGCAGCGTGCAGATCTGATCAATGATGGGCAAGCGGAATTGAGCCCTTTGACTGCTACGAACGCATACGTGCGTTCAGTAAAATTCACTGGCACGGACTATGGATGCATAGATGCGTTTGTCAACCTCCTCGATCTCCCAGTGTCACCATTCTCAATGTATGAGCCGCATAACTTCCCTGCATTTTTTAAGTTGGCGTAACTGAAGAAGTACAACCCTAACTTCACACTGGCGAAAAATACTCCGTCCCGACGAAGTGCTTCGGCCGAAAGCATTCAGCGCTCAAAGACAGAATAACCACGTCAAAGGCCGCAAGGTAGTTCGAATATCAGCAAGGACGACTCTCGTACTACCATTTTCTCCTGAATCGTTTTAGTGCCACGCAGTGCAAACGGGGTTTTCGGTTGTCTCAAATATTACTATGACATTCGGTGGTAATGCCCAGTCAACGGTCCGTTCAAATTTGACACAGCATCTTTCGACATATCGACGGTACGTGACCGCACTGCTTTGCACTTTTTGCAATTACATTAAATAACCATTACATCGCGTGGCCCAAGCCGACATGGATTTTAAAAAGGCCCCTGGCATTGAAAGGCTTCAGGCTGTCGCGGTAGGATTCGTTTGATAACGCATTGGCTTCCGGATGGATGCCACACAATGTTGGATCCAAACACGGCATCCATCCGGAAGCCAACGCGTTACCAAACGGGTCCAGTGTTAAATGTTCGGAACACGGTGCGCACCGGACGAGTCGGTTCGGCTAGAAGTTGAGGGGAACGGTCTTTACGCAATCGCGTGAAGGGAACGAGACTCCTCGGCGTTCTGGGCGCTCGCAGACGTTCCACGCAGAACTACCTGTTCACCTCGAAACGAGCGTGCAGTCTTTGTGCGCCATGTGCAACGTGCGGCGCAAATGTTTGCCATCGCCTCATGCGCGTGTTTTCGCGCCTTTGGCATCAGCAAAAATTTGCCATGGCTCTCAACCCTTTCGCAACCAAGGGTGACAATAGGCATTCAATATTTGCCGCCCATCGCGCCCTAACGAAGACTATAGGCAAAGGACTGACGCTCGCTGTGCACAGACGGTGACTTTAGTCACCCGTTAAATTTCGCATTCGTTTTCAACGTTGGTAGAGCAGAATGTCTCTGTTATCTGTATAGTTACCGAATGCTGCTCCGTGTCCTACAGTACATCAGACTACGATCTTCGTTTATTACATTGAGCGCATGGAGAAAGTGTATGGTTTGTACTAAAAATGAGTGCAACGACAAACGTGTTATCAATGTAAGGTCTGTAATGTAAAACTCTATGCGTATATATGCATCTCCTACCCGTTATGCATTAGTTTCCCGTAATCTCAGTAAAGAATTAATCAGAATTATAATGAACCCTACGTATCTATGAATATTAACATGTTCAGTGCCGTGATGGCCACAATGGACCAAACCAACTGATTTCGATGGAAATGCATAAAATTCACAAACAACAACACTCATCATTTTGTAAATGTATTCAATATCAGAATAGAGGTTCAACCCTTTACTTTCTAATGTACGTGCCGGCGCGTTAGGATTGTTTCGCCCCGGAATACAGGATTCGCGGGCAAGTCGGGCGTAGCGAAAGGGTTAAACGCCGAAACAGTTTGGTCTGGAACCCAAAGTACCCACGCGGCGCTGCCACGTGAAGCCGGTGGCCAGAAACGTGCCGTGCTACTTGTACTCGGTGACGCTACGTCTCCCGCGGCAAGGTTATCGGCCGAAAGTCATTCGGCGCTGCGAAGTTAATGGATTCGCGGGTCAAGCACTGACTCCGGAGAGCGATGGCGTAGTGGCGTGCATCGGCAAGGATATTCGTGCCCGAGAACTCTTTCGCATGCTGCCGAGACTCGCCTTGCAGGATCAGGCGCATCGCGCGAGTCGTTGACCCGAGGAAAACGCGGGATTCGAAAGGACACAAGATTGTGGATCTCCTGAGTCGAGCGTGAGTACGCGCGGGCAGTTTCGTGCACAAGATCGCCGCAGACAGGGCATTGTTCGCTATTTCAGACAAGTCTCGCCGTACGTTGGGAGTATGACTGTTTAATGTGATGTTCCGCGGCGAGGGACAACTTGCGCTTGAATATTTCAACGAGCCCGGAGACATTGGGCACCAAGACGTGTGCGATTCTCAGGTAGGCAAAGGTGGTGTAGTCGTCGCTGGACGAGGAGGTAGAAGATTTGTGAACGCTAATACGTTGTCTTGATCGGGATTACGTTGGCGAGGCTCCGAGGCCTGCGCACGATTTAATGGATGAAGGCGGTTGAGAACCACGGGCGCGAGGAAAATCATACCTAATTTGGAGGCGGCGAACGCGTGGGTCATCGCGTGCTATTCGCATGTGTAGAACAGTGCTTCTCATTCCTGCGACGGTATGTATGTAATAGTTTTCAGGAATAGCGGCATGTTCGCTGTCGGACGCTATAATCTGAGAAAGTCTATAATGCGGTATTAATGTCGTTGATTGCAGACGTCGTCGTGAAACTAGCAGTGGGAAACTTTGGTCGCCGTCGAATAGCATGAGAACCTCTAGACTGTACACAGCGTACGTTCGAAAGGATCTGCTTCCCAAACTTTATTCTTTACACACGGAGGGTGCGGTAAAGTGATAAAACGGCGGGAATATAGACGAAACCGAAAGCATTTGACGTTCGCTAGCGCGATTACGTTTTCCTCGCTCACTTCCCGTGTTGGCTTTTAACAGCGCTCCTAGCCGATAACTCAGCGACGCGAATGAGAGACACTGCCGATTTGAATGCATCTTATGTAATTAGCAGCGGTGCCCGCGTATAACACACCGCAAAAATTTACTTGCCGTCCTTACCATTACGCGCATTATCTGTTTCACATGTTCTGCCTGCAGTAATGTATCTTGCAAAATTCAACGTATGCAAACAAGGTGTCGCAGATACGCAACTGTGCATACTTCACCTGCACTCGTCTACAAACCCATAAGATATCGTTGCACTATCACCACAGTTAGTTTGCGTGAAAACATTTTCTAACATCCTTTGCACCGCTTCCCCTCGATCAATCCTAATTAATTCGACCTGGACACAACCTCTCTCACGCACACGCCAAAATCGGCAACTTCCACAACCACGCACTTTTACATCAACCTTGCGCTTCACTCCAGTCTCCCAGCCGTCATACGCATGTAACGTGCTCTCAAAAAATCCTCGGAACCCACGGCTCTCTACAAACAGCGTTCAGCCTATCAAATCCGATCAGGCGTTTGCTATTACGCTTGCTCATTTTACTCCTAACGCATGTCTTACCATTTTTGTAATAGTGCAAAGAACAAAATAATCGGGGTGTATAGTTTAAGATGCATTCGATCACGAAGCAATAAATGTCATTTTTAAGTAATTATTTTAATAAACACACGGTTGAACCTTTACTCTTCTGGGCAAGTCGCATTCTCCCACATTTTCATTGTGCAATACCATGTCTAACTACGAGAAGTCAAAATTATATAATTATTTGCAGCAAAATTCTGAAGGAAAGAACGTAGAAAAATCTATAACGAAATTTGGAGGGTAAAATGTAGAAATCCATTACACTCAAATTACACACCTACTGTATACCCCCTCCGTTCGATTTTACTCAAGAAACGCACTGACCGAAGAAACACCAGCTTTAATCAATCATTAACCCTGGCCTCAAAGACGCGCGAATAAATAACTGACCAAAACTCAACCCGCGCCGTTCGAAGAAAACGTCTCCCACGCCACATTTGACGCAGAACCCCGAAATTAAGAACACCTGAATTTCCGACGAATCCTTCGAAAATTCGTCGTTGCACAATGAGACCTCGAAACGTCCCGAGCGGAAAGTTCGGCGTGAGGCATATAGGCCCCACACGGCACAGGACGTGTTGTTCGCCATGAGGACCCAGTCGCGACGTACTTCACTCCCACACACCCACACATTAGCCTACGACTTCCTCGGAGTATAGCGCGTGGTACTCACCACGTGGTTCCGTAGAGTTGTGATGGTTGGAGTGGGGTATGGCGGCAAGAGGGTGATCGGAGCAGGAGGAGGAACTGCTCGCGACACGCTCCCTCTTCTTCTCCTGCTGCTCAACGTAGCGCGCCGCTTCCAGCAACGTTTCCAGGCTCATTTTGCCGACGCGCTCGCTCCTGTTGTTATCGCTGGCACTGCCGCCGTGATTCCCAGCGTTGCTTGGCTCGGAGCCGAGCGCCGTCCTTGTTCGGGGCAGCGCGAATTCGTGGACTCCTGGCGTCGGGTCGAGAGGACGAAGAAGTCGAGAGCCCGGCCCCGTGCCTCAACCCTCCTCTTTTACTGCTGCTGCCCGTCGCGGGTGGCAATCTGTGTGCACAGAAACGAGAAACGTGAGCGCACGAACGCACTGCGTGGCGCCGAAACACGGACGGAGCTGTGACGTTTGCGTCGGACGCTGAGTGTGCCGTGGGAGTGGGCGATTTTTGGGGGCTTTCATGTAGGCGCAATTCTGAGGTCGGGTGGCGAGAGTGTGAGACTGGGAGTCGGTTGTTCGAAAGATTCGCATGAAGGGGGTCAAGTGCGTAGTTGTCTAGACGCAAAATGTGTTGATCGTATGGTACGCGTGAATTGGAAGGTTGCGGGGAATGAGTCGGTGAGGTTGAGCGCGGTCGGGCAATAGCGCATCGCGGTGAACGTCGTGGTACTTTTCGATGTGAAATCTGTAGGCGATCGCGCCGCGTGGGACTCAAGCGGTTGATGCCATTGACGCCGGCGCTGCAATGTTTCTCGACATTCGGGCGGCGTCGAACTCAAGTGTAACGTGTTTTATGGCGGTAAACACTAGTGTTGCTACTTTGCTGACGCTATCGCCATCGCGTCGTGTGATCGGGAGTTCAGAGTCTCGTGATCAATAAGCGTCATATCGTAGAATGGCTACTGTCGAACAGATACCTGGAAAAAGTTAGCAATTTCCTTGATTGACACAATGTGAGCCACCGGTGGTACACGCCGGCGTCAACGTGTTAATTCCGACCATTGGCGGCGCAGCTAATTTTATCCGCACTGGCTGCACATCAGAACGTTAAAGCGTTGACGATCAACGCCGTGTTTACGACGCCGCCCAAACGTCAGGCAATTGCGGGACTTTTGAATGACTGCGTAGATACTCGAAATATCTTATCAGCGGCCACACACGCCCAACGAGCCATGCGTGCACACGACTCCGTCACGTACGTTCAAACGCGCACTCCCAGCAGCCGCATCGCATGCATCCGCGATAGTTAATTCGCGTCTGTTTACCGTCAACTGTAGCGCGCAGTCTAATAACGAGCACAACCGACCAGTCGCCTAATCTACGACGTTGCGTCTTGGCAAACTTCGAACCGTCTTCGCTTAACCCTCGGAGTACGGACCTTCGCAATCTGGTGACGGGGTCCGCCGAGACTCACGCTGATAGTCCAATAATACATGTTTACTCGTGCTCTCACTGACACCGCTACTCACATATTCGCAGGCGCGAGAGCTCTCACCGGTCTTCTACGAACACGTACTCACGGTCAGCTCAGATTCAATTCTGTTTCATCGTACCAGCCGTTATATGTACGTCCAAGTACACATTCGTTACTTGCGGTTCGCAGCGTGCTACAATGATTTACCTAGCGTGTGCTCTTCACACTTGCGTCCAATCGCTTCTATGCAATCGACATATTTACAAAAGTCAGTTTTCTAGATAACCTTTCAACGAATATTTTTTGGACGGATATTGAGTCTCCCATACAGTTGCGGCAGTATCAATATAGCGCAGAAATACATAGAGCGACCGTACGCATCTTACTTCCTCAAAATACTGCTAGAGACTAATCCGTTCGCAAAAAAAAACCGTTGCCTCCGCGATCGTCATTTGCGCCTACCGCCGTGTACGCGATACGAACGTGCAAGGACTCACACGTTCGCCGCTCTCACCGATATTCCACGAGCGCATACTTGCACTCGCGCCCGGATTAAGATAAGGCTCACACGCGCACGGTTCCCTCGCCATGCGCCCGGCAATTCGGCAGTCGGCGGGGTCTCCGACGACACAGCCACCGGAGCCCGCGGGCCGAAGGGAAATTCGCGCACAGCGCTGCGCCGCACGGTGCATACGTACCCGTGCGTTTCTCGACGTGCGTCACGTGACGTACACGCGTGACGTAACGCAGTCGCGCGGGAAACTTCGTCCCCACCCTCGCACCGTTTTCGTAGTACACCAACGCGTAGCGGCACGCACGCGCAGCGACACCAGGCCAGTAACAGCACACGCATCTCGGATTCCGACGGATCCGGCCGGGGGGACTTAAAAAATGGAAATGTCACGGGGGGGAAGAAAAAATAAACAGAGGCAGAATGCGCCGCTGGTATCGTTGCGACGACACGCCTACGGAGCCGCGCGGCCGAGAATGCCATTTCGATTATTATTCGATCGTCCGCGTTGGCGCGATGCGTCAACGGCCGTCGCCGTGCGCGGAATAAAATTTCGCTGGGAAAAACGCTGACGCGCGCCGGCTAACTGTTGTCGAGCGGACTCCGTTCTTTTTGGTTGCTGACTGGCCGCCGCTGCTGGCGCGGGTTCATAATCCGCGCACTGACAGCAAGATCCGATTACACGCGGAGTTCGGACGGTCGGCTCTCCTGGAACGACGGGAGGCTGATTCGCGAGCTTCCGGGATGACCGGGGAGGAAGGCCGTTTTGCAGGTGATTTTTAGGCGGCGGGCTCGGAGGGGGGCGAGGATTTTTTGCTGATGCGAAGCACGCGGCGCGGAGCTTCGGTGGGTTGGGATCGAATGTACTGGCAGAAGGTGCGGTGAGTTATTTGTGTCGAAGGGGCCGCGCGGGCGTGCGAACGGGAAATTCGGTTATCGCTCGTATTTTGAGGTGTTTGACAGGTAAGCCGGGCTCTATTGCGTAATCCGGGGATGCGCCGATTTAACCTGCGGTAATTGTCGGTTCTATTAATAAACGGTGGGAGGCGATCGGTTCGTCGCTGGCCGTCGCAGACTTTATTTTATGAGTTGCACGCACAGTGCGTCATTCTACGGAGGACCCATGAACCGACCGCGTAGCAGTGCGACGAAATTCTGTCGCGCAGCAAGTGTTGAGAAAAAGAGCACGGTACTGGCAGTCGGCGCGGCCTGACAGAGGACGACTCTCGTTTACGGCGGCGTTGCATTCTTATCGCCGAGCGTACACGGCCAGTTCGCACGCGCGCACACGAGCAACCCACGTTCCTTCCCAATTTCAACGCGTGCCGTCGAAAACTGGCCTCGCCGACGCGCGTACGTGGCATTTACATGCACGAAGGTGGACACGGGTGTAGGTGCAAGTAGTGGCGAGAGAGCAGTATCGACACCGTCGGCGGAATCACGTAAGCCGAGACGCGAGAAAAAGAGGCAGGGTAAGGCAAGGTAAGGCAAGGTAAGGTAAGGCACGGTAAGGCAAGGTAAGACAGGAGGCGGCAGGCAGGCAGGCACACAAGCAGGCAAGGCAAGGCAAGGCAGAGGCGGGAAAGGCACAGTAGAGAAAAGACGTTCCGGCGCTGATTTGAAAAGCAGATACCCCGTCGGAGGATCGAGTCGCGAAAGCGTACCACCGCGGGCAGCTCGTGGCTGCACTCCTCGCGACGCTTGTCCATGCAAAAATAGGAGAGCAGGCGGCGGTGCAACGTGGGAGCCCATCGGCTGGGCAAGGAGCACCTGAGTGCGTCGCAACGAAAAGTCAAGAAGCGTGCCGAGCACCGAGGCGAGCTCCTTAAACTGACAAAGAGACACACACGTTAGACAGGCAACGCACGCACGCCCGGCCAATCGCAGCCCGCGACACCGTGACGTCATGAGCTGAAGTACCGCACGATTGGCTGGATCTATTATGGCACGGAAAACACGCCACGCAACCACCTATACACATGTTAATTAAATAGGCGAGCGTCCGGACGAGATAATGGTACGCGGCGACTTCCACACGGGCGTGGTGGTCGCGGAAATGCGTGAAAAACAATCGGGGACTTACGGTCACGTCGCCGCGGGCTCCCGGCCACAATGGAAACACACTGCTGCCCACTTTCACGGGGGAAATCAATCTCCCGCAGGAATTCCTGCGGCAGCCCCGCTCGGCGAGGCGCCCGACACACGCGGGATATCGCCTGGCACGCGTACCAGCCCGGACCCGCCGACTATCTCACGACATTTGAAAACACACGACGGTTATAACCTGATCGATCTGGCGCGTGGCAGAAACATTTTACAAGTGTTAACCACTGCGCATCAACAGCCATGCTTGCTTGGCCACGATTCACGTGTCTGGGGCCCGAGGTGTGGGCCAATCGGAGCGCGACTCATGACGTCACCTGGCTCTATCGACCAATGAGCGCAGCCCATGTGACGCAGCAGTCCGCTGGGCGTGTGAGAGAAGTGTCGAGCTCTTGTATATCGCCCCGTTAGCCAGCGCACTTTTTTCCCGATTTTCTGATATTTTCCGCCGTACCGTCGCGGGCGGCTCCTCGCGTCCCGAGCCGCCGACCGATGCCGTTTTTGAGCAAGCTTACCTTCCGGTCGACGCCAGAACGGACGAATATCGCGAGAATCGCACACAGCACACCCGACACCCGGCTCGCCCGGGCAAATACTCACTCCGATCTCGGCGGCGTCACCCTCTGCCACCTTTTGTCACGTTCCTTCTCTGTCACATGGATCAGCGCCGTGCGACGTTGCCGCTTCTCCCGTGCGGGACGCAGTTCATTGTTTACTTTTGCGCGCGCGCGCCAAAAATACCTCACGTCATTTTTCAAAAAATACCCTCCGAGCGTGCGAATTTGAGGCCGACCGCGTGGGGCGCAACGAAAATTCCGTCTCGCGCTTTTTGGAGCTCGGAACATGCTTTTCGGCGACATTTCAGAGCGACCGATGGCTCGTTGCAAAAATGTCAACTTCATGATTTTTTTTTTAGGTACGCTCATGCAGTTAGGATCAAAGAGAAACGTACTCGTCGCAAAATTGGGTCGTTAGGAATAGGATTTTTTACGTATAGGACTGTGCGAATGTATCATTAGAATTTTAAGGTCATTTCTCGGGACCAATATTTTTTTAATTTTAATCTGACTGTATGAAGCTCTAGTTTGTGCCTTTTAACTATTCCGTACACTCGGTTAAAAGTAGAAAATGCCTGTGATATGCATCTTTATTTACACATTTATGAAATATACAAAGCACATATGTCTAATCCGCTTTCCTCTAATAATTTACATAAACTTGACACGCCGGGGCATACCCTAATTTCCGCCGAATGAAACTCCACGCACCGTACTTCTCATGTTGCGAGGTCTGCATTAATTAACTAGTGAACACACGAAATATATAACAAATATTATATGTAAAAATTATAATACAGAATAGTCTACAAACCTTAGACCTAGAGTCACAATCTAAACAGTATGTTTCGTATGCAGATCTATTCGTTTGCGTTTTATATATAGCATATAAAGCATGTTATCCTAAGCCAATATTGATTGGGCAGATGAACAGTACACGGAAAATGAAAATACATGGTTTACACGCCCTGTAACACTCAGCCGTAATATCAATATAATTTGTAGGCATCCAAACGTATGTTTCGTGTGCGTGTATCTGATGTGACAAGACTAAATTGGAAGCACTAGAAATTAATTTAATCATGGAATATGGCGATTTCTCTTTGGACAAGGAGCGACATGAAAGCACAACAATTACAATGGGAATAAAGAGAATTGAACCTTTAATACTAACGAAGACAATGCACAAGATAACTGCGCAAACTAGTTCTTTTCTATGGTTCCTTTCTATATCATATTACTTCTTCGTGAGCTACCGAACAAAAGTGTAAATGATAAAGTATTTATCGTCTCTAAGCAATTGTATGATTTCTTGTTCGGTGTTGTGAAACAAATTTACTAGTATAAGAGTTGACTAGAAATTGCGTATGTTATGCCACACCGTTACGCAGTAATAACCCGGGAATACAACGGTTGAGCGAAAAATTTGATCACACTGGAAGAGAATATAAACATGGAAATACATCCGTGCATTTCTGCTAACTAAAATTTCAACAATATTCTTTATGTATACTCTTATGCTTTACGATGCCTGCAAAGACAGATATGATTGGATGAAGTCTAGTACCAAAGTTGCAGCGCAAAGAAATGTCACAGTGCACTTTCTCTTATTATGCAATAAGATTCTGCGTGCTTCTCATTGACACGTTATAAATAATAAATCGCATTGACACCACTATTACCGAATGAGATTAATTCGTTTCATCCCTTCGCTTTGATGAACCCATAGACGTGCTCGTCTCCCAGTCTTCGACTTTGTGCAATCATCCTTAATGTACACCTTATCAACGACCGAAGGTTCAAGCTATACCTACAACTATTCAACAGTATCCGTTACCATTACTTTTAAGTTCACCAATTTACTGCAGCGCGTGTAACAACGCGCGAAACCTTTACCTACTTTTTAAGAGAGCAAACAATACTGCGAACGATATCTTAACGAACTCGAAAATCACCAGATTTTGCTGTCACATTCTACCTTAGTCTCGCAGGAACATGTCTCACGTGTAATGGTATTCTGTGTCGAAACATCGAAGTCTCCCCCTTCATAACAATATCCACATTATACAGCACTACAAAAAGTGCACCTGCATTCTATGGCATTTCAATACACTAATCGTAGCCCCTCGCGGGGTAACATTTACAATACGAATCGTTTCTGCGCGAGTGCGAATAAGTTATTCCGCGTAAAAGTAGCTTCGTTCATATTCGTCGCAAGGAATGAACTTTGCTCCCGAAGATATTGACACTCGCATACGATAATCGTGCACCCTTGTGCCGTACAAAACGCGTCCGCTCGCTCGCCGACAATCCAAAGCGGTATGAATAGGAATCGGCAAATTTCAGCTACTCTACGCTAGACGATTTACATTCTGCGTCGACGTAAAAACCGCCGGGACTCTTAAGAGGGAATTAATTTGAGCTAGGCTGCGGTTAGTTGGAGCATTGGTTATCTGCTCAAATTGGTGACGTAGAGGTGCTTTAATTCTGTCTTTGGTGTGTTCTCGAACAGCGCCGCACGATTTTGTCCCTCGCCCTTCTTCACCCAGTGGCCATAAACTCTGAAGGCACATCCATCGATGACCTGCAAACATATTTTATCGTTAATGTTGAAAGTACGGCTGTGGACGCTAATTATTTTTCGTGTAGTTAATCGGTAGAGGAAAGTAGAGACGGACCTTTCGTAAAATCTTAATTCTGTACGGATCGGTGCAAGCCACTTGGAAGGAAAGCGGTTCAGGTGTCGTGTGAAGCCTCTTAATACGTATCACTGCACGCACGCATATGATCGCCAGTTGGAACCTCTTCCTGGCATTAAACGACTTCGCTTTCAGTTCCTATGAAAACATTGTAAAGCACAACCTTTAGAAACACGGAGTTTCATTGTAAGAACGTAGTATTAATCGACGCTGATATAATAGGCGAATTACGGGGTGGGGTAGACACGTAGAGTTAGTTGAAATGCAATCTGCTGATACTAGAGTGACTGAGGTGGAGTGATATTGTCCGAACTTATATTGGAAATTGCAGAGGACGATGTGTGGACATGACTATTTTGATACATCCTAATTCGTAAATTATGCAAATAAGTTGCCAATTGCGTTTAGAATGTAATGCGGATTGCAACAGAAAATTGTACGGAGAATAAAATGTAGATAACGTATGATATACAATGTTCTGTGTTCTGTAAACAGCTAATTGGGATAAACATGTATGGAATTGTTGTAATACAATGGCGGTAAACCAATTCATAGGGATGTGATGTTGTTAATCAAGACAGATGTATAACTAAGTTTGCTAGTTAGTAAAATTCGACTGTGAAAACCAATACAAATTTGTAACGAATCTAGTGGTGCAGAGCTTTAACTTACAGTATTCTTCTATTAAACATGCAGAAATCATATATAAATACTTTTTCGATTATTTATATACTCTCCTATTTTACTCAAATGAGGCTTGCGTAGCTTCAAACATCCATGCATGATTAAAATTAATTCAACTAATACATAAACAGTACAAAACTAGATTTCATTTAAAGTACAATGAAGATTTTCTCTTCTTATATTTCGACGATACGATGGCAAGTATTTTAACCGTTTTTCGTAATATCCGAAAGGAGAATCGTGTATTACGTACGATTCGTTGACTAAAATAATCAAGGTAACGAAAGAAACTCTCGAGAAAAACGTCGAAAGAGAACAGAAAAATCAACAACCAAGAAATCAGAGTGACGGTGTTAATGATAAAGCATTCTGCAAAGAAAAATACCATCCACATGTAACGCCGAACAAAATAAAATGAAAAATAATTTACCAAAGCTAACTGAGATATCCTACTCAGACGCCGTGAATTAGATGATAGTGAACGTTTTAGAGGGGCGATGTCTTGATCCCAGAGCTGCAACGCCAACAACTCATCACATGTATAGTCTGTTTCTCATTTTTCAGTGCGCTATGACTTTTGTATAAAACTATGGTTGAACCGTGACTCATCTGAGCTGTATTAAAATTACAATCTCAGACGCAGATAATTACGGCACGTGTAAGACCTTACGGCTACGATTTTAACGACGACACGTATCTATTACGCAATTTCGATGAAAGACAAGTGCGGTTACTAAAATGAAATCTGTCGTAACAAAAATAAGTATTGCCATACGAAACGTAAGTAATAGCCTGTAACAGTGTGATAGACGTTTCCTGGAATTGTAAGCACGTGCTTAACACGGATCTGTGTCAATGCGACGATAAAAATATAAAGAGCAGTTTTCAGATACCGAGTGGTGCTTGTGTAAGTGCTTAAAGAGACAGTACAGTTTTGCAAGTGGTTTTAACTAGTCGGTGTTGCGCTGTATTAAAGTGAGACCCTCGTGCGAATAAATGAAACACATATTCGACCTCTTTGTACCTTTGTGAAGGGTAATCAGACAGCTCGTTCTTCCTTAGTTAGCTATTGCTTTTATCTAAACACCGAAGCGAACGAATTGTTACATGATGCATTATAAAATTTCGAAACGTGCAAGTTGTTTGCTTTGTGACAGTTTCCTGGTTCACTGTATGTTTAGAATTGTTTGCGTGCCAAACTGTTACGACGATCCTTTTGTTCAGTGCATTTACGCTTTCATAAACCTTCTACGTTAACTCATTCATTGTTTTTGCGTGCCGCGTACTGTTTGTGCAAAATTATAGAAGACGCCTCATGGTTACACATGTAAAATGTAGAATGACATTGATGACTGTCCATAGATTTTCTGTTAAACGAGTGTCTTTCATTGCGTGCACCAAAATTATTCAGATAAAAGGGTATCATGAGAAATACGTGTGGATTGAAAAGGTATCCGTATTTGTCATACGCATACGCATGGTCTTGGAAAATTTGAGAACTTACCACAGTATGGAAGAACGAGTGTTCCAATGCTTCTTTAATAGAAATCCTTTTCTTAGGATCAACGACTAGCAGCTTTCGTATCAAATCTTTTGGAGCTTCTATAAGTACATTGAAAAGTTAACGAAATAGCATATTCTCTTTTGATAAGACTGGAACGAACATTCACACACTCAAGCATTACTCGATGCGATTACAATTTCCGGGACATAACTTGAACTGACGCAATAATATATAATGTTGCTAGGTAATAAGCTGATAATGTTTTATTACGGATGGTAATGTCGTTAAACCAATTTTTAAAGTAACGCAATCATTGCTAATGCTCTTGCCCAACACACATTCTTTACTAGATGCAGCACACGTCACAGGGACAGTATTTTATTTGATACTATCGATTTTGCTCCATTACTGGTTACCAGTATACAATAAACAAATGCACCCACCTAAAATTTTATATCTATGCCTATGTTTGTGAACGCTTTCATAGTAGGTATTACAATTTGCGGCTGTTATGGCCACGATCATACACACTATTTTAATTGAAATTATAAATACGCAAGGCGTGCGTGAAAATATGTCAAGAAAGTTAAGGAACACACATTACAGAATATGCAGAATGTAGTTAAAAGTAAATATAGAGTACGGATGTACTTATTATTTTTCGCTAAAGAGAAATTTATGTCAAAGGAACCTTTTAGCTTTAACGTACAGAAGTTTAAAAACGATTTCTTTAAATAACACTGCAAGCTAATAAAAAAAGGCGTCAGTACTTTATATATTAGATTTGATAATAACATAAAACAGAGTTTAATTAAAATAGATTTGCTGTAATAAGATACTAGTAACCAGATAAAGAGCAAAATCTTTGATAATGAAGGAAAGCTAGATACTCAATACTTTCATAGTCTAAATGAAGACCTTTGTGGATTGTAAAACAAAGAATACTGAGTACTCCAATGTTAATCATTACTTGACATTTAACACGTGATTTAGATTTATCTGAAGCACAGACAATTTACATTATTTTGTTAAAGCATGTCTCTCACCTGTTATGTCTGCCCATTCAGGTGACGTAAACGAATATTTGCCTTCCATTATATTCCGAAGCATTACCATTTGTTTCCTATGCCAAAAAGGTGGACACCCGACAAGCAAGGTAAACATAATTACACCACACGCCCATCTGAAAAAGAAAGAAAACATTGATTTGTATACAATACATTGGTCTAAAAGTTGGATGATATACACATGCAATTGATGATCAAACTTTACATGTCAACTTCATATCCGTAACCCTCTGCATTTTCAAACATGTTACACTTCAGTACCTCTGGTGCTAGGTAGCCAGGTGTTCCACAAAGATCTGCATCATATTTTACAAGTTGTATTAATCCACCAAAATATTAATTGTCCACTATTGATCATAATAAGCAATGAAGGAAAATCAGGAGTGGAATATGCACTAACCATATAACATAT
Source organism: Cryptocheilus praepositus (assembly GCA_033815515.1). NCBI lineage: Eukaryota > Metazoa > Arthropoda > Insecta > Hymenoptera > Pompilidae > Cryptocheilus > Cryptocheilus praepositus. The sequence continues at coordinate 1,063,573 of JAWWQZ010000141.1, read as the reverse complement.
CTCCGTGCTTTAACATTCTGGCAAATCCAAAGTCAGTTATTTTCACATTCAAATTATCATCGAGCAGTATATTTTCTGGCTTCAAGTCTCTGTGCACGATTCCTTGATTGTGCACATGCTGGACCCCTTCGAACACCTGCCGCATAATGTAACGTGTCTTCTTCTCGGACAGCGTGACAACTGACGTGAGGTAGTCAAACAATTCTCCATTTTTACATATTTCAAAGATCAGAAATATGAAAGTGCTGGACTCAAAGACGTCATGAAGTTCGACTGAAATCAGAGTTGCGAGGCTTGTCTTAAACGATTGTAAGTAAGTGCTACGGCACTCACATATCCATTACCGCAATCCTATACAAACTTACTAATGAAAGGATGCCCCGCCACTCTCCTCAAAATTTGTACTTCCTGCAGCGTTGCATCCTTCATAGTATGCCCATCCGAACTCTCCTGCGTCTCATTGCTGATATCTATAATTTTCGCCGCATACTCTATACCCGTCTCCTTTTCTATGCATCTCCTCACCGTGGACGAAATTCCCCTGCAACACAACACATGTACCTTCACAATCAACCCGCAAATCACGTCACAACCCCAACCCGCTAACGCACTTGTTTTGACATATCACCCCCCGAGCCTTCAGGAAGAAAACAGACCAATCGCCCAGCGCACCGCCGCATTACATAACGTACAGGTTAACTCCGATCGTAAATACTCCCGCGATCCTGTCCACTATAAGCTAATAATACGGATGTCGCAACGCTGTCAGTTCCGAAGCGCGTACAGGCGCTAATTAAAAATAACCTAACATTCAGCGTCCGACAACACGAACCTTCCGAGGATCTCCTTCGGCTCGTACTTGGCGTAGAAGCCCTTCGCGGCATCCTTGTCCGGCAGGAGGTCGTCGCCTTCGTCCTTCGCCATCGTCAACGGGGGGGTCACTTGACGTGGACACCAGCGATTGTCAGCACATGGTCCCCTCTCGCGAGGAATAGCTCACAAGTCGGACGGCACCCGCACGGTGCAACTGTCATGTTCGACGACCCATCGGACGACTCGAGCTCGATGCACGACGTCACTTGCTACATCGCACGCGGGGCGAAGCGAACAACGCGCGTCAAGGATCGTTGCTGACTGCCGACCGTTGCCAAAGCGAATAACGCCGCGACGGATTATTGCGCGGACGGGCGAGCACGTGAACGCGAGGCGATGTCAGGGAACACAATGGCGAGGCGCGCTGCGGATTTATGCGCCGAGAGGGCTCTGCCAGGGAATGGAACGCGTTTTGGCAGGCGAGCTGGCGGATGCGGGCTGACCGTGAGGCGCGAACTTGATGACGGATATAGAAACGGCGGCTCTTCTGGCTGCTTGAGCGCGGCCATTGTGGCGAGTCCTGAGGACCCCGGGACCCCGAAGAATGGCGAATGATTGTCAACGGGACAACATTTTAATTGTAGGTAATTGAAGAAGTGTGGCGCCTGAGGACGGGGACCTCGAAGTGTGGAGAGCGGCAAACAAATATCTATAATAAATATCTATATCTAGACAAAGGTGGAAAATAAAAAATTAAATTATTGCGAGTCTGGGATATAATAGATAGTAGACAGCTTTGTAGTACGGGGAGTGTTGGGAAAAAGGGGAGTCAACGGGATAAAAGTTGTTGGACGCCTGAAAAAGATGAAAAATAAAATGAATAATTAAAGTATTGCAGTCTTGGATATAATAAATCAAGAACAGGGCTTTGTAGTTAGGGTGTTGAGAAAGGTTTGTCAAGAAAGGGATAAAAGTAAAAGTGAATTTCAGGTAATTGAAGAAATAGTTGCGACGCCTGAAGACCGCGGGCCCCCGAAAAATGGCGAGTGTTGAGCAATGGGCAAGACATAATGTTTGTCAGTGGGACAAAATTTGAATTATAGGTAATTGAAGAAATTGTTGTGACGCCTGAGGATTCGGGACGTCGAAGTGTGGAGAGCTGCGAAGAAATATATATATTTACATAAATGCGACAAAGGTGGTAAAAAAAATGTAATTATTGCGAGTCTTGGGTATAATAAATAGTAGAAAGCTTTGTAGTAGGGGGAGTGTCGAGAAAAAGGAATAATGCACGTTCAAGAAAGCTAGGGGTAAAGTTTGTCAACGGGACAAAATTTGAATTATAGGTAATTGAAGAAATAGTTGCGACGCCTGAAGACAGGGGGGCCTCGAAGTGTGGAGAGCGGCGAAAAAAATATATATATACATATATAGATGCGACAAAATTGGAAAATGAATAATTAAAGTATTGCGAGTCTTGGATATAATAAATTCCTGAAGAGTACAGGGCTTTGTAGTATGAGGAGTGTTGAGAAAGGGGAATAATGCACGTTCAAGAAAGCTAGGGGTAAAGGTTTGTCAACGGAAGAAATAGTTGCAAAAAAAATGGCGAGTTTGAGCAATGGGCAAGACATAATGTTTGTCAGGGGACAAAATTCAATTATAGGTAATTGAAGAATTGTTGTGACGCGAGGATTCGGGACGTCGAAGTGTGGAGAGCGCGAAGAAATATATATATTTACATAAATGCGACAAAGAAAAAAAATGGCGAGTCTTGGGTATAATAAATAGCGCAAGGGGGAGTAAGGAATAATGCATTCAATATTTTGTCACCGAACAAAATTTGAATTATAGGTAATTGAAGAAATTGTCGAAACGCCTGAAGACTGGGGGGCCGAAAAAAAGATATATATACATATATAGATGCGACAAAATTGGAAAATGAATAATTAAAGGAGAGCGGATATAATAAATTCGATGAAAGAAAGAATAATGCACGTTCAAGAAAGCTACAACGTTCAACAATAACAGACATGAAATAATAAATGCAATAAAAGTTTGAAGAATAAGACATAGGTAATTGAAGAAGAAATTGTCGATAAGACTGGGGGCCCCGAATGATTAAACTATTGACAAGTCTAAATGCAACAAAAGTTGGAATATAAACGATTAAACTATTGCAAGTCTTGAGTATAATAAACTGCTGAAGAGTACAGAGTTTCGAAGTATGAGGAGTGTTGAGATTGCATGTCATTAATTAAATAAATGGTTGCAACTCCTAAGGAGGGAAAACATGAGGTCCAAAACACGAGGTGCATCTAAAGAACCAAGTAAAACACGTTCAACTGTAATAAACCTAGAGTTCTCAACACAAATACGAATCCCGAGTACAAAATAGTTCTGAGGGCAAGGTTCGTGGATTCTGAAAGATGTAGAGCGTTTAAGAAACCTCATAAACCATACTGAACCATAATAGGCGTAAATTTCTCCACACAAACAAGGTAGAATTGCAAGTAATTAAACTGCTACTCCTAAAGTTCCTGCGTCGTCCGGGCTGAAGAGTCGTCCTCGCTTCTGATGAAAACCTGCAGTGGAGTAGCACGAGGGATTGGACCGACACAAGGACGTGAGAGTTCGGAGACCGTGAAACTTCCAATGCCGAACGTGCGGGCATCCGTGTGGTTCAGTAAATATAACGCGCACACCTTCCGATGTGTGTCGTAACGCGACAAAGATCGCTGCCAGTCACGTGCCAAGAACTTCACTATTTTAAGTCGTGCTTTACTGAGTCATTGATCGCTAGGAAAATGACGTTCGAAAACACCGATCGCATGACACAGGCTCGTCGAATCTAATAAGTCAGCAAACGTTTCTACGCTTCTGTTGAAAACATGAGTGGCCCTACGGGCTTCCGTTTCATTTAATGTCGCGTGTCTGCGGATATTCGATGTACATGAATCGTAAATTATATACAATAGATTACAGCGAAGGTGTTGAGCTTGAGATTGCGTACGTCAGTTTTAAGCGTTTGAGAGAAATGCGCTGAATGGATCCTTTTTCAGGAACCGCGTAGCTGTGCGAGCAGAGCTTCGTTCTTACGGCATTCGATTGTCAGTTGTCTGACGGCGACAACGTATTTCCGTTGTTGCTCTACTAATGTCACCAGTTGCCTGCTAAGAGCGTCCCGTCTGTTCTTTTCGTCGGCGCAACGCTTCTCGACCTTCAGATAAAATTGTTGCGTTAACGTTTTCGATAACGATCGAAGTGTTGCTTCAATCAGGCGTTTATCTCACCTTCGCTTTGTTGCGCTTTACCCCCGTGACGATTGCCTCGAATTGCTTCAAGAATTGCTCCTTCCCACTGGCTGATGCCATTGCCCTGTCATATGACAAAAAACGATAATATATTAGAGGAGTAATATTAGATGACGTGCTTAATTTGAATGCTATTGTAATTCACTTCAATAATGAAGGAATGTTAAACCCCCTTTCGGTTGAAGATTCTTGACTATTCAAAGACAGGCTTTATATTCCTTCACTATCTATTAGTACAAAGCCATTTTCTGGTTGTCAATACTTGACTAGTCAAAGAAAGGCTTTACATTCCTTCATTTTCTATTAATATAAAGCCATTTTCTGGTTGAAAATGCTTGACTAGTCAAAGTTTGACATCGTATTCCCGTCATTATTTATGCAAATTAGCCGAATAACATATCGTGCATCTACTTAGTACTGCACGCTACTTACTCATTGTAATTGTCCTGTATCGAGTTCAACAGCGACAACTCTTTGCTCAAGTACAATTTCGTGTCGTCGAGCGTATTGTACAGCGTGTAGTATTGTTTAGTTTCCTTGTGTTTCGCTGACACTGTAAGTCACGATAAAGCGTTAGCGTAATCGGTGTTTGTTCGACGATTGTGTAAAACGTGAGGAAGTATCGAGTACCCTGATTATAGAGTTCCATGAATCGCCGTTGATATTGCGTCAGTTCAGATCGGCCGGGCACGTCATCCAACTGTCTCGTCAAAGACGCGATAGCCCTGTTCTTTTTAGCCAGCTGTAATCTTGCTCGTGCGACGGCTTCCTTTTGTTCTTCGTACTCTTTCACGCGATCCTCTTCCTCCGACGGCGCGCCACTCTCTATCTCTTGAAGCATTGTGCGAAGTTGATTCAAATCTGTCTTGCACTGCTCCCGGAACTTCGATTCTTGCTCCTTCAAACCGTCATGCACTGAGAGCAGCTCCTCCAGGCGCTTCAAAAGGCTGCAAACGAAAATGTATTTTACGTTGCCACGCATATTATCGCAGTACTTTGCTTAATATTAATTTCATCATCATTTGTAGTTCCTTGTACGGTTTGGAAACATGTTTCTTTCGTTTAACTTAAGACATATATCGCTTCACATGTTATTCCACATGGTTTTAGATTATGTGTACACAAATAGCGGAGGATCTGCATAAGTTTCGTCGAAATGGTCGGATAAGTTTCTTTACATGTAGCGAGAAAAGACGAAATGAATGAAGGGACCTAATTTTATATCGTTAGGATGTTCTTGAAATAGCCAATATATTAGTGATGCGTATAATGAAATAGCGTGATAGCTAGGGATGAAGGCGCATCCCATAATGTGATGAATACGTATGATCGCATTGGAATTTAATATGGCAAAATATGTACTCTGTGGCTATATACCGGCGGAAATATAATAATTATAAAAACATAAAATATAATAATCTTACCCGATCTATAGTAATAGAGTATATATTTTGACATATGGCTGAAAGTTTATACCCTTATATGATACTTATTTAGGATTTTTCAATCCCATTTGATTTCTTCAACATTCTGGTTTACAACTTGTTTCCGTACTCTGTCGAATAATCGGACGTAAAGGCCCATTTTTTTTATTCCTATCTAACCATACCACGCCAGGCTTCTGATATGGGTACCCGAACATTAAAATCCTCCAGAATCCCGACCTTTCGGGATTCGATATTTTCTAATACACTGAACATGCGGCTTATAATTATACCCACCCATCGTTTTCGCCGCTTCCAATCTCTTTAGCCTTCTGGAAGGCATTTTCGATCGTTTGCTTCTTGGCACGGTATTCATTAGTCTTCTCGTTCAATTCGGTAACTTTGTCAGAAAGAGAGTCTCTCTCCTTCGTCAATTTCCGAACACGTGCTTCCAGCGTCGCCTTTTGCTTTTGCAATGCAATCAGTGCACGTGCTGTTCCGGTGGCACCATTCTCCTACAAGCATTTTTATAAAAGTTACGACCCACTTGTGGCTGTGATCGCATAGTTTGTCTTAATTGTTTTATAATCTTAATAATTGTTGTGCCTGTTTTGGTTGAATAATTTCATTAACCCTGTAGAAGCTTTACATTTTTTGAAGCCAATGCACTATAGATTTTTCACGCAAGAGTGGAGAAAAACACACAAAAATTGGCACAAAAATTATTAACATTACCGGACAACGTTGAATTTGCATTCAAATTAGATTCAAGTAATTGTTTGATAATACGTTTACCTCAGATTCACTAATTGCCATGGTCGCATATTTTTCTGCTACTTTTTGAATCTCTTGCGCTTGGATCCCAACAATGTTGCCGACCGTGTTTACACTTAGACGGGTCTGTATCAACGTTGCAATATTATAAACGCATGTTTCTAAGGAGTAGAGGAGCAAATGTATTCTTAAATGAAACAAATGTAAGCTTTGTCCATACCGAACTTTCTTCAATGGTGGCCATTGTTTCTGCAATCTCGCCAAGTGCTTTCTGAAAAACAGCATATATGAAATATAAATGAAATGAAAAGAAACGTACACGTGAATGAAATAAAAAAATAAAAATTATCATAATAACAAATGTAAATGAAAGTAGGAAAACAGCTACATGTATATGTACATATTAGTACTTGTGCCATTAGTAAGAATTAAATGTGTTAGAACCTTCTCTTGACTTAATGCTTGATCTTGATCCGCACTGGCATTTTTACTAGCCGATGTCGTCGATGAAACTTCCTTCGCTGTGGACATATCCTGAGGGACCCCGTGTAATGACGCTTCATATTCTAACAATGTGCCCAGAAATCTTGTAGATTCATCGCGAGCAACGTCGTTTTTATGTTTGTAAAGACGACGCGGTTCATATGCTTTCTAAACAGAAAATATGCGAACACATATAAGAATTCCACTCACTTGACTCGACTTTGATTCAAACTTTTATTCAAATTTTAATTGAAATCATTTGACTGTATTCGAGTCTTTGGTAACACTTATAACAATAACTCGCATGAAACCATTACATATGGTATTATATGGTATTGGTAAACCATTATATATGGTATGTATCCATGTAAACCATTGTATATGGTATGTATCCAATGGTAACCCATTACATATGGTATGTATCCAAGTTGTTGGTACCACTTATAAGAATAACTCGCATGAAATCATTACATATCATACATTATACTAATAAACTTTTACCTTGACTAATTTAATATTTCGAATCATATTCTGTTTGTTCGCCACAGCGTTGTTTGCATCCTCCGCGAACGAGTGTTTCTTGTGAAACTGACTGAGAGCAAAGGATCGCACGAAACCTTCCATTTCTTGTCGTGTTTCCATCGAACGTTTCACTAACCACTGGAATTAGAATTGCACTGATGCATAAAGATCGAAAATATTGCACATTAACTGCCTTTCGTACTATTTACCTGTATGACTGGAAAAATATGAATACAATCTAAACCCTGTATTTGATGGGGTTCTATCCTATGTGGACAATTCATTTTTGGCAGCATTGCAACGATCTTCTCTGTAAGGGATCTAAAAACACAAGACTCTTGTTTAAGTTCTCATTACATCACAGCTTAATTAACACTTTGACTGCCACGGTGGTCACCGGTGACCGGTGCAAAAAATTTTACTGAAGATCCAAAACATTCGGAATGGGTAGCGATAATTATTTTATAAGTGCAGTTATTGTTAGAATAGTGATGCGATGCTTTGGTTTTCAATACCTGCACATTATGTACATTTTGTATAATTCAGTCAAACGCTGTAATATATAATAGCATCGCGGTTATAACATAGCAAAATACGCTTGGCAGTCAAAGTGTTAATATGAGTAGATCAATGATAGTTTTGATTCAAAATAATTATGAACGCTTACATTTTTTGTCCAATAGTGAGATTCTCCCGAAAAAGTAAGTCCACGTCCACGTCGAAATTACATGATTCAATACACCAAGTCATTCCACCGATGACCTGAAAATTTCCAATATTTTCGTTGTTAGATCAAACTATTGATTTGGCATGCACGTAGTTTGAGCACATACTTTATCAAAATTCGATAAACCTTTTATCCTGGCTCGAAAGTAACCGGCAGCCAAGAGAAGATCAATGATCTCCTGAAATTTCTTTGTTTGCTCCTCATCTTCTCTGACATCTGCCTGCGACATAAATAAACCCCATTAATACAATACATGTGATAAAATATCTTATTTAATTAATTTACAAAAATTTAGTTAACACATTGTTGGCCAACCAGCCATTTTTTGTAATTGAATCTTAAAGGGAAGCAAACTAAATATACTTCAATAAACTTTATTTACACATAATAAATTGAAATTAAACTTTGACATATCTTTCATTAACTTTTATTATTTTTTCTTGGTACAATAACCTATTTAGCAATTACCTACATGTAGCGGTAAACAAAATGTAAATTGTGTACATTTACAATTCAATGGAAAATTCTTCGTAGCTGTGTTCTGTTATGATTGAGATTTCTATAATACTACAATTGTCATAAGAACCTAATACCAAAACTAAACACAATAACTTGACAACTCTAGCAATATTTCATATTATCCTATATTTAAAAAATTGAAGCAGCTAATGAAAATGCAAAGACGTTTTAACTCAGGACCGGTTTACAATGTATTAATATTAATCGATAGTACACGTCAATTAAATTGACAGCATCATTAATTTTTCGGTACATAAGTTCAGTCAATTCATATTAGCCGCCGTTGAAAACGTATTCAAGATTAGTTTGGCATTCAATCACCAGAGTGCTCTGCACACGTACACAAACTATCTACATACGGCGTTTCTCAGTATCAAAAATGTCATAACAGTGAAAAACAATATCGAGCAGTCCATATTTTCCGCCCACAATTGAAAGAATAACAAAGTTCCATGCTTTCTGGGCAAACAGTCAAATACCCCGCCCCCGCAAACTCGTGATTCATCCATACAATTCTACACTCCTGACATGTTTCATGTCTTACGCACCGGCAGTCAGAAACGTTCTGTCATTTTATTATTCTTACAATCAGCCTGTTACAACATCAGAAGCATTCGCCGCATACTCGTTCAACGACAATTTCTAGCACATACCTCTGTCGTTTCTGAACTTTTCAACAGCCGTTTCGGCACATCGTTCAACATCGCTGAGTCACAAAATGCTGAGACGTTCTAAGCCGACTCGCTCGGTGTGCAATCGTACGAAATACCGAATGTGGGCCGTTCGGGCTAGTTTCTGAAAGTCTTCGACGAACAAAACGCCGAGCGGCTTGTCATTTCCTTCACTCGCGTGAACTTAGCTGATTCGTTCATCGCACGTAAGCGATTCCTCAAGAGCGATTTTCACGCGGGCGATAAGTATGTAACTTAACTGGAATTGGAACGTTAGTGCGGATTCGTTTAATTTCCGGGTGCAACGTATAGATTGTTTGGTGCGTTTATGGACGAGTGCGATCGTTTGAAATTGAGCCAACGAAATGTAAGTGACGAGTGATTGTGAATTATGTGCGATATTGTTGCTGCGTGGTACCGGATTATGAGGCTGACAGCTTGAAGATGAACGTAAATTTTTGATTTCTTTTAACACATTGTTGACCGGTCACGAGTTAACTCGTGTTTGCATTTGCGTCGACTATTTTAATTTTTGAAACGCAGGGCAATATAGAATATAGCAAAATTTTGTTCATTGTATTCAATCGCGTGTGCTTTATTATAAAAAAGTATACTTTTCTTGGTACTGAGGCTTTTATTACAATTCCAGTATTAGAAAGTGTCAAGAACGACGGAACTTAACGGTGGAGCATTTTTCAATCAATTATACGTGAATGCTTTATATAGTTGCCCGTTGTGATTTTTAAATAAGTTATAGTCAATTTGGAAAATGATTATTGAAAATGAAATAACAAGGGCATTATCTAGCTCTTTAAAAGGAAAATCGCAACGAAACAAGATATATGGGTTGTAAAATCTCTTGTCTACATATAACGCGTAAATGATTGCGTGTACAGTTAATCGTATGAAAAAATATTAGATTTCTACAAAAAATGTATGTCCAAAAATTGTTCAATTTGAATTCATTATAACGAACAAACTTTATTGAAGGTTATTTATATCGTTTCACTTCCATGTTCACTGTACAAAATAATAGCCGGTGACTTGAATGAATATTTTACTGTTGTATGCATGGTACGAAAATCCACTGTACATGGATCAACAATGTAGTTAATATTGTAGAGATTTCTATACGTGTATATAATGCCTTCAATACGTTACGCGTTGTATGAAATGGCGAAAATCCACTGTACATTAGATTTCTGTTTAACGCGAGTAGTAGGTTACTGGTATAAGATTGTATTATACGGTGGAGTCCTGTATAATACCGTCAATACTTTACGCGTTGTATGGGATTGCATGATACGAGAACCCCCGTACATTAGATTTCTGTTTAACGCGAGTAATAAGTTACGTGTTGTTTAAGATTGTATTATACGATGGAGTCCTATATAATGCCGTCAATACTTTATGCGTTGTATGGGAACGCATGATACGAGAATCCACTGTACATTAGATTTCTATTTAACGCCAATAATAGGTTAGGTGTTGTATAAAATTGTATTATACGGTGGAGTCCTATATAACGCCTTCAATACTTTACGCTTTGTATGGGGTTGCATGGTACGAGAATCCACTGTACATTAGATTTCTATTTAACGCGAATAATAGGTTAGGTGTTGTATAAAATTGTACTATACGGTAGAGTCCTATATAATGCCGTCAATATTTTACGTGTTGTATGGGGTTGCATTATACGAGAATCTCCTGTACATGAGATTTCTGTTAAACGCGAATAATAGGTTACGTGTTGTATGAGATTCTACTATACGGTGGAGTCCTATATAATGCCTTCAATACTTTACGCGTTGTATGGGGTTGCATGGTACGAAAATCCACTGTACATTAGATTTCTATTTAATGCGAATAATAGGTTAGGTGTTGTATAAAATTGTATTATACGGTGGAGTCCTATATAACGCCTGCAATACTTTACGCTTTGTATGGGGTTGCATGATACGAGAACCCCCGTACATTAGATTTCTGTTTAACGCGAGTAGTAGGTTACTGGTATAAGATTGTATTATACGGTGGAGTCCTGTATAATACCGTCAATACTTTATGCGTTGTATGGGGTTGCATTGTACAAGAATCCACTGTACATTAGATTTCTGTTTAACGCGAGTAATAAGTTACGTGTTGTTTAAGATTGTATTATACGATGGAGTCCTATATAATACCGTCAATACTTTATGCGTTGTATGGGAACGCATGATACGAGAATCCACTGTACATTAGATTTCTATTTAATGCGAATAATAGGTTAGGTGTTGTTTAAGATTGTATTATACGATGGAGTCCTATATAATACCGTCAATACTTTATGCGTTGTATGGGAACGCATGATACGAGAATCCACTGTACATTAGATTTCTATTTAACGCGAATAATAGGTTAGGTGTTGTATAAAATTGTATTATACGATGGAGTCCTATATAATACGCTTCAATACTTTACGCGTTGTATGGGTTTGCATGATACGAGAATCCACTGTACATTAGATTTCTATTTAACGCCAATAATAGGTTAGGTGTTGTATAAAATTGTATTATACGGTGGAGTCCTATATAACGCCTTCAATACTTTACGCGTTGTATGGGGTTGCATGGTACGAGAATCCACTGTACAGTAGATTTCTGTATAATGCGCTTAATACTGTATAGTGATATATAGTGCACTGCAGTGTATATTAATAATATATAGTATTAATACTACTGAAGCGTATTACATTGTATATGAATAATATACAGTATTAATACTACTGCAGTATATTGCACTATATATTAATATTCCACTCTAAGGTAAATTTTTTGTATAACTCGATTAATATGTCACGGCATATATTCGTATTGTACGAGAGTCCACCGTAGAATAGACTGCCATCTTACGGCGTTTATGCAACGATGGTAAAAAAATATGGCTGAATGTTCTACCAGGTAGCGCCACGTAACGCAATATTAGTTCTTTGTTAAATAATTGCATCAAATGCAAGCAATGCGCCCGCGTTCCTTTGATTCTATGCGGAAAAATACTTTAGTCAAATTTGAGCGGACTGTCGATTCAGAATTACCACCGAACGCCGTAGCAACTTGTGACAATAAATATGAACAGCGTGGCATGATAGTATGCAACAATTTGAAATAGAGGAAATTAATGAAGCAACTTATTTTAAACGAAGGATACAATTTCAAATGAAGCACATTAGTGGGGCAACTCATTTTAAACGAAGGAAACAATTTTAGACCGAGCTAACTAATGAAGCAACTAATTTCGAACGAAGCAAACGATTTCAAACGGGGCTAACTACTAGAGCAAATTATTTTAAACAGAGTAAACTAATAGATCACCTAATTTAAAACGGAGGAAACAATTTCAAATAGAGGAAACTAACAGAGCAATTTATATTAAACGGAACAAACAATTTTAAATGGATCAAACTAATAGAACCACTAAATTCAAGCATAGTAAATAATTTAAATTAGAGCAAACTCATACAGCAACTAATTTCAAAGATTTTATTTATAGATAATTAATGTATAATATAATATAATATAATATAATTATAATTAATATAAATTTATATATAGATATTTATTTATAGATAATTAATTTCAAACGAAGTACATAATTTCAAGTACAGTAAACTAGTACAATAACATTTCAACAGAGCAAAATGATAGGGCAACCAATTTCAAACGACGCGAATAATTTCAAGTACAGCAAACTAGTACAGCAACTAATTCCTTGCAAACCAAATAATTCCAAGTAGACCCAACTAGCAAAACCACTAGTATCGAACTAAGAAAAAATGTTCAAATGGATCGAAAAATGTGAGATAGTGTAAATGACGTGAGACATTGTTTATACGCGTAGCACAAGATTATCGGGTTGACGACTTGAAAAATGCCGAGAGATATCGCGCCGGTAACTTGGTCAGGTCCCCGTCGCGGCGTTTTGATTACGAAATTTCTGCTTATGTGCTTAGGTGACTCAGCGTTCAGCGCAAACGCGTCGCATTGCATTGTAACGTACACAAGGAAGTCGCGGCCGCTAATAATATGCATTGCTCAACTCGAAAAAACCCGCTCGGTGGTTTGCATAAGCGAACGCGTTCGCTATCGCTGTGTGCTTAAGTGCGCCAAGCGGAAAAACGCGGGGCTGTTCGTCAAAACCGTCAACGGAAGCTTTCCTACGCAGCTTTCTTTATTGTCTCCGACCTACGGGTCTGTTTACGAAACAACGGAAATCTGGGAAAGTTCGAGTTGAATCAGTCAATAAACAGTAGTAAAGCAAGATATGTGGCATAGATAATGGAGTATAGTACGTAAGATATCATCATAAGTGATAAGTAGTAAGGAAACTTTGTTAAAGTTATATTTGCATAGATTGTGTAGGGAAAAGAAGTAGTTTCAAATAAGAAGGAAAACTCTGAATTTTTGTTTAAAAATGTAACTTTATTCAATTAGATACTGTCCGTTTTTGTCGATGACCTTTTGCCATTGTTCTGGCAGTATCAAAATTCCACGTTCGTAACATTTCTGATCTTTACCATCAAAAAACTGAATTAAATGTGATCTGACATCATCAGAGTCATTAAACATTTTACCATTTAAAGAGTTCTGCATGGAACGAAACAAATGGTAGTCTGAAGGCGCAAGATCAGGGCTATATGGTGGATGTGATAAAACATTCCAATCCAGTTCCAATAATTTTTGGCGAGTGATCAAAGAAGTGTGGGGCTTTGCATTATCATAGTGGAAAACGACACCCTTACGTTTTGACAATACCGACCGCTTTTCTTGAATTGCATCGCTCAGTTTGGCGAGTTGTTGAACGTACACGTTTGAATTGATCGTTTGGTTTTATGGTATAAGTTCAAAGTACAAAATTCCTGTATAATCCCACCAGACTGACGGAATAATCTTTTTTTGGTGAATCTCTGCTTTTGATGTCGTTTGGGCTGGTTCATCTTTCATCACCTACGATCTCTTCCGATTTACGTTGTTATAAACTATCCACTTTTCGTCGCCAGTAATTAGGCTTTTCAGAAATCGATCAGTTTCGTTGCGTTTCAGAAGCGAATCGCAGATGCTAATGCGTTGCGTCAAATGAATTTCCTTAAGCTGGTGAGGAATTCATAAATTGAGTTTCTTGACATGACCAAGCATTTTTAATTTTTTTTTTAATGTATGTATGCGATACATTGAACTTCTCCGCAATATCACGTGTTGTACTATGACAATCTGAATCGATAATGGCCTTCATATGGATCTCATCGACTTCAACTGGACGACCAGATCAGTGAGCATTTTTCAGTGAAAAATCACCAGAACGAAATCTGGCAAACTAATTTTGACACTGCCTTTCTTTCAAGGCTTCATTTCCATATACGGCACATAACTTCTTTTGTGCTTGCGATGCGTTCTTGCCTTTTCGGAAGTAATACAATAAAATATGTCTGAAGTGCACGTCTTGTTCTTCCATTTTTAAATTGGCATAAAAACAAAACTAAAGCACTAATCGATATAATTTTTTTTGCTAAATTAAACGTAGAAGTCCAAATAATAAGAAAAAAATATAGGTCAGATGCAATGACCACGTTAACAAAACAAAAGAAAGTGTAAAGTCCATCTATCGACAAAATACGCAGTCACTTAGTTGCCAACCCAATAATACTTGTATATAATTGTAATAAATAATAGTAAAATAAGATATGTGGCATAGATAATGGAGTGCGGTACATATGATACGTAATAATACAGTAATAGTCTGGTAAACATATAAGTGATAAGTAGTAAGGAAACTTTGTTAGAGTTGTATTTGCATAGATTGTACAGGCAAAAGTGAGTAATAATACTTGTATATAATTGTAATAAATAGTAGTAAAATAAGATATGCGGTACAGATAATGTACATTAGATATGTAATAACACGGTAATAATGTGGTACATATATAAGTGATAAGCAGTAAGGAAACTTTGTTAAAGTTATATTTGCATAAATTGTGCAAGTAAGACTGAGTAATAGTACTTGCATGAATTGTACAACAAATTAAATTATATGGTAATGAAATAAAGTAATGAACTGGTATAAATTATACGTGTATAATTGCTCTAGTCATTAACATTTTGAAGCGTGTGTATTGATTCCTTGGTAGCGAATCTACTGTTAGATAACAAGCAATCTTTCAATTTCTCAACAAATTTTTCCCCTGAGGACGGCACACATTAGTTGAAACATCGAATCTCGCCACCTTTACATAATTGTATAAACATGAAAAAATGTTGACCGGCATATACGTGTATATCTAAAACCCCAATACATTTTCTTAATGTTGTCTTATTAAATTGAAAAACCGTCGCACGTAACATAATTAATTTGCGGCGGTGCGATTATTTAGCCTCAATAAATTTCTTCGAACCCGCAGTCTTTCAGTCTTTAGTCACTTAAAACTTTCCGTAGTTAACCGATTAAGCGCCAGCTGATCGCTTCTAAGTAATCCTTCGGGTGTAAAGCGCGTCAGCATCAGTGGCAATTACGAATCAATTAGCGCGAGGACACTTTTTTCGCGCAAAAACGCGTAAACTCTGCTGATCTCATTGTCGCAGTCGGAATTGCGCAATGGACCGCGCCGATTCGAGCTTTTTCGATCGTCAGCATTGCGCCACGTGTCTTGGCATCGAAGTAGACGCTAAGGAATTCGCCGAGCTTGTCGTTTAACCCTTTGCACTCCACTGCCTTCTCTGAGGGGACACGAAAATGCGCAATAAATTAACCGCGTTATATAGAAAGCTTCTGGATAGTGGATGTTTCTTATACAATGCGATTTTATATAAAGCGTAACGTATTAACCGTGTTTTACGGGGGTCGACTGTGCAATGGAATTTTATCTATGCATAAGTTATGAAACATATTATATAGGAATCTGTTGTATGATAGAATCTCATACAATGCGTATTGTATTAACCGTATTATGTGGATTTTTCTTATACAACGCGATTTTATACAAAGCGTAATATATTAACCGCGTTATACGGGGGTCTAATGTGCAGTGGAATTTTACGTATGCATAAGTTATGAAACATATTATACAGGAATCTGTTGTATGATAGAATCTCATACAATGCGTAATGTATTAACCGTATTATGTGGATTTTTCTTATACAACGCGATTTTATACAAAGCGTAATATATTAACCGCGTTATACGGGGGTCTACTGTGCAGTGGAATTTTATGTATGCATAAGTTATGAAACATATTATACAGGAATCTGTTGTATGATAGAATCTCATACAATGCGTATTGTATTAACCGTATTATGTGGATTTTTCTTATACAACGCGATTTTATACAAACCGTAACGTATTAACCGTGTTTTACGGGGGTCGACTGTGCAATGGAATTTTATGTATGCATAAGTTATGAAACATATTATACAGGAATCTGTTGTATGGTAGAATCTCATACAACGCGGTTTCATGCAATGCTTACCGTATTAACGGCATTATAATTGAGTATCTACTGTACGGTGGAATTTCATAGAATGCATAAGTTATCAAACGCATTATACAGGAACCTGTTGTATGATAGAATCTCGTATAATGCAATTTCATACAATGCGTAATGTATTAACCGCGTTATATAGGAGTCTCCTGTGCGATGGAATCTTATACAATGGATAATCTATGAAACGCATTATAGAGAAATCTGCTGTATAGCAGAATCTCATACAATGCGTAACATATTAATCGCGTTATACAGAAGTTTTCTGTACAGTGGAATCTTATACAATGTGATTTCATACAAAGCGTACCGTATTAACCACCTTTAGTCAGTATGCGACCACAGTTGGACCCCTATGTTTCTATATTCTGAGCAGTGGTTTAAGTCTTTTATATAAAAATGGTCAGCTAGAATCGAAGTAGTAGACGTATGGCACACATTCGGGGTCCTGAAATTTGTTGAGTCCTTATAATTAATACTTTCCTTCTAAAACAACTGGATATGTCGATCTTGAGGACACTACCTCCATCGATTCCACCGGAAACTTCCACTTGTATTCATGTTTGACGAGCTTTTAAGGGCTCGTTGGGTTGTGTGAGGGTACTTTCCTTCAAAAACTTTACTTCGATTGTTATTACGCGAAATTCTGTACCGTATGCAACTAAATGCATTTGTGATTGTCTCTGTTATTATTATTATCGACAACACTGACTAATTAGCTCTCTGTTCATTAATTTCGTGATACGATGATATACTAAATAATAAGAAAAAAACTTTATACCACCACTGTGTACTGGTTCACTTTTTGTTTGTTCCGTGCATTAAAATACGTATACAAATTTACGCATATAAATGTTATGCGTATAAAAAAACAATTTTCACATATTTTATACC
The DNA here is from genome assembly GCA_033815515.1 of Cryptocheilus praepositus. Lineage (NCBI taxonomy): Eukaryota > Metazoa > Arthropoda > Insecta > Hymenoptera > Pompilidae > Cryptocheilus > Cryptocheilus praepositus. The sequence continues at coordinate 1,045,928 of JAWWQZ010000141.1, read as the reverse complement.
GCATTCATTTCATTACCCCTTTCTCGTAAAGCTGACACCAAATCTAAAAATACCAACGTCCCGTTTCGCGAACAAAAATATATCGACAACACTGACTAATTAGTTCTCTGTTCATTAATTTCGTGATACGATGATATACTAAATAATAAGAAAAAAACTTTATACCACCACTGTGTACTGGTTCACTTTTTGTTTGTTCCGTGCATTGAAATACGTATACAAATTTACGCATATAAATTTTATGCGTATAAAAAACCAATTTTCACATATTTTATACCGCATTCATTTCATTACCCCTTTCTCGTAAAACTGACACCAAATCTAAAAATACCAACGTCCCGTTTCGCGAACAAAAATATTTCGATAATTCCAACAATTTCTTCGTCACCCTTGACCGTATCTACGAGGGCAGTCCAATAAGTACTTAGCCTACAAAAGAAAAACGAAAATTTTAGAAAATTGACGATTTATTTTTCAACATAGTCTCCTTTTAACTCGATACACTTGATCCAGCGATGCTCCAACTTCTTCAACCCGTCTGAAAAATACGTTTTCTGGAGACCTGCAAAGTAGGCCTCCGTGGCGGCGATAACCTCCTCATTCGACTCAAATTTCTGCCCAGCGAGTGACTTTTTCAAGTTTGGGAAGAAAAAGAAGTGACACGGGGCCAAATCTGGAGAATACGGTGGATGGGGCAGCTGTTCGTAGCCTAATTCAACCAATTTGGCTGTAGCTTGGGCAGATGTGTGAGCCGGTGTGTTATCGTGGTGAAAGAGCATTTTTTTCTTCGCCAAATGGGGCCGTTTTTTCCTTAATTCGGCGTCGAATCGGCTCAATAATTCGGCATAGTACAGCCCTGTGACTGTTTTGCCCTTCTCCAGGTAGTCGATGTAGATCACACCTTGTGAATCCCAGAAAACGGTGGCCATCACCTTTCCGTCTTCGCTTTCTTCGGAGCACATTCGCCGGGCGCAGTCCACTGTTTCGACTGTTCCTTGGTCTCTGGTCTGTACCAGTGGATCCACGTTTCGTCGACAGTCACAAAACGACGTAGAAACTTTTTCGGATTGCGCTTAAGCAGTGTCAAACACTGCTCTGAAGTGGTCTCACGGATGCGCTTGTTATCCGGAATGAGCAAACGCGGCACCCATCGAGCAGAAAGCTTTCTCATGCCCAATATTTCATGCAGGATATGCCCAGATTTCATCGCTGGATCAAGTGTATCGAGTTAAATGAAAAATAAATCGTAAATTTTCCAAAATTTTCGTTTTTATTTTGTAGGCTAAGTACTTATCGGACTGCCCTCGTATAAAAAAAATCGTGCTTCACCTGACTAACCTCAATCGCTCCGCATGCGTTTTCGCACGTAGCAGGAGGTCAGGAAAGTTGAGCAGGGTGGTTTTCGCTGCAAGGGAAGGAGCGGGGGTGGGGCAAGATGAAATTCGACGCCAGTTTTTCTGCAAATCGATCCATCGTATATTAAATATCATAACGTTTGACACGACGACTGATATAAATTAACAATATGCACGAAAGATCCTGTGCACGCTGAACGTTACATTTCGGCACGGTAGTTATCGTCGTACGGGCGCTTAGCTGCTCCTCACGTTTGCTGAAAGTGCAAAGCAAGACGGCGCATAACATTGTGGGAAGGGTGGCTTTTCATTTTTTTTCTCTATCGCGTGTGCTATTTCATGAGAACACAATATTGAGGTATTCGGCGACAATGTTCAAATAATTTCTATTGTTTTGCGTAACGCGGTCCGTCTTTGCTACTAAGATTGTATGAGAACGCCGATTTTGTGATATTAATAGATATTATAAATATTATAAATATAAAGATAATAAGAATCCAGATTTTATGATATACGTCGAAGATGTCACTCATAATGTTTCACCATTGTAACAAAGTTTCTAAGATTTGTGTTGTGTGTTTTTTTCTGCGGCGTTCAAGTAAAAGCGTGTTTTTCGAATATTCGACGATAATAGTTTCCAGTGTTTTCTTTACGGGTGTTGTTCATAGTGTTGTTTAAATGATAACAAAACATTGAGATATCCGTCTTCGCTACAGTGTTTATGTAAAAATGCAGATTTGAGATGTTCGCCGATAGTGTGGGGTTCCGATTTTTTGTGTAACGTATCTTGTCTTTGCTATAGTTTATGTGAAAACGGACAATTTTTTGATGTTCGCCAACGTTTCCATTTAGTTGCGTTTTGAGTGCTGTTTTTCTGCAGTGTTTAAATAAAAGTGCAAATTTTGCGACGTTTATCAGCAATGTTTGAATTTCCAGCGTTTTTACAAATTATTTTCGATCGGAAATGCCACCTTCGGTGCAGATTTTTTTTTTTTTGTGTTCAGCAAGAACGTGAAGAGCCGCGCGCTATTCTCCGTCTGCGTCTATATCTACAATAACAATGGCGGATATTAATAATCACCGTGCGTCAGACGCAGTTTTTCGTAGACACATGTACATCGCTCTGCATGTCGATACAAAACAACTTTATCAAATTATCATCGGACAATAAAACCGCATAGCAGCACAGCCTATGTACTGTAAACGTATATCTAAACTTACAATTTTCGCGAGGCGAATGAATAAGGCACTGCGTGTATTCTGAGGCAAGAACAGTCGCAGCAATTAGTGCCTCTCGCATTACCTATACGCGCGTACGCACACACGCATGTAGGCACACGCGTGTGCATACGCGTGCACAAATGCCGACGGCGCTACGAATCGTGTACGGTAAATTGGTTCTTCGCTAGGTTCGATATATCTTACAAAATATGTACCTCGAATATTACAAAAAAATATGTGCATATATAGTTGAAGAGGACGTAGGCTTCGTTTTAACGAAAATCGTATCCCTAGTTTGTCGCCGCTCTGTACAGATTTGACCGGCTTCACAGATCCAAAATCCACGACTTCCGTGTTCGGTGAATTTGACAGAATACCCAGTGAGCAAGAACATTGCATTTTCTATGACGCTGCGTCTAAATCCGTTAACATCGCAAATTCTCCAACGTGTATATATATAAAAAAAATCAATTTGTCTCTTTACAAACGGTCGTAGAAAAATTTCTTTGTACTGTCGTTCTTCCGGAAATCCTTTCGGCTCTTGATTTTTGCTCAAACCCGTTTCCTCGAATACTTGCGAATCTGTCGTTACTCGAAGTGTACACTCGTATGTTCCCGTGTCATTCGTTTCGTCGTCATTCGGGAAGCGTGGACCGTCATTTTCTCGAGCGACAATAAGCGTCGCGGCACTGGCGGCTTATCCTGTTCACATCTGCCAACACATTACGCATTTTCATTCGGTTCCGCGCCGTTCTTATCGCGTTCCTCGTCCTGTTCGCTAGACGCCCGTTTCCTTTCAGTGTCAGTAGTCTAATTTGTAGTTATTGTCCTAAGTATAACATCGATATGCACGTGACCGTGCGCGCCGATGTGTGTGTACCCGATGGAACCCTTTTCCGCAAAGGACTAGCAAGCACGCGTCCAGATAGCATAGCATCCGGACGCCCTCATACTAACAAAGCTTAATCGATAAAACCCCTCCTGCTGCACGGGATTGTGCATCGTTTGCACTAGGAACAGATCGGCAGTTTCCACCAAAGAACACGACGATCGACCTCCGACGCGGCCCATCGACGCGACGAAGAAGCGCTGATGAAAGGGTGCCTTCGAGGAACTCATCGGCTCAAATCGAATCCCCACCTATGGGGGCTATTTCATATATATTCAATAAGCCTACGCGCGACATGCGTTCAATAGCGAGTCTACGCATGGCGCGTGTTCAATACTAACCCCACGCGAGGTATGCCTCCGATAGTACGCCCACGCAAGGCACGCCTGCGATAACAACCCACCTCTCAACATCGCCCCCATCGAACGCCCCGAACGCGCCCGTAAACCGTCCCGCAGTTGCGCGCATTTCCCCGTCGCCCGCCTACGCGTCTCTGTGCAGAAGTAAGCCTCGCGAACCTCTGGACGGCCAGTGCGTTTGCGAATAAATAAGAAAGACACACGCGCGTCCCAGGACCTGCAGTTTAATACTCGCCGGTGCCTCTACTAGTTACATGTATGTATAACAAGCGCGCCCCTGGGCACCCAGAACCCGCGCCTGGCAGCTCTCCGTCGCCAGTCTCGGCCTTTACAAGCGGTGTAGTTGATGCACGCGCGCCTGAGAATGCAAGGATAGAGAGATGTGCAATGAACGTCCATTAACGAGTACGCTAAACTCTATCAAGTATTCAACTCGAGGCTCCCTGCTGCGCCCCAGGCCCTGCAGTTTAATACTCGCCGATGTCGTCTACTAGTTACAAGTATGTATAACAAGAGCGCCCCTGGGTACCCAGGACCCGCGCCTGGCAGCTCTCCGTCGCCAGTCTCGGCCTTTACAAGCGGAGTAGTTGATGCGCGCGCGCCTGAGAATGCAATGAACGTCCATTAATGAGTACGCTAAACTCTATCAAGTGTTCGACTCGCGGCTGGAGGAAGAGGGGCCGAGACTCCTGTTGCGCCCCAGGACCTGCAGTTTAATACTCGCCGGTGCCTCTACTAGTTACATGTATGTATAACAAGCGCGCCCCTGGGCACCCAGAGCCCGCGCCTGGCAGCTCTCCGTCGCCAGCCTCGGCCTTTACAAGCGGAGTAGTTGATGCGCGCGCCTGAGAATGCAAGGATAGAGAGATGTGCAATGAACGTCCATTAACGAGTACGCTAAACTCTATCAAGTGTTCGACTCGTGGCCGGGGGAAGAGGAGCCGAGACCCCCTGCTGCGCTCCAGGCGCCGACCTGCGCGTCTTCCTGCCTCTGGCGTGAGGAAAGCACGCGCGTGCCACGTGCGTGTGCCACGCGCCGAACGATCGTTCGATCGCACCGCGTCGCCCGCTGCCGGCTGGCCTCTCACTTCTTGGCCTCCAGGATCTCTTGGATGCTGACGTAGGTGCCGGTGAGGAAGCCGAGGACGCCGAAGCTGATGATGGCCAGGTTCTTCCATAGCCTCCAGTTGAACTTGCCCAGCCCATTTTCCTGCTCCCAGACGGTCACCAGCTCGATCACGGACGGGAACATGAGACCGAGGGTGGACAAACAAACTGCGCCGACGAGGGAAATGAACGGGCCGAGGTTCGGGATCGCGATCGCGACTCCGACGGTGAAGATGACGATGGCGATGCGCACTGCGTATTCGGCCATGGTCTTGCGCGCACCGAAGTACTGCTTCAGGTTCTTCCAGATGATCTCCATGGGCACGTAGAACTGCAGGCCGTAGGTCAGGAATATGGCGATGGCGATCATCACCTTCGCGGACTGCGCGAGGATCTCGTCTTGCGGGGGGTTCAGGGTGATGGAGGCCATCGTGCTCTCGCCGTATTTCCAGTAGCCGAAGAAACCAACGGTGCTGTAGAGTAGCACGACGAAGAACATGCCGGTGTTCAGCACGCCGGGGCAGCCGATGAAGTGGGTGGGTGTCTTCATGTTGTTCTCAAGGGACATCACCTGGGAGGCAGAATGCATGGGTCAGAATGAGGGATTTTAAGGGGTTGAAAATGTTTCACTAGAATTTCATTACATTGCTGAAACATGCAGTTTCAACGATAATATGAAATTGGAGAGTTTCAATGGTAGAATTTTTGACTTTAGAATTTTCGACCGTAAGAGGGCTTTATATACCGTTCATATCCTTCGTTATCCTTTGTTATCATTATCGTATTATTCGCATAATGCCACAGTGACTACCGATGATCGGAGTTTTACTTTTTTTATTTATCGGCGTTTAAAATTCGGACGCAATACATTCTATAATTTTGTAAGTGTAATTAATTAATATTAACCATAGTTCAACATTTTGGTCTTTAATCCTTCACGTTATTATAGTCTTGCACAATTCACGCGTGTTGTGTTATGTTTAATTGCAACGCGGTTGTAGTATGAATAATTTTGCTGGGGGCAAAAGGAGCAGAATACATGTGGCACTTAACGTGTTGAACGCGTAATCTAGTAGTGAATGATGTGAAGCGAAAATTTGGAGATCGGAAGCTGACGTAGCAATTGGCACTTAACTGAGAGGCGGAAAACATGGTGTTAGGTACGGGAACAGAGTGGGTAGGGATTATTTCTTTGTGCGGCGGGAGGGTCAGCGGAGAATGTAATGAATGGTTTTAATTGGATAATGAAGGATTATGTAAAGCCGTCTCACGGTTGAAAATGTTTGACTTTAGAATTTTATTGTTGAGAGTATCTACACGTTTACACGGCCCTGAAATATGTAGAGAGTTCAGTAATAAAGTGTTTGACTTTAGAATTTTATTGTTTAAAATATCTGTATGTCTACATGGCCCGAAAATATATAGAGTGTTTCAACAATAAAATGTTTAATTTTAGAATTTTATTGTTGAATCTATCTACATGTCTACATAGCCCCGAAACATATAGTGAGTTTCTACAATAAAATTCCAGAGTCAAACATTTTCAGTTGTAAGAATGCTTCACTTGATCTTTCATTATCAAATGAAAATCGTAATAAGGTTGATGCTAAACGCGCAATTACTAATGAACAATGCAACTGTAAGAGAATGGGACGAACGCCTGGCGTTAGGTGTGCCCAGTGCTGTTGCTATGCGAAGCAAAAATTCGTAGATTGGAAGTCAGCGTTGCAATAGTACGAGACCAAAACGATAATCCGTTCCGGAAAACAAAAGGAAACTGACACAAAAAGAAAGGAATAACAAAGTGCTATGCATCAGCACGAATAAATATCATACATTTTGCTCCAATAAATACGCCATTACCATCTGGAGGAACTTTTACGTGCAATCATCTTTTCACTTTGTTCGTTAATGCGTATAAATATATATTCCCCTCCCACAACCGAGGTATTAGCATCTGGAGACACAGAATACGTGGAAGAACGTTTTGTGTCAAAGCTTGCTTTCTCGCGTCTGTTAATACGAATAAACATATTCCTCACACACAACTCAGGCATTAGCATCTGCAGAAACAGCATACGTGAAAAAACGAGGTTTTTGGTGCACACTATTACAACAATTTGCGCTGTACACTATTACAACAATATCAGTCGTTCGGTAGTTACTTAAGATGCAATTGACTCAAATGTTTGAAACTGCCACAAAAAGAAAGAAATAACAAAGTGCTATGCATCAGCACGAATAAATATCATACATCCTGCTCCCACAAATGCGACATTAGTATCTGGAGGAACTTTTACGTGCAATCATCTTTTCACTTTGTTCGTTAATGCGTATAAATATATATTCCCCTCCCATAACCGAGGTATTAGCATCTGGAGACACAGAATATGTGGAAGAACGTTTTGTGTCAAAGCTTGCTTTCTCGCGTCTGTTAATACGAATAAACATATTCCTCTCACACAACTCAGGCATCAACATCTGTAGAGGCAGCGTACGTGAAGAAACGAGGTTTTTGGTGCAGACTATTACAACAATTTGCGCTGTACACTATTACAACAATATCAGTCGTTCGGTAGTTACTTAAGATGCAATTGACTCAAATGTTTGAAACTGCCACAAAAAGAAAGAAATAACAAAGTGCTATGCATCAGCACGAATAAATATCATACATTCCGCTCCCACAAATGCGACATTAGTATCTGGAGAAAGTTTTACGTGCAAGCATCTTTTTAGTTCGTTCGTTAATACGTATAAATATATATTCCCCTCACACAACCGAGGTATTAGCATCTGGAGACACAGCATACGTGGAAGAACGTTTTGTGTCAAAGCTTGCTTTCTTGCGTCTGTTAATACGAATAAACATATTCCTCTCACACAACTCAGGCATTAGCATCTGCAGAAACAGCGTACGTGAAAAAACGAGGTTTTTGGTGCACACTATTACAACAATTTGCGCTGTACACTATTACAACAATATCAGTCGTTCGGTTACTTAAGATTCAATTGACTCAAATGTTTATTGTGTGTACACATTCATTACGACGCGCCGGTTATAAATTCAGCCTGACAGAACGGCGTATGTTAACGTACGCCGCGAATTTTTCCACGCCACACGATCGCAGGTACGGGCGACGATCGTCTTTCTCTTTATCGCGAGCACGTTTATGCTCGTTGAGGCGAAATTAGATACGTGGCGGCGGAATAATGCGCGGAACGTGCACAAAGCTATTTTCGCTGGCCTCGGCGGCAAACTGATTGTTCGATGTCTGACACGTCCTCTGCGAACTTTCGAACATTTGCGTCGCGCTACTTGAATAATCAGCCGTCGTGCCTGCGATCCTTCTGTGTACGTCGTATGCAGAAAGAAACGCACTGTTTTTCGATTTGTTTATGTCGCAACGCGTATGTCAAGGTTGTGTCAAGCGTAGGGAAATTTTTGTTTGCGAAGCAGAACGTGTCGAATGTAAAAAACGAATTTGTATTAACACTTTGACTGCCGTGCGTATTTTCCTGTATGCGCGGTTCCAATATTAATTGCTTTTACAAGATTGCAAATAGGCTTCATTGCCAATTTGTTGCATTTATAGTAAAATCTTTCGCGCCGTTCACCGCGTATTTTGCTATGCTAGAATCGCGATGCGATGAAATACTGCCGAGTATAATTAAATCGTGAAAAATAAAGATAACGCAGAGTTTTTAGGAGCCAAAGTATTGAAGCACCGTTTCAATATCTATTGCTTTTACATGATTGCAAATAGGCTTCGTTGCGAATTTTTTGCATTTTTAGTAAAATCTTTTGCGCCGGTCACCGCGCACTTTGCTACGTTCGAACCGCGATCCGATGAAATACTGCAGAGTATGTTTAAATCGTGTAAAATGAAGATAACACAGAGTTGTTAGAAGCCGAAGTATTGAAGCACCGTTCCGATATCAATTACTTTTACAAGGTTGCAAATAGGGTTCATTGCGAATTTTTTGCATTCTTTATGTAAAATCTTTTGCACCGGTTACCGCGTATTTTGCTATGTTAGAACTGCGATGCGATGAAATACTGCAGAGTATGTTTAAATCGTGCAAAATGAAGATAACACAGAGTTGTTAGAAGTCGAAGTATTGAAGCACCGTTCCGATATCAATTGCTTTTACATGATTGCAAATAGGCTTCGTTGCGAATTTGTTGCATTTATAGTAAAATCTTTCGCGCCGTTCACCGCGTATTTTGCTATGCTAGAATCGCGATGCGATGAAATACTGCCGAGTATAATTAAATCGTGCAAAATGAAGATAACACAGAGTTGTTAGAAGCCGAAGTATTGAAGCACCGTTCCGATATCAATTGCTTTTACAAGATTGCAAATAGGCTTCATTACGAATTTTTTGCATTTTTAGTAAAATCTTTTGCGCCGGTCACCGCGTATTTTGCTATGTTAGAACCGCGATACGATGAAATACTGCAGAGTATGTTTAAATCGTGCAAAATGAAGATAACACAGAGTTGTTAGAAGCCGAAGTATTGAAGCACCGTTCCGATATCAATTACTTTTACAAGGTTGCAAATAGGGTTCATTGCGAATTTTTCGCATTTTTAGTAAAATCTTTTGCGCCGTCCACCGCGTATTTTGCTATGTTAGAACCGCGATCCGATGAAATACTGCCGAGTATAATTAAATCATGAAAAATAAAGATAACGCAGAGTTTTTAGGAGCCAAAGTATTGAAGCACCGTTTCAATGTCTATTGCTTTTACATGATTGCAAATAGGCTTCATTGCCAATTTGTTGCATTTATAGTAAAATCTTTCGTGCCGTTCACCGCGTATTTTGCTATGTTAGAACCGCGATGCGATGAAATACTGCAGAGTATGATTAAATCGTGAAAATTAAAGTACGCAGAGTTGTTTGAAGCCAAAGTATTGAAGCACCGTTCCGATATCAATTGCTTTTACAAGGTTGCAAATAGGCTTCATTGCGAATTTTTTGCATTTTTAGTAAAATCTTTTGCGCCGGTCACCGCGTATTTTGCTATGTTAGAACCGCGATGCGATGAAATACTGCAGAGTATGTTTAAATCGTGCAAAATGAAGATAACACAGAGTTGTTAGAAGTCGAAGTATTGAAGCACCGTTCCGATATCAATTGCTTTTACAAGGTTACAAATAGGCTTCATTGCGAATTTGTTGCATTTATAGTAAAATCTTTTGCGCCGTCCACCGCGTATTTTGCTATGTTAGAACCGCGATGCGATGAAATACTGCAGAGTATGATTAAATCGTGCAAAATGAAGATAACACAGAGTCGTTAGAAGCCGAAGTATTGAAGCACCGTTCCGATATCAATTGCTTTTACAAGATTGCAAATAGGCTTCATTGCCAATTTTTTGCATTTTTAGTAAAATCTTTTGCGCCGGTCACCGCGCACTTTGCTACGTTCGAACCGCGATCCGATGAAATACTGCAGAGTATTATTAAATCGTGAAAATTAAAGTACGCAGAGTTGTTGGAAGCCAAAGTATTGAAGCACCGTTCCGATATCAATTGCTTTTACAAGATTGCAAATAGGGTTCATTGCGAATTTTTCGCATTTTTAGTAAAATCTTTTGCGCCGTCCACCGCGTATTTTGCTATGTTAGAACCGCGATGCGATGAAATACTGCAGAGTATGATTAAATCGTGCAAAATGAAGATAACACAGAGTTGTTAGAAGCCGAAGTATTGAAGCACCGTTCCGATATCAATTACTTTTACAAGGTTGCAAATAGGGTTCATTGCGAATTTTTTGCATTCTTTATGTAAAATCTTTTGCACCGGTTACCAGTTGACTGCCGTGCGTATTTTCCTGTATTAGAATGGCGATGCTATGAAATACTACAGCGTTTGATTGAATTATGCAAAATGTAAATAATGTGCAGGTATTGGAGACCAAAGGATCGCATCACTATTCTGACAATATCTGCATTTATAAAATAATTATTGCTACCCATTGCAAATATTTTGGACCTTCAGTAAAATCTCTTGCGTCGGTTTGATTGAATTATGCAAAATGTAAATAATATGCAGGTATTGGAGACCAAAGGATCGCATCACTATTCTAACAATAACTACATTTATAAAATAATTATTGCTACCCATTGCAAATATTTTGGATCTTGAGTAAAATCTCTTGCGTCGGTCATCGGTGACCATCATGGCAGTCAAAATGTTAACACCTAAATGACCGCTCATGAGATTTCTCGGGTTTCAATGCTGAGACGTAAAAGACCGGCAACGAAATTTCTCGTTTTTATCTCTTTTCTCTGGAAATGATCTATTCTAATAGTAGTTGCTAAGTGTTACAAAATATTCTGAGGAATTCACATGCTGCATCCCCATAATAATTTCGATTTAAAGAGAATAATGATCCCTTGGTCAATGTCTAGAAAGAACACTAATTTGTGCAACGACGTGATGGATAAAGAAAGACAGAACCATAAATCTAGAAGCTTTTCAAGGCAATTCTGGATCGTACGTATTGCAATACGTACGAAATTCACGTATTTGTTTTTCATTTCCGAACGAGAAAATCGCCGGTGTTAGAGTAAGCCTACGGGAAATAATATGCGGTCATTTAAGTGTTAGGTGGAAAGTTGGAAACGGTGAACGGGATTTTATCCGACGTTTCAGTGCAAGGTGCACGCTTTCTTCAGAGGAATGCAAAAAGTAATTAATGTTAGTTGCGATTGTTCATTATGTGCAGGTAATTATGAAGAGGGCGGGTATCTAGTGCTGAAACGTCGGATGAAATCTGTGGAATGTGATCGAAGTAAATGTAATGCGATAAGTCAGCGATGTACGAGTGTAATAAGTAATGTGGTGTGTGTTAGGTGAATAAATGAAAGAGATAGATAGGCAAACGAAGGATTAATTAGGATCTTCGATTATCAATGGGGCGTTATAGATAACTAGGTTGATTGATGATTGTGTTGTGTGTGAGAGATTGTCAGTGGGTCTGTTGCCAGGCTGCATGGATACAAGTTTTTAAAGAGATCAGTGGAGGAAGCGAACTGTGAAGAATTTAAAGAGTGAAGTCCGACTGAATAGGTAGTTAAAGAGTATTTGGCCTTAACGAGGATGATTTTTGTATTATTATCACGTTTTGAATCAATTTTATCCTATAGTGAAGTGATCAGTAATCAATGGAATGCAATAAGTAACAAATGGTACGGACATTTACTTATAAAGAAGACACGTACTTAGTGTCGAACGATCGGAAGACATTTGTTTCCGTATTTCTGACTTTCTAATTAACTCAAATCCTTTCGAATATCAGTGACCGGCATATGGCAAGAATACTGTAAATTTTCATACATTCTTATTCTACCGGATCTATCTTGCTTGCAAAGTCAACCTTTTTCGATAGTATCGACAAATCATTTTTCCTACATTTATACTCTATCGAATTTACCTTGCTTGGAAAATCAACTTTTTTCGATAATGTCAGCAATCCATTTTCCTACATTTCTATTGCACCCGATCTATTTTGTTTGCAAAATCAATATTTTCCGATAATGGCAGCAAATAATTTTTCCCGCATTCCTATCCTACCGGATATAATCTGTCTGCAAACTCAACCTTTTCCGATGATATCAGCAAATCATTTCTCCTACATTCCTATTCTACCGGGTTTACTTCGCTTGCAAAATCAACCTTTTTCCATAGTGTCAACCACTAAAGGCACAAACTCGCTTAATACTAAAAGTAGCGATACTTTACACGTACCTATTCTTACCATTCGACCCCTTATGAAATAAACGTTGACTTTCAAAAAGAAATTCCTAATTGATTAAACCGAGAAATTGAATAATCAGACGATATAAGAATTTACAGAAAGTCAAATGAACAAAAGAAATAACAATGAATGTACGATTTTAAAGTAAATTTTGAAAGGGGTCATTTGACCCTGCTTGGTACATTTAATGTTAACACTCTTTTTCCACCAGACACGCAGTCGCACGCGTTAACCCGAAACCCAGCAAATTTCGACACGTATCCCCTGAAACGAGGGCGTTCTAAAAATGAACGCGTGCGAACCGAAGACTTCGCTGAAGCGTGCAGAGGCGGGCACGCGTGCGTTAGAATTAAGAGACGCAATAATATTGCGAAATCTTTATTTTACAATAATACGTCCGATCTCTTCACAAATTGTTGACCGGTCACGAGTTAACTCATGTTTTCATGGCCAAACGTTGTTGACCGGTCACGAGTTAACTCGTGTTTGCATTTGCGTCGGCTATTTTAATTTTTGAAACGCAGGGCAATATAGAATATAGCAAAATTTTGTTCATTGTGGTCAATCCCGTCTGCTTTATTATAAAAAAGTATAGTTTTCTTGGTACTGAGGCTTTTATTACAATTCTAGTATTAGAAAGTGTCAAGAACGACGGAACGTGACGGTGAAGCATTTTTCAATCCATTATACGTGAATGCTTTATATAGTGGCCCGAGTGATTTTTAAATAAGTTGTAGTCATTTAGAAAATGATTATTGAAAATGAAATAACAAGGGCATAATCTAGCTCTTTAAAAAGAAAGTGCAACGAAACAAGATATATGTGGAAAACCTTTTGTCTACATCTACGCGTAAATAACTGGTGTACAGTTAATCATACGAAAAAATATTAAAAGTTACATAAAATTGATGTCCAAAGTTCAATTTGAATTCATTATGCACGAACAAACTTTATTGAAGGTTATTTATATCGTTTTACTTCCATGTTCAATTACGAAATAATCACCGGTGACTTGAGACAGCCTTTGCCGAAAATTACCGGTCAACAATGTGTTAACAATTCTCCAGTGGAATGCCCAGGTTCCAGGGAATGCAACACTACCACCCCTTCATTCCCCTTCCCTTTTCCAAACAAAAATTCGTAGCAAAGGCCTCTCGTGACAGGTGCGCATCAGAACTATTTTGATTATGACTCATCGCAATCCGCACAAAAATGACTACTTCAGTGTCGGACAAACACCTAAGACCTCTTTGAATTTCGCCGCAAATTTATGTGGGATCTCAAATACAGGGTTCTCTAGTTGGCGAGGAAAGGAAAGGAAAGGTATCATAGGTGATGAGTTTGTTAAATTGTGTTATTTGGTTGCTTAGGGGTGAGTTGACGATAAGACGTAAAGACGAAACGACGAAAGATTAGGAAATAAGACGAAAGTGTTTTGATTGTATCGTTATTGTTAACTCTTTCGCTACTACGGGTGACTATAGTCACCCGTCGTGTATGGATGTTGTTTTCTGACGGGTGACTATAGTCAACATATAATTCAACAATATAATTAATATTTTTACATTAGACAACAAAATATATAATTATAACATAATACTGAGCGATCATTTTGTAGCGGGTGACTATAGTCACCCGTCGTGTATGGATGTTGTTTTCTGGCGGGTGACTGTAGTCAACATATAATTCAACGATATAATTAATATTTTTACATTACACAACCCATATATAATATGAAAGTGGTCTAAGTCATATATTTCTTGTTTCGAGATATTTAATGAATTGCATTTGAATAAATTAAAAAATATTTTTACATTATGCGACATTTTAATTTATAATTTTATTAGTCTTAATTAATGGAAATTTACTATGAATATGAAATTTTGTGTAAATTTTATACGATAATATTATTTTTAAAGATTGAATTGACTTAGACCATTTTTGAAAATTAACTGAATGTCCTATAAATGACTTAAAGCAATAAAGAACTTTGAGTTTTATTTGAAACAATAATTTAATTGAAATAATTCGTGAACATTTATTACATTTATTAATTATTTTTAAACAGTAATCCATTTTTATCATTATTTCGAGTATTTAAGATTCTTAAAATGTTCCTGAAAAACTGGAGGGATGTACGGTAGTAAACTCATAATATCTTTATGTTTTTCTTCCGATACTGGTCTAATAAAATTAAGTATTTAATTTAAGTTAGCTAAACACAATGAATATAAAATATTTAATAAAAGTTAGCTAGCTTAAATTAAACTAAACGTTTTTTCCTCTGGAACGCTTTAGTAATCATCACTTTAATAACTTAAGTATAACAGAATGTTTTTTCTTTCCTTAAAGAAAAATAAGAACTTATAAACCGGAATGAAGTTGTCGTTATTATTAAAATTTGATTGTCATTTATTTTATTATGTAGTTCAGAAACGCGTCAAAGAAGGCCACGTGCCATTTTCAAGTTATTTATATAATTTATTTAAATTTTTGACTTAGACCACTTTCATAATTAAAACTAAATGAATTCCATATAATGTTGAAATTACAACCACTGTCCATAATGGTTCATTTTTGACAATTTCGTAAAAATTACATTGAATAAATTTAGTTAAAAATAATGTGGTATGAAATAACTGATAAACTCATTTTTTTTTTATTTTGACTTAGACCACTTTCATAATTATGGGCACAATTATATATTTTGTTGTGTAATTTAAAAATATTAATTATATTGTTGAATTAAAAATACGTTCATGAGAAAATTATGAACACAAATAATTTTCCTTCTAAAAGTAATATCACAAAGTCGTTTTTGAGACAAAAGTCGTGGCCCCGAATGCGTGCGTTTAATGTTCCCAGTTTCGGCGAGGAACTTCGCGGCGAGACCCACCGTAGCGAAAGGGTTAATAAATATTATACTCTCCAGTTTCACGTAATAAATTCCTACATTTATTTTCCGCTAACACGTGTGTCGGTAGTGTGCAAATACTTACAACGCCGATGCCTTCAAGCGCGAAGATGGCCGTGCCGAAGAAGAGGGGCAGTTGGGCAAAACTCGAGAAATTCGGAACGTCGCTGATGCTCGGCAAGTCGCTGAAGATGTAGTAGAAGGTTATGCCCATCCCGGTGGCTATCAACGCATTGGCGACCATCGAGAAGGGGGCCAGGTACTTGAGATTCTTCACCAACGAGAAGGTCACGAGGAACGGCAGGAGCGCCGCCATGTAAATCCGGAGGTCCTGGTGACTCTGCGTGTAGTATTCGACGACCTCCTGGATGTTCGTCGATATGAAGACGATGTACACGCAACAACATCCGATTAGATCTATCACGAGGAACGTATTGATTGTCGCTCTGAAACGTTATTACAAGAATTAAAGCTCATTTTTCTCAAACTAAATTCTTTCAAATTATTTTTTTTTAAATAATGAAGTTTGCAAACAATTTTTTTTTAAATTACAAGAATTAAAGCTCATTTTTCTCAAACTAAATTCTTTCAAATTATTTTTTTTTAAATAATGAAGTTTGCATTTTTTTTTTAAACTAAATTCTTTCAAATTATTTTTTTTTAAATAATGAAGTTTGCAAACAATTTTTTTTTAAAATTAAACTTCATGGGAAAAAAGGTTTTTTAAATTAAATGTGTTTAAAGGTTAAAATTTTTTAAACTAAATTTGTTTGAAAATGTGTGCAATCGATGTGCAATACAAGTAGACTGTTTATTTTTAACGTCACTTTGCTGTAAATGTACTATACATTTGTAGAAAAAGATTCATCAAATCGACTATTCAGAAGTGTGTGCGATTGACTGATACAACGTGGAGTGTTTGTTTTTACCACCACTTTACTGTGAACGTACTACACATTTGTAGAAAAGGATTCATCAAATTGTCTATTCAGAAGTGTGCGCGATCGACTGATATAAATGAAGTGTTTATTTTTAACGCCACTTTGCCGCAAACGTACTGTACATTCGTAGAATAAGATTCATCAAGCCGACAATCCGGAAGCGCATGCCATCGACATGCACTCGACTGATACAACGTAGTGTTTATTCGCAACGTTACTTCCCTGTAAGTGTATAGTTCAAATGTACAGCACAGTAGAAACGTATAGCGCAGAATAGCACGCGTGCTTGCATCTGGCATGGATCAACTCTTTGTGACGTCGGTAATTAACGGCGTTGGTAATCGTTTAATTCCAGCGAGCGTTTTAACACTTTGACTGCCATGATAGTCACCGGCGACCGACGCAAGAAATTTTACTGAAGATCCAAAATATTCGCAATGGGTAGCAATAATTATTTTATAAATGCAGATATTGTTAGAATAGTGACGCGATCCTTTGGTCTCCAATACCTGCACATTATTTACATTTCGCATAATTCAGTCAAACGCTGTAGTATTTCACAGCATCGCCGTTCTAATACAGCAAAATATGCACGGCAGTATTTTGCTATGTTAGAACCGCAATGCGATTAAATACTGCAGAGTATGATTAAATCGTACAAATGTAGTTATTGTTAGAATAGTGATGCGATCCTTTGGTCTCCAATACCTGCACATTACTTACATTTTGCATAATTCAGTCAAACGCTATAGTATTTCACAGTATCGCCGTTCTAATACAGCAAAATACGCACGGCAGTATTTTGCTATGTTAGAACCGCAATGCGATTAAATACTGCAGAGTATGATTAAATCGTACAAATGCAGTTATTGTTAGAATAGTGATGCGATCCTTTGGTCTCCAATACCTGCATATTATTCACATTTTGCATAATTCAGTCAAACGCCGTAGTATTTCACAGTATCGCCGTTCTAATACAGCAAAATACGCACGGCAGTATTTTGCTATGTTAGAACCGCAATGCGATTAAATACTGCAGAGTATGATTAAATCGTAAAAATGCAGTTATTGTTAGAATAGTGATTATTTTATAAATGCAGTTGTTATTAGAATAATGATGCGATCCTTTGGTCTCCAATACCTGCACATTATTCACATTTTGCATAATTCAGTCAAACGCCGTAGTATTTCACAGCATCGCCGTTCTAATACAGCAAAATACGCACGGCAGTATTTTGCTATGTTAGAACCGCAATGCGATTAAATACTGCAGAGTATGATTAAATCGTACAAATGCAGTTATTGTTAGAATAGTGATGCGATCCTTTGGTCTCCAATACCTGCACATTATTCACATTTTGCATAATTCAGTCAAACGCTATAGTATTTCACAGTATCGCCGTTCTAATACAGCAAAATACGCACGGCAGTATTTTGCTATGTTAGAACCGCAATGCGATTAAATACTGCAGAGTATGATTAAATCGTACAAATGCAGTTATTGTTAGAATAGTGATGCGATCCTTTGGTCTCCAATACCTGCACATTATGTACATTTTGCATAATTCAGTCAAACGCTATAGTATTTCACAGCATCGCCATTCTAATACAGCAAAATACGCACGGCAGTATTTTGCTATGTTAGAACCGCAATGTGATTAAATACTGCAGAGTATGATTAAATCGTACAAATGCAGTTATTGTTAGAATAGTGATGCGATCCTTTGGTCTCCAATACCTGCACATTATGTACATTTTGCATAATTCGGTCAAACGCTGTAGTATTTCACAGCATCGCCGTTCTAATACAGCAAAATACGCACGGCAGTATTTTGCTATGTTAGAACCGCAATGCGATTAAATACTGCAGAGTATGATTAAATCGTACAAATGCAGTTATTGTTAGAATAGTGATGCGATCCTTTGGTCTCCAATACCTGCACATTATTTACATTTTGCATAATTCAGTCAAACGCCGTAGTATTTTATAGCATCGCCGTTCTAATACAGTAAAATACGCACGGTAGTATTTTGCTATGTTAGAACCGCAATGCGATTAAATACTGCAGAGTATGATTAAATCATACAAATGCAGTTATTGTTAGAATAGTGATGCGATCCTTTGGTCTCCAATACCTGCACATTATGTACATTTTGCATAATTCAGTCAAACGCCGTAGTATTTCACAGCATCGCCGTTCTAATACAGCAAAATACGCACGGCAGTATTTTGCTATGTTAGAACCGCAATGCGATTAAATACTGCAGAGTATGATTAAATCGTAAAAATGCAATTATTGTTAGAATACTGATGATTTTATAAATGCAGTTGTTATTAGAATAATGATTCGATCCTTTGGTCTGCAATACCTGCACATTATTTACATTTTACACAATTCAGTCAAACGCTGTAGTATTTGATAGCATCGCCGTTCTAATATAGCAAAATACGCTTGGCAGTCAAAGTGTTAAGCAGATCGGAATGAACGTGTGCTCCGTTTCAGTGTAGTCCGGTTACGTGTTGATTTAATCGCGTCGGCTTACGTATCGATTTAATCGCGTCTCCCGGCGCTGGCGATAATCGCGTAATAAGTAATGAGTAAATCTCCGATAACACGTGGCGCGCATGACAACATCGGCGTTCGTGAAAATTATCATACGCGCACAGCCGGTCAAGTTTAATGAGCCGTTTCATCGCTGCCCGCTAATCTCAGGCGACTCCAATCGCGGCGGCGGAAGTTCTTAACCCTTTGCACTCCCGGTCCTTGACTCTCACACAGAGATACTGCTTGTTGTTACTGAGAATGACGCGTGTAAACACGAAATTCCATCAAATAATTGCTTCCGTGACAGCAGATTTACGGGGGAAGGTGTTGACGTACATTTTCCGACGAAATGTGTGAGTGCGTGGTATTCGGTATTTGCAAATTAGAAGTTGGAAAGAAAGAAATTTCTTTGCTTGATTGTGCTGTACTTTTGGATAATACTGTGCTATGTGTTGCGTTGTGTACTCTTCTTGTCGGTTAACACGTTGACTGCCAAACATATTTTACTCTATTAGAACGGCGATGCTATGAAATACTACACCGTTCGACTGAATTATGCAAAATGTAAATAATGTGCAGATATTGAAGACCAAATGGTCGCAATCACTATTTTAATAACAACTGCATTTATAAAATAATAATTGCTACCCATTGCGAATATTTTGGATCTTCACTAAAATCTCTCGCGTCGGTCACCGGTGACAATCATGACAGTCAAAGTGTTAAAAAAATCAGAGTTGCTGGTAAAGAATAGCGACAGTTTCCGTAATTTTTCTCGTGAAATTCGGAAATTCATAAATACCGTGTTGAGATATTTGCGATCCGTGGCAAGTAAAAATAGTGAAGAAGATTAAATCAGTGCTCCAATTAAAATTTAGAAAGTTTCTGATCAATCAAGCGAGAGGTGAATTCCAGCGGCTAAGAGAATATTCTTAGAGAGCACTTTCGGACGATTGCCTGAACGGCAAATTGCGTGTTATCCGTTTCCAATAAAATGAGCCAGTCTCTATTGTATATTAAAAAAGAGAAATACTAAGCGAAAGACGATAAACAGCTTATTATTGCGGTAAATTCGTGACCACGAAATTCCCTGTATATTCGTCATAACAAATCAATGCCATCTCTTCACAATGAGTATATTTATTAAAAACATCTGTCCAATGAAGCCAATTACCATCGCGTCTCAACCCTTCCAATACCCAAAACATTGCAAAAGTGACAAACCCACTTCAATTTTCACTGAAGTCGCAACTGAACCCCTAACACCCCCTACTTTTTCCACCCGACGCTTACACCGGTTACAATACAAAGTACCTAGCCCAAGTTATATTTTCCTACTAAAAAGACCGAACTACGCACGACGCAAAAAAGTCTCTTCCAAAAAGATTCCCAGTTGAGCCCTCGAATTTCTCGCCGCTGACGCAACCGCCGTAAATCAGCGGTGCGCAATCTTATCGGCGAGCTTCTCGGAAGAAGCGAAACTGGGTCAGGCGGTGCGGTTTGCGAACGGAAAGGAAACTTACTTGGCTAGTCTGGCGTACTTCTGCACGCCCTCGGGTCCCACAAGGAAGGCGGCCTCGGCGACGTCCGCGAAGCCAAGGCTTGGCGTCTGCGTCCGCCTGCAAAGTTCGTGCGCGCACTTGACCAGAATGTGGACGCAGTAGGTGCAGATGGCGCCGATGAAGAAGGTGGCGAAGAGTCCGAAGGCGAGGCCCGCGTTTCGGAAGGCCATCGGCATCGCAAGAATTCCGGTGCCAAGGCTGCCTTTTAGCAGATGAATCAGCGTGTCGAGGTCCGACGTCGGATGGGCCAGCTTCCGGTGCTCGAAGGGGTCGTACAATGCGGCCTCCTCGTCGTTCTGACGCTCCACGAGAGGCAGCGTCGATCCGTTCGTGACCGTAATGGGCACGTCATTTTTCTCGCACTTGTATCTGTAAAACCGCTCGCGTTAGCGCCGAACGCAACGACAGGGCTGCTGGTGGTGAGTAAAACTTGTAGAAGGGCTAACATATACATGTATGGCGCGAGCGATGGCGGGCATACGTGTAGGTATGTATATATAAACATGAGAGGCGCGGGAGTGGAGGCGTGTGCGACGGCGTGTGCGGCGGAAATCTACGAGCTCGAGTTTTGCGGCCTGCCACGATCGTCGGGTCGCAGCGAAGGAGAGAGCTGTGAGAGACAGCAGGGGCGGAGAGGCGTAGACATTATGTATGCGGATGTACGAAGGGGGTTGTATTGTTAGACGTGACCGTGGCTGAGGGGACGGAGAGATGGGTGGCGAAGAGGGTGAGAGAAATGAGGGCTCGCTTGCCAGGCGAATCTGGGGGATGTGACGCTTATGGACTTGATGCCTGGAAGCAAGCGAGACAGGATGTCGTTCAAGACGAACGAAAGAGATGCTAGAGAATGCGGGCCGCAATGCAAGGCTTTATGAGCAAGGTAGATTCGAGTACATCCGAGTTCAGAGGCAAATGTAGGGGGTATTAAGGGATATTGTATGTAATTGGGACCTCTCCGTCATGTTGGTTCCGCGGATTTATACAGCAAGCCTAATTTTCCCTCGATCTCGCGTCGTCACCATCTCTCCGTCTGTCTGCGTACCCGTCGGTCCGTCGAGAATCTATCTCTCCTCTCCGTTAAAATCGACACGCCGCTCCCGTTGCAACAATACGTAGTCAAGCGGACCGCGCAATATAAAGCGGCTGTTCAAACACAAGGGTTCTAGGGGTGTGCGGGTGTCTGAGCGGTCGGGTCGGGATCCCGAAAGTTCTTGAGTCGGGTACCCGAAGCTGAGTCGGATTGGGTCGGGACCCTGGACAAATTCTGACGTTTGCGTACCCGTGAGTTTGAATCTGGATACGATAGAGAATGCGGGAATCCCTTATAAACCAGATATTAAAATATAAAATCTAATTGAAAAGCATGAAAAAGCATATCTGGTCTGAAACGAACGGCTTCCCAAGAAATTTGAATGTTCGTATACCCGCGAGTTTGAGTCTGACTATGCCACACAACATGGGAATTCCTCATAAATTAGAAAACCAAACTACCGAAGCCGATTGAAAAGTGATGAAAACGTCTTATATGTGGTTAGAAACCGCTGGGATCTTAAAAAGACCCTAATGTCCCTGTACCCTGAATATGCTACAGAACATGGAAGTGTCTTATGAATCAGAAGATCGAAGTATTAGAGCCAACTGAAAAATCTTCCCATCAGGATCCCGATCCACATTAACTTCCCGAAGCGTCCAGCAGTCGCGCACCCCAAGAATCTCGCGTCCAGACAATCGCCGCGCCACTCTTTCGTCCCGCAACGTCCGCGATCTCTTCGAAAAACGGTCCCGCGCGCGTGTAGTGTTTGGCAAGAAGAGAAAAAGTGTATGAAAATCGTAAAAAGGTAGGTGTGTAGGCATATAGGTACCCATTTAGGTGCGGTAGTTTCTCTCCTTAGTCGAGTGCGAAGCTTTCTGTAGAGAAAGCTCCGAATAGAGTCTGTGTGTGTCACGTGACACGTGACAAGATTTCACGCGCCGCGATCAGGCTTAGGAGGCAGCTGCAACCACCGCACTGCATCTCTGCGACGCCCAGCGCCACGACGCAGTACGACGACTAACAAAGCCTTCTTCGCTTTTTCTGACATATTGCGCCTCATCGAGCGGGATTAACACATAACGTCTTATGAGAATAAACTTTTCTTTCTTTCTCTTTCTTTTGCTTTTTTTTTTTACTCGCGCCGCCGACGGCCACGAGGCGTCGCGACGTCGATTATTCCGTCTGTCGGTCGGTCGCAAGGTGCGTCCCGTCGCAGTGCCGTCAGTTTTCGTCGTCGACATTGTCGTCGTCGTCGTCGCGTACGGTGTCCGAAGCGGTTTTGCGCAATCGCTTGCTTTTTTTGTTCTCATTTTTCGTTATTTGCAGAGAGCACTTTCATAGAGCCCGAATCTATGCCCGGAGTTTATACGCAAGTCTGGAATCATATAAATGCACATATTATACAGTAAAGACAGATTTCTTTAACGATTTAGGAACAGATCTATCTTCCGTCAACTTCGCCTTTCGTCTCGTTCGGGTGCATACCGCATGACCTCTACACGAAGCATTCTTGAACAAGCGACGAAGGAGCTTACGATGGTCCCCGACTGCTGCACCTTCTGGCCACGACTCTCGATCGCAAGAAACATCATTTCTACTTGCAGGCCCTCTTTGCAAGAACCCGCACGCGACATTCTTGCATTTCGCGTCGAAAAGTGCCAAACGCCACTTATGAGTACGCCTTCTGCCGTACGGCTCGCGAAATGTTAATGTTAATTTGCACTTTTGTCGGTTGTGCGTGGTTGCTAAGTTCGGAGGCATATCTTTGCTTTGATCCGCATCTCCGAGCTTTAATGCTCCCATTTCTTCACCTGGCATATGTAGTCAATTGCACACGCGTATTTTTATTTGTGAATATGACAAGCAGCAGAGGACAGAGTACGTTCGCAAAATTACATTTTATCAAATTTCAAAGGACCCGTTATATTTGCATAATTACACTTTTTCAAGTTTTGTACTCAACAATGCACTTTGCTTTGATCCGCATCTCCGAGCTTTAATGCTGCCATTTCTTCACCTGGCATATGTAGTCATTATTTGTGAATTGCACACGCGTATTTTTATTTGTTATATTTGAATATGACAAGCAGCAGAGGACATTTCTTCACCTGAGTACGTTCGCAAAATTACATTTTATCAAATTTCAAAGGACCCGTTATATTTGCATAATTACACTTTTTCAAGTTTTGTACTCAACAATGCACTTTGCTTTGATCCGCATCTCCGAGCTTTAATGCTGCCATTTCTTCACCTGGCATATGTAGTAAATTGCACATGTTTTTATTTGCGAATATGATAAGCAACAGAGGACAGAGTACGTTTGCAAAATTACATTTTATCAAATTTCAAAGGACCCGTTATATTTGCATAATTACACTTTTTCAAGTTTTGTACTCAACAATGCACTTTGCTTTGATCCGCATCTCCGAGCTTTAATGCTGCCATTTCTTCACCTGGCATATGTAGTAAATTGCACACGCGTTTTTTTATTTGCGAATATGATAAGCAGCAAAGGACAGAGTACGTTTGCAAAATTACATTTTATCAAATTTCAAAGGACCCGTTATATTTGCATAATTACACTTTTTCAAGTTTTGTAATCAACAATGCACTCTTTTGCCGCTTGTGCATGTTTGCTA
Organism: Cryptocheilus praepositus; assembly: GCA_033815515.1. Classification (NCBI taxonomy): domain Eukaryota; kingdom Metazoa; phylum Arthropoda; class Insecta; order Hymenoptera; family Pompilidae; genus Cryptocheilus; species Cryptocheilus praepositus. Next base: position 1,021,594 of record JAWWQZ010000141.1, on the reverse strand, counting down.
AGTTCGAAGGCATATCTTTGCTTTGATCCGCATCTCCGAGCTTTAATGCTGCCATTTCTTCACCTGGCATATGTAGTCAATTGCACACGCGTGTTTTTATTTGCGAATATGACAACCAGCAGAGGACAGAGTACGTTTGCAAAATTACATTTTATCAAGTTTCAAAGGACCCGTTATATTTGCATAACTACACTTTTCAAGTTTTGTACTCAACAATGCACTTGTTTTGTTGCCTTTAAAATGGTACGTATTCAATTTCTATGCAAAGTATAAGCTACAAGACGACGCGATGGACCCCGACATTTCCATACTTGCATTTTATCGAGTCTCGTACTCAAATGCATCGCATCACGGAAACTTCCTTATAAACCCGCGTGGCAGAGTCAATGAAGCCGTGGGAAAACGGGAAAATCAGCGGATGCGTTTATCAGGCGTCGGGCATATATCATCTGAATGCGGAAGAGACGAGATCCGCGAGCGCGACGTTTATTATCTCCGCTGAAAACGTGCGTCACAACTGTGCGGATTGGCACCGATTTCATCGGCCTGTTGCGTCAGCGTTTGTATCGCGTCGATTTCGGCGACAACGAGCATTCCACTTGGCAGGACGACAGACGGCCAGCCGATCGGAAAAATTACATGAATCAGCCTCTGCGCGAGTGGCGATTGACGCGCGATAAACAGATTGACAGATTGGCCCGAATGTGCGCCGATTTAACGCGTCGACGCGTGCGAAATCCCCGGATTTACCCTTGACGCGTTATTAAAAAGAAAATTTGCGCGTACAAAAAAAATGCTCGAACATTTGTTCCGTTAATCTCTGTGTGCACAGTGTCACGTGTGTGTATGTTTGAAGTCTTTAAATTATTATTTGCGCTGACACTACCACTAAAAAGTGCACTGATAATATTTGTGTGGAAATACGAAAATAAATGCGAATTAAATTAATATAACATTTGATTATTATTTAAAATATTATTATTCATTTGAATAATGTCTCGGTCACCCGCTCGAAAGTATGAAAGTATTTATTAAAAAAACCGTGTTTGTAGAGGTCGGTCCTCATGCGCCATGGACAGCGCGACATTATATAAGATATTTCTGAACCATTACAAGTAAAGACAGCGAAAAAAAATTAAACCTCTGTCCCATTTAAAATTTAGAAAGTTTCTGGTCAATCAACCGAGCGCTGAATTTCAGCGACTGCGAGAACATCTTTCTATGTCACATTCAAAACATACGCTAAAGCACAAATTATACATCATCCGTGCATGTGGAAATAAGTGAGACTTACTATCGCGATACTTGTCCAATTGTCGAATAATAATAAGTTAATATTGAATAACTATACATTTTCATAAAATCGTTTATACCGAGTAAAATGGTAGGTATTGAAAACTTGTGCAAAGTATAATTTGATCAGAGTAATTATTTCCGAAACTGTACCCGTTATGTTTGCATAGCTACATTTTTCCAAATTTCAAACTCGGCAATGCATTTGTTTGTTACTGCCTTCAGAATGATACGTATTAAAGTTTTATGCGAAGTACAGTAAAACCTGTTTTTGTGCGGTTCTTTTTTACGCGATTTTGTTTTTGTGCGATTGGTTTTGTGCGATTTTATTTTTATGCAATTTTTTTTGTGCAATTTATTTTTATGCGGTATATGAATCTTAGCGGCGTTAGCACCAGTTTAATGTTTCCTATCAATGTACATATGTGCCCATAATTATGAAAGTGGGCTAAGTCAAAATTAAAAAAAAATGAGTTTATCAGTTATTTCATACCACATTATTTTTAACTAAATTTATTCAATGTAATTTTTACGAAATTGTCAAAAATGAACCATTAGATAGTGGTTGTAATTTCAACATTATATGGAATTCATTTAGTTTTAATTATGAAAGTGGTCTAAGTAAAAAATTTAAATAAATTATATAAACAACTTGAAAATGGCACGTGGCCTTCTTTGACGCGTTTCTGAACTACATAATAAAATAAATGACAATCAAATTTTAATAATAACGACAACTTCATTACTAGAAGAATCAATAACAAGAAGAGTAAAAAATACCGCGGGTGAATCTGTCTCTTGGCTACAAATTCAATGGATGAGATTCTTGAAAAATGAACCTTATAAAATGTTCTATAAAACATCTTTAGATGATTCTAAATTTCACGTTTTGGATCTTTCACCTAAAAAAGGAAGACCAAAAATATACGGAAATATTAAATTACTTCCATTATACACCACCATTAGACGAGTATCGGAAGAAAAACATAAAGATATTATGAGTTTACTACCGTACATCCCTCCAGTTTTTCAGGAACATTTTAAGAATCTTAAATACTCGAAATAATGATAAAAATGGATTACTGTTTAAAAATAATTAATAAATGTAATAAATATTCACGAATTATTTCAATCAAATTATTGTTTCAAATAAAACTCAAAGTTCTTTATTGCTTTAAGTCATTTATAGGACATTCAGTTAATTTTGAAAATGGTCTAAGTCAATTCAATCTTTAAAAATAATATTATCGTATAAAATTCACACAAAATTTCATATTCATAGTAAATTTCCATTAATTAAGACTAATAAAATTATAAATTAAAATGTCGCATAATGTAAAAATATTTTTTAATTTATTCAAATGCAATTCATTAAATATCTCGAAACAAGAAATATATGACTTAGACCACTTTCATAATTATGGGCACATATATGGTACATGTTGTGGACGAAATATGTGAATGTGTAATTAATCGAAACGTTACCGAAAACGCGTCAACGTTATTATTTGAAATTAGTGCGCTCGCACATAACATCGGGGGAGAAGGCTTTGATTCTTTCGGCTATAATGACCTGGACGAGATGATTGAGGACCAAACTGTCGATGATAGTGACATTATCAATAGCTTGATAGATTATGAAAAACGACAAGAAGGACCGGAATCTATTACAGCAGATAAAATATATGCAGGGATCCAGATTTCGAAAAAATTGGAGACGCATTTTCTTAAAATAGGTACCAAAGCGAAAAGACGCTTAAAATTCCAAAAAGAACTGAGATCATGCATGTCTCACTATTGTGACGTTTACAAGCAATTGACCAGTCGATCGTCGTCACAAAAACTGATCACTGAGTTTATGGTACCAAAAAACAAATCAATTGAAATCCTATCTTCAAGCGACGAAAGCGATTTTCAACTAATTCATCAGAAGAAGATGCGCGTTTTGGATTACGACGAGTAGCAGCAAACTATTCAATGTACAATTTGAAAACTTCTCCATGTATATGTACAATGAAGAATTAAATATTTTTACAATTTCTTCAGGTCTAATTTAATTATTTAATTTAATTGAAAGCATTCTCTCATCTATTTCATAAATCATTGATGTATTTTCTAACTCCGACTTTTTTTTATGCGGTCCCTATCTACCGCATAAAAAAAATTTTAGGTAGTATATCGTATAAAATTGTTTATTATACGTTAGAATTTATAAAGTTTTCGAATTTTTTTGTACGATTTCTTTTATGCGGTCCCTATCCACCGCACAAAAACAGGTTTTACTGTATAAATTAATTAGACTAGTTATCTCCGAAACTACCACTTTATACGCTACTTCGTAAAGGAATAAATTTAGTGAAGAAAACACGAATTTAATTTTCATCAAAACCAGCTGACGGAAACCAAGGGCCATGTACGCATTATCCTATCGTTAGATTGCGGCCTGTCCGGCATCTATTGTTACAGCTTATCGGCGCGTACGGGTAAAATGACAGGAGCAGAGATAAGTTGCGAGGTTTGACCACGAACGGACAGGTTTACGTAACGTGCCACGTTCCCTCGGGTGAACGAAGGTAAAACGACTAATGACCGCGATCGCGGCACAGAAATAGTGTCAAAGTTTAATCAGCGATGCTATTTATACGCGCAACTATACGCGTAACGCTTTGCAATGAAGATCGTTACGTATGACTACCGGTAAGGCATACGCATCGACGAATACACTACTAGCACAAACGTACTTAACACATTGTTGACCGGCAATTTTCGGCAAAAGCTGTCTCAATTATTTAAATTTCACCGGCTATTATTTCGTACCGGCATTAAACATGGATTATTTCGTAATTGAACATAAAAGCGATGACGTAAATAACCTTCAATAAAGTTTGTTCGTGCATAATGAATTCAAATTAAACTTTGGATATAAATTTTATGTAACTTTTAATATTTTTTCGTATGATTAACTGTACAGCAGTCATTTACGCGTAGATGTAGACAAGAGGTTTTGCACATATATTTTGTTTCGTTGCGCTTTCCTTTTAAAGAGCTAGATTATGCCCTTGTTATTTCATTTTCAATCATCATTTTCCAAATGACAACAACTTATTTAAAAATCACTCGGGCAACTACTGGTATATAAAGCATTCACGTATAATTTATTGAAAAATGCTTCACCGTCACGTTCCGTCGTTCTTGACACTTTCTAATACTGGAATTGTAAGAAAAGCCTCAGTGCCAAGAGAAGTATACTCTTTTATAATAAAGCGGACGCGATTGAACACAATAAACAAAATGTTGCTTTTATAATAAAGCAGACGCGATTGAACACAATAAACAAAATGTTGCTATATTCTATATTGATTGCATCTGCGTTTCAAAAAATTAAATTTAGTAGAAAAGCCGATTAATCGGCTAGTACAAACACGAGTAAAGTGTTAACTCGTGAGCGGTACTTGTCAAAGATGGTTTAGCAAATTTCGTTCCGGGGATCTGAGCCTCCAAGAAAGTGATCGATCTGGACGACCATCCAAGATCGATAATGATGTTTTACGATCCATGTTGGAAAATAATCCACATTTAACAAGTCCAGAAATTGCAGAAGAGTTTGGCATTCATCATACAACACATTAAATGTATTATGATTAATATTAAACACATATTTTTATAAATTAATTCAAATATTTTCTTCAAAATACGACAGAACTTTCCCTCCAACCAAATATCATTATTTTATGACATAAAAGGTGTACGAACAATTTGTATTATTTATCATAAACGTAATAGTCCGTATTCGGAATAATTCGATGATTTCTCGACATAAACACAAAGTTTGAAAGTTGATATGGGGGGTTACAAGAAGACAGAAGCTTTTATAAGAACTTCTCAAGGCAAAAAGAAATAATGCGCGTGAAAGTCAAATATCATTATTTTACGACATAAAAGGTGTACGAACAATTTGTATTATTTATCATAAACGTAATAGTCCGTATTCGGAATAATTCGATGATTTCTCGACATAAACACAAAGTTCGAAAGTTGATATGAGGGTTTACAAGAACATTTTGTTAAGAATCAGCACATACTTGTTATATCTCGCCTTCTTCGGAGCAGATGGTCTTGAAAATCGTTTCTTATGCATACTGAACGGCACTATTCGGAGTGACAATAAAACACAACAGCTATAACGTATTATCAGGCACCATAACAAGACCTGCTCCTATGAACCACCGAAGCCGGGAAAATGATTTTAGTGAATTCTTCTTTTTTCTCGTACACTAACCATAATCTACACACTCTTTCCCTCCAACCCAATATTTGATGCTCGGAACGCATGTATTCGATATTTGCGCTACTGCCAATTTTTTCCACTACGACCCGATCAATCCAGTCACCCCGCGGATCCTCAGAGGCCGCGTAAAATTGTTTCTCGCTCTCCAGTCGTGTCGAAGGTGCAGCAGAGAGAAACTCGTACTTGTGCGCATAGGACCCAAAGACTTTCCTGCTACCCGTAAATCGACGATTGAGGTAATCGTTCGTTCGTGTGCTCGCACCTCTTACAAACTTCAAAGCCATTTATTTTCGGCATCATGATATCGAGTAATATAATATCTGGCTGCCGCTTTGCTACTAAATCTATAGCTTCTTTGCCATCATGAGCTCCGTGCGGTTTATTCACATCACTCGTCTACCCTCTACATCTTCCTTCGCTTCTACGAACGCTGACGATCGAGAGTAGAAAAACGCGATCAATCACTAGAAAATGTGCATTCACTGCAATTTCTCGCATATCACGGAATTACTTCAATAAGACGACTCCCTGCGCAATAATGTTTCATCTGATATTCACACCCTAGCACGGTTCCCGACGAAATAACACAAACGAAATGACTCTGCGCACCCCTGCGCAGATTTTAACACATTGTTGACCGGCAATTTTCGGTAAAAGCTGTCTGAAGTCACCGGCTATTATTTCGTAATTAAAAATGGAAGTGAAACAATGTAAATAACATTCAATAAAGTTTGTTCGTGCATAATGAATTCAAATTGAACTTTGGACATCAATTTTATGTAACTTTTAATATTTTTTCGTATGCTTAACTGTAGAGCAATCATTTACGCGTAGATGTAGACAAGAGGCTTTGCACATATATCATGTTTCGTTGCGCTTTCCTTTTAAAGAGCTAGATTATGCCCTGGTTATTTAATTTTCAATAATCATTTTCCAAATGACTACAACTTATTTAAAAATTACTCGGGCAACTATATAAAGCATTCACGTATAATTGATTGAAAAATGCTTCACCGTCACGTTCCGTCGTTCTTGACATTATCTTATACTAGAATTGTGATAAAAGCCTCAGTACCAAAAAAAGTATTCTTTTTTATATTAAAGCAGACGCCATTGAACACAATGAACAAAATTTTGCTCTATTCTATATTTCCCTGCGTTTTAGAAATTAAAATAGCCGACGCAAGTGTAAACACGAGTTAACTCGTGACCGGTCAGCAACGTTTGGCCATGAAAACACGAGTTAACTCGTGACCGGTCAACAATGTGTTAACACGTTAAGCGCCATGTCAGTAACCAACGACTGACACTGATTTTTCCGATCGGACTGCATCAGTCACTAGTGACTGACATTGAATTTTCCGTTTGGTCTGACAGTCTACTTTTCGCACAGGCCGCATTTGTGTATGTCGACTAACAATGTAAAATTTAAGAAAAATCACATTTTATGAATGAATTTCCGGATTACATCGCGGATGTACCTAAAAAGTACTTGGCAAATAAAACTGTTATGATTTGAAATTTAAGGCTTTCAAAGCTAAATTTGAGGAAATTTGAAATTTGAATTTTGAGGCATTGAGGCAATGGTTGTTAATATTATTGGATTCCGGATGGTTGCCATGTTTTTTTTTTCAGTATTTTGCCGACGTTTCCATATTTATGGATCTCTGCATCAGCCAATCACAACCTTTAAATTGGTCAGTTGGTCAATTTAAGCGGTTTGACTGACCAGTTTGGCCCTGATGATGTAGACTCTAACGCCTGTGAAACGTCAGCAAAATTCTGAGAAACGACGTGGCAGCCGTCCGAAATCCAATAGTATCAAATTTTCATGAGTTTTATTAACACATAGACAGCCGGCGACCTAAGCAGTGTATCGGCCACTTAAATCTCAAACTCTGGCCTTATTCGCTTGTTCCTAAACAATGAATAGCCAAAAAAAATATTCAAAATATTATACATTTTCGTAATATACTAAATTTTATGTGCATATCCGTTATATACAATTTAACGGTAATTAAAAACAGAAACAAAATCTAAATGTTCAATTTATAATCATAGAAAAAAATACAGTTTCTCATTTCATGGTGGATTATTGCATATATATAGCGTAAACAGAAAACAAAAGTTTTAATATTTAAGACAAGTGTGGTATTTCTTGAAACATGGCAAGTAAATACAAATCAATGCGTAAGACACTCATACCATAAAAAAAAATCCACACCACCGTGGGGCCGCCATTCAAGCGACAGACTCAGAAACCCGCGTCTTCGCGGGGCCGACTGTCAATGTGTTAAAATAATGTAAACACAGAAATGGTTGTTCTTAACAAGTTTCACAAAATCTAACAACTACACAACGTGTGAAAGCGTAACTTCGTATGTAAGCTGAATCTAAAGAGCGTAAAAGAGCGCTGCGAAGATGAGACTCGTCGGATATTGGCGGCTAAAGGAAAAGAAAGGCGCGACAGGCTTGGCGCTTAACGTGTCAACGTGACGAACGCCTCGACGTGAAAATGAATGAGCACTTTCGGACGCAGGGGCACTCTCTCGCGCACAGAACGTACGATAAACTCGAGACGATTGAACAGGCAGTCGCGAAGCATCCCTGGCACCCAGCAACGCTACGAATTCTACGTCAGCGATCAGGCGGTATGCATGAGGAGAACGTTAATGGTACTAACGATAAGAATTAGAGGGGAAACGTAACAGTAAATATTATAATAAAAGATATCTAGGTATAATAATAATACGTAAAGAAAAGTATGCACAGTACACAGTGAGAAGTGAGAATACAGACACATTTATTAACGATGTAATGCACAATATATGATCCTCGGGTGTCACTCACGTTTGCTTGAGCACGGAGCATTTGGGTTTGGCAATAAAGCAATGGTGATGATTGGTCGGTGGTAGCGGATAGTGATTCGCATCGACTATCGCTGAACCGTTCAGTTCGCGTCGTTTTGGTAAAACCGAGCTGTGAACTTACTTGACAAGCACCATGTCTGAGAGTTCTGTTTTCACACCGTGCTTCTTTGGGTCGTATTCCGCTATCATCGGGCGCATTGGCGTTCTCTGAAACAAACGAACGGGAAGACGTACGTGAGAACACGTCGACTGACGAAGGAAGCGAGTTTAACACTTTGACTGCCATGCGTATTTTGCCGTGTTAGAACCGCGATGCGATAAAATACTGTAGCGTATGATTAAATCGGGCAAAATAAAAATTACGCAGAGTTGTTAGAAGCCAAAGTATTGAAGCATCATTCCAATATTAATTGCTCTTACAAGATTGCAAATAGGCTTCATTGCGAATTTTTTTGCATTTCTGCAGTAAAATCTTTGCGCCGGTCACATCACTATTCTAACAATAACTACATTTGTACGCATCAAAGTGTTAACACTTTGAAAATACTGCCATGCGTATTTTGCTGTATTAGAATAGCGACGCTGTGAAATACTACAGCGTTTGACTGAATTATGCAAAATGTAAATAATCTGCAGGTATTGGAGACCAAAGCATCGCATCACTATTTTAACACTAACTGCATTTATAAAATAATTATTGCGACACATTGCGAATATTTTGGATCTTCAGTAAAATCTCTTGCTCCGGTCAGTGGTGACCATCATGGCAGTCAAAGTGTTAATTCTACGCATTCGAAGACGTTTCGTCGGTGAAGCGATTCTCGGATCATTTAGTAATGTGGTCCTTTTTTAACCCTTTGACTGCTGTGGGCGCGTATATGCGTCCGCCGAAATCTATCCGTCTCGATTATGGGCGCATATATGCGTCGCCAATTGTTTCGATTTCTCACCTATTGCGGCTGCAATTATTAAAACACGAGATGAATACAGATGCGTACTTTATCAAATAATTTTCTCGCACCATTTAATTTGGCGTAAATGAAGAATTATCATTAGAACATAGTTGCGCCTTACATAATCAATGAATAGAGTTCACACTAGCGAAAAATGTTTCGGAAGTACTCAGCACTCAAAGGGTTAATTATCTGTATATCAGGATATGTCATAGATCGATATTATTATATTATGCGTTTCATATCAAATATGATCAAACAACGGTTCTATACACTTCTGAATACAGCGTAAAGTACAAAACCGGCGTTCCCATTTTATTTCATAATTTTCAATAACCAGTAATAGTACGATTTTAAATGAATACTGACATAAGTCTGTCATTAATTCATTCTTCGTGTATTTCGTAGCATTCTCCTTTTCGAATCATCCAAACATCTGCTTACATTTAATAATTATTAAGTATATGTAACAATTCCCTTTATACGTATTTTTATACATTTCTCGCCTAAGTACTACCTTCTTCAATCAGTAGCAAACTACCGGATCGCGGATTGTGCAACTTACGCTATAGCGCACGAATACGTTCTGCCACGCGAGATGCACGTTTTTGGATACATTGACTGGGACACGTCTTTACCGGCCAATGACTTTCCGTTCGATGGCTTTCGTTGCTTCGCGCAAGTTAATTTTACGGTCTTCGCATGTATCCGGATACATATCCGCGTATACACTTGCCTACGTGCTCTGGCTATATCCCGAAGTGGCAAAGTGCATTCGCACATATGTACGAGTTTGTTTGTTTACTGGCGCCTGGCGTGCGAATGTACACAAATCTTGGCTACGCGATCTATTCTCCGTTCATCAATCGAACCAATTACGAAACCATTACGAATGCTGTTTGCGTTAAATGCGATTTTAAGGACTTCGGACGGTAGTGCTTTGTGGTTCTGAGTATTATGATGTAGCAGTGTCACATGGAAAAGGGGATTTTATGTATTATTGACACTTATGGGGGTCATCTTCGACTATCATGACGCGTTAAGAAATTGACAAGTTGAGTGCCACGTAGTTTCATTCATTTGAGATTTATGTTTTACGTGCAATTTTGTATTTTTCGTTTTGAAATGTTGAAATTGAAGAGGAATGTTGGAATGAAGAGTATTTAAAAAAAAAGGTTGAAAGGTGGGAATGAAGAGTACGATATTTCATTGCCCAAACTCGTCGAAAAGTGGTATGCAGTACCGAACACATACAAATAATTTTACTATACGTGTTAAAATTTTACGAAACTTCTGTAATTTCGTACTCGACTGAAAAACGCTTAAAAATAAAGGTCAAAACTTTGAAGTGAAGAATATGAAATTTCATTGCCCGAACCCGCGAAAAGTAGTATGCAGTACCGAACATAAAAATAATTTTACGTGTCGAAATTTTATAAAACGTCTGAAATTTTGTACTTAACCGAAGAATGCCTAAAAACAAAGGTCAACACTTTGAAGTGAAGAGTACGAAATTACATTGCCTGTTCCCGTCGAAAAATGCTCAACACCTTCTATTCTAATATTAACTACCGATGATACCCCACGGCATATGATCGCCTTTCAAACGCACCCCCTGAAATTTGCTAACGCAAGTGTGTTTGCGCGTATAAGTGACATTTTTATTCACCCTTATGTGAGGACGATCGTTGGCCACTACTGATAGGGCTCGCATCTCAACGTCGTGCGTGCTGTCGGTATTACCCATTTTCGTTCTCTTCAGAGTATCACAGTTAGCATTCCTATTCGGCGACTCACGGTGTCGCTTTTGATTTAAGCACGAACGTCACTGGCACGTGCTGTTTGTGTTCCCCGCCGGCCTCACAATTTCACGTAACTCAGCGCCTCAATTCCACTCTGCGTTCGCACAGTGCAGACGAACGCGCGAATCACGAAGCACAGTTTTGCAGTTCGTTAGAAAGTAACGGCGGTGTCTTTGCCGACGGAAACACGTCAACGAACACGTGAATGGCTCGAGGGATCCTGACGGCAGGTGGTTTCGGCGGCACTGCGAATTAACGTCTATGCCACTATTCCACAAGACAAGTCCTTCAACGTCGATTCGTGCAGGTCGCGATCGTTCTTCAGAAACAGTGCAAACAGTCAATTTTCACTTTACACACCTGCGGACCTGTAATATATTACGGTACAAATCGTAAGGCACGATTCGTAAGTAAAATACCACACGTCTACGTATCGAAACACCTGCGTTTCACAGTATTAGCGGCAGAATGATCAGTGCACAGTTATGACAAGGTGGAAATGATTTCGTCATCTAGTTTTTGTCGCCAACCGTCCACCCGCAAGCGAATCAATGATCAATGTGGTCAAACACAAAATACAACTCTCGGAATATCCACGACGTTCAGTCCCAAGTCACGAGAAGATGGAAATGATTCCGTCATCTACTTCTTCGTCGGCAAACACAAAATACAGTTCTCACAATATCAGCAGCAGAATGTTCCGTCCACGATAAGATGTAGACGATACCGTCATCTACTTCTTCCTCGCCAAACACAAAATACAGTTCTCACAATATCAGCAGCAGAATCTTCCGTCCACAGTCGCGATAAGATGCAGATGATACCGTCATCTACTACCAAACGTCGACCAGGATCCGTTAGTGCCGATCAAACACAAAGTACCGTTCTCACAATATCAACAACAGTATCTTCAGTCCGCAGTCATGACAAGATGCAGAAGATATCCAGCCGCAATCGTTTACTAGCGACATCCAATTACTGATAAATTCAGGCAAGCACTGTCATGTCCCCCGTCCACTGTCACCGTAGTCCAGTCATGGGGTTTCGGTCACATGGACAATTGTATGTCTCATTCGTTTGCCGAAATCCGCCGACACAAGTCGCGTCCGATCCCGCTCGATGAACTATGCGCGTTCCTCGCCCGTCGATCTCTGTATTTCGATCTCCGACTTTTTCTATCCGCGGCGCCGTGAAGAGACGGTCGCGCGCGACGCAGAAAAGCACGGATCGCTGCCAAATCTTTCGCCAATGTCCCGAGGACGGGGCTCTTTATATACCGAACGGCCACGAAAATAGGAAGAGCAAATAGACGTCGGTCGCCTCACGTGAGCCGCCGTGTCTCTGCCGACCATCTGACCGCTAACCATTCTTAATTCGAGTACTTTGCGCGCGTCGGCGGACCGTGTGCACGGAACCCCGCGCGGCTGGCCAATGTAAACACGGATGGACGTGAATCGAGGCACTGCCGAATCATTGCGGCCAATGTGAAGAGCGAAGAACCCTTTGAGTCTTTGCAAAGCTTTAGTGGCGAATGATGGTGCACGTTATGGGAGCTGTTCGCGAAAAAATAGCAAAGACGGTACGTCTGTCTATACTCTGCGTCACAGAGAAGTTTGTCTCAACTACTACTACTATAGTTAAAAATGTTATATGGGATAATCCATGTTGTCTAAGGGGATGTGTGGAAAACCCTTTGAGTCTTTGCAAAGCTTCAGTGGTGAATGATGGTGCACGTCATGGGAGCTGCTTGCGAAAAAATAGCAAAGATTCTGCGTCATAGGGAAGTTTGTCTCAACTACTACTATTATAGTTAAAAATGTTTATGGGGTAGTCATCCATGTAACCCGGGCGTGGAAAATCTGTTCAGTCTTTGGAAAGCTTCAGTGGCGAATGATGGTGTGTCTTCATGGGAGTTGCATGCGAAAAAATGGCAAAGATTGTACGTCTGTCTATGTTCTGCGTCACAGGGAAATTTGTCTCAATTACTTCTACTATAGTTAAGAATGTTTTATGGGGTACTCATCCATGTAACTCGGGCGTGGAAAACCTGTTGAGTCTTTATAATGGTTTAGTGACGAATGATGGTACACGTCATGGGAGCTGCTTGCGAAAAAATAGCAAAGATTCTGCGTCATAGGGAAGTTTGTCTCAACTACTACTATTATAGTTAAAAATGTTTATGGGGTAGTCATCCATGTAACCCGGGCGTGGAAAATCTGTTCAGTCTTTGGAAAGCTTCAGTGGCGAATGATGGTGTGTCTTCATGGGAGTTGCATGCGAAAAAATGGCAAAGATTGTACGTCTGTCTATGTTCTGCGTCACAGGGAAATTTGTCTCAATTACTACTACTATAGTTAAGAATGTTTTATGGGGTAGTCATCAATGTAACTCGGGCGTGGAAAACCTGTTGAGTCTTTATAATGGTTTAGTGACGAATGATGGTACACGTCATGGGAGCTGCTTGCGAAAAAATAGCAAAGATTCTGCGTCATAGGGAAGTTTGTCTCAACTACTACTATTATAGTTAAAAATGTTTATGGGGTAGTCATCCATGTAACCCGGGCGTGGAAAATCTGTTCAGTCTTCGGAAAGCTTCAGTGGCGAATGATGGTGTGTCTTCATGGGAGTTGCATGCGAAAAAATGGCAAAGATTGTTCGTCTGTCTATGTTCTGCGTCACAGGGAAATTTGTCTCAACTACTACTACTATAGTTAAAAATGTTTTATGGGGTAGTCATCCATGTAACTCGGGTGTGGAGAATCTGTTGAGTCTTTACAATGGTTATGTGGCGAATGATGGTGCGGCGTCGTCATGGGTGGTGCTTGCGAAAAAATGGTAAAGACAATATGTCTATCTATGTTCGACGTCAGTGGGAAGTTTGTTTCAAGTTCAATTTTAGGGATGTTGTCAATGATATTGTTTCTCTATATGAATGCATGGAGAACCCCTTTGAGTCTTTGCAAAGCTTCAGTGGCGAATGAGGGCGCGTCGTCATAGGTGATGCTTGCGACAAAATGGCAAAGACGATATATCGTTGCATGACGGTGCGAGCTTTTGCGCCACTAGAGAAGTCTGCGAGAGTACTTATTTTCCGAAATTCTGTACTAGATGAACTATTATAGTTTAATATGTGCTATGAGGTAATAGATTGTGTTGCTTGCAGCGATATGTGGAGAACCAAAAGTCTCCTGAAGAGAGAACCCGTGTAGTACCGAAACATGTCAAGATGACACAAAGTATTTTTTCATAAGTTTTAAATTGGATTCCGTACTTTAATTTTCTAGTTTAAAAAGGATTTCCGTATTCTGTGGCATAATCAGTATGGAGTTGACAGGTACACGAACTTCAGAATTTTCTCTTCATTTCTATTCGTCAGGATCCTGACCTAACCCGACTCAGCTTCGGGTTACTATCAGTCAGAAATCATTACTATCGTTTTCCGACAACTTCTACACCACCCCAACAAAATCGAAGAAACCACCATCAGTTTCCACTACCATCCCGGGGTTACACCGACAAAACGACATAACACAATCTGTAACATCTGACAAAACAAGCAACTTTCGCCGACCACCCATCCGCGTCCGCAGCCCCCAAAGGGCCAAAAGTCGCCGAAGTCGCGTCTTTCGCCGGAGCAGAAGAGGGCAACGCGTTATTTTCACCGGAGCGCGAGAACCGGAGACTCTCCGGAGATATTTTCGCTTGGCCACGTTTGCACGCGCCCGAAATAGCGCACTTTTTTCCGCCGTGCCGTCGAGACGTATGCCTGCAGCCTGTTATTTGGAAGCGTCCGCGAGTTAGCGCGTTTATCGCAATTCGCGCCGAACGCGACGCAACGACAATGTCGGGCATATTGCAACGACAAACAGATCCGCGCAAACGTGGGCAGATATAATCCTGGCCGCTTTCGACTCGCTAAGACGCGCCAATTATCGATGCGATTCTCTTCGATCGATCGTGGGTGGCGTCCCGAGGAAAATCACGGCAAGGTCTCCCGTTGTCAGCAGATCGAGAGTAACCCTGGCCAGAGTGCTGCGTGGGTGCTGGACGCCTAACGGGATCATTTATTTTTTTCCCTCGAAGCGGGACGTCTGGGTCATTTTGGGCATTCAAGGAAATCGGGGCTCTTGTTTGTTAATGAAAGAAGAGGAGGCGAAGGTGAGTGGTTGATGGCGCTTGACAGTTTTCGGAGGGACGCATTTACTGGATGGTCGGTGTCGATCGGGAATGAGAATGAAATATGTAGAGGGGTTCCGCGGAATTTGCTTTGGTGATTAACGCTGCTTTGGGAACTGCGGCTTGCAGCTGTGCCTTTTCGCACGTCCGCGGCTTGGTCGTGAGAGAAAAGGTGATTTTTATGGGCGCGTTAGTATTGGTCGGGCATTAAATGTATGCGGTAATTATAGGAAAATTCATATGATTATAAGTGTTGACCTAAATGTGTTTAAAACGTAAAGAAGGAATTTATCGAATGACTTTCATCCCTGTGTAATTCGGCACTTTTTGCGGTGTCATGTAGTTAGAAATAAACGAATACCGATCAGTTATTACGGTTACAATTAATACACCCCCTTTTAATAAACACATCCTACTAGGCGCTACCGAGGGATTTTTTCAAATTCTTCGCGTATTTTTTTTTTTTAATTTTTACTATGGATAGTGATTAAAACAAAACATTATGGCGTATTAAACGGGGTGGTTTTGTTCGCAACGGAATAAACTATCACATTATCTGTGCCCTCTATCTCTATCAAACGACTTCTTTGCATTATTTCATTCGGCGTAACTGAAGAATTACAATCGCAACTTAGTTACGTCTTGTACAATGAATCAATAGAGTTCGCACTAGTGACAAGTATTTCTTACGTACTGCACCACACTATCAACGTGTTCGACGAATACACCCACGTTCCCTATTAAACGATTTCCTTACATTATTTCATTTGGCGTAACTGAAGAATCACAATCGCAACTTAGTTACGTCTTGTACAATGAATCAATAGAGTTCGCACTAGTGACAAGTATTTCTTACGTACTGCACCACACTATCAACGTGTTCGACGAATACACCCACGTTCCCTATTAAACGATTTCCTTACATTATTTCATTTGGCGTAACTGAAGAATCACAATCGCAACTTAGTTACGTCTTGTACAATGAATCAATAGAGTTCACACTAGTGACAAGTATTTCTTACGTACTGCACCACACTATCAACGTGTTCGACGAATACGCCCACGTTCCCTATTAAACGATTTCCTTACATTATTTCATTTGGCGTAACTGAAGAATCACAATTGCAACTTAGTTACGTCTTGTACAATAGAGTTTGTCCTAGTGAAAAAGGCTTCCGTCTTCACCGAGCGCTGCGGCCGCCGGTACAGTAAAGCCTGTTTTTGTGCGGTGGATAGGGACCGCATAAAAGAAATCGTACAAAAAAATATTCGAAAATTTTATAAATTCTTACATATAATAAACAATTTTGTGCGATATAGTACCTAAAATTTTTTTTATGCGGTGGATAGGGACCGCATAAAAAAAGTCGGACTTAGAAAATACATCAATGATTTAGGAAATAGATGAGAGAATGCTTTCAATTAAATTAAATAATTAAATTAGACCTAAAGAAATTGTAAAAATATTTAATTCTTCATTGTACATATACATGGACAAGATTTCACATTATACATTAAATAGTTTGCTGCTACTCTTCGTAATCCAAAACGCGCATCTTCTTCTGATGGATTGGTTGAAAATCGCTTTCGTCGCTTGAAGATAGGATTTCAATTGATTTGTTTTTTGCTACCATAAACTCAGTGATCAGTTTTTGTGACGACGGTCGACTGGTCAGTTGCTTGTAAACGCCACGATAGTGAGACATGCATGATCTCAGTTCTTTTTGGAATTTTAAGCGTCCTTCCGCATTGGTATCTATTTTAAGAAAATGCGTTTCCAATTTTTTCGAGATTTGGATCCCTGCATATATTTTATCTGCTGTAATAGATTCCGGTTCTTCTTGTCTATTTTCATAATCTATCAAACTATTGATAATGTCACTATCATCGACAGTTTGGTCCTCAATCATCTGGTCCAGGTCATTATCGCCAAAAGAATCAAAGCCTTCTCCGCCGATGTTATGTGCGAGCGCACTAATTTCAGATAATAACGTTGACGCGTTTTCGGTAACGTTTCGATTAATTACACATTCATATATTTCGTCCACAACATGTATATGTACATTGATAGGAAACATTAAACTGGTGCTAACGCCGCTTAGATTCATCTACCGCATGAAAAAAAATCGCACAAAAAAAGACCGCACAAAAATAAAATC
The DNA here is from genome assembly GCA_033815515.1 of Cryptocheilus praepositus. NCBI lineage: Eukaryota > Metazoa > Arthropoda > Insecta > Hymenoptera > Pompilidae > Cryptocheilus > Cryptocheilus praepositus. The sequence goes on along the minus strand of JAWWQZ010000141.1, from coordinate 1,004,053 downwards.
GCACAAAACCAATCGCACAAAAAAGGACCGCACAAAAACAGGTTTTACTGTATTTAACAACCAAGGGGTTGCAAGCATTAAAACAACAGGAAATAAATAAACGAATGCGCCAGCGATCCTTCAACAGTCGCGTTACATCACAAACGCGGAAGCGCACGACGCCGCCGATTCATCCTACGTACGAATCCGCCGAATTAACTTTCGCCCCGCCGCCGCACCGTAAACATTTGCCGGTCACTGCCAAAGCGTGCGGTCGCGAACATTAGAAAGGGACGCACGATTGCGAAGTCCTCTTCGACGGCGTCTTGGCCCGACTTCGACAATTATTTCCGTCGCGGCGCCAACCGAAGGGGATCAGTAGTGGAATGCGCCCGACACTTGCCGCAGACTTCGGATCTGTCGCTGGCAACAGCCAAAGCTACACAAAACATCCACCGATTCACGGCCCTTTGCTTTACAAATTCTTTGCCCTGTGTGACGAACAACGGATAAAGTGACCGGAGGCATTTCGTAGAAATGCATTTTTCCGAAACCGTCCAGGACAGCTTTGAACCTTTCAGTTTCAAACAAAAATGCCCATGACACCGAAAGACCGTCAAATAAGTCCACGCACCCCGCAGGGCTGTAGACAAAAATTTCGAGTCAGGCAGAAGTGGCTGACCGAATAAAAATTGTACTACTCAAAGCTCTCGATTTCACAGTCGCGAAATCTTATAAAAATGGCCGTTTGGGAACTATGCGCGTTATTTCATTCACGAGCGTTTGTACAGGTCTGCCGTAATATATGATACAAGATACAAGATGTAACATTTTCTAAGCAAAAGGATAGGTGGCGTAATCATTTACCTATTTTCAGCTATATATTCTACTTATCCCTTCTTATATTCATTCAATATCCTGTATTGAGTGGTACTTATAACAGCGGAGGTGTATGCAAAATTCTGTAAACATTAGGGTACCCAAAATTTAAGCGATCGTTTGTAAATGACTTTCGCAATATGTGACACTTGTAACATATTCATATTCAATGAATCCACATACGTTCTCTGTCAAACAACTTCCTTGCATTATTCCATTTGGCGAAATTGAAGAAGTACAATTACAACTTAATTGCATCTGACATAATGACGCCAGCGGAAAGTATTCCGGATTACTCAGGAGTCAAAGGGTTACTTCACACGACAGCGAATGAGTTCGCGCGCGTTCATTCTTGCACCCGTGACACCCACGCACGGCGTGACATGCACGTGTCCGCAGCTTTGCACGTGACACTTATGTGCGCTTGCATCTAAACGATGTGCGGGTGTAAGTATATGCGTTTCCACACTCGCGTAAAGTACGACGACGCGAGCATAATGGCTCGCAGCAATTTCGTGTGTCGGCACCTACGCCCACGAGCGTCGGTATTCTTGTGTTCACGCTGGATGCTTCCAAGGTGGATTGCGGAGTGCCGAAATGCGGGCGAAATTTGTGCACGGCTTGCGCAATGTGTGGAACGTGGAACAGCAGGTGTGCATGTATTAAATTTTGTAAAAGTTCCTATTTTCTGAGAGGTGCACGTAATTTTGTTCATGCGCATGGAGGCAAGTACCTAAAATATGAGTAATCGTTTGTGCGCAAATTTTGTAACATGGGATTTTCATAACGCATTGGTGTGCATATGCGAAATTCTGTAAAAGTTGCTATTTTCGGAGAGATGCTCGTAATTTCGTCCACGTGCATGGAAGCAAGTATCTAAAATATGAGTAATCGTTCGTGCGCAAATTTCGTAATATGTGATTTTTATAACACGTTGGTATGCATATGCGAAATTTTGTAAAAATTACTATTTTCTGAGAGATGCACGTAATTTCGTTCACGGGCATGGAGCAAGGTATCTAAAATATGAGTAATCGTTTGTGCACAAATTTCGTAACATGGGATTTTCATAACACATTGGTATTCATATGCGAAATTCTGTAAAAATTGCTATTTTCTGAGAGATGCACGTAATTTCGTCCACGCGCATGGAGGCAAGTATCTAAAATATGAGTAATCGTTTGTGCGCAAATTTCATAATATGGGATTTTCATAACACGTTGGCGTGCATATGCGAAATTTCGTAAAAGTGGCTATTTTCTGAGCAATGCACGTAATTTCGTTCACATGCCTTGATCCAAATTGCCGAAGTGTGGGCAATCGTTTGTATATAACTTTTGCAATACATGATATTTATAACTTTTGTCTGCATTCTTTTCATACAACGTTTTCTGTGTAAAATTCTTCGGTCCGATTATTTTCCTATTTCTGGCTACTTATTCTATGTATTCCTTCTTATATTTATTTTATGTTTCGCAATGCGCGGTGCTTATAATACGTCGGCGTGCATACACGAAATTCTGTATAAATTACTGTTTCCGAGTTATGCGCGTAATTTCGTTCATGTCAGTGTGTCCAGATCGCTGAAATGTGGGCGAACGCTTGTGCAGGTCTTTCGTAATGTCAAGTATTTATAACGTTCGTCTGCATACTTGTAAAATTCGGTACAGACGAAATTTTCTGTACAAAAGGATACTATATAAACAGTTTCCGTGCGATGATTTTCCTCTTTTCAGCTATATATTTTGTTTTTGCAATTGCTATAAGTTTTGCTTTTGCAATGAGTTGTGTTTACAATAAGTCAGAGTGCGTACCCGTAAAATCCTATAAAACATCTACTACTGTCTACATCATAATTCCACAAAAATGCCTAGTTTCCACGCGTCTACGTATTTTCTTCGCGTTCCACTTGCGCCTGCCTCATTATTCTACAAAAATGCCTATTTCCAACGTCTCCGCGCGTCTCTTCCTACGCCCGCCATTTCTCCCATTCGACCGTTGCACTCCTTACGTCCGCTTTAGCTCCATCAACTTCGCATGCGGTCGATATCCCGCGATCCCGTCGCCGCTGTAAATACAAAGTTGTCGGCAAGCACGCGATGAATGAAGAAGGTCGACGATCGATAGCGAGCCCATACGCGGCGTACATAATCGCGCGCGATACGTGACGCAACCGCAATTGTCGCAGCCTATTTATAAGAGGCACCCCTCGCTGCGCAGTCGGAGGTAAAATTCCGTTTGGGCCGCGGCGAAATTTTTATCTGCCGACGCGCGTCGCGGCGGACTATTTTCGTCCCGCGACCGTGTAACCATAGTTTCGTGCTGCGAAGCGATCCGCTTCGGGTGTTCGGGTTCCGGAGCATGAATATCATAAAGCGTATCGCACCGATATGCTTTATCACGGCCGACTTATGGTTTACGCTCGCCCGCTTCTGTGCGCGTGTCTCGATGTCACTGAACGTATACGGGGTGTCGGCTTTCGTCGGCGGATTCTATGCGTGGGAGTGAGATGTCGCGTGAAAGCTTCGAGATAAGGCCTTTCGATTTTATCGGTGACTTTGTCGTTTGGTAACCTTTTCAGTGGTGTCGACTGCCGGAAGGTTTCCGCAGGACGATGGATGCAGGATTTTTCGATCAATGCAATCTCTATTATCAATGTGTATTGATGATGAAATACGCATGCGTTCTTCGGTCAATAATTTTTTTTGTATTGAATTTGGAGTGAGTAATGAATTACAATGAGAAGTTAGTTGCGCCTTGTATAATAAATCAATAGAGTTCGCACTAGTGGAATAGTATTACTGTTAACACTTTGACTGCCGCGGCGGTCACCGATGACCGGTGCAAAAGATTTGATGAAAAATGCAAAAAATTCGCAGTGAAGCCTATTTGCAATCTTGTAAAAGCAATTGATATTGGAATGGTGCTGCAATACTTTGGCTTCTAACAACTCTGCGTTACCTTTATTTTGCACGATTTCATTATACTCTGCAATATTTCATCGCATCGCGATTCTAACATCGCAAAATACGCGGTGACCGGCACAAAAGATTTTACCATAAATGAAAAAAATTCGGAATGAAAACTATTTGCAACCTTGTAAAAGCAATTGGTATTGGAACGGCGCTTCAATACTTTGGCTTCTGACAACTCTGCGTTATCTTTATTTTGCACCATTTAATTATACTCTGCAGTATTTCATCGCTTCGCGGTTCTAGCATAGCAAAATACGCTTGGCAGTCAACGTGTATGTTGTGTACGGTTTGTGTGATGTATATGATATGGTGTCAGCACATTCTGTGGCTAGAAATAAGAAAATGATAAGAAAATATACGAAAACTCATCAAAGGAGTTTTGAATACATTTTAATATATGCATTAATATGTACAAAGTCATGTATCTCATTGAAAAAAAAAATCCTGACCCTGAATCTTGTCCCTCCATCAACGGACTTGAACTTTCCGTATTCATTTTATGCGCATTCTGTGTCAATGTCTTCCCGTCATATTCTCATCACGTTTCCCGTAAATCCGACTCTACGTTATTTTTCTTAATCCCACCCATGCATAGCGCTTGTCCGCAAAAACCTCAGACATCCTGTAGATCCACACGCGGCTTATCAAGGGTGATGTTGCCGGACATTGAAGGCGGATAGCGGAATCGATTAACGCGCCGCACGATATACGCATAACGTAATGTCGACGAATTATCTAATACATTAACATGTACAAAATCATGTATCTCATTGAAAAAAAAATCCTGACCCCGAATCTTGTCCCTCCATCAACGGACTTGAACTTTCCGTATTCATTTTATGCGCATTCTGTGTCAATGTCTTCCCATCATATTCTCACCACCTTTCCCGTAAATGCGACTCTACGTTATTTTTCTTAATCCCACCCATGCATAGCGCTCGTCCGCAAAAACCTCAGACATCCTGTAGATCCACACGCGGCTTATCAAGGGTGATGTTGCCGGACATTGAATGCGGATAGCGGAACCGATTAACGCGCGGCGCGATATACGCATAACGTAATGTCGACGAATTATCTAATACATTAACATGTACAAAATCATGTATCTCATTGAAAAAAAAATCCTGACCCCGAATCTTGTCCCTCCATCAACGGACTTGAACTTTCCGTATTCATTTTATGCGCATTCTGTGTCAATGTCTTCCCATCATATTCTCATCACGTTTCCCGTAAATGCGACTCTACATTATTTTTCTTAATCCCACCCATACGTAGCGCTTGTCCGCAAAAACCTCAGACATCCTGTAGATCCACACGCGGCTTATCAAGGGTGATGTTGCCGGACATTGAACGCGGATAGCGAAACCGATTAACGCGCGGCGCGATATACGCATAACGTAATGTCGACGAATTATCTAATACATTAACATGTACAAAATCATGTATCTCATTGAAAAAAAAATCCTGACCCCGAATCTTGTCCCTCCATCAACGGACTTGAACTTTCCGTATTCATTTTATGCGCATTCTGTGTCAATGTCTTCCCGTCATATTCTCATCACGTTTCCCGTAAATGCGACTCTACGTTATTTTTCTTAATCCCACCCATGCATAGCGCTTGTCCGCAAAAACCTCAGACATCCTGTAGATCCACACGCGGCTTATCAAGGGTGATGTTGCCGGACATTGAACGCGGATAGCGGAACCGATTAACCCGCCGCGCGATATACGCATAACGTAATGTCGACGAATTATCTAATACATTAACATGTAAAAAATCATGTATCTCATTGAAAAAAAAATCCTGACCCTGAATCTTGTCCCTCCATCAACGGACTTGAACTTTCGATATTCATTTTATGCGCATTCTGTGTCAATGTCTTCCCGTCATATTTTCATCACGTTTCCCGTAAATGCGACTCTACGTTATTTTTCTTAATCCCACCCATGCATAGCGCTTGTCCGCAAAAACCTCAGACATCCTGTAGATCCACGCGCGGCTTATCAAGGGTGATGTTGCCGGACATTGAACGCGGATAGCGGAACCGATTAACGCGCCGCGCGATATACGCATAACGTAATGTCGACGAATTATCTAATACATTAACATGTACAAAATCATGTATCTCATTGAAAAAAAATCCTGACCCTGAATCTTGTCCCTCCATCAACGGACTTGAACTTTCGATATTCATTTTATGCGCATTCTGTGTCAATGTCTTCCCGTCATATTTTCATCACGTTTCCCGTAAATGCGACTCTACGTTATTTTTCTTAATCCCACCCATGCATAGCGCTTGTCCGCAAAAACCTCAGACATCCTGTAGATCCACACGCGGCTTATCAAGGGTGATGTTGCCGGACATTGAACGCGGATAGCGGAATCGATTAACGCGCCGCGCGATATACGCATAACGTAATGTCGACGAATTATCTGCCGCCCGATATCGCCTGTCTCAACGGTTTATTCACGCGTATTGCGATATGCCGACCATGGCGTGTCTCGCGCTGACGCAAAACTCTCAATTCTCTCGCGTCACGAATATGTACAGCCGACCCCCGACGCGATGCGTATCATAGACGTGCCGATGACAGAATCCGATCGCGACACGTCAGAAACCGCGAAAGATGCGCGGATATTTTCGGCTGTCGGAATGTGAGGCGCGTCACGCAAAAAAGCGTATCTTGGAATCCTCCGACGATAAGACGCAGTGTGCAACCTTCCGCGCAGCTGTGAAAATTCCCAAGTATTTCCGTTATCGAGCGCCGAATGTACGTTTCCGTGGAATTTATGGCGTGGAAGAATCGCGCGATAAAAATCGCGCTTCAGTTTCTTAGCATATTGTTGATCGTTGATCGTAACAGACGTTGTTGATCTGTCCCGAATTGACTCGTGTCTGCATTTGCGTTGATTACTTTAATTTTTAAAACGTATGACAAAATAGAATGTTGCAAAAATTTTACTCATCGTGCTCAGTCGTGTCGGCTTTAGTATAAAAAGATACTTTTTTTGGTATACAGGCTTTTATTGCAACTCTAGTATTGCAAAGAGTTGACTCGTGTTGGCATTTGCGTTGATTATATTAATTTTTGAAACGTAGGGCAAAATAGAATGTTGCAAAAATTTTACTCATCGTGCTCAGTCGTGTCGGCTTTAGTATAAAAAGATACTTTTTTTGGTATACAGGCTTTTATTGCAACTCTAGTATTGCAAAGAGTTGACTCGTGTTGGCATTTGCGTTGATTACATTAATTTTTGAAACGTAGGGCAAAATAGAATGTTGCAAAAATTTTACTCATCGTGCTCAGTCGTGTCGGCTTTAGTATAAAAAGATACTTTTTTTGGTATACAGGCTTTTATTGCAACTCTAGTATTGCAAAGAGTTGACTCGTGTCTGCATTTGCGTTGATTACTTTAATTTTTGAAACGTAGAGCAAAATAGAATGTTGCAAAAATTTTGCTCATCGTGCCCAGTCATGTCGGCTTTATTATGAAAATATAGTTTTTTTGGTATTGAGGCTTTTATTGCAACTCTAATATTGCCAAGTCTCAATAATGGCAGAACGTGAGGGTTTTCCCGAATATTTCCGAAACATCTCGAGCTAACAAATAAGCTGCAAGCTTCCAACCATAAAAAGGCGCGTTATCTCAAATAACTTGCTGAACAACCCATTAAAATGAAATGTCCAATATCCGTATAACGTCGCTAACGCATAAAATGACGCATTCGGCGAAAGGATCCAAGAATACTCGACTGACGCAAATACGAGCATTTTTTCATATATCACCTTGGCATCCAAATCATCCTCCTCCCGAATTTACAAGCCACTAAACCCCACCTTTCAACCGTACGGCTTCTTATTCCGAACAACTTAAAAGTCCGCCGCACACATTCCACCGAGACGCAGAAAAGTTCAGAATTGTCACCACATGCCGCGGAAACCACTGCGGCCGGAAGCTTCGATGTTCGGCCGGCGCAAAAGAGTCATCATCATCGACTTACGGACGAGGGGTCACAGAAGTGTAACGCATGTTACGCAGAGGGGTCCGAGGCGGCCAAGGCCTTGAAGGTTAATCAGCCCTCGTCGCGATTCGCGCTTTGGGAATGCGTATCAGTACAAATGTGCATTAATGTACGAATGTACGCAAGCGTCCGAAGGCTCATAAACGCACGAATGTGCATTAACTTACGAATTGCACAGGAATATAAAAATTCACGACAGCGTAAAAACGCACGTAAACGTACGAATGTATATGAACGTAAAAAAATTGTTTATTTAAATAATTATTTTAACACGTTGACTGCCAAGCGTATTTTGCTACGTTAGAACCGCGATGCGATGAAATGCTGCAGAGTAGAATTAAATCGTGCAAAATGAAAGTATTGGAAGTATTGATAGCAAAATGAAAGTATTGAAAGTATTGAAAGCAAAATGAAAGTATTGAAGCGCCGTTCCAATATCAATTGCTTTTACAAGGTTGCAAATAGGCTTCATTGCGAATTTTTTGCATTTTTATTAAAATCTTTTACGCCGTTCACCGGTGACCACCGTGGCAGTCAATGCGTTAATATTCCACTAAACTTTAATTATTTTTATTAATTAATTATTCATTGCGTAGCTTTAATCTAGTTTGTCATGTATGTCAATAATCATTTAAATTGTGTATCAAATAAATGTACATAAGCGTAAAAATGCACACAAGTACACGAATGCATCCGAATGTACGACTGTACATAAATAATACAAATGCACGCGAGCATATGTATGCATACGATATGCAAATGCGCACAAGTATATGTAAGTATGACCACATGTATCGACGGACGACAAACGGCCGCGCGCGAGTAACAGCATTTCATGTAATACGGCAAAATACGTTCGGCAATCAATGTGCTGAACGTCATTAAATCCTTTAACTTCACTAGTGTGAAATCTATTGATTGATTACGTAAGGCGCGACTAAGTTCTACTGACAATTCTTCATTTACGCCAAATAAAATAATGCAACAAAATGATTTGACAAAGAACACACCCGTATTCATCTCGTACATTGATAATTGCGGCTGCAATAGGTAAGAAATCGAAACGTCTGCATATATGCGCCCGTAGTCGACACCGATAGATTCCGGCACACGCATAAATGCGTCCACAGCCCTTAATTATACGATTAACACGTTCACGCCGGGGCCGATTTTCATGTTTTTCGCTGTGAGGCGGCACTCGAATTAATGCAGCGCTTCATTTGGCAGCTCACGATTGTTGCTTGTTTCAATTATTTAAATTTCAATTATTTAAATGTTCAACTATACGGCAATCTCGTCCACTTACTAAACGAACTATATTTTTGATGGTGAGCGACGTCTAAACAAATGTTCACGCCCGATGGGACAGTTAAGCGTGAACCACCGATGGTACACGCCGGCGTGAACGTGTTAACCCATTGACTGCCAACTACGAGATATCTCGTAGTAAGCGTCTGTACCAAAACTGCCAGCTACGAGTTATCTCGTAGTGTTTTTTTTATTAAATAAAAATACTGTAAATGCCATTACAATATTATATCAGTAACTTAACACATTGTTGACCGGTCACGAGTTAACTCGTGTTTTCATAGCCAAACGTTGCTGACCGGTCACGAGTTAACTCGTGTTTGCACTTGCGTCGGTTATTTTAATTTTTGAAACGTAGGGCAATATAGAATATAGCAAAGTTTTGTTCATTGTGTTCAATCGTGTCTGCTTGAATACAAAAAAGTATACTTTTCTTGATACTGAGGCTTTTATTACAATTCTAGTATTAGAAAGTGTCAAGAACGACGAAAAGTGACGGTGAAGCATTTTTAAATCAATTATACGTGAATGCTTTATATAGTTGCCCGAGTAATTTTTAAATAAGTTGTAGTCATTTGGAAAATTATTACTGAAAATAAAATAACAAAGGCATAATCTAGCTCTTTAAAAGAAAAGAGCAACGAAACAAGATATATGTGCAAAACCTCTTGTCTACATCTACGCGTGAATGACTGCTGTACAGTTAATCATACGAAAAAATATTAAAAGTTACATAAAATTCATGTCCAAAGTTCAATTTGAATTCATTATGCACGAACCAACTTTATTGAAGGTTATTTACATCATTTCACTTCCATGTTCAATTACGAAATAACAGCCGGTGACTTGAGACAGCTTTTGCCGAAAACTGCCGGTCAACAATGTGTTAATATTATTATATTTCATGAAAATTCATGTCTTCTTTAGAATACAACCGTGGCACCCAGGGCAAGACGCGCTAAATTTGTGTGGCAGTCAATGGGTTAAACACATTTTTCCATGACACCCCAGGTTTTCTACAGCACATGTTACCGTCGCACATCAAGCGACGAATAAACACAGGCGCGCGGGTCGAGATAATGCCTGAGCGGCTGCGATCATGAAACGCACGTTGATACCGAGCAATCGCACAAATTGCCGGCGTTTAGCCATCCTCTTTTCCGGGTTGGCACCGCGGGCGCTTCGACACGTGAGAGCGGCGCGATTTTACTTTTCGCTCGGTGCACGCGTACCCCCGGCGAACATTCTTCGGTCGGAAGTGCAATTGCCAGCTGAATTGCACGCGCGGGTGGATTGATGTGGGAGAGGACGTGGGCGGCCTTTTTTGCGCGACGATTATCATGATCGTCACGGTGTCGGCGGATTACGGTGGACGCGGGTGACGCGAGTCTAATGTTTTGCGGGTAAAGCCACTCACGGAGAGGGAGGTGTGATTCTAAGTGGGGATGGGACGGGTTATTGTCAACGTGACGATGGGATTCTGGTGCTAATTTCGTAGCAATGTGATTTCATGGAACGCGGGTTAGTATGGGGGAGGGTGGAGTGGAATCTCATGCAAGGCGAAATGTATTAACGGCGTTATGTGGGAGTGTAGGGAAGAGTGGGATCTCATACAGGGCGAAGGTATTGAATGCGTTGAGTCAGAGACGCTAGATTTCATACGATGCGTAATGTATTAATCGCGTTGTATGGGTGTTTGGTGGGCAATGGAATTTTATATAATGCGTAAGATATTAAACGTATTGTACAGGAATCTACTGTGTAGTAGAGTCTTGTAAAAGTATCTCGTAATGTAGTAACGTAAAGTAGATCTCATACAGGGCGAAGGTATTGAATGCGGTGAGTCAGAGACGCTAGATTTCATACGATGCGTAATGTATTAATCGCGTTGTATGGGAGTTTAGTGTGCAATGGAATTTTATATAATGCGTAAGATATTAAACGTATTGTACAGGAATCTACTGTATAGTAGAGTCTTGTAAAAGTATCTCGTAATGTAGTAACGTAAAGTAGATCTCATACAGGGCGAAGATATTGAATGCGTTTCATAGTCAGTATTAATCGCGAGATTTCATATATAATGCGATGAACGTATTGTACGTCTAATGTATTAATGTAGCGTTGTATGGGTGTTTGTGTCAGGGCAATGGAATTTTATATAATGCGTCAGTCATTAAAAGTATTGTACAGGAATCTACTGTATAGTAGTCTCGTAAAAGTATCTCGTAATGTAGGAATGTAAAGTAGATCTTATACAAGGCGAAGGTATTGAATGCGTTGAGTCAGAGACGCTAGATTTCATACGATGCGTAATGTATTAATCGCGTTGGATGGAAGTTTAGTGTGCAATGGAATTTTATATAATGCGTAAGGTATTAAATGCGTTGTATGGGAGTTTAGTAGATCTTATACAGGGCGAAGGTGCAATGGGTTTAATTTATATAATGCATAATGTATTAAACGCGTTATATGGAAGTTTAGTGTGCAATGTAATTTTATATAATTCGTAAGGTATTAAACGTATTGTACAGGCATCGATTGTATAGTAGGATCTCGTAAAAAGTGTAATGTATTAACAGCATTATATGGCAGTCTACTATATAGGGGAATCTCATACAACGCGAGTTCATGCAATGCGTACCATATTAATCGCGTTATAATTGAGTATCTAGTGTACTGTGAAATCTCTTACAATGCGTACGTATTAACCGCGGTATACGGGAATGTATTGCACAATGGAATCTCATTCAATACATAAGGTATTAAATGCATTGTACAGGAATCTATTGTACAACAGAATCTCACACAACGCGTAACGTATTAACCGCGTCATAAAAAGTCTACTGTGCAGTGGAATTTGAAACAATGTGATTGTATGTACACAATGCGTAAGATATTCGTCACTTCAAGCATTCACCAACACACATATACGCCCAGATTCTCCAAACTACAATTATTCCCACTGACGGTAAATGACAATTCGTTAATAAATTATTCACTACAAAATTTCTCAACAACAAAAACAAAAATTCCGCCGGGTCGCCCCACTGATAATATTTGTGCCGAGTTATAAGAACTTACACGAATTACATTAACACTTTGGTGTCCGCATATTTCAGCTAAATTTTTATGTTTGGCGCCGGCGAAATTGCCATGAACTTTTTAATTTTCATAGACGTTTTTTAGAAATCAGATGCAATATAGGTTCTAAGTATAATATTATTAATTTTATATTATTACAAAAACGAAAGGCACAAAAGGTGTTTTTTATGGGTTTTTGGCTTTAAACACAGCACAGATTTGGTTCATCTGTTACTTTTCAATTGTAACAAAATGACACCAATGTGGTGCCACCGGCCGTCAAACGATATTTTGCGCGTTAACATAACAATATTTAGCTACTGTTTAAAAAATTGTAACCGCAACACGAGAAAACGAAGTCTCGAAAAGGCACTGCGAAAAATGGCTCTTAAAGAGGTTAACCTTGTTACACCGCGTCTCCTGTATTTATAGTGACGCGATCGTAATCGCGCTCATCTGCGAGCGGCGAATAAAGCAATTCAGCGTAACATTTAGCAAGGATGCACTCGAATGTCCGCGCCGCCGTGCGCTGATTGATATTTCGCTTATCAGACGAATTAAGCAATCGTCAAAATTGTCCCGCTCGATCAAAGGTCGTTTCTTTCGAGTTAAGCCGCCGCCTTCGGCGGACGCGGCGGACAATTTTAGATCCTTTGTCCGGCACACGTGTAAGCCTTGTCAAAACGCTCCCGCGCCTCACGACGGTATTCATAGTTAAATTTTCATAGCCAGCAATTTGCCGGCGAATTTGCACTGTGCATGACAAACGGCGCGAAGAATATCGAGACGCTGCGTGTCTTTTGCCGTTTAGACGGCTTTCCGACAAGAGACGTCGTTACGTGCCAAGGTGGACTCAAGAATGGCTGAAGCGACGTGCAAAATTCCTTTGAGCTAATTAACACTTAGCCGACTGAATGGGGAGATCTTTCTATGTTGAAGTATTTTGGAGTAAGTCGCTACATGTATATATACACGTGTATATACAGGGTGCGGTGCCAAAATCCGGACAAAATTCAATTGAAATTTCCCGTCGTTCTATACCACTTGGAGATGCCGCTATTGGCAACCAAATAATTTGAAGCACGTAATAAACATTCATAACCTCCAAACTGTAACTATGTTAAACCAAAGTGCAGAGTACATATATATATATATATATATATATATAATACTTATATGTATATATACATATATATACTTTCGTACCATTTTGCGATCCAGTTTTCGCCAATGAAACCGTCGATTAATAGAAATCACGTGGATCGAAAGTAACGTCCGCAGGGCCGTCATAAGATATTCAAATGCCGAAACAGATATGCATATATATAATATTTTCTATTTCATTTAAAACAAGTTATTCGATTATTTTTGTGATGAAAAGACTTTGCATAAAAATGAAATAATAAAACATAAATAACACAAAATATAACAAGTATAATTTAATAGTAACAAGAAAAAATATAACACGCATATATAATATAAAATAATATAAAATTGACGCCCCCCAAATAAAGGCTTGCGCCCCGGGGCCATAGCCCATTTAGCCCCATAATTAGGGTTGCCGTGAACGTCCGTCATTCTGACTTTTGTCATGTCACTCGTCGTCATCGTACGCACACTTCCATGCTTCTAAATGCGTGTGTTGGTTTATGTATGCGCGCCGGCGCAAGCCTTTGATGCGAAACGCACGGACCGACAATCAAAACGGCGGGGGAGGTGGGTGGGGGGCAGTAACAAACGACAAATCTTAGAGTAACGTCATATCCTCATCTGGCCCGGCATTACGTAACAGGAGTGCGCGTTTGCGCATGGACACACGTGGACGTACGTCGTACGATTCGAACGGTGAGTCAACGGCCATTGTCTTTGACCTCGCGAATCCGTTGTGTGTATTAGATGGTGCGGGTCACTTCAAGCTTACTGTGAGAAATGTGGATGTAGAACGGGGAGGGCATTGCGGTGAATGTGGAGTGTAAAGCGGTTTCTGCTTCGAAAATGGACAGTTTTATTACCGGGGCTTAACACATTGTTGACCGGTCACGAGTTAATGCCCCCTGATTTCATGGCCTACGGAAATGTATTGGTCACGAGTTAAAGTTTTGTCGTATTTTTGATTTTCGAAGAAAATATTTGAATAATTTATAAAAATATGTGTTTAACGTTGTGTTCAATCGCGTCTGCTTTATTATGCGGCATCCACTTTTCTTGGTGTGTGTAGAGCTTTTATTATAATTCTAGTATCCACGAAAGTATCAAGTACGACGGATATATGTGACATCGAAGCATTTTTAAATAAATAATTGTCGATGGCAATGCATTTATATAGTTGCCGGAATGATTTTTAAATAATTTTATTGACATATTGGATTAATGATTATTAAAACTGAAATAACAAGAGCATAATCTGAAACCACTTTCAAACGTATTACGCAACGAAACAAGATATATGTGCGAAACCTCTTGTCTAGATTTACGCTTAAATGACTGCTATACAGTTAATCATACGAAAAAATATTAAAAGTTACATAAAATTGATGTCCAAAGTTAATTTGAATTCATTAAAAATTAACTTTATCAGGTTATTTACATATTTTGTATGTTAAAAATTTTGGAATAATTTCGGTGACTTAAAAATGTAAATATACTTATTACAAAATTGCCGGTCAACAATGTTGTTTTATTCAGCACAGTTTCTATTTAAGACTTAGAACAACATATATACAGAAACCACGCGCAATGTATTGGGTTGGCGCGAAAGTCCTGTCGTATCAAAGAAAATATTTGAATTAATTTATAAAAATATGTGTTTAATATTAATCATAATACATTTAATGTGTTGCATGATGAATGCCAAACCCTTCTGCAATTTCTCGACTTGTTAAATGTGGATTATTTTCCAACATGAATCGTAAAACATTATTATCGATCTTGGATGGTCGTCCAGATCGATCACTTTCTTGGAGGGTCAGATCCCCGGAACGAAATTTGCTAAACCATCTTTGACAAGTACGAACATTGACAATATCTTTCCCAAATACCGCACATAAGTTTTTACATGCAACCGATGCGTTGCTTCCTTTTGGGAATTCATACAAAATGCAGTGTCGTAAATGCACTTTATCTACTGACATGTTTCTCACTTTAAATATTACAAGTAAATGATGAACGGTAAAAAATGACCCCTTTTATATTATACAGCAGCTATAAAAAACAAAAAAAAATCCGAATAACTCACTAGCCAAATGTTTTTTTTATTTACAAGAAAAATTACCGACCTATTAAAAATACGACAAAACTTTCCCTCCAACCCAATAGATGCGACGGAAAATTTGGTACTCTAAATATTTTAAGAGTTATACTAAAGATTAGATTTAAGATTATTCGAAATATTTTTGAGGTTTTCGGTTTGCAGTTTTCTGCTTCGAAAATGGACAGTTTTATTACTGAGGCTCAAGGTTTTCTGGGGACTTTAATGCCCCCTGATCAGGAATCTATGGGAATGTAGATGCGACGGAAAATTTGGTACTCTAGATATTTTTAGAGTTATACTAAAGATTAGACTGAAGATCGGACTTAAGATTATTCTAAATATTTTTGAGGTGCAATGTAAAGATACGGAAAAGGTACGTGAAGTTTGGACGGAGATAATAAAATAGAGTTGGTGTAAGTGATATGGAACATGCCGAGATGGCAGAATGATTAGGATAATTACTATCCGTAATCGGCAAGAATGAGGTTCTGTAATCAAATGCATTTTCAGTCGGAAGAGGCTTCATATTCCTGAGTATTTAAGTGGGTTTGTTGTAAGGCATTGAGACGACGGAATTTATGGAAATTATTTCGAAAGCATTACCGTTCTATCGACTTTAACTTTTGCGTGATCGTTCCAATGCTTAACAACTTCTATACTTTCTTTACGTACAAGAATAATGAAGGCGAAGCTTTTTTATTGGCTAATACCGGTCATTGACCGTCGAACGAAATGAATACTTGAAAAAACCGAAAAGTAACGAAAAATGTCTTAACATTACACCGGTCTATTATAAAATTATTTATTGACAACTTAGCTAATAAACTTTGCCACCCCCTCAAAGGTGTCATCCGAGTGATATGCTATTGCAACCGGATGCAAAGGGTTATATCCTTTCCCTCGCTTTGCCCTTCCACTGTTTGTCCACGATTGACGTGCATAGTTGGCATCGGATCGTTAGCATCATACGTCGCAACCTAATAAATGACTTGCTAGAGACGAGACGAGACGAGACAAGACAACTCGCGTGACTTCTGACGGTCGAAGATCGGTGAACCCACCAGGCCGACGATCGAACAAATACGTGCACTTGTGTGCGTACAAAAACATTAAACGTGTGCTACCACACACGCGAACGCGTGGGATTCACAACTATCAAAGTATGAGATGCATGTGCGTGTGTCTTCGGCGAATAGATTCTTGCACTATTTCATTTCCCGGATCCCAAGAATTACACGTATAACTCCGTAAAAAAATGCTGGCACTGCAGCTGAAGGTTTTCAGGACTCAAAGGGTTAATTCGTGAGCAAAAATGTCAAACGGCCCGATGACGCTTCTGTTTATTAAATGATTATATTATTACATAATTGCGAAATTATTATATATAAAAATGACCGGAGAGTAATGGCTACTAGCGATGACTTGCATCTCTGATGTGGTTTAAATTTTACTGGTACTTATTCTCCGCATGGATACTCCTTGCAATCTAAACCTTATGAGTGACACATTTTCGCTCTAATTCCCGTTACTTTCAATTATATTTATCATTTATTACGTTTCATAATTATATTTATAACGAAACGCAAACTCTTTCGCATCGTCTCGCGTTTTTCGCCGCACCTCAAAAAATCGTTTTTCGACCAGATTCTTATCCGGGCCCCTCCTACTCATACGGTTAAAAATTGTAACCGCCGTACGTCGGTATCGAAAAAATTTACCAACGTACATATGTGCCCATAATTATGAAAGTGGTCTAAGTCAAAATTTAAAAAAAATGAGTTTATCAGTTATTTCATACCACATTATTTTTAACTAAATTTATTCAATGTAATTTTTACGAAATTGTCAAAAATGAACCATTAGATAGTGGTTGTAATTTCAACATTATATGGAATTCATTTAGTTTTAATTATGAAAGTGGTCTAAGTCAAAAATTTAAATAAATTATATAAACAACTTGAAAATGGCACGTTGCCTTCTTTGACGCGTTTCTGAACTACATAATAAAATAAATGACAATCAAATTTTAATAATAACGACAACTTCATTTTTAACGAAATCACTAGAAGAATCAATAACAAGAAGAGTAAAAAATACCGCGGGTGAATCTGTCTCTTGGCTACAAATTCAATGGATGAGATTCTTGAAAAATGAACCTTATAAAATGTTCTATAAAACATCTTTAGATGATTCTAAATTTCACGTTTTGGATCTTTCACCTAAAAAAGGAAGACCAAAAATATACGGAAATATTAAATTACTTCCATTACACACCACCATTAGACCAGTATCGGAAGAAAAACATAAAGATATTATGAGTTTACTACCGTACATCCCTCCAGTTTTTCAGGAACATTTTAAGAATCTTAAATACTCGAAATAATGATAAAAATGGATTACTGTTTAAAAATAATTAATAAATGTAATAAATGTTCACGAATTATTTCAATCAAATTATTGTTTCAAATAAAACTCAAAGTTCTTTATTGCTTTAAGTCATTTATAGGACATTCAGTTAATTTTGAAAATGGTCTAAGTCAATTCAATCTTTAAAAATAATATTATCGTATAAAATTCACACAAAATTTCATATTCATAGTAAATTTCCATTAATTAAGACTAATAAAATAATACATAATGTAAAAATATTTTTTAATTTATTCAAATGCAATTCATTAAATATCTCGAAACAAGAAATATATGACTTAGACCACTTTCATAATTATGGGCACATATGCGCCCGCAATCCGTGCCAATAGCCTTCAGTGGACGCGTATATGCGTCCACCCACAACATTGAGAGGACGCGCACGCCGTTATTTCCGATATTTTCCCGTTATTCGCAGATCCGCTGCGCGCATTACGCAAACAACGTCCCTCAACATACGACGATCGATTCCTTACGCACGTTAGAGATCACGTACGTGCACGTGTGCAATAGGCACGCTAGTTTTTTCGCGATCGAACGGCGACGCAAACATGTTTTCCGCGCGATTTTGAGATGACCATTATCGTATTTTGCGCAGAGCGGAAAATAGCGTTTGCGCTCGACACTTGAACGTGTGCGCAGATAACCTCGCGCTTTTTTGCGGAGGCGTACGCGATCGATCGCGAGGATTGATGGGTGTGTAAGTCGTTAGGCGTAGACGTGTTCGATGAATCGAGGAAAGATGTGCGGTGGAACGTGGATTCACCAAGAATTCGGTTTATGAGTAATTCGGGTCGAGAACATACGATTCGAGAACAATTCGATTTGGGAAGAATTCGGTTCGGGAAGCATTCGATTTGAGAAGAATTTGATTAGAGAACAATTCGGTTCGAGTATAATTCGATTTGCGAATAATTCGATTTGAGAAGAATTAAAATTGAGAATAATTCGATTTGAAAATAATTTGATTTGAGAAGAATTCGATTTGAGAAAAATTATATTTGGGAAAAATTCGATTTGAGAAGAATTCAATTTGACAACAATTCGATTCGAGAATAATTCTATTTGAGAAGAATTTGATTTGGGAAGAATTCGATTTGAGAAGAATTCGATTCGAGAACAATTCAATTCGGGAATAATTCGATTTGAGAAGAATTCAATTTGAGAATAATTCGATTTGAAAATAATTCGATTTGACAACAATTCGGTTCAAGAATAATTCGAGTAGAAAAGTATTCGGTTCGAGAACAATTTAATTCGAGAAAAATTCGATTCACGTACAATTTAATTCACGAATAATTCTGTTCCCGGACACTTCAACACTAAATACCCTAAATCAACTTTGTTCCCTTCAAAAACATAAGACCACATCAACCATTTACTTTCCGCGGTCCCTCCCGTTCTTCCCATCAATACCAAAACTACGAACACACCCTTTTCAACCCCATTTTTCGCAGCTTTCGCCGTCAGCCGTTTTCGTGTGACGTGGCAGTCACACCGGCAAGCGCGTGCGTGAATTTCCGACAAATCCGGCCAACGGTTGCGCAATCGTCTCCGCGGGCCATAAAAAGCGTTGAGAGCCGGCTCGGCGATAAGGAATAGTCGCTCGACGTGTACACACAATTCCGCTGAACGCTTCGGCATGTTTGTACGCGACAGCATAAGTTGCTCGTTCAGTCATCTGGCGCCATAAACAATGTCCCACAAGCACGGCCCGCGATTACCTAACCGCCTTCTACGTTAATGTTCCCGGAACGACACGGCGGTTACGTTCGCGAAGGTATTAATCCAGCTGATCGCAATTTCCGCTTAATTCGATTGCGTCCCGCGATCCACCAGTCGCCGAGCATCGTCCAGCCATGGCCAGCGCGACAATTACAGCGCGACTAAGTCAATCAACGTCGCAGGCGACGCGTAATTAGTTGGTGACGGAAGAGGGCGAAGTTGGACACGACTTTTGACGGGGAAGATCCGGAAGGAACTCTTGGGGTCTTTGAAAATCGCGGCATAATGATGCAGTTTGATAGGGAGGAAAGTTAAATTTGCGCGTATAGAAAACTACGACATTTTTGTTGCGAAGGTACGGGGTTCGAGAGTTTTTGAAATTGAGATACAAGGAGGCAATTCGAAATACCGCTAGAATAAATTTGATTGGTCGGTAGATTGAAGCTTTTGTTGCGAAGGTATGGGGCTCAGGAGGATTATTTGAGAATTTTTGAAATTGTGGTACAAGATCGCAATCTGATACGTAGCGGGAATAAATTTGCTTGGATAGTAGGCTCTGAAATTTTCGTTGCAAATTATGGGGTTTAGTAGGATAATCTGAGTGTTTGAAATCGTAGCACAAGGTTGAAATTTAGTACATAGCAAAAATGAACTTGATTGTATAGCAGACCCCCCGTGTAATGTGAGTGCCAGATTATAATAATAGGTCCTGCAGTTTCGCTCATGACACTCGGAGCCCTGTAAACTGCCAATTCCTGCAAATTTGATGTTAAAAACTAAAATCGCCGATTCCGTAAATCCACTGCCAAAATCTAAAATCGCTGATTCCTGAAAATCTTCTGTCAACCCTTCGAGCGATATATTGTCTATTCTATCGAGATCATGTGTGCGTCGTTCACCGATGACCACCACCAGATGTATTTTGCTACCTTTGTCCCTAGCGCCTCATCGAAATCGTCCACATTAAACCCGTCTGATTAAATTTCCTTAATTGGACTATATAAAACCTAATTATTGGGTCATGTTGCGCATTTCTATCGAGATCAGTTACGTCGTCGATCACCAGACCACCACCATACGTATTTTGCTATCTTTGTCCCCAGCGCCTCATCGAAATCGCTCACATTAGAACCCCTGACTAAATTTCACCCGATTGTATTACGTAAAACGTAATTATTTGGCCATGTTGCGCATTTTTATCGAGATCAGTTGCGTCGTCGTTCATCGGACCACCACCGTGTGTAAAATATTTTGCTAGTATGTCCCCAGCGCCTCATCGAAATCGCTGACATTAGAACCCCTGACTAAATTTTACCCGATTATATTATGTAAAACGTAACTTATTTTTTTCTATTGACATCAGTTACGTCATCGATCACCGGACCACCACGGCACTCAACGTGTCAGTCCCAACCCCCCAATCCCCATCCTCGCCACCTATCACCGATCGCCCCCATAGTATCCTTGCGGCAGACCCTCGCAGAAAAAGGCCGATGCCGCGCCCGACGCCGAACCATCTCAGTTACGTTGAACAGCGTCGGGCACACTCGAGGCCCACGTCTCCAGACGTTCGAGTGGCGAACGTCTGCGCAGGCAAGGCAAGACAGGCGAGGTAGGGATCGGAAGGAAGGAAAGAGGGGCGCGTGCGAAAGAAAGAGCGAGAAAGAGGGAGAAAAAGCGAGAAGGAGCGACGAGGAAAGGTGTCGAGCGGCAGGAAATTTCCATGACGTCGCCCGACGCGTAGCCGCCTCGTTCGCCATGACTCCTCGACACGTCACCGGGCAACGGAACAATTGACCTGCCGCCAGAAAAACGCGGCGAACAAATTCGGCGCCGCACCGGCCGCGAGAACTAGTTTCGGGTTACGAAACGCTGAGGGTCGAAGGCCCGTGCAGCCGTCAGCGAACGAGCACGCGTGTGCACGCGTGTGACGTGCAACGGCCGTGCGTCGGCGTGGCTATGAATAGGGACCTTCTTCAGGTTCACTGTTTCAGTCCCATGCATTTATCGCGAGCGCTCCTGGCAATGCGTGCATTACTGATATTATTGATATTTAGTACATTATAGATTTACTATGTATTATACTATTACTATTGCATATACTATTACATTACATTACTACTATCATACAATATAGTACATTATTGATACTTATTCTCCGCATAGTTACTGTTTGCGACGTCAAGTATGTGAGCAATACGTTTTGTGTCTAATTCCGATTATTTTCAATTAGATTTATTCAATGAAACAGAAGGGCTACTGCATCCTCTGGCGTTTTTTGACAAAAGCTGAAAGGACCCACTACAATTATCGCCATGCGCTATTGAGAAGTGACTGTTCCCGATGTCAATCACATGAACAATGCTGTTTGTTACTAAATGCTTTTATTTTCAATAGTCAAATTTTTCAATTATTTTCAATTCAGAGTCAAACACAGTGCGCGGCTTTATACTCGGCACACAGCCGGAAAGTTGCAAAGCATGTGCTAGTGATGGCACTGTTTTACATTGATGGTGTTATCACGCGATCGCTTCAAGCAACTTCTGTGCATCTCCGCGTCGTTTTTATTTAGATCTGGAAAACTAGCATCTGAGACCTCTGTGCACTGCACATAGAATCCACCGCTGACACTGAGTAGTTAGTGTGTCGAAAGTAGGAGAAAATTGGATTTACGGGGGGCAGATTGTGTAGGGAACCTAGATAACGGGTGGATCTGTGAATGTGTCGCGAACGAATTTTATATTGTAGGCGATTAATCGCCCTGCATCGAATTTTCGGTCGCAGTGTTTTATCAAGCGATGACGTAGTGACGAACCGTGCCGTCTTTTGTTTAGGACGTGCGACGCTGCGGACTGCAGGGCGAGATAATCAGTTGTTGGGCGAACTTTGTAGTAACCATATGTCTCAAAATACATTTTCTTTTTCTATCGACGTGGCTGTCGTAATTGTCCTTTCCAGGAGGGAATTGTATAATTAATAGTTACCGCCCCTACAATATACATTTGCATAGAAACTATGTATGCGATGGGGACGACTAGGAGTTTAGATTGACGCACCGCACTCTTTATCTCACTCCTTCTCGATACTTCCGGTTCATTCTGCAGGAAATCGACAAAAATGCACATGACATAAAACGTCCCAACTACACGCGTATTCTTGTCAGATGCCTTCTCTCCAGCTCTACACTATGTCTAGGCGACTATCAAAGGCGTTGCCATCTGCGAATGTCGATTTCACCGAAATCCTCTTACGACATCGACGAAAAGAAATCTCTCTACTCCGCGGGCAACGGTCGTTTTCACCGGTCGGCGACGAAGACGGTTCGATGCACGAGTGACTCGCCGATGTGGCGATAGTTAATGATACGATACCGAGAAAGGAAAACGACCGGAGACTTCAGGGAAGCTGCTGCTAGCGGCAGTTTTCAGTCAGGCTTTCGGCAAATGTAGGATCTCAGTGCTGTGGTCCGATGGAGAGATGTGAAAATATGTGTGTTCAATGGTGTATTTTTTCAAGGTGATCAATACTTTGACTGCCATGCGTATTTTACTATATTAAAACTGCAACGGAATGAAGTACTACAGAATACGATTGAATTGCGCAAAGTGCAAATAATGCGAAGGTATCGGAGACCAAAGAATTGAATCGCTGTCTAATATTAATTGTATTTACAAAATTATAAATGCGACCGGTTGGGTATTTTTTTAATTTTTCGTGTGACCTTCTACGCCGGTCACCGATGACCACCATGGCAGTCAAAGTGTTAATAACAGGGGATAATGGGATACAAGCCCTTTTTGTATTGAAAATGGAAATGTCTTGAGGACTGTCATTAGAGGGTCTCTACATACTTGGGATCAGGTGTAGATGTTCAATTGTCAAGCATTTTTCTGTTTCCATACTTCACATACAACTTTCATTCATTTTTTATACAATTTTGGTTTTCAATTAAATAGTGGATAATGAAGTAAAAGTTCCTTTTTGATTGAAAACCAATACTATATATATGTATGTACTGAAAGACTTCATTTTAATAAAGACGAAACATTATATACACGATTATACAGTAGTATATGCACACTATATACATGTATATGTATATGAGACTTTACTTAAATACACGATCAACAGGACCGTCCTATACGCAAGACCCAACACGAATACTTCCTTGCCTACCAATGTTTCAATGTTCAACTGTCCAAAAGCGAATAAATCTTCGTGAACCGCGAAACCTACTTTCTGACAACCCATCCTCTCCTTGTCCTTTTCAATCACGCAACCTTCGTTCGCGCAAGAATTATTAAATAGGTCTGCCACCGGCAAGTAAGTAAAACACTGCGATAAGTACTGCAATTCTCCTTTTATCCGTCTTCAAAAATTATTTTATTTTATTCTGTAGCTTCTCTATGGTTTCCTAACCCATAGGACATCTCTTCATGAACATTATGGATTTTTCTCGAGTTTACTCCAGAAGTCACTAATCCTCTGATTTGCCGGACAAGTAAAATCCGCAAATCCATAAGATTCATAAAACCCCAAAAAAATCCATAGTGCTCCGGAGAAAAGACCCATAGGTCGCGAAACATGCAGAGCTCCTAGAGTATGAAATAAAACCACTGAACCAAAATAGGCACAGAAATGATTAACATTAAGAGAATCGTTTGAACTCGCAATCCAGTAAATTCAATTTATTCGTAACGTGTCTCCCAGTTTTTAGAAATGCGCCAGAATGCTCGGAGGAAGTTTGCAGTCTTGGCATGATGTCATTGTTACGGTAGGCAGCACCGTACGGTCGATACAGACGTCACTTGCCAGAGCTGAGAGCTAAGCACAACCGAGTGTTCAGGTTTTGAATTATCAGTTCTAAGAAATATGGCCGTAGATGAGACGATTGCAAGTATTTCTCAACCGGGGATTTTCCATTGAACTCTTCCGTGTACGATCCAGTGGGAATTCGCGAACTTTTTTTCGACTATTTCGTAAGCAACGCGGTTAGTCACTGGCAAAAATTCGCGGTCGGCGTTAGATACGCAGAAAAAAAGACAGATTGCCTTTTCAGTCACTGTCAACTGAAATGAGAGTTGAATTCATACGACGGCGTATAAAAGGAACTTAAGTATAAAGTTATGAAACCAAGTGTTTTTTATTCGAACTATGCAAAAAATTATTCTTTTTTCCTGCTGAACGCTGTTTAACGTGTTATTTGCGGCAGGGTTTCATATGATAAAAAAAGTACAGAAATTCTGGCAGAAACGCAAACATAATAAAGCTAAAGTTAACGAGTCGAAGTTATATAAGAAGTCATGTAAAAAGTTATTCTATTATTTTCGGTCGAATATTATTTAACGCGTTACTTGCAGCAATATTCCAAAAGAGTACGGAAGGACTATAAATGACTATATAAGAAGTTATGCAAAAAATTATTATATTCTCATTTAGCGCATGCTATGTAATGTATCATTTGCAGTAATATTCCAAATCACTACAAAACAGATACTCTAGCAAAATGGAACCGTAATAGAACTAACGCAAACAAGTTGTACTTCGATAAGAAGTAATGCAAAATTTCGTATATCCTCATTTACCGCACGCGCTTTAACACGTTGACTGCCATGGTGATCTCACTACAAGTGCAAAGAATTAACAACCACTAGCGTTTATAATATTGTAAATGCAAACGTTGAAATTATGAAATGAATTGACGATAAAATGATATCAGAATAATGTTTCGATTCTTTAGTCTCCGACTAGTTCAATCATATTTTGCAGTACTCCATCATGTTCCGGTCCTAACACAGTCAAATACTGTAAATACTACATCGGTCTTACGAAAAACTCAAAAAATACCCAATCGGTCGCATTTATAATTTTGTAAATGCAATTAATATTAGATAGCGATTCAATTCTTTGGTCTCCGGTACTTCGCATTATTTTCACTTTGCACAATTCAATCGTATTCTGTAGTACTTTATCCCGTTGTAGTTTTAATATGGTAAAATACGCATGGTAAAATGTTAACCTTTCATTCGCAGCAATATTTGAAACCTCACAAAAGCACAGAAGTTCTGACCGAATAGACCCGCAACGAAAGAGAAGTTAGCGAGTTGAGCAGGCCTCCGGCATCAAAGTGAGAAAGTCGCCTTCCAACCGCAGGCAGAAAGTACAAACAGAGTTTGACGTCCTCCGATCGATTTTGAAAATAAAATGGCTGCCGCCGCCAACCTCCTCTACTCCGTGCAAGGCGTCAATGGACTTAGGATTCTATGCACGGCGCCGGTAAATCGTCGTACAGAAAAATATCTTCGCCGGGTAATCGATCGAGGTCAGCAGAGAAACTTAGAGGGTCGACGCGAAGTAATAAAGGAGTCACGTTCGTTCACCGCATGTTTCTAGTGTCGATCAACGAACCGCGGGTAACCACGATCGACCGGGTTGCCGCTGTCTTTCTCTCGATTCTGTCCTAGTGTAGTTCGATTTGTACGGATGAACGTTCGGTTCTGGTCGGCGCGTTAACACGTTCACTGCCAACTACGAGTTAATTCGGAATTTGCGTTATTGCCTAGGACGTCAACTACGAGATAATTCGGAATTTGCGTTTTTGTCTAGGACGTCAACTATGAGATACAGGTAACCCTCCTATAACACGGTATCTTATAACACGGTTTCGCTATAACACGATTCGTAAATTGCGGGAACACTCCTACAACACGGCATCCTATAACACGGTTGTTCCTCTTATCGGGGCCTGGGTCCCTCGTAGGACATTGGGGACATATCTTTGTCGCTGAAAGAAATAAAAACATCAATCTTAAATGCGTGTTGGAAAAAGATATGGCCCTCTTCAGTTGAAACAGAAATCATGCGTGAAACATCAGAAAATGAAATTGGTGCCATATTAGAAGTCGCTAAATCAATCGGGGGCGAAGGTTTTGTGGATATGGCTACCAAAGACATTCAAGATTTCTTAGTGGAAGAAGAAGTTGACGAAGCGGATTTGATGGAAATGGCATCCCTAGATGCAAATCAAATCGATTTTGAGGACGCTAGCTCTGATGAAGATTGTGCAGTTAAGAATTTAACATTAAAAAAAATACGAGAAGGCCTACGCTTAGCGGAAAATCTTGAGTCATTTTTCTTGAATACAGACCCTTCCACGGAAAGAAGTCGAAGATTCAAAACGGAGCTGCAAAACTGTTTAGCTCCATACCGCGAAATTTACAATGACCTAGTAAGAACCAGCAAGCAAAGTTCGATTACAGATTTTTTTAAGGGGGGAAAACATACAAAAACTTTAAATAGAGAAAAAAGTTCTGCAAGTGAAGGCGATATCGTTCCACCGAAAAACGTTCTCGGTTGATTATACTGAGTAGTGACGACGAATAAATTCATTAAATTATGGTTGCGTTAGATTAAATTTTTTTTTACTTTGTGTTGTACATACATTTATATTTTTAATAAATATTAAGTTGTTTATGTAAAATTAAAAAAAATATTTGTTTTTAATAAGTTTTTGGAACGTAACTGTACTGGCTCTGGGTCTCATGCAACACGGTTTCACACAACACGGCATTTTCTAGGAACCTAACTACCGTGTTATAGGAGGGTTACCTGTAACTCATGTTGGAAGACGACAAAAATCAATGCCCTTCCTTTGAACTGTTTATGCTACGCCTCAGACTTGATATCGAGATGACAACTCGATTCCCTTCTTTTAAAACAAATGCATGTCGAATGCATGCGCGTCGGAGTGTGATGCGTGGCATGAGCTGCGACGCAAATAACAAAGGTTGAACAAACATGTTGTTTGTCATATGAGTCAGTCGAAGCCCTTTGATCAAGAAGGAAAGACCTACTCTCTTAAGAAATTAAAGTAGAAGTTACAATAAACGTATAGTGAAGATTATTTCACACACTTCCAAATCCCAACAACTCGTAATTTTCGTTATTGCCTAGGACGTCAATTACGAGATAATTCGGAATTTTCGTTATTGCCTAGGACGTCAACTACGAGATAATTCGTAATCTGCGTTATTGCCTAGGACGTTAACTACGAGATAATTCGGAATTTGCGTTATTGTCTAGGACGTCAACTATCAGATAACTCGTAATCTGCGTTATTGTGTAGAACGTTAAGTACGAGATAACTCATAATTTGTTTGCTTGCGATATTTGTGCAGCTACAATAAAATTCGTCGTATATGAGTGTAAATATGAATAGGTAGCGTCACGAAGAACAAGAAATTCAAAGTTGACTTACATGAACAGAAGCAAAATAATTTTTTTTTTAAACACTTTCTATATGCTTTTTGATGATTGGTATATACTATAATTGGCGTTTTTAATAACATAATATGATTAAATTAAATTTACTTTTTACATTGGAATCTTGAAAAGTACCGTGGCAGTCAACGTGTTAAATTGTGCAGGGCATTTATTTTCAATAACATAATATAATTAAATTAGATTTACTTTTTACATTGGAATCTTGAAAAGTACCGTGGCAGTGGACGTGTAGTGCATTTATTTTAAACCGTATACGTGCATATTATATGTTTGGACAAAATATATATTTTGTGACAATATTTTTTAACATATTAAATTCAAACGTGGATATACACATTTATGACATTTCAAACTTTAATATCATCTGTAAACGTTCACAGTTCAAATGTGTACATTCTTAACGAACAGAGAAACCAAATATACTCCTGTAGAGGAAACCGTTCATGAGAAGAAACCAATCTCCAATTAATTCTACATTAGGCGAATCAACTCCAACTTCCTCCGACTCCGCATTCCAACATTGAACGGTCGACATTTAGAAATTAGGAGATTAGAAATGTCCATCCTCGCACAATATCGCAACACCGGCGACTTTTGCTCGCCAGTTTCTAAACGACCGGTATCGGAACTTGACATTTGCACTTTCCCGAGTTTATCTTTCCGGACATTTCCTTGACGTCTACTTTTTAGCGGCGAACATAACATCGCCTCCCGCATAGAAAAGTCAGATGCGTTGCGAAAAGATTATCGCTACTTTCCCGCCCGCTAACATTAGATCCGAAGGACATCGCGAGGAAAATTTTGCCGACTGATTCAGAGTTCGAGCGAAGCGATTAATTATTTAAAAATAAAATTATGTAGAGTGTTGTTCGGTGTTTCAACGAGTGCATGAATCTTTCAAAGGTCTTCGCGAGCAAAATTATGTGTAGTGTCATTCTGTGTTCGAG
Source organism: Cryptocheilus praepositus (assembly GCA_033815515.1). NCBI lineage: Eukaryota > Metazoa > Arthropoda > Insecta > Hymenoptera > Pompilidae > Cryptocheilus > Cryptocheilus praepositus. The sequence continues at coordinate 975,174 of JAWWQZ010000141.1, read as the reverse complement.
TGAGTGTACGAATGTGTAAGAGAGAAAATGAGCAGCGAAAGTTTACCTGAGATCTTCAATTATAAATATTGCAGTATCATAGGTGAACAGTTTGCTTGGCAGTTGTGTTACGTGTGAGAGATGATGAGTGTAATTGTGTGGTTGCGAGGATGTGAGTTTGGAGGAAATGGAAAATAAAATGCGAATCGAGAGAGAGCGGATTGAAAAGCGAATCGGCCGAATAAAGTAAGAGGCGATACCGGCCAGATAAGACATGAAAACAGTATTTGCATCACTACTTGTAGTTATTTGATTTTACCACTTTGTCGATAAATTATTTTAAAAATCCTACGATAGCGAAAACTGTTAATGTTATTTTCTACTAACTATTGCTGGATTTAATTAAAGGAATAATACGAATATCTATTCAAATTTGTTTGCTCCGGAAACTTCTAATTCTCCGATATTCTCCTAATTTTCAGATTTTATATGTTGCGTACCTGCATATTAGATTTATCGGAATATTTTGTGCGTCTTCGAGGTAAAAGAAAATAGATTTTCCATGAATAATACTGAGATAATAAGTCCATTGTTTCAGTATATTTAGAAGAGCACACATGTAGATGTACAATGGCCAACAGAGGCACTCATATATGTTCCAAGTGAACACATCCATACGTGTTTGCCGACCTTTATTAACGGAATAATAGGAATTCCTGTCCGCATCCATTTCCACCACACGCTTTTAATTTCCAGATTTCGTGTATTGTATTCCTGCGTATTCGGTCTACCGGAAAATTCGATCAGTTTTCGAATTAAAAGACAATGATCAACTTTCAAACGATAAAACCATTGTTTCAGTACATTTAGAAAGGCACATGTGTAGAAATACAATGTGTGAGAAGGAGAATAACTATGTTTAAATAGTGCAAACGCAAATATATGTATATGTTTCAAACGAACTCGTTCACATGTGTTGAAACTTGCGATGACATTATCAAACGAACTTTCCGCCTAATATTTCTGCCTAAATTCGGTGTTAATCATTATTTCAATACATTCAGAAAAACGCACACGTAGAAATACGATGGCACATTGAGACCGTCATATATGTTTCAAACGGACACGTTTACGTAAAACTTCCGATGACATTATCGGACAGAACTTTCCGGTAGACGAAATATTCCTCCTTAAATTCGGCGTTAATTATTTCATATATTCAGAAGAGCACATACGTAGAAATACAATGACGCACAGAGACTATCATATACGTTTTAACCGAAAACCCCCACACGTATCGAACCTTGCGACATTATCGGGCCAACTTTCCGGCTCATATTTTTGCCTAAATTCGGCGTAACTCATTATTTCAATATATTTAGAAGACTACATACGTAGAAATACAATGACACACAGAGACAATCATATCCGTTTAAAAACGAAAACCCGCCCACGTATCAAAATTTGCGACGACGTTATCGGGCCAAATTTCCGGCTAATATTTTTCCCTAAATTCGGCATTACTCATTACTTCAATACATACAAAAGACCACATACGTAGAAATACAATGACACACACAGACCATCATACACGTTTCAACCGAAAACCCCCAAACGTATCGAAACTTGTGACGACATTATCGGGCCAACTTTCCGGCTGACATTTTTGCCTAAATTCGGCATTAATCATTATTTCAGTACATTCAGAAGACCGCATACGTAGGCATACAATGACACACAGAGACCATCATATACATTTCAACCGAAAACCCCCAAACGTATCGAAACTTGCAATGACATTACCAGACCAATTTTCCGGCTAATATTTTTGCCTAAATTCGGTGTTAATCATTTTTTCAGTATATTCAGACCAATTTTCCGGCTAATATTTTTGCCTAAATTCGGCGTTAAACATTATTTCAGTATATTCAGAAGAACACGTACACCTTTTATCCCAAAACGTTCCTCCCTACATTCGGCGTTAATAATAACGAAACCTTATACCGTCAGATGCATTAGCCATAGCGTACGCGCAGGATTAAAGCAATGATTGCGTGTGACGAAGGACTAAGGGGAGCGTGCGTTCGACGCTTTAGTTCCACCGACGACTCGCGCTCGTCCGGTAACAAGGCCGTCCGCCGGAAATATCTTTCCGCCGAGATCAGCGATTAGTTCGGGGGGGCCACCCACCGAAAATCTCGTCGACAACGTTCGTCCGGTCAGCGAAAAGAAAGTACCGCACGCACAAACCTCGCGACCGATAAAGGTGCGTCGGTGGGACTTTCCTCGCGATAACGAACTCGAGTGCGAACTTCAATTACGAAGCGACTTCTCGAGCACGAGTTCAAAGCCAGAGAAGGGCGGGCGGATGTTCCGTGTTCTTTCAGGATTCCAGGTCTCAACTGTCCGGATAAAACCAGTAGCGAGCCGTGACGCAAATATCTACGGTGATAACGTTGTGTGTCACTTTGGAAAGTTTTACAACGGACAAAATCAGATCGTGCCGGACAACTGGTTAGTAGAAGACGCAAAAGAAAGGAAAAGAATCATACTCCAAATAATGATATTTCGGGACCCCGCCTGAAACCGGAAGGATTCGCCATTAACTTTCCTGCGTAGAAGCACGGGGAAACTAGATTTATTTATTTTATTGTTCATTTCAATGCTTTCAATTATCTGAATTCATAGGCGTTTTTGTGGCAGAAATGTAGAAGTTTATTTGTCATTTGAATATGCTTTGGAACCACACCGGTTACCCCTTCGGTTTGATTATTTTTTCGGTGGTTTATATATCGACGTACTTTCACTATTTGCATATATACATATATATACGCAAATAATAATTTATGCCCAAAGACATCCACAAAATAACAGCTTTAGATATTTTGCATAGAATTACCGGTGCACGATAGTAATATATATACATGCAAATAATAAAAATTGTGATATATATATATATATGTATATGTATATATATGCAAATACATGCATAGCATAAATATAATATATTCATTAGTACTCTGTTTTTTTTTCGGTATCAAAGGTTTCTCTAATATAAAATATAGGTCCAAAGTCGCATTTTTATCCATTACGCCTAAATAAACTGTATCGAAGTTTTACGAAACCACAGCCGGGGACTTAAGACACCTTTTGCATAGAATTGCCGGTGAGCGATGCGTTAACTGCTACTACTATTATGGGATAGAGCGAATATAAAATATATGTCCAAAGTCGCATTTTTATTCATTATGCCTAAATAAACTGCATCGAAGTTTTACGAAACAACAGCCGGGGACTTGAGACACCTTTTGCATAGAATTACCGGTGCACGATGCGTTAACTTCTCGTGCCGAGCTTTGACCGCGTATTGACGCGTGACGTGGGTAACGTCATTCCGACTTGAAACCTTTGCCACAGGAAGAGGAATTGACCGCGAAAGTCGCGGCACCGTGCGATAACAGGCCAGCTTGTAGAGATCCGCGCGCACGATAAAGAGAGCCGCCTTTATCGCGAACACTTAGCCATGAAGCGAAATCGCAATCACGGCCGCGTCGGAGAAAGTGGCAAAAATAATCTCGAGAATTGATAGCGCCGATAAAGTTACGTCGGGGGCAGGTTTCCGCGGAAATCTCGCGGATCGGCGCTCGGCGTTGTCGAGAGAAAAATCTGTCTCGCGTCATCGCCGTTTCTCCGTTATCGCGGGTGATGGAATAATTGCGAAATCGAGTGAGAGGGTCGTCGGAAGCGATAGAGGAAGAAATGCTGCCAGAACGGGAGTTTCGCATTAATTGGTCAGCTGTTTTTGACGAGCATATTTACGGTGCGTCGACTATAGTCGGCGTGCGTGGAACGTAGTTGCGAGCTGCTGTGTGACACTAAATGTACCGGTACTTTGAACCTACCTATTCTTATCATGAGGGGTCATTTGACGACAAATGAACGATAGAAATAACAATAAATGTACGATTTTAAAATAAATTTTTAAAGAGGTAATTTGACCCCGCTTGGTACGTTTAGTATTAACACGTTGACTATCGCGGTGATCTCACTATATGATATCACAATAATGGTTCGATTCTTTAGTCTCCGACCCCCCGCGTTATTTACATTTTACACAATTCAATCATATTTTGCAGTACTCCATCATGTTCTGGTACTAACGCAGTCAAATACTACAAATACTAAAAATTGATACTAAAAAAATATATAAATCGTTAAAAAAATATATTTATCGTTAAAGCAATTTATCCCACGTACACCTTCGGTACAGTGCTTATTACAAGACTCCCTCGCGAACGTCAGAAAACATTATCTCCCACAAACCTCTTCCTCACAAATCCACCGCCTCTACCAAAAACATCCCAGCAGTATCACGCCTGCGTAAAAACAAAAAAATAAAACCTCCTGCAACTTAACTCTACATCACACCCACGCACACCCCATGACGCGTACACTCGTCATCGCTACCTTCTTGCGACACATCTAAGGTACACTCTTCTGAGGTCGCAACAGCCAACTGCCTGAGATACTGATATTTGCGATCCGCTGATAATGGCAGCCGCTGTCGGCAGACAACTGGGATCAGTAGATGTGCAGATGCTGCGCGCCCCTTAATGTTTGCCCGCGATAGTGTTTCATTGCCAGGCGCCCGGCGAGTTTTTCTACGATAACGATTGGCCCTGGGAGAGAAAAGCGTCGCGTTTCTATAATCGTCGGGATTCTATCCAGTGTGACGTTAACCCTAAGAAAACACGGATGCCTCGCAGAGGTGTTCACATTCAATTTCTTACCGTACTTTGACGAATCTGAATCGTGATGAGAACTTCGAGCCAAACGCGAATATCGCGAGTTTGAGTCGTGATCAACATTATATATATTGTATATATTGTATCAGAAATATATATAATCATTTAATTTGATGCATATACATATATACATATATATATGTACAAAAAAAATCAAATTAAATTATTTTTAAACAATTTTTTGTTTAAGTTTATTTGAATTCCACAAGAGCACCATTTGAAATAAATAAGCGCACGACTACTTCGCAGGCAGGCGCAAGATATAATTTGTTTCAAATTTCGACAATATGTCTCGTTTTCGAGTTAATCCCCGTTCTTGCACATTACTTGCACTACTGCAAAACGGAGTGTTCGACTGCGGTCTTTACGTAGAAGTGTATAATTTCTATTGTGACATCTTAACACGTTGTATGCGGGAACCGTACTTTTACGTTTTTGCAGTCTGCCATTGGAGCGCGGGTCAGGTAAAAGTATATATTTAGTCAATTTTGGCTGGAGAACGGATAAATACAATGCCATTGTATGTATGGTGTTTATGTAGCTACGCAACAGTTTGCAGTGTTTCTTATTATAATATAATAGTAATTATAATAATAAATATATAATAATTTAATTTGATTCATATACATATATATATATATATATATATACAAAAAAAGATCAAATTAAATTATTTTGCAAAAATTGTTTGTTTCAGTTTATTTGAATTCCACAAGAGCACCATTTGAAATAAATAAGCGCACGACTACTTCGCAGGCAGGCGCAAGATATAATTTGTTTCAAATTTCGACAATATGTCTCGTTTTCGAGTTAATCCCCGTTCTTGCACATTACTTGCACTACTGCAAAACGGAGTGTTCGACTGCGGTCTTTACGTAGAAGTGTATAATTTCTATTGTGACATCTTAACACGTTGTATGCGGGAACCGCACTTTTACGTTTTTGCAGTCTGCCATTGGAGCGCGGGTCAGGTAAAAGTATATATTTAGTCAGTTTTGGCTGGAGAACGGATAAATACAATGCCATTGTATGTATGGTGTTTATGTAGCTACGCAACAGTTTGCAGTGTTTCTTTAAAATATTGTCAGAAGTTTAGTTTGACACGAAAAATCCCCCGCTCCATGCATAAGCCCGCCGCGAAAGATGCGTACCCGCAATGTGTAACAATAAAGTTGAGATATTCCTTAGTGTCTCTCTGAAAATTTCGTTGCGGCAATTTTTCCCGTGACATCGGGCGATCCGTCCTTATGAAAGACGGTCGCGTGTGTGACTTTGACATCGGCATCGGTTCGAAACGTGTCACTCGCGAGGGGTCACGGCTGGAAATACGCGCGTTCGAAACAGTCGGTCGGGCAAAATGCGCGAAGGTGAACGCGCGAGACTTTTTACGATGCCGTCGCAGCTTTATCGGGCCCACGTGACCGCTAATTCAGGTTGAAAATGACTCGTAGTTATGTAAACACTGATAGCGAGAGACGCCGATAGCCGAAGCGCGAGGTTGCACGGAAAAGTTAGGGGCCCACGTGGCCGATGCATGCGGGAATAAAATGTGTGGTGGGTATGTGGAAAGCTGCTTTGTAGGGATCAATTGCTTAAGGTAGTGCAAATACAAATATTAGTAATGTTATTGCAATGTAGTATTGCAAAATTATACTGGCGGTGCTGATCAGTTAATATGTACAATGGTATATACTCTGGTGAATTTTAAAATATAATTCCGTCGAAGCAAGTCGGGAAGCAACGTGGCCGATGCATTCCGAATAAAATGTACGCTAAATATCACGTAAACCTATTTTATGGCGACCGTTTTCTTGATTAATAGTATTGCAAAATTATACTGGCGGCGATGATCAGTTAATATGTACAATGGTATATACTCTGGTGAATTTTAAAATATAATTCCGTCGAAGCAAGTCGGGAAGCAACGTGGCCGATGCATTCCGAATAAAATGTACGCTAAGTATCACGTAAACCTATTTTATAGCGACCGTTTTCTTGATTAATAGTATTGTAATTAATAGTATTGCAAAATTATACTGGCGGCGCCGATCAGTTAATATGTACAATGGTATATACTCTGGTAAATTTTAAAATATAATTCCGTCGAAGCAAGTCGGGAAGCAACGTGGCCGATGCATTCCGAATAAAATGTACGCTAAGTATCACGTAAACCTATTTTATAGCGACCGTTTTCTTGATTAATAGTATTTTAATTAATAGTATTGCAAAATTATACTGGCGGTGCCGATCGGTTAATATGTACAATGGTATATACTCTGGTGAATTTTAAAATATAATTCCGTCGAAGCAAGTCGGGAAGCAACGTGGCCGATGCATTCCGAATAAAATGTACGCTAAATATCACGCAAACCTATTTTATAGCGACCGTTTTCTTGATTAATAGTATTGTAATTAATAGTATTGCAAAATTATACTGGCGGTGCCGATCAGTTAATATGTACAATGTTATGTACTTTGGTGAATTTTAAAATGTAATTCCGTCGAAGCAAGTCGGGAAGCAACGTGGCCGGTGCATTCCGAATAAAATGTACGCTAAGTATCACGTAAACCTATTTTATAGCGACCGTTTTCTTGATTAATAGTATTGTAATTAATAGTATTGCAAAATTATACTGGCGGTGCCGATCGGTTAATATGTACAATGGTATGTACTCTGGTGAATTTTAAAATATAATTCCGTCGAAGCAAGTCGGCAAGCAACGTGGCCGATGCATTCCGAATAAAATGTACGCTAAGTATCACGTAAACCTATTTTATAGCGACCGTTTTCTTGATTAATAGCATTGTAATTAATAGTATTGCAAAATTATACTGGCGGTGCCGATCAGTTAATATGTACAATGGTATATACTCTGGTGAATTTTAAAATATAATTCCGTCGAAGCAAGTCGGGAAGCAACGTGGCCGATGCATTCCGAATAAAATGTACGCTAAGTATCACGTAAACCTATTTTATAGCGACCGTTTTCTTGATTAATAGTATTGTAATTAATAGTATTGCAAAATTATACTGGCGGTGCCGATCAGTTAATATGTACAATGTTATGTACTTTGGTGAATTTTAAAATATAATTCCGTCGAAGCAAGTCGGGAAGCAACGTGGCCGCTGCATTCCGAATAAAATGTACGCTAAGTATCACGTAAACCTATTTTATAGCGACCGTTTTCTTGATTAATAGTATTGTAATTAATAGTATTGCAAAATTATACTGGCGGTGCCGATCAGTTAATATGTACAATGTTATGTACTTTGGTGAATTTTAAAATATAATTCCGTCGAAGCAAGTCGGGAAGCAACGTGGCCGATGCATTCCGAATAAAATGTACGCTAAGTATCACGTAAACCTATTTTATAGCGACTGTTTTCTTGATTAATAGTATTACAAATAATAGTAGTTCCAGTAGAAAATTATATTGGCAGCATAGTAGTACTAGTAATAAAGTTATACTGGCAGCATTGGTTAGTTAGTATGTATAAAATGATATCTTGTTGAATTTATAAATATAAATCTGTCATGCCAAATTAGAAAGCCACGTGGCCGATGCATGCCGAATAAAATATACATTGAATATCTACTACGCTATTTTATCACGACGGTTTTTGCTATTAATAGTATTGCAAAATTATACTGACCCCGGTGTTTTAACGTGTTTAAAATTATATGTTCTGCAGAATTGTTATATCACACAACGATACCCAGCTCATTGCTAATACCATTTGATTCCCCTTCAAACTTTGCTTCACCTATAATCAGCCTCAGTCAATGATTACTAATTGACCACAATGCAAATACTCAAAAATATCGCGTGAGTTCGTGTAAAAAAACAAGTATTTCTTTTGAGTCAGCAACTTTTGAAAGCGGCGCGTCAAGGTCCCTTTGATAACGACAAGAACCGACTGCCGACCAGAATTTCCCTTTTCAACAAATTATGCAATTTCACACACATTAATTGACCGCCTACGCCAATGCAATTTACTATAGCGCTGCACACCAAATATGCACTTAATACGTTGACTGCCTTGGTGGTCATCAGTGACCGGCACAAAAGTTCTTACGAAAAATTAAAAAAGATCGGTAGCATTTATAATTTTGTAAATGCAATTAATCTTAAGTAGTGATTCAGTTCTTTGGTCGCCGATACCTTCGCATTATTTTCATTTTGCACAATTCTATCATATTCGGTAGTACTTCATCACGTTGCGATTTTAATATAGTAAAACCGTTTCCACGCATGCCGAATTTCTTAACACGTTCGCGAACGTGAATGCTATAGCATTCATTTTCATGATGATGCAGAATGACATGAATGCCAAAGCATTCAAATCTCAAAGTCAATTATTTTGAATTTAATTTTATACGGTCTTAAGTTTTTGTAATTATTATACCTGTCAAGATAATAACTAACTGAACTAAAATATGCTAATCTGACTATCCTTATAAAATGTGTTTAATCGAATTCCGAATACCACAACCAATTTAAAAATAAAATGACTCTCCATTTTTGCACCTCGCTGAAACTTTTAATGTCCGATGGAAGAAATTCACGGAACCCTCGATAACGTTCTCTCCGCAGTTGAAAAATACGAGAACGCAACCACACCGTCACTCCGCCGTTACATTTCAATCGACCTTTCTTCCGCGTTAGCGATTCACAAAGATCGCTCGCGGCGTTAACAGTTTCGGGAACATTCCTAGGCAGCGAAACACGCCGAGGGCACATATGGCGACGAATTGATGTCGTTAGTTTCGCACGACCGATTACAGCGCGCACTGTGCGTGTGTCATTGCCGAAGATAGCGGAATTGATCTAGCATCGATTGGCATAAGTAATCGGCATTGTTACGACACAGAGGCGTTGCGCAAGTGCCTGACGAATTTGACGCAATGACGTCGGATCGACGGATTGTTCAACGCTGAAAATGTTGAAAGCGTGACGCGGCTTGCCTGGCAAAAAATTGCACATGCTCGGCCAAATCGTTCCTTATGTGGAAGGATGCCGAATTTTGCGAGAACGGAATTGTGAAAGTGTTTAGGAGCTGGGCGAAGGTAAATAACGAAAATTTGAACAGGCGGTCAATTGAGGGGTTGATGACTATAAAATATTCCGTACTAGTCGAATGATGTATTTGGCCAGGCAGATGCAAATGGAACGCCGGGTCTCATACTGGAAGTTCTTATGCGTCTTTCCGTGAAATTCCTGGCGATCGTCTCGTAAGAAAGTGTAATCTACTAAGGTATGCGAATAACCACGTAACTTGACTCTTTCATATTTCCAGCTATGTCCGAATTGTTTGGATAATATAATAGACATATATATAAATCATTCTTTATCTCGAAGGATACAGAATATTCGTGAAAGAAAGTCGGTAGAAGGTACCCAACTAAACATCGAGACACTCGAAAATATACAACGAAATCGAGACACTGATGAAATTGAACTATATCTGTCCAGTTCTTCCATAAAGAACGAACGAACTTCTTAGCCAGTTCAATAGTATGAACGCCTCACGTCGCTTGCTCCGAACCGCAAGTATATAGTCGAATCTTTGAACGCGCGTAACTTTTTCCGCTCCGAGCGGATCCGGCCGCTGACGAAAGCAGCGATCGTGCTTCGCTACGAATTTTTAATTATCAACACTACCGCGTTATATAACGTCTGCTACGACGGCGCGCGCAGACAAATGCAATAAAGCGCAATCGTGAACACTCGCGGTGATTAACAAACGTAATGAAAAACGCTGTTCGTCGATGCTGATAACGGCGCAACATCCGGCCGGTTCGTTATCATAGAAAACAATTTGCTCAACACGCGCGACTACGTTTAGACGCTGCGAAACACATGTGCCGAAAAAAAACATGATTTCACACATTTCAACGTCTAAGCAACCAATGTTTTCCACGAAGGCGCGCACTCGTGCACGTCAACAAACGTAATGAAAAATGTTGGTTGACGCTTTAGGGGCGCAACATTCGGTTTACTGTTGACTACCGAATTAACCATTAATCGACCATCCCCGAAGTCGATTTTCTCGGACTCCACGCCCACGTTCGCCCCACGTGACCCACACGTTTCGTAAAACGCCGATATCCCAGACCGCCTACGCTCCGAGGAACCAAAAACGCACACCCCGCCGTCAGCATCGACAACAACAAAAAAAAAACGTGGTTCGCTTACCTGGAATTTGCCCGCGTGTACCGGTGGTGCTCCTTGACTTTGCATCTTGTGCGACATCTTTGAAAACCCTTGCGTATGCCCGTGGACGTTTGCTCGGCCTTGTTAACAAGTGTGCCGGACGTGTATATATTCAACTCTTTAAATACGCCTATCTCTCTCTCTCCCTCCCTCTCACTCTCTTCCTCTATCTCTCTCTTACTCTCTTACTCTTACTCTCCTCTCCTCTCTCCTTCTCTCTCTCTACCCGCGTATATCAATCTACGTCTACTTCGATCAAGCGACCGCCTTCGTTTCCTTCCTTTTCCACTCGTGCTCGTGAAATGGCCCTCGCGCGTGTCGAACTCACTTTTAAGTATACGCACGCACGCACATGTACAATAGGAATTTGAGCGTCGTCGCTCGGCTGGCGGGGGCCAACGATTCTCTCCGTGCACAAGGCCCGCCGATCGATCGCAGGCAGGAGTAGTGTGCGGAATAATAGCGAGCCACCAGGAGTATCCCTTCTGCTCGAGTCCGGGCACACTGACGCGAACGACTCTCTTGCTCGGTTTTCCTCCAAGTGTCACCTCGGCGCCCGCCTTTTTCCGACTTCCTTATATATTTTCGCGCTACTCGAGGGAAGGCCGAAAGCGGTAGGGGAAGAGTCGGGAGCCGGCGCGGGTGGTGGGAGCTCGTAGATGATCGACTGAGGCCTCGAGGTAGGAGCGGGACGCGGGATTCTTGGAACAGAAGCGGTGCGGAAGGCGGGAACTCGTGCGGGGTGAGTTTCCCTCTGCTGCTCTCGACGCTCGCAACGACACAAGACGGGGCAGCGGACTGTGACTAGCGATTTTCGGCGAAGGTCTTCTGGTGTCGCGACTCTCGGCGAGACTCGGCTAGCAATGATGCGCCGCGACGTGGGAGGCCGTACGGATCGGCTCCTTTCTCCCACTACCAGCACTCAGCCCCGAGCCGCCTTCTCCTTTCCATCGCCGAGTTCCATCGCCGGGCAGCCTACCTCGCCAAACCCGCGTTTCTTGCCTACGGCGCGCACCAGGAGTGGCGAGGTTGCGCGATCGGAGGGCGGGAGCGGGAGGGGGTCCAAGACTTTTCGAAAATTTTCGCCAAATTTTCGGCAAATTTTAAAATTCCCTGCGCGGGGACACCGGATGGGCGGCTTGTCGAATGGGTGCGAGGGCGTGTTTTTGTTTTGCGAGTAGGCAATGTTTGAAGGAATATATGTGTTAACACGTTGACTGCCAAGCGTACTTTGCTATATTAAAATCGCGATCCGATGAAATACTGTAGAATATGATTGAATTGCGCAAAACGAAAATAATGCGAAGGTATAGGAGACCAAAGAATTGAATCACTATTTAATATTAATTGCGTTTACAAAATTATAAATGCTACCGATTGGGTATTTTTGGAATTTTTCGTGAAACCTTTTGCGCCGGTCACCGATATGTTTTGCTACATTAAAATCGCGATCCGATAAAATACTGCAGAATATGATTGAATTGTGCAAAACAAAAATAATGCGAAGGTATCGGAGACCAAAGAATTGAATCACTATGTAATATTAATTGCGTTTACAAAATTATAAATGCTACCGATTGGGTATTTTTGGAATTTTTCGTGAAACCTTTTGCGCCAGTCATCGATATGTTTTGCTACATTAAAATCGCGATCCGATGAAATACTGCAGAATGTCATTGAATTGTGCAAAACAAAAATAATGCGAAGGCATCGGAGACCAAAGAATTGAGTCACTATTTAATATTAATTGCGTTTACAAAATTATAAATGCTACCGATTGGGTATTTTTGGAATTTTTCGTGAAACCTTTTGCGCCGGTCACCGATATGTTTTGCTACATTAAAATCGCGATCCGATGAAATACTGTAGAATATGATTGAATTGTGCAAAATGAAAATAATCGGAAGGTATGAGAGACCAAAGAATTGAATCACTATGTAATATTAATTGCGTTTACAAAATTATAAATGCTACCGATTGGGTATTTTTGGAATTTTTCGTGAAACCTTTTGCGCCGGTCACCGATATGTTTTGCTACATTAAAATCGCGATCCGATGAAATACTGTAGAATATGATTGAATTGTGCAAAACAAAAATAATGCGAAGGTATCGGAGACCAAAGAATTAAATCACTATGTAATATTAATTGCGTTTACAAAATTATAAATGCTACCAATTGGGTATTTTTGGAATTTTTCGTGAAACCTTTTGCGCCGGTCACCGATATGTTTTGCTACATTAAAATCGCGATCCGATGAAATACTGTAGAATATGATTGAATTGTGCAAGACAAAAATAATGCGAAGGTATCGGAGACCAAAGAATTGAATCACTATTTAATATTAATTGCGTTTACAAAATTATAAATGCTACCGATTGGGTATTTTTGGAATTTTTCGTGAAACCTTTTGCGCCGGTCACCGATATGTTTTGCTACATTAAAATCGCGATCCGATGAAATACTGTAGAATATGATTGAATTGTGCAAAATAAAAAATAATGCGAAGGTATCGGAGACGAAAGAATTGAATCACTATTTAATATTAATTGCGTTTACAAAATTATAAATGCTACCGATTGGGTATTTTTGGAATTTTTCGTGAAACCTTTTGCGCCGGTCACCGATATGTTTTGCTACATTAAAATCGCGATCCGATGAAATACTGCAGAGTATAATTAAATCGTGCAAAATGAAGGTAACGCAGAGTTGTTAGAAGCCAAAGTATTAAAGCACCGTTCCAATATCAATTGCTTTTATAGGATTGCAAATAGGCTTCAAAGCGAATTTTTTGAATTTTTTGTAAAATCTTTTGCGCCGGTCACCGGACCACCATGGTAGTCAACGTGTTAACACTTTAACTGCCGTGATGGTCACCGCTGACCGACGCAATAGATTTTACTGAAGATTTCAAATATTTGCAATGGGTACCAATAATTATTTTATAAATGCAGTTCTTGTTAGAATAGTGATGGGATCCTTTGGTCTCCAATACATTATTTACATTTTGCATAATTCAGTCAAACGCTGTAGTATATCATAGCACCGCCGTTCTAATACAGCATAGATAAGCCGATAAGCCGATTTTTGTCGTTGACTTTTTGAAAAATCAAGACGCGTTGCCGCTTTTGTGGAAAGTCGTGTTCAATATTTTCGACTAAAGAAGGTCTGGGCAAAATTCGCAAAAAATCGCTGACCCACATTTCTGGTCTTGTACTTGTAAGCTCAGCGCTACCCAATCGTGGTACTTGAGGGCTTTTGCTATAGATTCTGTAGTCATGACATCAGGACCCATACTGTACAAAATCTGGAAGTGGGGGGGCCATTCTAGGAGATGTATCCCCACCCGACAAAATTTTCGACGTCACGGTACATCGCCTTTAATCTATTGGCGTAGGTATCAGAAATTAATAAGTCGATTCGGAGGATTCATGCATGTCGACTATAGTCGGCACGCAATCATATGCATGCATTTGGTGGCAATCGACAAAATTTGACATTCATACTGAAAACGCTATATGTCTTATATAAAGATCAGGACGGCATACTCACGTAGTAAGACATAGATTTGTAATGAAAATACAAATATGATAGAAACCTCTCTGTGCAACAAACGAATGTATTGAATCGTATAATTATTTGAGGAAACACCGAATCCGCTTGCTTCATGTTTCTAACGAGTTCACGATTATACGATTCAATACATTTTTCTGGCTTAGCCCTCGCTTTCCTTTACATTCACACTTCCATTACAAATCTCTTTTATTACACCGTCCCAATCTTCACAAAATCTAACCGAGTTATGCAAAATTAAAATAATGCTCAAGTATTAAAGATCAAAAGATCGCATCACTATTCTAACATCAATTGAATTTTAAAAACTAAACGGAAAAAGAACAATGCATTTAATATATTTTTATCCTACTTTTCCCAATTAAAATTACCGGTAATAAACTAATTTTTGCAGCGCTACCAGAAAAAAATAAACAAAATAAGTAAAATCAAACATAATGAGATAGCTTACAAAATGATGCACATTGCGACTATGGATACTTTCGATACCCCATAAAATTTTCCATCGGTCACCCCAATCCGCGTGTCTACGCCATTGGCCAACACGACCTGAGCATGGTGTACGACGCTTAACTCCGCTCCGCGACGTCGTGACGTCGTCCGTCGTCTAGTGGTGGGGTGACCACGTGGTGCCACCACAGAGGGATTTCTGAGGGATTTTTTACACATCCCCTCTTCGCCCTACCCGCCATCTTCCCCCCACTTTTGCCTACCCCCACGCTTCACCTCAGGCACCACGCTCGAACCCCCACTTGCACCCTCGTCCGATCACGGTCAACGCTCAGGTCTCAGACGCTGGACGCCATTCCCACCACCATGGATACCGCCACGAGGTACCACCACCACCATTATGGGTAGCAGTAACTCTTTCTCCGCTTGTGTTGCGTGCGCTGCGACTCTAACACATGAGACTTCTGCCACACCATTGTGCCGAGTGAGGAGCTCGTGCTATTGATAGGTGCCTACCATTGGGAAGGGCGTGTGGCTGTGTGTTCTGATGTCAGCACGCGTGTGTGGTGGAGGCCGTTAGCACTACTAGTAATGAGTGAGCAACGTTCACGGTGTTAACACTTTGCATGCGGGAAACGTACTTTTACGTTTTTCGCAGTCTGTCACTGGAGCACGGGTCAAGTTGAAGTAGGGGTTTAGTCGATTTCGACTGCAAAGCGGGTATAGAAATATGATGGGTGTTAGATGTATGGTGTGTGTTGCTAGGCAACGGTTTACATGGTTTCTTTGGCGAAGTTGAGTTTGAAATGAAAAAACTCCTCGTAAATGCGTGAGGCTGCGACGAAATGTATCTGCATGTGGTAACATGATGTGTTAGCACTATGTCGAAATATGATGGGCGTTGGATATATGGTGTTTGTGTTGCTAGGCAACGGTTTGCATGGTTTCTTTGGCGAAGTTGAGTTTTAATGAAAAAAAATCGCGGTACACGTGTAAGTCTGCGGCGAAATGTATCCGCATGCGGTAACATGATGTGTTAGCACTATGCCGAAATATGATGGTCGTTGGATGTATGGTGTTTGTGTTGCTAGGCAACGGTATGCATCGTTTCTTTGGCGAAGTTGAATTTGAAACGAAAAAACTCCCTGTATATACGTAAGGCTGCGGCTCTAACACACGAGAATTCTGCTACACCATTGTGCCGAGTGAGAAGCCCGTGCTATTGATAGGTGTCTACCATTGGGAAAGGCGTGTGGCTGTGTGTTCTGATGTCAGCACGCGTGTGTGGTGGAGGCCGTTAGCACTACTAGTAATGAGTGAGCAACGTTCACGGTGTTAACACTTTGCATGCGGGAAACGTACTTTTACGTTTTTCGCAGTCTGTCACTGGAGCACGGGTTAAGTTGAAGTAGGGGTTTAGTCGTTTTCGACTGCAGAACGGGTGTCGTAGAAATATGATGGGCGTTGGATGTATGGTGTGTGTTGCTAGGCAACGGTTTACATGGTTTCTTTGGCGAAGTTGAGTTTGAAATGAAAAAACTCCTCGTAAATGCGTAAGGCTGCGACGAAATGTATCTGCATGTGGTAACATGATGTGTTAGCACTATGCCGAAATATGATGGGTGTTGGATGTATGGTGTTTGTGTT
This sequence comes from Cryptocheilus praepositus, assembly GCA_033815515.1. Taxonomy (NCBI): domain Eukaryota; kingdom Metazoa; phylum Arthropoda; class Insecta; order Hymenoptera; family Pompilidae; genus Cryptocheilus; species Cryptocheilus praepositus. The sequence continues at coordinate 958,505 of JAWWQZ010000141.1, read as the reverse complement.
GCTAGGCAACGGTTTGCATGGTTTCTTTGGCGAAGTTGAGTTTTAATGAAAAAAATCGCGGTACACGTGTAAGTCTGCGGCGAAATGTATCCGCATGCGGTAACATGATGTGTTAGCACTATGCCGAAATATGATGGACGTTGGATGTATGGTGTTTGTGTTGCTAGGCAACGGTATGCATCGTTTCTTTGGCGAAGTTGAATTTGAAACGAAAAAACTCCCTGTATATACGTAAGGCTGCGGCTCTAACACATGAGAATTCTGCTACACCATTGTGCCGAGTGAGAAGCTCGTGCTATTGATAGGTGCCTACCATTGGGAAGGGCGTGTGGCTGTGTGTTCTGATGTCAGCACGCGTGTGTGGTGGAGGCCGTTAGCACTACTAGTAATGAGTGAGCAACGTTCACGGTGTTAACACTTTGCATGCGGGAAACGTACTTTTACGTTTTTCGCAGTCTGTCACTGGAGCACGGGTTAAGTTGAAGTAGGGGTTTAGTCGTTTTCGACTGCAGAACGGGTGTCGTAGAAATATGATGGGCGTTGGATGTATGGTGTGTGTTGCTAGGCAACGGTTTACATGGTTTCTTTGGCGAAGTTGAGTTTGAAATGAAAAAACTCCTCGTAAATGCGTAAGGCTGCGACGAAATGTATCTGCATGTGGTAACATGATGTGTTAGCACTATGCCGAAATATGATGGGCGTTGGATATATGGTGTTTGTGTTGCTAGGCAACGGTATGCATCGTTTCTTTGGCGAAGTTGAGTTTTAATGAAAAAAATCGCGGTACACGTGTAAGTCTGCGGCGAAATGTATCCGCATGCAGTAACATGATGTGTTAGCACTATGCCGAAATATGATGGACGTGGGATGTATGGTGTTTGTGTTGCTAGGCAACGGTATGCATCGTTTCTTTGGCGAAGTTGAATTTGAAACGAAAAAACTCCCTGTATATACGTAAGGCTGCGGCTCTAACACATGAGAATTCTGCTACACCATTGTGCCGAGTGAGGAGCTCGTGCTATTGATAGGTGCCTACCATTGGGAAAGGCGTGTGGCTGTGTGTTCTGATGTCAGCACGCGTGTGTGGTGGAGGCCGTTAGCACTACTAGTAATGAGTGAGCAACGTTCACGGTGTTAACACTTTGCATGCGGGAAACGTACTTTTACGTTTTTCGCAGTCTGTCACTGGAGCACGGGTCAAGTTGAAGTAGGGGTTTAGTCGTTTTCGACTGCAGAACGGGTGTCGTAGAAATATGATGGGCGTTGGATGTATGGTGTGTGTTGCTAGGCAACGGTTTACATGGTTTCTTTGGCGAAGTTCAGTTTGAAACGAAAAAACTCCCCGTACATGTGTAAGGCTGCGGCGAAATGTATCCGCATGTGGTAACATGATGGGTTAGCACTATGCCGAAATATGGTGGGCGTTGGATGTATGGTGTTTGTGTTGCTAGGCAACGGTTTGCATGGTTTCTACGGAGAAGTTGAGTTTGAAACTAAAAAACTCCCCGTAAATGCGTAAAGCTGCGGCGAAATGTATCCGCATGTGGTAACATGATGTGTTAACACTATGTCGTCTGTACCACGGTGGTGCCACGCGAAAATTGTCAAATGCAAAATTTACAAATGCCGGCGACATGACATTCTTGTCGCTTGAAAATCGATTGACCAAATGCTGGTGACACCAAACTGGTGCCGCGGACAAAGTTGTCGCACAAAGACTCGTATTGCTTGTATTCTATACGAAGCAACAATAAGTTACAGACTGCAAAGCGATCATGAAGGATGACCCAAAATTCACGCAAGATTTGAATTTCGCGCCATTTGTGCGGTAGTGTTGCCAACAAAAAAAAGACAGCGGGGCAGCTGACAGTTGAGGGTTGTCAAAAATGGTACTGCACGAAAGAACAACGCGTTGAAGTTTTCTTCTTCTATTTTCTTATCTATGTTCTTCAGACGCTTTTTATCAAAATTACTTCTTACGTTTTGGGTACGGGTCTGATAGTTGATTGGGTTGTATTTGTTATTTAGTGTAAGGAAGAAATGGATAATAAGTTTTTTTGCGTGATACTAATTTATGCTGATCAAGCGGCGCATAGGTTGTTAACACCGGCTGAGAGGATTGCTTTTGTTTGGAGTTTCGTATAGCGCGGATGCGTAGAAGGCGTTCAAGATATTGCAACGAGTTTTTTTGAATTAGTCTATAGCTCTGGTTTCTACTAGTCTATCAGCGCGTATAGCTTGCTGCCTCATTCGCGAGCGATTTCTTTTGTTTCTAGTTCCATACCGCGCGAATGCCTACAAGGCGCCAGAGATATTACGAGTTTTTTCCACGTAATCCTAATTTATTCTAGTCGAGCAGCGCATAGCTTGTTAATTCCATCGCAACCGATTGCTTTTGTTATAATTGTATATAATGCGGATTCCTACAAGGTGCTAAAAATATGACGAGTTTTATTCGTATAATTCTATACTAGTCTCGTGACACATAGTTTCCTAGCTCCATCATAACCATTTGCTTTCGCCCGCAATCTCACACAACCCGAAATCCTACAGTCCGCCAAATCCATACACCGCCCATTTTCCACAATTCGACAACGCTACCGAAACCATTTCTCCATTCATGTTCCGTGAGACGCCTTTTCACCCAACGCCTAACGCATCGACCGCGTTACACGGGATTCTTCCAGCTGCCCACTAACAAATACATTAATGACATATCCCCAACAAAAAGCCTTTCCACCGAGAGAGACAGGCCCACAATATCTCTCCTCAGACGTAACAGCCTTTCGACCCACACCAACCCGTCCCACCACCACGTCATCCTCACCGTTCCTGTACCATAATCGTTACCACCTTCACCGGTGCCTCCATTCGGCCTCGTCGTCTTCTAGTCTTCCTTCCCCGCTGCCAGCAGCCACCTTCGTCCTTCCTCTCCTCCCTCACTCGCGCCACAGTCATCAGTCCCCTTTCTCTACACACACACCCCCACACACGCTCAACCGCTTTTTACCGAACACAGCGCTCCTTGGCTCCGACTCCAGCTAAACACGCCAAATTCGTCCAGGCCGGCACTGCTTTATTGTTTCACTCAGCCACGAGCGTAATCGCCGTCACGCCGCACTTATTTCAGCGATGCGGGATCAAGGTCAACGATATCGTTGACTCCCGTTGCCAGCGTGCCGCGAAAAAGTGACCGGCCCCTAGCTGGGCACCCACACGCTCACGTTCGTTCCGCAGAATGTCAATGAATGCACGCGTGTGTCGGCTCTCGTTCCGTCGTGGGCAGGAAAGTTTGCGCGCCAACGCTTTTCCGCGATGCCGTCGGTCGCCGTTCAGGATCAAGGTTCAGGATTCAAGGCGCAGTTTTCTGCGCGCCGCGGACCGTCGGAAATTCCTACGCGCGCCTTCCGGCTACTTTCTCTTTTCGTGGGCTCGCTCGATTTCTGCCGGGCGATTACGAATGCCGCTGGACGGACCGGTGGATTCGACGGGTCATCCTTTCGGACCCTTGCGGTACCGCGGAGTTCCAAAGGTCCCGGCCCGAGGCGGCAGGATGTGACGTTTGGTCGACGGGACGAAATGTGCGCGAGAACGGTCGCGTGACGTATCGGAATAGGAAGAAGTGTTTGAAACCACGCGATTCAATGTCAGATGTATTTCAATGGAAAAGTTGCAAATGTTATACTTATAACATTTTAATTTTTTATATTATATTTTTCATTTTTAATATATATATATATTATTTATAATATAATGGAAAACTTGCAAGTGGTATATGCATATATTTGTATATAGATAAACGGTAGAACGCATAAAAGTACCATTTGCAAGTTTTCCACTGAAACCTATTATATATAAATGGTACATATAATTACATATAATGGTATATAGTATGGTATGGTATATGGTATAATAGAAAACTTGCAAGTGGTATATACATATATTTGTATATAGACAAACGGTAGAACGCATAAAAATACCATTTGCAAGTTTTCCATTGAAACCTATTCTATATAAATATTACATATATATATATATATATATATATACTATTTTATATTTTGACTCGGGCGCTTTAGTATCAATGCAATACATATATGCAATAACTATATATATGAATATTTCATATGTACAGATTGCATCAATATAGGTCTGTGTTTGATGCAACATACTAAAGCACCGAACAAGTTAAAATAGGTTTCTATATATACATATATGCATAATGGTATTTTCCATTGCGTTCTACCTATTTTAAGTCTATATATACATATATTGCATCATACATACCTATATTGATGCAATATGTATATACGAAATATTCATATATATAGTTTTGCATCAAATACATACCTACATTGATGCAATATGTATACACAAAATATTCATATATATATTGCATTGATGCAATATACTAAAGCGCCCGAGTCAAAATAGGAAAAACACTTGTAACGATGGCGCAACTGACGTCTAATGTACTTGAATCTAAAACTTGCAAATAGTTTTTTTATGGGTTATTGAACGCTTCCACTTGTAATGGATTGAGAATGTCTTAGCCCTTTGCGGTAACAGTATATTCAAAAGGTTCCGGGCCAAACCGGTAGGATGTGACCCTCGGCAAACGGCAGAAAATTATACGCGAGAACGATCGCGCAAGGAGTTGAGAGAGGAAAACGAGTCGCGGTCGTGACGTCGGCGTTTAGTCCGAAATTGTTATCACGTGTCAGACTCGTTAAAGTACGGCAAGCGGTTAATAATGAACGAACGGCATGCGTACAGCTGCCGATTAACGTGAGGTTACCGGTGCCGATGACTTCTTCAGGCGACACAGTGGATTGACCGGTCATGTGGTCGTTATTATCTCATTGTGCTTCTACTTCGATGTACTCGCGAGACGAATAGAACACAGTTGATGGACGACAAATGACAATTGTTTTTGGACCGAGTCAGTTAACCCTTTGGACCCGGACGTATTTCAGCGCGTAGCAGCGAGTAGCGGATCGTTTCGTACAAAATAGTACAGTTTCCGAAAGAATTGTTCGAGGTAAATTATATTTTGCGTATCATTATAGTGGTATATATTTTATGAAATTAAATTAAGATTTTATGGCGTATTTTTAATTTGTGATAATATTCTAAGTAATCACTAAAATGCATTGCGGTCCCGGTTAACAATTATTGGAACAATAAAATGCATTCGCACTTTAATTGTATTTATTTCTTTATGCTCGGACATATTTTTTCCGTTGTATAGTTTCGCAAAGAACTAGTCTATCTAAATTACATTTGGCATAAAACTCTATTGCTATATATGTTTGATAAAATTTTATTTACGAAATTAAAATTGAAATGCTATGGCTTGTATTCTGCTAAGATGTGATACCTCATGCTCAAGTGTAAACCAATACAGTTTCACGGAGAACAAGCCATAAACCGGCACTTTTACTTCATGAAATATAAACCGATCAAATTTCATGCAAAACATAATTCGGCTCCCTTCCCTGACTATATCACTTTATTCGAAACAACGTGTTATACACTGTGGAATAAACACACCCGCCCGCAGTTTTTTAACACGTTCTCCTGTCGTGCGTATTTTACCGCGAAGATATAGAAGACCAAAGAGTTGAAACACTATTTAATATTAATTGTATTTACAAAATTATAAATGCCACCGATTGGCTATTTTTTGCATTTTTCGTGAGGTCTTTTGCGTCGGTCACCGATAACAACCACGGCAGTCCACGTGTTAACACGTTGACTGCCAAGCATATTTTGCTACATTGAAATCGCGATCCGATGAAATACTGCAGAATATGATTGAATTGTGCAAAATGAAAATAATTTGCAGGTATCGGAGGCCAAAGAATTGAATCAGTATTCAATATTAATGGCATTTATAAAAATTGTAAATGGTACCGATTGGGTATTTTTGGAATTTTTCGTGAGGTCTTTTGCGTCGGTCACCGGTGACCACCACGGCAGTCCACGTGTTAACACGTTGACTGCCAAGCGTATTTTGCTACATTAGAATCGCGATCCGATGAAATACTGCAGAATATGTTTGAATTGTGCAAAATGAAAATAATTTAAAGGAATCGGAGACCAAAGAATTGAATCACTCTTTAATATTAATTGTATTTACAAAATTATAAATGCCACCGATTGGGTATTTTTTGCATTTTTCGTGAGGTCTTTTGCGCCATTCACCGGTGACCACCACGGCAGTCCACGTGTTAACACGTTGACTGCCAAGCATATTTTGCTACATTAAAATCGCAATCCGATGAAATACTGCAGAATATGTTTGAATTGTGCAAAATTAAAATAATTTAAAGGAATCGGAGACCAAAGAATTGAATCACTATTTAATATTAATTGTATTTACAAAATTATAAATGCCACCGATTGGGCATTTATGGCATTTTTCGTGAAACGTTTTGCGCCGGTCACCGATGACAACCACGGCAGTCCACGTGTTAACACGTTGACTGCCAAGCATATTTTGCTACATTAGAATCGCGATCCGATGAAATACTGCAGAATATGATTGAATTGTGCAAAATGAAAATAATTTGCAGGTATCGGAGGCCAAAGAATTGAATCACTGTTTAATATTAATTGCATTTACAAAATTATAAATGCCACCGATTGGGTATTTTTTGAATTTTTCGTGAAACTTTTTGCGTCGGTCACCGGTGACCACTACGGCAGTCCACGTGTTAACACGTTGATTGCCAAGCGTATTTTGCTACATTAAAATTGCGATCCGATGAAATACTGTAGAATATGTTTGAATTGTGCAAAATGAAAATAATTTAAAGGAATCGGAGACCAAAGAATTGAATCACTCTTTAATATTAATTGTATTTACAAAATTATAAATGCCACCGATTGGGTATTTTTGGCATTTTTCGTGAAACGTTTTGCGCCGGTCACCGATAATCACCACGGCAGTCCACGTGTTAACACGTTGATTGCCAAGCGTATTTTGCTACATTAGAACCGTGATGCGATGAAATACTGCAGAATATGATTGAATTGTGCAAAATGAAAATAATTTGCAGGTATCGGAGACCAAAGAGTTGAAACACTATTTAATATTAATTGTATTTACAAAATTATAAATGCCACCGATTGGGTATTTTTTGCATTTTTCGTGAGGTCTTTTGCGTCGGTCACCGATGACAACCACGGCAGTCCACGTGTTAACACGTTGACTGCCAAGCATATTTTGCTACATTAAAATCGCAATCCGATGAAATACTGCAGAATATGATTGAATTGTGCAAAATAAAAATAATTTGAAGGTATCGGAGACCAAAGAATTGAATCACTGTTTAATATTAATTGCATTTACAAAATTATAAATGCCACCGATTTGGTATTTTTTTAATTTTTTGTGAGACATTTCGCTTCGGTCATCGATAACCACCACGGCAGTCTACGTGTTAACACGTCGACTGCCAAGCATATTTTGCTACATTAAAATCGCAATCCGATGAAATACTGCAGAATATGTTTGAATTGCGTAAAATGAAAATAATTTAAAGGAATTGGAGACCAAAGAATTGAATCACTCTTTAATATTAATTGTATTTACAAAATTATAAATGCCACCGATTGGGTATTTTTGGCATTTTTCGTGAAACGTTTTGCGCCGGTCACCTTAGACGGCATTGAACCGCGCGCATAACCACCACGGCAGTCCACGTGTTAACACGTTGATTGCCAAGCGTATTTTGCTACATTAGAATCGCGATCCGATGGAATACTGCAGAATATTATTGAATTGTGCAAAATAAAAATAATTTGAAGGTATCGGAGACCAAAGAATTGAATCACTCTTTAATATTAATTGTATTTACAAAATTATAAATGCCACCGATTGGGTATTTTTGGCATTTTTCGTGAAACGTTTTGCGCCGGTCACCGATAACCACCACGGCAGTCTACGTGTTAACACGTTGATTGCCAAGCGTATTTTGCTACATTAAAATTGCGATCCGATGAAATACTGCAGAATATTATTGAATTGTGCAAAATAAAAATAATTTGAAGGTATCGGAGACCAAAGAATTGAATCACTGTTTAATATTAATTGCATTTACAAAATTATAAATGCCACCGATTTGGTATTTTTTTAATTTTTTGTGAGACATTTCGCTTCGGTCATCGATAACCACCACGGCAGTCTACGTGTTAACACGTTGACTGCCAAGCATATTTTGCTACATTGAAATCGCGACCCGATGAAATACGTGTTTAGCAACGATCAAAATCCCTACAAACTCCGCGGCATACGTTTTTCATTTCACGTGCGCTGCGTCCATTCACTTCCGTCAAACGTACTCAAGTTTATTACTAAACTTCAAATACGCAGGTGCATGCCTTATCCTCGTAAACCGCTATCGCCTCAACACGTGCGTGCCGCGATTAGGAGTGCAACACTACATTTTAACTCCGTTTTAGCACGCGGCGCGGATGATTAACGGTTAAGTGTCACCGGTCTTCTTCCACATATCGAGAAAGTGATTTACGAGACAGGCATTGAACCGCGCGCATTGTGTTTATGCGGACTAATCGTCCTGGACTTTCGGTTATCTCGACGTCGGGGCAAGGACGCTTACCAGGAACACGTACGGCAAATAATTCGCACTACCGTTCAGCAACGACCGTCACTCTTCTTTTTGTACGCCGTTTCCGCGCGTCAAAAGCAAGGCTAGCCGTTGACTTTTTTTTCGTCGGCGCGGTACACGCCGCTCGCCATTCGTGCGCTTTTATTTTCGCAGGAGACATCAACGAGCGCATACGATCGCGTTTATGTTCATTGGCTATTGGCTATTAGCTATGGCGACCCTTGGCCAAAGGGCGTACCTTAAATGTGTCGCAAAAAATAAGTGACGACGAGCACAGTCGTCAAGCGTAATGTAGAATTAATCCTTCTTTGCATGATTTTTTCTTTATTGGTGAAATAAATCAAGGTGATATGTGCCCATAATTATGAAAGTGGTCTAAGTCAAAATTTAAAAAAAATGAGTTTATCAGTTATTTCATACCACATTATTTTTAACTAAATTTATTCAATGTAATTTTTACGAAATTGTCAAAAATGAATCATTAGATAGTGGTTGTAATTTCAACATTATATGGAATTCATTTAGTTTTAATTATGAAAGTGGTCTAAGTCAAAAATTTAAATAAATTATATAAACAACTTGAAAATGGCACGTGGCCTTCTTTGACGCGTTTCTGAACTACATAATAAAATAAATGACAATCAAATTTTAATAATAACGACAACTTCATTTTTAACGAAATCACTAGAAGAATCAATAACAAGAATAGTAAAAAATACCGAGGGTGAATCTGTCTCTTTACAAATTCAATGGATGAGATTTGAAAAATGAACCTTATAAAATGTTCTATAAAACATCTTTAGATGATTCTAAATTTCACGTTTTGGATCTTTCACCTAAAAAAGGAAGACCAAAAATATACGGAAATATTAAATTACCTCCATTATACACCACCATTAGACCAGTATCGGAAGAAAAACATAAAGATATTATGAGTTTACTACCGTACATCCCTCCAGTTTTTCAGGAACATTTTAAGAATCTTAAATACTCGAAATAATGATAAAAATGGATTACTGTTTAAAAATAATTAATAAATGTGTTCTCTTTTTTTCTTTTTTTTTGTTGAATGAACGCGTGAAAAAGAGATTTATTTGTTAAACGAAAGTATGTTATAATGGTAGATACGAATTATTTCAATCAAATTATTGTTTCAAATAAAACTCCAAGTTCTTTATTGCTTTAAGTCATTTATAGGACATTCAGTTAATTTTGAAAATGGTCTAAGTCAATTCAATCTTTAAAAATAATATTATCGTATAAAATTCACACAAAATTTCATATTCATAGTAAATTTTCTCTTTTTAAGACTTTAAAATTATAAATTAAAATGTCGCATAATGTAAAAATATTTTTTAATTTATTCAAATGCAATTCATTAAATATCTCGAAACAAGAAATATATGACTATATACAATTGTACTAATATTACATATATAATTCATGTTCAAAATTAGCACGTTCACGCCGGGGCCGATTTTCATGTTTTTCGCTATGAGGCGGCCCTCGAATTCATGCAGCACTTCATTTGGTGGCGTACGATTGTTGCTCGTTCAATTATTTAAATTTCAATTATCTAAATTCTCAACTATACGGCAATTTTGTCAATTTGGTCAATGGTCAATATTCAACACATCTTATAATTTACAATTTTATGATATATGACATATTATATTATACAGCTATGCGCGAGCCACTTTGAAATATTCGGTGGTACACGCCGGCGTGAACGCGTTAAAAAAAATGGTTAAAAAAATCTTATGTATATATTTATAGTATAAATTTAGCAGAAAACAATATGATGGAAATATCCATCATCCATATACTATACACAATTGTTCTTTTATATATATATGACATATTATATTATGATGGAATATTTCCACCATCATTATATTAAGTTGTATATTTTGTTTTTTGATCTTGTTTAACTATACGTAAGCGTGCAGCTTTTAAATATTCAAATCACATCTTATAATATAAACGCGTTTATGTTTATTGTATAGCTAGCTATGGCTACCTCTTTCTTTTTTTTCTTTTTTTTTTTTGTTGAATGAACGCGCGAAAAAGAGATTTATTTGTTAAACGAAAGTATGTTATAATGGTAGATACTGTGCCGAAGGTGTAAATATCCAATCCATATACTATATACAATTGTACTATATTACATATATATGACATATTATATTATACAGTACATATTGTACCATATTATATTATGTATATTTTGTTATTTATTCGTTTCACTTCGTGTCAGCTTTGAAATATTCAACACATCTTATAATTTACGATTTTATGTTTATTGTATAGCTAGCTATGGCGACCTCTTTCTTTTTTTTTTTTTTTTTTTTTTTTGTTGAATGAACGCGCGAAAAAGAGATTTATTTGTTAAACGAAAGTATGTTATAATGGTAGATACTGTGCCGAAGGTGTAAATATCCAATCCATATACTATATACAATTGTACTATATTACATATATATGACATATTATATTATACAGTACATATTGTACCATATTATATTATGTATATTTTGTTATTTATTCGTTTCACTTCGTGTCAGCTTTGAAATATTCAACACATCTTATAATTTACGATTTTATGTTTATTGTATAGCTAGCTATGGCGACCTCTTTCTTTTTTTTTCTTTTTTTTTGTTGAATGAACGCGCGAAAAAGAGATTTATTTGTTAAACGAAAGTATGTTATAATGGTAGATACTGTGCCGAAGGTGTAAATATCCAATCCATATACTATATACAATTGTACTATATTACATATATATGACATATTATATTATACAGTACATATTGTACCATATTATATTATGTATATTTTGTTATTTATTCGTTTCACTTCGTGTCAGCTTTGAAATATTCAACACATCTTATAATTTACGAATACATCTTAGTTTTCAGTAACGTTGCAATTTCAACGGCGATCTGATACTTTCGACGTATGACGTGTATACTCGTTGGAAGCAGCCAACTGGTTAACCAAATGCGCCATGCTTTATTTCTAGACGAATACCGAGAAAGCAACACGTGCTGGAGCAGACATTTATTACTCATAAATGTCGGTGGCAGCGTAATTTGTTATAAGCCGCTTCTAAGTTGTGTCGCATGCAACATTTCACGTTACAGTTCATTATAAGCCGACGTCCTTTTTATGTGTGTTCAATTTATTTATTAAAAACCATATTTGTGCTCCTACGGTTGTTTATTTTATTTGTCGACCTCGTGCAATTAAACAAGCATTCCGCTTTTCGCTACGGTCCTCTGACTCAATACGGCGACTTAGTCTACTGCGACGCAAGAAATTCCACTCGAAGAAACCGTCGAACGCAAACGTAGCGTTTGACGGCTCCCGTGCGGGCGTCGATTCAAACGATATCAGTCACATGCACGCGTGACTCACGCACGCTGCTGCATAAACTGAAAAACGTGTGTGCCGATTTCCCAGCAAAAGGATTTCCCGAAACGCGATCATAGGAAAAATTTATTTGCAACGCTACGCATACCGTTAGAGCCTGACTATAGACTTTGTGATTTTGAACAATGTTCCTTCTTCGGGCGGTATACCTTTTGACGAGAGCGTTTAAGAGATTTTTTTATTAATAAATGTCTTATTATATTATATTAGAAATTATTATTATATTATATTACGTATTATAATACAAATTAACATTATTTAAAACCGCGTAAATAAATGCGTTATGTCACATTACGGTTGTTAAAGTTAAAATGATTATTTTGCAATGAAATATAAATTTATATATACTCCCAGCAAAAGGATTTCCCGAAACGCGATCATAGGAAAAATTTATTTGCAACGCTACGCATACCGTTAGAGCCTGACTATAGACTTTGTGGTTTTGAACAATGTTCCTTCTTCGGGCGGTATACCTTTTGACGAGAGCGTTTAAGCGATTTTTTTATTAATAAATATCTTATTATATTATATTAGAAATTATTATTATATTATATTACGTATTATAATACAAATTAACATTATTTAAAACCGCGTAAATAAATGCATTATGTCACATTACGGTTGTTAAAGTTAAAATGATTATTTTGCAATGAAATATAAATTTATAAATACTTTTTTTTTAATCCGTCAAGAGGTGGAGATACTATCTTGTTAAGAAGTGGTATACTTCTTGACAAGAGAACATGTTATTTTTAATAAATATTGTTAATAAATAAATAAATAAATAAATAAATAAATATATATATATATATATATATATATTTATCATTTTACATTTCATTGTAAAATAATAATTTTAACTTTCATAATTATAATTTAACATAATGCATTTATTTGCGTGATGATTCTTTTTGCTATTTATTTGATTCTTTTTTATTGTGATATATATATATATATAGCAAAAAAAATCACGCAATATATATATATCACAATAAATAAAAGAATAAAATAAATAGCAAAAAGAATCATCATGCAAATAAATGCATTATGTTAAATTATACTTATGAAAGTTAAAATTATTATTATACAATGAAATGTAAAATGATAAATATATATATATATATATATATAAATATTTATTTATTTATTTATTTATTAACAATATTTATTAAAAATAACATGTTCTCTTGTCAAGAAGTATACCACCTCTTAACAAGATAGTATCTCCACCTCTTGACGGATTAAAAAAAAAGTATTTATAAATTTATATTTCATTGCAAAATAATCATTTATATATATATATATATATATATATATATATTATATCACAATAAATAAAAAGAATAAAATAAACCGCAAAAAAAAAAATGACGCGAATAAATGCATTATGTTAAATTACACTTATGAAAGTTAAAATGATTAATTTCCAATGAAATGTAAAATATAAAATGATAAATATATATATATATATATAAATATTTATTTACTTATTTATTTATTAACAATATTTATTAAAAATAACATGTTCTCTTGTCAAGAAGTATACCACCTCTTAACAAGATAGTATCTCCACCTCTTGACGGATTAAAAAAAAAGTATTTATAAATTTATATTTCATTGCAAAATAATCATTTTTATATATATATATATATCACAATAAATAAAAAGAATAAAATAAACCGCAAAAAAAAAATGACGCGAATAAATGCATTATGTTAAATTACACTTATGAAAGTTAAAATGATTAATTTCCAATGAAATGTAAAATGATAAATACGTCTCCCGACGATGCAATCTTTTCTGCCTGCCGTGCCGGAGGTTGCATTCGACGGATTGAGACGCAACATGAGACGCCACACGCATTCGTTTACTGACGCTGTCGGTGAATGGAAAGTTTCGTTAATTCGTTAATGCACGACATTTGCGATGCAGGCGAGTCTCGCGTTACCCGCGATAACGGCGTCGGCGGAGACCAAATTCTAAACGCCATATCGTGTTGCGAGACGCCGATCAGGTAGAGTCATGAGTGCGAGAATCACGATTTCGCTCGGTGACGAAGTGGCGCAGTTGTTGCGACGATGGAACTCGGCTCGTTTAGGAAAAATTCAGGGGAGACACGTGCGAATTGTCTACGTATGGCTTCTGAATAATTACATGCCGATTCAATTATGGGGGTGGTAATGGTAAAGGAGCTGGTATGTGTAAGGCAGGGGAACAGGATGTTTGAACGTCAGGCGTCGGTATTGAAAAGTCAGGTTGGTCTGATTTTTTCTTCGACGCCTCGTAGGTGACGAATTATGCAATTAAATGACGATTTTGATAATAAGTGAAATACGTTAGAATTGTAATAAAGTAGACTATATTTGTAATGCAGAAAAACTGAATGTTTCAACGTCAGGCGTCGGTATTGAAAAGTCAGGTTGGTCTGATTTTTTCTTCGACGCCTCGTAGGTGACGAATTATGCAATTAAATGATGATGTTGATAATAAGTGAAATTCGTTAGAATTGTAATAAAGTAAACTACATTTGTAATGCAGAAAAATAAAATGGACGTTAAGCGTCAATATTGAAAAGTCGGGTTGGTCTGATTTTTTCTTCGACGCCTCGTAGGTGACGAATTATGCAATTAAATGATGATTTTGATAATAAGTGAAATACGTTAGAATTGTAATAAAGTAGACCATATTTGTAATGCAGAAAAACTGAATGTTTGGACGTTAGGCGTCGGTATTGCAAAGTTACGTTCGTCTGATTTTTGCTTCGATGCCTTGTAGGTGACGAATTATATGCCATTAAATGATGATCTGTGATAATAATTAAAATACGTTAGAATTGGAATAAAGTAGACTTCATGTGGAATGCAAACAAACAGAATGTTTGGACGTTAGAGATCGGTATTGCAAAGTAAGGTTCGTCTGATTTTTCCTTCGATGCCTCGTGGGTAACAAATTATATGCCATTAAAAGATATTGTGTGATAATCAGTAAAACACGTTAGAATTGTAGCAAATCCAAAATGTATAATTTGGGTTTGACAACTTTAATAGGATATTTTGATAATTTTAACATAATAATATGAAGGCAATTGACTAAACGATATTGGAACAATTGCCGATATTTAGTTGTTACGTTACATAGGACAATAAATTCCACGTTGAATCAATCGGAAAGCAGTAATAAAGGTGGTATAATAAAAAAGTACATTTCGCCTATTTATTTAGGCCTATTTAGGCCTTTCGCCTAAATATTACCTACGCCTTTCGTATATATTGATGGACTCGTGAGGGCGTATATATGCGCCTTTAGCAGTAAAAGGGATAATATACGCGCCGTCGGATTTGGACTCTCGCTTTGAGAGTCTAGAAGCCCTAGTAGACGCGAATGGAAAGGAAACGGCGCTCCGAGAGAAACAGTGTCAGACAAAAAAAAAGGTGAGTGGACGAGACGTCTACTTAACGGTCACTTTTATCTCCCATTTATACTTCCGCTATCTCGGTGTCCTGTTCGCTGCCGATGCTTTTTTTCCTTCGGACAAAGAAACGCTCAGCTCTCCGCTTATCCGTCCGAGATGCCGTCTTACGATCCGAGAAATAGAACTTGCCCGCCGGACCGACAATTTCTAATGCCTGACTCAAGGCTGCCGAGGGTTTTCCATTGACCGTTCGACACATAAATTCGAAGTTTTACCTGATTCCGCGGGAGACCGCCTGCGGCGTACAAAAGAACGAAAAGATCTCTGGCTCATCGATTTTCGGCGCGTTTGCTACGGTGGTTCTATGGGAGGAAGTATCGGACGCGTATTTTGCCGAGGGATCCGCGGCTCTTTTTTAGGTCGAAATTTTTGATGCGTCGAAGCACGCTGTAATTTAGATATTTTTCGTCGGAAGGTGCTAGATGATGGAGCAAGGTAGCTGATTACTAGGGTTAGATCGAGGGATCGAAACTGATGCCGGTCACTTTACTTTTTACAATGATATACTCTGTGCGGACATTTATGCTTTGTTTTATTGTTTTATGAGACTTATCGCCCGATGCAATGAGGCGGATACTTATTTTAGGTATGAACAATATAAGGTACATTACATTTTGTACCGTTTCTTATGGATTTCAATGAGACCGCCTATACAACGGAATCTGCGTTAACAATACTACATTATAACACATTGCTATTATAAATTCTCCAATACAGTTTCAATTACGAACATATAAAACAGAGAGTAGAAATGCATAAACTAAAAATACATAATCGGCAAATCGAAGTGCCTAGTATCAGATTTGTGAAAAGTGTGTAAATCGCCGAGTACTGAGTGATATATTAGAAACGTTGGCCGCGATTTAATCAAAATGTCGGCCATACCATCAAGTAATATCCTTATTGTATTTTATTGAAATTTCGAGTTTTGATAGTCAATGGTAATTTTTTATTTTACGCGACGAGTATATACGTCATACGCACTGCAATTGAGATTTGATCCGACGTGTATACACATCAAACCCGCTTAACTGGTTAACATGCTGACTGGCATGGTGGTCATCGGTGCCCAGCGCAAAAGGTCTCACGAAAAATTCCAAAAATACCCAATCGGTAGCATTTATAATTTTGTAAATGCAATTAATATTAAATGGTAATTAAATTCTTTGGTTTCCGACACCTTCAAATTATTTTCATTTTGCACAATTCAAACATATTCTACAGTATTTCATCGGATCGCAATTTTAATGTAGCAAAATACGCTTGGCAGTCAACGTGTTAACACGTGGACTGCCGTGGTGGTCTTCGGTGACCGATGCATAACGTCTCACAAAAATCTCAAAAAATACCCAATCGGTGGCATTTATAATTTTGTAAATACAATTAATATTAAAGAGTGATTCAATTCTTTGGTCTCCGGTACCTTCAAATTATTTTCATTTTGCACAATTCAAACATATTCTACAGTATTTCATCGGATCGCAATTTTAATGTAGCAAAATACGCTTGGCAGTCAACGTGTTAACACGTGGACTGCTGTGGTGGTCATCGTGACCGAAGCAAAATGTCTCACAAAAAATTAAAAAAATACCAAATCGGTAGCATTTATAATTTTGTAAATGCAATTAATATTAAATAGTGATTCAATTCTTTGGTCTCCGATACCTTCGCGTTATTTTCATTTTGTACAATTCAATCATATTTTGTAGTACTTCATCACGTCGCGGTTTTCATATAGTAAAATCTATAGTAAAATATAGTAAAATATAATAACGGCATTGAACGTGTTAAATACACGTCTAATACTTTGTGCCGTAGAAGCCACGTACCGAACCTGAATGAAATCGGTGACTCACAGATTCGATCCTCCGCACGTCAGTGCTTCGCGTCCTTCGATTTTTTCGTTTCACGCGGCATTATCATCCGACGACCTATCTCACTGTCGTATTTTTCTTCGGTGGTGCACACTTCGCGGAAACGCACGTATGCGGAAAATTGCGTCGCGTAACGCCAGTTTATCAGTGGCCGCCGATGACACCGATGATTCACGTGTTACGAGTCCGAACGATGCTGATGATACTGCAGCGGAAGTACTTAACAACGGTGATTTGCTCGTCTTATTGGAAGTTACGGGAACTGATCTTAAGTCAATATAGATTCGCGACGAGAGTATGTTCAGATATACAGATAAGTATCTAGGCCGTGGAATGTTCGGATGCTTCGACGAATTGTATTGTTGGATTCTATTCGTCTTATTGGAAGTTATGGGAACTGAACTTCAGACTATTTATAAGCGGTTGGCCGCGACGAGGGGGAATGTTTGGATATTTCTTGGAACCGCAATATTGGATTCTACGCGTCTCGTTGGAAGTTATGGGAATTGAACTTCAGTCACTTTACATTTGCGACAAGAGTACTTTCAGATATAGAGATAAGTGGCTAGCAGCGTCGGCCGTGGAATGTTTTGATACTTCGACGAATTGTATTGTTGGATTTTATCCGTCTTATTGGAAGTTATGGGAACTGAACTTCAGACTATTTATAAGCGGTTGACCGTGACGAGTGGGAAAGTTTGGATATTTCCTGGAACCGCATTATTGGATTCCAAGCGTCTCGTTGGAACTTATGGGATTTGCACTTCAGTCACTTTACATTTGCGGCAAGAGTACTTTGAGATATAGAGATAAGTGATTAACTATGTCGATCGTGGAATGTGTGTATACTTCCTAGAATAGCAATATTGGGTTCTAACCGTATTATTGGATGCTACGGGAATTGAACGTCAGTTAATTCACATTTGCAACAAGAATACATTCAAATATGAAGATAAGTGGCTAGCTATGTCGGCCGTGGAATGTTTTGATGCTTCGACGAATTGTATTGTTGGATTTTATCCGCCTTATTGGAAGTTATGGGAACTGAACTTCAGACTATTTATAAGCGGTTGACCGTGACGAGGGGGAATGTTTGGATACTTCCTGGAACCACATTATTGGATTCTAAGCGTCTCGTTGGAAGTTATGGGAATTGAACTTCAGTCACTTTACATTTGCGACAAGAGTACTTTCAGATATAGAGATAAGTGGCTAGCAGCGTCGGCCGTGGAATGTTTTGATGCTTCGACGAATTGTATTGTTGGATTTTATCCGCCTTATTGGAAGTTATGGGAACTGAACTTCAGACTATTTATAAGCGGTTGGCCGTGCCGAGGGGGAATGTTTGGATACTTCCTGGAACCACATTATTGGATTCTAAGCGTCTCGTTGGAAGTTATGGGAATTGAACTTCAGTCATTTTACATTTGCGACGAGAGTACTTTGAGATATAGAGATAAGTGATTTACTATGTCGATCGTGGAATGTGTGGATACTTCCTAGAATAGCAATATTGGGTTCTAACCGTATTATTGGATGCTACGGGAATTGAACGTCAGTTAATTCACATTTGCAACAAGAATACATTCAAATATGAAGATAAGTGGCTAGCTATGTCGGCCGTGGAATGTTTGGATGTTTCGAGGAATTGTATTTCCGGATTCTATCCGTCTTATTGGAAGTTATGGGAACTGAACTTCAGACTATTTATAAGCGGTTGGCCATGACGAGGAGAAATGTTTGGATACTTCCTGGAATCGCATAACTGAATCGTAACCGTCTTATTGGAAGTTATGGGAATTGAACTTCAGTCACTTTACATTTGCGACAAGAGTACTTTGAGATATAGAGATAAATGACTAGCTGTGCCGGCCGTGGAATATTTGGATGCTTCGACGAATTGTATTGTTGGATTTTATCCGCCTTATTGGAAGTTATGGGAACTGAACTTCAGACTATTTATAAGCGGTTGACCGTGACGATTTTGAAAGTTTGGATATTTCCTGGAACCGCACTATTGGATTCCAAGCGTCCCGTTGGAACTTATGGGATTTGCACTTCAGTCACTTTACATTTGCGGCAAGAGTACTTTGAGATATAGAGATAAGTGATTAACTATGTCGATCGTGGAATGTGTGTATACTTCCTAGAATAGCAATATTGGGTTCTAACCGTATTATTCGATGCTACGGGAATTGAACGTCAGTTAATTCACATTTGCAACAAGAATACATTCAAATATGAAGATAAGTGGCTAGCTATGTCGGCCGTGGAATGTTTGGATGTTTCGAGGAATTGTATTTCCGGATTCTATCCGTCTTATTGGAAATTATGGGAACTGAACTTCAGACTATTTATAAGCGGTTGGCCATGACGAAGAGAAATGTTTGGATACTTCCTGGAATCGCATAACTGAATCGTAACCGTCTTATTGGAAGTTATGGGAATTGAACTTCAGTCACTTTACATTTGCGACAAGAATACTTTGAGATATAGAGATAAATGACTAGCTGTGCGATCCGTGGAATATTTGGATGCTTCGACGAATTGTATTGTTGGATTTTATCCGCCTTATTGGAAGTTATGGGAACTGAACTTCAGACTATTTATAAGCGGTTGACCGTGACGAGTGGGAAAGTTTGGATATTTCCTGGAACCGCATTATTGGATTCCAAGCGTCTCGTTGGAACTTATGGGATTTGCACTTCAGTCATTTTACATTTGCGACGAGAGTACTTTGAGATATAGAGATAAGTGATTAACTATGTCGATCGTGGAATGTGTGGATACTTCCTAGAATAGCAATATTGGGTTCTAACCGTATTATTGGATGCTACGGGAATTGAACTTCAGTTAATTCACATTTGCAACAAGAATACATTCAAATATGAAGATAAGTGGCTAGCTGTGTCGGCCGTGGAATGTTCGGATGCTTCGACGAATTGTATTGTTGGATTCTATTCGTCTTATTGGAAGTTATGGGAACTGAACTTCAGACTATTTATAAGCGGTTGGCCGTGACGAGTGGGAAAGTTTGGATATTTCCTGGAACCGCATTATTGGATTCCAAGCGTCTCGTTGGAACTTATGGGATTTGCACTTCAGTCACTTTACATTTGCGGCAAGAGTACTTTGAGATATAGAGATAAGTGATTAACTATGTCGATCGTGGAATGTGTGTATACTTCCTAGAATAGCGATATTGGGTTCTAACCGTATTATTGGATGCTACGGGAATTGAACTTCAGTTAATTCACATTTGCAACAAGAATACATTCAAATATGAAGATAAGTGGCTAGCTGTGTCGGCCGTGGAATGTTTGGATGTTTCGAGGAATTGTATTTCCGGATTCTATCCGTCTTATTGGAAGTTATGGGAACTGAACTTCAGACTATTTATAAGCGGTTGGCCATGACGAGGAGAAATGTTTGGATACTTCCTGGAACCGCATAACTGAATTCTAACCGTCTTGTTGAACGTTATGGAAACTGAACTTACGTCACACATTTGCGACAAGAGCACGTGAGATATAGAGATAAGTGGTTAATTGTATCAACCGTGGAATGTTTGGATACTTCCTGGAACCGCATTATTGGGTTCTAAGCGTCTCATTGGAAGTTGCGGAGATTTAACTTCAGTCTATTTACATTTGCGACAAGAGTACTTTGAAATATACAGATAAGTGTGTCGATCGTGGAATGTTTGGATACTTCCTACAATAGCATTATTGGATTCTAACCGTCTTATTAGATGCTACGGGAATTGAATTTCAGACAATTTACATTTGCGGCAAGAGTACTTTGAGATATACAGATATGTGATTAACTATGTCGACCGTGGAATGGTTGGATACTTCCCCGAACCGCATTATTGGGTTCTAATCGTTTTATTGGATGCTACGAGAATTGAGCTTCAGTTAACACGTTGACTGCCAAGCGTATTTTGCTATATTAAAATCGCGATGTGATGAAATACTGCAGAGCATAATTAAATCGGGCAAAATAAATGTAACGCAGAGTTGTTAGAAGCCAAAGTATTGAAGCACTGTTCCAATATCAATTGCTCTTACAAAATTGCAAATAAACTTCATCGCGATTTTTTTCGCATTTTTAGTAAAATTTTTTAGTAAAATTTTGCACCGGTCACCGGTGACTACCGTGGCAGTCAACGAGTTAATTCACATTTGCAACAAGAACACATTGAAATATGAAGATAGCTAGTTAGCTGTGTCGAGCGTGGAATGTTTGGATACTTCCTGGAACCGCATAACTGAATTCTAACCGTCTTGTTGAACGTTATGGAAACTGAACTTACGTCACACATTTGCGACAAGAGCACGTGAGATATGAAGATACGCGGTTAGCTGCCTCGAGCGTGGAATATTTGAATATTTCCTAGAAGAGCATTATTGGATTCTAACCGTCTTATTGGAAGTCGTGGGAACTGATCTTGAGTCAATATAGATTCGCGACAAGAGGACGCTGAGATATGAAGATAAGTGACTAACTGTGTCAATTGTGCAATGTTTGGATATTTCCTTGAAACTGTATTATGTCAGTGTTGCTTTTGGTTCTGGGGAAGATCCTATTGTGTCATCGCACGTTATAAATTTGACGCGCATATTTGCCTGATTATTTGATAGAGTGCGTCATTATGTTTACTACTGACATTTTTATTTTTAAATTTTTATCATGTCGCGGAATTGATATGTTTAATGAAGAGCTTAAAGTAGAATTTTACGATATAAATTTTACACGTACACTCGTCTGATAATTAGATAGAGTTCTTCATAAATTTTTTATTATTAATTGTTTGTCACTTCGTACGTCGAATCGTACGATATAAATATTACGCGTACACTAGTCCGATCGTTTGATAGAGTTCGTCGTTATTTGTATTCCTAACTGATTGTCACTTCCCATTTTTGCACCATATTGTGGATTTAATACATTTAATACGTTGACTGCCACGGTGGTCACCGGTGACCGGTGCAAAAGATTTTACTAAAAAAGTAAAAAAAATTGCAATGAAGTCTATTTGAAATCTTGTAAGAGCAATTTGTATTTGAACGGTGCTTCAATACTTTGGCGTTACCTTTATTTTGCATGATTTAATTATACTCCTTTCACGTTCAGTCACTGGCGCAAAAGGTCTCATAAAAAATTTAAAAATATCCAATCGATAGCATTTTTAATTTTGTAAACGCAATTAATGTTAAATAGCGATTCAGTTCTTTGGTGTTCGATACCTTCGAATTATTTTCATTTTGCACAGTTCAATCATATTCTGTAGTACTTCATCACATTGCGGTTTTAATATAGTAAACTACGCTCGGCAGTCAGCGTGTTAATTCAGATTTTGAAGTAGAACATTATGCAATGGTACCTAGACGTTCTTCGCAACGATTATCGAGGTCCTACGTAACGTTAGTCCATACAAAAGAAAGACTATTCCATATTGGCGTCACGAAATTTGACCGAATTAGACACGTACCACGCGCCGAAGGTAACAAGTTTCATCAGTCTCGATCCTGCTTAAGAGAATTTGTCTTCGGCATCGTCCAATCGAGGACATTTTAATTCAGCGCGAGGCGAAATAAGAAGCGACAGCGCGTGCAGAGGACTATATTTGTCTTTCAACCCCTCCGAATTCCAATGCGTCACAGAGGTTAGCGATGTGAATTAATGCAAACACACCCAGACGCGCCGGCCAATCACGATACGTTGCTTCGATGATTAATATGCCCCCGCATAAAAATTTCAGTGACATTTTATTGCCGCGATGCCTGTCATTCGGATGCGAATTAACGCGTACACAACCGGACACACTAGGCAATTGTAATACGTTACTGCGTTGATTAGTATATCTCCATAGAAAAATTTCCTTGCAGTCCCATCGAGACAATGCATATTTCTCTGATATTTGCTTGTAATATGATCGTAGAGCAGAAGTGTGCCATTGATTGACAAAATTCTAATGCAATACGTTACTGCGTTAATCAGTATGCCCCATAGAAAAATTTCCTTGCAGTCCCATCGTGACAATGCATTTCTCTGATAATTGTTCGTAATATGATCGTAGAGTAGAACTGTGGCGTTGGTCCATCGATGATTGTGCCGACATACACAAATTTCATTGACAAAATCCTATTACAATACATTAGCATGTCAATATACAAAGTTGATTAGTATGTCTCCATAGAAAAGTTTCTTTGCAGTTCCATCGTCACAATGCGTATTTCTCTGATAACTGCTCGTAATATAATCGTAGGGCAGAACTGTGTTGTTGGTCCATCGACGAATGTGCCAACATACACAAATTTTATTGACAAAATTCTATTACAATACGTTACTGTGTTGATGAGTATGTCTCCATAGACAAATTTCTTTACAATCCCATCATGACAACAAATATTTCTCTGATAACTCGTAATATCATCATAGAGTAGAACTGTATCATTGGTCCTCCGATGAATGTGCCGACATCCACAAATTTCATTGATAAAATTCTATTACAATACGTTACTGCGTTGATTAGTATGTCTCCATAGAAAAATTTCCTTGCAGTCCCATCGAGACAATGCATATTTCTCTGATAATTGCTTGTAATATGATCGTAGAGCAGAAGTGTGCCATTGATTGACAAAATTCTAATGCAATACGTTACTGCGTTAATCAGTATGCCCCATAGAAAAATTTCCTTGCAGTCCCATCGTGACAATGCATTTCTCTGATAATTGTTCGTAATATGATCGTAGAGTAGAACTGTGGCGTTGGTCCATCGATGATTGTGCCGACATACACAAATTTCATTGACAAAATCCTATTACAATACATTAGCATGTCAATATACAAAAGTTAATTAGTATGTCTCCATAGAAAAGTTTCTTTGCAGTTCCATCGTCACAATGCGTATTTCTCTGATAACTGCTCGTAATATAATCGTAGGGCAGAACTGTGTTGTTGGTCCATCGACGAATGTGCCAACATGTACAAATTTCATTGAGAAAATTCTATTACAGTACGTTACTGCGTTGATTAGTATGTCTCCGTAGAAAAATTTCTTTGCAGTCCCATCGTGACAATGCGTATTTCTCTGATAATTGCTTGTAATATGAACGTAAAGCAGAATTGTGCCATTGATTGACAAAATTCTAATGCAATACGTTACTGCGTTAATCAGTATGCCCCATAGAAAAATTTCCTTGCAGTCCCATCGTGACAATGCATTTCTCTGATAATTGTTCGTAATATGATCGTAGAGTAGAACTGTGGCGTTGGTCAATCGATGATTGTGCCGACATACACAAATTTCATTGATAAAATTCTACAAAATTCTATTACAATACATTAGCATGTCAATATACAAAGTTGATTAGTATGTCTCCATAGAAAAATTTCTTTGCAGTCCCATCGTGACAATGCGTATTTCTCTGATAATTGCTTGTAATATGAACGTAAAGCAGAACTGTGCCATTGGTCCATCGATGAATGTGCCGACATACACAAATTTCATTGACAAAATTCTATTACAATACGTTACTGTGTTGATGAGTATGTCTCCATAGACAAATTTCTTTACAATCCCATCGTGACAACGCATATTTCTCTGATAACTCGTAATATCATCATAGAGTAGAACTGTATCATTGGTCCTCCGATGAATGTGCCGACATCCACAAATTTCATTGATAAAATTCTATTACAATACGTTACTGCGTTGATTAGTATGTTTCCATAGAAAAATGTCTTAGCAGTCCCATCGTGACAACGCATATTTTTCTGATAATAGCTTGTAATATGATCGTAGAGCAGAACTGTTCCATTAGTCCATCAATGAAGGTTCCGACGTGTAAAAATTTCATTGACAAAATTCTATTGCCGCAATGCCTGGCACTCGGATGTGAATTAACGCAAACACAACGAAACACACTAGGCAAACGCAAGGCGTTGCTTCGCTGATTAACGTGCTCAACTAGAAAAATGTCGTTGATAAAGTTCCATTGCGACAATGCTTATCTATAATAGCGGAGTACAACTACGCCACAGAGGTTACCGATGTGAATTAGCGTAAACACAGCCGGAAACACTACGCAATTACAATACATCATTGTGCTGATTGAATATGTCACGGTGTAAAAATTTAATTAATAAAATTCCATCGCGGCAACGCTTATTGCTTTGATAACTCCTCGCCACACGATCGCAGCACACAGCTACGGGATATAAGTGATGCGAATCAACGTAAGCATACCCAGGCAACGGAGCAATTACGTTACGTTCTTGCTTTGATCAATATACCCCCATATAAAGTTTCAATTGCAGTCCCATTGCGTCAATGCATCAATGTAATTATCTGAAAATTCCCCACAATGCGTTTGTAGCGTAGAAATACGCCACACAGCTTAGTGACGTAAATTAACGGAACATACTTTGATGCAGCAGAAAATTACAATTGAAATATTTCGCTGATTAATCCGCTTTCATATAAAAATATAAAACATAAGTGATGCGAATCAATGTAAGCATACCCAGGCAACGGAGCAATTACGTTACATTGTTGCTTTGATCAATATACCCCCATATAAAGTTTCAATTGCAGTCCCATTGCGTCAATGCATCAATGCAATTATCTGAAAATTCACCACAATACGTTTGTAGCGTAGAAATACGCCACACAGCTTAGTGACGTAAATTAACGGAACATGCTTTGATGCAGCAGAAAATTACAATTGAAATATTTCGCTGATTAATCCGCTTTCATATAAAAATATAAAACATAAGTGATGCGAATCAACGTAAGCATACCCAGGCAACTGAGCAATTACATTACATTGTTGCTTTCATCAACATACCCCCGTATAAAGTTTCAATTGTAGTCCCATTGCGTCAATGCGTAATTATATGAAAATTCCCCACAATACGTTTGTAGCGTAGAAATACGCCACACAGCTTAGTGACGTAAATTAACGGAACATACTTTGATGCAGCAGAAAATTACAATTGAAATATTTCGCTGATTAATCCGCTTTCATATAAAAATATAAAACATAAGTGATGCGAATCAACGTAAGCATACCCAGGCAACGGAGCAATTACGTTACATTGTTGCTTTGATCAATATACCCCCGTATAAAGTTTCAATTGTAGTCCCATTGCGTCAATGCGTAATTATCTGAAAATTCTCCACAATACGTTTGTAGCGTAGAAATACGCCACACAGCTTAGTGACGTAAATTAACGGAACATACTTTGATGCAGCAGAAAATTACAATTGAAATATTTCGCTGATTAATCCGCTTTCATATAAAAATATAAAACATAAGTGATGTGAATCAACGTAAGCATACCCAGGCAACTGAGCAATTACGTTACATTGTTGCTTTGATCAATATACCCCCATATAAAGTTTCAATTGCAGTCCCATTGCGTCAATGCATCAATGTAATTATCTGAAAATTCCCCACAATACGTTTGTAGCGTAGAAATACGCCACACAGCTTAGTGACGTAAATTAACGGAACATACTTTGATGCAGCAGAAAATTACAACTGAAATATTTCGCTGATTAATCCGCTTTCATATAAAAATATAAAACATAAGTGATGCGAATCAACGTAAGCATACCCAGGCAACTGAGCAATTCCATTACATTGTTGCTTTCATCAACATACCCCAGTATAAAGTTTCAATTGTAGTCCCATTGCGTCAATGCGTAATTATATGAAAATTCCCCACAATACGTTTGTAGCGTAGAAATACGCCACACAGCTTAGTGACGTAAATTAACGGAACATACTTTGATGCAGCAGAAAATTACAATTGAAATATTTCGCTGATTAATCCGCTTTCATATAAAAATATAAAACATAAGTGATGCGAATCAACGAAAGCATACCCAGGCAACGGAGCAATTACGTTACATTGTTGCTTTGATCAATATACCCCCATATAAAGTTTCAATTGCAGTCCCATTGCGTCAATGCATCAATGTAATTATATGAAAATTCACCACAATACGTTTGTAGCGTAGAAATACGCCACACAGCTTAGTGACGTAAATTAACGAAACATACTTTGATGCAGCAGAAAATTACAATTGAAATATTTCGCTGATTAATCCGCTTTCATATAAAAATATAAAACATAAGTGATGCGAATCAACGTAAGCATACCCAGGCAACGGAGCAATTACGTTACATTGTTGCTTTCATCAACATACCCCCGTATAAAGTTTCAATTGCAGTCCCATTGCGTCAATGCATCAATGTAATTATCTGAAAATTCCCCACAATACGTTTGTAGCGTAGAAATACGCCACACAGCTTAGTGACGTAAATTAACGGAACATACTTTGATGCAGCAGAAAATGACAATTGAAATATTTCGCTGATTAATCCGCTTTCATATAAAAATATAAAACATAAGTAATGCGAATCAACGTAAGCATACCCAGGCAACGGAGCAATTACGTTACATTGTTGCTTTGATCAATATACCCCCATATAAAGTTTCAATTGCAGTCCCATTGCGTCAATGCATCAATGTAATTATCTGAAAATTCCCCACAATACGTTTGTAACGTAGAAATACGCCACACAGCTTAGTGACGTAAATTAACGGAACATACTTTGATGCAGCAGAAAATTACAACTATACTGTTTCGCTGATTAATACGCTCTCATATAAAAATACCATTGCTCAATTCATTCTTGAGGAAAGATTTTCAGCTGAATGCATCTTCCGAAACGTTTCGATATAAACGTGCTTATATTGTGCTATGATAGTGAAGGATAGGCCCAGTACAATTTTGCAATATAGATTTTCAACTCGATGGAAATCCCTAGGCATTTTGTAGAAAATTTGCTAATACATGCTTATCTTCTGCTACGATAGGAAGCAATAGGCCCGGTACGATTTTCCAATATAGATTTTTCACACGATGGAAATCCATAGGCATTTTGTTGAAAATGTAATAATCTTCTACTACGATAGGAAACAATAGGTCCAATACGATTTTCCAATATAAATCTTCAACTCGATGGAAATCCGTAGGCATTCTGTTGAAAATGCAATAATACTTGCTTATCTTCTGCTACGATAGGAAGCAATAGGCCCAGTGCGATTTTCCAATATAGATTTTTAACTCGATGGAAATCCATAGGCATTCTGTTGAAAATGTAATAATCTTCTATTACGATAGGAAACAATAGGTCCAATACGATTTTCCAATATAAATCTTCAACTCGATGAAAATCCGTGGGCATTCTGTTGAAAATTGAATAGTCTTCTACCACGATAGGAAACAATAGGTCCAGTACGATTTTCCAATATAGATTTTTCACACGATGGAAATCCATAGGCATTTTGTTGAAAATATAATAATCTTCTACTACGATAATAAATAATTGGAGCAAGGTATAGCAGCCTCAGGAAGATTTTAGTAGCCTTACGGAGATTTTCTTCTAAACTTGCGTGGCAGTCAACGTGTTAACGTGCCAGAGCCGTCGGTCAATTAATTGGTCAGTATCGACGCACGCGTAACACCTGCATCGAACGGACGAGGATAGAAAGTTATGTGCCGGCGCGTAACCATAACCAGTCGAAACTCCTTTCACAGACGGTATTGAGAGAAGTCAATGCTGTCGTTAACCTTGATTCTCGGCGACTGAAAGAGAACCGGCGCTAACTAACCGATGATACCAGCGCCCGGCCGCGATCTAATTGGCCTGCGGGAATAAAAAAGGGGTCGGTGTTGGGCACGCATGTGCGCCATCAGTGAATATCGAATCTGCGTGCCGAAATAGAGCCAGTCAACGACATGGTTAACACGTTGACTGCCATGATGGTCACCGCTGATCGGCGCAAGAGATTTTACTGAAGACCCAATATATTCGCAATGGGCAGCAATTATTATTTTATAAATGCAGTTATTGTTAAAATAGTGATGCGAATCTTTGGTCTCCAATACCTGCATATTATTTACGTTTTGCATAATTCAAATGCTGTAGTATTTCATAGCATCGCCGTTCTAATACATCAAAATACGATCGGCAGTCACCGCTGACCGGCGCAAGAGATTTTACTGAAGACCCAATATATTCGCAATGGGCAGCAATTATTATTTTATAAATGCTGTTATTGTTAGAATAGTGATGCGATTCTTTGGTCTCCAACACCTGCACAGTATTTACATTTTGCATAATTCAGTCAAACGCTCTAGTATTTTCTCGGTGACCGGCGCAAAAGATTTTACCAAAAATGCAAAAAATTCACAATGAAGCCTATTTGCAATAATGTAAAAGCAATTGACATTGGAACGGTGCTTCGATATTTTAGCTTCTGACAGCTTTGCGCTACCTTTATTTTGTACGATTATATTATACTCTGCAGTATTTCATCGCATCGCGGTTCTAACGTAGCAAAATATGCTGGGCAGTCACAATGATAACACATGTATTCCTACATTGCAATTTTGTAAAAGCAATTGATATCGGAATGATGCTTTAGTGCTTCAATACTTCAATACTACAATACTATAATGCTACTACAATACTTCAATACCACAATATTACAATACTTCAATACAGAACGGCGATGCTATGGAATACTACAGCGTTTGATTGAACTATGCAAAATGTAAATAATGTACTGGTACTGGGTTTCATCGCATCGCGGTTCTAACATCGCAAAATACGCTTGGCAGTCAACGTGATAGCACATGTATTCCTACATTGCAATTTTGTAAAAGCAATTGATATCGGAATGGTGCTTCAATGCTTCAATACTTCAATACTACAATACTATAATCCTACTACAATACTTCAATACTACAATACTTCAATACAGAACGGCGATGCTATGGAATACTACAGCGTTTGATTGAACTATGCAAAATGTAAATAATGTACTGGTACTGGAGACCAAAGGATCGCGTCACTATTCTAAGAATAACTGCATTTGTAAAATAATTATTGTTACCATTGCGAATATTTCGTGAAAGTGTTAACCCTTTGACTGCTATGAACGCATATATGCGTCCGCCGCAATCTATAACAATTTAATAGTATCACCCCGTAAGTACTGAAACACGCATCAGCCAAATTCAGGCTAATAAAAATGTTTACCGTCACCCGAATACTGGTGATACGGCAGTCAACGTGTTAATTAGACGTTGCCGCAGGAAAACCCGCATTGACAAGTCGTCCATGCACGTCAGGAACCTGAGTCCTTCAACATGCAACGCCTTGAAGGATGTCAGGCCAGATATCGCCGATAGCCGTCATCGTATGCTCAATGAGTTTTTTGCATTACAAATTTATGTGCGCCTCCGACGCACACGTGCCGTATAGAGTGCATCGGAAACCAGTTATTGTTCTATAACGGTGTTACGCAATTTACATGCGAACCCGTTGTAACGGAGGGATCCGACGTTTGTGTCTAACTTCGATTGGTCGTTTAGCGCAGAATGTCGTTCGTTGACACGTGTTTGGCTTGTTTCGTGCCGAAATGTTCTTGACCGATCATGAATTTCCCCTGAGCATTGACGTGTCTGTTAGGGAAATAGGGAAATGTTTGGAAGAGATTATTCAATAAAGTTTGCAGTAGCTATTTTAACCGATAAAAAGAATTATAGACCTGCTTGATAAGTCTGAGCTGCAATAATATTGAAAAAAACATGTCTCTTAATGTACTTGATTGTAAATTCTTGATTTGGAATTCGAAAACTTTGAAAATTTGAAATTGAAGAAACTTATGGTAAATTCAACCTTTCGTGTTGATGTTAATCATTTATGTGCCTGTTTTTGGTTTAATTACTTTCCACTAAAGTTGCGATTTAAACAATAATTGTTACTATTTTTTTACGTATAGCGAGTATACTCATTATAACACAAAATATTGCCACAAGGAGGTCGCCATATAATACAAGATGTTGCCACTTCTTCACGATTAGTAAAATTGCCATAACACAAAATATTGCCAATTCCTCATGACAAGTATACTCGTCATAATACGAAACATTGCCATTCCTTCATGACGAGGATACTCGTCGTAACACAAAATGTCCCCATTTCCTCATGACGAGTATATTCATCACAAGAAAAAAGGTTGCCATTCCCCCATGACGATTATATTTATTTGCCATAAGAAAAAGATTGCCATTCCCCCATAACGAGTGTATTCGTCACAAGAAAAAATATTGCCATTCCCCCATGACAAGTATATTCGTCATAAGAAAAAAGATTGCCATTCCCTCATGACGAGTGTATTCATCATAAGAAAAAAAATTGCCATTCCCCCATAACGAGTGCATTCGTCATACGAAAAAAGATTGCCATTCCCCCATAACGAGTGCATTCGTCATAAGAAAAAAGATTGCCGTTCCCCCATGACGAGTGTATTCATCATAAGAAAAAAAGGTTGCCATTCCCCCATGACGATTATATTTATTTGCCATAAGAAAAAGATTGCCATTCCCCCATAAGGAGTGCATTCGTCACAAGAAAAAATATTGCCATTCCCTCATGACGAGTGTATTCATCATAAGAAAAAAAATTGCCATTCCCCCATAACGAGTGCATTCGTCATAAGAAAAAAGATTGCCGTTCCTCCATTACGAGTGTATTCATCATAAGAAAAAACGATTGCCATTCCCCCGTGACGAGTGTATTCATCATAAGAAAAAAAATTGCCATTCCCCCATAACGAGTGCATTCGTCATACGAAAAAAGATTGCCATTCCCCCGTAACGAGTGCATTCGTCACAAGAAAAAATATTGCCGTTCCCCCATGACGATTGTATTCATCATAAGAAAAAACGATTGCCATTCCCCCGTGACGAGTGTATTCATCATAAGAAAAAACGATTGCCATTCCCCCGTGACAAGTGCATTCGTCACAAGAAAAAATATTGCCATTCCCCCATGACAAGTATATTCATCATAAGAAAAAAGATTGCCGTTCCCCCATGACGAGTGTATTCATCATAAGAAAAAACGATTGCCATTCCCCCGTGACGAGTGTATTCATCATAAGAAAAAACGATTGCCATTCCCTCATGACGAGTGTATTCATCATAAGAAAAAACGATTGCCATTCCCCCGTGACAAGTGCATTCGTCACAAGAAAAAATATTGCCATTCCCCCATGACGAGTGCATTCGTCACAAGAAAAAATATTGCCATTCCCCCATGACAAGTATATTCGTCATAAGAAAAAAAATTGCCATCCCCCATAACGAGTGCATTCGTCATACGAAAAAAGATTGCCATTCCCCCATAACGAGTGCATTCGTCATAAGAAAAAAGATTGCCGTTCCCCCATGACGAGTGTATTCATCATAAGAAAAAACGATTGCCATTCCCCCGTGACGAATGTATTCATCATAAGAAAAAACGATTGCCATTCCTCCATAACGAGTGCATTCGTCATAAGAAAATAGATTGCCGTTCCCCCATGACGAGTGTATTCATCATAAGAAAAAACGATTGCCATTCCCCCGTGACGAGTGTATTCATCATAAGAAAAAACGATTGCCATTCCCCCGTGACAAGTGCATTCGTCACAAGAAAAAATATTGCCATTCACCCATGACAAGTATATTCGTCATAAGAAAAAAGATTGCCATTCCCTCATGACGAGTGTATTCATCATAAGAAAAAAAATTGCAATTCCACCATAACGAGTGCATTCGTCATAAGAAAAAAGATTGCCGTTCCCCCATGACGAGTGTATTCATCATAAGAAAAAACGATTGCCATTCCCCCGTGACGAGTCATCGTAAGAAAAAACGATTGCCATTCCCCCGTGACAAGTGCATTCGTCACAAGAAAAAATATTGCCATTCCCCCATGACAAGTATATTCGTCATAAGAAAAAGATTGCCATTCTCCCATAACGAGTATACTTACCATGACCCAAAATATTAGCATCATGACGAATATACTCCTGAAGAACAGCTAACCGCTTCAGAGGCCTATTCATGAATTCCACGAAAACAGACTTACTGCATTAACAACGAACAAAGCCTACGCCATCGGGATTGGTGAGTGTAGAGGAACTTGTGCTTTCCCATCGTCTGCACGACCGCGTCGAGCCTTGTTCTCATGCTGTCGTCGCCGACATTCATCTACGGAGCAGCACGTGCTTTGCCTATGAGAAACGTGACCGAGGGCAACGCTCGACTTCGCGCAGTTTCATCGACTTTGCCAGGATCCTCCTTCGAAAGCAGAATTTCGCGCAGTCGGACGTCTGCGCTCTGCATTTACGTAACAGAAACAACTGCGACGAACGTGCTTCATTCGAACACGTCTAATAACTTCCCGTGCCGGCTAGGTGCGCAATACCTTAATGCGTTTATGATCTTATGTCACAAATGTATGTCATTCCAAAGCTGTTGAAGCAACTCTCAAACTGATCACCGGTAAAGTAGCATACGCGTGAGAAATATGCTTCTTGGATGGAAACGGAAAATAGTAAGTGCTTGGTAAAATATGGAGTTCCTGGTGAAAACTGCGACTGACGGGACTTCGAAGAATTTTTTGGAGAAAACCGATTGTCGTCAATTGAGGTATGATCGTGTAGTCGTTTGCGTCTGACGTATGCTATGCTGAAATAATTGGAGAAAGCTTCGCCATTGTTTGGAAATGATGCAGTGGTGGAAGAAGAAACTATAATAGAATCAACTATCAATGTCAAATTTACTGTAGGACACTTCACTGTTCGTTGCAAAAGCACATGTTAAAGTATAATTTCTTATTTGCCGCCACAATCACTTATTTATTTTACTCGCTTGACCCCGCGTTGCAATTTTCGTAACGTCTCTACGACTCAACATGTCGACTTACTCTACTACGAAACGGCAAGTTTCGGTTCAATAAACAAAAATTGAAAGATGCACATATCTTACGCCGATAATCTTGAGTGAAATGGCACGCAGGTTACGAGACGTGTGCGCTTCTGCTCGAAGACTCTGCGGTGCTAAACGGAATGCGATTATAAATGGAACATGCCACAGGGTCATGCCATGCGGACGCCGAAGCATACAGATCTCGC
Source organism: Cryptocheilus praepositus (assembly GCA_033815515.1). Classification (NCBI taxonomy): domain Eukaryota; kingdom Metazoa; phylum Arthropoda; class Insecta; order Hymenoptera; family Pompilidae; genus Cryptocheilus; species Cryptocheilus praepositus. The sequence continues at coordinate 924,036 of JAWWQZ010000141.1, read as the reverse complement.
GATGCAACGATTGTATATCGAGACGAAGGTATAATTTTGCGTCCATCTACCGTTACAGGTGTACATTCTTGCGATTAACACTAGATTTAAGGAACCCGGCATTTTGACGTTCCGAACTTTTGTCTATTGCCTAATTTCACATGTGAACCGCACGGGCGCACCACATTTTGTCGGAAAGTACCAATTTTTCGAGTTACATTTATGCAATCAAGAAAATCCCGTCGCGGCGTCCTGTTTCTCGACATTAACCAAAGCAAACGCTCGGTAGTTGATAAGATTCTGTAAAGAGCCTTTGGTCTCAAACGACTAAAGCATATGACGCTGTTGCTAATACGCGCCCAATTTGTCGTGAATCACACGAGCGCAACATATTTTGTTGCAAACTGCCAATTTTACCAGTTACATTTATGCAATCAACATAAACGCCGCCGCTGCGTCCACCATTTCTAGAAATGAACCAAAGCAAACGCTCGGTACTTGAAAAGATTCTCTGCACTGCCTCTGGTCTCAGACGACTAAGCCACACATCTCTTTTGCCAATAAACCCTCAGTTTCCGAATTTTGTCGCAAACTGCAAATTTTGCTAGTTACTTTTATCCAATCAACGCAAACCCCGTCGCAGTGCCCGGCGTTTTTAGAAATGAACCAAAGCAAACGCTCGGTACTTGACAAGATTCTCTGCCTGCCTCTGGTCTCAGACGACTAAGCCACACAACTCTTTTGCCAATACACGCCCAATTTCCGAATTTTGTCGCCAACTGCCAATTTTCCCCAATTACATTTATCGAACCAAAGCAAACGCCGTCGCGGCGCCCAGCGTTTCTAGACATGAACCAAAACAAACGCTCGGTACTTGACAAGATTCTCTGCCCTGCCTCTGGTCTCAGATGACTAAGCCACACAACTCTTTTGCCAATACACGCCCAATTTCCGAATTTTCTCGCCAACTGCCAATTTTCCCCAATTACATTTATCGAACCAAAGCAAACGCCGTCGCGGCGTCCTGTTTCTCGACATGAACCAAAGCAAACGCTCGGTACTTGACAAGATTCTCTGCCCTGTCTCTGGTCTCAGACGACTAAAGCACATGACGCTCTTGCTAATACGCGCCCAATTTCCAATATGAACCACACGGACCGGAACACATTTTGTTGCAAACTGCCAATTTTCTCAGTTACATTTATGCACTCATCGTCGCGGCGTCCAGCGTTTCTCGACATGAACCAAAGCAAATACTCGATACTTGACAAGATTCTCTGCCTGCCTCTGGTCTCAGACGACTAAGCCACACAACTCTTTTGCCAATACACGCCCAAATTCCGAATTTTGTCGCCAACTGCCAATTTTCCCCAATTACATTTATCGAACCAAAGCAAACGCCGTCGCGGCGTCCTGTTTCTCGACATGAACCAAAGCAAACGCTCGGTACTTGACAAGATTCTCTGCCCTGTCTCTGGTCTCAGACGACTAAAGCACATGACGCTCTTGCTAATACGCGCCCAATTTCCAATATGAACCACACGGACCGGAACACATTTTGTTGCAAACTGCCAATTTTCTCAGTTACATTTATGCAATCATCGTCGCGGCGTCCAGCGTTTCTCGACATGAACCAAAGCAAATACTCGGTACTTGACAAGATTCTCTGCCCTGCCTCTGGTCTCAGACAGCTAAGACGCATGACGCACTCGCCTTGCTAGCATCTCGTGACTCCCGGGTGTCGACGTTTAAAGAAAGCAGCGGGCCACGAATCTGACGACGCTGCCGCATGCATTTTTATCAATGACGCCTAATGGGCCGCCAGAGAAGTCCGCGGCGCGAATGTGTGCGCCGTCTAATACGAATGCGTGCGCTTGGCGAACGTCTGGCAAATGGCCGAGCAAGGCTCCTTAAGCCTCCTTATCCCAGGAGGGGACCAGGCCACACGAGACCCGTCGACCCAAGCGATACAGTCCCTGTCAAGAATTAGTCACCGGGCTTCAGCATTCAACTTTGGTGCAGTGCCAATTTTTCGCGATGACGAACGGCACGGTATTGTTAAGGTCACCGTGGGTTATGTGAACGGGTCCTCCACCCCGTTTTAACATTTTAACACGTTGGCTGCCACGCAAGTTTAGAAAAAAATCTCCGTGAGATGAGGTGCGCTGCTATACAATGCGCGAATTATTTCTTATGGTGGTAGATTATTATATTTTGAACACGATGCCTAAAGATTTCTATCGAGTTGAAAATCTATATTGGAGAATCGTACTGGACCAATTGTTTCTTGTAGCAGAAGATAAGTACGTTTACATCGTACTGGACCTATCGTTCGACTTATTGTTTCCTATTGGACCTATTGGACCTATTGTTTCCTATTGTAGTAGAAGATAAGCAAGTATTATTGCATTTTCAACAGAATGCCTACGAATTTCCATCGAGTTGAAAATCTATATTGGAGAATCGTACTGGACCAATTGTTTCTTGTAGCAGAAGATAAGTACGTTTAATCGTACTGGACCTATCGTTGGACTTATTGTTTCCTATTGGACCTATTGTTTCCTATTGTAGTAGAAGATAAGCAAGTATTATTGCATTTTCAACAGAATCCCTACGAAATTCCATCGAGTTGAAAATCTATATTGGAGAATCGTACTGGACCTATTGTTTCTTGTACGAGAAGATAAGCACGTTTACATGGAAACGTTTCGAGGCATGCATTCAGTTGAAAATCTTTCCTCAAGTACTCAAATGCGCGCCACCCGAATGCGGGTGACACAACCGAACGGTTTTTCGCCATCACCTGAATACGCATTTGAGTACTTGAGGAAAGATTTTCAACTGAATGCATGTCTCGAAACGTTTGGATGTAAACGTGCTTATCTTCTGCTACAAGAAACATCTTTTGGAAAAAGATAGTGGCTCTTTTTGGTAAAAAGATAATGCCCCGTTCTTGTAAAAAAAAAAAAAAAACAATGCGCCGTTTTCTTGGTAAAAAATGGTGCCCCGTCCTTTGGAACGGAGATAATGACCCATTTAAAAAAAATAAATAAATAAATAAATGCTCAAGTTAGATACTATCGACTTGTGCAAAATGAAAATGATGCGAAGGTATCAGAGACTAAAGAATTGAATCACTACTTATTAGTAATTGCATTTACAAAATTATAAATGCTACCGATTGGGTATCTGAATACGGGTGACACGCATTTGAGTACTTGAGGGAAGATTTTCAATTGAATGCATGTCTCGGAATGTTTGGATGTAAACGTGCTTATCGTCTGCTACAAGAAACATTTTTTGGAAAAAGATAGTGGCTCTTTTTGGTAAAAAGATAATGCCCCGTTCTTGTAAAAAAAAAAAAAAATAATGCGCCGTTTTCTTGGTAAAAAATGGTGCCCCGTCCTTTGGAACGGAGATAATGACCCATTTTAAAAAAAAAATAAATAAATAAATGCTCAAATTAGATACTATCGACTTGTGCAAAATGAAAATGATGCGAAGGTATCAGAGACTAAAGAATTGAATCACTACTTATTAGTAATTGCATTTACAAAATTATAAATGCTACCGATTGGGTATCTGAATACGGGTGACACGCATTTGAGTACTTGAGGGAAGATTTTCAATTGAATGCATGTCTCGGAATGTTCGAATGTAAACGTGCTTATCGTCTGCTACAAGAAACATTTTTTGGAAAAAGATAGTGGCTCTTTTTGGTAAAAAGATAATGCCCCGTTCTTGTAAAAAAAAAAAATAAATAATGCGCCGTTTTCTTGGTAAAAAATGGTGCCCCGTCCTTTGGAACGGAGATAATGACCCATTTTTTTAAAAAAAGTAAATAAATAAATGCTCAAGTTAGATACTATCGACGTTTTACAGTCGCGGGGACCCTACGTGGTTTAGGAATGTGCGTCGAAAAATGCAGTGCGATCGTGCGCATACCGGCACGTCCTACTTTTCGGTTTCCGACACATCGCACAATTGGCACACAAAGTATTTTGAAAGGAAACCTTCGCCGTTGCACGGCGGCGGGTCAAGTGTGTTTGTAAATACGCGGGCGTAAACGTAATCATGACGCTCGCCCGTTTATCAGTGAAATTGCGATCGCTTGTTAGCGAAATCCATAGTGTTTACTTAAGATATCAAGCCGTCGGTCGGTGAATTGCGCAACACGGTGCGTGTCGTATTGTTAATGAAATGTTCGTCGGTGTTGAAAATGGATCCTCTATTCAAGAATCTTGGGGAGGGGTCGAAGAAACGATGAGAAGGGGCGGAGAGTGGAAGAAACAGAAGGGAACGAGGGGAGTGGAGGGAAAAATACACGACACGATCGGAAGAGTCTAGTTGCGTCGTTTTGCGAATATGTTCGCCGTGTCTGTTTTTTAACACGTTGACTGCTAGGGTAGTCACCGGTGACCGGCGCAAAAGATTTTACTAAAAATGCAAAAATTTCGCAATGAAGCCCATTTGCAGTAGTAATGATATTGTAATGATATTGCAAGTAATTGATATTGGAACGGTGCTTCAATACTCTAGCTTCTAACAGTTTTGCGGTACCTTTATTTTGCATGATTATGTTATACTCTGCAGTATTTCATCGCATCGCGGTTCTAACATAGCAAAATACGCTTGGACAAATTGATATTGGAATGGTGCTTCAATGCTTCAATGCTTCAATACTACAATACTACAATACTACAATACTACAATACTGCAATACTACAATACTACAATACTGCAATACTGCAATACTACGATACTGCAATACTACGATACTGCAATACTACAATACTGCAATACTACGATACTACGATACTGCAATACTGCAATACTGCAATACTGCAATACTGCAATACTACAATACTACAATACTACAATACTACAATACTACAATACTACAATACTACAATACTGCAATACTACAATACTACAATACTACAATACTACAATACTACAATACTACAATACAGAACGGCGATTTTATGGAATACTGCAGCGTTTGATTGAATTATGCAAAATGTAAATAATATGCAAGTATTGGAGACCAAAGGATCGCATCACTATTCTACCAGTAACTGCATTTATAAAATAACTATTACTACCCATTGCGAATATTTTGGATCTTCAGTAAAATCTCTTGTGCCGTTCACGGGTGACCATCACAACAATCCTAGTATTAAGAGACATACCACCGAACGGTGGCTAGGTATTTCATGGAAAGCAGAAGTTCCAGTATGGGGCAGGCGTTCTATTCGCAGCGTGCACGCATTGTCTGGAAGATTCCGAGGTATCTGGAAATACAGATGCACGCGAGCCACCCTTGAAGGACTGCGCAGTGTTCGTATTATTGTACATCCCGCATTCCGTGCGAAGCGAACGAAAAAAATGTGCGCCGCGCTAGCCTTGCGGGAGAAATCTAATTTTACAATGCGTACTTGAAGCTATCATGACCATCGTCGGTACCTTCGCGTTCTAATGGTACACTTAAACGGCATGACGATGTTTTATTTAATCGCCCCTGCCTGCTGGCTCTAATGCCTCGAGATAGCGCAACCTACATGAGGAGTAATAGTAAACTATTTCATCATGTTTTCGTACCGCACGAAACTGCGTGCCACCGACGCAACAATATTTCTATTTCACCCAGGGAACGGCAGATAAGATAAGACGTGCATCGTTTGCCCGACATTTCGTGGCCACTTGAGTTTCGCCACACCACCAGACCCTTCCGACATTTTTTAGAGCTGCTTGGAGCCCACTGACTAGTGGACCCTAATCATCCCTAGACTTCTGGAATAAGTTCTGTAACTTCGTCTCGAAACGGTTCGTGGCAATGTGCAAAATTGTTATATTCACCTATACACATATAAACATATTAAGTAACTGGGTTAGTATATACTTTTTATGGAATAAGTTAAACAAGTAATTCTTATATAAAATTATACATATATATATGCATATATATGCGTGTGTGTAATATTATACGATAATAGTAAAATTAATTAGTTAATATTTGATTACTTTTACTTTCTACCGGATCATTTTAATTATATAATATATTTTTGTCTACACTATTATTTTGTATTTGTAATTTCTAAAATTATTGCGCTAATCTGCCAAGACAAATATTATTGTTTTTCATTTTTTAAGCGCAAAGCTATGATGTACGTAGGCGCCAAGTGGTCAAGGACGGCAACGTTCGAATCGTCATTAACAATAGATTTCACGAGCAAAATTGCAGAAAATGTTACCGTTACATTCTAGCAACTTCTGCTAACACTTATCAACGGAAAGATATGCGTAAATGTCTGAATGCATTTCCTTGCCAGGCTACCGATTTTCAAATTCTGCGTATCGTATGCTTAAATTTTTCTCCTGGTAGCGTCGGATACCTATATATTTTTTCGTAAATCTAGCGTTAAATTCCGCTACATTTATACTTCATATTCGCCTCGTTGCAGAAACTGTTGCTATCATATTCTGACAACTTTTGCTGACGTTTATCAACGGTAAGATATGAACGTACATTTAAATTCATTCGTGTTCCGCCTACGAATTTTCAAGTTTCGTATATTGCATGCGTACATTTGGTTGCGGGTTATTGCAAAAATGATTACTATTATATTGTAGTAATATTTGCGGACGTTTATCACATTCTAATCTAATATTAAATATGCCTTCTTCCAATTTTCAAATTCTGCATGTCGAACCTTTATACCTTTTTCCGTGAATGTAATAATATTAAGTACGCCTTCTTCTAAATTTCAAATTCTGCATGTCACATGCCGACACATTCCTCCGTGCATCTAATATTCAATTTCAAATTCTGCATGTCGTATGCTTACGCATTCCTCCCTAAATCTACTACTATCTAATCTAAATACTACATACACATTTTGCAATTTTTAAATTGTATTTATCGCGCGCTTATGCATTTCCCTGCAAATCTACCATTAAATACACATTCTTCCCATTTTCAAATTCTGCCCATCGCGCGCTTATGCCTTTCTCCGCAAATCTAGCATTAAATCGGCCTTCTTCCAAATCTCAAATTCTGCATGTCGCATGCCGACACATTCCTCCGTACATCTAATATTAAATTTCAAATCCTGCATGTTGCATACTTACGTATTTCTCCGTAAATCTAGTACTACACACACATTTTCTCATTTTCAAATTATGCCTACGCGCGCTTATGCCTTCTTTCACAAATCTAGCATTAAATCGGCCTTCGTCCAAATCTCAAATTCTGCATGTCGCATGCCGACACATTCCTCCGTACATCTATTGTAATTTGAAATGTCAAATTCTGCAATACACATTTACACATTTCCCCGCAAATCTACTATTAAATACATATTATTCCAATTTTCAAATCATACCTATCGCGCGCTTATGCCTTCTTTCAGAAATCTAGAAATTAAGTACGCCTCCCTCCAAATTTCAAATCCTGCATTTCGCATACTTACGCATTTCTCCGTAAATCTAGTACTACATACACATTTTCTCATTTTCAAATGATGCCTATCGCGCGCTTATGCCTTCTTTCACAAATCTAGCATTAAATCGGCCTTCGTCCAAATCTCAAATTCTGCATGTCGCATGCCGACACATTCCTCCGTACATCTATTGTAATTTGAAATGTCAAATTCTGCAGTACACATTCACACATTTCCCCGCAAGTCTACTATTAAATACATATTATTCCAATTTTCAAATCATACCTATCGCGCGCTTATGCCTTCTTTCAGAAATCTAGAAATTAAGTACGCCTCCTTCCAAATCTCAAATCCTGCATATCGCATACTTACGCATTTCTCCGTAAATCTAGTACTACATACACATTTTCTCATTTTCAAATTATGCCTATCGCGCGCTTATGCCTTCTTTCACAAATCTAGCATTAAATCGGCCTTCGTCCAAATCTCAAATTCTGCATGTCGCATGCCGACACATTCCTCCGTACATCTATTGTAATTTGAAATGTCAAATTCTGCAATACACATTCACACATTTCCCCGCAAATCTACTATTAAATACATATTATTCCAATTTTCAAATCATACCCATCGCGCGCTTATGCCTTCTTTCAGAAATCTAGAAATTAAGTACGCCTCCTTCCAAATTTCAAATCCTGCATATCGCATACTTACGCATTTCTCCGTAAATCTAGTACTACATACACATTTTCTCATTTTCAAATTATGCCTATCGCGCGCTTATGCCTTCTTTCACAAATCTAGCATTAAATCGGCCTTCGTCCAAATCTCAAATTCTGCATGTCGCATGCCGACACATTCCTCCGTACATCTATTGTAATTTGAAATGTCAAATTCTGCAATGCACATTCACACATTTCCCCGCAAATCTACTATTAAATACATATTATTCCAATTTTCAAATCATACCTATCGCGCGCTTATGCCTTCTTTCAGAAATCTAGAAATTAAGTACGCCTCCTTCCAAATTTCAAATCCTGCATATCGCATACTTACGTATTTCTCCGTAAATCTAGTACTACATACACATTTTCTCATTTTCAAATTATGCCTATCGCGCGCTTATGCCTTCTTTCACAAATCTAGCATTAAATCGGCCTTCGTCCAAATCTCAAATTCTGCATGTCGCATGCCGACACATTCCTCCGTACATCTATTGTAATTTGAAATGTCAAATTCTGCAATACACATTCACACATTTCCCCGCAAATCTACTATTAAATACATATTATTCCAATTTTCAAATCATACCTATCGCGCGCTTATGCCTTCTTTCAGAAATCTAGAAATGAAGTACGCCTCCTTCCAAATTTCAAATCCTGCATATCGCATACTTACGCATTTCTCCGTAAATCTAGTACTACATACACATTTTCTCATTTTCAAATGATGCCTATCGCGCGCTTATGTCTTCTTTCACAAATCTAGCATTAAATCGGCCTTCGTCCAAATCTCAAATTCTGCATGTCGCATGCCGACACATTCCTCGGTACATCTATTGTAATTTGAAATGTCAAATTCTGCAATACACATTCACACATTTCCCCGCAAATCTACTATTAAATACATATTATTCCAATTTTCAAATCATACCTATCGCGCGCTTATGCCTTCTTTCAGAAATCTAGAAATTAAGTACGCCTCCTTCGAAATTTCAAATCCTGCATATCGCATACTTACGCATTTCTCCGTAAATCTAGTACTACACACACCTTTTCCAATTTTCAAATTGTGCCTATCGCGCGCTTACGCGTTCCTCCGCAAATCTAGCATCAAATCGGCCTCTTTCACACTCGCCGCCGTTGAAACTTCAACCGCCATACATAGCCTCTCGCGATCTCCCGACGTACGCATTTACCGCGGCAGGATTTATCAGAAAAAAATGCGAAGCGCGTGACATTCGCGCAGAATCCGTATCGCGCGGCGGCCCGACACGCAAAAGAGGTAAACGTCGATCGCGAGGAAGGTGGCCGATTGCGTGGAGGAAAGAGCCTGTAACCCCGGAAAATCGCAATTACGAGGGACGCGGCTAATCGGTTCAGCGTAAGAGCGGCCTTCGAGTTTAGTCACTCGACAGACACAATCTGGTTTTTAGGCGCGGCATACGAAGCGCCTACAAGACGGTGGTGGCGACCGACTGCTTCAGTGGAAATTTCCATTGCAGTTGGCATGCTGTGCGGTGTGACCGTACAGTCCGCCGTAAAAGTAAGAGCTTTCCCATTTTCGACCGTTTCAGCTGCCGCGTCCGAAACCGTCGGGAGGCTTTCTCCTCTTCCCTACGAGCGGATAAAAAATTCCCTCCTACGAGAGTTATGGCGAACGTTCGTCGACTCTTGGTCGAATCTAACTTCAATGGAATCCAACGGTTTTCAGGATAATGATAACGATTGTTACGGCTGAATGCTCTTATTCGAAACTGTACGCGCTCTACATGTTTCCTGCAGGGGCCTATTGTAGAAAGAAGTTTGCCTTAATGCTATCGCGCGGATGGATGTTATGTTTGCTTTTGTGCTTAGATGCTACTTATACTACGTATATATAATATATTATTGCGAACACTTGTGGGAAGATAGTCTCGGGTCTATTTTATGTATCATTTCGGCAGGACTTTCTATTATACGGCTCCTGGCTGCAATTTAAACTTTTTGATATATAATATATTATTGCAAATACTGGCGAGAAAATATCCTCGGATTTATTTTATGTATAATATCGACGGTACTTTCTGTTATACCGCTCGTGGTTGCAATGTAATCCTTCTGATGATGTTAATAATTTTGCCTATTACGTTTAAATGATTTTATTTGAAACTGTACGCGCTCTACATGTTTCCTGCAGGGGCCTATTGTAGAAAGAAGTTTGCCTTAATGCTATCGCACGGATAGATGTTATGTTTGGTTTTGTGCTTAGATGCTACTTATACTACGTATATATAATATATTATTGCGAACACTTGTGGGAAGATAGTCTCGGGCCTATTTTATGTATCATTTCGGCAGGACTTTCTATTATACGGCTCCTGGCTGCAATTTAAACTTTTTGATATATAATATATTATTGCAAATACTGGCGAGAAAATATCCTCGGATTTATTTTATGTATAATATCGGCGGTACTTTCTGTTATACCGCTCGTGGTTGCAATGTAATCCTTCTGATGATGTTAATCATTTTGCCTATTACGTTTAAATGATTTTATTTGAAACTGTACGCGCTCTACATGTTTCCTGCAGGGGCCTATTGTAGAAAGAAGTTTGCCTTAATGCTATCACACGGATAGATGTTATGTTTGGTTTTGTGCTTAGATGCTACTTATACTACGTATATATAATATATTATTGCGAACACTTGTGGGAAGATAGTCTCGGGTCTATTTTATGTATCATTTCGGCAGGACTTTCTATTATACGGCTCCTGGCTGCAATTTAAACTTTTTGATATATAATATATTATTGCAAATACTGGCGAGAAAATATCCTCGGACTTATTTTATGTATAATATCGGCGGTACTTTCTGTTATACCGCTCGTGGTTGCAATGTAATCCTTCTGATGATGTTAATAATTTTGCCTATTACGTTTAAATGATTCTATTTGAAACTGTACGCGCTCTACATGTTTCCTGCAGGGGCCTATTGTAGAAAGAAGTTTGCCTTAATGCTATCGCGCGGATAGATGTTATGTTTGGTTTTGTGCTTAGATGCTACTTATACTACGTATATATAATATATTATTGCGAACACTTGTGGGAAGATAGTCTCGGGTCTATTTTATGTATCATTTCGGCAGGACTTTCTATTATACGGCTCCTGGCTGCAATTTAAACTTTTTGATATATAATATATTATTGCAAATACTGGCGAGAAAATATCCTCGGATTTATTTTATGTATAATATCGGCGGTACTTTCTGTTATACCGCTCGTGGTTGCAATGTAATCCTTCTGATGATGTTAATCATTTTGCCTATTACGTTTACATGATTTTATTCGAAACTGTACGTGCTCTACATGTTTCCTGCAGGGGCCTATTGTAGAAAGAAGTTTGCCTTAATGCTATCGCACGGATAGATGTTATGTTTGGTTTTGTGCTTAGATGCTACTTATACTACGTATATACAATATATTATTGCGAACACTTGTGTGAAGATAGTCTCGGGCCTATTTGATGTATCATTTCGGCAGGACTTTCTATTATACGGCTCCTGGCTGCAATTTAAACTTTTTGATATATAATATATTATTGCAAATACTGGCGAGAAAATATCCTCGGATTTATTTTATGTATAATATCGGCGGTACTTTCTGTTATACCGCTCGTGGTTGCAATGTAATCCTTCTGATGATGTTAATAATTTTGCCTATTACGTTTAAATGATTTTATTTGAAACTGTACGCGCTCTACATGTTTCCTGCACGGGCCTATTGTAGAATGAAGTTTGCCTTAATGCTATCGCGCGGATGGATGTTATGTTTGCTTTTGTGCTTAGATGCTACTTATACTACGTATATACAATATATTATTGCGAACACTTGCGGGAAGATAGTCTCGGGTCTATTTTATGTATCATTTCGGCAGGACTTCCTGTTATACTGCTCCTGGTTGCAATTAAAAATTGTTGATATATAATATATTATTGCAAATACTTGCAGGGGAATATTCTCGAATCTATTTTATGGACAATTTCCGGGGGACTTTCTGTTATACCGCTCCCGATTGCAATTTAAACGTTTTGATGATGTTAATCATTTTGCGTGTTTTGACTGAATGGTTTTATTCGAAACTGTACGCGCTCTACATGTTTCCTGCAGAAACCTATTGCATAAAAAAGTTTGTCTTAACGCTACCGTTTGTATGTGTGTTATAATTGGTTTTGTGCTTACATGATATTGATGTACAATGTACCATATGTTCTTTATGTACAATTTCGAGGGGACTTTCTATTATACCGCTTCTGGCTGGAATTAAAAATTTTTGATATATAATATATTATTGCAAATGCTTACGAGAAGTATTCTTGGATCTATTTTATCTACAATATCCGCGGGACTTTCTGTTATACCGCTCCTGGTCGCAATTTAATCTTTTTGTCGATGTTAATAATTTTGCCTGCTGTGGCTGAATGGTTTTACTCGAAACTGTACGGGTTCTACATGTTTCCCACAGGAACCTATTGTACAAAAAGAGTTTGTGTCAATGTTATCTTTATGTTCTTTATGTACAATTTCGGGCGGGACTTTCTGTTATACCGCTCCTGGTTGCAATTTAATCTTTTTGCCGATGTTAATAATTTTGCCTGTTACGTCCGAATGGTTTTATTCGAAACTGTACGCGCTCTACATGTTTCCTGCAGGGGCCTATTGTAGAAAGAAGTTTGCCTTAATGCTATCGCGCGGATGGATGTTATATTTGGTTTTATGCTTAGATGCTACTTATGCTATGTTCATATACTACTGTATATCTGCTATCATGTGAATCATCACGCTATCATTCAAATCAATTTCAATTCAGCCTCTTTGATGATGTCAATAATTTTGTCTGTTATGGCTGAATAATTTTAGCCAAACCTGTACGTGTTCTATATATTTCCTGTGGAAACCTATTGTAGAAAAAAGTTTATCTCAATTCCATCGTTCGTAAGTATGTTATTTTCTTGTTTTGTACATTTCATTTTTATTTGCCTTTTATTAAACTTTACTTTATCGTCACTCCTAACTTTCGCGAACTTCTTCGAACGTGCCAAAACAATTCGCCATTTTCCCTATTGAAAAGCGCGCGGATTTACTTTTTTCTTTTTTTTTCATGTCTCGTTTGAATGCATCGACCTACTACGACGTACACCCAAAACTAAAACTTTCACTACGGTCAATACTGTAATTACAAGTTAAAGACAGTGTTTTATTTTTGCGATTCTCAAGCCGTGCAGACTTTTTCCTGTGTAACAGTTAACACGTTGACTGCCATGGTGGTCATCGGTGACCGACGCAAAAGGCCTCACGAAAAATTTAAAAAAAAATACCCAATCAGTAGTATTTACAATTTTGTAAATGCAAATAATTTTAAATAGTGTTTTAATTCTTTCGTCTCCGAAACCTTCGCATTATTTCCATTTTGCACAATTCGATCATATTCTGTAGTACTTCATCACGTTGCGGTTTTAATATAGTAAAGTACGCACAGCAATCAAAGTGTTAAAGAAGCTAAAGTATTTAACTGAAATTAAGCGTGTATCAAAATTTTTACCTCACACTTTTCTTCCCTACCTCTCTTAAGTTACTTAAACGAAAGCAAATTAAGTTTTTAATTTGAAATATTTTTTTACTTCCCGATACTTAAATAATGGCCCCTAGTTTTACCTCTGTTACCTCTTGATTCGTCAGATTTTTTCTCCGCGCAGCGGCCTAGCGGCGACACTTTCTTAACACATTGTTGACCGGCAATTTTCGGCAAAAGCTGTCTCAAGTCACCGGCTATTATTTCGTAATTAAAAATGGAAGTGAAACAATGTAAATAACATTCAATAGAGTTTGTTCGTGCATCATGAATTCAAATTGAACTTCGGACATGAATTTTATGTAACTTTTAATATTTTTTCGTATGATTAACTGTGCAGCAGTCATTTACGCGTAGATGTAGACAAGAGGTTTTGTACATATGTGCCCATAATTATGAAAGTGGTCTAAGTCATATATTTCTTGTTTCGAGATATTTAATGAATTGCATTTGAATAAATTAAAAAATATTTTTACATTATGCGACATTTTAATTTATAATTTTATTAGTCTTAATTAATGGAAATTTACTATGAATATGAAATTTTGTGTGAATTTTATACGATAATATTATTTTTAAAGATTGAATTGACTTAGACCATTTTCAAAATTAACTGAATGTCCTATAAATGACTTAGAGCAATAAAGAACTTTGAGTTTTATTTGAAACAATAATTTGATTGAAATAATTCGTGAACATTTATTACATTTATTAATTATTTTTAAACAGTAATCCATTTTTATCATTATTTCGAGTATTTAAGATTCTTAAAATGTTCCTGAAAAACTGGAGGGATGTACGGTAGTAAACTCATAATATCTTTATGTTTTTCTTCCGATACTGGTCTAATGGTGGTGTATAATGGAAGTAATTTAATATTTCCGTATATTTTTGGTCTTCCTTTTATAGGTGAAAGATCCAAAACGTGAAATTTAGAATCATCTAAAGATGTTTTATAGAACATTTTATAAGGTTCATTTTTCAAGAATCTCATCCATTGAATTTGTAGCCAAGAGACAGATTCACCCGCGGTATTTTTTACTCTTCTTGTTATTGAATAAACCGGAATGAAGTTGTCGTTATTATTAAAATTTGATTGTCATTTATTTTATTATGTAGTTCAGAAACGCGTCAAAGAAGGCCAAGTGCCATTTTCAAGTTGTTTATATAATTTATTTAAATTTTTGACTTAGACCACTTTCATAATTAAAACTAAATGAATTCCATATAATGTTGAAATTACAACCACTATCTAATGGTTCATTTTTGACAATTTCGTAAAAATTACATTGAATAAATTTAGTTAAAAATAATGTGGTATGAAATAACTGATAAACTCATTTTTTTTAAATTTTGACTTAGACCACTTTCATAATTATGGGCACATATATCTTGTTTCGTTGCGCTTTCCTTTTAAAGGACCAGATTATGCCCTTGTTATTTCATTTTCAATGATCATTTTCCAAATGACTACAACTTACTTAAAAATCACTCGGGTAACTATATAAAGCATTCACATATAATTTATTGAAACATGGTTCACCGTCACGTTCCGTCGTTCTTGATACTTTCTAATACCAGAATTGTAATAGAAGCCTCAGTACCAAGAAAAGTATACTTTTTTATAATAAAGCAGACGCGATTGAACACAATGAACAAAATTTTGCTATATTCTATGTCGCCCTGCGTTTCAAAAATTAAAATAGCCGACGCAAGTGCAAACACGACTTAACTCGTGACCGGTCAGCAACGTTTGGCCATGAAAACACGACTTAACTCGTGACCGGTCAACAATGTGTTAATACAGTAAAGTACACACAGCAGTCAAAGTGTTAAAGAAGCTAAAGTATTTAACTGAAATTAAGCATGTATCAAAATTTTTACCTTACACTTTTCTTCCCTACCTCTCTTAAGTTACTTAAACGAAAGCAAATTAAGTTTTTAATTTGAAATATTTTTTTACTTCCCGATACTTAAATAATGGCCCCTAGTTTTACCTCTGTTACCTCTTGATTCGTCAGATTTTTTCTCCGCGCAGCGGCCTAGCGGCGACACTTTCTTAAAATTTGGCCGCGGATCAGGCAAAATTATTAACGTTCGCCCCTGTTGCGTTCCTCCTGCATCGCAAAGAGCGTGCAAACGCAGTCTGCGATCACGAACGCCTCGATACAGGTCGTCTCCTGCTGGCGAAGCCGCTAGCCGTGGAATCTGGTTTTTATGGACGGCGCGAATTCGACGACACTCGTACTTAGCCGCCTATGAAGGCGTTACAGTTATTTTATGACGTCGAGAAAAGAGGGTGTCGCGTCGGGAATAAATTAGCGGGCCCTACTATGCGAGGAGTCGAGTCCGACGCTTCGGGCAATTGATGCTTCCGAGGTGACGAAAGAATCGATGAGAGTCCGACTGCGAATAGACGCGAAATTCGATGCATAAATATGTGGCGCGTCATGTGGCGCGGTTGCGCAATCAAAAATTTCTGGACAATGCCTTCGTGAGCGGACCCGGCGACTGTTGGCTTCTAAATGTTGGCATTGAAATGCTTATTACTTTGCCGCAATGGCATTATTTAGGAAATATTTATTGTCGGCATTGAATCGGTGTAATTTGTAACTCGTGAATTTTGTGTAACGCCGTTTCTATGAAATTCCGTGTAATTTGTAACTCCTGAACTTTATGTAACGCCGTTTCCATGAAATTTAAATTAGTGATTGTTATGTTTTTTAAATGTTGGCATTGAAATGCTTATTGTTTTGCCGCGATATCATTACTTAGGAAATATCAATTGCAGACATTGAATCCGAGTAATTTATAACTTTTGAATTTGGTGGAACGCCGTTTCCATGAAATTTAAATTAGCAATTGTTATGTTTTTTAAATGTTGGCATTGTAATGCTTATTGCTTTGCCGCGATATCATTACTTAGGAAATATCAATTGCAGACATTGAATCCGAGTAATTTATAACTTTTGAATTTGGTGGAACGCCGTTTCCATGAAATTTAAATTAGCAATTGTTATGTTTTTTTAAATGTTGGCATTGTAATGCTTATTGCTTTGCCGCGATGGCATTACTTAGGAAATATAAATTGTAGGCATTGAATTCGAACAATTTGTAACTTCTCAATTTTGCGTAACGCCATTTCTATGAAATTCCGTGTAATTAGTAATTCCCGAATTTTGCGTAACACCGTTTCCATGAAAATCCGTGTAATTTGTAACTCCTGAATTTGGTGGAACGCCGTTTCCATGAAATTTAAATTAGTGATTGTTATGTTTTTTAAATGTTGGCATTGAAATGCTTATTACTTTGCCGCGACATTATTACTTAGGGAATATTAATTGCCGGCATTGGGTCCGTGTAATTTTTTTTGTAACTCCTGAATTTAGCGTAACGCCGTTTCTATGAAATTCAAGTAACAATTGTTATATTTTTTTAATGTTGGCATTGAAATGCTTATTGTTTTGTCGCGATCTCATTACTTAGGAAATATAAATTGTCGGCATTGAATCCGTGTAATTTGTAATCCTGAATTTTGTGTAACGCCGTTTCTATGAAATTCCGTGTAATTTGTAAACCTGAATTTTTTGTAACGCCGTTTCTATGAAATTCCGTGTAATTAGTAATTCCCGAATTTTGCGTAACGCCGTTTCCATGAAAATCCGTGTAATTTGTAACTCCTGAATTTGGTGGAACGCCGTTTCCATGAAATTTAAATTAGCGATTGTTATGTTTTTTAAATGTTGACTTGAAATGCTTATTGCTTTGTTGTGACATCATTACTTAGAAAATACTAATTGCCGGCATTGAGTCCGTGTAATTTGTTCGTAACTCCTGAAATTTGTTTAACGCTGTTTCTAAGAAATTCAAATTAACAATTGTTGTGTTTTTTAAATGCTGACATTGTAATGCTTATTGGTTTGCCGTGACATCATTACTTAGAACATATCAGTTGTGAGCGTTCAGTTCGCGTAATTCGTAAGTAACTCTTGAATTCTTTGTAAACGTAGTTTCTCTGGAACACAAATTAGCGACTGCTATGTTGTCTGAAATGTAGTTATTATAATGTTTATACCTTTATCATTTAGCAGCTATTATCCGTCGAATCTTAGCCCACGTCATTCGCTCGTAGCTCCAGAATTTCGCGCAAACGCGTCCTTTCTCTGTAACACAAATTAGCAATTGAGATCAGTTTCGAGAAGTTGAACATGCTTTCCAAATTAGTCGCCTCCCATCTCACTACAAATATGGTGCGTCACAATTCGGTTGTACCACTAGCCAGGAATGTGAGTCGGTGCCATCTGACTATTTCTTTCCCGAAGCTCGTTATGCTCAGTTCACACGTCGCACGACGCTCAGCGACATGCGTGGAATTAATTCGTAAGACAACGGTGGGTAACGATCCTGCAAACAGAGCAAAGGCAGGATTGTATTAGTACGTTGACTGCCATACAAGTTTAGAAAAGAATATCCGTAAGGCTGCTATACCATGCTATACCATGCTACCAATTTTTGTTATCGTAGGAGAAGATTATTAGATTTGCAACAAAATGCCTAGGGATTTCCATCGAGTCGAAAATCTATTTTGGAAAATCGTACTAGGCCTATTATTTCTAATCGCAGTAGAAGGTTATTACATTTTCAACAAAATGCCTAGGGATTTCCGTCGAGTCGAAAATCTATTTTGGAAAGTCGTACTAGGCCTATTATTTCTTATCGCAGTAGAAGGTTATTACATTTTCAACAAAATGCCTAGGGATTTCCATCGAGTCGAAAATCTATTTTGGAAAGTCGTACTAGGCCTATTATTTCTTATCGCAGTAGAAGATTATTACATTTTCAACAAAATGTTGAAAACTGCCATACAAGTTTAGAAAAGAATATCCGTAAGGCTGCTATACCATGCTATACCATGCTACCAATTTTTGTTATCGTAGGAGAAGATTATTAGATTTGCAACAAAATGCCTATGGATTTCCATCGAGTCGAAAATCTATTTTGGAAAATCGTACTAGGCCTATTATTTCTTATCGCAGTAGAACGTTATTACATTTTCAACAAAATGCCTAGGGATTTCCATCGAGTCGAAAATCTATTTTGGAAAGTCGTACTAGGTCTATTATTTCTTATCGCAGTAGAAGATTATTACATTTTCAACAAAATGCCTAGGGATTGCCATCAAGTCGAAAATCTGTTTTGGAAAGTCGTACTAGGCCTATTATTTCTTATCGCAGTAGAAGATTATTACATTTTCAACAAAATGTATGGGGATTTCCATCGAGTCGAAAATCTACGTATATTGGAAAATCGTACTGGATGTATTGTTTCCTATCGTAGTAGAAGATTATTACATTTTCAACAAAATACCTAGGGATTTCCATCGAGTTGAAAATCTATTTTAGACAATCGTACTGGGCCTATTGCTTCCTATTGTAGCAGAATATAAGCATGTATTATTGCATTTTCAATCAAATGCCTAGGGATTTCCATCGAGTTGAAAATCTATTTTAGACAATCGTACTGGGCCTACTGCTTCCTATTGTAGCAGAATATAAGCATGTATTATTGCATTTTCAATCAAATGCCTAGGGATTTCCATCGAGTTGAAAATCTATATTGGAAAATCGTACTAGGCTTATTGTTTCTTATCGCAATAGAAGATTATTACATTTTTAACAAAATGCCTAGGGATTTCCATCGAGTCGAAAATCTATTTTGGAAAATCGTACTGGACGTATTGTTTCCTATCGTAGTAGATGATTATTAGATTTGCAACAAAATACCTAGGGATTTCCATCGAGTCGAAAATCTATTTTGGAAAGTCGTACTAGGCCTATTATTTCTTATCGCAGTAGAAGATTATTACATTTTCAACAAAATGTATGGGGATTTCCATCGAGTCGAAAATCTACGTATATTGGAAAATCGTACTGGACGTATTGTTTCCTATCGTAGTAGAAGATTATTACATTTTCAACAAAATACCTAGGGATTTCCATCGAGTTGAAAATCTATTTTAGACAATCGTACTGGGCCTACTGCTTCCTATTGTAGCAGAATATAAGCATGTATTATTGCATTTTCAATCAAATGCCTAGGGATTTCCATCGAGTTGAAAATCTATTTTAGACAATCGTACTGGGCCTACTGCTTCCTATTGTAGCAGAATATAAGCATGTATTATTGCATTTTCAATCAAATGCCTAGGGATTTCCATCGAGTTGAAAATCTATATTGGAAAATCGTACTAGGCCTATTGTTTCTTATCGCAATAGAAGATTATTACATTTTTAACAAAATGCCTAGGGATTTCCATCGAGTCGAAAATCTATTTTGGAAAATCGTACTGGACGTATTGTTTCCTATCGTAGTAGAAGATTATTAGATTTGCAACAAAATACCTAGGGATTTCCATCGAATTGAAAATCTATTTTGGACAATCGTACTGGGCCTATTGCTTCCTATTGTAGCAGAAGATAAGCAAGTATTATTGCATTTTCAATAAAATGCCTAGGGATTTTCATCGAGTTAAAAATCTCTATTTAAAAATCCTACTGGGCCTATTGCTTTCTATTGTAGTAGAATGTAAGCATGTATTATCAAATTTTCAACAAACTGCCTAGGGATTTCCATCGAGTCGAAAATCTATATTGAAAAATTGTATTGGGTGTATTCTTTACTATCGTAGCAGAATATAAGCATGTTTACATCGAAACGTTTCAGAACATGCATTCAATTGAAAATCTTTTCTCAAGAATGAAGTATCTAAGAACGCGTGTGTGTTTCGAAAATTATTTCTTCTTTTTCAAATATGTTTCCAAGTGACGCATGGTTAAAGTTACTTTTGAAACAGTTTAATATTGTTATTATATCCTGTGAAATATTTTTTCTGTAGTGACGCGTGATTAAACTTACTTTTATAACAGTTTAATAGCGTCATTATATCCTGTGAAATATCTTCCCAAACACCTACTAACTAACCTCCTAAGTACTCAAATGGACCGAACAATATTTTACCGTCACCCGAATACTGGTGACGCGGCAGTCAACGTATGAGAAATAAAAACAAAGCTTGTCGCAGCTGTAGAAGTAGTCGAGGCAAAGTTCTGGGCCCGACTTGCTGCGCTCGGTGTAATAAATATCGATTTTCTTGGCTCTTGGGCAGCGAACCTGTCTATTTATAGCGAAACAATTACTGCGTTAATCTTCTGTCGTTTCTTTGACGGTTTCGTCATGCCACGGGCTTGCCGAATGAAATATTGACATCGCGCTCGATTGGCAACGAAATCGATACACTTGGAGCATAAATTACGCATGCATCGCTGATCGGCGCCGATATGTGATGGGTAAATTGAGGGTTGTTCGAATGTGAACAGCAAATGAGGGAATCTTCACTCGTAGTGTACGTCTGCTTTTTCGTAATAACGTAATATAATGATTTTGCACTCGATTATTGTTGTTGAGTTCTAGACATACTTTATGCAGCTATAATGGACTAAATATAAAAATTGTTAAATTGGCGGATGGAATAAAAAAGTTTCGCAAATAAGATCTTCGTTTCTGGTGTACGCCTACAACTTTCATATATCAAGATAATAACTTTGCACACGATTATTATTATTAAAATCTGGACATACTTTATGCAGCTATAATGGACTAATTTTAAAATATATTAAATTGGCGGACGGAATAAAAAAGTTTCGCAAACAGGATCTTCATTCCTGGTGTATACCTGCAACTTTCATATAACAATATAAGAACTTTGCACACGATTATTATTATTATTAAACTATATGTATATTCTAGACATACTTTATGCAGCTATAATGGACTAAATTAATAAATTCTCAAATTGGCGAATGGAATAGAAATGTTTCGCAAGCAGGATCTTCGTTCCTGGCGTATGCCTGCAACTTTCATATATCAATATAATAACTTTGCACAGGATTATTATTATTAAGTCCCAGACATACTTTATGCAGCTGTAATATAGCGATTATCTAAATAATTAAATAAATGAATTAAATACAAGTTTCCACATGTTCTTACCTACTACCCAAAGGTGTGTTTACATACATCTCTCTAGACCTTGTTATTGATTTGCAGTATAAATTGTTGGTAACCAGTTATGGCGACAGACGACATCTCTTGAGCCACGTTATTAATCTTCAATACAAACTGTGGGTAACTTCGTAACTGCAGAACAATTGCAGCTCCTGATAATCCGCATCACCCATACTTCTACCTTCCATCAAAAGATGTCGGGCCCTGTACAGTCAACCCGTCGCACCCTGCAAACCAGCCCTAAAATTCTATTTCCAAATACCCTGGTAAGCACAATATCAAAGTGAAGTTGTCCGAGCCACGAAATCACGTGTAAAATAATATGGGCGAGGCATTGGGATATGCCCAATAAGCGCACAAGAACGAAGCATCTATGTGCTAAGCCCTTGCTACCAGTTAGTACGGGTTGCAGGCCCCTTTCCCTACTGGTGGAGGCGAGAGCTTTCCTCTCTCTACTGTCTATCCAGGACAGTTCCGGAATGGTACAATGCGCCGTTACAACCGCCGAGCCCGTGAGCTCTAACCCGATGCGATAGGGCTTACCACGCCTCCACGATTGCAGCCCCTAACGGGCGCCGACCCAAATGGTTATGCCATGGGCAGACATAGCCCCGGTGGAATTCCAGACGCACTGTCTCTGGTGGGACCTTCGAGGAGGGATGAAAACGAAATCCTCAACCAGTGGTCACCCCTGCAGGCTCGGTAAAACTGGTGTACCAGCTGGGGCCGTGGAGTCGCGCACCATTGGGGGGCACGCTCCATTCTTCATTGACAAAACAAGATCGAGTCGTCCGCCACCTGCAGCATAATGCAGCGATACGATGTCAAACAGTTGGTAACCAGTTATGACGACAGACGACATTTCCTGACCCACCTTATTAATCTTCAATACAAATCGTTGGTAACTTCGTAACTGCAGAACAATTGCAGCTCCTGATAATCCGCATCACCCATACTTCTACCTTCCATCAAAAGATGTCGGGCCCTGTACAGTCAACCCGTCGCACCCTGCAAACCAGCCCTAAAATTCTATTTCCAAATACCCTGGTAAGCACAATATCAAAGCAAAGTTGTCCGAGCCACGGAATCACGTGTAAAATAATATGGGCGAGGCATTGGGATATGCCCAATAAGCGCACAAGAACGAAGCATCTATGTGCTAAGCCCTTGCTACCAGTTAGTACGGGTTGCACGCCCCTTTCCCTACTGGTGGAGGCGAGAGCTTTCCTCTCTCTACTGTCTATCCAGGACAGTTCCGGAATGGTACAATGCGCCGTTACAACCGCCGAGCCCGAGAGCTCTAACCCGAGCGATAGGGCTTACCACGCCTCCACGATTGCAGCCCCTAACGGGCACCGACCCAAATGGTTATGCCATGGGCAGACATAGCCCCCGTGGAATTCCAGACGCACTGTCTCTGGTGGGACCTTCGAGGAGGGATGAAAACGAAATCCTCAACCAGTGGTCACCCCTGCAGGCTGGGTAAAACTGGTGTACCAGCTGGGGCCGTGGAGTCGCGCACCATTGGGGGGCACGCTCCATTCTTCACTGACAAAACAAGATCGAGTCGTCCGCCACCTGCAGCATAATGCAGCGATACGATGTCAAACAGTTGGTAACCAGTTATGACGACAGACGACATCTCCTGACCCACCTTATTAATCTTCAATACAAATCGTTGGTAACTTCAAAGCTGCAGAACAATTGCAGCTCTTGATAATCATCATCCATACTTCCATCTTCCATCAAAAGATGTCGGGTCCTGAACATTCAACCCGTCGCACCCTGCAAACCAGCCCTAAAATTCTATTTCCAAATACCCTGGTAAGCACAATATCAAAGTGAAGTTGTCCGAGCCACGAAATCACGTGTAAAATAATATGGGCGAGACATTGGGATATGCCCAATAAGCGCACAAGAACGAAGCATCTATGTGCTAAGCCCTTGCTACCAGTTACTACGGGTTGCAGGCCCCTTTCCCTACTGGTGGAGGCGAGAGCTTTCCTCTCTCTACTGTCTATCCAGGACAGTTCCGGAATGGTACAATGCGCCGTTACAACCGCCGAGCCCGAGAGCTCTAACCCGAGCGATAAGGCTTACCACGTCTCCACGATTGCAGCCCCTAACGGGCGCCGACCCAAATGGTTATGCCATGGGCAGACATAGCCCCCGTGGAATTCCAGACGCACTGTCTCTGGTGGGACCTCCGAGGAGGGATGAAAACGAAATCCTCAACCAGTGGTCACCCCTGCAGGCTCGGTAAAACTGGTGTACCAGCTGGGGCAGTGGAGTCGCGCACCATTGGGGGGCACGCTCCATTCTTCACTGACAAAACAAGATCGAGTCGTCCGCCGTCAAACAGTTGGTAACCAGTTATGACGACAGACGACATCTCTTGACCCACCTTATTAATCTTCAATACAAATCGTTGGTACCTTCAAAGCTGCAGAACAATTGCAGCTCTTGATAATCATCATCCATACTTCCATCTTCCATCAAAAGATGTCGGGCCCTGTACATTCAACCCGTCGCACCCTGCAAACCAGCCCTAAAATCCTATTTCCAAATACCCTGGTAAGCACAATATCAAAGTGAAGTTGTCCGAGCCACGAAATCACGTGTAAAATAATATGGGCGAGACATTGGGATATGCCCAATAAGCGCACAAGAACGAAGCATCTATGTGCTAAGCCCTTGCTACCAGTTACTACGGGTTGCAGGCCCCTTTCCCTACTGGTGGAGGCGAGAGCTTTCCTCTCTCTACTGTCTATCCAGGACAGTTCCGGAATGGTACAATGCGCCGTTACAACCGCCGAGCCCGAGAGCTCTAACCCGAGCGATAGGGCTTACCACGCCTCCACGATTGCAGCCCCTAACGGGCGCCGACCCAAATGGTTATGCCATGGGCAGACATAGCCCCCGTGGAATTCCAGACGCACTGTCTCTGATGGGACCTTCGAGAAGGGATGAAAACGAAATCCTCAACCAGTGGTCACCCCTGCAGGCTCGGTAAAACTGGTGTACCAGCTGGGGCCGTGGAGTCGCGTACCATTGGGGGGCACGCTCCATTCTTCACTGACAAAACAAGATCGAGTGGTCCGCCACCTGCAGCATAATGCAGCGATACGATGTCAAACAGTTGGGAACCAGTTATGACGACAGACGACATCTCCTGACCCACCTTATTAATCTTCAATACAAATCGTTGGTAACTTCGTAACTGCAGAACAATTGCAGCTCCTGATAATCATCATCCATACTTCCATCTTCCATCAAAAGATGTCGGGTCCTGTACATTCAACCCGTCGCACCCTGCAAACCAGCCCTAAAATTCTATTTCCAAATACCCTGGTAAGCACAATATCAAAGCAAAGTTGTCCGAGCCTCGGAATCACGTGTAAAATAATAATTGAAAGACCATATCTCAGTGACAGAATCCGGCATAACCAATAATCCCTACAAAAATCCGACGTCCGCTGGCCCGAAAAGCTGCGTAGCTTATCGCCTCATCTAGGCCACCTAGAAAGCTGGCACTTTTTTTGAATTTCCTCAGCGCAGACTTTGAACCTTGAACAATGCAGTCCGTTATTAGAATTTCCTACTAGCTTCGCCGAATCTAAGCGCGTAGACCAAGCGAACCGTTCGACGTTTCGCTGAGTCAGTCGGAGTGTTTATTCGGAGTATTCGTCATGTGAACACTACTTAGCTTAGGGTTATTCCGAATGGAATGGGAACGATCGATCCGTGGCGTGTCATAAAAATAGTGAAACAAGAACTATATTCCGTACTTACACGTATTATCGGCGTAAAGCAGTACTTACGCTGGCAGGCGACGTTACGTATTATTAATTTCTCGTCAAAGCTGCGCACCACGGGAGGGCACGCTCGATTCTTCACTGACAAAACAAGATCGAGTCGTCCGCCACCTGCCACGCAGCCACATGCAGCATAATGCAGCGATACGATGTCAAACATGTTGACAAGTTGCGATCCATCCGCAAAAAGCTTCGGGCTCGTTAACAGTGAGAGAGAAAAGGCGGCCAGCTGGCGGGGAAGAAGCGACGACACCTCGGTGCACTTCAACTAGAGCTTGACTGGTCATGTAATTTCTCGTAAGCGGCTCAAAAAATGCACGCTCAAGTTCGCGCTCAGTCTACTGTCAAGCGGTCGCCAGGTGTGACGTACGTATTTTCCCTCGAGCGCGTATGAGAATAACGATACTAAGATGTCCACGCTGAAGCTGAGCATGCAGGACAAAAAGGACTTGGACAAGTTCACGAAATTCTTGGCGCTGAAGGCTGCTCAAATCATAGTACAGTCGAGGTCAGGGGAAAAGGTCAGCACCAAGTGCAAGCCGAACTCGTCGGGGACGGACTGGGTAAACAGCTTTTGTAACGTGCGCCGTGCCAATTCAGAGAATGAAGCGGCATGGGTCGTTTGAATATGATGGGTGATGCTAAGCGATGAATTTTGGTATGTACAGTTTAACCTAGCGATTCAGGATCTGCCGGAGGTCCTGACAGAGGCGAAGAGGGCTTTATGCAGCGAGATAGTGAACTCGACGATCCCGTTGTGCATCGAGATTTCCTTGAGAACGGTGGAGGGAGATACGATGGTCCTGGAAACATGGAGCTTGGGTGTTTTACCTGAACACAGTGATCCAACAGTGAGAGTGACTTACACGGTATATAACAGAATGGGGATTTTGTTGAAGTCGTTGCTCTCCGTGTCAAGAATTACTCCTGCCTACAAGCTAAGTCGACGGCAGGGGCCGGATTCCTACGTTATTTGCTATAGGATTTACATGGGAGAACCACAATTACATTCATTAGGTAAGTTTAACAGCAGCGGTTAGAAGCATAGTGTAGCTGTTATCTGAAACATATCGGCGTAATAACCGTCTTAGTCAAATTTCATTTTCTTTACCTTACGATATGTATTTGAATTGAGATTAATGATCTTCAACTAATAATATTGTGTCTACTGTAAATCTTGGGATAAAAGACTATTTATTAATATATTACCATAGGTGACAATTACAAACATGTTAGGGTGGGTCAACTGTGTACACCTGTAGGTACGATTCATTTATCAGTATCTTACAGGACCAAAATGACTATATCACCTACCCACACTGGACGGGATTCTATCATGCTCAAAAGTGATCATTTTCATTCTGACTTAAGTCCACGGCATGCGCGTTACCAGCAAAGGTTAGTACCGGCAGTACACAAAAATGCTTCCTGTTAAAAATAATAAAGCAAGTTTAATCCTGCACGTGACACTAAAAAGTGCTTTTAAACATTGTTATAGCGAGGAAACTTCCAAGTCTCTAAGTGATACGATCAAAGTAGGCGCCTTTGTAGTTAATAAGGCTGTTACTGTTAACGAAGAGGATCTGGTTATACCGGACGTGCCCTTTAGTTCCCTACTAACGCCTCGCCAGACGTCGCCTCCACCAGTGTCACTGGCTGACCCTGCGAATACAAAGACTGTAACAACAACCGCTACTGCGACAGACAGTAGTAACGGCAACCATGAAAGGCACACAAACGATAATGTCACATCGAAATGCAATTCGCAAAACGGTTCGAGGAGAAGTAGCTGTTCAATGACCAGTGCCAATGACGATTTTATTATGGTAGATTTGGTAATTAACGTTCCTAGCATCTGGCCCCGCAGGAATTTCTATTATACCTAATAAAGTTCTGATACGTCACTGCAGAAAACTCCGTTCGCCGCTACGAACACTAACAGCGACTTAGGAGCCTTTTACCGAGAATGTCAGAGTGCGCCGCAGCTTCAGGCATTCATGGAAGAGAGAACATTGGCAGAGCAAGTTGGGGACCTGACGAAGCAGTTGGAGACTTTCGAAACGAACATGCAACGGTACGAGGACATTCTCTCGTCATTATGCCAAACAGAGAATAATAACTAAACGTAAAAACAGTGGTACTAGGTGCTTTTTCGCCAGATGTATTTATACCTGTCTGTGTACAATATTTCACAACGCGTTTCCGCTATACAAAGTCTGATGCGCTATAGCTAAATTATCTAAAGCTTCTGACAATGGTCCTTTCTGTTTATACCAAGCACTACTACGCTTAGGAGCACCACGATATAACCCCAATTTTGTCAGTTTTAGATGGAGTATTTATAACAATGTGATAAGAATGTGGAAGCTAAATAATGATCTATGTATGCTTAACACTTTAATAATTCTATTGTTTCTCGACGTCTCTCTGGCAAGGGTGATCAGAGTCTTGACACGATCATTTCTCATTCGAAACGGTTTATCGCGTAAACTGCAAAGTTATATTTTGCTCCAATGACTGTTGAAGTATAACGTTCAGTATGTAATATATATATATGCATATATATTGCATATTTATGTGAGTTGTAATTTATAGGATTTTATGCAGATGCTCATTCATACGATACGAGATAAAGAATGAACACTGCGGATGGTTATTAGTTAATGTAATTTGAAAGACTTTTTTAATTAATTTATTGCTTGTATATAATGTAAATTTTGCTTAAGTGTTCTAATGTTAAACAATTAAACATGAGTCATATAAGTATCATCTCTTTCCTTTTCCCGATTCAAAACTGTAACCCCTTACGGCTGGCATACTCCGATATTGGGATATCTTTTTGTATCTATCATCGACGCGGTTGTTTATAACACGAACATCAATATTAAATACCCCCCACTCTGTCATTGTTACGAGAAATAAAGTTTCGAATTGTAACAAGTGTGATGACGTCAGAAATATTGACAGAACATTGAGACAATATCGTTTTCCGACCTAAACGTGGCTCCTCCGAATTCCTGAAGACTGGCTTAAAAAACTTTGCTTTTCTGCATTTACAATTTTTTTTTTTTATTTTTCTTATAGGGAACTCGATTCCATTACAACCCATAGGACACTGGGCCTAACTTTGATTCTATTGAATTTCGCCGCTTTAAAATAATTTGTTTGTTTTGCGTGACTGAATTTATATAACCATCACGATGAAACCATACATAATTTTCTTTCACACGAAGCGTATCTTTGCTCGCAGGTACCTACTTCCGGAATGACAAAATGGTTATACTCAAGAAAATCATATGTAATTTCAAAATAAAAAATGGTCATCAATACTGTCGTCTATTGCCGTACAAAAATGTATTAATAAGAATCCCGCTTAAGGGCTTAAGCCTACTTGGGATCGGCGAAATGACATGATTTTCAAGATTTTTGTTTGCCGTTTTAGTGAGTACTAATTAAAATTCGCAAAATATAATACTACCACCAAGTACGCATTTAGTGGAATTTGTGTAAATTTTTTTATAAGAAAATATTAAAAAATGGAGGAAATATAGCCCTTCTCCTAGAGGTTCCGTTTATTTTCATCACTTGCGGTGACCACGATTTCTCAAAAATTACTTCACCGATCGGACTCTAATTTTATATACTTATTTACTATTACAATAGGCAGGGCCTGAACGAAGGATTTTGGAAAATTTTAATTTTTACAAGAATGGCAGCAATTTTACGAAAAAATCCGTCTTTTGAGGTGGTCTAACTGTCGTTTTTATGTTGTAACTTTTTTTTTTATTACCTAAATAAAAAATCCTTCGTTCAGGCCCTGCCTATTGTAATGACAAAAAAGTATATAAAATTAGAGTCCGATCGGTGAAGTAGTTTTTGAGAAATCGTTTTTACGTTTTTAAAAACGCAGTTTCAAGATAATCGCGTTTAAAGTTTCAAGCTCTTTACTAATCATACATAGTAGCGCTCCAGATAAACGCTTATAATTTTTGAACATGTGCTCCGATTCTTATGTGCTTTTGAGGAAATATTCTTAAAATGATGTACATTAAGAAAATGCAATAAAAAAAATCAATTTTTTTCACCACCCCAAGTAGGCATAACTCCTTAATTTATTTTTTTAGGAAAAGATTTTTTTATTAGATACACTCTGTTTATTTATTACGCGAAAGAATATTGAACTTGGGGCAAGTACAGCTATCGACTGCAAAAAGTTAAAAATTGTTATATTCCTGTATTTATTCATCCAAATCTAATTCTGGACTATATATAGATATCGTTGAATTCAATATTCGAATTACCCACATAATATTTGTAGAACGTGGTATATATTGAACTTGGGACAAGTACAGCCATCGACTGCAAACAGTCAAAAATTGTTATATCCACGTATTTCCTCAACCGAATCTATTTCTCAACTATATATAGATATTGTATTCAATATTCGAATTCCCCACATAATATTTGTAGAACGCGGTATATATTGAATTTGCGGCAAGTACAGCTATCGACTGCAAACAGTTAAAAATTGTTATATTCCTGTATTTATTCATCCAAATCTAATTCTGAACTATATATAGATATCGTTGTATTCAATATTCGAATTACCCACATAATATTTGTAGAACGTGGTATATATTGAACTTGGGGCAAGTACAGCTATCGACTGCAAACAATTAAAAATTGTTATATCCACGAATTTCCTCAACCGAATCTATTTCTCAACTATATATAGATATTGTATTCAATATTCGAATTCCTCACATAATATTTGTAGAACACGGTATATATTGAATTTGCGGCAAGTACCGCTATCGACTACAAACAGTTAAAAATTGTTATATTCCTGTATTTATTCATCCAAATCTAATTCTGAACTATATATAGATATCGTTGTATTCAATATTCGAATTACCCACATAATATTTGTAGAACGTGGTATATATTGAACTTGGGGCAAGTACAGCTATCGACTGCAAACAGTCAAAAATTGTTATATCCACGTATTTCCTCAACCGAATCTATTTCTCAACTATATATAGATATTGTATGCAATATTCGAATTCCCCACATAATATTTGTAGAACGCGGTATATATTGAATTTGCGGCAAGTACAGCTATCGACTGCAAACAGTTAAAAATTGTTATATTCCTGTATTTATTCATCCAAATCTAATTCTGAACTATATATAGATATCGTTGTATTCAATATTCGAATTACCCACATAATATTTGTAGAACGTGGTATATATTGAACTTGGGACAAGTACAGCTATCGACTGCAAACAGTCAAAAATTGTTATATCCACGTATTTCCTCAACCGAATCTATTTCTCAACTATATATAGATATTGTATTCAATATTCGAATTCCCCACATAATATTTGTAGAACGCGGTATATATTGAATTTGCGGCAAGTACAGCTATCGACTGCAAACAGTTAAAAATTGTTATATTCCTGTATTTATTGATCCAAATCTAATTCTGAACTATATATAGATATCGTTGTATTCAATATTCGAATTACCCACATAATATTTGTAGAACGTGGTATATATTGAACTTGGGACAAGTACAGCTATCGACTGCAAACAGTTAAAAATTGTTATATTCCTGTATTTATTCATCCAAATCTAATTCTGAACTATATATAGATATCGTTGTATTCAATATTCGAATTACCCACATAATATTTGTAGAACGTGGTATATATTGAACTTGGGGCAAGTACAGCTATCGACTGCAAACAGTCAAAAATTGTTATATCCACGTATTTCCTCAACCGAATCTATTTCTCAACTATATATAGATATTGTATTCAATATTCGAATTCCCCACATAATATTTGTAGAACGCGGAATATATTGAATTTGCGGCAAGTACAGCTATCGACTGCAAACAGTTAAAAATTGTTATATTCCTGTATTTATTCATCCAAATCTAATTCTGAACTATTTATAGATATCGTTGTATTCAATATTCGAATTCCCCACATAATATTTGTAGAACGTGGTATATATTGAGCTTGGGACAAGTACAGCTATCGACTGCAAACAGTCAAAAATTGTTATATCCACGTATTTCATCATCCGAATCTATTTCTCAGCTATATATAGATATTGTATTCAATATTCGAATTCCCCACATAATATTTGTAGAACGCGGTATATATTGAATTTGCGGCAAGTACAGCTATCGACTGCAAACAGTTAAAAATTGTTATATTCCTGTATTTATTCATTCAAATCTAATTCTGAACTATATATAGATATCGTTGTATTCAATATTCGAATTCCCCACATAATATTTGTAGAACGTGGTATATATTAAACTTGGGACAAGTACAGCTATCGACTGCAAACAGTCAAAAATGGTTATATCCACGTATTTCCTCAACCGAATCTATTTCTCAACTATATATAGATATTGTATTCAATATTCGAATTCCCCACATAATATTTGTAGAACGCGGTATATATTGAATTTGCGGCAAGTACAGCTATCGACTGCAAACAGTTAAAAATTGTTATATTCCTGTATTTATTCATCCAAATCTAATTCTGAACTATATATAGATATCGTTGTATTCAATATTCGAATTACCCACATAATATTTGTAGAACGTGGTATATATTGAACTTGGGACAAGTACAGCTATCGACTGCAAACAGTCAAAAATTGTTATATCCACGTATTTCCTCAGCCGAATCTATTTCTCAACTATATATAGATATTGTATTCAATATTCGAATTCCCCACATAATATTTGTAGAACGCGGTATATATTGAATTTGCGGCAAGTACAGCTATCGACTGCAAACAGTTAAAAATTGTTATATTCCTGTATTTATTCATCCAAATCTAATTCTGAACTATATATAGATATCGTTGTATTCAATATTCGAATTACCCACATAATATTTGTAGAACGTGGTATATATTGAACTTGGGGCAAGTACAGCTATCGACTGCAAAAAGTTAAAAATTGTTATATCCACGAATTTCCTCAACCGAATCTATTTCTCAGCTATATATAGATATTGTATTCAATATTCGAATTCCCCACATAATATTTGTAGAACGCGGTATATATTGAATTTGCGGCAAGTACAGCTATCGACTGCAAACAGTTAAAAATTGTTATATTCCTGTATTTATTAATCCAAATCTAATTCTGAACTATATATAGACATCGTTGTATTCAATATTCGAATTCCCCACATAATATTTGTAGAACGTGGTATATATTGAACTTGGGGCAAGTACAGCTATCGACTGCAAACAGTCAAAAATTGTTATATCCACGTATTTCCTCAACCGAATCTATTTCTCAACTATATATAGATATTGTATTCAATATTCGAATTTCCCACATAATATTTGTAGAACGCGGTATATATTGAATTTGCGGCAAGTACAGCTATCGACTGCAAACAGTTAAAAATCGTTATATTCCTGTATTTATTCATCCAAATCTAATTCTGAACTATATATAGATATCGTTGTATTCAATATTCGAATTCCCCACATAATATTTGTAGAACATGGTATATATTGAACTTGGGGCAAGTACAGCTATCGACTGCAAAAAGTTAAAAATTGTTATATCCACGTATTTCCTCAAACGAATCTATTTCTCAACTATATATAGATATTGTATTCAATATTCGAATTCCCCACATAATATTTGTAGAACGCGGTATATATTGAATTTGCGGCAAGTACAGCTATCGACTGCAAACAGTTAAAAATTGTTATATTCCTGTATTTATTCATCCAAATCTAATTCTGAACTATATATAGACATCGTTGTATTCAATATTCGAATTACCCACATAATATTTGTAGAACGTGGTATATATTGAACTTGGGACAAGTACAGCTATCGACTGCAAACAGTTAAAAATTGTTATATTCCTGTATTTATTCATCCAAATCTAATTCTGAACTATATATAGATATCGTTGTATTCAATATTCGAATTACCCACATAATATTTGTAGAACGTGGTATATATTGAACTTGGGGCAAGTACAGCTATCGACTGCAAAAAGTTAAAAATTGTTATATCCACGAATTTCCTCAACCGAATCTATTTCTCAGCTATATATAGATATCATTGTATTCAATATTCGAATTCCCCACATAATATTTGTAGAACGTTAACGTGCGAAACTAAAATTGATCCAAAAGTTATTCGTCAATTAACGCCGTTTTATTTAGCCGCAACTTATAAATGAACGCGTAATCTATTCTATTCAATTGCATTCAGTGTAACATCGCCGATGGATTCTTTATCAGCGGGTGACGGTTTGATACACAGGTGTTGAGAAAATATGAATTTTTCCCTGTCGCACATTCGCTATGCGTCAATGGTTTCGTGAATCGCAATATTAAACATGGCGGACTCAGCAGGGAATTGGTGTTCGATTGAAAGTGATCCGGGTGTTTTTACAGAATTGATTAAGGAATTCGGTAAATACTTATTTCGACCTTACGTTTTATTATGCGCACCGCGATTGGCATGCAAATATGAGTCATACGCTTCGATTAATTGCTCCCGAGTGATCGTAGATTGCGACCGAAGTTGACAGGATTTAAATGGTTTTCGTGTTTTTATAATTTTTCGGACCTTTTGTAGGGGTGAAAGGCGTTCAAGTTGAAGAACTGTGGAGTTTAGACGATGAGCAGTTCGACAACTTAAAGTAAGTACTTTTCACGTCGTTTTTTGCGAATATAACCTATAATAAATACTGAGTCATGACAGTGCTCATTTTGACTCGGATGAGTTTACGGTAACGGACGAAAACAATAACAAACAAGCGTGAGAGAACACAATGGGCAAAGAATGTGACCATTTTATTAGAAATTTCAAATTTGCGGCGGTATATAAGAAATTATTTAATTAATGTCTTTAGCGTTTGCTATATTCCTTCACGCAATTTCGTGTTGCAACGATGTGATTGTTAACCCTTTGCATTCCAAACCATTTTCCATGCACCCCTCATATTATTTAGTATAGTTTCGGAACCCAGTAACGTATTATAATGATATTGGACAAATTAATTGGTTGACATCGAGAAATATATATTTGCAACAAGTCAATATTTTATTTTGTTATAATTTTGTACAGTGTGACAAATTTTAAAACACTCCCCGGTATGCATTGCAGGGTGATTTATGTACGTTTTTCTGTCAAAACAAACAATGTAATCCCATTTTCTGTGTCCCACATCGGTTTTATGGCCTATGGAGATTAAAATTTTCAAGGTCCAGTGGTTTGTGCGTCGTAACAAAACCAGCTGATATTTTTTTATATATATCTTAGCAATTTTACTATACTTTGATTTGATTTCTTGTGCCATTTCAAGAGAAAACTTCAGGCAAACGGGCACATCTCAAAAAGTTGCGCTGGAATAAGTTAATTCCCTGTAATATCTAACAAACTTTAATGTCCCCTGTCAGGGGACAGCGGAGTGCAAAGGGTTAAAAGAAATAGTTCTCGTAACGTACGAAACGTTTCTCGTATTTCTTTAGAAGCTTTGTATTTACATTATTTCACTGAAGTTAATTTCATTGTAGGCCTATTCATGGATTAATATTTTTATTCAAATGGGTCCAAGATGACGAACCATCAGGGAGCATTGTGCAGGATAGTAGACTGGATAAAATATTTTTTGCAAAACAGGTGAGTTCTAAAATATAAGCTATCATTTCGTGAATTCAAAACTGGAAAGAAAAAGTTCAACGTGTGGCATTTCAATTACGTACAGATGGATAAATCTCAAGGATATTCAATACAAATCAAAATTAATGTAAATTTCTGTACAGGTGATAAATAATGCGTGTGCGACACAAGCGATATTGAGTGTTTTATTAAACTGCAAACATGCGGATATATCACTGGGGCCAAACTTGGAAGAATTTAAGAACTTTTGCCAAAGCTTTGATGCTAATATGCGCGGTCTTGCACTTAGTAATTCAGACGTAATCAGAGAAGTACACAATTCTTTTTCGAGGTAATATTTATGTTATGTTATGCCTCGAAACGTCACACTGTAATAAAGATTTATAAAAAAAATGTCACTGTCAAATTCTAGGCAAACGTTATTTGAGTATGATTCAAGACAAGCATCAAAGGACGAAGACGTATATCACTTTGTCAGTTATGTACCTATCGATGGACGGTTGTACGAATTAGATGGTTTAAAGGAGGGTCCAATGGATTTAGGTCCGTGTCCACTGGGGGAACAATGGGTACAGGCTGCAAAGCCTATAATCCAAAAACGAATAAACAAGTAAGTGGCACAAAATTAATATTTATTGTATATTTCGTATGTACTATTTCTTGCATAGAAGTTACACCTGCAGCTCTTTCTTGAATGATACAGATAGTACTAGATAGTGCTCAGCGCTATATAATACTGTTTTCTACCATTCCTCTGCGTCATCATTTAAAAATGTTTTGTATCTCATCTAAATTGTCACGATCCCCCTGCAGAAAAGGAACCATTTCAATTTTAACCTGTAACGACCCTTTCACCAGGTTCAATGAAGGCGAGATACACTTTAATTTAATGGCAATAGTGGCAGACAGGAAAACATTGTATGAACGACAAAAAGCTAACGTGTGCGATCCAGCGGAATTAGAGCGATTACAGGCATTGATAGAAGAAGAGATTGGGAAATCGAAGAGATACCAAATTGAGAATATAAGGAGGAAGCATAATTATCTGCCACTGATCATGGAACTGCTTAAAGTTCTCGCTAAAGAAGGAAAGCTCGTGCCTTTATATCAGAGAGCGAAGGAAAAAGCGCTTGAGAAGGAATCGAAGAAGAACAAGGCTTAAACGAGATTGATTATGTTGTGCCGTAGGTGCAAACGCGTTTCAACGGAGCTGTATGTTGCATAGACATTGCGATACATATATTGTATCGACTTTTTCTAAATAAAAACTGGTTGTTTATTTAAACACATTTTATTTGCCTCCGTGACTCGTAACGATTAACCCTTTGCGCTCGAACGGTGCCTCTCAGGCACCACTGCATGTGATGCGGTAAATTGAGTGGTAACGGTGTTTATTTGTGTTTGGCTTAACGAATATCGCTTGACAAGTCTACCTGGCCTTTTGTACATCATTTTATGAGGTGTCTACATAGCTATAAAGATGTCTTATCTCAAAAACACAAACAAATTTCAATGCGTGCATTATGTCTTGAGAATAATAGAACGCTGATAGACGTCGCAACGCTTCTTTCAATTCGCTTCTTTCAAAAAAAGGTACAAAAAGAACCAATCACCGTCTTCGCACTTTTGAGATAAAATGTCTTATCTCAAAAATACTTGCAAACGCGGGTTGGACTCTGTCTTCAACATTAGTTCGAACTCAACCTTCTTGGCAATCGCAATATTTCTTTCAAAGTTACTGAGCCCAACAAGTATGGAACACGACGAAGAAATTACTTCTAGTGAAGATAAGTTCAATTTTTCGGCAATAACGAACAAAATGACATCACTACATAGACAACTTGCCCATGGGAATGAAGACGGAAGTGATGAAGATAGTGACGACGTTATAGGTGTAAGACGACGAAAAATCCGAATAATCGATAGTGAATCTGACAGGCAAAGTGGCCAAAAGCCAAATGATCCGAAATGATCCGACTCAATGGGAAGCTGCATGTTATTTTGATGGGACAAAAAAAGGATTGCAAAGTTTGTTCCCAACGAAAGTCCGGCCAAAGACGACAAACTGTGTACTATTGTGACACATGCCCCGACAAGCCAAGAATGCACATTGGAGATTGTTTTACAAAATACCACAAGAAGAAAAATTATAGAACGTAATCTTTAATAAATATCCTTCATTAAGTTAAATAAATGTATGTAATGTTAAAATATACGAGTTTAAAGTGTCCTATTGTACCTAGACTTATTTTAAGTTTACTTTTATTTTAAGGATTACTGTCGAGTTGCTGGTCAGCCCGAGAGAAAAGCGCGAACGGTGCCTCTCAGGCACCACCCGAATTCGAATTCGGTAAATTGAGTGGTAACGGTGTTTATTTGTGTTTGGCTTAACGAATATCGCTTGACAAGTCTACCTGGCCTTTTGTACATCATTTTATGAGGTGTCTACATAGCTATAAAGATGTCTTATCTCAAAAACACAAACAAATTTCAATGCGTGCATTATGTCTTGAGAATAATAGAACGCTGATAGACGTCGCAACGCTTCTTTCAATTCGCTTCTTTCAAAAAAAGGTACAAAAAGAACCAATCACCGTCTTCGCACTTTTGAGATAAAATGTCTTATCTCAAAAATACTTGCAAACGCGGGTTGGACTCTGTCTTCAACATTAGTTTGAATTCAACCTTCTTGGCAATCGCAATATTTCTTTCAAAGTTAGTGAGCCCAATAAGTATGGAACACGACGAAGAAATGACTTCTAGTGAAGATGAGTTCAATTTTTCGGCAATAACGAACGAAATTACATCACTACATAGACAGCTTGCCCATGGGAATGAAGACGGAAGTGATGAAGATAGTGACGACGTTATAGGTGTAAGAAGACGAAAAATCCGAATAATCGATAGTGAATCTGAAAGCCAAAGTGGCCAAAAGCCAACGTAGCACAGCTTCTACTTCACAGAGCACTTCTGAAATGATCCGACTCAATGGGAAGCTGCATGTTATTTTGATGGGACAAAAAAAGGATTGCAAAGTTTGTTCCCAACGAAAGTCCGGCCAAAGACGACAAACTGTGTACTATTGTGACACATGCCCCGACAAGCCAAGAATGCACATTGGAGATTGTTTTACAAAATACCACAAGAAGAAAAATTATAGAACGTAATCTTTAATAAATATCCTTCGTTAAGTTAAATAAATGTATGTAATGTTAAAATATACGAGTTTAAAGTGTCCTATTGTGCCGAAAATTATTTTAAGTTAACAGAAACGAACTCATGAAATAGGCGGATTACTTTCGAGTTGCTGGTCAGCCCGAGAGAAAAGCGCGAACGGTGCCTCTCAGGCACCACCCGAATTCGAATTCGGTAAATTGAGCGGTGACGGTGTTTATTTGTGTTTCGCCTAACGAATATCGCTTGACAAGTCTACTTGGCCTTTTGTACATCATTTTATGAGGTGTCTACATAGCTATAAAGATGTCTTATCTCAAAAACACAAACGAATTTCAATGCGTGCATTATGTCTTGAGAATAATAGAACGCTGATAGACGTCACAACGCTTCTTTCAATTCGCTTCTTTCAAAAAAAGGTACAAAAAGAACCAATCACCGTCTTCGCACTTTTGAGATAAAATGTCTTATCTCAAAAATACTTGCAAACGCGGGTTGGACTCTGCCTTCGACATTAGTTCGAACTCAACCTTCTTGGCAATCGCAATATTTCTTTCAAAGTTACTGAGCCCAACAAGTATGGAACACGACGAAGAAATTACTTCTAGTGAAGATAAGTTCAATTTTTCGGCAATAACGAACAAAATTACATCACTGCATGGACAGCTTGCCCATGAGAACGAAGACGGAAGTGATGAAGATAGCGACGACGTTAGAGGTGTAAGAAGACAAAAATCCGAATAATCGATAGTGAATCTGAAAGCCAAAGTGATTGTACAGAAGAGACTGAACCTTCAGAATGGACAGTGTGCACAGAATCCGAAGAAAGATTTTGTCAAGTATTTTGGAGACTTCACCTCAAGACAATACCCTCACAAAATACAAGCCGACGAGAGCGGCTGATTACTCTCGAGTTGCTGGTTCGCTCGAGAGAAAAGCGCCTCGAGCGCAAAGGGTTAAAAGGTTAAACGACAAGTGCTACTGTGCATAAAAGTGTTCATATTCGTAGTTGAATACAAGGTGAACAATTCTGCAAATATCGCTAAAATGAGGTTCTATTTTCTGCTTCAATACTTACTATTTCAGTCACTGTCGTCGATAACTTCGAATTTACCGTCCCTATGATCAATCCGTGGCAAGTACCTGTCGAGTTTCTCCTGTGCTATTATAGAAATTTTCTTACGATACAAGTTCCTTATCACCTCTGCAATCAGTTAATCGAAACCCAATATGCATCAACGAATTATATTACGATTTAAATATAATACTCTCCCGTTTTATACAAACCTGCGAAAGGTTTTGGCGTTTTCTGGCATGTTAGCTCGGAGAAAACTTGATACAGAAATTCCTTAGTCATTCCATCAAAGTGTTTGATGACCTCCGACCAGACCAGATCGCCTTTTGACGATACACCTTTGCCATACGCACTGTAAATTCTCGTAAGTACATATAGCTTCCCGTTTAAATAAGAACTACGATTGGCAGTAGATACCTACTTACTATTCTATTAATTGTATTTTCACGTCGTTTAAATAAATTGGCTTTGTGCAAAACAGCTGCATATGTAGTTCCATGTACCATAATTTTCTCAATTCATTTTCGTTTATGTTCAGCTTTTGCGCCACTTTCTCCCAAATTACTGGCGGAATAAGGGCGTATTTCAGTTCGTCCACACTTTCGCTCATAGTTACATCCACTAGGGTCGTTACAAACTTTTTAATTAACGGCAAGGTCCATTCGTAAACGTACGGTCCTGTAAATATACATTGTTATATGACCTAAAGTGTAAGAGCGTATATATATATATATATACATTTAGTTTGCACGATTCAATTATACTCTGCAGCATTTCATCGCATCGCGGTTCTAACGTAGCAAAATACGCGGTGACCGGTGCAAAAGATTTTACTAAAAATGCAAAAAATTTGCAATGAAACCTATTTGCAATCTTGTAAAAGCAATTGATATTACTACGTTATCTTTATTTTGCACGATTTAATTATACTCTGCAGCATTTCATCGCATCGCGGTTCTAACATAGCAAAATACGCGGTGATCGGCGCAAATGGTTTTACTAGAAATGCAAAAAATTCGCAATGAAGCCTATTTTCAATCTTGTAAAAGCAATTGATATCAGAACGGTGCTTCAATACTTTGGCTTCCAACAACTCTGCGTACCTTAATTTTCACGATTTAATCATACTTTGCAGTATTACATCGGATCGCGGTTTTAACATAGCAAAGTGCGCGGTGATCGGCGCAAATGATTTTAGTACAGATGCAAAAAATTCACAATGAAGCCTATTTGCAATCTTGTAAAAGCAATTGATATTGGAACGGTGCTTCGATACTTTGGCTTCTAACTCTGCCGTAGCTTCATTTTGCACGATTTAATCATATTCTGCAGTATTTAATTGCATCGCGGTTCTAACATAGCAAAATACGCGGTGACCGGTGCAAAAGATTTTACTAAAAATGCAAAAAATTTACAATCTTGTAAAAGCAATTGATATTGGAACGGTGCTTCAATACTTTGATTTCCAAGAACTCTGCGTTACCTTTATTTTGCACGATTTAATCATACTCTGCAGTATTTCATCGGATCGCGGTTTTAACATAGCAAAGTGCGCGGTGATCGGCGCAAATGATTTTAGTACAGATGCAAAAAATTCACAATGAAGCCTATTTGCAATCTTGTAAAAGCAATTGATATTGGAACGGTGCTTCGATACTTTGGCTTCTAACTCTGCCGTAGCTTCATTTTGCACGATTTAATCATATTCTGCAGTATTTAATTGCATCGCGGTTCTAACATAGCAAAATACGCGGTGACCGGTGCAAAAGATTTTACTAAAAATGCAAAAAAATTGCAATCTTGTAAAAGCAATTGATATTGGAACGGTGCTTCAATACTTTGATTTCCAAGAACTCTGCGTTACCTTTATTTTGCACGATTTAATCATACTCTGCAGTATTTCATCGGATCGCGGTTTTAACATAGCAAAGTGCGCTGTGACCGGAGCAAAAGATTTTACTAAAAATGCAAAAAATTTGCAACGAAGCCTATTTGCAATCTTGTAAAAGCAATTGATATTGGAACGGTGCTTCGATACTTTCGCTTCTAACAACTCTGCCGTAGCTTCATTTTGCACGATTCAATCATATTCTGCAGTATTTAATTGCATCGCGGTTCTAACATAGCAAAATACGATTGGCAGTCAATGTGTTAATATTGTTTTAATGCCTTAACGATACTAACGTTCAGCCTCGTTATCAGATTGCTGTCTTTTCAACAGTCCTTGGTGACGCAACTGAACTGAGAGAGGAGTTCGACCAAGCATTTGCGCCAATTTTTCATACATCGGAAATGTCTTCACACAGTTTTTCATGAAGAATAAAATTTTCCTGTCTTCCTCCTCGGTGTATGGAACCGTTCTAAACATGTTAAAATCTGTTCTCAGTCAAGCTCCACCACTTCTATGACAGACCCTAGTAAATGTACTTAGGCATCATCTTCCGACAAACCTTATCGTCGCTTGCTCACACTCGACTAAAGTTTTAAATCGTAAATAAACGCTGTACAATGAACGCCACGGTAATCCGTTTGCTAGAAACTGAATAAACTTTTTCCTGTCCTCGTACGGTTTTATGACAAATGCTCCAGGGTATCTCAGAAGCATGAATGGTCCTACATTGGCTGGATTCCACTGATGGACCTAAAATAAACAATTATCGTACGTCATACAATATCGAATAATATATTTTTTAAAACCTACGTGAGAACCTTGCAAAATAGTTTCCAATTGTTTCTAAGGATCTTATCCTCTGCAGGTGAAAACGGTCCTTTTCTAAGTGGACCAATTTCTTCAAACAGTATCTCTTCCTCCTCCGTAAATCGACGCGAAAAACATATGAATGGCTCTTCTGCATGCTGGATTGGTGGCTTGTGTATTAACTGCACCCGCAGATTTTGTAATTTCTACAAAATGTAATGGTAATTGTCATTTTGGGTATAAAGAATATTGCGCCTAATGGATCCTGAACTCACCTCAAAATCAGTCAATGGAGCTTCTTTTTTATCATCCTTATCCAATGTTTCTTGGTTCACATCTATGTTCTCTTTTACGATTTCTTCGTTTTTTGCATCTCTGCAGACATTATTATTCACAGATTTGCGCTTTTTTGTATGACTTAACCTTAGAGTATTGCTGTATCTTTTTTTCCGCTTTTTTGGCCGAGTTGTTGTTTCCACTAGGGTTGGTTTTTTTGATTCAGATGGATCAATAAAGAGGGGATCAACATCTGCTTTTTCATTTACATTTTGTGCAAAAGACTCGTATGAAAATGGAGCTAACATTTCACAGGATGCCATTTTCGAGTCATCAAAATTGATTACAGCGTCTAAATCGTGTAACAAATCAATGGCTTCAAAATCGTGTAGCCTATCAGGGTCGCACAATTCATATTTAAACGTATCAGATAAGGCTTCAGAATCGCTGCATCTTTCAGCTTTGTGTGGTGTACCCTTCAGTGGCGTTTCTGGCAGTATATCCTGCCTGTATATGTTTCGTACTACCTGACTTGGCTGTGGTGTTCGCTGTGCAACATTTTCATGCCTTTGACGGCAGTGCGGCGTTATTGATGGGGTTCTACAAACTGATCCAGTTCTAGATGGCGTAGCTTGTGGCGAAAGTGTAGATATCTCCGATTTACATACCTCAAATTTGAGTTGGTCAAGGACTTCCATTCTTTTTGGCGACATAAGCAAGATATCAATATTTACATTTGCTGACGTGTTCACAATCAGTTCGGTACCGCAGTTGTTCTCAGTTAATTCGTCAGAAGATGTGTTTTCAACTTTGTGTTGCTCAATTTTTACTATATCCAACGGTATATTGTCTGATGTAGTATTTTCTCCCTCATTTTCACTAGCTTTATTTTTATTGGGAGATTTGTTTTTTGGAGTTCTTTGCAATTTTCGACTGATTTGTTCCAGTCTCTTTATTAATGCAAGATTATCTGTGACATCATCAGTTATGTTCGCAGATTCAGTTCTACCATCAGTTTCTGTTGGAGAATTATGATTAATCTTTATTACTGTAATTATGCCTTCTTCGCCGTGCTTTTGTAGAGGCCCTTCTTCTTGTGAATTGCTTAATTTCGTCGGAGTACTTGTTTCAATACGTTTTTGCGGTGATATACTTTTACGGTCGCTTTCCAACTTTTTGACAGAATCTTCCTGCATATTTCTTTCATTACATGCAATTGCAATCCAGTTTTTCTTGGGTGTTATAGTTTCTCCAACTTTATGTGTTATAAATTTGTATATTCTAATATTGTTGTTTGAGTTTTCAGGACTTGCAGCTGCTTTAACAGGTATATTTTCATCTGTATTATTGTCCTCTGCATCCTTGTTATGATTCTCTTTA
Source organism: Cryptocheilus praepositus (assembly GCA_033815515.1). NCBI lineage: Eukaryota > Metazoa > Arthropoda > Insecta > Hymenoptera > Pompilidae > Cryptocheilus > Cryptocheilus praepositus. Next base: position 880,113 of record JAWWQZ010000141.1, on the reverse strand, counting down.
GATGGTCTTCTAAGATTTTTCTTTTGTTTCACGGATGTTTTTGGTTCAACGCAATCTTCTTGCGTCTCCTCATTTGCAGCTACAGGATCCGTGCAATTTAAGTTTACGCTAGCACGGGTAGTTTCATTAGATATTGATTTTCGCTGGCCTTCTACGTTTGCATTTTCTGCTTTCTGTGCATACAACGTATATTCAATTGAGTTTTCTTGACTTCCACGCATACTTTTAGTTACTGTATGCGCTGAATTTTTCAATGTGTTCTCTGAATCCAATTTTTCATTCATCGTAGACACTACCATTGTTTTTCGCAAAGCAGCTTTTTCCGGGGATGGACTGGTCATATCAGGAAAACGTGCGAACCTGCACAAATATGCATATCAGTTTAATCGAAGTCTTCAAATGAATAATAATGAAGTAAGAATAATTGTACACAAACTTCCAAGTTTGCTAAAAAAGTGGATCGCACAACGGTAATTACTTAGTACTGAAATTTTCAAATGAACAATAATTGAGCAAGGATAACTATACACAGAAGTATTTAATTGAAGTTTTCGAAATTCCTTAAAAAATCGTTTCGTATATCGGAAGTTGTACAGAACAGAAATCTACAAACAATCATTAAGTAAGAATAACCGTGCATAATTAATTGAAGTTTATGAATTCGGTTCAAGAACAGTTTAGCATAACGGTAACTGCATAGAATTGAAAAACAAGTTTGACAGCATAATCACTCTCTTACTTCGGAAAATTTCAACACGTGCCGCTCAACACTTGTTCTTCTCACCAAGAACGAATGTTTCGAATAACAAAACACACGTTACGTTCAAACGAACGCTGTACACCTCACAGCTTTCATTTGCAAGCAACAGACTTCTAAAGTATTCCTCCAAATCTTCGTTACAAACTTTTCTTGCGGCACGGAGAATTTCGAAGCAACGTAAACAAACCCGCACGCGTGTTCAACGGTATTGCGTACTTCACGATTAGCACAATTTCTCTGTCTAGATGGCGCCTAATGATACTCGAACGCGCGATGCTTGGATTAAGAAATTATACGAAGCATTCGTACGCATTTATCCTTGGTTACTTTATAATATAGCGAATTAAATATCGTACGGTAACGATTATGTGTGTATCTGGTTACTAACAAGTGTTCTTGCACCGTAGACTTTTAATTTGCATTACAACGATTACTTTCACTTTTCGCCTCTCAATTTACGCGGGACTTTTTTGGCGCCATCTCGTTTTACACTGTCATAGGTTTTTTCGTGGAATTTTATTATACATATATAAAGGACTTGTACGCATTTATCTTTAGTTACTTTATAATATAGCGAATTAATTACTGCACGGTAACGATTATGTGTGTATCTGATTACTAACAAGTGTTCTTGCACCGTAGACTTTTAATTTGCATTACACCGATTACTTTCATTTTTTGCCTCTCAATTTACGCGGCACTTTTTGGCGCCATCTCGTTTTACACTGTCATAGGTTTTGTCGTCTGCCATTTTTCGTGGAATTTTATTATATATATACAAAGGACTTGTACGCATTTATCCTTGGTTACTTTATAATATAGCGAATTAATTACCGCACGGTAACGATTATGTGTGTATCTGATTACTAACAAGTGTTCTTGCACCGTAGACTTTTAATTTGCATTACAACGATTACTTTCATTTTTCGCCTCTCAATTTACGCGGGACTTTTTTGGCGCCATCTCGTTTTACAATGTCATAGGTTTTTTCGTGGAATTTTATTATACATATATAAAGGACTTGTACGCATTTATCCTTAGTTACTTTATAATATAGTGAATTAATTACCGCACGGTAACGATTATGTGTGTATCTGATTACTACCAAATGTTCTTGCACCGTAGACTTTTAATTTGCATTACACCGATTACTTTCCTTTTTCGCCTCTCAATTTACGCGGCACTTTTTTGGCGCCATCTCGTTTTACACTGTCATAGGTTTTGTCGTCTGCCATTTTTCGTGGAATTTTATTATACATATACAAAGGACTTGTACGCATTTATCTTTAGTTACTTTATAATATAGCGAATTAATTACTGCACGGTAACGATTATGCGTGTACCTGATTACTACCAAATGTTCTTGCACCGTAGACTTTTAATTTGCATTACACCGATTACTTTCAGTTTTTGCCTCTCAATTTACGCGGGACTTTTTTGGCGCCATCTCGTTTTACACTGTCATAGGTTTTGTCGTCTGCCATTTTTCGTGGAATTTTATTATACATATACAAAGAACTTGTACGCATTTATCCTTAGTTACTTTATAATATAGCGAATTAATTACTGCACGGTAACGATTATGTGTGTATCTGATTACTAACAAGTGTTCTTGCACCGTAGACTTTTAATTTGCTTTACACCGATTACTTTCATTTTTTGCCTCCCAATTTACGCGGCACTTTTTTGGCGCCATCTCGTTTTACACTGTCATAGGTTTTTTCGTGGAATTTTATTATACATACATAAAGGACTTGTACGCATTTATCCTTAGTTACTTTATAATATAGCGAATTAATTACTGCACGGTAACGATTATGTGTGTATCTGATTACTACCAAATGTTCTTGCACCGTAGACTTTTAATTTGCATTACACCGATTACTTTCAGTTTTTGCCTCTCAATTTACGCGGCACTTTTTTGGCGCCATCTCGTTTTACACTGTCATAGGTTTTGTCGTCTGCCATTTTCCGTGGAATTTTATTATACATATATAAAGGACTTGTACGCATTTATCTTTAGTTACTTTATAATATAGCGAATTAATTACTGCACGGTAACGATTATGTGTGTATCTGATTACTAACAAGTGTTCTTGCACCGTAGACTTTTAATTTGCTTTACACCGATTACTTTCAGTTTTTGCCTCTCAATTTACGCGGGACTTTTTTGGCGCCATCTCGTTTTACACTGTCATAGGCTTTGTCGTCTGCCATTTTTCGTGGAATTTTATTATACATATACAAAGGACTTGTACGCATTTATCTTTAGTTACTTTATAATATAGCGAATTAATTACTGCACGGTAACGATTATGTGTGTATCTGATTACTAACAAGTGTTCTTGCACCGTAGACTTTTATTTTGCTTTACACCGATTACTTTCATTTTTGCCCCTCAATTTACGCGGCACTTTTTTGGCGCCATCTCGTTTTACACTGTCATAGGTTTTGTCGTCTGCCATTTTCCGTGGAATTTTATTATACATATACAAAGAACTTGTACGCATTTATCCTTGGTTACTTTTTAATATAGCTAATTAATTACCGCACGGTAACGATTATGTGTGTATCTGATTACTACCAAATGTTCTTGCACCGTAGACTTTTAATTTGCATTACGATTACTTTCATTTTTTGCCTCTCAATTTACGCGGCACTTTTTTGGCGCCATCTCGTTTTACACTGTCATAGGTTCTTTCGTGGAATTTTATTATACATATATAAAGAACTTGTACGCATTTATCCTTGGTTACTTTATAATATAGCTAATTAATTACTGCACGGTAACGATTATGCGTGTATCTGATTACTACCAAATGTTCTTGCACCGTAGACTTTTAATTTGCATTACAACGATTACTTTCATTTTTCGCCTCTCAATTTACGCGTGACTTTTTTGGCGCCATCTCGTTTTACACTGTGAGATCTGGTTGTCAGGTTTTGTTGTCTGCCATTTTTGGTGGAATTTTGTTATACGTTGGAACGTCGCAAATTTTTACCTGAACGTATCAATTGCAGTGCTCTGATATTTTCTTTTTCAGTTTTGTTGTGGTAATAATTTAACATTGATGGTTGAAATGATAAAAGTGGTCGCTTTTTCTTTTTCTCCTTTCAAATTTTACCAACTTTACTAGCAATAGGTTTAGCAATTTATGGCCGCATTCAAAGGTTCGCGAGTTACTAGTCATGGCAGATGCAATATGTATAAATCACCATAAAATCGATTCTTGTAAAAATAGGGCCAAATATTATTACTTTATCACGAAGGTTAAAAAACGAAGGCTTTAGCAATTTAAATGAATGTGATATTAATGATTTACTAGTACGTCGTAAATTAACAATGACAATACTGTCAAACTTAATATTTTAAATTACGAAGGTGATACGTTTATGTCAATAAAGAGGGAAAGGTTGATTGTTTTCAATTACAGTAACAATATTGACGCCGCATAAAATTTCCTTCCGTTTTCTGAAACGTCACCATCTTTTTGTTAACCCATTCGAGACCGATTGCACACCGTGTGTGCAATTGATTTCCGAGGCTATAAGACGGCTTGCACACCGTGTGTGCAATAACAGTAATGTGCAATTATCAGTCATTCTGAGTAAACTAGTCGTCGAAATAAGATTTTTCTTGAACTAATGAAATCTGTAAAGTACAGGAAAACAAAATTTGGCATCGGTTTTACTGTGTACCAAAAAATTTTTAAATTATCTCTGCGTTACCTTTATTTTGCACGATTTAATCGTACTCTGCAAAATTTCATCGCATCACGGTTCTAACATAGCAAAATATGTTTGGCAGTCAACGTGTTAAATAACGAAACCACATATTATACGTTCCATCTTCTTCAATGAAATTCTTCTTCAAACAAACTTTACGTTGCTTCGTGATTTAACCCATTCGAGACCGATTGCACACCGTGTGTGCAATTGATTTCCGAGGCTATAAGACGGCTTGCACACCGTGTGTGCAATAACAGTAATGTGCAATTATCAGTCATTCTGAGTAAACTAGTCGTCGAAATAAGATTTTTCTTCAACTAATGAAATCTGTAAAGTACAGGAAAACAAAATTTGGCATTGGTTTTACTGTATACCAAAAAATCTAAAAATTATTTGAAGCCTTTCTTACATGTAAAATACTATGAATTACCGACAGTCCTACAAAGAAGGAAAATATAAACGTAATAATTACTCTTGTCCTGCTTGTGTCGGTAATCCTGGATTATGTTTGGGAGAATGTTTCAAGCGCTACCATCAACCAACTAATGTATAATTACTTTACAATCAGTGTACTATTTGCTAAAAGTGTATTTACAAATTATATTTTCTTTTTTATTACTGACTTACATTACTTTGTTATCTGTAGAAATTTTTCTCAAAATTTATTTCTCGTTTTTTATTTTTTTCATTATTCAATTTATCTTTTTTTAACTTTTTACTACTTTTTAAACATTTTCTTTGCATTATATTCGGTTCTTTATTATTGAAAACAAAATAACGATTTTATATTATCTAACTATTTTTGAAATAAATGTTCATACATTTTTTAATGATGTATTTTCATTTTATCTTACATTGCACACATGGTGTTCAATCCGTTCCTCGCAATAAAAATTTTCCGAGGAGCGAGCTGCACACCTGGTGTGCAATGATCTTATTTATGTGAATTCACTTACGAATTGGGTGATTTCCATAGTAAACATGTTTTTTTATTAAAAATGAACAATATAAAGAAAAAAAAATTCGCTCCTGGGGACCGTGTTCGAAAAAAATCGTCGTCTCGAATGGGTTAAGCTACTTGAGCTACATCTTTCCCGAACTTACCCTAGTTTCCATTCCCAATATTTTGCCGTTCCCCCTGACAGACTCGATTTACGCGATCCTCATTCGCTTAAAACGAGTCCACGCAGACCGGTTACCCGCGTAAATTAAGAGACGAGCTAGAATCTGTGCAACGAACATCAAGAGGAACACTTCCCAACGTCACCTTTGCCATCGTTTCAATTTTTACGGCCAACCGCAAAGTTCTTGAGTTGTCCGTGTTTAAGATTATTCATTGTTCATACTGCATTAGGTGACGTGTAATAACGTACATTGTCTTTTTATTAATGTTTTACGTACATTTATGAGCTACCTGCATTTACGATTACTTATTGTTCGTACTGCGCTAGCTGGTGTGTAATATCATATGTTTTTTTTTATTAAAGATTCGCGCACATTTGTCCTATTAAGTGTCACTCAGTTGTCACTGGTCGAAGTGCAGCAGATTATGCATTTCGATCGCACTTCGCAACTTATATGTCTGTTACGCAACATATGCTTAATGTCGATGCGTCTACGTTGCTATTTTACGACGAAAGTTGTGTCCTTTAACACGTTGACTGGTCATCGGTGACCGGCGCAAAATGTCTCACGAAGAATTAAAAAAATACCCAATCGGTAGCATTTATAATTTTGTAAATGCAATTAATATTCTATAGTGATTCAGTTCTTTGGTCTCCGATATCTTCGCATTATTGTCATTTTGCACAATTCAATCATACTCTGTAGTACTTCAGGTTGCGGTTTTAACACGTTGACTGCCATGGTGGTCATCGGTGACCGACGCGAAATGTCTCACAAAAAATTCAAAAAATACTCAATCGGTAGCATTTATAATTTTGTAAATGCAAGTAATGTTAAATAGTGATTCAATTCTTTGGTCGCCGATACCGACATATTATTTTCATTTTGCACAATTTAATCATATTCTGCAGTATTTCATCGGATCGCGATTTTAATGTAGCGAAATGCAGTATATAGTGGTGGTCATCGGTGACCGACGCAAAAGGTTTCACGAAAAATTCAAAACATACCCAATCGGTAGCATTTATAATTTTGTAAATGCAATTAATATTAAATAGTGGTTCGATTCTTTGGTTTCCGATACCGCGGCGTTATTTTCATTTTAAACAATTCAATCATATTCTGTAGTACTTCACGTTGCGGTTTTAACACGTTGACTGCCATGGTGGTCATCGGTGACCGACGCGAAATGTCTCACAAAAAATTCAAAAAATACTCAATCGGTAGCATTTATAATTTTGTAAATGCAAGTAATGTTAAATAGTGATTCAATTCTTTGGTCGCCGATACCGACATATTATTTTCATTTTGCACAATTTAATCATATTCTGCAGTATTTCATCGGATCGCGATTTTAATGTAGCGAAATGCAGTATATAGTGGTGGTCATCGGTGACCGGCGCAAAATGTCTCACGAAGAATTAAAAAAATACCCATTCGGTAGCATTTATAATTTTGTAAATTCAAATAATATTATATAGTGATTCAGTTCTTTGGTCTCCGATATCTTCGCATTATTGTCATTTTGCACAATTCAATCATACTCTGTAATACTTCACGTTGCGGTTTTAACACGTTGACTGCCATGGTGGTCATCGGTGACCGACGCGAAATGTCTCACAAAAAATTCAAAAAATACTCAATCGGTAGCATTTATAATTTTGTAAATGCAAGTAATGTTAAATAGTGATTCAATTCTTTGGTCGCCGATACCGACATATTATTTTCATTTTGCACAATTTAATCATATTCTGCAGTATTTCATCGGATCGCGATTTTAATGTAGCGAAATGCAGTATACAGTCGTGGCCATCGGTGACCGACGCAAAAGGTTTCACGAAAAATTCAAAAAATACCCAATCGGTAGCATTTATAATTTTGTAAATGCAATTAATATTAAATAGTGGTTCGATTCTTTGGTTTCCGATACCGCGGCGTTATTTTCATTTTAAACAATTCAATCATACTCTGTAGTACTTGACGTTGCGGTTTTAACACGTTGACTGCCATGGTGGTCATCGGTGACCGACGCGAAATGTCTCACAAAAAATTCAAAAAATACTCAATCGGTAGCATTTATAATTTTGTAAATGCAAGTAATGTTAAATAGTGATTCAATTCTTTGGTCGCCGATACCGACATATTATTTTCATTTTGCACAATTTAATCATATTCTGCAGTATTTCATCGGATCGCGATTTTAATGTAGCGAAATGCAGTATATAGTGGTGGTCGTCGGTGACCGACGCAAAAGGTTTCACGAAAAATTCAAAAAATACCCAATCGGTAGCATTTATAATTTTGTAAATGCAATTAATATTAAATAGTGGTTCGATTCTTTGGTTTCCGATACCGCGGCGTTATTTTCATTTTAAACAATTCAATCATATTCTGTAGTACTTCATCACGTTGCGGTTTTAATATAGTAAAATACGCACAGCAGTCAACGTGTTAATATAGAAAAATACGCACGGCAGTAAACGTGTTAATCTAGGCTGCTACTATATATCACAATGGGCATAATAGACATCGACACATCCGTTGCTTCGCCATTCGTAGAAATATTTTCCGTACAATACTGCGTCTACCATCACACGCGATCAACTTTTTTTTTTTTTTTAATTTAAATTAACGCTTTGCACGCGACTGTCCCTTTTGAGGGGACACGTAGACATTCAATGTTGTTACTGAGAAAAGGTATGCAACACAACATTGCTCGAATATTTGTTTCCCTAACACCTTGCCGTACCGACGAGTGTGACACGTGATAACAATTTCGGGCCAAACTTGGGCAGTGGGTGTTTTTTTTTATGGAGGCAGGCAGTGGCTAAGCAAATTTGACAGTACTCTAAACTTATTGGTGCAACTCAATTTTTTGTTTACAAAGTATAATTTATGCCTGGGCGTGGTATTGTTACATTCCTGTTAGCGGAGTTGCAGTTAGAAACAGTCGGAAGACTGTCATTTCTATTAAAGAACTATTTATATACCTATTTAAACCTATTATTCGTATTCTGCTATTTAGTATATACAGTATTACTACATATATTTTAACGTATTGATTGTTTACGCTTTGTATACTTTAGTATATTACATTAAATCATACATACATACACACATACACGCGCATCGATACATAAATATACATAGAAAATATATAAATATATACATACATATATAATACACAAACTTATATATATACATATTCATGCAAAGAGAAACGCATAAAAATACTATTTGCAAATTTTCGATTCAAAGCGCATTTGACGTCCACAAATGCGGCATCGTTTTTTTTTCCTATCTTTTTCGTATCTTGGCTTTGCTTGGATGTTATTAACGATTATTATGGTCAGTTTATAATATTATAGAAGTTGATAAGGTCCGAAAAATATTGCGGACCAAACGTGTTAGAAGAAATTCCTTTCTACCTTGTCACAGTATCGCCGTTATTATGCTTAAACGTAGACACCGGACCAAGGTCGACACAATACTTCTACAATGTATTCAAACAACAAGCTGACCGACAAATGGCATATTATTCATGCGCGCGAAAATAAACCAGACTGTATTTTACGTCCGAAAAGAAATCCGCCAAGTGAAAGACGAACTTATTATTACGATACCTGTTCGAGCAAACCCGCCAATGCATATTGGGCATTGTTTCGAACATTACTATACCTTCGAAAATAAGCTACAAAATCTCAGTTTTATCTCATAAAATATATATCACTAAAGTGATACAAAATATGATTCGAATAGACTGATTCTTTCCGAAACTATATTGTTTCATGTGAAATTATGCGCTCTTCGCTACTTCGTAAGAAAAACATGTTCGAGCGCAAAGAATTAAACACAGAACTAAGCACATTATTCAGATAAGTACTTCTGGAACTTTAACACACGACGACAACGTTAAAGTGCCGCTGTATTTTACGTTGGAAAGTAAAACCGCCAATTAAAAATACGACAAGCTCATTATTGCGATACCTGTTCAGCCAAACCCGCAATGCATATTGGTTATTGTTCCGAACATTATCATATCTTTATAAATAAGCTATAAAACTTCACTGGTATTTCAAAAAATACATACCACTATAATGATATGTAAAATATAATTTGAATAGACTCATTGTTTTGGAAACAATACCGTTTCATACGGTAGGTTGCGCTCTTCGCTATTTTGTGAAGAAGCACGTTCGAATGCAAAGGGTTAAGGGGTTATGCCTACTTGGGATCGGCGAAATTACATGATTTTCAAGATTTTTTTTTGCCGTTTTAGAGAGTACTAATTAAAATTCGCAAAATACTACCAAAAAGTACGTATTTAGTGGTACTTGTATACATTTTTTTATAAGAAAATATTAAAAAATGGGGGAAATATAGCTCTTCTCCTAGAGTTTCAGTTTATTTTCATCACTTGCGGTGACCACGATTTCTCAAAGACTACTTCCCCGATCGGACTCTAATTTTATATACTTATTTGTCATTTTATATACGAGGTAGAAATTTGAATTTTTACAAGAATGACAACACTTTTACGAAAAAATCCGTCTTTCGAGGTGAATTAACATTCGTTTTTATGTTGTAACTTTTTTTTTTATTACTAAAAAATCCTTCGTTCGGGCCCTGCCTATAACACAGGTTCCTCGCTTATAACACGATTTCGCTATAACACGATTCGTAAATTGCGGGAACACTCCTACAACACGGCATCCTATAACACGGTTGTTCCTCTTATCGGGGCCTGTGTCCCCCGTAGGACATTGGGGACATATCTTTCTCGCTGAAAGAAATAAAAACATCAATCTTAAATGCGTGTTGGAAGAAGATATGGCCCTCTTCAGTTGAAACAGAAAACATGCGTGAAACGTCAGAAAATGAAATTGGTGTCATATTAGAAGTCGCTAAATCAATCGGAGGCGAAGGTTTTGTGGATATGGCTACCAAAGACATTCAAGATTTATTAGTGGAAGAAGTTGACGAAGCGGATTTGATGGAAATGGCATCCCTAGATGCAAATCAAATCGATTTTGAGGACGCTAGCTCTGATGAAGATTGTGCAGTTAAGAATTTAACATTAAAAAAATACAAGAAGGCCTATGCTTAGTGGAAAATCTCGAGTCATTTTTCTTGAATACAGACCTTTCCATGGAAAGAAGTCGAAAATTCAAAACGGAGCTGCAAAACTGTTTAGCTCCATACCGCGAAATTTACAATGACCTAGTAAGAACCAGCAAGCAAAGTTCGATTACAGATTTTTTTAAGAGGGGAAAACATACAAAAACTTTAAATAGAGAAAAAGGTTCTGAAAGTGAAGGCGATATCGTTCCACCGAAAAAACGTTCTCGGTTGATTATACTGAGTAGTGACGACGAATAAATTCATTAAATTATGGTTGCGTTAGATTAAATTTTTTTTTACTTTGTGTTGTACATACATTTATATTTTTAATGAATATTAGGTTGTTTATGTCGAATTAAAAAAAATATTTGTTTTTAATAAGTTTTTGGAACGTAACCCCCCTTTTTGTACTAGCTCAAGGTCTCATGCAACACGGTTTCACACAACACGGCATTTTCTAGGAACCTAACTACCGTGTTATAGGAGGGTTACCTGTACTGTATATAAAACGAAGGATTTGGAGAAATTTGATCGGTGAAGTAGTTTTTGAGAAATCGTTTTTATGTTCAACTTTTTTTTTTATTACGCAATAAAAAATCCTTCGTATGTTTTAAATATAAAATTAGAGTCACAGTTTCGAGATAATCGCGTTTAAAAAACACAGTTTCGAGATAATCGCGTTTAAAGTTTCAAGCTCTTTACTAATCATACATAGTATGATTAGTAATGAGATTCTTATGTACTTTTGAAGGAATATTTTTAAAATGATGTACATTAAGAAAATGCAATAAAAAAAATCGATTGTTTTCACCAACCCAAGTAGGCGTAACCCCTTAAAAGCGCACTCGCTTTCGTTTGGCATGTCATGTGTAGGTGTACACCTGCTACTTATTATGGGGCAGTTTGGTAGGACAAATATTTAAATGCGGTCCTCTCGAACCCCGGCGAGTGTCGTTATGGGGCCCCGTGTCAGAAATGGCACTCGTGACTCTTGTCCGTTTCGTGTCACACTGCTTCCGTTAGTTCCTGTACTTCGTCGTTGTGCCGACGAACCATCTCTGTATGACAAAAATCGTATTGGCACTTTGTAGAAATCATTTATTAAGCATCTGTTAATTGTGCATTCGTGAGATGAAAAGGTGAGGTGCTGATCCGTTCTTTCCCGATGCATCAAAATATGGGTGTTTAATGATGGAATGTGTCTGTAAACAAACGATTGTGTAGTGTATTCATTAAAATCAAAGCCTATTTTTTTGTTGGTTGTTTGGTTTTCATTAAAATAATTACTTGCACATTACTTGTACATGTAAGGTGCTGAACCGTTCTTATCCGATGCGCCAAAGTATGGGTGTTTAATAATGGAATGTGTCTATAAACCAACGATTGTGAATGTTAAAATCAAAGTTTTTTCTGTTGGTTGTTTGGTTTTCATAAACTTGCACAACGATTGTGCTGAACCGTTCTTTCCCGATGCATCAAAATATGGGTGTTTAATGATGGAATGTGTCTATAAACAAACGATTGTGTAGTGCATTCATTAAAATCGAAGCCTATTTTTTTGTTGGTTGTTTGGTTTTCATTAAAATAATTACTTGCACATTACTTGTACATGTAAGGTGCTGAACCGTTCTTATCCGATGCGCCAAAGTATGGGTGTTTAATGATGGAATGTGTCTATAAACCAACGATTGTGTAGTGTATTCATTAAAATCAAAGCCCATTTTTTCTGTTGGTTGTTTGTTTTTCATTAAAATGATTACTTGTACATTACTGGTAGATTGCTTGTACAAAACTTCCAGGGGTTCCGTCTTCAGGAGCTCTTGACCAATATGTTATATATCATATTCTGAAACCACTGTTACGATTTTGCAACATGTGGAACAAAGAATTATTTTAATCCGAAAAAGGCTTCCAGTTTTATCGAATAAAGTGCGGCTATAAATGCTGATGCGGAAAGTGTTAATACTCGAAGTGTGTAATAAATGAAAATCTGCAAATCTTTGGAGAACGCCTAGTCCAGTTACCTTTGATAAGAATTTTGTCGCTTTCGAGTCGGCCAGAGATGAAACGCGCCGTATATTAGCGGATTCACCAGACTGTTACTCATTCCGAAGAAGAAGATGCCGCTTTGAAGATCTTCGCTCATCTGGAAATATTACAATTATGATCTGCATCGGTCGCTCTTCAAAATATCGTTTTAGATTAAACGTTTAATTTCAATCTTAACATAATCTACTTAAACAATGAAGGAGTGTAAAGCCATTTTTTGAAGTGAAATTCATTTCAATAAATAAGTACCTATTGAAACAAATAATAAATGATTGTTTAACGTGTATCAAAATAAATCGCGATCTACCAATATATTGAACTTATCGAATGTGAATAAAATAATCGAACAGAAAAATACCGACGCAGTACTTTGCAAATATTGACATAACTTCCAATCCCAAATTTATGTATCTGATTTTAGCTACCGTGAACCGACGATTTCATTCTTAAATTTCAGCGACGACGCGGACACGAGTGACTAAAGATATATCTTCAACGCATAATTACCATACGTTTCAAATATTCTCTTGCCCCACAAACTTCCCATTCGTACATTCCTCAAGTTTCTCGAAAATAAAAATTCTCGACTACACAACTATACTCCCACACCCCTCGACATGTCATTTGTAAAATTGACAAGAGCCCTGCAAAGTTCCGTTGATAGAAGATCAATCGATCGGTCCCGATGCACATCGAACTATAATAACATAATTCCACAGCCGAGCATTTTCCACCAAAAACCGGCTTTACGTCCGTCCATCGTTCAAGTAATCTCGTTATGTACGGAAGCATCGAACGCAAACGCAACAGTGTACGTAAGCTGTACTCATACGGGTCTATCTAATCACTAATTACATGTTTGTCAGGATTGAGGAACATGAATATTATCATCATCGTATAATAAGGCGTCCACCAAAGGACGAAAGCGGCGACGATGACGACGCTGATGCGAAGCGACTTGGTCTTTGCGCGGTGAATCAATCTTCTCCTGTTTACATCTCCATTCACATGATACAGATCGCTCGTGGCCAATTCGGATTTGAATATCCGCTCGCTACCTGGAACAGTTCTGCGCTTAAGGCACTCCGCCAGATTTCCGGCCGACCGAACGTGCCGGAGTTTCTACAAGTTTGTAATAACTGGCCGTTCGACACTTTATAAATGCGAATCGCTTATAATATCATTAACACGTTGAGTGCCAAGGTGGTCACCGGTGACCGGCGCAAAAGATTCGACTAAAAATGCAAATAGTTCGCAATGAAGCCTATTTGCAATCTTGTAAAAGCGATTGGTATTGGAACGGTGCTTCAATACTTTAGTTTCCAACAACTCTGCGTTACTTTCAATTTGCACGATTTAATCGTACTCTGCAGTATTTCACCGGATCGCGGTTCTAACATAGCAAAATACGCAAATACGCTAGTGCTAACACGTCGATTGCCGATGATATTTTGCTGTATTAGAACGGCAATGCTACGAAATACTACAGCGTTTGATTGAATTATGCAAAATGTAAATAATATGCAGGTATAGGAGACCAAAGCATCGGAATTGTAAATGCAATTAATATTAAATAGTGATTAAATTCTTTGATCTTCGATACCTTTGCATTATTTTCATTATGCACAATTCAATCATATTCTGCAGTATTTCATCGGATCGCGATTTTAATGCAGCAAAATAGCTTGGCAACAAACGTGTTAACACGCGCAAAAGGTTTCACGAAAAATTCCAAAAATACCCAATCGATAGCATTTATAATTTTGCAAATTCAATTAATATTAAATGGGGATTCAATTCTTTGGTTTCCGATACCTTCGCATTATTTTCATTTTGCGCAATTGAATCATATTCTACAGTATTTCATAGGATCGCGATTTTAATGTAGTAAAATACGCTTGGCAATCAACGTGTTAACACGTGGACTGCCATGGTGGTTATCGGTGACCGGCGCAAAAGATTTCACAAAAAATTCCAAAAATACCCAATCGGTAGCATTATAATTTTGTAAATGCAATTAATATTGAATAGTGATTCAATTTTTTGGTCTCCGATACCTTCGAATTATTTTCATTTTCCACAATGCAATCATATTCTGCAGTATTTCATAGGATCGCGATTTTAATGCAGCAAAATAGCTTGGCAATAAACGTGTTAACACGCGCAAAAGGTTTCACGAAAAATTCCAAAAATACCCAATCGATAGCATTTATAATTTTGTAAATTCAATTAATATTAAATAGGGATTCAATTCTTTGGTTTCCGATACCTTCGCATTATTTTCATTTTGCGCAATTGAATCATATTCTACAGTATTTCATAGGATCGCGATTTTAATGGTAGTTATCGGTGACCGGCGCAAAAGATTTCACAAAAAATTCCAAAAATTCCCAATCGGTAGCATTATAATTTTGTAAATGCAATTAATATTGAATAGTGATTCAATTTTTTGGTCTCCGATACCTTCGAATTATTTTCATTTTCCACAATTCAATCATATTCTGCAGTATTTCATAGGATCGCGATTTTAATGTAGCAAAATATGCTTGGCAATCAACGTGTTAACACGCGCAAAAGGTTTCACGAAAAATTCCAAAAATACCCGATCGGTAGCATTTATAATTTTGTAAATGCAATTAATATTAAATAGTGATTCAATTCTTTGGTCTCGGATACCTTTGCATTATTTTCATTTTCCACAATTCAATCATATTCTGCAGTATTTCATCGGATCGCGATTTTAATGTAGCAAAATACGCTTGGCAATCAACATGTTAACACGTGGACTGCCGTGGTGGTTATCGGTGACCACAAAAGGTTTCACGAAAAATTCTAAAAATACTCAATTGGTAGCATTATAATTTTGTAAATGCAATTAATATTAACTAGTGATTAAATTCTATGATCTCCGATACCTTTGCATTATTTCCCTCTTGCGCAATTCAATTATATTCTGCAGTATTTCATCGGATCGCGATTTTAATGTAG
Organism: Cryptocheilus praepositus; assembly: GCA_033815515.1. NCBI lineage: Eukaryota > Metazoa > Arthropoda > Insecta > Hymenoptera > Pompilidae > Cryptocheilus > Cryptocheilus praepositus. The sequence continues at coordinate 864,341 of JAWWQZ010000141.1, read as the reverse complement.
CAAAATATGCTTGGCAGTCAACGTGTTAACACATAGACTGCCGTGGTGGTCATCGGTGACCGGCGCAAAAGGTTTCACGAAAAATTCCAAAAATACCCAATCGGTAGCATTTGTAATTTTGTAAACGCAATTAATATTAAACAGTGATTCAATTCTTTGGTCTCCGATACCTTTGAATTATTTTCATTTTGCGCAATTCGATCATATTCTGTAGTACTTCATCACGTTGCGGTTTTAATATAGTAAAATCCGCACGGCAGTCAACGTGTTAATCACGATTTACGTTTGCAATCTTTTTGCTACAGTGTACGCCATTGTTGAAGCTACTATGAATTCCTCTGAATTTAGTTCTTTGCTGCGGTAATTTTTAAAGATTCTGTGATACGTACGGGCTATGGTGATCACGGTCGCGACATACGTGGCGATCAGGATGGCCAAAGGGAGGATGAACATAAAGAACAGACTAAAAGTTGCATAGAGCTGTTCCTGCCATGGTTCCGTGTAGAAGCCGTGAGTGACGCATTGATTGAACTCCTCGATGAATGGTCCCTGCGCTACGTGGAATATGATTATCTGCAACGAGTCAATGAGTTACTTTATTTCTTCGACGCGCGGAAACGAAGTCGCTCAGGTTGCTTCGCGTTTTATCGAGGATGCGACAGTCTCTTGACTTGTCACGCAGTAAATGTTGGTTTATCGTACGATCGCGACCGCGAGATACATATGGAACGTTTTTAAATACCGAGCAGCGGTGTTAACCCATTCGAGACCGATTGCACACCGTGTGTGCAATTGATTTCCGAGGCTATAAGACGGCTTGCACACCGTGTGTGCAATAACAGTACAGTGCAATTATCAGTCATTCTGAGTAAACTAGTCGTCGAAATAAGATTTTTCTTCAACTAATAAAATCTGTAAAGTACAGGAAAACAAAATTTGGCATCGGTTTTACTGTGTACCAAAAAATTTTTAAATTATCTCTGCGTTACCTTTATTTTGCACGATTTAATCGTACTCTGCAAAATTTCATCGCATCGCGGTTCTCACATAGCAAAATATGTTTGGCAGTCAACGTGTTAAATAACGAAACCACATATTATACGTTCCATCTTCTTCAATGAAATTCTTCTTCAAACGAACTTTACGTTGCTTCGTGATTTAACCCATTCGAGACCGATTGCACACCGTGTGTGCAATTGATTTCCGAGGCTATAAGACGGCTTGCACACCGTGTGTGCAATAACAGTACAGTGCAATTATCAGTCATTCTGAGTAAACTAGTCGTCGAAATAAGATTTTTCTTCAACTAATGAAATCTGTAAAGTACAGGAAAACAAAATTTGGCATCGGTTTTACTGTGTACCAAAAAATTTAAAAATTATCTCTGCGTTACCTTTATTTTGCACGATTTAATCGTACTCTGCAAAATTTCATCGCATCGCGGTTCTAACATAGCAAAATATGTTTGGCAGTCAACGTGTTAAATAACGAAACCACATATTATACGTTCCATCTTCTTCAATGAAATTCTTCTTCAAACGAACTTTACGTTGCTTCGTGATTTAACCCATTCGAGACCGATTGCACACCGTGTGTGCAATTGATTTCCGAGGCTATAAGACGGCTTGCACACCGTGTGTGCAATAACAGTAATGTGCAATTATCAGTTATTCTGAGTAAACTAGTCGTCGAAATAAGATTTTTCTTCAACTAATGAAATCTGTAAAGTACAGGAAAACAAAATTTGGCATCGGGTTTACTGTGTACCAAAAAATTTAAACATTATCTCTGCGTTACCTTTATTTTGCACGATTTAATCGTACTCTGCAAAATTTCATCGCATCGCGGTTCTAACATAGCAAAATATGTTTGGCACTCAACGTGTTAAATAACGAAACCACATATTATACGTTCCATCTTCTTCAAAGAAATTCTTCTTCAAACGAACTTTACGTTGCTTCGTGATTTAACCCATTCGAGACCGATTGCACACCGTGTGTGCAATAACAGTAATGTGCAATTATCAGTTATTCTGAGTAAACTAGTCGTCGAAATAAGATTTTTCTTCAACTAATGAAATCTGTAAAGTACAGGAAAACAAAATTTGGCATTGGTTTTACTGTATACCAAAAAATCTAAAAATTATCTGAAGCCTTTCTTACATGTAAAATACTATGAATTACCGACAGCCCTACAAAGAAGGAAAATATAAACGTAATAATATTACTCTTGTTCTGCTTGTGTCGGTAATTCTGGATTATGTTTGGAAGAATGTTTCAAGCGCTACCATCAACCAACTAATGTATGATTACTTTACGATCAGTGTGCTATTTGCTAAAAGTGTATTTACAAATTATATTTTCTTTTTTATTACTGAGTTACATTACTTTGTTACCTGTAGACGTTTTTCTAAAAATTTATTTCTCGTTTGTTATTTTTTTCATTATTCAACTTATCTTTTTTTAACTTTTTACTACTTTATAAACATTTTCTTTGCATTATATTCTGTTCTTTATTATTGAAAACAAAATAACGATTTTATATTATCTAACTATTTTTGAAATAAATGTTCATACATTTTTTAATGATGTATTTTCATTTTACCTTACATTGCACACATGGTGTTCAATCCGCTCCCCGCAATAAAAATTTTCCGAGGAGCGAGCTGCACACCCGGTGTGCAATGATCTTATTTATGTGAATTCACTTACGAATTGGGTGATTTCCATAGTAAACATGTTTTTTTTTTAATTAAAAAGGAACAATATAAAGAAAAAAAAAATTTCGCTCCTGGGGACCGTGTTCGAAAAAAATCGTCGTCTCGAATGGGTTAAGCGGTTAGCTGGTTTTGGCGAGAATACGTGTCATGATGAAATCGCAATAATTTAAGACGACCGTACTCGTCATGCGTGATAAACAGTTACGAGCCGCTGTTTAAATTACATTTTTTGCGGAAACTAAAATATATTTGTATGCTTTTAGTCTTTTGAATATTTAGAGGCCAATGATGTAAAGTTTAGATGTAAAACGGATAAATAAAAAATAGAAGTAATTATCATGAAGAAACTGTGTAGAGTGTAGACATTGCATTAAATTTGTCGGCTAGGATAATTATCCCACGTACGTCAGCAGTGCAGTCATTTCTTATTACAAGATTCTGTAATAAAGTTTAACAAACAACTTCATCTCGACAAACCTCTTTTTAGTCAGTAATAAAATTAAAAAAAAAATACAGTAATTTCATTACAACTTAGTCTTGTATCATAAAAGTCAAAACGTAGTACGTGCTTGACGAGTATCTTCGCCGTCGCTTACTTCTTGCACACATTTTAGGTAATCACTTTTTACACGAGTTCGCAACAGCTGCCCGATTGAGTGAATGCACGAGCGCGAACCGATTTACGAGGATAGAAATTTCGCAGACAAAACATCGGATGCGAATCCGTGTTGTCGTTGTTCGTTTGCAAACATCCGAGAGTTTTCCATAATTCGTCGGCCCACACCGTCACTCTTTTTTTCACCTCCTTCATTTAACGTTAGTTCGCATTTGGCATGTCACGCGTACACTAAATTCTCCGTCTTTTTCTGCGACGCGCTTGCGATATTGGCAAAAATGCAGTAAAAATACCCGTATCCACACATTCGCCGAAGAAAATTTCACGCAGACCGGGGGATGCTAGGCCCGAATGTTCATTATTCGGCGTCACATTTGCAAGTGAGTCGATGTCATTTTTTAACGATCATGTCGGTAAACGTCAAATGAGCCCGTGATGAAGAAACATGTCGGAAGTGTACAATAAGTTGTCATATCCCATTCTTTCAATTGTACTTCCACTTCAGAACAAGTCTCTTTGAGTTACCGCAAGTGACAAAACATGCAATATAATACGAGAGTTTCCCATAATTCGTCGACCGACACTGTCACTCTTTTTTTCACCTCCTTCATTTAACGTTAGTTCGCATTTGGCATGTCACGCGTACACTAAATTCTCCGTTTTTCTGCGACGCGCTTGCGATATTGGCAAAAATGCATACCCGTATCCACACATTCGCCGAAGAAAATTTCACGCAGACCGGGGGATGCTAGAATGTTCATTATTCACGTCACATTTGCAAGTGAGTCGATGTCATTTTTTAACGATCATGTCGGTAAACGTCAAATGAGCCCGTGATGAAGAAACATGTCGGAAGTGTACAATAAGTTGTCATATCCCAATCTTTCAATTGTACTTCCACTTCAGAACAAGTCTCTTTGAATTACCGCATGTGACAAAACATGCAATATAATACAATAAACTCGACACGCCTCTTCTCAGACGCCTCATCTTTTTGCACAATAAAGAAATCTCTGTATCACCACGCAAGTTACAAAACCATTATAATACAACAAACTCGATATAATTTTCACGTAAGTGAGTCAATGTCATTTTTTAGCGATCATGTCGGTAAACGTCAAATGAGCCCGTCATGAAAAAACATGTCGGAAGTGTACAATAAGTTGTCATATCCCATTCTTTCAATTGTACTTCCACTTCAGAACAAGTCTCTTTGAATTACCGCAAGTGACAAAACATGTAATATAATACAATAAACTCGACACGCCTCTTCTCAGACGTCTCATCTTTTTGCACAATAAAGAAATCTCTGTATCAGCACGCAAGTTACAAAACCATGATAATACAATAAACTCGATATAATTCTCACGCGTCTCACAGTCATAAGATGACTATGGTGCAATAAAAAATTTCGTTAGTCGACACATCTTGTTCCCTTTTCTTCAGTCCCAGACTTCTGTCCCTGTTCCGATCTATTTCCGTCGCTGCGAATTTCTTCGCGCTTCTCTCTTGTATCAGTATTCTTTGCCGCGTGATATCAACAAATCATTCCTGAAGACGTCGCTATCCTAAGCACACCTATTTCTCAAACGCCGCGATGCAGTTATTGTCAGTTATATATTTCTCCCGCCGTCTCATCATTATAGTAATCTCTTCGCGTAAACTGGTACCACGGCACAGACTCTCGATATTTAATATTTCGCAATAATACCCGACGACTCGTGCATAATGCATTGACCCACAGAGTCTTGTAACTTTTTCGTGCATATCGTACAATCTGCCTTCGCCTCGTCTGTCCGATTTACCATGCCACGTAACTGTTTCATTCTCAGCAGGCTCACTCTCCGTCTGGACTCGTGTTAAAATTCATGCTCATTCACGTAAAATATCCTACATTCTCATTTCGGTAAAAAATAACACCGGCCGATGTGCCTGTTTGCCTGACCTCTCTTTTGCTTTGCTCGAAGAGGAGGGTTGATCGACGGAAGGTGCGAAGGCCGTGTAAAATCCAAAAAGTGAAGACACACTCCCGAAAATGGTGCACGTAACGGCAAAGACGTTGAGTCTGGTGATATCTGCGATTAAGAACCTTCGCGAGATCAAGGGTTCGACGACCAGGGAGATCCTCAACTACATCACTTCTGTCTATAGTATATCGCCGGAAGTCGCGCGACGACAGGTTAGCCAAGTGGTATTTCATCCTCGCGCTCGCCGATCAACGCTGCTGTGCGTGGAAGAAGTGTCGTTGATTCGGCGAAAACAGTTATTTGACTTTGTAATTATTCACGGTGCGTCTTGATGAGATACAATCATCGCAGAATCAAACTGGCATCCGATTTAAATAATGTAATTTTTTCTGTGCTATCCTTTGCAACCATGTCTTAATGTCAATATAACGGTTGTCCGGAGTTATTCATGTTTCATCTTGACGCGATGCAATAAAGTCAAACCGGCGTTCGATTGAAATAATGTAATTTTTTCAATTTGTCAATTTTTTCAATAATTTCTTCCATCCTTTGCAACCATATCTTAATGTCAATATAACGCATAGCGGTTGTCCGGAATTATTCATGTTTCATCTTGACGCGATGCAATAAAGTCAAACCGGCGTCCGATTGAAATAATGTAAGTTTTTCTCTTTCATCTTTTTCACGCGTGTCACTCTTGACACAATGATTGGAGTTATTAAGTCGAGCAGTACATTTTTCCTTCGCTGATCTATCTGGGCAAATCTGACTAATTAACGAGCCGTCTTGACAAATGTTTCCCGGCATCAGATGCAAACAGCACTGAAGCGCGGCGTCGCTTACGGAATCCTGAAGAAAACCGGCGGCCACTATGCTCTGCCGACACACACGAAGACCGGCTTATCGGAGATCGCTGCTCAGGAACTTGGTCTTCTCGATTTGTGCGTTCGTAGACGCAGGAGTCGACGCAAAAGTCGCCGTTGTCGACGTCGCAGACGAGCAGCTTGCGGAGCCAGAAGGTCTAGACGTGGACGAAGAGGACGCAAAGGTCTGTAGAGATTGCACCTAGGCAGACAAACGCTCAACGTACGGTAGAAAGCGTTTTTATTCCATTGCAATTAGTCTCGGGACACGTTTTAAGTTGGAGGTGGCTTTAAATATTTATGCGTTGTGAAGGCGGTCTTCGCGAAATATCTCAGAAAAATATGAACGTAGAGATAGTTGATTTTAAATTTGAGGCTTTCCGGATGGATGCTGTGTTTTTTCTCAGCATCTTGCCGACGTTTCGCAGGCGTTTCTGTTTGCATAATTAGGACAGGGGTTGCCCCGGTAATGGAGTATGATGATGGAGGCTGGAACGTCTGCGGAACGTCGGTAAAATGCTGGGAAGAGACGCGGCAACCATCCAGAATCCAATAATATAAACAATCACGGCCGCGAAAACCTCAAATTTGAAATCCGCTAATACAAAGAGATATTGGATAGTGGCAATCAATAATATAAAGAGATAGTGGATATTTGACGGAACGGGGGTGCCCCGCTGTTGTTTAGCGGGAATCCCGCGAAAGAAGTGGGATTTGGCACACGAAGGTTGGATTTATGAGAAGGGAAATGATTGAATGAGAAGGTTGAGTTAGGGGTATGCCACTGGTGACACAATGCATAATGTGTTAGTAATATGAGGAAGAGTATATTGCATGTGTATTGGAATAAATGCGTGTGCGACTTGCGGTGCGATGAAGCGCATGGGTATTCAGATAAGGGATGAAAGGCGAATTGACAAAGGATACACGAGAGTGCAGGCGTACAAAAAGAGAAACTGTAGTTGAAGACGAAACGCCGAGAAGAAATTAACGAATTAACTGAATTATACGCTTTAACCGAAACACATATAATATAAAGTCACACAATACTAAACAGAAGTACTTAAACTATTTAACTGTCTGCTACAAAGTTCCTTCCCCAACCCTAACACAACAGCTGGAAAGAGTCACCCTCGTGCGCAACATATAACCGAGTATAAAGCCCTTACTTTCCGACACCGTGTAAATGAAATACGTCATCTAGTTTCATCTGCCAGTTGGATTCCACACGAAATCCACTTCGAACGGCTGTTTCCACCATGGGGCCAAATTGCTATCGAAATATTCGTAAAACATTATGCGTCTTAAAACACGCGACGCGAGTCAAATGAGGTTTCCTTTGCCGAAAGCTTGTTCGGAAAAATAATGTTTTTGACAATCCCCTACCGCCAAAGGTCGAAGGTCCGGATGCAAGCGACGCAGGCCTAGAAGTTGCATGAAAAAGAGTGTGTGCGCCAGCCTGCCCAAATCCGACCAGCGACAAAAACCAAAGAAGATCAGGCAGGTTCGTAAGGATGTGAAACGCACGAAGTATGCAGACACGGAACTCCCGATCGAGGCTGAACGGATATCGAGTGACCGGCGTAGCTATCGTTCATCTTCGCGGCGACGAAAAAACAGCGTCGCGAGTTACTGAATGCGTCCGCGACTTCCTGAAACACGACTTGCAAACATGGGTACGCTCAATTCGATCTTGAACGATCTGCGACGCGAGGAGTTGGTGCACTCGAGAAATTGTAAACGTGCGAAATTGTACAAGTTGTTACTGTCGCTTTCTGAACGTCGTTTCTGGGATAAAGCGAATGTGCGATATTAACACATTGTTGACCGGTCACGAGTTAACTCGTGTTTGCACTTGTGTCGGCTATTTTTATTTTTGAAACGCAGGGCGATATAGAATATAGTAAAATTTTGTTCATTGCGTTCAATCGCGTCTGCTTTATTATAAAAAAGTATACTTTTCTTGGTACTGAGGCCTTTATTACAATTCTAGTATTAGAAAGTGTCAAGAACGACGGAACGTGACAGTGAAGCATTTTTCAATAAATTATACGTGAATGCTTTATATAGTTGCCCGAGTGATTTTTGAATAAGTTGTAGTCATTTGGAAAATGATTATTGAAAATAAAATAACAAGGGCATAATCTAGCTCTTCAAGAGTAAAGCGCAACGAAACAAGATATATGTGCAAAACCTCTCGTCTACATCTACGCCTAAATAACAGCTGTACAGTTAATCATATGAAAAAGTATTAAAAGTTACATAAAATTGATGTCCAAAGTTAAATTTGAATTCATTATGCACGAAAAAACTTTGTTGAAAGTTATTTTACATCGTTTCACTTCGATGTTCAATTACAAGATAATAGCCGGTAACTTGAGGCTGCTTTTGCCGAAAATTGCCGGTCAACAATGTGTTAATAATAACGTTGGTACTAGGATTATTCGTCAAATTGACTAGGCAAATTAACGGAGTAACACGATATGTCATGTTAATAATCAGCTTATTAGTATTACTATTATAGATTTATGGATTTTTAACGGAATAATGTGAATTTGTGATAATAATAGTAACCTTAATACAGGATTTATCCGTCAAATTGACCCGTCAAGTTAATGAAACAGTGCAGATATGTGATATTAACGATCGTGTTAATAGTAGATTTACCCGCCAAGTTGATGCGTTGCAGATGTCACGTTCAAAATTGTACAAATTATGTCTGTCGGTTTCTAGTAACTATTTATGGCCTATATTAATGAAATAACGCGAATGTGTGATTTTAACAGGAACTTTAATACTAGATTTATCCGTCAAATTAATGAAGCAATTAAAATATGTGATGTTAATAATAACCTTTACACCAAATTTACGTGTCAAATTAATGGAATAATGCGAATATGTGATATTCCTGAATCCTATATTCTCCCGCCAAATTAGTAAAATAACGCAAATACGCGATATTAATAATGTCCGCAACACCAGATTTATTCGTCAAATGAATGAAATAACAGAAACATGTGAAATTAATCACAACTTTAACACTAGATTTACTCGCCATATTGATGGATTTCAGATTTCACGTGCAAAATTATAGCAGTTTTACTATTACTTTCTAGCAACTTGGAACAACGCCAATATACGATATTAATAATGACCTTAACGTTAGATTTACCCGTCAAATTCGCAACTCTCAGGTTCACGTGTAAAATGATCAAACCTATTACCATTACATTCTGGCAACCTTTTCTACCTTCATTCACCACGTTGACTGCCGAGCAAATTTGACTACATTAGAACCGCAACCTGAGAAAATGCTACAGAATATGACTGACTTGTGCAAAATGAAAATAACACTGTCGTATCGGAGACCAAAGGATTGCGTCACTCTCCTAACCAACTGCATTGACAAGACTATAAAAGCCACTTATTGCGAAATTTTTTACATTTTTAGTGACATCTTTTGCGCCAGTCGCCGACACCATCGCGGCGTTTAATGTTTTAACGGTATAACGTATGTACGCGAGTACGTATGCAAATTGACTTCCTCCTCGGGCCTCCAATTTTTTAATTCCGCACATTTGCTGTCAATGCCGATCGGAACACAATACAGAGATGCGGCACTGGTCGGCATGAGAAGATTGGAATTAATTGCGGATACGCGCAGCTCTAATCACGTCTAATGTGCTACCACTCTCGGCAATTAGCACGTGTCAGACCCGATTCGAAGAAGTCACAGGTGGAGGTTTTTTCGGTACCGGTAATTCATAGGCTTCGGGTTCCGCTTTTTGTAAGGCAACCGCGGTGTGCCATTTTTTACAATTACTTCTCGTGGCGGATAGGAAATTCTCACGTATCTTCGGAGCGTCGTCTACGTTTGTATGAATATGTTAGATTTCTTCAATTTCAGCCTCATTGTCATTTACTTGAGCAATGACGAAGTATAATGCACAGACAAGTAGCTTCGCGCGAAAAAGGGCTCACATTCCTTCATTATTTAACCCATTCGAGACCGATTGCACACCGTGTGTGCAATTGATTTCCGAGGCTATAAGACAATACTGTCAAACTTAATATTTTAAATTACGAAGACGATACGTTTATGTCAATAAAGAGGGAAAGGTTGATTGTTTTCAATTACAGTAACAATATTGACACCGCATAAAATTTGCTTCCGTTTTCTGAAACGTCACCATCTTTTTGTTAACCCATTCGAGACCGATTGCACACCGTGTGTGCAATTGATTTCCGAGGCTATAAGACGGCTTGCACACCGTGTGTGCAATAACAGTACAGTGCAATTATCAGTCTAGTCGTCGAAATAAGATTTTTCTTCATTCTGAGTAAACTAGTCGTCGAAATAAGATTTTTCTTCAACTAATGAAATCTGTAAAGTACAGGGAAACAAAATTTGGCATCGGTTTTACTGTGTACCAAAAAATTTTTAAATTATCTCTGCGTTACCTTTATTTTGCACGATTTAATCGTACTCTGCCAAATTTCATCGCATCGCGGTTCTAACATAGCAAAATATGTTTGGCAGTCAACGTGTTAAATAACGAAACCACATATTATACGTTCCATCTTCTTCAATGAAATTCTTCTTCAAACGAACTTTACGTTGCTTCGTGATTTAACCCATTCGAGACCAATTGCACACCGTGTGTGCAATTGATTTCCGAGGCTATAAGACGGCCTGCACACCGTGTGTGCAATAACAGTAATGTGCAATAATCAGTTATTCTGAGTAAACTAGTCGTCGAAATAAGATTTTTCTTGAACTAATGAGATTTGTAAAGTACAGGAAAACAAAATTTGGCATTGGTTTTACTGTGTACCAAAAACCTAAAAATTATTTGAAGCCTTTCTTACATGTAAAATACTATGAATTGCCGACAGTCCTACAAAGAAGGAAAATATAAACGTAATAATTACTCTTGTCCTGCTTGTGTCGGTAATCCTGGATTATGTTTGGGAGAATGTTTCAAGTGCTACCATCAACCAACTAATGTATGATTACTTTACGATCAGTGTACTATTTGCTAAAAATGTATTCACAAATTATTTTTTCTTTTTTATTACTGAGTTACGTTACTTTATTATCTTTAGACATTTTTCTAAACATTTATTTCTCGTTTATGTTATTTTTTTCATTATTCAACTTATTTTTTTAACTTTTTTACTACTTTTTAAAAATTTTCTTTGCATTATATTCTGTTCTTTATTATTGAAAACAAAATAACGATTTTATATTATCTAACTATTTTTTAAATAAATGTTTATACATTTTTTAATAATGTATTTTCATTTTACCTTACATTGCACACATGGTGTTCAATCCGCTCCTCGCAATAAAAATTTTCCGAGGAGCGAGTTGCACACCCGGTGTGCAATGATCTTATTTATGTGAATTCACTTACGAATTCGGTGATTTCCATAGTAAACATGTTTTTTTATTAAAAATGAACAATATAAAGAAGAAAAAAAATTTCGCTCCTGGGGACCGTGTTCGAAAAAAATGGTCGTCTCGAATGGGTTAAATAACGAAACCACATATTATATGTTCCATTTTCTTCAATGAAATTCTTCTTCAAACGAACTTTACGTTGCTTCGTGATTTAAGCAAATCACATGAGAATTATTTTCGCAATCTCTCGTCGGCACGAACCGATGAAACTGCACCACCCATATGTCGGAAGGCATTCCTTGATTGGCCCGAAACACATCGAGGTCCGAATGAAAAGAAATCGCGTCGAATAAAAGTCGGGCACCCGCCGGGTCACGTGCATTTTATGGCCCTTTTCCTTTGCGGTATCGAATTTTTTCCCATGTTGTCCCCTTTCCTTTCTTTTTCTGCGACGGCCTCTTTTCCGGGCGAAAGTCGAAAGGGCGTTTCGACCGATCGGCTTTCGACTCGTCGCTTCTTTCTCATAATTATCCGTTATCTGCGAAACTGCGAGGTCGATGTGCCCAGAGGCACACGATATTTGGTTCGAACAATCGACCCGTATTGTTCGTTTTCACGGAAACTTCGTGATGCGGTTCGGGTCCTGTCGTATGTGAAATAACGTACGTGTTGCGCGTCCGGCAAAATTTCCATAAAATTTGCACGGATAAGTATCGAGGGAACTGCGATTGGTCCGTGAAAATCAATTATTAATACAGCCACCGACCGGAATAATATTCATCGTGAGTTTCCTCGTAACGTCGCTTACGAAGTTTAGGTTGCCACTCTTATTAAACTAATAAAAAATAATCAATTAAATATATTTTTATCGAAAACAAAAAATAGTTTGGCATTTTCTTCCGCTACTGACTACTTCTGGCTATTACCACTACTAATAATAATAATAAATGATAATGGCAATAACACTAAATACTTGCAGTCATAATACCAACTTCGCTACATCGCGACTTTTAAATCGTATTTTAGCAGTGGACGATTGTTAAATCATTCGTGTCTATGAAGTCGCAAATCTGTTTTGCAGTTTCTCTTAACACGTTGACTGCCGAGCGGATTTTTCTGTATTAGAACAGCGATGCTATGAAATACTACAGCGTTTGACTGAATTACGCAAAATGTAAATAATGTGCAGATATCGGAGACCAAAGGATCGCATCACTATTTTAACAATAACTGCATTTATAAAATAATTATTGCTATTCATTGCGAATATTAGATATAGTAGAATAGTGATGCGATCCCTTGGGGTCCAATACCTGCACATTATTTATATTTTGCATTATTCAGTCAAACACTGTAATATTTCATAGCATCATCGTCCAAATATAGAAAAATACGCTTGGCAGTCAACGTGTTAACAAGCTTCAAGTCAGTTTTACACTTTCGCGAAATCGCAGTCACCCGTTACATCGGCATCATTTCTCCGTTCGCTAAAAGTATCATCCCAAATTAACCGTCGTGCCGAAATCCTTTTATTTATGCAAATGGAATTGAATTTTAAGTGATTCCCGCAGAATCGACCTTTGAATATTTTCGTCGCGTACGTCGAGGGTCTGACACACATGTACCCGCATGCGTGTCCGATCGCCGGAAATTAATCGTCAACCCGCGAACCTGCACCTTCCGCTCAATTATGCAGGTGACACATTTTTTTAACGATTACATGCGGTTCGGCAAATTTGCGCGAAATGACACTGCGTTTCACCGTGTCTTCGGCTGGCGACTAGATACAAAGTGACTGAACGGTATTCTTACGGTGGCGACGACGTAAGATTAGATACGGTACCGCAATTATTTTAAGTATTCATGTTTCGACGGCACTCGAGCAAAGTTGCATTATTGCGTGTTACGGTTCAACTCATCGTCGACGTAATTCGCGTATCGAAAGTCTGTCATATTCTATAACGATAAGTTTGTGACCGAATATATCAGCCATACGGTATGTGTTATATTCTGTTACGAGAAAGTTTTATCGTTGTTTACATTTTTGACACGCGGTGAACTTAAACAATGTCACGGAAACGCAGACCGGTTGTTCGCGATGTTTAGACGCTCTTTAGTAGCTTCACTTAATGAGGCTCATTATAATGGTGCATCGGACCGGGACTATTCTGACGTTTTTTTGCCGAATTAAAGTAACGAAAAAAGTGATTAGGCTTGAGATCGCAGACTGAACGGAAAAACGAAGCGCTCATGAATAAAATATCTGCAAGTATATAATGTGTCAACCGGTACGTACGTGTTGATTGCGTTTGAATCAATGCGGGGCGAAGGGAACGAACTGGTTTACGGGAACATTTTTTCGTCATTGCTCTCTGAATCGGTCTCGATGTCACCATATTAAAGAGATCATTACTGATAGTGCTGAGGCATGTGGTAGTTAATGAAGTTGTTTAGTGCTGACAGCAATCTGTTAACTGCTTAATAGAACTTGAGATAATAAGTACAATACATTGCTAGCGACGACCGTTATTTGGTGTTATCGTGGCACTACAGCGATACAATATTTTATATCTCTGAATACCTCTGAATCGGTCTCGATGTCACCATATTAAAGAGATCATTACTGATAGTGCTGAGGCATGTGGTAGTTGATGAAGTTGTTTAGTCCTGACAGCATTCTGTTAACTGCTTAATGGAACTTGAGATAATAAGTACAATACATTGCTAGCGACGACCGTTATTTGGTGTTATCGTGGCACTACAGCGATACAATATTTTATATATATTTATACGTACGGATGCAGTAACGAAAAACTTGATCATTTTTACATTTACCAAATATTTGTGATAATTCATATATCCTTTCAATGAATTGAAAAATACCTAGCTGATGGATGCTAATATATATTTAATGTATTATTTCGATTAGTTTCTTTTTAGCTAATTTTACATTAACGGGGTAATGTTTTTGACAGCATTGAAGAAGCTGGCTGATATGATTTGGGAGAATTGTTGGTTTAGGACTAAAAAACATATGTGTGACGGAAAATTGTTCGATACGCGAATTGATCAATCCTATCGATAAGTCGATCAAATAAATTCTATAAATTCGACAAATTCCGTTGACTCATTGACAAAATAATCGTAGATACTTCTCGAAAATGGCATTGTTTCAAAAGTACGTCCAGTTACATTCCTTCGCAATACTGACAGATAATGTTGACAATTCCGTAACGGCTGGTAGCAAATAGACATGTGTAATTACTCATAATTACAGTAAGTATGCATAAGAAAAAAGACGTACGCAAACGTTTAAAGTGCAACTTTGTTACCGAAGGCTAATTCCAGTTGACATTTCTTTGGGCACCTGGGATATCTCGTTTCACGATTCAACGTTATGTCACATTTTCACCGGCAAAACAACTACTAAGCATTCACACGATTCCCTAAAAAATCTCCTCTCCCGAGAATTAGTATATATTTTCGATGCAATACTGTTCGATTATTCATGTATACGGTACGTGCTGCATCGACGAAAAAAGAAAGGTTGAATCCAATGCGTTTGTAATGAATGATTTAAAATACATTAGTGCAAATAATGTGATCCTAAAAAATACGGAAACATATAAACGTTGCAGGTTAAGACATTACTGACCAATCATGAGTTAACTGGCGTTTGCACTAGCATTAGTCATTTCAATGCTTAAAACGAGTGACGATACAGAAGATTGCGAAAGCTTTGTTCACCGCGTTTAATCGTGCCGGGTTTAATATAAAGAAAAAAATACTTTCCCGGGATTTGGGTTCTTATCAGAATTCTACTATCACGAAAATCTTAACCACAATGTAACATGATGGAGCAGAATTTTTTAACGAATCACACGCGGATGCTTTATCTGATTGTCCGAGCGACTTTGCAATAAATTGCAGTTATTTGGAAAATTACAGTTTATCGTAAAACAGACCGAATCTGACATTAGACTCAAGGGTCTATCGTAGTTTTTCAAACTATATTTGCAAAACTTCTTATGTACTGTTACACATTCGGTATACAGTTTACCATACCAAAAAAAAACATTGTAAAAATGATATAAAACAATCCATTCAAATCTCCGCCCCGTCTACCAAGATTGTATGCCTACAAATTCATATTTCACCAATATACTTTGCCCGCAAAAAACTCTGCCAGTTCAGTGCCGCGACCAGTTTATCGTCTTAAAAAAAATATTATATCCGCAAAACAAAATGTAATAGAATCTGACAGCGAAAGTATCTTGTGTAGCATTCCACGTAGGTAACTGCTATAAAGTTTATCACGCCAAAAAAAAACATTAAAAATTTTATGGAGCATTGTCCAAGCTTCCCCTACAATTCATCATATATGAAGAAGGTTCATTGAAGTTGATTTCAATTACGTCACTTCCAAATACATTCCTATACAATTATCCAGTGTCGCGAGTCAAAACTGCCGATAAACACTGCCTTCAAATCTCACCCCCATCTAGCCAAGATAGTATGCCTACAAATTCATATTTTGCCAATATACTTTGCCTGCAAAAGATTCTGCCAGTTCAGTGCCGCGACAGTTTATCGTCCCAAAAAAATATTATATCGGCAAAAAGAAACGTAATACAATCTGACAGTGAAAGTATCTTGTATACCATTCTACGTAGGTTTCTGGTACACAGTCTCTCACGCCTAAAAACATTAAAAATCATATGAAGCATTATCCAAACTTCCATTACAATTCATCATATATGAAGAAGGTTCATTGAAGTTGGTTTCAATTACGTCACTTCCAAATACATTCCTATACAATTATCCAGTGTCGCGAGTCAAAACTGCTGACAAACACTACCTTCAAATCTCACCCCCATCTAGCCAAGATAGTATGCCTACAAATTCATATTTTGCCAATATACTTTGCCCGCAAAAGATTCTGCCAGTTCAGTGCCGCGGCAGTTTACCGTCCCAAAAAAATATTATATCGGCAAAAAGAAACGTAATACAATCTGACAGTGAAAGTATCCTGTGTACCATTCCACGTAGATCGCTGCTATATAGTTTATCACGTGAAAAAAAAGATTAAAACCTATATAAAACATACGTTAAAACCACTTCAATTCATTGTGTATGAACAAAATTCATTGAAGTTTATCTGAATTACGTCACTTCCACATATATTCACGTACAATTACCCAGTAATAATGTCACAAGACAAAACTACCAACAAACCCTGCCTTCAAATCTCACCCCCATCTAACTAGCCCGTGCCGCCGAACATCCAGCTTCGCCCCGCATACGTATCAACTCAAAACAATATAAATCACCTAAAAGCAAAGCTCACCTGCGGCGTCGCGAGGACAAACGACAGGGCCCAGGCCATGGCCACGCATCGTACACATTTCGTCGACGTGTTCAGACTCTTCATCGGGTACTTGACCGCCACGAATCTGTCGACGCCGATGAGCACCAGCACGAAGGTGCTCAGATAAAGACTGAATACCTGCAAGAATTTGAACACTTTGCATGCCACATTGCCCCAGAGCCAAGCGACTGTGTAGCTCCACACGGCCTCGCCGCCGATGCAGAAAATCGTGACTAGGAGATCGGCAATGGCGAGATGTAGCAGGAGCGTGTAAATGGCCGACCAACTGTGCCGACGCCGTCGATTCCGCGTCACAGAGTAAATCGTGGCCAGGTTGGCAATCAGGCTCAAAACGGACATGACCGCCAGGACGATCGCCTTCAGGTACACAGTGTTCGTCAACTGCGGAGCGTGCTCCAGGCAGGTGATGTTGGTCAAAGCCTGATCATGGGCCCGGCTGGGAATCGTCTGGTCGAAGTCGCTCATGTTGCGCCAAGGCCGGAAATCAAGGTCGATGCCGCGTGAGTGACCGACGAAATCGGTCACGTTGTCGCAGGCAGGCAAAGTAGCACGCGGTGGGTCGACGCTCGTGGCAAACGGGCTTATCGGGTTCGCTGTTGTCGTTATCGCCATTACTGACACTTATTCTTAAGTGCGATGGAGGTTACAAGGCAAGTGCATCTGGAGTGGCCTGTCGGTTTAATGAGATGCGTCGTGGAAATTAGTCAACGCACTGGGCGCCTTGGCCTGCGGTTTTGAGGGAAGTCCGACGTTTTCGAAAAGTCAGATCTTCTCTTGTGCAGAAGAAAGCGTTCATATATAAGTGTGTTGCTTTCTTGATGCTGTTGAAAAGTTGTTCCCGGGTCCTGAGGCACTTATTATCAAGGACAATGGAAGTTACAACGGAAGTGCACCTGACGTGGCCTGTCGGTTTTGAGAGGAGTCCGGTGTTTTCGAAAGGTCACGTCTTTCTCTTGTGCAACAGGGATCGTAAATGCGTGGCAATGCGCGTGCTTTCGTTGATACAGTCGAAAAGCTATTCAGATGACTTGAGACACTTATTCTTAAGTGCGATGGAGGTTACAAGACAAGTGCATCTGGAGTGGCCTGTCGGTTTAATGAGATGCGTCGTGGAAATTAGTCGACAGGGCGTCTTGGCCTGCGGTTTTGAGGGAAGTCCGATATTTTCGAAAGGTCAGATCTTTTCTTGTGCAGAAGGAAGCGTTCATATATAAGGGTATGTTGCTTTCTTGATGCTGTTGAAAAGTTGTTTCCGGATCCTGAAACACTTATTGCCAAGGACAATGGAAGTTACAACGGAAGTGCACCTGACGTGGCCTGTCGGCTTTGAGAGGATTCCGGTGTTTTCGAAAGGTCACGTCTTCCTCTTGTGCAGCAGGGATCGTAAATGCGTGGCAATGCGCGTGCTTTCGTTGATACAGTCGAAAAGCTATTCAGATGACTTGAGACACTTATTGTTAAGTACGATGGAAGCTACAAGTCAAGTACATCTGAGCTGGCCTGTCGGTTTAATGAGATGCGTTGTGGAAATTAGGCGATGTGCTCGGTGTCTTGACCTCTAGATTTGAGAGGAGTTCGATGTTTTCGAAAGATTAGATCTTCCTCTTGTGCAGAAAAGAGCTTTGGTATGTCAGGGTACGTTGCTTTCGGTGATGCTGTTAAAAAGTTGTTCTCAGGTCCTGAGACACTTATTGTTAAGTACGATGGAAATAACTAGGTAAGTGCATCTGGAGTGGCCTGTCGGTTTAATGAGATGCGTTGTGGAAATTGGTTGACGTGTTGGGCGTCCTGACCTGCGGATTGGACAAGAGTCCAATGTTTTCGAAAGGTCACGTCTTCTCGTGCAAAAGGGGGCGTTGATATGTCACAATGCGCCGCTTTCGTTGATGGTGCTGAAAAATTATTCCCGGGTCCTCAGACACTTATTGTTAAGTACGACAGAGGTTACAAGTCAAATGCATCGGGCGTAGCGTGTCGGGTTACTCGGATGCATCGTGGAAATTGGTCGATGTACTCGACGTCTTGACCTACGGTTTTCAGAGGAGTTCGATGTTTTCGAAAGGTCGAATCTAATGGGAGTCGTCGTAGATGCGTTAGCGGAATCCGTGAAATTGGTTAATGTGCTTGATGTCTGAACCTTCTGTAGTCTTGAAAGCAGTCTAAGGTTTCCGAAAAGTCAATGAAAGCGCAAACATCAAATTTTCCTTCCGTGCAGCAGGGTGCGTAGAAGTGGATCGACGCATATGCTTTTAACGTTGACGCTGATGTCAAAAAGTTCTCCAGGTGCCTCAAACACTTATGAAATGCAATGTCGCTTACAAGTAATCGAGTGCATCCGTGCGTGGCGTACAGTGGAGTCTAATGGGATTCATCATGGTTACGTTGGCGTGATCCCTGAAAACGGTCGATGTGCTTAATGGCTTGATCTTCTGCGGTTTTGAAAGCAATCCGTCGTTTTCGAAAGGTAGATAGATGCGCAAAGGTCAGATCTTCCTACCATGCAGCAGGGATTCCAGGAATGACGAGAAGCGCGTGCTTTCGTTGATGCTCATGTGAGAAACTTGTCTAGGGGTCCCCAGGCGACCTTTCGTTCTTGCGAAAACTGGAATCGGTGAACTACCGTTTACGAGTCTCCAGAATTTTGATCTTGCCGAAATTCGGAAGCCGTCAGCACGTTAAACACGCGCGTGGAATCGTTTTAACCCTTTTTTTCCTGTCACCCTTCAGTTAGTCTGGTTCGGTAGTATTTTCTTCATAGCTCTTTTCTATTTCGCTTTTACAATCGTGCGTATTCAGGATCTTCGTATTTCGGTCTTCGTATACACAGAAATTCTTCTGACTCCGAACAGCGTCGATGCTGATTCTCTCAGATCTTGCCGAAGCCCGGAATTCGTCAAAACATTAGCCACCCGCACGAAATTATTTTAGCTCTTTTTTCTTCCCTCCTTTTAGTCAACCGTTTGGCTTTACGGTATTTTCTCCATAGCCCTTTTCTATTTAGCTTTTACGATCGTGCGTTTACAGGATCATTTTAGTATACGTTATCCCGATTAATTTTCGTATTCACGAGTCAAGTCGGATATGACCATGCATACAGAAATTTTTCGGAACCCGAATATCTTCGATGCTGACAACGCTTTCATCGCGTTCCCTTGTTTCATATTTTCGCTGAGATTTGATTGGATGCAGGAAGTGCGGCCCCTTTGGCGCCGGTAAACAACAATTTTACTGCGATTCTGATTGTCTTGCAATGAATAGTAATAAGATAACGCGGAAGTCAGGTCAATCTCTTTAGTGCCACACAGTTTTCCTTTGTTCTTCTTTCCTTTGCGTAAGCGTGCATTTACGATACTTGATATTCCTGCTGATGATTCGACAAAATAATTCACCAAAATTGTCTCGACGATTTTTGCTAACTATTCAGTTCAATATTTGAAATCTATTGTCGAAATCTGTGCAAACTTCTTATAAACCACCATTCACCCGTGCACTTTAATTACCGTTTATTCCGTTCCGCGTTTAGGCGCATCAAATAAATGTTGACATTAGTTAATTTTCCATGTTGCCGTCTAGTTGGCTTAAACGCAAAAAAAAAATCGACCTCAAAAGCACTCGAAGTATATCAACCGACAAAGTAGCGCATAAATACCATAGTTTCCACTTTCTGTGCGACGCGATATTTTGTGCAAATTTCGGTGAGAATCGCTATTCGTATAATTCTCAGTTCACATACGTCGATCCACTTTGGACTTTTTCCGTGCGACGCGATATTTTGTGCAAATTTCGGTGAGAATCGCTATTCGTATAATTCTCAGTTCACATACGTCGATCCACTTTGGACCTTTTCCGTGCGACGCGATATTTTGTGCAAATTCCGAGGGGAATCACTGTATAATTCTCAGTTCACATCCGTCGGTCCACTTTCGGCTTCAGTTAATTCGTACCCCGCTCTCCCGACGTCTACACGTCCGACCCCGCGCTTCTGCTTTTCACACAAATTCCGCACGCACATAAGTCATCAGTCTTCCACTCTACACCTGTCATATTCGAATTAGCCCGACACTTATTCCCACGACTATTTCTTCGGCCACAAATAGTTTATCACGCAAAATTGCCTGGTACTTTTGTTGACATGTACGGTAACGTATCGTCCGACTGTTTAGTCGTCGATAATATTGAGGATACATCGTATATCACGGCGTACAGAACAACAAAATTTGCTTTTCAAATGTTCCTTTGAAGTAGATTTATACGCATTGTGTATTTACGAAGGCACACGTGTACACGTGGATTACATTTGGTCCGCTAACGTACGTTTAACTCGCAACTGCCCGAAAAAAGTTTACCGCACTGAACGGGGGTCTCGAAGTGACCCTAACGTTCTCATAAAAATCACTATTATCCGCGACAAACATAATTTCTTCCTCGTGAAGTGTCGGGGTGCCACTTTGTCGGCGGAACTTAAAAAAAAAAAACCCGTTAACGTTTTCTTCGATCGCGTCCGATGACCAGCGCTACTTTAGGGATTCTGGACAGGATCGAGCACTTTTTGATCTCGTTCATGAGTCTTCCGTTTTGCGACCGGTGCGTCGCGTCAAACTCTTCGGAAGCACCGGCTTCTTCACGCGGCGAGTGTGTACGCGACTGAGACAAAAATTGGTGCGACACTGTCTTCCTTAGTCCTCTTGGCGCGCTCTATATTTCCATCTCCTTCCCGCCTTCTCTCTATGCGTTTCTTGCGAGCCCCTCTACCGCCGCATGAATATTAGCGCGCAGACGATTTGCATTTGCAACTGTCAATAGCAGCAGAGAAATAGTTACTTGTGACTCGAGTACAACTGTCACTGTGAATTTTCGTCCTACGGTTTCACATGTGAAAACGATCGGCGACCTTTCGCTTGTAACGTCGCGTTTGAACGGTATGTATAATTTATGACCAAATCAATAGACCGAACTCAATTAAGCGGGTTCATGAATAGAGCAATATAATTTGATTACGCTTAGCGGACCTTTTTCGGGCAGTTTTTCGATATTTTGACGAACCGGTGCCACTTTGTCGAGATGGGCCGTCGATGCTATTAAATTGAAAATCGAAACGCAGTTAAGTGCCCGCGCTGCTGTTTATTATTTTACAAAAGTCCGGTTTAGATACCTAGAATTTAACATGCCGCAGTGAAGCTTTTAAAGTTTGTATAATGGTTGGTCGGAACGATAAACTTCGAACGTGCATAGAAAATAGTTTGACCGCAAATCAGAGTTTCCGTTTTTGATCAACGTATCCGGTGGAGTTTTTAAATCAATACCATAATCTCAAGTACGCGTGCATGCGTAAATACGCATGCAAATGTTAGATATAGGTAACTAAAAATATCCACAATATTTAAGATAATGATAAAAAGTTTGTTAGGAGTCAGCGGTGCAAGTTACGTATTATGTTATATACACTTCTACGTTGTATGGTAACCACGAATATTTATCACATTATGGCTGTTTGTACGCATCGATTACATTCCGCGTAAAATATTAGGAAACCGTACTTTGATGAAGTATATTTTTTCTAGTATTTTTGTATGAGTACTGATGGTGAACGCATTTAGGAAGATCAAAGTTAATTTAACGTACGGTTGTACTATGTGCGTACCAGCGATTATATACTAATAATGAGTTGCGTCGAAAAATTGAACGAACGACGCTATCTACCGGTTTATATTTAAACAATTCTTAAGGTAACTTACAATATTCAGAATCTACAACAACGTTTACAATTAATTTGACTGCACCATGTGCGAACTTCCGTCAATTTTCACATATTACAAAGAATTCCTGTACGCACAAGCTACGTTTACACGGAAAAATACATAAATCACACGTGCATTCGAGAATTATAACTCATACTTCCCAACATGATAAAAGATATTTTTATTTATTTTGATGCTGTGGATCTATATATTTACAAGTTCAAATATATTTACAAACCTTAAAATGTTACAATGTATCCACTTGTATATATGATAAGAAAAACCCTTTCGGTTAAACAAACTTCTAGACATTGCATATTCCTTTAAGTATAAGTCACATAAAATCCTTCCACTCAACCGATCCACCAATTCCTCAAGATGGTTAGTTGAGGCAATAATTAATGCATACAAAGCAAGTATTGCGTACCAACTCAACCCGATGAGAATTACAATATATTTCCAGCACAACACTATTCGATTATTCGTACGTATTGTACACGCTGCATTGACGAAAACGAGCAGTTCAATTGCATGCGTTCGTAACGCACGATTTTCAACACATTATCGCCAATAAAGCGATCCTAAGAAATACTCAAACACGTGAATATCGCAGCTTAAAATCCCACCCTCGTTTAACAAGAGCGTGCCTAAAAGTAAGTCATAGTTCGCTAAGCATATATTTTGCGCAAAAACAACGTTACAAGTGCACCATGCGACTCAATGTGTGGCCACGTGCTTCTGCAGATCCTCCAGACTAGAGAACGGTTTCTCGCACAATTGGCATACGTGCGCGTTCGCATTGTGCACGTCCAAATGTTCCGACAGCTCCTCTTCGTTCTCGAACAGGTCGTCGCATATCATGCACTGAAACTCGTAAGCCCTCATTCCCTGCTTCTCCCATTCCGCGATCGCAGCTTCCTCTTCGTGCGCCTGCATGTGCATTTCCAGCAACATCTCGGAACTGAACACCTCCGTGCACTGCGTACAATTGTGGGACGCCTCCTTCTTTTCGTTCTCACTTCCTATGCTAATGAGATTAGGGTTGTCGTCCTCGTCATCGAACAGATGTTTCTCAAGATGTGCTTCGACCGCTTCCTCAGACTCCATCGAGTCGCCACAAATCGCACATTGATACTGTTCCTTGCCGGTACTCTGGTCGTCTTCGCTCATGTCGTCGCAGTGCTTCTGCAAATGATCCTTCAGAACTTCCTCGTCGGTGAAAATCTTGTCGCAGACGAAGCATGTGTACGTTTCTTTCGGCTTCTCTGCTTTTGCACCGTCAATCGGCTTGTCCTTTGTGATCATTACCTTCTCGACGTTACCGGGATCTGCTTGATTTTCTAGTCGCGAATTAACGTTGGCGGATTTCTCGATTCTGTCTCGATCGGATTTGTCATGCACGCAGACTTGGGCGTTGGAAGGATGAGACGCTTTCTTCAAGTCTATCTTCGCGACATCCTCGATGCTAAACTCCGGTTGATCGTGACTCTCCAAGTGACGCACAAGAAGTTTTTCGGTTCTGAAGGTTGAATTGCAGACGTAACATTTGTGCACTTGCTTCATGGAACGACAGACGTGAGCTTTGACAAAACGAGCTTCGACGATCTCGTGGCATCGTTTGCATCGCATCATCTTGTGCTTGTTGTGCCTTGGCGGGGTAGATTCCGCTTTGTGCATTTTTGCGTGAGCCTCAATGTCTTTCCGTTCGCTAAACGATTTGCCGCATATCATGCAAATATGTTTATCTCGCGATGTGCTTCCCGTGCGTACTTGGTTCTCCAATTTATGTTCGCTGGCCAGCGCGATGGTTTTGGCAAGAAACGGTACTTTCGTTGAGGTACTGGTATCAGACTGTTTGTTTAATGAGTCTTCCGCGCTTATGGATTCTCCTATTGTGGGCGTCTGGGATTTCCTTGCTCCATAAATCCCTGTGCCGTGTGCGTTCGGCGTTTTCTTGGATAAAATTTCTTCCTCCTCTTCCTCCTCCTCCTCTTCTTCCTCCTCTTCCTGTTCCTCTTCTTCATCCGACATGTTCGAATCAGAATCTAAGATGGATATTGTGTAATCATTGTACTTCAATGGCGGTACACTTTGGCGCTTATGTACAGTTAAACTAAACGGACCGCTCACTCTCTTACGGTTTGGCTGTTCTAATAGGGGAGCATTATTTATTTTATAGTATTTACTCTCATTCATGAGGTCCAGTCGTTTTATTATGACTCTCGGTTGGTACTTCTTTGATTTCATGGCAGTCTTTATGAGCGGCGGTGAAAGTGTACCGGCCTGATCGCTTGTTTTCGACAACGTGCAGTTCGGACTACTCATTATTGACGTTTCGAAATTTTTCTTAATGGCCTTCGCTATTATGTTCTTCAGTTGCTGATCCAAAGTTTGATAATTACTCCTACGAACACGATCGACTCTTTCCGGTTTTACAGACTCATTGTTTGAGCTGAACAATTTGTGCTTCATCTCTTTCTCAACGAATGTAGCAAGCTCAAGTTGAACTCGTTTTAGAGCTTCTAATTCAGTTCCTTCCACTTCTATATTCAGGCACCGCTCAACAGGCTTCTTATCGTTTGACTCGCTTACCGATGATACAGGATGGATCCTACGCAGTTGTACGGCGTCGATAATATCCGTATTCTTCTCCTGACTGCTCTCGTCAATATTCAAAGTTTTAGTGGATTTTGGTAAATTATTTACATGTCCTTTGTCTACGGTCTCTGGCTCCGCGAGTATCAATGTTGAAGTAACTATATACGTAGCATTACCGACTTCCAACTCGGATTTTAGCGAATGGGGTTCAAACATTTCTTTGTTCTCTTTCGTTTCGCTTTTCAGTGCAGAGTCTGCGACGGCACTTATCGTCACTTCGCATGATGAATTTTCCTTCTCCGTAACTTCCTGAGTTTGCGAATTACTTTTCTTAACAGCATCCTGGCTAGAGCTTTGCTTCGAAACTGAGTTATTAGCACCACTTTGTAAAACGTCGGATTGCGCTAATTTCTGTGATCTTGTTCTTCTCATATCAGACTCCTTGTCTGGAAAGGTAAGACTGTCACTGTCATGCTTCATAGCGTATTTGCTTGTCATGTTGGTTTCCAAGTTTTTCAAAGCTTTGACTAATCGTCTTTGTCTTTCAGCTTCCTTATCCGCATTTGTTTTTGCCCTTGCTTTCTGTACAGGTGACAACTGTGTATCATCGGACGCGATAGAATCTGTATCTGAAGCATGTTCTCCGGTTGCTGCCAATAATGCCTTCTTTCTTGCTACCCAACGTTTCGTAGATGCTTTTCGTCTTTCGGTTGTTCTACCGCGCTTACTTGGTAATAACTTTGCCTTCGTCGAGACTGAAGATTCTTTAGCAGGAGCGCCATCCACCTTCTTGTCATCTATAGCATTTTTAGAATTAGATGTGTCTGATATGTCACAGATCTTCTGAAATGAATCCTTAGATGACGCCGGTTCATCTTCAGATATGTACATCCCCTTCAATTGATCCGGACCTGTTGTACATTCCACGTTTGAAAATTCTAAGGGAATCAACGGAGGTATACCTGGTTTTGATTTCTTCTGAAAAAGGGTAAGGGAGTTCTTACTTGTTTGTGCTATGAATAATAACTAATTTCGTGGCACATACGGTGCAACATTTTACATACAATAGATATATATCCCCTTAACCTATAAATATATTCATATCATACCTTATCGCTACTATCGGACAAGCTATCCTCTCCACTCTGCTCCTCTACGCACTGCTTCTTCATTTCAGGTTGCTAAAATGTGACGAGTTCACATAGAAATTTAACCTAAGTAAACTTTCACCCAGGCATTTACGGTAAGTAATGACTTACCAATCATTCCTCTCTCAAAATCATGTAATTCTCGCAATATTGAAAGCACGCGAACTATACAACCTTTGGTTCTCAGTGATAATACGACTAACCTTCAATAACCGGCGGCAACAACTACCGCTTATTAACTATATACTTACTGTGTTATCAGAAACTTCGGGACCGTCCAAGCATTTCAACAACACCTCGTTCGACTGTATAAATTGTTCTTTGAACTCGCTCCACATTTCGAGCTTGTACAGACAAACATGACAAATGATCGACGGCAAATAATCTTCCTGTTTAATCTGCATAACACAAACGGAAGCGTAAGAACGTAGCTTTGTCCGACGAAAATACCTTGACCGTTCGAAACTTATAAACAACTTACGTCGATGTCAGTACACTTTGCAAGGTCCTTAATTTTCGAGTCCAATGTCGTGTCGAACATGTCGGTCATCGAGCCGTTGTCGGTCAAACAAATGCGACAACGCTCGGTCGCGTTCGAGATTTTACGTTTCCTCGACATCGCTAACTATTTCCTTCGAAACAAATATGAGATTACTCACGTACCACGGTCAAATACACTCAAGCTGCATGAAGCGTGCATCAAACGCGATGTGGTGGTTGTGCAAGCGGCGCGATTCGAGTTTTGCAGTTATCGATAAATTCGTCTGGCTTAATATCTCGGCGGCAATTTCAATTTCGCTTCTGAACCACGTTTATGGCGTTGGCCACTAACTAAAGTTAGCTGCTTTTTACAAGCATTTTGTGCCGTGACAAGTAGAGCCGTCATGTGTAAAAAGTAGTTACACGATTTTATTTAAATTTCAATTTTGTTTAAATTTCAATTTTACCGTAAACTGATACATATTCATCAATTTTAACGTTTGAACATTTGGAGGCCAAGACTAAGTAGAAGGAATAAATAAAATAGTTCTGAATAATTATTAATTACTAATGTATAAAATAGTATATAATTTAGGGATTGAATTCGATTTATCGGTTAGGATAATTATCCCACGTGTGCCTTCGGTGCAGTAATTTGTTGCAATACTACTGTGTAGCAAACTTTAACTACCAAATTTATCTTACAGACATTTATTTCCGACACTGCAAATATTTAATGGATTTAATGGAAAGGCCTTGTTAGTAAAAAATGAAAAATGAAGATGATTATTTTATTCCTAAAACATGTATTGCAAAGGACCACGATCAATCGAATTATTTAAGGGAGTCAATCGTCAATTGCCGATTGAATGAGGGCCATTGAGGGGTAATCGTTCATTTTCATTTGCCAACGATCGAATTCAGTTCTAACTAATCAGTCCCAAGTCGGATTTTATTCTTCAGCACTATTTACATTGAAACAGATTACAAAAATTGTACATAAAACCCAAAAAATCGCGCCACGTGCGCATTATAATTGTACATAATGTCCAAAATACATAATACATACATTATTGTGCGTTCAACAAAAATATGTCTTGAAATGAAGTAATCTAAAAATACGAAATAACAAATTAAATTCCGCATGCACGCATACGTAAAAAAGTTATTTATTTTTTGTAGTCGCAAGTGCGGATGGTCGTTAGTCGAGTAGAAGGTGTTATCTAATTTTTTTTTTTTTTTTTTTTTTTGTACTGAATGTATCGATGAGACAAAAAGTATGAAAATGTCCACCCATGGAGTGAGTAAAACGATGTCGTCTGAAGCGAGGATTGAAATAACACGTTCAATTCGCGATTAGCAATTCCATTTATGACTTTATGACTAGTTAAGCCGATCGAATATTACCCAACTCTGGAAGAACGTGTCTTCATCGGTGTGAAATCGCTGATTAATACCCGATCAGCGTACTAATGCAATTTAAAATTTAATCGTCATGACACGATGCTACGCGCTACGCTGTTTTATTACTATCTTTTTTCAGATTAATAGAATTGCAAAATTATACTGGCATAACCGCTCAATCAACTACCCGAAACTGTAGAAAATCAAGATTTTTCTTTTCAGTAAGATATAGATTTTATACATATTAAGGGGTTATGCCTACTTGGGATCGGCGAAATGACATGATTTTCAAGATTTTTTTTTGCCGTTTTAGTGAGTACTAATTAAAATTCGCAAAATACTACCAACAAGTACGTATTTAGTGGTATTTGTATACATTTTTTCATAAGAAAATATTAAAAAATGGAGGAAATATAGCCCTTTTCCTAGAGTTTCCGTTTATTTTCATCACTTGCGGTGACCACGATTTCTCAAAAACTACTTCACCGATCGGACTCTAATTTTATATACTTATTTGTCATTACAATAGGCAGGGCCTGAACGAAGGATTTCGAAAAATTTTAATTTTTACAAGAATGGCAGCAATTTTACGAAAAAATCCGTCTTTTGAGGTGGTCTAACTGTCGTTTTTATGTTGTAACTTTTTTTTTTATTACCGAAATAAAAAATCCTTCGTTCACGAAGGATTTTGACAAATTTTAATTTTTACAAGAATGACAGCAATTTTACGAAAAAATCCGTCTTTTGAGGTGGTCTAACTGTCGTTTTTATGTTGTAACTTTTTTTTATTACCGAAATAACAATCCTTCGTTCAGGCCCTGCCTATTGTAATGACAAATAAGTATGTAAAATTAGAGTCCGATCGGTGAAGTAGTTTTTGAGAAACCGTGGTCACCGCAACCGTGTGTTTTTAAAAACAAAGTTTCGAGATAATCGCGTTTAAAGTTTCAAGCTCTTTACTAATCATACATACTAGCGCTCCAGATAAACGCTTATAATTTTTGCACGTGTGCTCCGATTCGTATGTACTTTTGAGGAGATATTCTTAAATTGATGTACATTAAGAAAATGCAATAAAAAAAGTCGATTTTTTTCACCAACCCAAGTAGGCATAACCCCTTAATAGACCGATTAGGCCAAAATAATTTGCAATACTATTGATACGGCGCTAACCATTAAATATATAATAATTTTCTGAGACTTTGTATTCTGCATTTCCTATGCATTTTACAGATGAACATGTTATTTATTGTACTTATGTCAGGAATCGCATTATTAATTGAAAGGACTGCATCTCGAATTACACGGTTTACTAACTGCTAATTGGTAATTATTTAATTACTAATAACTAATGAAATCATTAACGAGATCCTGCTGTATGAATCACCTGCCAGTTTTCGCATTTGATACGGCGCTAACCATTAAATATATAATAATTTTCTGAGACTTTGTATTCTGCATTTCCTATGCATTTTACAGATGAACATGTTATTTATTGTACTTATGTTAGGAATCGCATTATTAATTGAAAGGACTGCATCTCGAATTACACGGTTTACTAACTGCTAATTGGTAATTATTTAATTACTAATAACTAATGAAATCATTAACGAGATCCTGCTGTATGAATCATCTGCCAGTTTTCGCATTTGATACAGCGCTAACCATTAAATATATAATAATTTTCTGAGACTTTGTATTCTGCATTTCCTATGCATTTTACAGATGAACATGTTATTTATTGTACTTATGTCAGGAATCGCATTATTAATTGAAAGGACTGTATCTCGAATTACACGATTTACTAACTGCTAATTGGTAATTATTTAATTACTAATAACTAATGAAATCATTAACGAGATCCTGCTGTATGAATCACCTGCCAGTTTTCGCATTTGATACGGCGCTAACCATTAAATATATAATAATTTTCTGAGACTTTGTATTCTGCATTTCCTATGCATTTTACAGATGAACATGTTATTTATTGTACTTATGTCAAGAATCGCATTATTAATTGAAAGGACTGCATCTCGAATTACACGGTTTACTAACTGCTAATTGGTAATTATTTAATTACTAATAACTAATGAAATCATTAACGAGATCCTGCTGTATGAATCACCTGCCAGTTTTCGCATTTGATACGGCGCTAACCATTAAATATATAATAATTTTCTGAGACTTTGTATTCTGCATTTCCTATGCATTTTATAGATGAACATGTTATTTATTGTACTTATGTCAGGAATCGCATTATTAATTGAAAGGACTGCATCTCGAATTACACGATTTACTAACTGCTAATTGGTAATTATTTAATTACTAATAACTAATGAAATCATTAACGAGATCCTGCTGTATGAATCACCTGCCAGTTTTCGCATTTGATACGGCGCTAACCTTTAAATATATAATAATTTTCTGAGACTTTGTATTCTGCATTTCCTATGCATTTTACAGATGAACATGTTATTTATTGTACTTATGTCAGGAATCGCATTATTAATTGAAAGGACTGTATCTCGAATTACACGATTTACTAACTGCTAATTGGTAATTATTTAATTACTAATAACTAATGAAATCATTAACGAGATCCTGATGTATGAATCACCTGCCAGTTTTCGCATTTGATACGGCGCTAACCATTAAATATATAATAATTTTCTGAGACTTTGTATTCTGCATTTCCTATGCATTTTACAGATGAACATGTTATTTATTGTACTTATGTCAGGAATCGCATTATTAATTGAAAGGACTGTATCTCGAATTACGCGATTTACTAACTGCTAATTGGTAATTATTTAATTACTAATAACTAATGAAATCATTAACGAGATCCTGCTGTGTGAATCACCTGCCAGTTTTCGCATTTGATACGGCGCTAACCTTTAAATATATAATAATTTTCTGAGAGTTTGTATTCTGCATTTCCTATGCATTTTACAGATGAACATGTTATTTATTGTACTTATGTCAGGAATCGCATTATTAATTAAAAGGACTGTATCTCGGATTACACGATTTACTAACTGCTAATTGGTAATTATTTAATTATTAATAACTAATCAAATCATTAACGAGATCCTGCTGTGTGAATCACCTGCCAGTTTTCCCATTTACGCGCGACTGATATGCTTATATTCGTAATTGCAAATTATTAATGTGTAGAAATTCGTCGGATATTTATGGTGACCATTATGCTCATCAATTAACGTACATCATAGACCTAGAGCCGAAATATAACACCACGTTTTTCTTCAACACCAAATTGCGATTACCAATTGATCGATACTTTTGATACGCTCGGTCGATAATCAAATCGTAACAAGTAATCGAACGTCGACTGTCGAGCGAGCGCCGAAAATCTAGTAACTTCCATACAATATATTCTGCCTCAAACTGTGATTGTACCAGACACTGTTCTAGTATTATCCGTGCGAAGTTGAGCGGATTCGCTATCGTTCGCTCAAACACTTAAAGTTTAATAATCTGTCATATATACTCTGAATTGTTACATTGATTCATTAAACAAACACGTACGCATTAATACACATTCATATTCTTTAAGGCGCGACACTTTATTGTGTCTTTATTTCATTATATCCATTATTTGTTAACAAAACTGACGTTACTGCATTGAAGCAACTTTCCACCTCATGTTTTCATTCTTTTTTTTTAACTATATCCAACTCTAAGTTATTAGCAAGTCTCTTTAGCTGGATGTTGTCTTTGCTTACGTGACATGTCTTATTTGTGTTTAGAATGACGGTTGTAGATATTTCACCAAAGAAAGACAACGGCGTGTTGAAGGAAATTATTAAAGAAGGTATTGGACACGAACGTCCGTATAATGGCTGTACGGTGATAGTGCATTATAATGCCACCTTGACCGATGGAACAGAGATTGACTCGAGCAGAGCTCGCAATGAGCCGATAACTTTCAGGATAGGAGTCGCAACTGTTATTAAAGCATGGGACATTGGCATAGTTACTATGAAGAAGGGTGAAATTGCCATGTTTACATGTGCGCCTGCTTATGCTTATGGAAAAACACGGATTATACCGAATATTTCACCAGATGCGACTGTTAAATTTGAGGTTTCTTATCAGAGTTTACAAACATCATACATTGTCACCTAGTCGAAAATGTAATGTTTACAAATGTTGTGTTTTATGAGATCGAACTGATTGATTGGAAAGGAGATGATTTAAGTCCTGAGAAAGACGGAAGTATTGAAAAATATAGAATTGTCGCTGGAAAATCACTGAGCAGGCCAGAGGATGGAGCATTAGTAAGCAGTAAGGAAATTGAAATGTTTCAATTGAACGATGTCTATTGCTTCTGGTGTAGATCTTATAACTCGCTTCGCTTCTTTTAGTTCACTTAGTGGGGAAATACAACGATCAGGTGTTCGATGATAGAAAACTACAATTTTGCTTGGGTGAAGGAGAGAACTACGGTGTGGTGGAAGGTGTTGAAATTGCGCTTCTGACCTTTAATCGTGGTGAAAAATCTAGGTTGCTGATAAAGAGCAAATATGCATTTAAGAACCAAGGAAATAAAGAATTTAATATTCCTCCAAATGCGGATCTGGAATATACAATAGAATTAAAGAAATTTGAAGCCGTAAGTAATTCTTTTATAGTTTGCAGTTAAGAGTGCATATTATCGACTTACAATATTCACCTATATGTACACAATATTTTCTTACAGGGCGTAGAAGCTTGGGCTCTGTCAGGACCGGAAAGGGTCAAACAAGGGGAAATGTTCAAGGAGAAAGGAACAAGTTACTTTAAGCAACAGAAGTACAGTTTAGCAATAAAAATGTATAAAAAGATGGAGAAATTTTTACAAGAAGACAAAAGCTTTACATACGACGAAGACCTGAAAAAACAAAGTGAAAGTCTCATGTTATCGTGTTACCTAAATCTCGCGCTTTGCTACTTAAAAAATGGTCAGAACGTTGAAGCAAAGGATTCGTGCAACCAGGCGTTAGACATAGATCCGGCAAACGAGAAGGCACTATTCAGAAGAGGACAAGCGTACCTCGTCTTGGCATCACCCGAAATCGCGATAAAAGACTTTCAGCAAGTTCTAACAATAGAGCCGAAGAACACCGCTGCTTCGAAGCAGATCATAGTTTGCAATAATCTGATTAAGCAGAACATGGCTAAAGAAAAGAAATTGTACGCGAACATGTTCGAGAAGTTTGCACGGGAGGACAAACAGGTTTGTTCAAAAGCAAAGCAATCAGTACTTAAAGGACCGACACCGTTTCCGACCATAGACTGTCATTCCGTACCTCGACTTCATTCGGATCTTTTAACACGTTGACTGCCAAGCGTATTTTGCTATGTTAGAACCGCGATGCGATGTAATACCGCAGAGTATGATTAAATCGTGCAAAATGAAGGTAATGCAAAGTTATTAGAAGCCAAAACATTGAAGCACCGTTCCAATATCAATTGCTTTTACAAGATTACAAGTGGGCTTCATTGCGAATTTTTTGCATTTCTAGTAAAATCTTTTGCGCCGGTCCGCACGTATTTTGCTATATTAGAACCGCGATGCGATGAAATACTGCAGAGTATGATTAAATCGTGCAAAATGAAGGTAATGCAAAGCTATCAGAAGCCAAAACATTGAAGCACCGTCCCAATATCAATTGCATTTACAAAATTGCAAATAGGCTTCATTGCGAATTTTCTGCATTTCTAGTAAAATCTTTTGCGCCGGTCCGCGCGTATTTTGCTATGTTAGAACCGCGATGCGATGAAATACTGCAGAGTATGATTAAATCGTGCAAAATGAAGGTAATGCAAAGCTATCAGAAGCCAAAACATTGAAGCACCGTCCCAATATCAATTGCATTTACAAGATTGCAAATAGGCTTCATTGCGAATTTTTTGTATTTTTAGTAAAATATTTTGCGCCGGTCCGCGCGTATTTTGCTGTTAGAACCGCGACGCGATGAAATACTGCAGAGTATAATTAAATCGTGCAAAATAAAGGAAACGCCGAGTTGTTAGAAGCCAAAGTATTGGAGCACCGTTCCAATATCAATTGCATTTACAAGATTGCAAATAGGCTTCATTGCGAATTTTCTGCATTTCTAGTAAAATCTTTTGCGCCGGTCCGCACGTATTTTGCTATATTAGAACCGCGATGCGACGAAATACTGCAGAGTATGATTAAGTCGTGCAAAATGAAGGTAATGCAAAGCTATTAAAAGCCAAAATATTGAAGCACCGTTCCAATATCAATTGCATTTACAAGATTGCAAATAGGCTTCATTGCGAATTTTTTGTATTTTTAGTAAAATCTTTTGCGCCGGCCAGCGCGTATTTTGCCGCGCGTATTTATGATTAAATCATGCAAATACAGATAACGCAGAGTTGTTAGAAGCCAAAGTTAAAATCTTTTGCGCCGGTCCGCACGTATTTTGCTATATTAGAATCGCGATGCGATGAAATACTGCAGAGTATGATTAAATCGTGCAAAATGAAGGTAATGCAAAGCTATTAAAAGCCAAAATATTGAAGCATCGTTCCAATATCAATTGCATTTACAAGATTGCAAATGAGCTTCATTGCGAATTTTTTGCATTCTTAGTAAAATCTTTTGCACCGGTCACCGCATATTTTGCTATATTAGAACTGCGATATAATGAAATACTGCAGAATATGATTAAATCGTGTAAAATTACGGTAACGCAGAGTTGTTAGAAGCCAAAGTATTGAAGCACTATTCCAATATCAATTGTTTCTACAAGATTGCCAATGAGCTTCATTGCGAATTTTTTGCAGTCTTAGTAAAATCTTTTGCACCGGTCACCGGTAACCACCGTGGCAGTCAAAGTGTTAATTACATCATCTACTTCTTAGCTGCATATTCATTTCGTACAAACGCATTGTATTCATTTTCATTGTGCAT
Source organism: Cryptocheilus praepositus (assembly GCA_033815515.1). NCBI lineage: Eukaryota > Metazoa > Arthropoda > Insecta > Hymenoptera > Pompilidae > Cryptocheilus > Cryptocheilus praepositus. Next base: position 829,072 of record JAWWQZ010000141.1, on the reverse strand, counting down.
CTAATGCCTCCAAGCATGCTTACATCAGAACACACGATAGTTTACTTATTGGCCACTGATTTTATTTATATGCGCTGCGTAGTTTATATGATTTGCGCACATACGATGGAATACAGTAGGTTTCCCGCGTATTGACCCCACCGCGTGTGATTTTAAACTATCAGTACTATCGTAGAGGGAAGAGGAGAAGCTGCGACAACAACCCGATGTGATGCGTGGGGCCTTGGGCGAATGGGGACAGGAAGAGAGACCCGGAGGCAGGGATGCAACCGCTTTCGAGAAGGAAAATCCTAACATTCTGATGCTCAATGCGAACGGTACCGGCGAATTTCAAAATATGTAACCGTGGTTGTCTACTGGAAACTCCCTCCCACACTGCCCCTGTCAACTGCCAACAATGTCGATACAATTATTTATGGTTTAATATAGCTCTTTCAATATCCGAAATAATAACGAATCCGATTAAATCCGGACACTTTGTATTCACTGTGAGCCCCGATTCTTAGAATAACCTAGACCTTACGATGCATAATACGATAGTGCGTTTCTCTGCGAATCGTTGTTAAAAATCGGTTCGTTGAGGTATAAAGAAAGTGCTGGAATATTTGAAGTCCCTATCGACATTAGGACTATTGCACAGGGATGCGTTTGCACAACAATAAAAGAATGACCTATAGCGTACAAGACTAAATACGTAACTTCCGCCAATAACTAACATTAAATTTGTTCTGGCTAGTTAAGCGCAACAAAGTAAATGATGTATTTGTATTGATTTAATGAGATCTGGGATAACACATAAATACTGACTACATGTATGATCAGGAAAATACTTCCGGAGAACCTATGCGACCCTACGATAAAGTACACTTTTTGATAATAAATTGACGCTATCAACCACATTACACGCTCTCGCAAAAATAAATTTGTAGCATTCAATGCAGCGGTACCTTTAAATCCCCTCGTCAATTATCTTTGCATATTTTTTATATATTTAACAGCAATAGTCTTGGCAATATTTTTACTCAAAAAATAATGAAACACTAATACCTTAATACGGCTGGGAGAGGTAGGGAAATGTACTATATGGTACTTTAATGCAGTTCTCAATTCGACAGCTTTGATGCATTAAAAGACATTTAGATTGAATTTCATCTACAAAGACCAGAAACTAAGGAGTAGTGGCAAAACTCTGATTCAGCGAACTCACCTTCGAAGCATAATTTCTGAGATATGACGCGAAAATAGGCGAAAACTGTCAAAATTTTTTTTTGTTTCGGACCGATACCATTCGATAGAGGGTAATTCGCCTTGAAGATAGACCACTTTCCGCGCGCTGAACTCTTCATAATTTCGGAGATATGACGATTTTAAGAACGCAAAAAAAAATTGTTTTCAAAATTGCTGATCGCGATTAGTCCCACGTGAAAGTGCATCCAAAGAGCTTTAAGAAAACCTATATTACTTATAGGTTTCGATCATTAGTTTAGGCGGGACAGAGCCGTGAAGAAATCGAGAAAATCTTAAGGTTGCCATTGCCATTTTTGCCAAAAATTATGGGTCACCGATTTTTGCCCTTTCAATATATTGAAGGAAGTCCAAAATGACTCAGAAAAATGCAAGGCGCACCCCGAAATTCGTAATAGTTTAGGAGATATGGCCAAAAATGTGTGAAAAAATCGTGAAAAACGAGCCTGAAAACGGGGTCAAAAAATTAAATCTCTCCGATCGATTTGTTATTGTGCCAGATGAACGGGGGTACAAAGAGACTCAGAAAAATCGAAACCGCGTTAAAAAATTCGAAATACTTTCCGAGATATGACAAAAAATAGATTGAAAAATGAAGAAAAACATAAGAAAAGCACGGGCTTTTTAACAACTACGAACTGAAAGTAAATTATTTGACTTGCTCACCTATATGAAATGAAAGAGGGCCGCCAGAAACTCAAAAAAATTCAAACCGCGCCCAAAAATTTGCAATAGTTCACAAGTTATAAGCAAAAATAAAGAGAAATAATAAGAAAAATAAGCTGAAAATAGGCTAAAAATGGCGAAAAATGTCAAAATTTTTTTTTGTTTCGGACCGATACCATTTGATAGAGGGTTATTTGCCCTGAAGATAGACCACTTTCCGCGCGTTGAACTCTTCATAGTTTCCGAGATATCGCGATTTTAAGAAAGGGCAAAAAATTTGTTTTCAAAATTACTGATCGGGATTAGTCCCATGTGAAAGTGCATCCAAAGAGCTTTAAGAAAACCTATATTACTTATAGGTTTCGACTGTAAGTTTAGACGAGACAGGGCCTTGAAGAAATCGAGAAAATCTTAAGGTTGCCATTGCCATTTTTGCCAAAAAATGATGGGTCACCGATTTTTTTGCCCTTTCAATATATTGAAGGAAGTCCAAAATGACTCAGAAAAATGCAAGGCGCACCCCGAAATTCGCAATAATTCCGGAGATATAGCCAAAAATGTGTCGAAAAATCGTGAAAAACGAGCCTGAAAACGGGGTAAAAAATTAAAAGTCTACCGATCGATTTGTTATTGTGCCAAGTGAACGGGGGTACAACGAGACTCAGAAAAATCGAAACCGCGTTAAAAAATTCCAAATAGTTTCCGAGATATGACAAAAAACAGATTAAAGAATCGAGAAAAACAAGAGAATAAAACGGATTTTTTTGCAACCATCAACTGAAAGTTAATCATTTGACTTGCTCACCCATATGAAATTAAAGAGAGTCGAGAGAGACTCGGAAAAATTCAAACCGCATCCCAAAATTTGCAATAGTTCACGAGATATAGCCAAAAATGGCAATAAAAATGATGAAAAATAAACCTTAAAATTGTACCTTTTCTGTGGTTTGAAAGTTGGTCAACTTTAGGTAGCGCCTCGGTAAACCAAACATATATAGTGAATAGGATCGCTTCAATCTGAACGGAGACAGTTACGTGAATGGTAGCTGTATACTAAAAAATAGTAATGGTACGGGTTATCATAATCACGCAGCCTTTAGCTCGCTATTGTCCGCGATACAGAATAATGTCATGTATCACGGATAATAACGATTGCCCAGGTCATACCACGGGGAGGCGCTGCGAATGATGACCCATCCCATTCCCAAAACGATCCCATCCACCCAACCATTATTACAAGCAATGATTCCAAATTCACTCATTCATCCAAGTAATTTTTCATGTTAAAACTTACTTCGATCAATGAGTAACTTGGAATCTGAATTTACCTACCCGAGGAGAACAGTAGACAGGAGAAGCCTGTCTATTGTCCTTTACAAAGTCTAATGATAATGAGAATGACGGTGAGGGTGATACTTAGAGCTACTGAATTTAACGCTAAAATTGCGCTATTCTACGTTTTTTTACTACCTAGCTCTTGACGCTCTTAGATTTGTGGAGTTTAAGATACATACACTTCTCAAAGGAAGTGAAAATTAATTAGTAGAAATTCAAGAGTGTCAAGCAATGTTGCTTTACATTTAATTTATTATCCTATGCCTTATAAACTAGTTATGAAGTAGACTTCGCTGCTGCATGCGTTGAATACTGTTCAGTACCTAGCTGAAAAGAAAAAAAGAAAAGAAAGAAAAATAAGGCGGGATTTCGTATATTGAATGCATAATATTAGTACAAGAAAATAAATAATTTGGCTACGCTATTTTTGTTATTTTTAAATTTAGAGGTCTTTTGTTTGGTTTAGTTATTTTTTGTATGTGTTTCTGTTTTTTGTATGTATTGTGTTTGTTTGTAATATTTGATGAGGAATTTGTATAGTAAATGTTTTTACAGCTTTAAACAAAATTGCTGAAATGTAAAAATAATAAGCTTTATAAATATCTGTAAAGTTATAAATATCTATAAGGTAAAAATTTGTAATGGAAAAATGCAGCTTTATGATGGAAGGATAATGCGAAAGCTGAAACAAAAATCATATTAGGAGATTCAATAAAAGAGATTGATTATCAAATTTTTACTATAAAGGTGCAGAAATCTATAATCAAAAACCAGCAACTCACCCTACACACAACTACAAATGATAGAAAAACGCTCTCCTGTGAACTGATTATAAATACAATCTCATATTATGCAATAAAAACACCCAAACTGAAGAAAAGTAGACTGAATTATATGAGCCAGTCAGGTAAGTGTATCGAACCTAAAACAAAAAGCAGATTGAATTAATACTGTTGGAAAAAATAAGGTTTACACGCAAAGAAGTTTTACATTAAAATAATGGTAAATATATGTGAAATCCACGATCTGACAATAAAATTGTCTGTGACGCAGCTAGTTGTGTGTATCGAACCTAAAACAAAAAGCAGACTAGATTAATACTGTTGGAAAAAATAAGGTTTACACGCAAAGAAGTTTTACATTCAAATAATGTTAATATATGTTAAATCCACGATCTGACAATAAAATTGTCTGTGACGCAGCTAGTTGTGTGTATCGAACCTAAAACAAAAAGCAGACTAGATTAATACTGTTGGGAAAAATAAGGTTTACACGCAAAGAAGTTTTACATTCAAATAATGGTAATTATATGTAAAATCCACGATCTGACAACAAAATTTTCTGTGGCACAGCTAGGTGTGTGTACCCGACCTAAAACAAAAAGCAGATTGCATTAATACTGTTGAAAAAATAAGGTTTTTACGCAAAGAAGTTTTACATTAAAATAATGATAAATATATGTAAAATCCACATTCTGACAATAAAATTGTCTGTGATGCAGCTAGGTAAGTGTATCGAACCTAAAACAAAAAGCAGACTAGATTAATATTGTTGACAGAAAATAAGGATTATGAAGAATGGTGAATTACTTTAAAATAATGATAAATATATGTAAGATCGACAATGTGATAATAAAATTTAATTTGAACTAATAAGATAAGTATATGGAATCTAAAACAAAAAGCAGATTGGATTAATACAGTTGAAACGCCGATCAGAAATGTACATGAAACCTGAAACAAAAACTAAGATTAATATGTTCGAAGAAAAATATTAAAAAACAAAGATTTTAGAAACACAAATGAAAGTACCTTAAATTAATTGCGGATGTACGTAACATCATCCACTGAATGTCTGCAACTATAAAGTTCATCGCTGTTTTACAATGTTAGAGCACCGGAACTTGAACAAAAAACAGATTGGATTAATAAAGCTGAAAGAAAAGTTTATTAAACATAATTTTATTATTATCTCATTCTAATTAAAGTGAAGTGGAACATCGTCAATTGAATATGTGTACCAGTAAAGTCCATCCCTGTCTCAAAGTATGGGAATACAGCGACTAAACAGAAAGCAGATTGGATTAATAAAGCTGAAAGAAAAGTTTATTATTATCTCATATCAATTAAAGTGAAGTGGAACATTGTCAATTGAGTATGTGTACCAGTAAAGATCATACCTGTCTCAAAATTTGAGAATACAGCGACTAAACAGAAAGCAGATTGGATTAATAAAGCTGATAGAAAAGTTTATTAAACTTAAGTTTATTACCATCTCATTCCAATTAAAGTGAAGTGGAACATCGTCAATTGAGTATGTGTACCAGTAAAGACCGTCCCTGTCTAAAAATATGGGAATTCAGCGACTAAACAGAAAGCAGATTGGATTAATAAAGCTGAAAAAAAAGTTTATTAAACTTGGGTTTATTATCATCTCATAGCAATTAAAGTGAAGTGAAATATCGTCAATTGAGTATGTGTACCAGTAAAGTCCATTTCTGTCTAAAAATATGGGAAGACAGCAACTAAACAGAAAGCAGATTGGATTAATAAAGCTGAAAGAAAAGTTTATTAAACAGTTTGGCTGCCGTAATAGCCGAATAGCAGCCAAAAGAAATACAAATTTTGAATTTTGTTTTTTAATTTATGCGTCTAAAATTTGACTTTATTCAAAAACACCCAATGACATGGCCACTACATTTAAAAAAAAGTGTATAATTTGAAACACCAACAATCAACAACAGGTGATTTGTTGGGTACGAAAAATTAAAAAATCCACAAAATAAACTTAGCCGATATCAGGTCAGCATTCGCAAGTAACATGCCGCGGATAAAACAATACAAAATATAATAGCCTGCTTAAGCAGTGCTCAACATTTCTCACCATGTACTTTTTGGTACATATTATGTATAGTCATAGGTGAAATGCAAATCGAAATAGAATCATAGGTCAGATATATATACAATAGAAATTGTAATCATAAGTCAAATATGTTTCTGACTGACGCGGTTCTAAGTTTTCATCAAAAGATATTCGCAAAATGAATGAAACGCCTATGCGCGAACGCGAGCAGCCAACAAAACATTGATACGTTTAAAACAATGTATCACTTTTCAATATCCGAAGAAATTGAAAAATGATAAAATTATTAAATGCATCAATTGAGCGGCGCTAGTAAACATATCGATCGATAATGCCACTTCAAATTTATTTGATCGTCAATCAAAACCGCGAGCGCGAGCAGCCAACAAAAATTGATTCATTTAAACAATGTATCACTTTTCAATATCGGAAAAAATTGAGAAAATGATACAATTATTAAATGCATCAATTGAGCGGCGCTAGTCATCATATCGATCGATTGTGGCTTTTAAACTATTTTACCGCGAATCAAAACTTTAGTTTGCCTACTCGGATAAACGGACAACGAATTTTACGCGAGCGCGAGCGACCAGCATAAATCAATTTATCAATGACCAAAATTAATTCTTAAATTACGAACGTATTTAAGAAATAATGCAATCAGTAAATAAATTGATTCAGCGGTGCATTACGATTTTATCGAGCGACCGCGTACGCGTTTAAGACGTAATTGCTTGCCTAACAAATTAAGCAAGCATTTACGTAGACATTTGAAATGACGAGCATAGTGACTAACGTGGAACTAATCCCACGACGAAAGCCCTCTTCTCCGGGCCGCTTCGACTATTTTATCAAATAGCCTCTTCTTTCTTCGGACATGCATAAGCAAGTCCCCACTGTTCGGGAGTTAAAACAGGTATCAGTTTTACATCGATTCGTCCACTGCTTCGAATGCAGAGACGGAATACTCATTTGTGTCAATATAAAATAATGTCTCATATGCTAGTATATTGTACATATAATAACATATGTGTCAATTAATGGGAAATATATACACATATATTTCTGATTAATATTTTTTCGTAGTGCAGAAGGCAAAATTCCGTCTTTGCGTTCGAGAGTGCACGCGTCGACACAAACGCTGATACCTGCCTTTCGGACACTAAGTTTGTACGGCATATGAACATTCGAGTAAAAAATTCGCGATCAAGGGCTGACACGTAGGCACTGCCGAAATGAACTCTTTAATTTTGTCGTATAAAGTGCTACTGCGGGAGTAATACTTTGTACTGTGAATTAAAGAGTGAATTTTCGGCGGCTCGTACACGTGAACATTTAACCGAACTTCCCGAACAGTTCGAAATACGTACTTCACTTGTGCAATGAAATACATCTCGGTAGTGCAATGAGGAACGTAACTTCATACGCATAGCACGATACTATGTGCTTTCGTAAGAAATTATATTCTTTCTTTTGTGCAATGAGATGTACTTCGTGTGTGCAATGTATACGTATTTCTGCTTAAAATTAAAGTAATTGCTACCTTATAACTAAGACTTAACTCGCGCGACCAATTACTGAGAAACGCGTACTGAGATCGGTACATTCGCGAACGAAAACGTAAGACTGCATTGAGCACAACTGCAGTGTGTTCAACAGTAATTGATATAACGCGATTTCGCAGGAAAAAATAATATGGTCGCGCGAGTTAAGTAAACCCAAGTATAGGCGAATCACTTTGAAATTTTCCTAATTATGAGTTACTAGAATCTGAGTGATAGCCTATCTTGGCCCTACCTACTTATGTCTAATTCATCATTCACACGGAGAAAGTATGCTACCTGCCTACCTAACGCTATATTTAAAAAGAGCAAAACATTCACACCAACACAATCACTCCACGGTTCTCACACAACCGCCCGGGTGCAAAAAAGCCTAACCCTAGAGAGTACGTCCCGGGACGTCTCCGACACCCGAGCTCAAAACTGACTCTTACACTTATCAACTAGTACGTACCGATGCTGAAATCGATTGTAAAGTATAATGACCGAGTAAACTAACGCGAACGCGTGACTCGACTTATAAAATATTCTGTACGACCAAGTGTCGTACAGAACTCTTTATTTTATATTTAAAAGAAAAGACGATATGTAAACCGTATGGGCAACATATCGGCGTATTGAAGTACGCAATGAGATAATCTTTAATAATTGACGGAAAACGAAAAGCAATGGTCATTTTATGCTCTACCCGACGTACAAGCCACAAACCACTACGCATTCATACAGTGGCATGTACGTCGGCAGTCATTATCACAATACAATCGCCAATCTACGCCTTAAAACTAAACCGTACTCACCGGTCTGAACCATGCATGTTGCACCTGGGCACATGCATGATTGCAGACCTTAGTGACATGAGTACGGGCAGAAAAAGAGTACAAACCGTGCTTGCTGAAAGAATCCTGAGCTAAGATTAGTAGTATTCTAATTGTGTACATTTCTAAGCGGACTAATGTCTTGAAATGACTCGACTTTAATTTGATTTCATAATAAAAGCAAGATTTGCATGCAATACTGACTCGACTTTAATTTAATTTCATATTGAAAGCAAAAGTTAGCATGCACTGCTGACTCGACTGTTTGTTTTCATGTTTCTAACATGGAAAAACAAACTCCCTCAAGCGATCCCAACATAGAAGCGACTTTTCTATATCACAAAATATAACAAAATGTCACTCTATGATGGAATCTACTTGTCGCGAAATGCCATCTTGCTCATTAAACTAATTATAATCGAACGGAAACGGTACGTTCTTACATACGAACGTATTGACTCTACTTTAACGCGACTTTAACTGTGTACTAAAAGCCGTAATTAAACAACTTTTAGTGCAAATTTTGACTCTACTTTATTAAAGCACTTTAAATTTGCGAAACTTTTTTAAGTAAAACATGCAAACGCGGCCGCGTACGCGAGCAAATGTATTAAACATAAATTGAGCAAGGGAGGCCTATCCTGAGCTAATATACACAGACATGAAAAATGTGCCTAACAAATGCCACTCACGAGTAGAGTTCTCGCAGTGCGAAAAGTCTACTCGCGGTCACTATGCTCGCCATTGATAACCATTTGAAAGAATAATTACAACCAGTCACCCGTGCCGCTTCGGACCATTCGTCCTACGACATGGTTGAGTGACTGGAGGGACTTAAAAATTGACTCACCGCCTGGTCAGCATACCACTGGAACACGCACCATCGACGGATCCTTGACCCTCAGTTCCTAGACCCTCAAGTTGTGGATTCTGCATTCTGAACTGTGGGATGAGGGCAGTCGATTTTGGACTTTCGAGGACATCAGTTCCTAGACCCTCAAGTTCTGGATTCTGCATTCTGAACTGTGGGATGGGGGCAGTTGATTTTGGACTATCAAGGACCTCAGTTCCTAGACCCTCAAGTTTTGGATTCTGCATTCTGAACTGTGGGATGAGGGCAGTCGATTTTGGACTCTCAAGAACCATCAGATGGACAGGCCCAGGCATCATAGACCCTCAGATTGAACGCCTTTCGGACTCCTTAGACACCAGTCATCCATCCTCTCAGACAGGACCAGGCATCTTCTTGATGCACTGACTCTACTACGCGTTACGCCCGAAGTAATTTGCGGATTTTGCGACCGAATATAATATTACCGGCGAACATGACTCTACTTTCGCGGACGAAATAATAATTGTGAATTTCGCGACCGAAAGATTTTAATCGGCGCAGCAACACTGACTCTACTATTATAATTCGCGGTCGCGGTATATGCGTTTCGGTATACGTGTTCGCGACCGAGGTGTTTTAATGAAAAAAAAAAAATAAAAAAAAATAAAGTAAAAATATGTTGCGGCGAGCAAACACTGACTCTAACGCGACGCGAAAAATATAGTTCGACCGAGGGGGACTTGTAACGGCGAGCAAACACTGACTCTACTTCGCGTGATTCTACATTTTATTGCAAAGGGTTGAAGCTAAAGAGTCTGTGCGACTCCGGGGAAATAAAAGCGGACTCAAAAGCAAAATTGACTCTAAGATCGCATTGCGCGCGATCGCAATAATTTGAAGAATGTTCTATGACACATCCCATCTTTTACAACACCGAATTGCAAGAACAATGAACGAAATACGCGTTAAAAATGTCGAAAGCAAATTGTCTAAACTGGAAAACGACTCATGAAACTCGAGAAATAAAAAGTTCGAAATAAATTAAATAATTGACTAATAAACGGGATGTGTGATAGAACATTCTTATGCACTGACTCTAATTCGCGAGCTTCACACGCGGGTGGAAGCTGTCGAAATCGCGACGCGCGGACTTCAACACACGCGGGTGGAAGTGAACGATTTCGCGGACCTCAACATTCGCGGATGGAGATCACCGAACCGCGCGCGTGCCTCGACATTCGCGGATGGAGGCAAATACGTTCGAAGCGGATTTTATCGAGCAAACACAGAATCTAAAGACCGACGAGGGGTCGCAAAGTTGCTGAAAGAAAGGGGAAGGGGTCCAAAAAAAAAAGTGTACGCAGTTTTCTAAACGGAATTCTTTTTCAGTTACTGCGAATGCTGACGTGATTATACGAGGAATGTGTTAATCGTTACTGAGGGTTAAGTGAAGCTACGTTTGACGAAAGTTCATTGACTCTAGTAGGACCATATCATTGGGTGATAAAAACAAAACGCGAGTCGCAGCATTTAGTCACTGTGATCCTTGATTCAGATGTAATCATCCGATTCAAGGATAACAGTGTCCGGGTCACACCGCGTGGAGGCTGCTGCGAGTTGTGACCTGTTCGAATCGTTATGTTGTTAGCAGATATGTAGTAGGTAATAGTGTAATGTTAGAGGAAAGCGTTGGTTAAAATACATTAAACCACTGGAAGGACATGAAAGGTGTTCGTGCAACTAAAGGAGGCAAGGCAGGAGAAAGTCATGCATGCGTGGAATGATGTATGCATATAATAAGTGGACTGGTGTTAGAACATATCGAGAAAATGAACATGCGTGTGAACTAATGATAAGTTAAACTAAACTAACCCAGGACACGAAAAAATCGTTATGTACTTATTTGACGATAATGACTTGTGAAAATCCATTTGTAGTTAAATAGGGAATATATAATAAGAACAGTTGAAGCTTACCAAAGTAGTAGAAGCACAAAGGGTGGGCAAGGCATTGGAATAAGCCATCAGACGTAGACACCTGTTGCTGCACCCCACGTGGAAAAGCATCATTACTGCAACTGTCATTATGCACAGTCAGTATTTGGAAGTAACACCACAATTAAAATCAAAAGTGAAAATTGATTACTAATACTCACTGTCAAAATTCACTGCTGACACACTGTGGTAATATTCGGATTTAACAGCACTGTTCGTATTAGGCGTCCGTATTAATTGTATATAATCACTGTCTTCAATCACTATCAGGATGGACAGTCATAGTGAACTGTCATTGTTCACTTTTAATGTCCACGTCGCCACTTCACTTCCCTTTTGCACCGTAATAATACGTAAATCCACTGCTATATTAGTAGGAGAGGCTATCCCATTGATGATTGAAGCACGATTGAGCTTGCCGAGGCACCACATGTCACTTAACACCACTTCGGAAACTTTCGATGTGACCTCTTCGGTCGTCAACACAAGACTGACCTTTCTCGGCAATGCGCCCCCTGTTCGAACAGATCGTGCGCAGATCGTCAAATCTTCGTATCAATCTGCGCGGACTGTTTCATGAAATTGTTTACCTTTTTAACACGTTGACTGCCGTGCGTATTTTGCTGTATTAGAACGGCGATGTTATGAAATACTACAGCGTTCAATTGAATTATGCAAAATGTAAATAATGTGCAGGTATTGGAGACCAAAGGATCGTATCACTATTCTAACAACAATTGCATTCATAAAATAATAATTGCTACTCATTCGGAATATTTTGAATCTTCAGTAAAATCTATTGCGTCGGTCACCAGTGACCATCATGGCAGTCAAAGTGTTAATACATGTATTATTTCACTCTATATAATTCTATATGCTAAAAATCCAATGTCTGCCGTCGATTTCCACCCACTCATGCTACCAAATTCTGTAATTATTAACTTTTTACTTACATCTATTTTAACAACAATTTTCGTACCACATGTAATTATTAATTTTTTTACTTACATCTTTTTCAACGACAATTTTCGTACCGCATTCTTACCGACCAATTTGATAATCTAATAAACAATGTTGTTTACCTATTACGTATAGTTCACATATTTTGATTTTTTTCCTTACTAAGAGTTGGTATACTTACATTTTTATACTTATATGAGCAAAAGCAAGAAGCCCTTGTAGAAGCAACTCGTAATATGCAGTCTTTGATCGGGCCTGATCTTTGATTTGGATTAAAACTAGATTCAAAGATACCGCCGATTTCCAGATCCCACGTCATGTAAGTAATTATGCGTCGTGATCCAAGACAATGATATAACGCAAGTAACAAATATGTTCAAGGAATCATTATAACCTAAAAAATGATCGACATCCGTTATCCATGAAAAATTCATATTGAATATATAATTAGATGACATATGACATATATATTAGATGACATATGATATATATAAAATAAAAATAAATTGTTCTTCCAATTAGATTAATAATTTTTTAATTATTAACTAATGATTTTACTACACTACAACTGTTCAAAGCCACTTAACTGTACAGAGTACTTTGGAAGACTGACTGTAACGAGAAAACTGTTCAAATATTCGATAGGTATCGATATGTCACAATCGACCGTTGACCATTTGAATGGTTGGTAATGCGTGTGCTTGCCTAACTCACACAACTGAACGAAATCGAGAATTTCTATGCCGCATCATTTTTGCACATATATGACGAAAAACCCCGATATTTGTTAATCGTTACTTGATCCTGCACGTTAGGCAGCGAATTAGCTACTCGTATATGGTCAAACTCACCAAAAATTGAGTAAAACCTGCGAAAACCCTCATGTCCCATGCCGTATTGCTCTCACTCGCGGTAGCCAAATATCGGAACCCCGTGTGTCGTATAATTCGACGAATCCAGTAAAGCCAATATGATGTACGTGTTGCCCCTTCTTCGATCTATAACATTTCAGAGAAAAACTGGTAATATACTCTGACGAAGGATGAATAAATAGAGGAATAGAAGGATGAATAATTGTAGGAGCTCACCTCTGCCGATGTCTGCCGATGCCTCTGCCGATGTCCACTGTGTCGCTGCTAGCAAGAGATGAAACGAGTTTACATTCAAGCGAGGCTCGCTGGCCACAAACGGTTACTGATGAAAATTCGCAAGGGTACTGCAAATTGCCCCCTATCGACAGAAAAAGAAATTGACATTTTTCACCTATTTTCGCGGATTTTTCGATTATTTTTCATTACTTTTCCATTTATTTTCGCTCATAGCTTGGGAACCATTGCAAGTTTCAAGTGCAATTTGCATTTTTCTGATCCTCATTCGATACCCTTTCAATTAATGTGGGGGATAAATGGAATAATGCACTTTTATTTATTTTTGCTCATAGCTTGGGAACCATTGCAAATTTCGTGTGCAATTTGCATTTTTCTGATCCTCATTCGATACCCTTTCAATTAATGTAGGGGGATAAATGGAATGATGCACTTTTATTTATTTTTGCTCATAGCTTGGGAACCATTGCAAGTTTCAAGTGCAATTTGCATTTTTCTGATCCTCATTCGATACCCTTTCAATTAATGTAGGGGGATAAATGGAATGATGCACTTTTATTTATTTTCGCTCATAGCTTGGGAACCATTGCAAATTTCGTGTGCAATTTGCATTTTTCTGATCCTCATTCGATACCCTTTCATTTAATGTAGGGGGATAAATGGAACAATGCACTTTCGGTCGGTGACGGTAGGGAAACCCGTTTTTTTATCGCGTTTTTCCCCATTTTTTCATCTGTTTTTAGTCATATCTCAGAAACTATTTGGAATTTTTCAACGCGGTTACGATTTTTCTGAGTCTTTTTATACCCCCTCGAATTTGGCACAATAGCAAATCGGTCGATAGATTTTTCAGTTTTGATCCTATTTTCAAGCTCGTTTTTCACGATTTTTCGACACATTTTTGCCGATATCTCCGGAACTATTGCGAATTTCGAGGTGCGCCTTGCATTTTTCCGAGTCATTTTGGACCCCCTTTGATATGTTAAAAGGGCAATCAAATCGGTGACCCATCATTTTTTCGCAAAAATGACAAGGGACCTTAAGATTTTCTCGATTTCTTCAAGGCCCTGTTACGAATGAACTAGCGGTCGAAACCCGTAACTAATATAGGTTTTCTTAAAGCTCTTTGGACGCACTTCCACGTGGAATTAATTGCGATCAGTAATTTTGAAAAAAATTTTTTTGCGCTTTCTTAAAATCGTCATATCTCAGAAAATATGAAGAATTCAGCGCCCGGAAAGTGGTCTATCTTCAGGGCAAATTGCCTTCTATCAAATGGTATTGGTCCGAAACAAACAAAAAATTGACATTTTTCACCTATTTTCGCGGATTTTTCGATTATTTTTCATTACTTTTCCATTTATTTTTGCACATAGCTTGGGAACCATTGCAAATTTCGTGTGCAATTTGCATTTTTCTGATCCTCATTCGATACCCTTTCAATTAATGTAGGGGGATAAATGGAACGATGCACTTTCAGTCGGTGACGGTAGAGAAACCCGTTTTTTTATCGCGTTTTTCCCCATTTTTTCATCTGTTTTTAGTCATATCGCAGAAACTATTTGGAACTTTTCAACGCGGTCACGATTTTTCTGAGTCTTTTCATATCCCCTCGAATTTGGCACAATAGCAAATCGGTCGATAAATTTTTCAGTTTTTACCCCATTTTCAAGCTCGTTTTTCACGATTTTTCGACACATTTTTGCCGATATCTCCGGAACTATTGCGAATTTCGAGGTGCGTCTTGCATTTTTCCGAGTCATTTTGGACCCCCTTTGATATGTTAAAAGGGCAATCAAATCGGTGACCCATCATTTTTTCGCAAAAATGACAAGGGACCTTAAGATTTTCTCGATTTCTTCAAGGCCCTGTTACGAATGAACTAGCGGTCGAAACCCGTAACTAATATAGGTTTTCTTAAAGCTCTTTGGACGCACTTCCACGTGGAATTAATTGCGATCAGTAATTTTGAAAAAAAATTTTTTGCGCTTTCTTAAAATCGTCATATCTCAGAAAATATGAAGAATTCAGCGCCCGGAAAGTGGTCTATCTTCAGTGCAAATTGCCTTCTATCAAATGGTATTGGTCCGAAACAAAAAAAAATTGACATTTTTCGCCTATTTTCAGTTTATTTTCCTTATTTTTCCTCTTTATTTTTGTTTATAACTCGTGAACTATTGCAAATTTTGGGGCGCGGTTTGAAGTTTTTCGAGTCTCTGTCGACCCTCTTTCATTTAATGTAGGGAAACAAATCGAATGATACACTTTCAATCGATGACGGTAGAGAAACGCGTTTTTTCCCGCGTTTTTTTCCGCGTTTTTCCCTATTTTTTCATCTATTTTCTAGTGTCTAGGGTCCTAGTGTCCTGAAATAAATGCGCAAAACTATGTATTGATGGTAGGTCTATCCCTTCCTCGTCTATGGCTTGGTCACCAAGAACATACGCATGGTTGATTTGTACCTTTCACTCTTATGATCAAACAGTAACCTGTACGTATTGCCGGTTCTACTAAGTCTGGTAAACTTGACATCCCATAAACAACAAGGCTATCTTAATTACACTTGTACAATGCTTTGTTGAACGAATGATAGACCACGTTTGACATTCGTTTCACATTGTCCCTCCGTACATATGTATACGACAATAATTTGGCAAATGCCAAAAAATGTGTCAGAATAAATGTTCCACGCTTTGCACGTGATTAAGTCGCACGTATTAACTAACAGTTAGTCGTAATTCACGGAAGTCCATACATCATTGTTACGGATATTGAGTTGTAAACTGTTGCAAAGCGGTATGACTCTTAACAGTGAAACATTCACTGTATTTACTGTGTGATGATACGAAATGTATACGTTATAAAAAAATCACCCTCTGACAGGGTTTTCAAATCTAATATTTACGCTTAACAAGTTCAAAATAGATATCAAAATGCGTAGTCGTAGTAATTCTGGTGTCCGCCTGGACTATTACCAGCGAATAGTTCATAAAATTATTATGAACCATCAGAATCCAGTTACTGGTCTTTTCCCTGCTAGTCCTGATAATGACCATGCCTGGGTTCGTGACAATATTTATTGCATTCTCGCTGTATGGGGTTTATCCATGGCATATAAGAAAATAGCAGATGCGGATGAAGACAGAGCGAAAACATATGAGTTGGAGCAAAGCTGCGTGAAACTGATGAGAGGTCTCCTAATGGCTATGATGCAACAAAAGGACAAAGTAGAAAAATTTAAATCTAGTCAGAATCCTCTTGATGCACTCCACGCAAAATATAGTTCTGTCAATGGACAAACTGTTGTGGGCGATACGGAATGGGGACATTTGCAGATTGATGCAATTTCGCTTTATCTTCTCGTCTTGGCACAGATGACAGCTTCTGGTCTGCAAATCATTTTTAATTTGGATGAGGTAAAGAAACCCTTGTTATATATGTTAATCTTAGATCAACTAGTAACTCTATAACACAATTATTTCTGCAGGAATTTATAATATATAATTTTCTTATAGGTAGCTTTCATTCAAAATTTAGTATTCTACATTGAATCAGCTTATTGCACACCAGATTATGGAATCTGGGAAAGGGGTGACAAGACTAATCATGGATTACCAGAGTTGAATGCCAGCAGCATTGGAATGGCAAAAGCAGCGATGGAAGCAATGAATGAATTAGATTTATTTGGGGCTAGAGGTGGCCCAACATCGGTAATTCATGTCTTAGCCGATGAAGCGCAAAAATGCCAAGCAGTTCTGCAGTCTATGTTACCTCGAGAGTCAAATTCAAAAGAGTTGGACAGTGGTTTACTTGCCATAATAAGTTTTCCTGCTTTTGCCGTTGACGAACCTAATTTAATTCAATTAACCAGAGATGCCGTCACTAAAAAGCTGCAAGGAAGTTATGGATGTAAAAGATTTTTAAGAGACGGGTACAGAACACCCAAAGAAGATCTTAATAGGTACTGTGTATAGATTCCCTGGCTGTATTTATATCACACACAAGTTCTTATTATTAACAGTGTCCTTTTTTTATTACTAGGCTCTATTACGAACCCTGGGAACTGCGTATGTTTGAAAATATAGAGTGTGAATGGCCACTGTTTTTCTGCTACTTGATTTTAGACTATTGCTTTCAAGGCAACAAACAAGCAGTGGCCGACTATTCAAAGCAATTAGACAAGATCACCATTAAGACGGACGACGGTATAAGACTTGTTCCGGAATTATATTCCGTGGCAAGTGAAAATGTATCTGCAGAATATGCTGAGCCTGGCAGTCAACCTCGAGTTGCACTGGGCAGATGTCCATTTATGTGGGCTCAGTCCCTTTATATTTTAGGCAAATTGCTCCAAGAGGTACGTTGAAGAACTGTATTTCTTATATGCATTTTCACACAGGACCAGCGTATTTATTTTTGAATGTGGAAATAGGGTTTCCTGGCGGTTGGAGAATTGGATCCGTTGAATCGACGTTTGTGCAGTGAAAAAAAACCTGATGTTGTTGTGCAAGTTGTCATTTTGGCAGAAGACGCAGAGATCAGAGAAAAAATTGCTCAGCATGACATTCACGTGCAAACTATTGCGGAAGTAGCCCCAATTGAGGTTCAACCTGCGAAAGTACTCAGTCACCTATACACATACTTGGGTATGTACAAAATTAACTCGTATACCAATTTTAACCCTTAATGGTCGTAAGTCACCTCTCACGTAACAACAGTACTTTATCGCTGCGGTCGTACGTCACATGGGAGGCGACAATAGGTGAAACAGTTAAAATTCGCGTTTTATGAAATGCGGGCACGATTGACGTGTGAATTAAGTCTTATGTTCTGTATAAAGCTGATTATAAGCATAACAACAGTAAACCACTGTCACATAAAATTTATTCGGGAATTAGTTATGTCCCTAATTGGGAATTTCCGTGAAGGTAAGACTCCGCGATATGAAACGCCATCAACAATAGATAATGAGGATAGATTAGATGGAAAACTACATACCTTGCAACCTGATGCTGAAGGAAAACATAACGATTGCTTAGTATATTCTAATCGTAAATTGTTTGGAGGAAGAAAAACAACAGTATATTTCTGTGAAATGTGCAACAGAAAACCATTCCTTCATATTGGAGATTGTTTCAAAAAATATCCTACGTTAAAAACTAATAAATAATTATTTTAAACTCATATATATGTAATACACCTTCAAGAAAGAAGTAATTTCTAATAAAAATATTATTCTTATAATACTGAAGATTTTTCGCATATTTACTGAAACCAGCTACAACCTAGTGAGAATCGCGTACGAAAAGCTAGCGACCGATAAGGGTTAAATATTGGGTAACGTTTGAGTAAATATTCGCTAAAGTTGGCTTTATGTAAAATATATTGTTTACACAAATTTACTTACTCGTGCATCATGTATTTTCACAGGTCGCAATAAGAAGTTGGGCTTGTCTGGTCGGAAATCGAGAGACGTTGGGATTCTGAGTACGAGCAAGCTGTATTCGTTACAGGATAAGATATTCGCGTTCACGCCACAGGTAATTATGTGAGTGTTTGTTACATTCAACACTTCTCTACATTCTTATTTCTTTTCTTATGTTGCCTCTTGTTCTTGCAACAAATATTAGTTGACAGACATGACCCGCTTCTACATCGCATCGGACTATGAGCTCATGATTGACATATTCAAAGGCGAAATTAATTTCTTGAAGTCTAGCTGGCAGAATATGTTAGGCCGGCCTCTAGTGGTCATGCCCCTCAAGAACATTCATCTAGGTACAGTAATTCAATGTTTGAAAATCAGAGTTTTCATCTCTATTTTGTCCCTTTTTCAAATATTTTTTTTTCCTTTTGACATAAACGAAACGATACTGACAGTTGTCAAATTGTGTATTTATGTTAATACCCTTTTGAGACACAGAGAGAGACAGAGATTGAAGCTGTTGGTTTTCAGATAAAGAATTTTTCCGTAGAGTTCCGAGTTCTGTATGACTTTTGCAAATCTATCGTCCAGTCGACACGTATAACATGTCCGCCTGCATGCGTGCGTTTGTTTTTGTTCTACGATCTCGCTTAGTAGCCAGGGGCGGGTTCTAACATTTCAGTCTAACTAGCCGGCGTGTGATTTTCGTTATCTACTAACTCCTCTTCCAAATGCTTTCGGAAGGCAATAATATCCTTCCTTTATCAAGAGCAACATTTGTTATTGTAAACGTATGTCTGTAATCGATAATGAAATTTCAATGAATAAAAGAATGGTACATACAGAGATTGTCAATCTCTTGGACCATAGAAAAGGCAGCTTATGTGTTCAGTGGTGTGCGCGTTTGTTGCATGTGTTAGACCTTTGATGCCGAGGAGTACTACATGACAAACGACGCTGCCCTCCTTGCCAATATTTTCACAACGAACTTGGCCTTCCTGACCATCAACTGGAAGCAAATGCTCGGCAGGCCGACCATAACACTTGTTGCTACTCATAATCATTTAGGTACGCTCTAGGCAGCTTTTGACTGTTCTTCAGGATAGACAAACGCTTGACATTATATACGCCCGGATGATAGAGTCAGCCTATGCGTAGCACGACTTCGAAGCTACGTTACGAAGCATTGCTTGCCTCGTGAAGCAGCGTATCACGAGATGCACTTTCAAAATTACCACGATTATGCTTTCTAGATCAAGGGAAGATTCCGTTGGCGATGATAACTACGATGAAGAAACTGAAAAGCGGTTATATCAACGGCACCAGGGTCTCTTTGGGGAATCTGAATGACTTCTTGAGCACATCGTGCATCACGAATCTGAGCTTCTTAGGAAGTTCGGAGGATGGTCGCCCGGATAAATTAAATCCGCAGGTAAATATACGGTATCGTTTGTCACATAAATGCAAATTAAATCCACAGGTAAATACCCCGTATTATTTATTAACACGTTCACGCCGACGTGCACCACCGGTGGTTCACGCTCGACTCTTCCATCGGGCGTGAACATTTGTTTAGACGCCGCTCACCATAAAAAATATAGTTCGTTTAGTAAGTGGACAAAATTGCTGTATAGTTGAACATTTAAATAATTGAAATTTAAATAATTGAAACAAGCAACAATCGTGAGCCACTAAATGAAACGCTGCATGAATTCGAGCGCCGCTTCACAGCGAAAAGCATAAAAATCGGCCCCGGCGTGAACGTGTTAAATAAATCTGAATTAAATGAGCAGATAAATACACGGTTTATTACGTAAATGTAAAATCGTATCTATGGCAAACGCATCCAAATAAATGCATATATTGATTTTTTAGGTGCAGCAGTATCTGGACGAACATTTGATGAGGGCATTTCCTCATCGTACTGGCCTCCTCAATCGGCCTGTCGTACGAACTGCTCGACATTTGAGAAGAAGAATGTCCGTGAAAGGCGCTATTAAGAAAACAAGATCGATCGCTGTCGAACGTAAGTAATGTTAACCTTCTATAATGGCGAAATTAACGTATGTTTAATATTCTAACAGTCTCATTGCATGTCATCTAAAGAGGATCCTTAAACGTTTTTGCAATACATTCCCACCGCAGCCGCGGTTCTTACCATCTTCCATGAATGTAAGTGAACTAACTTCATATTAACACATTTCATATCATCTAGTTACCACGTTACACCAATTACTACCCAAAATAAGTTCACATCAGCCTCGAAGTACCAGTCTTTTCATATAAAGTTATTTATATTGATTCCTTATCTTTTGAAGCATGTTTGCTAGAATAAAATAATTATAATTAACCAGTTAATCGCATATTACACCGTATTTGATTACTTATTAACGTTTCGTCCATATCACAAAATATTTGCTTTTAAAAGTATGCCACATTGCCATACGATTACCAAATAAACCATCATATAACGTTTGTAGCTGAGATTCTTGGGATGGCAGGAGAAGACCGACGGCCATCAGCTGTACTAAATACAAATCCATTTATCGAAGTGACAGACACAACGTTAACTCCTACCTCAGCTCAGCCAACCAGTGCTGATCGTACACCTTCGCCTACAGATGAAATGTTACCGTGGAAAAACGCCCCGAAAGTACATAGGCACAGAGCAGTTTCCGAGGCGCAGTACGCCGACACCGAAGTCGAGGAATTACTAGCGATGCTACGCGAAACAGAAAGTCTCGAGGAGCAAGGCGACATATTGCAATATCTCGTTAGTTCCCTCTTAAACAAAACAAATTGCGCAGTAGATTTATTACGACAGTTCTTCATGGTTGTTCGAATGCACAGGTTGACTCCCAGGGTTTGTACTTTAACACGGGTATGATGGAGGAAGGCCATCCAGTTTTAGTCAAGGATCTTCTGAAAGGACTCTATGAGAAAGCGTGTCAGCAAAAGATGTGGGGAATCGTCCGGCATACTGCAGGGATGTTAGGCAAGCGGGTCGAAGATTTGGCTAAAGCGGTAACAGATTTGTTGGTTCGTCAAAAACAGGTGACCGTCGGTATGCCACCAACTAACGAGCATACAATAGTCGCACCATTGCCGGAGAATGAGCTGCGATCCTTGATTCATCAAGCATACGGAGACGACGAGTCGACAGCTATGTTGACGCAAGAGTTACTTGTCTATTTAGCTATGTTTATCAGAACGGAGCCGCAGTTATTCCACGAAATGCTTAGACTGCGAATCGGCTTGATCATTCAAGTGATGGCCACTGAATTATCGAGAACGCTTATTTGCACCGGCGAAGAAGCGTCCGAGCATCTTTTGAACTTGTCCCCCTTCGAAATGAAGAATCTGCTGCATCACATCATGAGCGGCAAAGAGTTCGCAATAAGTAGCGGTGAGTGCTCACGAAAATAATCGGCGTGTGCTTCTATTGAGTGTGATTATGTTTCTAGTTGGCAGAGGCAACTTTTCCGTCATTAGTTGCAAATCGAGCAGAGTTAGCAAGGTAAGCGGAAAACTGAGGAGATAATATTATCTACTACTGATTGGGGAATTTTTTAAGTTTATTATATTCTCTAGAAATCACAGATTGGCGGCTTTCTGAGTCCTGACCAAGCTGACGGTAGTGAAATGGAACCTGATCGACAAGGCCAGTGGCTTCGAAGAAGACGTTTGGATGGTGCACTGAATCGTGTACCAAGAGACTTTTATCCTCGAGTATGGCAAGTTCTTGAAAAGGTCAGTTTAATGAGTGTTTCAACAATGTTCAATGTGTTATTTAAGAAATTTAGGCCCCCATGTTCTTTTTTCATTTTTTTGCAGTGTCAAGGGTTGGCCATCGAAGGTAGAGTCCTGCCTCAGAACCTCACACAAGAAATGACTCCAGGAGAACTGAAGTTCGCTTTAGCAGTCGAAACAGTGCTCAACACAATACCCCAACCGGAATATCGTCAGCTTGTCGTGGAGGCTCTAATGGTTTTGACACTGGTCACAGAGTATAACGTGGTGGCGTCTTTAGGTGGACTGATCGCCGTTGAACATTTAGTTCATAAAGCTAACGCAATATTCTTAGAGGATCAGGTAATATTATGAAACATTTCAGAAATTTTAACAAGTAAGTAGTTATGGCAAAAAACATTTTAAACAGACGATCTACACAGATCATATCTATAATACATTCATACATTGACTCCAAGTAAATTGTGTATACCAGCTCTCATATTTACAGTGAAATTTTACGAGCCCAATAATCGTTATGATCGTACCGTTTATGTTATGCATGTCATTTAACACGTTGACTGCCAAGCATATTTTGTTATGTTAGAACCGCAATGTAATGAAATACTGCAGAGTATGATTAAATCGTTCAAAATGAAGGTAATACGGAGTTCATAAAAACCAAAGTATCGAAGCACCGTTTTAATATCAATTGCTTTTACAAGAGTGCAAATAGGCTTCTTGCGAATTTTTTAAATTTTTAGTAAAATCTTTTGTGCCGGTCACCGATGACCACCATAGCAGTCAACGTGTTAATGGGAGTCAAAGTATTGAAGCATCATTCCAATATGAATTGCTCTTCCAAGATTGCAAATAGGCTTCATTACGAATTTTTTGCATTTTTAATCAAATCTTTGCGCCGGTCATCGTGGCAGTCAACGTGTTAACAATCACAATAATTATAAATATTTCTCACAAAACATGACGTTTTAAATATGCAGATGAAAGTTGACGGTGATGCAACATTATGTTGCGCCAAGCCCAAAGAACAACGTGAGACGACAGCAATGGGAAATTTGCTTTGCGGTGGAGCTGCATATGTTTGTCAACACTTTTATGACAGCGCACCGAGCGGAAGTTTCGGAACAATGACCTATATAACTCGAGCGATAGCTTCGCTACTGAATTGTCTGCCGAAAGACGGCGATCTGGAATGCTCAATATCATAGTTTGATTTAGGTGTGTTAGCTGAAAATAGATATAGCTACTTGTATCTACATTATTCTGCATAAATATTTACTGCGTTAAGGTATTGTTCGTGTTCTCTTAGTCCTTAATAAGAATCGCTTGTGGTCTAAGAGATTGTATCCATAGATATTCCTACTGGCAACCTAATACGAAGATGTTGAAAGTACGAAAGAAGCGAATAGAACACGACCTGGTAATAAATGTGAACTTGAGAAAATAGTAGAAAAGTTTATTAAGCTCTTGCTTCTTGAAGAATTCACATTAATTTATAGATGTTTTCTTCGCCCAGCAAATTAGAGAAACAAATATACAAAAGAACATAACTGGTATTACGCTAAAACTTAAATTACATTTGTGTTGTACCATCACTTACACATATGTATTACAAACAGTGCATAATCAGCATAAATCTTACTGAAGTAAAAGTGATCATGACGCCAATTAAACCAGCTTAGCAAACTTAGCTATGCCACGAAACTACAATGGCAACCTAATACGAAGATGTTGAAAGTACGAAGGAAGCGAATAGAACACGACCTGGTAATAAATGTGAACTTGAGAAAATAGTAGAAAAGTTTATTAAGCTCTTGTTTCTTGAAGAATTCACATTAATTCATAGATATTTTCTTCGCCCAGCAAATTAGAGAAACAAATATACAAAAGAACATAACTGGTATTACGCTAAAACTTAAATTACATTTGTGTTGTACCATCACTTACACATACGTATTACAAACAGTGCATAATCAGTATAAATCTTACTGAAGTAAAAGTGATCATGACGCCAATTAAACCAGCTTAGCAAACTTAGCTATGCCACGAAACAACAATGGCAACCTAATACGAAGATGTTGAAAGTACGAAGGAAGCGAATAGAACACGATCTGGTAATAAATGTGAACTTGAGAAAATAGTAGAAAAGTTTATTAAGCTCTTGTTTCTTGAAGAATTCACATTAATTCATAGATGTTTTCTTCGCCCAGCAAATTAGAGAAACAAATATACAAAAGAACATAACTGGTATTACGCTAAAACTTAAATTACATTTGTGTTGTACCATCACTTACACATACGTATTACAAACAGTGCATAATCAGCATAAATCTTACTGAAGTAAAAGTGATCATGACGCCAATTAAACCAGCTTAGCAAACTTAGCTATGCCACGAAACAACAATGGCAACCTAATATGAAGATGTTGAAAGTACAAAGGAAGCGAATAGAACACGATCTGGTAATAAATGTGAACTTGAGAAAATAGTAGAAAAGTTTATTAAGCTCTTGTTTCTTGAAGAATTCACATTAATTCATAGATGTTTTCTTCGCCCAGCAAATTAGAAAAACAAATGTACAAAAGAACATAACTGGTATTACGC
The DNA here is from genome assembly GCA_033815515.1 of Cryptocheilus praepositus. Taxonomy (NCBI): domain Eukaryota; kingdom Metazoa; phylum Arthropoda; class Insecta; order Hymenoptera; family Pompilidae; genus Cryptocheilus; species Cryptocheilus praepositus. The sequence continues at coordinate 803,917 of JAWWQZ010000141.1, read as the reverse complement.
TAAAACTTAAATTACATTTGTGTTGTACCATCACTTACACATACGTATTACAAACAGTGCATAATCAGCATAAATTATGATCAGTAAAAGTGATCATCTGTCAATTAAAATTTAGCAAACTTAGCTATGCCACTTTTCAACAATGGCAACCTTTGAAGATGTTGAAAATATGAAGGAAGCGAATAGAACACGAATAGAACACGACAAATAAATGTAAACTTGAGAAAATAGTAGAAAAGTTTATTAAGCTCTTGCTTCTTGAAGAATTCACATTAATTCATAGATGTTTTCTTCGCCCAGCAACTCAGAGAAACAAATATACAAAAGAACATAACTGGCATTACGCTACAACTTAAATTACATTTGTGTTGTACCATCACTTACACATACGTATTACAAACAGTGCATAATCAGCATAAATCTTACTGAAGTAAAAGTGATCATGACGCCAATTAAACCAGCTTAGCAAACTTCGCTATGCCACGAAACAACAATGGCTTCTCACAATGCGTTAACCAAAATTCCATGACTTCCTTCTAAAGGTAAGCATCTTAATACAAACAAGTTTTCTTCATAATGCGCAAGAATTCTTCCTGAGATATTTCACCATCACCGTCTCTATCCGCTTCATCAATCATTTCCTGCAATTCTTCGTCCGTAAGATCTTCTCCTAATTCACGAGCCACCCTTTTCAAGTTCTTAAAAGATATTTTTCCTGTATCGTCATCATCAAAAAGTCTGAAAGCTTTTAGGATCTCTTCTTTTGAATCTTTCTCAGACATCTTTGTAGACATCAGATTCAAGAACTCTTCAAATGATAACTTCCCTAAACCGTCGGGATCGACATCTGCTATAAGTTTCTTTATTTCCTCCTTTTTTGGTTCAAAGCCGAGCGCCCTAATCGCTACTTTCAGTTCCTTCGTAGCGATTTTTCCCGTCCCGTCAGGATCAAACAAATCGAAGGCCTCTTTTATATCAGCTTTCTGCTCTTCTGTCAATTCAAATTTCGGGATACGGTTGCGTCCACTTTTCTGTGGTCTTTTGTACGTTGAAGCCTGTAAGGATACAGTAAGAAATTATTGTATCGCTGTTTCTGTGCGAACTTACGTAAAAATGAAAAATATCGTCGAGGATGCGTGTTTACGTACCATTTTTCAAATCAAATGGATCAACTCACTTTGTCAAAACGTCATTTGGCGACTTTTGTTTCTTGCAAACAAAGTTACATTACGAGTACGATCAATCTGCATGTACGTGGCCAGGTTAATGTTTCAGCTACACAGCTCGTCACCTTTCGAATTTCATTTTGTTTGATCGATGCAAAATAAAGCACGGTACCAGACAACCAACTCCACGCTATTGTCCGATTCTCGTACGTTAACATTACCGTATGTAGATGTGATCACAAATACATTTCGAATACTTTCAAACAATTGTAGTGCCAAATTTTTTTATTTCGTATAACGTGTTTCATTTAATATGCCTTTTACAAACACTTTCAATGCAAAACTAAAATAAACATGGTTTATTTTATGGTCCGGTAAACAGAGTAATGTTGATGACAAAAACATATAATAGTATACTCTTAACTAGCGCAATAATTGGACATAAACCTAACGCACCCTGTATTGCCTACTCAGTAATGGACAAGCAAGCGGATAAAATGAGGTTCTCCATTCGGCGGCTTAATCTCATGTCATTAATAATTCAGTTTATACTAGCTACACAATGTGCAAACGTAAAATCGTTTTGTTTACTATTGAACTTTGAGGCAGATCCATGAAAGTGTTCTTAAAGACAATCACTTGCGTAAGTCGCCATTTAATGAAGTTAATGTAATAATATTTAACAGTGCATAGCTACAATACCAGAAAGCATGAAAAAAATAGATACGCAACTTGCTGTACTTCAATAATAATTGTCAGATAATCTGTATTAGTCCAAAAATTGTAGAAGCTTTATTTTCAAACCGGAATGGACCGATTCACAATTCAACGACATATGTATGTAGTCAGTAAATTGTTAACGAATAAAGATGTCTTTATTTTACGGCAGGATGGACATCTAAATGCGTAACAAGATAAAAAATTGTTTAGTAAAACTATTTAGTAATTAATTATATTGCATTTTCACATTTTTGAAATAAAAATAATTTAACGGCAACAGAATAGTTTAAAGAATCGTATTCGATTGGCATAAATTACATTGATTTTATAGTAGGATGAAAAAAATAAATAAATTAGAAAAACGAGTTATTAAAGATTCAATTCTGTATACCTAAAGTCCATTTAATGACTTTTTCTATTTTTCTATAATTTTTATTTTTATTTTTTCTAAATATTTTAAGATGCATGTAAACAAATAATGCGAGCTTCCTTTTGGATTGTGATTGATGCTATTTTCAGTATTATAACATTTTGTAGTGTTAATTTATGCCAAAGGTCGAATAAGTTCGGACAAGATGCCAAAACGAAAAGATTTCCGGCATTTGGGACAAAGGCAAAAAAATCGTCGTCTAAAAGCATCGTCTTGTATTTATCCTATCTATTTACAGATGAAACTTATAATATTTATTATTGTAAACGAACAATATCCATAATAAAAAATAAAAATGAAACAAATAAATATCCTTGCGATAATTTTAATATAAAACATATTGCATTTTTAGGCATTTTTACAAGAAAAAAATTAAACTATTCAATATATCTTTATATTATACTATTTATTTTGGGACAGATCCAAGTCCATTTTTCAACAATTTCTTTTTAATTGACTGTAATAACGTTTATAATTTTAGGTTAGCTGTCATAAAAACAGTTAACAAAAAAAAATTCACAATTGGACTTAGGTCACTTTCAAAATAAACGGCTCATATAATATAAGATATATCAGCAGAAATTATTTTTTTCCGGGCATGCCTAAATATTGTCCTTCGACTGTGTATAAATGCCGTCTTTTCATGATGCCTAAATGTTGTCTTTCAGACTTGTCTGAACGTCATCTTTTAGGCAACGAAAAACGGGTCATAAGACAACTTTTCGTCATCTTTCTGATGCCTTTACGTCATTATTGAAAGATATCTTTCCGGAAAAAAGGTTATCTTTTAGACGTGTTTTAGATATCTGTGTGCTGTCTGGGAATCAAGTAGCAGTAGCATTTCAGTCTAACAAGTGTGATTTAAATACTAAAGCTAATAAACTTATTTTTGTTATAAACCGTAATTTCCTCAGTTATATGTATGAAACAGTTTAATCTTTAAACTCGCCAGCACTATGTGTAATCTATACGCGTTTTTGACTTTCAGTCGTATAAACGGGGCTTAAACTGTAAACAAGTGGAACGAAATTGAACCGGCCAGAAACGAAGGAATGAACTTGTATATTGTGATTATGTTATGTCGGATTGCCTGTTTGCTTCCGATTTTTACGTCATAGTCGGGCGATATTAACGTATTTTATTTCAACTCAATCGTTTTCACAAGAACCTTTGAAGAGTGGTGCCAAAAAGTGGTACTGCTTTGACCGAAACGATTGGGTTATCGCAGTCTCGGCCACAAAAATGGTAATCATCAATTGTTTTGATGGAGAACATGCTAAACATTGACTGTTTGTTTACTTTCTGGATATAGATTTTGACAGTCAGTACGGATAATAGTCTAGTTACAATGTAATTTTAAACTGAATCTCATGAATACGGTCGTAATATTATTATTTTCCACCCGTTTATCTACGCATTCAAAATTGTTCAATTGTTACATAAAACATAACCTCAAGCTTGAAAAACTATAAACAGTACATGCATAGCATATTTATGAAGCGTGCCACAATTATAAAAACTTTCACTTGTGGCTTATTAAACCCCTCAACATATATAAATTTGAGAAGTAAGGCAATGGCAGTTTGAACTGTGGATTTATTATGTCTTAATTATGACATTTGAACAATGTTTATATACTTTTTGTATTAACATTTTGATAATAATTTTGTTAATACTTTTTGTTAATTAATTTGTAATTAATTCTGGTTAATGCGGGAAAGCAGAATATATATTAAATTATCTTTTGATTTCAGTCACATACAATATTGCTTGTGCAACCAGGCAATAGACCTGAAACAAGAACGTACTCAGATTATGAAAGTCTAAGTGAGTGTTTAGAAGGTAATTATTTAGTTGGTATTACGTGTATTCAATATGTATAATCTATTTAAATACATTACTCTATATACTATCTATCATACTATATATCACTAAACACATACTATCTATCATACTATATATATCTATACTATATCTATCATAGTATATATATCTATACTATATCTATCATAGTATATATATCTATACTATATCTATCATACTATATATCACTAAATACATAAATACTCGTATATGCATGTGCATGTTGTAAACTAATCAAGATAAGAATTCAAAACAATTACATTGTTCAGTAAATTAACACTTTGACTGTCATGGTGGTCATCGGTGACCGGCGCAAAAGGTCTCACGGAAAATTAAAAAAATACCGAATCGGTCGCATTTATAATTTTAAAAATACAATTAATATTAAACCGCGATTCAATTCTTCGGTCTCCGATAGCTTCGCATTACTTTCATTTTGCACAATTCAATAATATTCTGTAGTACTTCGTCCCGTTGCGGTTTTAATGTAGTAAAGTACGCGTGGCAGTCAACGTGTTAAGGAACCTGCTAATAAGTAATTTAAAGTTATATTGTTTTTCTTATCTAGGTGTATTTAAAATCTATGAAGAACACTTAAAGAGGAGGAACCCAAATATGCCAATTATAACCTATGACATTCGTCATTTGTTCGACTTTATTGACCAACTAGCAGACTTATCGTGTTTGGTATACCAGAAAACTACAAATACCTATGCCCCATACAATAAAGACTGGATCAAGGAAAAGCTGTATGTAATATTGCAAGGAGCTGCGGGCCGTAGCGAATAATTATCATACCGACAAATATAGATTTATACAATGACATAATAAGATACGTTAACTTTAAGTGCAGCTCGATTATATTGTAATATATTATATTACAACCTGTTTGTAATAATAAAAGCATTAGCCAAAACCTGTATTAGAGCCTGGTATGATTATCGTGCAGTATTTCCTAATATTTACTTATAGAACTACTTAAGGTCACCCTTCATCCATTGGGTAACGACATCTCTCTATAGCATGTAAAAAATTATTTTTAATTTGACTAGAACGCAAATAACAAATACATTCTACAAGAATATATTAGAATATTCTGATAACTTGTGTAAGTACAGAACACAATCTCTATTTATATTTTATGTAAAATTAAGACGTGTGATAATAAATATGATTCTCCTCATGTTGTGCTGTACGGTTTTAATACGCTTTTATTGGTGTAAGAAATTGCCGGTGTGAATAGGAGTTTTACTATTAATAACTACATATCGTATCCTACTATTCATCGTTCGTCGAATTATTATTCGATACGTCTGCAGATCAGTTGTCTGTTTATTGCATCCATTATGAAATATTTCTATTAATAAACTGTTTCATATTGATTGTGACGAAAATACAAATAGACACAGTTAACTTCATCTACTCTTGATTTCCGGGTTTGACCAAGGCTTGGAATTTTTAGTTTACCGATATTTCGCTAACATTGCAATTATTATATTATAAAATTTGCTAAATTTTTAATTTTAAATAAAATTGCTAAATTTGATAAAGATATAATATATATTATTATAATATATATTAGGTGTACAAATGAATAATCCAAATTATTTTGAGCGGTTATGAAATCAATTTGGATTATTCATTTGTACACCTAATTTATATTATAATAATATATATTATACCTTTATCAAATTTAGCAATTTTATTTAAAATTAAAAATTTAGCAAATTTTATAATATAATAATTGCAATGTTAGCGAAATATCGGTAAACTAAAAATTCCAAGCCTTGGTCAAACCCGGAAGTCAAGAGTAGATGAAGTATAATATATATTATTATAATATATTATTATAATATATATTAGGTATACAAATGAATAATCCAAATTATTTTGAGCGGTTATGAAATCAATTTGGATTATTCATTTGTACACCTAATATATATTATAATAATATATATTATACCTTTATCAAATTTAGCAGATCAAGTTGACACTGTAGTTTCATGTCTTAAAGATTCCTCATAAATTCCCGTGTTCATTTTTATGTATCACCCCACCGACAAATTGTTTTTAATTGTCAGCTGGTCAGTCAATTGGCTTTAATGGACACATGCAATGTGTATCGCTATTTGTTGATTATCCGCCTGTGCCAGAAGGGACAGAAAATACAGTCAAGCCTCAACTTCTTCAGACTTTTTAACCCTTTGCACTCCGCTGTTCCCTCTCAGGAGACATTAAAGTTTGTTAGAGATTACAGGGAATTAACTTATTCCGGCGCAACTTTTTGAGACGTACACATTTGCCCGAAGTTTGCGTTTCTCTTGCAATGGCACAAGAAATCAAATCAAAGTATAGTAAAATTACTAAACTATTGGGTTGGAGGGAAAGTTCTGTCGTATTTTAAAGAAAATATGTGAATTAATTTATAAAAATACGTGTTTAATATTAATCATAATACATTTAATGTGTTGTATGATGAATGCCAAACTCTTCTGCAATTTCTCGACTTGTTAAATGTGCATTATTTTCCAACATGGATCGTAAAACATCATTATCGATCTTGGATGGTCGTCCAGATCGATCACTTTCTTGGAGGCTCAGATCCCCGGAACGAAATTTGCTAAACCACCTTTGACAAGTACGAACATTTACAATATTTTTTCCAAATACCGCACATAAATGTTTACATGCAACCGATGCGTTGCTTCCTTTTTGGAATTCATACCAAATGCAGTGTCGTAAATGCACTTTATTTACTGACATGTTTTTCACTTTAAATATCACAAGTAAATGATGAACGGTAAAAAAGGACTCCTTTTATATTATACAGCAGCTATAAAAAAAAAAACAAAAAAAAATCCGAATGACTCACTAGCCAGATGTTTTTTTTATTTACAAGAAAAATTACCAGCCTATTAAAAATACGACAGAACTTTCCCTCCAACCCAATACTAAACATACATAAAAAAAAATATCAGCGGGTTTTGTTACGACGCACAAACCACCGGACCTTGACAATTTTAATCTCCATAGGCCATAAAACCGATGTGGGACAAAGAAAACGGGATTCCATTGTTTGTTTTGACAGAAAAACACCTCGTGGCAGACGTCGAACGACTTATTATTGTCAAACGTGCATAAATCACTCTGCAATACATACTGGCGAGTGTTTTAAAATTTATACAATTACGTATACAATTACGTACAAAATTATAACAAAATAAAATATTGACTTTTTTCAAATACATATATCTCGATGTCAACCAATTCATTTAAGTCCAATATCATCGTAATACGTTACTTGGTTCCAAAACCATACTAAATAATATGTGGGGTGCATGGGCAAATGGTCTGGAGTGCAAAGGGTTAATATAAGGGTTTCGCTTATGTTTCTCAGAAATTTTCGTTTGAATTATTTGCCGCCGGTGATGGTACAGTTTAATTTTTGCGCGCTTATATTTTTCGTCGTATGAACGAGGCTTATATTATGGACAACTGGAATGGAATTGAACCGATGAGAAATAGAAGAATGAACTTGGAGATGTGATTGTGTGTTGATTGTTTGTACGGTTCCGATTTTTACGTCACTGTTCAGGCACGTCATGTTAAAAAATTTTCATATTAAATTATGAAAATGTCACCGGAGGGTGGTATTGTTTTGAATAAAACGATAGGGTTCTAGCGATGTCAAGAGCAGAAATGGTAATCGGCAGTTGTTTTGATTGTACTAAACAATGACTGTTTACGTTGTTATAATCGAGTTTTACGGTGAATTTAAATTCGGTTCATGAATACGGGCGTAGTGTTATTGTCTGTCGATCATTTTCTTGTGGCTTCTAGCTTTTTCCACTGTTGAATGTAACATAACCCTAAACTTCCATAAACTTCCAAGACTATAATCAACACGTATAATACAATTATTAACACGTTGCGTACCGCGTCACCCGTACTTGGGTGATGGGCATGCTTCCGTGGGGCCCGTGTCGCCCATATATGGGTGACGCTTTTCTTGGTGAAGTTAAACAAGATTTCCAGTTGCATTTTGAAAACAAATTTAATGGAACAAGTTCTGAAGTATAAACATAGAATATACAGCGTAAAAATATAAAAAATACATAAATAACACTCTACTTTTTATTAATTTATATAGGATAACATATTATATTATACTATGTCGCATGAAATTTGTTGAAACAGTCCAAGCACATCTGTGGCGATTTTGGGCAATTCAAACAATACGTGTACATGTTGTATTTTTAAGGTTTTTTCTTGCTTGTTGGCGTTCGACCATTCCAGGAAATATTTATAAACGTTTCTAAATTCAAAATAAGCTACTTACCAATAAGATTATTTAACATGAACAAAACAATGTATCAATTACATAGGTCGATAGCACCCTAAATGTAAATAATCGACAATGCATGGATCTACTTCAGTTACATTGTTCGTTTTAAAACCTATTATCTCTTCGCTATCCTTCTAGTGCGCCGAGATAAAAACTTGGGCCGGTGAAACAAAAGTAATCACATATAATACATATTATTAAAGCACACCATAATTATAACAATTTTCACATGTACATTCTACTTTTTGTATGTTTGATTTGTTCTGGTTCTCAATTGTAGCAATACATGAAGCATATTTACAAATTTTTCTTTAATGGCCATGATAAAGGAATATTTCATGTACAGAAAATTAGTTTGCCATTAAGTAAATGAAAGAAATAGACAATAATCATTCACTTATCTGTCAACTTCAGTTACGTGCAAAGTTATTTGTAAAACCTATTGTCAAATCTGAAACAGGAACATATTTATTTGTACTTGTGAATTGTACTATTACCTTTAATTAAATTGAGCTGTTTCTTGATAAATCTTTTATTTTCTAAGTAATTCTTTAACAAGGATTATTGAGAATCTATCAGGAGCACTCATGGGGAAATTCAAATACACAGGCTATATTCTATAACACGTTTTGCTTACTTGGTTGTATGAATAAATTAATACGATTTATTTGTTTGTATCTGAAATCTGCAAATACGTATGCCCTGTATAACAAAGACTGGATAAAAGAAAAGGTACATGTATTACTAAGCACACCTGCAAACTCTTACGTCAGATAATTATGAAAGCGATAAATACAAATTTGTATGCTGATATAAGAAAGATTAACTTTAAGTACTGTTTGTATTAATGGGAACATAAGTTGAACTGTTGAAGGCTCATTACCGTTATATAACATTTTCTAGGAGATAGTTGAAGCAATGTTGTAATTGTTTTCTAATAACATCTTTTTATAATGTGTATAGACTTTTTTAATTTACCCGCAATTTGGCAGGTACTCATGATACAGTCCCGATACTTTGAACAAGCAGAAAGGAGAAACTATCCGTACTTTCCGTAAAGTTAACACATATAATAATAAAAAAGCTTCCTCTCGCGTTATACCAAGCAGACCGGATTCACTTTTACCGCCATAAGAAGCTGCAGTCACGACAATAGAACTTTTATTATCATAATGAACGCTTCGCTTGCTTATTCAAGCGTTTTGATCACTTGACCTCGCCGTGCTCGTCGTGCGTGAGACTTTTGTCTGATAAGTCCCTGGATCAGTTGCCTGCCTATTGCACTCATTACGTAATACTTCTACTCATAAACCGCCTCATATTGGTCGTGATGAAAATACCAATAAACAAAGTCAATTGGCTCTAATGGACACGTACAATATGTGTCACTGTCCGTTGATTATCTCTACATGCCTGTAGCCAAGCCCGAAGAACAATGACACAGTAGCTACTAAAGATGATGAAGGTAAAAACGTGCGATTATCGTAAGCAATAGGCGGCTCAGGAAATATCTCCTTTTCATCTGTAACTCCAAGGACAAACCAGCGATTACTCTTTCGTAGTCACGCTCCCTGTTTCCTCGCTGACGTTGCGGTGCCCTGACAATCGAAGTGGCGCGATAGCCGGTCGATCAGCCTCCGATAAAGCGGGTGCGCAAAAATAGGCTTCCGCGGCAATTACCGCGTGAAAGATTATGCCCGAGGCCGTCCGCTGCCAGTGAGCAGGTAGTCAGTCGCGTTTTCCGCGAAGGTATCTGTCAGTCGGGCACTCGTTTTCCGTTCGACGGGCAATGCTCGCAATCGCCTCCGACTTCGTGCACCCGCTCCGAACCACGGCTTTTCCCTCCGACGCTGCGCGCATTAACACATTCACTGCCACGGTGGTCACCGGTGATCGGTGCAAAAGATTTTACTAAGAATGCAAAAAATTCGCAATGAAACCTATTTGCAATGTTGTAAAAGCAATTGATATTGGAACGGTGCTTTGATACTTTGGCTTCTAACCCGGTGCAAAAGATTTTACTAAAAATGCAAAGAATTCGCAATGAAACCTATTTGCAATCTTGTAAAAGCAATTGATATTGGAACGGTGCTTCCATACTTTGGCTTCTAACCCGGTGCAAAAGATTTAACTAAAAATGCAAAGAATTCGCAATGAAGCCTATTTGCAATCTTGTAAAAGCAAGTGGTATTGGAACGGTGCTTCAATACTTTGGCTTCTAACCCGGTGCAAAAGATTTAACTAAAAATGTAAAGAATTCGCAATGAAGCCTATTTGCAATCTTGTAAAAGCAATTGGTATTGGAACGGTGCTTCAATACTTTGGCTTCTAACCAGGTGCAAAAGATTTAACTAAAAATGCAAAGAATTCGCAATGAAGCCTATTTGCAATTTTGTAAAAACAATTGATATTAGAACAGTGCTTCGATACTTTGGCTTCTAACCCGGTGCAAAAGATTTAACTAAAAATGCAAAGAATTTGCAATGAAGCCTATTTGCAATCTTGTAAAAGCTATTGATATTGAAACGGTGCTTCGATACTTTGGCTTCTAACAACACTACGTTACCTTCATTTTGCACGATTTAATCATACTCTGCAGTATTTCACCGCATCGCGTTTCTAACATAGCAAAATACGCTTGGCAGTCAACGTGTTAACACATTGAGTGCCACGGTGGTCACCGATCACCGGTGGAAAAGATTTTACTAAGAATGCAAAAAATTTGCAATGAAGCCTATTTGCAATCTTGTAAAAGCAATTGATATTGGAACGGTGCTTCGATACTTTGGCTTCTAACCCGGTGCAAAAGATTTTACTAAAAATGCAAAGAATTCGAAATGAAACCTATTCGCAATCTTGTAAAAGCAATTGGTATTGGAACGGTGCTTCGATACTTTGGCTTCTAGCCCGGTGCAAAAGGTTTTACTAAAAATGCAAAGAATTCGCAATGAAGCCTAGTTGCAATCTTGTAAAAGCAATTGATATTGGAACGGTGCTTCGATACTTTGGCTTCTAACCCGGTGCAAAAGATTTTACTAAAAATGCAAAGAATTCGCAATGAAACCTATTTGCAATCTTGTAAAAGCAATTGATATTGGAACGGTGCTTCGATACTTTGGCTTCTAACCCAGTGCAAAAGATTTTACTAAAAATGCAAAGAATTCGCAATGAAGCCTATTTGCAATCTTGTAAAAGCAGTTTATATTGGAACGGTGCTTCGATACTTTGGCTTCTAACCCGGTGCAAAAGATTTTACTAAAAATGCAAAGAATTCGCAATGAAGCCTATTTGCAATCTTGTAAAAGCAATTGGTATTGGAACGGTGCTTCGATACTTTGGCTTCTAGCCCGGTGCAAAAGATTTTACTAAAAATGCAAAGAATTCGCAATGAAGTCTATTTGCAATCTTGTAAAAGCAATTGATATTGGAACGGTGCTTCAATACTTTGGCTTCTAACCCGGTGGAAAAGATTTTACTAAAAATGCAAAGAATTCGCATAGAAACCTATTCGCAAACTTTGTAAAAGCAATTGGTATTGGAACGGTGCTTCGATACTTTGGCTTCTAGCCCGGTGCAAAAGGTTTTTCTAAAAATGCAAAAAGTTTGCAATCGAGCCTATTTGCAATCTTGTAAAAGCAATTGATATTGGAACGGTGCTTCAATACTTTGGCTACTAACCCAGTGCAAAAGGTTTTACTAAAAATGCAAAGAATTCGCAATAAAGCCTATTTGCAATCTTGTAAAAGCAATTGATATTGGAGCGGTAGTATTTCATTGCATCGCGGTTCTAAAATAGCAAAATACGCTTGGCAGTGAACGTGTTAACACATTCACTGCCACCGGTGACCGGCGCAAAAGGTTTTTCTAAAAATGCAAAAAATTCGCAATGAAGCCTATTTGCAATGTTGTAAAGCAATTGATATCGGAACGGTGCTTCAATATTTTCACTTCCAACAACTCCGCGTTATCTTCATCTTGCACGATTTAATGACACTCTGCATTATTTGACCGCATCGCGGTTCTAACATAGGAAAATACGGTTGGCAGTGAACGTGTTAATGCGGCAGGCTATTGGCGATATAGTACGGTCGGCAACACGTACGTTCCCCCGTCCTATACGATACTATACTACGCATTGCGTTGATGCATCAGCTGTCCGAGCCGACTGCATCGCAGCCAGTTGTGACTGCACTACCTCCGCTCGTGGAGTGCGCACGGAAATCAAGACGGATTACATAAGGTAACGATACGCGGGAGATGAATGGGTAGGCATCGCTCGCGAGGGGATTTTTAACGAACGCACGACTGACCAGAGCAGCTTTGCGGCGTCGGGACGGAGAGGCGGGTGGCCTGTGCATTTCTCGATTGCAAGATCGGTAACTATTCAAGGACGGCAGTTCGCAACCAGTCAGCAACCAGTCAGCGAAACGGAGGCGAGTGATCATTTGCCGCTGTCACTCGGTCAGTGCTATGGTGTGACGAACGGCTTGGCCCAGTGACAAGAACCCAGTGACAAGAGCCGCAACGAGGCAGATTTATTGTATTTCGAGTGCATCAGCTGTTGACAGTTGACTGAGCGCAGTCCGCTGTCTCGTGACTTCTAGTTCGAAATTCTCGCCGAAACGCACGCTCGCAAGTACTCTTCTTCTGTCGCTGACAGGATGTCTGGCAACTCGACCGAAGTCGATCCGTTCAGCGAGGCACCCTTGGAATTTCAGTCTTGCGAAGGTATTGCTTCGAGTATACTTCTATTGCGTTATAATGCTCGGCGCGCGTCAATGCATCGCTAACGGTGGACACCGATTATTCATATCGACACCGATTAACGGCGGAATATGACTGATACGAAACCCATAATTGTAAGTTCGCGTTAGTCACAACTGGGCGCGATAAGCCGTGCGCGACTTTCAAGTATGTGATTAATGTTATTCTACGGAAGTGTGTCACGATGATTTTTCTCTTAAATTTTACGTGTTTCGCGTTAGACGTACGCGACACGTTGGCAGGAAAATCTGTCCACTTATATTACGTATCATACCTATACACTTAGCGGTTTCTCACAACATTTCGTTTGAGCGGAAAAAGATAATGAAATATCTTGAAAGAAACGTCTTCGTACCTTGCTCGCTGATTATGACCAATTATTCATCGAGTCGTCACGTACTTTGAAAGTGTGTCACACTCTCTGGATAAGGCTGATAATGTTTTTGTTTATAGGTGACGGAACAGTAGCCACTGAGGAGTGCATAAAGGAAGATGAGGAAAATTTGATGAGTCAACTGACATATGCAGAACCACTGACACCAGAAGAAGTACGTTGGTTTTATAAAGATGGCGTGGATAAAAGATGGGTTGAATTTTGCGGATATGACAGTTTAAGAATAGAAAGAGCTTGGAGAAATCGACAAACCTTACTTTCTGAAAAGACTGATGCAGCTAGCAATTTACCTCCTGCTGAAAGAGTTGTGGTAAGAGGAGGAATGTATGATGTGGAACTCGACAACTTGAAATGTGTGTCTATATATTGGCCAGGTGCTCATCTTTTTTAATCAGATTTTTATTTTGCCTCTCAGTTAAGGCCGCTAGCTAGAATGGTTTTAAATGAAAGAAAAAAGTGCAGAGAAAAGTTTCATGAAATTCCATGCAATTTAGTTGATTAGCTGCATTGTAGTGCAAGTGTGGAAACGGCGAAGAGGAAGAAGTTTGTACATCACGATTATGTACTTTTCTCTCGGTGTCTAATTCATTGTTTTTTGCTCAGCGCAAAATTAATAACCGACTTTATTCAGTATACATTATTCATACGTGTGTGATATAATTTTTCAAGTATATCGACAATACCGAATGAAGTAAGAACTAAGAAAGCAGTAAACGGTAGTCATTATATCATTCTCATTTCATATTAAAATTGGGCTGCATGTTTTATGAATAATGCAAGTAAAATCGTCCTTCTACATCTGACATTTAACACAACATTTAAATATTAATATTCAATATCTACTGAGTATTTAAATTCATGCATTTATTTCTAGCTGCATAGAAAGCAAATCTTTCCTTACTGAATCTCTTTTTCCTTTCTTTACTACTAAATAGCCTGTCAAATAATGTGTTTTTTCTTATCTACAATACAAAGTTTTTCCTTTCTTTATCATAATTAGTTTTAATTACATTCTCATTTCAATTACATTCAGTATTTCAATAATGCTTATAACTGAATAAGTGTTTTCTTCTTGCATATTGCCTGCATACTACTATCTCTCTGTAACAGAGATTACTTTGTCCTTGAGTTTATTATAGCCAATTGTCTTTGACTATGAACAGTATGAGCAGCAGGAATATGGAATAAATATTCCGATGCATCTTTGTATTGCCATACATAATCTTCTATGTACATTTACTCTAGTATCGATCTACGTGTTATCTCTCTCTTAGATAATGTTACATATTTGTTCAACTTCCTTGTCGTTGCCACAATGTTCTCTTTTAGATTATCTTTTTACGCTCTAATCAGATGATAAGTTCTGACTTTTTGTTTTCACACGAACTTTCAAACTTTTTATATATTTAACTTCTGACATCATCTATACTCCTTAATCACCTTTATTTTCTCAAGAGTACAAGATGTCAATATAAATTTTGAATAAAGGTGAAGAGTGGGAAATAATGAGGGGTACCTGGTATTATGATGGCAGTTGGATACCATTGGAGATAGAACATTCCAGAGTCATTGAAGATGTGCATCTCAACTTATTTAAAAAACAATCTCCTAGTCAGTTAAATTCTGCATCTGTACATTGTACTCCATCACATTCCTATAAAGGTACGTTTTAATTCAGATTTATTTACTCGCACCGATTGCGTTCATCGTCTCATTTTATTTACGTGTTATTATACTTGTGAGATTTTTCGGAATCAATACCTTTAATATATTGTGATTTTAGTAATACATACGGAACATTTTCCGGAATTTCATGTCGATTGGCATAGCATAACTGATATAGCTTTGTACAGTGAATACACACCTACTAAGTTAATGCGTAGTGTTACGTCCAAATTGGGTTTTACAAAGAGTAAGTACTTTCCATCAGTTCAATTGCCTTCTATCATATTAGCGATGTATGCGACGTAAATTAATCAAGTATAAACTTCACAGCAACGGGATACCGATTAAAACGAGGGTATAAAGAGCCTGCGGTAATGGAAGATAAGCCTCGTGATATTGACCATTTAGTATTTGTAGTTCATGGAATCGGTCAGAAAAGGGACACAGGGAAAATCATACGTAACACAACATCGTACGTTTTCCGAAATTCTATCATAAAAAGTCTCATGCTCCTTTGAAAATTAGTGTGCTACAATATCACCTAACATGGTTACGATTACATTATTTATCTTTTCGCAACATACTTCAACAGATTTCGGGATTGCGTAGATTGGCTAAAACATAAATACTTTCCAAACTCTACCAACAGAGTAGAATTCTTTCCGGTGGAATGGCGATCGTCTCTGAAACTAGATGGGGGTAACGATTCTGATAATTAAATTGAATGTCCTTAATTGATTCCTTTCTCATTTACTTGCAATGCGAAAAAAGCTGACTATAGCAAATTCTTTGCAGATATCGTGGAAGCCATTACACCTTACAGCGTGTTAAGTATTAGGCATCTATTAAATACGTCGGCAATGGATATCCTCTATTACACAAGTCCTCTATACGGCGGCGAAGTGAGAGCTGGTTTACAAAAAGAACTAAATAGATTGTATTTCATGTTTGCTAGTCGACATCCGGGTTGGAAAGGAAAAGTTTCGATACTAGCGCATTCTCTAGGGTGTGTGATTGTATACGATATAGTCACAGGCTGGATGGGCCCTGACACAAGACCCCCATCTCCAACTGCTCAAGATGTCGTATTAGAAGGTTTACAATTTCCAGTACGTTTCGTCGGTATTAACGTTATTCGAAACGATTACATCTAGACGACGCTACAGATAATTATTCCCCTCTAGGATTCGTGGAACGAATTTTTCATTTCATAGAAGAACTCTCTTTGCTTACAGATTGAAAATCTGTTTTGCTTGGGCTCCCCACTGTCTGTCTTTTTAGCATTACGCACACGTTCTCCATCCAACAGATTAGACGTGATGCCTCAAACCCTGTGCAAGAGGTTTTATAATATCTTCCATTGGTCAGACCCCGTAGCATATCGAATGGAACCACTTTTGGAACGGGGATATAGTAAAATCGAACCAGTCCCCATACCCCCATACGGGGGTATCGATGGCCAACAAGCAGAACAATCACCGCCTTCGTCCATAAGCAACGTTGATCCCAATCTTCCGCCAACAGGTACATTTTAACGTATACGTATTGTATCTTTCTCGTTATTGCGAGTTTATAAATACCGTTTCATAACTACATATACGGAAGGCGCGGTACGATCACAGAAAGAATATTATTAATTGTGATCCGATATAATGCAATTCATGTAATTCTCGCATCAGTTTACTGTTTTATAATGTTAATGAGTTTTGTGTCTCCCGTGGTTGAATGGTTTTATTTAATTCTGTAGGAGCTCTGCATGTTTCGAGGCCTATGTGCCCCTTCTTCAGGAGCGCTGCAGTATAAAAATGGTATACATAATTTACTTGTATACAAATACTTTGTGTACGAAGTAAATCGGAGGATGTGTATTTTTCCGGGGGAAGTTGAAAAAATCTACAGTGTTCTTGAAGCAGAGGCCCATTGGCCTCGAAACATGTAGAGCTCCTACAGTATTAACACTTTGACTGTCATGGTGGTCATCGGTGACCGGCGCAAAAGGTCTCACGAAAACTTAAAAAAATACCCAATCGGTCGCATTTATAATTTTGAAAATGTAATTAATATTAACCCTTAGCGCTCCGGCACATTTTCGCAGCGAAACGAGTGAAACGGAGTTTTATTTTAAGTGAGAAGAATTACACGTGCTATAAAAAAGGTCAAAAAATGGTTTAATCGTAACAGTGCAGAGACTGATCACGTTTTAACTACAGTTATCAATTGCCAACACCGACGATACCGCAGCATTTTAAGCGCAATCATGTTAAAAACATTCGGCTCCGCAGCGGATCCTACGGAGCGTTAAGGGTTAAATAGGGATTCAATTCTTTGGTTTCCGATACCTTTGCATTATTTTCATTTTGCACAATTCAATCATATTCTGTAGTACTTCATCCCGTTGCGGTTTTAATACAGTAAAATGCGCGTGGCAGTCAACGTGTTAAATGAAGCGATTCAACCAAAACAATCGCAAAAGTTAATAACATTATCAGAAGAGGATGAATTTGCAATGAAATTTAATGTTTTATGCGTAATAGATCGCAATGATAGTGTAGCATCAGGAAAACGGCCGTAGATGCGTCGCATAAAACTGTCTTTGGGGCCATCGGGCCCTACCAGATTAAGATAAGGCGGTAGAGGTCCGTATAAAAGGCGGCCCGGTTTGCGACGCGAGTTCAGTTATACTTCAGTAATAGATCAGAGTTTTAAGTTGTCGTTCAGTTTAAGTTGAGTCTCAGTCCAGTATGGATACGTTTTCTTGCCGTTTACCGAATCGAAGTCGAATTGCCATAGTTATACTTTCATTTTGTATTTATATGTATATATTAGTGCTTCTATTTATCTTTAACACTTTGATTGCCATGATGGTCACCAGTGACCGACGCAAGAGATTTTACTGAAGATTCAAAATATTCGCAATGGGCAGCAATTATTATTTTATAAATGCAGTTGTTATTAGAATAGTGACGCGATTCTTTGGTCTCTAATACCTGCACATTATTTACATTTTGCATAATTCAGTCGAACGCTGTACTATTTCATAGTATCGCCATTCTAATATAATAAAATACGCTTGGCGGTTAACGTGTTAATAAATTTATTCTACTCAATATAATTCCGCATCACGCTTCGACATCACCTAACAACTTATATCCCTACAATAGTGTATTGACATTACACGCTGCTTTTACAGAAACCGACGAACGAGATGAGAGTCCAGTAGATGTACCGAATCGTAATCCCGAGAAAGGATGGAGTCTTTGGGGTTTAGTCCGAGCCGGTTGGAACGTTAAAGAAGGAGCCTCGTCGCCCACGCCAGATTCAAATCCACCAATCCGTCCAGGTCAAGGTAATTACAGTCCATATAGGGCGCGACGCACAATGTCAACATGTTCTGTTAAAGCAGGACAAATATGTGCAATATATTACATGTCACACGTTTTCTTCCTATCAGAACTAGCACAACGATTGGATTATGTATTACGGGCGGTTGGTTTAGGACGGAATTATCTGTACTCAGTAACCGCACACACTGCATATTGGAGCAACTACGATGTGGCATATTTTGTGCTAACGAGACTATTTCCAACGTTAGAGACGTGATGCTGGTTGGAATTTTTTAGTGCAGGATTTAACGTAATTCTTTTAAGATTTGCTAGTCCATTGTGGGCCTTCTGGACCTGAATTTGTGAATAGGCCTACCACCAAAACGATCTGTGATAATGGAAAAAACGATACAATAACATTACAAATTCTATGTAAATTAATCATTTTATATGATTCGCATAATTTAATATTAACGTGGTCGAGTTTCACGGGAAAGAGACACCCTGTTTTTACATTTTACTACATGACATATGGTTCGCGTGTTCAGCTCCTCGCGTTGTATAGTTTGTACATCGACATACTGACATTCGCCAGTACAATCGTTGCAACATCATCTGAGATACAGTTTGGATGGGTTCTGTTAATAGGTGACTCGTATAGTTTATGCTGAATGTTTATTTGAATCTGCAGTCACGTAGATTTCGTCCTTGTTGCAGTGGTTATATATTTAATGATTCACACAGCGCGAAATGCTTTCAGCGATTTTCTTGCTCATACTTTGTTACATATAAATAACTACTATCTTAAGATACTGGAATGTTCGCAAAGTATATACACAGAGTGTCTCTACATTATTGTCGTCAACGTTCTTTCGATTTTGACGACACGAAAGAGTTTCTCATAATTTTCCAAATTTTAAGATTATAACTTTTGTGTTATAACTGAGGTCAAATTGAACTCGACTACTTGTGGCAAGATTACCTTCAAGTGACTTTGAGTAGGAAAAAAATACTGTATATATAACTTTAAGTCGCCTTTGAAGCTATTGATAAATTCATTAATTGAAACCGTTTCTTGCTAAACTTTTTGTGATCAGAGGCACCTGGAGGTCATATTCGATAAGTGGTTAAATTCACCTTGATCTTGGCTGTATCACTGCGTCTGCACTGTAGTCTCAAACACTGAAATTTTGAAAACAATTGCAATTTTGTCGAAATCGTAAGTGTAGTAAGAATATCTACTCGCACAACACCGGCAAGTCCATAAGGCATTTTTTTCCGTATTGTCACAGTTAACGAAACTATTTAGTGTAGTCTCGATAATAAGGTCACCCTGTACACCTACTTCGATATTTGGCATCGCTCCAAGTAAAACTCTCTCTATCGTACTAAATAACATACGCGCTTCTTCTTCCTCCATCGTGGAACGAAACATTACTAAATCCAAATTCGACATCTTACAATGAAATATACTTACAGTAGCTGTTACAGACCTTTTAAAAATACATTAAGCACAAATCACTTTTATGCATCTTCTATGTTAATAGATATAAAACTTTAATATTTCGTTACGCAATTGAATATCGTAAATAAGTTAATCAGTATCGATGAACTCTATAAATCACTTAATTTTTCTCGTACAACCATCTCAGGGTGAAACTCGTCCAATATGCTGAAACTTTACTTAAGATAAGGTGTGAAATTTGATTAATCGAGATGACCAAGATCCTTCATAGTGCAAAACAAAGAAATCGTTATTTACAACTTTTGTATATCATTCTATTTTTATTAGCTTTACAATAATGAATAATGAAGTATGTTACACATTTATTACTACTTGAGACCTAACACGTCGTAATGTTGCCTTCGTATAGTATTGCAACTCTTTCAACAGCTATGTTATAGTTTAAAACATTTGTTATTTTCTTTCTTGTTGACGATATGTTTGAAGGATTGTTGTTTAGAAAGTGTCAATCTTGACACGCACAACAGTATTTTTATTGAAGCGATTTATTCTGCATACCTGTTTGAAAATATCTGATGAGAGTTCTCTAATCAGATATACTTTGAAAGTAAACGAAATTAATTTAAATGACATTAATAGATAATATCATATGAGAGAAGTATCACTGTTACAAGTCAATTTCCTATATTTTTGTTCGACCAGAAAATATACTTTATGGAATAACATTAATATATGTATAGGTGTATCCATATGTATATATACATACATGTGTATATACGAGTGTATACGTATATATACATATATATATATATGCATACACAAACATTTGTGTCATGTTCTAAAGTGCAATAACTAAATCCTCGAAGCGCATTATTTTAATGTAAATTGAACATCTTTTATGTCCGACATACGTAAACCATATAATTCTAATGTAACCGACGTACTTTGCCTATTTTTAAATATTCACAATACGGACATGTTTATGCTTCATTTGTTATCATCTGGTTTATACATTGCCAGTCTTACTTTAGATCGGGCCATATCTGTAATTATATAAGAGCAAGTAACTATAATGATTTTATTAGTATTATATAATATATTGAACTGAACTATGCAGTATGTGATTTGGTACCAAGGAAATAGCATTTCGAAGATAAATATTTATATGTGCGTAAATTGATTACAAAACGATTCGTTTACTATCGGTGATGGTTATAATGAAAGAACAACCGTGTAAGTACTTAGAAGTGTGCTGAGCACTTTTTTTTAAAAATGAAAGTCTTGTCTACAACCTCGTAATAATCTAATTTCATACTGGAATATGAGAAGCTTGTTAATGTGTGGAAACTAAACTTAGTAGTGTGACAATAATAACGACAACTTAACAATGTAAAGATTTTTCATATCAAATTTGAGGGAAAAGAAACTACTATAATAATCTTCCATGGGCATGGAGGAATATAATGCTGCGAAGTAACTAAAGTCTAATGTGTATTAAGTAACTGAAATTTATATAATCGTAAGTTTTCTAAATGTGAGAAGAATAGGGAAGTTCTAATGTAAACAGTTTAAGAAGAATAACGTTCACGAACAATTTTTGTATAGAATTGAATTTACTTCCGTTCGTTATTATTAACACGAATCTTAATATCAATGAAACATCCTTCTTAAGCAGATCGACTACGTATTAAATGTAACAATGAAAGGTAGCAGTCTTTATTTATAATGCGATGTATTTACCGCAATACACCATTCCTGCATGCCTAAACATTGATATTTATACATATGCATATGCTTTTTCTCTTTAATATATTATATATAATCTAAGTACGAAAGAGAAATGATTAAATATTAAAGAATTAATTACGAAACGATTTAATACGTTAAGCATTTAGTAAATATCGGCGATCGCAATTGCGCGGAATGTTTTTCAGTGCCATAAGTGACATTCTGTTATGTAACAAAGATATAATTAAGTTCGACGACTACATGTAAATATGTCTCTTCTTTGTATTTCGTTCTCCGAGAGAAAGTGGGAGAGAGGTTTATAATAATAGCAGAATCAAACTGTTAAATGGCACAACGCAACGTGTCCGTAAAATTGACTGTTATTTCGTTTATAAAGAGTACTTGTCCACCACAGATTTATATGAAAATGTGAGCTTTGTATGAATATCCGTTATCATTGAATTGACAAAGATACTGGCATTTTTGTAAAAGAGCTTGCATGGACAAATAAAACGAAATTATAACATTTGTTGAGTAAATCCGTTTTATCATTGTGCCACCTATGATTGCATATGTGTTTTAATTCAATATCCACCTAATCCACCCTGTGCGCCAATTTATTCAACAAAAGATTTGCCATTATGTCATCTATGACGCATGTAATATCTTTTACTTCAATAAAAATAATTTTAAATATTCCCCATTTCGCCTCAATTAATTTGTTTGAAAAGCACAGCGCAATGTGGCGCCAAACATTTCAGTTTAAATCAATCGATTCAATTGGCGAGCGCAAATCAAAATGGCTTCCTTTTGCCAAAAGACACACGCGCACAGTTTTTCGTTTGCAGTTAATTTATTGCCAACTTCGATTGATATTTTGAAACCACTCGTCTACAGTATTATTACAAGTAATATATAATTATTGCTAGATAACGGTTGCTGTTTCTTTTATTTTCGTTTATTTACTTTCTTTTTCTGGTTAATAGTCATTTCCGACAGGTACCGCTGTTTAAAAAAATGACGAGTCATCGAAGCCCTCCTCCTCAAAGTCACGTCGGCAGTTACGATGTTTTATATCAATCGTAAAATTCCTGTCCATAATAATTTTGTTCATCATCTTTCTGTGCGCCAATTTATTCAACAAAAGATTTGCCATTATGTCATCTATGACGCATGTAATATCTTTTACTTCAATAAACATAATTTTAAATATTCCCCATTTCGCCCCAATTAATTTGTTTGAAAAGCACAGCGCAATGTGGCGCCAAACATTTCAGTTTAAATCAATCGATTCAATTGGCGAGCGCAAATCAAAATGGCTTCCTTTTGCCAAAAGACACACGCGCACAGTTTTTCGTTTGCAGTTAATTTATTGCCAGCATCGACTGATATTTTGAAACCACCGGTCTACAGTATTATTACAAGTAATATATAATTATTGCTAGATAACGGTTGCTGTTTCTTTTATTTTCGTTTATTTACTTTCTTTTTCTAGTTAATAGTCATTTCCGACAGGTACCGCTGTTTAAAAAAATGACGAGTCATCGAAGCCCTCCTCCTCAAAGTCACGTCGGCAGTTACGATGTTTTATATCAATCGTAAAATTTCTGTCCATAATAATTTTGTTCATCATCCTTCTGTGCGCCAATTTATTCAACAAAAGATTTGCCATTATGTCATCTATGACGCATGTAATATCTTTTACTTCAATAAACATAATTTTAAATATTCCCCATTTCGCCCCAATTAATTTGTTTGAAAAGCACAGCGCAATGTGGCGCCGAACATTTCAGTTTAAATCAATCGATTCAATTGGCGAGCGCAAATCAAAATGGCTTCCTTTTGCCAAAAGACACACGCGCACAGTTTTTCGTTTGCAGTTAATTTATTGCCAGCATCGACTGATATTTTGAAACCACCGGTCTACAGTATTATTACAAGTAACGTATAATTATCGCTAGATAACGGTTGCTGTTTCTTTTATTTTCGTTTATTTACTTTCTTTTTCTAGTTAATAGTCATTTCCGACAGGTACCGCTGTTTAAAAAAATGACGAGTCATCGAAGCCCTCCTCCTCAAAGTCACGTTGGCAGTTACGATGTTTTATATCAATCGTAAAATTTCTGTCCATAATCATTTTGGTCATCATCTTTCTGAGCACTTGCTTTTAATGAACAGGAGGCATACAAGATCGAAGGTCATGACTCGACGCACGCATGCATGAATGTTTGCTCTGTACTACATTCATTCAGACCTCTGATCGCACACAGTCGACTTTTGGCATGAGCCACGTGCAAGGAACGTCGTTCTGCGGTATGTCGTAAAATAATATTCTATACATACATAAACATTCGGATACCGACCGCGCTATATCATAGGCTATTTTACACGGCACGTGTACGCTGAAACGTAAAAAGTCAAGATAACACGCGCTCAGCTGCATCTAGAATTGCAATCCACGGTCCGCTATAAAAATGTTGCTTCTATCAACAACTACGAACACGGGTCAACAATAGATACGAACTGTTCAAACAAATCGGCGCCAAGTACAACACACATAAATTATGAGTTACGAGGCAGGCGTTTAACACGTTGGCTGCCGTGGGGGTCACCAGAGATTTGACTGAAGATCGAACATATTCGCAATGGATAGTAATAATTATTTTATAAATGCAGTTATTGTTAGAAAAGTGATGCGATCCTTTGGCCTCCAATACTTGCACATTATTTACATTTTGCATAATTCAGTGAACCGCTGTAGTATTTCATAGCATCGCCGTTCTAATACGGCAAAATACGCACGGCAGTCAACGTGTTAACATTTTGACTGCCAAGCGTATTTTGCCACGTTAGAACCGCGATGCGATAAAATACTGCAGAGTGTAATTAAATCGTGCAAAATAAAGGTAACGCAGAGTTGTTAGAAGCCAAAGTATTGGAGCACCGTCCGGATATCAATTGCTTTTACAAGATTGCAAATTGGCTTCATTCCGAATTCTTTGCATTTTTAGTGAAATCTTTTGCACCGTGTTAGAAGCCAAAGAATTGCAGCACTGTTAAAATTACAATTGCTTTTACAAGATTGCAAATAGGCTTCATTGCGAATTCTTTGCATTTTTAGTAAAATCTTTTGCACCGGATTAGAAGCCAAAGTATCGAAGCACCGTTCCAATACCAATTGCTTTTACAAGATTGCAAATAGGCTTCATTGCGATTTTTTTGCATTTTTAGTAAAATCTTTTGCACCGGGTTAGAAGCCAAAGTATCGAAGCATCGTTTCAATATCAGTTGCTTTTACAAGATTGCAAATAGGCTTCATTGCGAATTTTTTAATTTTTAGTAAAATCTTTTGCACCGGGTTACAAGCCAAAGTATCGAAGCACTGTTCCAATATCAATTGCTTTTACAAGATTGCAAATGGACTTTATTGCGAATTCTTTGCATTTTTAGTAAAATCTTTTGCACCGGGTTAGAAGCCAAAGTATTGAAGCACTGTTCCAATATCAATTGCTTTTACAAGATTGCAAATGGACTTTATTGCGAATTTTTTGCATTTTTAATAAAATCTTTTGCATCGGGTTAGAAGCCAAAGTATCGAAGCACCGTTCCAATACCAATTGCTTTTACAAGATTGCAAATGGACTTCATTGCGAATTCTTTGCATTTTTAGTAAAATCTTTTGCACCGGGTTAGAAGCCAAAGTATCGAAGCACCGTTTCAATACCAATTGCTTTTACAAGACTGCAAATAGGCTTCTTTGCGAATTTTTTGCATTTTTAGTAAAATCTTTTGCACCGAGTTAGAAACCAAAGTATCGAAGCACTGTTCCAATCTCAATTGCTTTTACAAGATTGCAAATAGGCTTCATTGCGAATTCTTTGCATTTTTAGTAAAATCTTTTGCACCGGTTTAAAAGCCAAAGTATCGAAGCACCGTTTCAATATCAATTGCTTTTACAAGATTGCAAATAAGCTTCATTGCAAATTCTCTGCATTTTTAGTGAAATCTTTTGCACCGGGTTAGAAGCCAAAGTATCGAAGCACTGTTCCAATGCCAATTGCTTTTACAAGATTGCAAATAGACTTCATTACGAATTCTCTGTATTTTTAGTGAAATCTTTTGCACCGGGTTAGAAGCCAAAGTATCGAAGCACCGTTCCAATATTAATTGCTTTTACAAGATTGCAACTGGGTTTCATTGCGAATTCTTTGCATTTTTAGTTAAATCTTTTGCACCGGGTTAGAAGCCAAAGTATCGAAGCACCGTTCCAATACCAATTGCTTTTACAAGATTGCAAATAGGCTTCATTGCGAATTCTTTGCATTTTTAGTAAAATCTTTTGCACCGGGTTAGAAGCCAAAGTATTGAAGCACCGTTCCAATATCAATTGCTTGTATAAGATTGCAAATAGGCTTCATTGCAAATTCTTTGCATTTTTAGTAAAATCTTTTGCACCGGGTTAGAATCCAAAGTATCGAAGCACCGTTCCAATATCAATTGCTTTTACAAGATTGCAAATAGGACTTCATTGCGAATTCTTTGCATTTTTAGTCAAATCTTTTGCACCGGGTTAAAAGCCAAAGTATCGAAGCACCGTTCCAATACCAATTGCTTTTACAAGATTGCAAATAGACTTCATTGCGAATTTTTTGCATTTTTAATAAAAGCTGTTGCACCGGGTTAGAAGCCAAAGTATCGAAGCACCGTTTCAATATCAATTGCTTTTACAAGATTGCAAATGGCCTCATTTCTTGCATTTTTAGTAAAATCTTTTGCACCGAATTAGAAGCCAAAGTATCGAAGCACCGTTCTAATACCAATTGCTTTTACAAGATTGCAAGTGGACTTCATTGCGAATTTTTTGCATTTTCAGTAAAATCTTTTGCACCGTGTTAGAAGCCAAAGTATTGAAGCACCGTTCCAATATCAATCGCTTTTACAAGATTGCAAATAGGCTTCATTGCGAATTCTTTGCATTTTTAGTAAAATCTTTTGCACCGGGTTAGAAGCCAAAGTATCGAAGCACCGTTCCAATACCAATTGCTTTTACAAGATTGCAAATAGGCTTCATTGTGAATTCTTTGCATTTTTAGTAAAATCTTTTGCACCGGGTTAGAAGCCAAAGTATCGAAGCACCGTTCCAATATCAATTGCTTTTACAAGATTGCAAATAGGCTTCATT
Source organism: Cryptocheilus praepositus (assembly GCA_033815515.1). NCBI lineage: Eukaryota > Metazoa > Arthropoda > Insecta > Hymenoptera > Pompilidae > Cryptocheilus > Cryptocheilus praepositus. The sequence continues at coordinate 776,872 of JAWWQZ010000141.1, read as the reverse complement.
GCGAATTCTTCGTATTTTTAGTAAAATCTTTTGCACTGGGTTAGAAGCCGAAGTATTGAAGCACCGTTCCAATATCAATCGCTTTTACAAGATTGCAAATTGGCTTCATTGCGAATTCTTTGCATTTTTAGTAAAATATTTTGCACCGGGTTTGAAGCCAAAGTATCGAAGCACCGTTCCAATATCAATTGATTGTACAAGATTGCAAATAGGCTTCGTTGCGAATTTTTTGCGTTTTTAATAAAATCTTTTGCACCGGTCACCGGTGACCACCGTGGCAGCCGACGTGTTAAAAATACGCACCAACACACGCGTTCTAGACGCCGTTGGGCAGAAAGATAGAAGAAATTTGAATACAGAGCTGCGTACACTATGCTCCACGACGTATTGTCGTTTCTATTGTTTCTAATGACGCCACGTAATTCATTCGTCGCCTATGCCATAATGCGCTGACAGTTAAGACGCGAAATTAACAGTCACTCGCTAACGTTTCCGTCCCGACTGTACACGTTATCTCGCGAAAAAAGCATTCAAATGTGATAGCGCGTACTCGACTTTCGAGCTTCGCGGGTCCCGACGAAATGCAAAAAAGGTCAAACTTACCCGGCGCCGTTTTACCAGCGTAGCTAATTTCGGGTACGTAACTCGCGCGGTACGGGAAAAAGATCTTCGCCACCTTTTCGGTCCGCGGCGTTCGTGTGCGAGGCGACTTTTAACCGACGAAGCCGATAACAATCTAAATTATATATGTCGATCGGCGCACCGACGCTTGTAAACCCGTCGCCGTATATACTCGGCATCAACGGAGTAAGGTTAATCGTCCGAGAGTTCGCCGTCCATATATGTACTGCGACGTTCGATACGTAGACGCTTCAATTATATTTCCTAATTCGCTCGACTCGGCAACGGGACGCGACCCTCACGACGCAAAGAGAAAACGGTTAATGCATGGTCGATCGAGGGGAAAAAGTTGCGGACGTTAGTGCACGAGTCGGCACGCTAACGGTTGCTTAGTTTTTGAGACTGGATGAACTTTGCATCGTCCGTTGCGATGAGAATGTTCCGGGTGGTACCGGTGTCGTCGGTCGTTCGGGGTTGCACGCTGGAAAACTCGGGGTATCGGAGTTAATATTGCGATATCTTGGAGTTCGCTCGCCGATAAGTCTCGTTAAATGTAGGCTCATCGGTTAACGTTCACAACTACGTCTGCCTTTACGCTATCGATGATCGGACAAGGTTTGGTTGCATGAGGCCGTAATGATGTATCGGACCGGCGCTAATTACGTTTGTCTCCTTGTTACAGCACAATGAATCATTTACAAAGTTCCTTCATCGCAGCTGCCATTGGGGCAACGATCGGCGTTCTAGGCGTAGCTAGTATGTTTTTGTACCAAAAGGTTGTGGAGCAGCAGAGGTATAAAATGAGAAACAGCAATCTCGACGCTGTGAATCAGAGAATCTCTGAGCTGGAACACTCGCTTCAACAGTTAAGGTATTGTTATTTATCGACATTGTATAGTATAGCGTTCGAGGTGGAAGTCAGCGGTAATGATTTTGGTTAGTATCGATGTGACGGATAATTTAAGAAATGTATGCGAATGTTGGTGTGCAGGGCACAACGAAGGAAAAGGAGAAAGGTTCCGGGTACACACGTATCAAACGATAGCACTTATACTGCGACAGCTAACGATACCGATATAGATGCGTTCTCAACTGCAGGGACTGATTTGGGGGATGATGAATTCTATGATTGCTCAGATAGCGAAGATACTTTGGAGAACGATATCAGGTATGTTTTACATTCTCGCTTGTTCATAACGGTTTCAATAAATATTAACCCTTTCGCTACGGCAGTGTCTTCTGTAGGAGCGTCACCGCTGTACGGGCCCACGTTTTGCGTCTTCTATTGTTTGCAGTTTCGCGTCTTCTGTCGTTCGCATGGCGAACAACACACCTCCTTGGTTTTTCCCTACTTATTTATAAGCTGACGGAAAATATCGTTCTATTAATGGTCAAGTGGTATCAAACTGACGTCGTCTATATGCGCCGCTCGTATACACAAGTTGTCGCGCGGATGTCGCCTATAGGCGACGCTCGTAGCGAAAGGGTTAATTGTAAGAGAAAATATATACATTTGTACTTTATCCTTGTATTTGTAAACAGATTATTATATTTTAAAGTACTTATTTGGGTGTTATAGATTGTTTACTTACAAATTTTAATGTTTTTAAAGAAGGCAGAAGATGACGTTGCTCCGTAAACTATATACAGTTCTTTTGTTGCTTTTTCTTTTTAACGGAATGAAATAGTGAAAATCACCATAAAAGGAAGAGATTATATGTTTAGTGATGCAGGGCCGCAGAAGCAATGAATCAGCTGGATTCAGTACTCACTGAAATTGATCGATCTACTGAATTAGAAGAGAAGCTTGAGAGGGACGTATATTATCAATTACAAAACCTGATAGTCTTTCATCCAGAGAATGTTGAGGTGATATGGAGGTTTGCCAGAGCTTGTTATCATTATCACGCCTCTACTAGTGAAACTGACATGAAAGAAAGAATTCTCACCGAAGGTAAAACTACGCATAGCTTTCTCCTATTTAACCCTTAACGCTCCGGCACATTTTCACAGCGGAACAAGTGAAACGGAGTTTTATTTTAAGTGAGAAGAATTGCATGTGCTTGTGAATGTTTTTAATTATATTTATTTTATACATACGCAGTTTCTTCTTGCAAATGAAAGATAAATTTTAAATTTTGTAATTCACCTTGGTGTGATATCTTTGGAAACAATGTCCCATGTACATCCTGGGTTTACTTGGACAAGTGTCACAGTAATCACTTGGTTGTTTCCTTGTAAAAGACACAACACAGTCCCTCTTTTATGTAGTATAATTTTGGAACCACTATTTGAAGTGTCAGAATTATAATCAACATTGTCTTTCGCAATACCTTTTAAAATTTGAAAATCAAACACGTCTTCACTACCACTCAACTCTAAATTCTCATCATAATAATTATTTTTCTCCATGTTGCTAACTATAAAAAAAGTCAATAAATGGTTTAATCGTAAAAGTGCTGAGACTGATCACGTTTTAACTAGTTATCAATTGCCAACGCCGAAGATACCACAGCATTTTAAGCGTAATCATGTTAAAAACATTCAGCTCCGCAGTGGAGCCTACGGAGCGCTAAGGGTTAACAGAAAGTTACTACATAAAATGTTTGCCCTAATGCGCAATGGGTGAAAAAAGTATTTGCACACCCTATTTTTTCGAAATGACAAGTTAACTCCATTTTATTCAATAATCTTTCGTTATATTTTACAGGAATCACTTACTGCGAAAGGATTCTCGAAAAAAATCAACCAGAAAGTGCAGACTTCCATAAATGGTATGCCCTGCTTGTTGGACTTTATTGCGACTATTTACCGATGACTGAAAAAATAAAGCAAGCACATAGCTTCAGGGATCACGTCATGAAGGCATTAGAACTGCGCTCTAACGATTCAACCTTGCACCATCTTATTGGCAGATTTAAATATGAAATGTCGAGTTTGAAGTGGTTTGAAAAAATAGTAAGATTCCGTATTGCTCTACGATATTTTCACGTGTTCAGCATTTTTTTTCACTGAAACGGTGTTACGTTTACGTGCAGGTTGTGACAGCGGTAACGTCTGAGCAACCGGATTCAACGTATGAAGATGCGATTAGCAGCTTTGAACGAGCAGAAGAGCTAGCCGTGGAACCACACCTGGAAAATCGACTATTTCTTGCCAAAGCCTATATAGCACTATCCCAGTATCCAAAAGCTGTCCACTGGTTGAAGCTAGCGATTGAACCATTGGCCGTCAAAGAAAATGATTGTAAAATACAAGAGGAAGCCAAGCAGCTCCTTGAAAAATATGAATAGGAATCATAGTTAGAAGCACATATGTAACCATTCCATATCGGATAATCGTAATACCTTGATATGTACAAGAGAGAAGTAATCTTACGGAGAAAATGACTGACGGCATTTCAAATCAATAGCGTGTAAAAATGTTGGGTAGTTGGGTACGAGCACAACAGCACTTGTTCGGAATGCTTAATAACCGGTTATATTTAATAAACGTGGAATAGATTAAGTTATTAAATTCGTACGAGGAATGTAGTACTAGCTGCGATTGTATGATATATGTAAAACGGTTCTAATTGTAGTAGTTTTATAATATGTCATACTTCCCACTTTTGTATAATCTGTTGGTTGATATCGTAATATATATATATATATACATATATATATTAATATTAAGCTGTAAAGCTTGATAGTCTTTCTTGTACAAGCTAGAATATGACGCTAGAATATTCTATTCTCACCAATGTTATTCCGATAGATGATGCATTACAGTCGAATATTCGTATCGGTATATTTAGATATAATTTTATAAAAATTCAATATCTTAGGTACCGGCAGTTTCCGAAGTATCAAATTGTTGCATTAGCAATCTGTAAACGAGTATCTGCGAATGGTGCTAGAAACGGATCATCAATTAAACAATCGTTTCTTTTCGTAAACAAAAAAACCGTAGTCCAGTTTTTGAGATGACATTTTCAAAGTACGTTTTTTACATTTAAACAAGATAGAGGAGATATTTTGTATTTTCCTTAGCTTAACAACAAGAAAAAATTTAGAATAAACAATTGAAGTCTTGCAACAATGTTTTCTTATTGTGATTCACATTTGTCACGTTAAGTTGTAATTATTATTGCACGGGCGTATCGTGCGATCGCAACAAATATATTCATTTTCTTCTATGAGCATGATGTACGTTTCTTCTATATGAAACAGATCAATAATGGTCCAACACAGCATCCCAGCAGTGGATGGTGGGTTGGGAGTGTGGGTGAAAGGGGTGGCATTGTGAAGCCCCTGTAGTACGGTTGGAGGGAAGCCAGAAGAAAACATCACTCCACAAGGAAATAGTTAACAGACAATGTTTGAGAAAACTGGTTCAATCACAACTTACACATGTCATAGTAAAGTTGGCAGTGGGGAATTGAATAGATCTGAAGATGTGCTGAACACCCAAACCTGAATTTAAAATATAATCAAATCCGAAATTCAAATGAAATGCAAAGTTAATAAGTAATTAGTGACATCTCAAATGTGCATTTCTATGCTATCAATTGTATCTGTGAATTCATCATGTCAAAACAATAAGGTTTTAAACACAAGTTTGTTCCGTTAAATAGATAATACAGTGGCAGTGGCATATTCTTTCCTTTGTATAGTACAGTAAATAAGTTACAATTTTGTGTAATTGGAAGTGATAACAGTTCCTGTGCTTTTGCCTTAAACATGTTGATAAAGAATTATGGGTGGTACGGCTTTAGGAAGGGCAAAGATATAACAGGGACACTTGGACGCATTTACATTGTAGACTGTGTTCTATTATCACTGCCTGTCCATATGCTTCATTCAATTTTTGTAGAACGCTATAAGAAAATGAGTGTAATACATTAGCATTATTATTTATATAACATCTGCATCGATATAGCTGTTAAAGTTATAATCCCCATTATTGTTGCACAAAGTTATCTAACTATTCTGCATAAGTATTTTGTTAACATGTATGTATAACATCTTTTATTTTGTTTGAAGAGGCCCAGTTTATGGTGTGTCATGCGTGGACTTGTACGTGGTACAATATATTGTGCTCTTTGCTATGGCAGCATAGTAGCTGGATTTCTGTTTATTGCGTGCCCGCTCCTGCTGGTCCTCATATTTAGCCCACCACAATTTCGAAGATGTGGGGATCTTTTATTTTCTTGGTGGGAACTTTATCCTACCGTGAGTACACGTTTAATCTATCAAATCTGACATCCTAAATAACGCAATGTACTTATTAATCAAACGTTTCAGGCCCTTCTGAAGTTGTTTGGTGTCAAAGTGTTTGTGTCGGGTGATCATATCTCTCCAAACGAGTCTGCTGTACTAGTGATGAACCATAGGACAAGGGTAGATTGGAATTTCTTATGGGCCGCTATGTACCAGGCATGTATGCCAAATATAGCGCGTCACAAGTTAAAATTCATATTAAAAGATCCCATACGGCACCTTCCTGGACCAGGTGAGTACGTTCTACCGCAAGGGGAATCCACATTATTGATAGTGCTTCAATAAATTTGACGTAATCATACAATGTATACAATTGAACTGCTATATAACAGGGTGGATAATGCAGATGAACGGCTTCCTTTACATAACGCGTCGCTGGGAAGAAGATCAAGGTCGGCTATCGCGTATACTCGAGTACTTGGTCGCACTTCGTAGACGCACACAGTTACTCATATTCCCTGAAGGCACGGATTTGACAAAGAACAGCAAGGAGAAGTCTGACCAGTATGCCACCGCGCATAAATTGCCACATTATTCTTATACGTTGCACCCAAAGACAACAGGCTTCAGTTATTTAGTTCAACATCTGCAGCAAGCAGACTACTTAGATGCTGTTTATGACCTAACAATCGGTTACCCCGATTATATACCGCAGTCCGAAATTGATTTAATTAGGGGCAAATTTCCGAGTGAGGTACATTTTCACATAAAACGTGTACCTTCCGAAAGCGTGCCGAAGCAAGAACTGATGCTGAGACGCTGGTTGGAGGAGATATGGTTCAATAAGGAAGAGACGCTAAGTCAATTCTACCAACGGAAGTCCTTTAATACGGAAATTTGGCCTATGGCGTCGATGTTGCCATTACAGGCTGCATTTGGTTTCTGGAACATATTAACAGGTAAATCATTAATTAACACTTTGACCGCCACGGTGGTCATCGGTGACCGGCGCAAAAGATTTTACTATAAATGCAAAAAAATTCGCCATGAAGCCTATTTGCAATCTTGTAAAAGCCATTGATATTGGAATGACGCTTCAATACTTTGGCTTCTAATAACTCTGCGTTACCTTCATTTTGCACGACTTAATCACACTGTGCAGAATTTGATCGCATCGCGGTTCTAATATAGCAAAGTACGCTTGGCAGTCAAAGTGTTAAACGAAGAAATGAGGACTTTTGCACCCATTGTTGCAATTGGTATCTTCTCTGCTTTCGATGATAAAATGCGATTCTGGTCCGAAATGCAGAGAAAGTTCTATTAGTAAATTCCTCAATGTATACAAATGAACACAATGTTCCTTAAAGATCGATGACGTTTGAATGCTTCAGGTGCGACGATACTTCTTCTTCTTACTTCTCCAATATTTCAATTATGGGCAGCGGTCCACTCCTTGTTCTTCCTTGGATTATCTCTGTTCAGCACCGGTTTTAATCAAATCGAGACGAGTTGGTATTGGCGGTGGAGAACACAGTTTGGCGGCGTTAAGCAGAGTTAATATTAATACTTATATTTATGTGGGTCGGTTATATAGTAGGTGTACATAAAACTGCGCCGTAATATTTTCTCGAACCACCGTGCATAGCGTAACTTTTAATTGTACTCCATTCAAGAACGCGTGTAACATCCTTGTAACAGTACCTCGTTCTTCTTCCATCTCAATATACCCTGTCGTGGGGAATAATGTCCGGGATAGTACCGGGATATTAAACTTTGTTAATATTGTACTGTGGTTCAAGGGACTCTTAGGAATTGCATATGAAGATGTAAGGGCGGGTGTCTTGTTTAATTTCAAACTAACGGGGTAGTGAGGAATAAGAATAGCTCTAAATATATATCAAAATTTCGTGCTATGTTTTATAAAGACGTCTTAACGATCACTCTTTTATTATTACGCAAATCAAATTGGTATTTTACGCCCGGTGTACACAAATAATTAACACGAATTTAATATTAAACTTTGTTAATATTGTACTGTGGTTCAAGAGACTCTTAGGAATTGCATATGAAGATGTAAGGGCGGGTGTCTTGTTTAATTTCAAACTAACGGGGTAGTGAGGAATAAGAGTAGCTCTAAATATATATCAAAATTCCGTGCTATGTTTTGTAAAGACGTCTTAACGATCACTCTCTTATTATTACGCAAATCAAATTGGTATTTTACGCCCGGTGTACACAAATAATTAACACGAATTTAATATTAAACTTTGTTAATATTGTACTGTGGTTCAAGGGACTCTTAAGAATTGCATATGAAGATGTAAGGGCGGGTGTCTTGTTTAATTTCAAACTAACGGGGTAGTGAGGAATAAGAGTAGCTCTAAATATATATCAAAATTTCGTGCTATGTTTTGGAAAGACGTCTTAACGATCACTCTCTTATTATTACGCAAATCAAATTGGTATTTTACGCCCGGTGTACACAAATAATTAACACGAATTTAATATTAAACTTTGTTAATATTGTACTGTGGTTCAAGGGACTCTTAGGAATTGCATATGAAGATGTAAGGGCGGGTGTCTTGTTTAATTTCAAATCAATGGGGTAGTGAGGAATAAGAGTAGCTGTAAATATATATCAAAATTTCGTGCTATGTTTTGTAAAAACGTCTTAACGATCACTCTCTTATTATTACGCAAATCAAATTGGTATTTTACGCCCGGTGTACACAAATAATTAACACGAATTTAATATTAAACTTTGTTAATATTGTACTGTGGTTCAAGAGACTCTTAGGAATTGCATATGAAAATGTAAGGGCGGGTGTCTTGTTTAATTTCAAACTGACGGGGTAGTGAGGAATAAGAGTAGCTCTAAATATATATCAAAATTCCGTGCTATGTTTTGTAAAGACGTCTTAACGATCACTCTCTTATTATTATGCAAATCAAATTGGTATTTTACGCCCGGTGTACACAAATAATTAACACGAATTTAATATTAAACTTTGTTAATATTGTACCGTGGTTCAAGGGACTCTTAGGAATTGCATATGAAGATGTAAGGGCGGGTGTCTTGTTTAATTTCAAACTAACGGGGTAGTGAGGAATAAGAGTAGCTCTAAATATATATCAAAATTCCTTGCTATGTTTTGTAAAGACGTCTTAACGATCACTCTCTTATTATTACGCAAATCAAATTGGTATTTTACGCCCGGTGTACACAAATAATTAACACGAATTTAATATTAAACTTTGTTAATATTGTACCGTGGTTCAAGGGACTCTTAGGAATTGCATATGAAGATGTAAAGGAGGGTGTCTTGTTTAATTTCAAACTAACGGGGTAGTGAGGAATAAGAGTAGCTCTAAATATATATCAAAATTCCGTGCTATGTTTTGTAAAGACGTCTTAACGATCACTCTCTTATTATTACGCAAATCAAATTGGTATTTTACGCCCGGTGTACACAAATAATTAACACGAATTTAATATTAAACTTTGTTAATATTGTACTGTGGTTCAAGGGACTCTTAGGAATTGCATATGAAGATGTAAGGGCGGGTGTCTTGTTTTATTTCAAACTAACGGGGTAGTGAGGAATAAGAGTAGCTCTAAATATATATCAAAATTCCGTGCTATGTTTTGTAAAGACGTCTTAACGATCACTCTCTTATTGTTACGCAAATCAAATTGGTATTTTACGCCCGGTGTACACAAATAATTAACACGAATTTAATATTAAACTTTGTTAATATTGTACTGTGGTTCAAGAGACTCTTAGGAATTGCATATGAAGATGTAAGGGCGGGTGTCTTGTTTAATTTCAAACTAACGGGGTAGTGAGGAATAAGAGTAGCTCTAAATATATATCAAAATTCCGTGCTATGTTTTGTAAAGACGTCTTAACGATCACTCTCTTATTATTACGCAAATCAAATTGGTATTTTACGCCCGGTGTACACAAATAATTAACACGAATTTAATATTAAACTTTGTTAATATTGTACTGTGGTTCAAGAGACTCTTAGGAATTGCATATGAAGATGTAAGGGCAGGTGTCTTGTTTAATTTCAAACTAACGAGGTAGTGAGGAATAAGAGTAGCTCTAAATATATATCAAAATTCCGTGCTATGTTTTGTAAAGACGTCTTAACGATCACTCTCTTATTGTTACGCAAATCAAATTGGTATTTTACGCCCGGTGTACACAAATAATTAACACGAATTTAATATTAAACTTTGTTAATATTGTACTGCGGTTCAAGGGACTCTTAGGAATTGCATATGAAGATGTAAGGGCGGGTGTCTTGTTTAATTTCAAACTAACGGGGTAGCGAGGAATAAGAGTAGCTCTAAATATATATCAAAATTCCGTGCTATGTTTTGTAAAGACGTCTTAACGATCACTCTGTTATTATTACGCAAATCAAATTGGTATTTTACGCCCGGTGTACACAAATAATTAACACGAATTTAATATTAAACTTTGTTAATATTGTACTGTGGTTCAAGGGACTCTTAGGAATTGCATATGAAAATGTAAGGGCGGGTGTCTTGTTTAATTTCAAACTAACGGGGTAGTGAGGAATAAGAGTAGCTCTAAATATATATCAAAATTCCGTGCTATGTTTTGTAAAGACGTCTTAACGATCACTCTCTAATCATTACGCAAATCAAATTGGTATTTTACGCCCGGTGTACACAAATAATTAACACGAATTTAATATTAAACTTTGTTAATATTGTACTGTGGTTCAAGAGACTCTTAGGAATTGCATATGAAGATGTAAGGGCGGGTGTCTTGTTTAATTTCAAACTAACGGGGTAGTGAGGAATAAGAGTAGCTCTAAATATATATCAAAATTCCGTGCTATGTTTTGTAAAGACGTCTTAACGATCACTCTCTTATTATTACGCAAATCAAATTGGTATTTTACGCCCGGTGTACACAAATAATTAACACGAATTTAATATTAAACTTTGTTAATATTGTACTGTGGTTTAAGGGACTCTTAGGAATTGCATATGAAGATGTAAGGGCAGGTGTCTTGTTTAATTTCAAACTAACGGGGTAGTGAGGAATAAGAGTAGCTCTGAATATATATCAAAATTCCGTGCTATGTTTTGTAAAGACGTCTTAACGATCACTCTCTTATTATTACGCAAATCAAATTGGTATTTTACGCCCGGTGTACACAAATAATTAACACGAATTTAATATTAAACTTTGTTAATATTGTACTGTGGTTCAAGAGACTCTTAGGAATTGCATATGAAGACGTAAGGGCGGGTGTCTTGTTTAATTTCAAACTAACGGGGTAGTGAGGAATAAGAGTAGCTCTAAATATATATCAAAATTTCGTGCTATGTTTTGTAAAGACGTCTTAACGATCACTCTCTTATTATTACGCAAATCAAATTGGTATTTTACGCCCGGTGTACACAAATAATTAACACGAATTTAATATTAAACTTTGTTAATATTGTACTGTGGTTCAAGGGACTCTTAGGAATTGCATATGAAGATGTAAGGGCGGGTGTCTTGTTTAATTTCAAACTAACGGGGTAGTGAGGAATAAGAGTAGCTCTAAATATATATCAAAATTCCGTGCTATGTTTTGTAAGGACGTCTTAACGATCACTCTCTTATTATTACGCAAATCAAATTGGTATTTTACGCCCGGCGTACACAAATAATTAACACGAATTTAATATTAAACTTTGTTAATATTGTACTGTGGTTCAAGAGACTTAGGAATTGCATATGAAGATGTAAGGGCGGGTGTCTTGTTTAATTTCAAACTAATGGGGTAGTGAGGAATAAGAGTAGCTCTAAATATATATCAAAATTCCGTGCTATGTTTTGTAAAGACGTCTTAACGATCACTCTCTTATTATTACGCAAATCAAATTGGTATTTTACGCCCGGTGTACACAAATAATTAACACGAATTTAAGACATGCTAGCTAGGATGTATACAGAATAATATTGATCATTGTATCTTTGTGGCAGCGATGAAACTGTCTTTGTGTTCATCATGTTAAGACTAATTTCTTACCATCGACGAAAATATTAGCGAGTGTTCCGGTGCGAACGAATATCTGCTCATTACAGAGGGAGTACTGATGACATTTTATAGTACGAACAGCGACATTACAAGATATTCAAAGTGTTTTATTCAATATATTTTTCTGTTCATATTTGGACTGGTAAAGTTGTACTGTACAAATGTCTCAGCGATTTTATTATCAAAGGTACAATATACCGATAAGATGTATCTAGTTTATACTGCGGTCAATTTTTGCGACACGATTGATATGAAACGTTTTCCTTTATAATTTCAAATCATACTTTCGAAGATGAAGCGTTCTGTGCAAGAGTCTGACAACAATGCACTGGCACTCGAAGCAAACTATACCGAAACATAAGGAATATCGATTTTCTTGTGTAAATTACGACGTTTGAGTGCGTTGCGTGATATTCTTTTATGATATCATAATATGACGAAACCGACTGATTTTAGTACACTCAGATTCAAATTCTACATAGCCAGTAACAATTTAATACGATAAACGTGGTTTCTTTGCATGTCTACTACATGGGATCGTATTTTAATTTTCTAAAAACTACGCATCCTTTCCAGCAGTGAATTTGCTGCTTAAGTCGTTTACCAATTATGAAGCTACTATAGGCGTTTTAGATGGTGTCATTTATTAAAGTACAAACGTATGTATATTTATATATCCAAAGAAATTCGAAACTATTAACGAATAATTTAATAGAAATCTCAATTCTAAAGAAGTTACTGACGAAACGATCGAAGTAAGTAAAACCAAAGCACATTTACGAACATTTTATATTTGTGTACGGGTCATTGTGAAATCTAACGATGCAAGTGTGCTAACATATTTGTAGTACTGTCGATGTTAATATGTTAATTTGTCATTAGCATCGCGATAATTGAATGTCGATGTTCTTAATGATATGAGTTTTAACCTATTGCAAACGATGGCGTGCAACTAAATGAATGGTATCCTTTACAAAACAGTAGAGAGAATAATTAATTACTCAGTGTTCTCAGAACGATAGAAGATCTATTTTTCAGTAGTCATAAGAAAGCTTTACAAATAAGCAAAAGTGAATTCATGTGCCAAAGAAAATATATACAGTTCGTAGTTCCCTAGCGTTTACTCACAAATTAAAAATAGTATATTTTTAGTATTGACTATATCATAACTACGTGTATATTTTCGATTATAGAATTGCACTCGGAGGGATAGTTTTCTTTGTAATATAGTAGATCGTTATTGTTCGTATTTCGTTAAATGTCGAAAATCGACAGTCATTGCAAATAATAAGTTTCAGTTTGTAGCGTGTTAAGTTCATATTCTTCGAGTAGGAAATCTCTTACGTTAAACGCATATGTATCTTATTAACGTGATAGTTGTACAAGACCGATATGTTAGAATAACTAGAAAACGTACTTTTGAAATCTATAGCAGGCAATGTATAGAATGCTGCAGTTCAATTGTAAACTCAATTACAATGAATTGTTCAGCAAATTACCGGAGCAATCTGTGAACTTATTAATATTAATGTTTGTACTCTACATGTATCATCGGTATTGTATTATATATATATATTCGGAAAATTAGGAAAATTAGTTATCTAGCCGGTCAAGCAATCTTGATTAATATTGAGAGAGGAAAGGTTGATCAAGATTTCTTTCTGAATTCCACGTGAGTTACACGAAAGACTTTATGTTCGGTAATATGATCCGGGAAGGTGTATTTTAATTGTTTTCAATACTACGGATGTTGTGAACTATTTTTAATTCATACTTAAATACCTCGAAGTACTACTCTAGTCTTGTTTCGAACACGTTTTACAACACAAGTGTCTGAATCTCTTGTATTTTCTGAATCCTGACGTCTGGATGTCTTTCAATACTTTACCATCGTATTTTAATATCAAACCCTTAGGGTATTAGTAGACTAGAATACGAAAAAACGCGAATACGAATACTTCGAACATATTTAATATACAAATACGAAATTTCTGAAGACAAACTTTTTCCTAAACGTTTCGGTAACTATTGACGACCACACAGACAGAATATATCATTTTATTCGCGGTCTGCTCTTAAGAAGTGAATTGAGATGTAATAGTACTCAGGAATACATGCAATCTCTGCACTTCACGAAATGGTAGTAGAACGGTCTGTCATACTCGAAGACTGTCTTATTAAAACAATTTAAATACGCTTAGTATGTGTTATGTGTGTATAATGTTCAAATGAATGGTGTATAGTACGGTGTGTAGTATGTAAATTGTTTAGTGAGCACTGTGAAGAACATAATTAATTTAGTGACGGATATCGATGTACAAAATGTAACGATGTACATACAGATGTACCAGTTGTGCAGTAGCGTGAAAATCAAAATACATGTACGATATGAATAACGTTCACACTTTTATTCATCTTATGCAGAACCAACGGTACAGGCATGTGATTATACAATGTTTACTTGAGTTTTCGTTTGTAAAACGGATTTACAGGGCTAGGTATGGTATTCGCTTTTAGTGCACTGGCTAGAGGCTTCCTGTTCGCATCGAAAGGAATGGCGGGACTCTGTCGGATTTGCCTGATATATTCGGAAGTGTTTTGTGCGGTATTCCGTTGAAGTACAATTTTTACACGCTTCTTCGGGCTCTGCTCGGACCTTTGCGCAATCCTTTGTTCGGTCATTTGCTTGTTCGCTTCTATTACGTTCTTCGCAGATTTCTGCACAAGTAAAGCAAATGTTATGGTACGCGTTGGGCGACTTACTTAAACGATTAAAGGATGCAAAGCCGTTTTCTGATTGAAAATTCTGACTACAGAACTTTGTTACTGTAACTTAACATTTTTCGAGGATGTTACATATATATATTTTAACTCGTTGACTGCCAAGCGTATTTTGCTACATTAGAACCGCGATGCAATGAAATACTCAGGACGTGCAAAATACAGAACTTTTAATTGTTTTACAAGATGTATTCCGAATTTTTGCTTTTTAACATTTTGCTCAAGCTTGTTTTGCTATTGAGGATGTTGCATATATATATATTTATTAATTGCTTTTACAAGATTGCAAATTCGCTTCATTCCGAATTTTTCGCATTTTTAGTCAAGTCTTTTGCGTATTTTGCTCAAGCTTATTTTGCTATGTAAAAACCGCGATGCGATAAAATACTGCAAAGTATAATTAAATCTGCAAAATAAAGGTAACGCAGACCTGTTGGAAGCCTGAGTATTGAAGCACCATCCCGATATCAATTGCTTTTACAAGATTGCAAATTGGTTTCATTCCAAATTTTTGCATTTTTAGTCAAGTCTTTCGCGTATTTTGCTCAAGCTTATTTTGCTATGTTAAAACCGCGATGCAATGAAATACTGCAAAGTATAATTAAATCTGCAAAATAAAGGTAACGCAGAGTTGTGAGAAGCCAAAGTATTGAAGCACCGTCCCGATATCAATTGCTTTTACAAGATTGCAAATTGGCTTCATTCCGAATTTTTGCATTTTTAGTCAAATCTTCTGCGTATTTTGCTATGTTAGAACCGCGATGCAATAAAATACTGTAGAGTATAATTAAATCGTGCAAAATAAAGCTAACGCAGAGTTAGAAGCCAAAGTATTGAAGCACCGTCCCGATATCAATTGCTTTTACAAGATTGCAAATTGGTTTCATTCCGAATTTTTGCATTTTTAGTCAAGTCTTTTGCGTATTTTGCTCAAGCTTATTTTGCTATGTTAAAACCGCGATGCGATAAAATACTGCAGAGTGTAATTAAATCGTGCAAAATAAAGGTAACGTAGAGTTATTAGAAGCCAAAGTATTGAAGCACCGTCCGGATATCAATTGCTTTTACAAGATTGCAAATTGGCTTCATTCCGAATTTTTTGCATTTTTAGTCAAGCCTTTCGCGTATTTTGCTCAAGCTTATTTTGCTATGTTAAAACCGCGATGCAATGAAATACTGCAGAGTATAATTAAATCGTGCAAAATAAAGGTAACGCAGAGTTGTTAGAAGCCAAAGTATTGAAGCACCGTTCCAATATCAATTGCTTTTACAAGATTGCAAATTGGCTTCATTCCGAATTTTTGCATTTTTAGTCAAGTCTTTTGCGTATTTTGCTCAAGCTTATTTTGCTATGTTAAAACCGCGATGCAATGAAATACTGCAAAGTATAATTAAATCTGCAAAATAAAGGTAACGCAGAGTTGTTAGAAGCCAAAGTATTGAAGCACCGTTCCAATATTAATTGCTTTTACAAGATTGCAAATTGGTTTCATTCCGAATTTTTGCATTTTTAGTCAAGCCTTTTGCGTATTTTGCTCAAGCTTATTTTGCTATGTTAAAACCGCGATGCGATAAAATACTGCAGAGTGTAATTAAATGGTGCAAAATAAAGGTAACGCAGAGTTGTTAGAAGCCAAAGTATTGAAGCACCGTCCCGATATCAATTGCTTTTACAAGATTGCAAATTGGTTTCATTCCGAATTTTTGCATTTTTAGTCAAGCCTTTTGCGTATTTTGCTCAAGCTTATTTTGCTATGTTAAAACCGCGATGCAATGAAGGACTGCAAAGTATAACTAAATCTGCAAAATAAAGGTAACGCAGAGTTAGAAGCCAAAGTATTGAAGTACTGTCCCGATATCAATTGCTTTTGCAAGATTGCAAATTGGCTTCATTCCGAATTTTTCGCATTTTTAGTCAAGTCTTTTGCATATTTTCCTCAAGCTTATTTTGCTATGTTCAAACCGCGATGCAATGAAATAAAAATAAAGGTAACCGCGATGCGATAAAATATTCCGAATTTTTGCATTTTTAGTCAAGCCTTTTGCGTATTTTGCTCAAGCTTATTTTGCTATGTTAAAACCGCAATGCGATGAAATACTGTAAAGTATAATTAAATCGTGCAAAATAAAGGTAACGCAAAGTTGTTAGAAGCCAAAGTATTGAAGCACCGTCCCGATATCAATTGCTTTTACAAGATTGCAAATTGATTTCATTCCGAATTTTTGCATTTTTAGTCATCGTATTTTGCTCAAAAATGCGATGAAATACTGCAAAGCATAATTACATCGCGCAAAATAAAGGTAACGCAGAGTTGTTAGAAGCCAAAGTATTGAAGCACCGTTCCAATATTAATTGCTTTTACAAGATTGCAAATAGGCTTCATTGCGAATTTTTGCATTTTTAGTTAAATCTTTTGCGCCGGTCACCGGTGACCACCATGGCAGTCAAAGTGTTAAAGAAACAAATTTCGTAACACACGCGTATTTTTGTAGACCATTAAATTCCACCAGTGGCCTCGAAACACGTTGAGTTACAGTAATAAAAGTTCTATAGTCAACCTATAGCATTTTCAACCGCAAAAGAAAGACTTTCCCATTTAAAGAAATCACAATAATGTTGAAATTAAACATTTCATCTAACGATGGGCAATTAAATATGCAAATAAATTTATTTATGTAATACCTACATGGTTAGCGTCCTCTATTTTGGCGAGTACCGATGTCAGCCACATCGCCTGATTACCAATTTGATTCTTCAATTCGGTAGCATCTACCTTTACGTTATTGATAATCTGCACTTTTGATTTCTTCTCGGAAACTGACTTTGTTGGCTTGGGCGGAGGGACGTTATCAGATATATCCCAGTTACCACCAATTTCCACCTGCTTCGATTTCTTTAATTTTGCATTCGTTTCCAATGCAACCTCGCTGTCGCTGCCATTTTGCGTAACTTTCATTTTCTTGACTTTTTTGTTAGCCTTTATCAATAATAACTTAGCGAGACCTTGCTTTTTGCTCTTGTCAATGTGCACGTTCTCATCCGTGCACGTGTCGGCTTTCCTTTTCTTCAGTTTCTTTTTAAGGTTGCTGACAATAGAGTCAGACTTCGAGACGACTGATTTAGTCAGCGAAGTAACATTTTTGCTTTCTAGTTTGTCGCTATTAAGCTCGTCCCCTGCATTCATCTCTTCCCATTCACCTCCCGTTGAAACTTCACCGTTTTCATTCTCGTGTTTCAATTCGCCGTCTTTATTTTTGATTTCGTTCCCAGAGTCTTCATTTTCCAGTTCGACTACATCGTCCTCATTTTCCTGTCCAACTGCATCGTCCTCACTTTCATTTTCGAATTCATCCTCCCCCATATCTTCGCCCTCGTCATCACTGTCGGTAGATAAATATTTTTTCCTCTTTGGCATGTGCGGAAACAGACTTTCCTCAAATTCGGCAAGCTCGTGAGCAGCTCTTTTCAAACATAGTTCCTTTTTGTCCAGGTAAGGCACACTGATCTCTTCCATGTAACCAGGCATCTTCCCTTCTGCCAGCCGTAACAGCCTGTCAGTAGACAATACTTACAACAATATTCTCTAGTGTAATAAATACTTTTTCGGTATTTTATAAATTATATTTAATTATATATATATTAATTATATATATAATAAATTTATTATATATATATTAACACATCTTGCGCGGGCACTTTGCCGCCAAAGTCTTATCGTGTAGCGGGCGATTTTTTACAGTTCGACCGTAAAATTCCTTCCGCATAAAATAGCTGTAGTTTTTAAACATTAGGTTTTTCTAATAAAACTTTCAGTCTCTGTTTAAAAATCAATTGCTTTATTCCCTTTAAAAAAAAATAAAAATAACCGCGTTAAAAATGGAAAACTAAGAAAATCAAATACTTTTAAATGTTTCAAAGCGTGATATCGTTCAAAGTACAGGTAACGCTCCTATAACACGGTATCTTATAACACGGTTTCGCTATAACACGATTCGTAAATTGCGGGAACACTCCTACAACACGGCATTCTATAACACGGTTGTTCCTCTTATCGGGGCCTGTGTCCCCCGTAGGACATTGGGGACATATCCTTGTCGCTGAAAGAAATAAAAACATCAACCTTAAATGCGTGTTGAAAGAAGATATGGCCCTCTTCAGTTGAAACAGAAAACATGCGTGAAACATCAGAAAATGAAATTGGTGCCATATTAGAAGTCGCTAAATCAATCGGAGGCGAAGATTTTGTGGATATGGCTACCAAAGACATTCAAGATTTATTAGTAGAAGAAGAAATTGACGAAGCGGATTTGATGGAAATGGCATCCCTAGATGCAAATCAAATCGATTTTGTGGACGCTAGCTCTGATGAAGATTGTGCAGTTAAGAATTTAACATTAAAAAAATACAAGAAGGCCTATGCTTAGTGGAAAATCTCGAGTCATTTTTCTTGAATACAGACCCTTCCACGGAAAGAAGTCGAAAATTCAAAAGGGAGCTGCAAAACTGTTTAGCTCCATACCGCGAAATTTACAATGACCTAGTTGGAACCAGCAAGCAAAGTTCGATTACAGATTTTTTTAAGAGGGGAAAACATACAAAAACTTTAAATAGAGAAAAAAGTTCTGAAAGTGAAGGCAATATCGTTCCACCGAAAAAACATTCTCGGTTGATTATACTGAGCAGTGACGACCAATAAATTCATTAAATTATGGTGGCGTTAGATTAAATTTTTTTGTTTACTTTGTGTTGTACATACATTTATATTTTTAATAAAAATTAATTTTGTACTAGCTCAGGGTCTCATGCAACACGGTTTCACACAACACGGCATTTTCTAGGACCCTAACTACCGTGTTATAGGAGGGTTACCTGTACTTTTCTTTGTGCAAAGGTGCAATAAAATCTCTCTCCACAGAAAACTACCCAACATTTTTCTTAAGGCATTTGTAAACCTGCACCCCAAAATCTTTAGCACAACGTGATCGCGCCAGCAAAACGCATTCATAGGATTCATTCTTGCAATGCACGTGTTGTATTTTTGCAACGCATGTTTATCCGATCTTATTGTAAAAACGTCACAAAAACCCATGGATAACAATAATCCATCAATAATCCGTGAAAAACGACTTTAGTCGCTTCCCGCTCAAGATGTGAAATCCGCATAAAACGACTTTAGTCGCCTCCCGCGCAAGATGTGTTAATTATATATATAATAAATTATTTTCCGGTTATTCTACCAGGGGTAGAAGTTATACTCACTGTGCGATGATATAACCCGTTTGTCTTCGGGTTTTCGTAGACGACGCTGAACTAAATCTATATTGTTTGAGTAAACTAACTATATCTCTAGGATCAAAGTCTAATTGCGGTAATTCCACGTCGACTCTGCCGGCTCTGGGGTCCAATGGTTTTTCTGTATGATTTTCGTTTTTGTGTTGATCGTTTTGATCCTTCTCATCACTTACTTCCCTATCACTCTCACCATCAGAGTCTACCTCTACTTTCTCCATTGCAGACATTTTGCCAGAAGGAAATCCAGCCTGTTAAGAAGATATACCAATTAAATCAAACTTGCTCTTTTTGTAATGTTTGTTGAAATTCTTTCATATTGGTGAGCGCAGAAAAAATCTGTACTTACTTGTTTCCACGCATTCAGCTTCTCTGCGTAATCCATTCCCACGCTTGACTGGATCATTAAGTATTTAAAAATGTGATGTGATACATGCTTGCCTTGCTTTCCATCACGACATGCTATAAGATATAGCACAAAGGGTTTGATCAGTATTGCCACTAAATCTCTTGGTATGTTGCCTTCACTAACCTATTTTAATATAAAATAGATTAAGTTTTTTCAAAGTTAAATGCTGGTATGAGTACCGACAGGTCTTTGAATTGCGATGGGCCTTAAATATTGATATGTACTTTTGCCAATTCTTCTAAATACACCTCCACTGTGTGCATAATAAAACCCAGATTACACTCTGGACTCAATATAAGTTTCTCAAGCAGATCAGATACTCCCACAATGCACTCTTTATTCCAGCCTCGTTGTTTGCACGCGTTAAATATTTGTCGATATACTCGTCTCACTAACTGTAACCATTTAATAAAACTGTCTCATCTACATGCAAACACACTTGCCCCACAATTGCGTTAACGGAAATTACAATACCATTGAAAATTTGTCAATCCTATATTGATCTATGCCATACCACTCCTTAGCAAGTGTCTTCAACGTGCAATACGTGTACAGTAAAAAAGTATCCGTTGCCGTGAAACAATGTACAATATTGCTTAACGATTCTGCCAATTCTTCCTGAATCAAGGGCTTATCGGACATCCACATACAGTAAAATAAACCCTTCCACAGTCTCAAAAAATCGGCTTCTACAAATGCTGCAAAATGAAAAGAGTGTGTGCACAATAATACAATACCCCTCAAAATTAGCATAGCAAATTATGAGGATCAGAAAAGAGTAAGTTTTTGAAAGAA
The DNA here is from genome assembly GCA_033815515.1 of Cryptocheilus praepositus. Classification (NCBI taxonomy): domain Eukaryota; kingdom Metazoa; phylum Arthropoda; class Insecta; order Hymenoptera; family Pompilidae; genus Cryptocheilus; species Cryptocheilus praepositus. The sequence goes on along the minus strand of JAWWQZ010000141.1, from coordinate 755,703 downwards.
GTCCTTAACACGTTGACTGCCACGGCGGGAATTGCGAGTGAAAATTCGCAATGAAGTCTATTTGCAATCTTGTAAAAGCAATTGATATTGGAATGGTGCTTCGATACTTTGGCTTCTAACCCGGTGCAAATGATTTTATTAAAAATGCAAAGAATTTGTAATGAAGCCTATTTGCAATCTTGTAAAAGCAATTGGTATTGGAACGGTGCTTCGATACTTTGGCTTCTAACCCGGTGCAAATGATTTTACTAAAAATGCAAAGAATTTGCAATGAAGCCTATTTGCAATCTTGTAAAAGCAATTGATATTGGAACAGTGTTTCGATACTTTGGCTTCTAACCCGGTGCAAAAGATTTTATTAAAAATGCAAAGAATTCGCAATGAAACCGATCTGCAATCTTGTAAAAGCAATTGGTATTGGAACTGTGCTTCGATGCTTTGGCTTCTAAGCCGGTGCAAAAGATTTTAATAAAAATGCAAAGAATTCGCAATGAAGCCTATTTGCAATCTTGTAAAAGCAATTGGTATTGGAACAGTGCTTTGATACTTTGGCTTCTAACCCGGTGCAAATGATTTTATTAAAAATGCAAAGAATTTGTAATGAAGCCTATTTGCAATCTTGTAAAAGCAATTGGTATTGGAACGGTGCTTCGATACTTTGGCTTCTAACCCGGTGCAAATGATTTTACTAAAAATGCAAAGAATTTGCAATGAAGCCTATTTGCAATCTTGTAAAAGCAATTGATATTGGAACTGTGCTTCGATACTTTGGCTTCTAACTCGGTGCAAAAGATTTTACTAAAAGTGTAAAAAATTCGCAATCAAGTCCATTTGCAATCTTGTAAAAGCAATTGGTATTGGAACGGTGCTTCGATGCTTTGGCTTCTAACCCGGTACAAACGATTTTACTCAAAATGCAAAGAATTTGCAATGAAGCCTATGTGCAATCTTGTAAAAGCAATTGATATTGGAACGGTGCTTCGATACTTTGGCTTCTAACCCAATGCAAAAGATTTTATTAAAAATGCAAAGAATTCGCAATGAAGCCTATTTGCAATCTTGTAAAAGCAATTGATATTGGAACGGTGCTTCGATACTTTGGCTTCTAACCCGATGCAAAAGATTTTACTAAAAGTGCAAAAAATTCGCAATGAAGTCCATTTGCAATCTTGTAAAAGCAATTGGTATCCGAATGGTGCTTCAATACTTTGGCTTCTAACAACTCTGCGTTACCTTTATTTTGCAGATTTAATTATACTTTTGCAGTACTTCATTGCATTGCGGTTTAAACATAGCAAAATACACTTGAATAAAATATGCGAAAGACTTGACTAAAAATGCAAAAAATTCGGAATGTAGCCAATTTGCAATCTTGTAAAAGCAATTGATATTGGAACGGCGCTTCAATACTTTGGCTTCTAAAAACTCTGCGTTACCTTTATTTTGCAGATTTAATTATACTTTACAGTACTTCATCACATTGCGGTTTTAACATAGCAAAATAAGCTTGAGCAAATACGCAAAAGACTTGACTAAAAATGCAAAAAATTCGGAATCAAGCCAATTTGCAATCTTGTAAAAGCAATTGATATTGGAACGGCGCTTCAATACTTTGGCTTCTAACAACTCTGCGTTACCTTTATTTTGCACAATGTAATTACACTCTGCAGTATTTTATCGCATCGCGGTTTTAACATAGCAAAATTAGCTTAAGCAAAATACGCAAAAGACTTGACTAAAAATGCAAAAAATTTGGAATGGAACCAATTTGCAATCTTGTAAAAGCAATTAGATATTGGAACGGCGCTTCAATACTTTGGCTTCTAACAACTCTGCGTTACCTTCATTTTATGGATGTAATTATACTTTACAGTACTTCATCGCATTGCGGTTTTAACATAGCAAAATAAGCTTGAGCAAAATACGCAAAAGACTTGACTAAAAATGCAAAAAATTCCAAATGAAGTCAATTTGCAATCTTGTAAAAGCAATTGATATCGGAACGGTGCTTCAATACTTTGGCTTGTAACAACTCTGCATTACCTTTATTTTGCACGATTTAATTACACTTTGCAGTATTTCATCGCATCGCGGTTGTAACATAGCAAAATACGCGTGGCAATCAAAGTGTTAAGAAGGAACCTTACCGAACGAACTTTTTGACCGAACTGTCAACCATTTCTTCAGATTCTTGAGTACCTTATCCCGCACTCTTTTATCATTACTCGCCAACAGTCTTGCGAATTTGATTTCCTGCGCTACAACCAACGCTTTTCGGTCCTTGACTTTGATCTTATCCCTTTGCTTTTGCGGCAGCTTAGCCTTCGAGCTCTGCCGTATGATTTTTTGCGCCGACACACGTGCATGTTTCAACTTCTTCACTGCCATTTTCTCATGTCAAATTGCGCGAATATGCCAGGAGTTCCGATGTCAGTCTCTTCGGTCCAATCTCACCAAAGACCGATGATATAAATCTAAATGCAACCGTATCGTTTCAGGGCAGAAACGTTGACAAGCGGTACTGTAACCTAAATGTTCACCCTCTTTCGACTGCAACGTCTCGATATACTTAAAGTATTTAACTCTTCGTCTTGGCGCACAAGCTGAGACGATTGTTTGCGATAAAAAATTAATATCCGTTGCAGTATATAGCGTTAAATTGTACGGTGTTATTCGGTAAAGCAACACAACCTCCACGTACAATTTCCTGGGAACTACTGGCTGTTGATTCGTTAAAACACGTGTATAGACCATTCCAAGATGGTAAACCAGGTAAAACATGCGTCAGATGTTGCACTTAAGAACACTACATCTACCAGGTTGTTCAATAAGTTTTCTCGGTCGATAAGAGAGGGCGTTGCTACTAGTCCAAATTTGTTTTCGTTTTGTTGGTTCACTCTTCTTGACTGAGAGGGATTTAGTAGAGGCTCTACACATCTCATTAGGCAGTGTGAGTCATATTTTAAATGAAATTTCGAGTTTTAAAAAGCTGTGTGCACAATGAGTGCCGCATTCGCTACAATTGAACAAAAACACATTCGAATGCAACTTTCTCAACAACATTCATCACTATGGATGAGACTTGGGTCTATCACCATGATCCTAAATCAAAACAAGAGGCTAAAGAGTGGTGTGAACCTGGTTGTTCGGCTTCGAAACGAGTTCGTGTCCAGAAATCGGCCAAGAAGGTTCTGGCATCAGTTTTTTGGGATGCGAAAGGAATTTTATTTGTGGGTTACTTGCAGACTGGTAAAACAATTAATTCTGAATATTATTGCAACCTTTTGGACCAGTTAAAGGAAAAAATTCGAGAAAAAAGACCCGGTTTGCAGAAGAAAAAAATCCTTTTTCATCAGGACAACGCACCGTGTCACAAGGGCATTTTGACAATGGCTAAAATCCATGAATTAAAGTTCGAATTGTTGGAGCATCCGCCGTATTCACCAGATTTGGCCCCCAGCGACTTCCATTTCTTTCCAGAACTCAAAAAATGTATGCGTGGCAAGCGTTTTTCGTCAAATGAAGAGGTCATAACGGCTGTTGAAGCGTCCCAGACAGCACATATTACTAAAAGATGTCCATATGACGACTTTTGAAAGATGTCCTTTCCAATCTAATGATGTCTTATGGACATCTAAAAGATGCCAAAATATTAAAAATGTTTTTTGTGCTAAACACTAGTTGGCGCCACCATTGTGAATTACTATTGTGAAAATTAGTTCGGTGTGGTTCAGTGAAACAAACATAATTTAAAGAATAGTATTCGATTGGCATAAATTACATTGATTTTATAGTAGGACGAAAAAAATAAATAAATTAGAAAAACGAGGTTAGTTAGATTCAATTCTGTATACGTAAAGTCCAGTTAACCTTACCTTTTCTATTTTTCTAGTTTACATTTTTATTTTTATTTTTTCTAAATATTTTAAAATGCATGCAAATAAATAATGCGAGCTTCCCTTTTGAATGTGATTGATGCTATTTTCAGTATTATAACATTTTGTAGTGTTAATTTATGCCGAAAGTCGAATAAGTTCGGACAAGATGCCAAAACGAAAAGATTTCCGGCATTTGGGACAGAGGCAAAAAAATCATCGTCTAACAGCGTCGTCTTGTATTTATCCTATCTATTTACAGATGAAACTTATAATATTTATTATTGTAAACGAACAATATCCATAATAAAAAATAAAAATGGAACACAAATAAATATCCTTCCGATAATTTTAATATAAAACATAAAAGAGTATTATATACCCAAGGAACAATAATTCTGGCTGATAATATCTTTATATTATATGAGCGGTTTATATTGAAAGTGACCTAAGTCTATTTTTCAACAATTTCTTTTTGGTTGACTGTAATAACGTTTATAATTTTAGATTAGCTGTCATAAAAACAGTTAACAAAAAAAAAAATCACAATTGGTCTTAGGCCACTTTCAAAATAAACGACTCATATAATATAAGATATATCAGCGAAAATTATTTTTTTTCGGGCATGCCTAAATGTATGTCCTTTGATTGTCAGAATTTGACTGTGTCTAAACGCCGTCTTTTAATGATGCCTGGATGTTGTCTTTCAGACTTGTCTGAACGTCATCTTTTAGGCAACGAAAAACGGGTCATAAGACAACTTTTCGTCATCTTTCTGATGCCTTTACGTCATTATTGAAAGATATCTTTCCTGAAAAAAGGTTATCTTTTAGACGTATTTTAGATATCTATGTGCTGTCGGGTATTTTGCAGACCTTCCGGAATCTCACTTCAGGGATGGGATCCACAGATTGGAGGATCGTTGGAGCAAGTGCATTAATGTTCAGGGAGATTATACTGATGAATAATAAAGTGTATTTTGAACCATAACATTGTGTTTTTCTTATCGAACGACAAAACTTATTGCGCAACCTAGTACTTACAGAATATATTCGTTTTCGTAGGTGAAGATACAAATATTTTATAGCACTCTAAACAGAAAATTAATCGAATAAGTACATAATTGTGGGAGGAATATCAAATAATTATTCCACTTTGTATTACGTTTATGATAAATAATACAAACTGCGCATTATTGATATTTGACTTTCACGCGCATTATTTCTTTTTGCCTTGAGAAGTTCTTATAAAAGCTTCTGTCTTCTTGTAACCCCTCATATCAACTTTCAAACTTTGTGTTTATGTTGAGAAATCATCGAATTAAAATTGTATAAGACGCTGTAAGAGTCTGTGGACCCATTGAACCCAAAATTTAATCTAGTTACATTTTTTAGGGTAATGTTCTTAAAGAGTGTGTAGATTATGGTTAGTGTACGAGAAAAAAGAAGAATTCATCAAAATCATTTTCCCGCCTTCGGTGGTTCGTAGGAGCAGGTCTTGTTGTGGTGCCTGATAATACGTTATAGCTGTTGTGTTTTATTGTCAGTCCGAATAGTGCCGTTCAGTATGCATAAGAAACCATTTTCAAGACCATCTGGTCCGAAGAAGGCGAGATATAACAAGTATGTGCTGATTCTTAACAAAATGTTCTTGTAACCCCTCATATCAACTTTCAAACTTTGTGTTTATGTCGAGAAATCATCGAATTATTCCGAATACGGACTATTACGTTTATGATAAATAATACAAATTGTTCGTAGACCTCTATGTCGTAAAATAATGATATTTGACTTTCACGCGCAATATTTTTTTTTGCCTTGAGAAGTTCTTATAAAAGCTTCTGTCTTCTTGTAACCCAACGTATCAACTTTCAAACTTTGTGTTTATGTCGAGAAATCATTGAATTATTCCGAATACGGACTATTACGTTTATGACAAATAATACAAATTGTTCGTAGACCTCTATGTCGTAAAATAATAATATTTGACTTTCACGCGCAATATTTCTTTTTGCCTTGAGAAGTTCTTATAAAAGCTTGCAATCGATTTGTATTTCCAGCCAAAAAGATACTTCAATCTCATTATCCGCTATTACGTGTTGTAATATAATTTATATTTGACATAAAATATTGTTTTAATACATTCACCACACGTTAATGTCTTCTTTATCTTAATTGTACAATAGTATAACTTGCTTATCTTTTTTTGTGTTTTGTGTATTAGTCTATTTTTCTGCAAATACTATTTGACTATCGCATACTGTTAACATTTTTTCACTAAAATCCTTCTGCGATAAATAGTGATATTTTAATAATTATTGCAGTGATGACGATGATGATGAAGGGCCAATCTCTTTCGAAGCCGAATTGGCTACAATGGAGGATGCTGATGATAGAGACGCAACACAAGTTATCGGAGAGGTAGGATCATTGAAACAATTCTATAATTTATTATAAACATTGTAGCAATAACAAATTTTATTATAGTATTAGGGTGTCCCATAAGTTCCTTCCGCACCGTGCTATGAATGACTCTGACTGGCTATGTTTATATAAACATGCAGGCTTATCTCTTAGCCGTTTATGGCATCGGTTTCAGTCGTCCCAGAGCTCTTTCAGAGTACGTTTCGTTGGTGACAAAGTCCGTTTTAAAATTTTTTCTACACCGTTTAATATGGAGAGCCAAAGGAAGCATTTGCGGCATGTTATGCTTCATTGCTTTAAAAAAGGCAATAGTGCAAAGGACACTGTAGACGAGATTTGCACCGTTTATGGGAGTGGTGCTACGACTATTAGGACCGTCCGCAATTGGTTTAAGAAATTTAGAGCTGGTAATTTCGAGTTGAAAGGTGAAGACAGCAGCGGCTGCCCAGCAACGACGGATACAGACATTATCAAGACTGTGCTTGCTGAAAATCCACGATACAGTGTGCGTGACATAGTGGATGCCACTAACATTCCCAAAACAACGGTGCATAAGCATTTAATCAAGATGGGATATGCGAATCGATATGAAGTTTGGGTTAGGTTATTTGGGACACCCTAATACTTCATTTGAAATTCTTATTGGATGCCAGCATGTTCAACGTAATATTTAAACATTTGGTAAGATAACGCTTTTTTTATTATTAGGGTCCTGAACAAGAGAATACATCCGCTAAATGGAGTAGACCTCCTCCACCGTCGTTAGATCCAAACACCGACACTCTTATTTTTCAACAGATAGAAGTAGACCATTATAAAGGTAACCAACCCTTTTTTCATAAAGGCATACGTACTTTTATGCATTATACCCATATTCAACCAGATCTAATAAATTTGTAAGCTTCTGTACTGTAAGTTGAAACAAAAGAACTAATATTCACTGACAATAATACATTAACACGCAAACCTTTATCCTCTGTACTTTTAGTAATTTTATGTTTGAGTGATTTTTTGCTACGTTCTAATTACTAACACTTTTACAGATAAACCCCTACCTGGAATGCCTGGAAGTAAAGTTGGACCAGTGCCTATAATGAGAATGTATGGTGTTACAGAACAAGGGAATTCAGTTTGTTGTCATGTTCATGGATTTTGTCCTTATTTATATGTTACGGCACCAGCTAAGTTTACGAACGATCATTGCAAACCTTTTAAAGTATGTAAACTTGAAACGTTCTTCTGTGTATACATATGTTTAGAAGTAGGAAAGATTTTTTTATCGTAGGCATACACGGGTCACTAATAATTAAAACATACTTAAATTAATTAAAAGGTTGGAAGTTGAGAAACAAATTTTATCCAACGGCACATGGTGCGTGATTTCTTTAGAGGAATGAGTCGTTTTAACTAGAGTGGGTCATTTAAAATTTTGGGTCTATATATGTATATATATATATATAGTGTGTATAGCATGTTATAATCATGTATTTATATATGCATATGTGTGTATAGTATGTTATAATCATAATGTTTTGAAAACAGGAAGCTCTTGATCAAGCTTTGAGGAAAGATTCATGGGCAAATACGGACAATGTCCAAGAGGCAGTTTTAGCGGTAGAGCTGCAGATGAAGCAAACGATGTATGGGTATACGGGGGAAGAAATGTCGCCGTTCTTAAAGATAACCGTTGCCTTACCGAGGCAGATCTCCGCCACCAAGAGATTACTCGAAAAAGAAATCATTTACCCACCGTTTCAACATAATTATAGACCGTATGAAAGCAATATTGATTTCGATATCAGGTTCGTATGACACCATATTCATCGTTTTATGTTATTTTCTTGCCACCGTTCTGTTGATTCATTGTATTGCAAAATTTTATTGGCGTAGCCGGTTAATTAACACTTCAAGGACCGCTCACGAGTTTTCTCGTATTTTCTACAAACTGTTTTCAGATGTCACATACTTTGATACATTACATCTATTTTGCCTATTCAGCAAATCACGATACATGTGTAAATTTTGTATGGTTTCTCTTCATAGAGAAAAATGCTTCACGCAATATCATATTTTAAAAAACTACTAGAAATTCTGATAAAATTGACGTTTAAATACAATTTTTTGATAATTTCTTTAAATAACTTTAGAACAATTCTTTTTAAATAATACCTAAAATGCATCCTATTTTGCAATTTCTATAAATTTCATACAAATTTATTTTTTAAGTAAAAAAGTTATGGTAATTACTAAAAAACAACATTTCTTTAATGATACTTAAGATACCTCCAATTATACAATTTTTGAAAGTTTCACAAAAATTGTTTCATAAATAACAAAGTTATGATTTTTTATAACGTACAAATTTCCCAAAAACGTGCGGTCCCAGGCGTATTTCTTACAGATTTCTTAGCGGTCCTTAAAGTGTTAACAGTTTGACTGCCACGGTGGTCACCGGTGACCGGCGCAAAATATTAAACTACGAATACAAAAAATTCATAATCAAGCTTACTTGCGATTTTGTAAAAGCAATCGATATTGAAACGATGCTATCGAATACTTCGACTTGCAACAATTTTGCGTCACTTGCATTTTGCACGATTTAATCACACTCTGTAGTATTCTAACGGGTCGCGGTCCTAACATAGCAAAATACGCTTGGCAGTCAACGCGTTAAAAAGTATAAAATTGTATAATTTGTTGAGAACAAAAATGTGAACGTTTCCGTACTTGCTTTGTGCACTTATCAAGGAACTAAATCATCTGTATTAATTACAGTATTAATTAATTGTATTAACGCGTTGCGTACCGCGTCACCCGTATTTGGGTGATGGGCATGCTTCCGTGGGGCCCGTGTCGCCCATATATGGGTGACGCTTTTCTTGTTGAAGTTCAATCAGATTTCCAGTTGCATTTTGAAAACAAATTTAATGGAACACGTTCTGAAGTATAAACATAGAATATACAGCGTAAAAATATAAAAAATACACAAATAACACTCTACTTTTTATTAATTTATATAGGGTAACATATTATATTATACTATGTCGCATGAAATTTGTTGAATCAGTCCAAGCACATCTGTGGCGATTTTGGGCAATTCGAACAATACGTTGTTGTATTTTTAAGGGTTTTCCTTGCTTGTTGGCGTTCGTCCATTCCAGGGAAAGCGATAAACGTTTCTAAATTCAAAATAAGCTACTTCTCATCAATTATTAACAAAATTATATGTATCAATTATCATATGTCGATAGCACTGTAAATGTAAATAATCGACAATGCATGGATCTACATCATTTTTACATTGTTGGTTTGTACCCATTTTATCTCTCCGCTATCTTTCTAGTGCGCCGAGATAAAAACTTGGGCCGGTAGGAAACAAAACGTAATCACGCTTGGTACGCAACGTGTTAATACAGATAATTCAACCCCTTGATAAATACAGAAACCACATACCGAAGCATCAGCATTTTTCTTCTCATCAATTTATATAACGTTATATTTTTTAATTGTCTGGTTGCTCCAATAGAATTTTGCAATACCTATTCATCGTCATATTCATCATTTTTTATCTACTCGTCTGTACCCATTTTAAAAATACGTTTCATGATTTTAGATTTATGGTCGACATGTCACTGTGTACTTATCAAGGAACTAAATCATCTGTATTAATTACAGTATTAATTAATTGTATTAACACAGATAATTCAACCCCTTAATAAGTGCAGAAACCAGATACCGAAGCATCAGAATTTTTCTTCTCATCAATTTATATAACGTTATACTTTTTAATTGTCTGGTTGCTGCAATAGAATTTTGCAATAACTATTCGTCGTCATATTCATCATTTTTTATCTTTTCGTCTGTACCCATTTTAAAAATACGTGTCATGATTTTAGATTTATGGTCGACACGTCACTGTGTACTTATCAAGGAACTAAATCATCTGTATTAATTATAGTATTAATTAATTGTATTAATACAGATAATTCAACCCCTTGATAAATGCAGAAACCACATACCGAAGCATCAGAATTTTTCTTCTCATCAATTTATACAACGTTATACTTTTTAATTATCTGGTTGCTCCAATAGAATTTTGCAATACCTATTCATCGTCATATTCATCATTTTTTATCTATTCGCCTGTACAGATTTTAAAAATACGTTTCATGATTTTAGATTTATGGTCGACACGTCACTGTGTACTTATCAAGGAACTAAATCATCTGTATTAAATACAGTATTAATTAATTGTATTAATACAGATATTTCAACCCCTTGATAAATGCAGAAACCACATACCGAAGCATCAGAATTTTTCTTCTCATCAATTTATACAACGTTATACTTTTTAATTGTCTGGTTGCTCCAATAGAATTTTCCAATACCTATTCATCGTCATATTCATCATTTTTTATCTATTCGTCTGTACCCATTTTAAAAATACGTTTCATGATTTTAGATTTATGGTCGACATGTCACTGTGTACTTATCAAGGAACTAAATCATCTGTATTAATTATAGTATTAATTAATTGTATTAATACAGATAATTCAACCCCATGATAAATGCAGAAACCACATACCGAAGCATCAGAATTTTTCTTCTCATCAATTTATACAACGTTATACTTTTTAATTATCTGGTTGCTCCAATAGAATTTTGCAATACCTATTCGTCGTCATATTCATCATTTTTTATCTACTCGTCTGTACAGATTTTAAAAATACGTTTCATGATTTTAGATTTATGGTCGACACGTCACTGTGTACTTATCAAGGAACTAAATAATCTGTATTAATTATAGTATTAATTAATTGTATTAATACAGATAATTCAACCCCTTGATAAATGCAGAAACCACGTACCAAAGCATCAGAATTTTTCTTCTCATCAATTTATACAACGTTATACTTTTTAATTGTCTCGTTGCTCCAATAGAATTTTGCAATACCTATTCGTCGTCATATTCATCATTTTTTATCTATTCGTCTGTATCCATTTTAAAAATACGTTCCATGATTTTAGATTTATGGTCGACACGTCGCTGGTTGGCTGCTCGTGGATTGAATTGCCACCTCGAAAATGGAAATTACGGGGTAGTGGAGGGCACAATTTATTACCGATTACGCGATGTCAATTAGAAGCTGACATTGCATGGGACCAATTTATAGTACATGCTCCAGAAGGAGAATGGTCGAAGATTGCGCCATTCAGAATTCTCAGTTTCGACATAGAATGCGCTGGTCGTAAAGGTACTGCAAAATTATTCCGCAATTGTGTATTACCACTCTGAACAGTTAATGAGTAAGATTCTTAATTGTTACGTAGATATTTTTCCCGAACCGAATCATGACCCGGTCATTCAAATCGCAAATATGGTCGTTCGACAAGGGGAGACTGAACCATTTCTTCGGAACATATTCACACTTGACACATGTGCACCGATCGTCGGCTGTCAAGTATTGAGTTTCGAAAAAGAAAGCGTAATGTTGCAGGTAAATCCAATCCCCAACGAATTCCGCGACATCCTTCGCATTTCATGATATATGATTGCGTTAACTGTTCTTTTTTTTCATTTTTTTATTTTTATTTTTAAGAAATGGGCTGACTTTGTACGACAGCTAGACCCCGATATTTTCACAGGGTACAATATAAATAATTTCGACTTCCCATACTTGATCAATCGGGCACACCATCTCGGTGTGAAAGACTTCAGTTTTCTGGGTCGAATAAAGAACATTAAATCCGTGATTAAAGATCACGTTTTACAAAGTAAGCAGATGGGTCGTCGTGAGAATAAGTCGATCAACTTTGAGGGAAGAGTACCGTTTGACTTGTTATTGGTATGTAAATGTCAAATTAGTAACATTCTCCGCGTATCTTTAACTATTGACTCAAACTTAATAGCGTTTAAATTAATTCCAGGTTTTAGTCCGTGATTATAAGTTGAGATCATATTCGTTAAATGCAGTTTCGTATCATTTTCTGCAAGAGCAGAAGGAAGATGTTCATTACAGTATTATAGGCGATTTACAAAATGGTAATGCACAGACACGAAGACGCCTTGCTGTTTATTGCTTGAAAGACGCTTATCTGCCACTGAGGCTGCTAGACAAGTTGATGTGCATAATTATATACATGGAAATGGCCAGAGTCACCGGAGTCTCGTTATCAAGTTTATTGACTCGCGGGCAGCAAATTAAGGTCATCTCGCAACTTTTACGAAAGGTACAAACTTAAATGTAAACGCGAAATGTTGGTTGTTGAAATATAACGAGTAATACAGTTGCCAAAATGTAGCATATGTATTTTTCTGTAGACGCGAGAAAATAATTATTTGATGCCAGCACATCAAGGACACGGTTCTGATGAACAGTTTGAAGGAGCGACAGTTATTGAACCGAAACGCGGTTATTATAATGATCCTATCGCAACCTTGGATTTTAGCTCTCTATATCCCAGCATCATAATGGCGCACAATATATGTTATACAACATTGTTAAACAATGAACAAGTGAATAGGTTTAATCTAAAGCCTGATGACATTACTAGGACTCCGCAAAATTCGTTGTTTGCCAAAGCTACTGTGAGGAAAGGTATTCTTCCGGAAATCTTAGAAAATTTATTATCAGCCAGGAAGGTGGCTAAGGCTGAATTAAAGAAAGAGACCGATCCGTTGAAACAAAAGGTGTTGGATGGTCGACAATATGCCTTAAAAGTGTCAGCTAATTCTGTCTATGGATTTACCGGTGCACAAATGGGAAAGTTGCCCTGCTTAGAAATATCCGCTGTAAGTTCGTCTGTATAATATTTCTTCTTGATGTTATCACTATGACAGTAGTAGTATAAAAGTATCAGCTAATTCTGTCTATGGATTTACCGGTGCACAAATGGGAAAGTTGCCCTGCTTAGAAATATCCGCTGTAAGTTCCTGTGTGTAATATTGCTTCTTTATATTATCACTATGTCAGTAGTAGTATAAAAGTATCAGCTAATTCTGTCTATGGATTTACCGGTGCACAAATGGGAAAGTTGCCCTGCTTAGAAATATCCGCTGTAAGTTCGCATGTATGATATTGCTTCTTTATATTATCACTATGTCAGTAGTAGTATAAAAGTATCAGCTAATTCTGTCTATGGATTTACCGGTGCACAAATGGGTGCCGTGTTTAGAAATTTCCGCGTAAGTTCGCATATATGATATTGCTTCTTTATATTATCACTATGTCAGTCACTCTACTCTCACAGTTATGACTGTACAATACTTCAGGTAAACCAAAGTTCAATTTTTTGTATGCTGTAGAGTGTCACTGGATACGGCCGTACGATGATAGAACGTACGAAACAGGAAGTAGAAGAGCATTATCAAGTGAACAACGGATATAAGCACAACGCCGAGGTCATTTACGGCGACACCGACTCCGTGATGGTAAAGTTTGGCGTGAAAACCACCGAAGAAGCTATGGTCCTCGGGAAGGAAGCCGCTGAATACGTTTCCTCAAAGTTCATTAAACCCATAAAACTCGAATTCGAGAAAGTGTACTTTCCGTTCCTCTTGATAAACAAGAAACGATACGCCGGTCTATACTTTACGCGCGCAGATAAATACGACAAGATGGACTGCAAGGGTTTAGAAACCGTAAGACGGGACAATTGTCCGCTGGTCGCGAATATGATGAACACGTGTCTACAAAAATTACTCATCGACAGGTGATATATTCCATTCCCAAGTTTACTATAACTCTTCGCACATTCAATCTAATCGTTGTCCATCTTAGAAATCCCGACGATGCCGTCAGTTACGCGAAACAAATAATCAGCGACCTTCTCTGTAACCGCATCGACATATCGCAGTTGGTTATTACGAAGGAATTGACCAAGACCGACTACGTCGCAAAGCAGGCCCACGTGGTCCTGGCAGCGAAAATGCAAAAACGCCATGCCGGTACAGCACCGAAAATCGGCGATCGTGTTCCGTACGTCTTTACAACCGCCGCCAAAGGGACCCCTGCTCACGAAAAAGCTGAGGACCCCATCTACGTCCTGGAGAACAGCATACCGATAGACACGAACTATTACCTGCAAAATCAACTGTCGAAGCCACTCGTGCGCATCTTCGAGCCGATTCTTGGCGACAGAGCCGAGTCAATCTTGCTGAAGGGAGACCATACGCGCACAAAATCCGTAGTGACTTCGAGAGTTGGGGTTTTGGCGGCGTTCACAAGAAAGAAGGAGACGTGCCTCGGGTGCAGAGTAGTATTAACGCCGGAGAGAGAACACAAGGCTTTGTGCAAGTATTGCGAGGAGAAGGAAGCGGAATTTTATCAGAACGAATTGTACGCCGGTAGGAAATTGGAGGAGAAGTATTGTCGACTATGGACGGAATGTCAGAGGTGTCAAGGGAGTCTCCATCAGGAAGTATTGTGCACGAGGTGAGTGGGTGGTATTCTGTACTTTCGTTAGCGAATAAATCTAGCGACAGTATGCTATTTCGTGATCTACGTGAAACAATGTGCCTTTCTAGTCGAGACTGTCCGATTTTCTATATGAGGAAAAAAGTGCAGATGGAACTGGATACTCAGATAAAGCGAATCGAGAGGTTTGGCATTCCAGAATGGTAGCGCAGCGTGATACTCGTAAATGAAAGGTAATGCAAAGGTAATGAAAGATAATGCTTAAGGGGTTATGCCTACTTGGAATCGGCGAAATTACATGATTTTCAAGATTTTTTTTTGCCGTTTTAGTGAATACTAATTAAAATTCGCAAAATACTACCAACAAGTACGTATTTAGTGGTATTTGTGTAAATTTTTTTATAAGAAAACATTAAAAAATGGAGGAAATATAGCCCTTCTCCTAGAGCGTCCGTTTAAATCATCACTTGCGGTGACCACGATTTCTCAAAAACTACTTCACCGATCGGACTCTAATTTTATATACTTATTTGTCATTACAATAGGCAGGGCTGAACGAAGGATTTTGAAAAATTTTAATTTTTACAAGAATGGCAGCAATTTTAGGAAAAAATGCGTCTTTTGAAGTGGTCTAACTGTCGTTTTTATGTTGTAACTTTTTTTCTTATTACCGAAATAAAAAATCCTTCGTTCAGGCCCTGCCTATTGTAATGACAAATAAGTATATAAAATTAGAGTCCGATCGAAGTAATTTTTGAGAAATCGTGGTCACCGCAACCGTATGTTTTAAAAAACACAGTTTCGAGATAATCGCGTTTAAAGTTTCAAGCTCTTTACTAATCATACATAGTAGCGCTCCAGATAAACGCTTATAATTTTTGAACGGGTGCTCCGAGTCTTATGTACTTTTAAGGAAATATTCTTAAAATTATATACATTAAGAAAATGCAATAAAAAAAAGAAAATGCAATAAAAAAAAGTCGATTCTTTTCACCAACCCGGGATCGGCGAAATGACATGATTTTCAAGATTTTTTTTTGCCGTTTTAGTGAGTACTAATTAAAATTCGCAAAATACTACCAACAAGTACGTATTTAGTGGTATTTGTATACATTTTTTTATAAGAAAATATTAAAAAATGGAGGAAATATAGCCCTTCTCCTAGAGCTTCCGTTTATTTTCATCACTTGCGGTGACCACGATTTCTCAAAAACTACTTCACCGATCGGACTCTAATTTTATATACTTATTTGCTATTACAATAGGCAGCGCCTGAACGAAGGATTTTGAAAAATTTTAATTTTTACAAGAATGGCAGCAATTTTACGAAAAAATCCGTCTTTTGAGGTGGTCTAACTGTCGTTTTTATGTTGTAACTTTTTTTTTTATTACCAAAATAAAAAATCCTTCGTTCAGGCCCTGCCTATTGTAATGACAAATAAGTATATAAAATTAGAGTCCGATCGGTGAAGTAATTTTTAATTATGTTTTAAAAAACACAGTTTCGAGATAATCGCGTTTAAAGTTTCAAGCTCTTTACTAATCATACATAGTAGCGCTCCAGATAATCGCTTATAATTTTTGAACGTGTGCTCCGAGTCTTATGTACTTTTAAGGAAATATTCTTAAAATTATATACACTAAGAAAATGCAATAAAAAAAAGTCGATTCTTTTCACCAACCCAAGTAGACATAACCCCTTAATTCAAATACAATGTTCGGATGTATACAGAGGGAACAAATGTAATTCTCACTTGCCAAATGCATAATTTCGTATGAGATTAGAATAGACACAAAGAAGTGTTTTGGATAAAAATGTAATTATATGCCACACAATTTTACAACACATTTCCGAAAGAACGTTGAATTTAGAAATGAATCTATGTGTTATAACAAATCGCACTAACATATGTTCGTTTATGTACAACAGAAATATATTACGTACTGTCTTATTTTCATAAAAATATATTTTTTAGCAAGTATCACACAGCTAGAGATAGTTGAAGATAATTGAAGTCAATGTTCGCAGTAAAGAGGAGTGTAGTCGGAATGTTACATCATTTTGTTATGGAATGTCAACGAAAACGTTCACCTTAAATTGGAATTTTAGGCAGACGGAGCGTGAACCATTTACTTGAAGCAACCGTTATTTAAATATATTTATATAAAACTCAGGTTAAATAACTTATTGCATTTGGTGTTACCTCCATTCTCTCTCGTCATTACTGAGTTTCATTTTTCCTCCTCGTTTCTTTTTTTTAATTTACGGCAGCGTTAGCTTTATTTTTGTAATATTTTGTAACAATTTTATTAAATTATAAACAATATTCATTATGTTGTGCTTATGTCTAGCCTGTGTTATCAGATTGTTACCTACGTTCTCGAAATCTTGCTTTGAAAAGTTTCTGACTTAAAAAAAATACTTGTTTTCTCATACGTACTAAACTCACGCTATATTTTCGCTACATGCAAGACATTATCATATAGGTACTGGTAAAATGTTCATGTCGTGTATGAGTTTTTACATTGTGTCAATTACTAACCGTTAACTGTACTTTTGTTCATCGACCAAATGGATCCCTAGATTCCAACGCATGGAATCATCGAAGATGATCAGTGATATTTCATATGTCTAACGCTGATTGTAATTAAAGCAAAAGTTGTAAGAGAATGAAACAATATCAACAATAAATTAGGAATTGACCATTTGCTACAGTCAAATTATATTTGAATATTCTTAACAGCGAAACTGTAAAATGGTGCGTGCAGAGGGATAGCTAACTTCAAAGAATTCACTAGCTTTATTTCTTTATCTTATATGTTAAATCGTATAGAAAGATAGAATTTACGATTTGCTTCCAAATCCATGTCCAATATTACGAATGGTGAATTCCGAGATAAAGTCTTTATGTTAATTGTAAATGTATTTAAAATATAAAAATTATAATAAATAAACATGGTAGGGTGGACCGCCCACGGCGGAACACTTTAAGTGACAGTCATATGACTAGTCTCCTTATAAGGCTTGAATAATGAAAGTTCTGGAATAATATTGATCATTTTCTACTCTGCAGTGCATTTGACAACCAATCCATCGCTTGATCAAGACCTTCACCCTTCGTCGCAGATGTTTTGAAAATTTGGAACGTTCTGTTTTTGAGAGCATCTAGTCCGAGTGCTTGATGAACTTCCGCGACACTTAAACAACCGGCCATGTCCTGTTTATTTGCCAAAACCACCAAAATGGCACCTTGTAATTCTTCCTCCTAAACGTAAACACATGTCAAATTTGTATATCTCTGGTGGAAGAAGATCTGTTACGATAACGCTTCAAAGATTTGAATTTTTATTTATGGAACTACGTATATTTAACCCCTTGACATACAAATAAAATGCGCGTCGACGCGTCCGTAGGATAACATTTAATTTTTATTTATGGAACTTATATTGTAAACACTCAGGTACAAGCTGAGAAACATTTAATTTGGCTTATTTTCAAATTTGCATTGCTATATAACGTTTAATAAGGCACTGTTGAGAGGGGGAAAGCATCTTTAACAGTCTAAACAAAACAGCATCGATGCACAACCGAAACAGATAATGTAATAATATACTTCCCAGTGTTCGCCAAAGACAGTTCTTGACGTCTCGGAGACGTCAAAGTCTACAATGACACATGAAATGAATGACGTCTCGGAGACGTCATTGTATGTCAAGGGGTTAATGTAAAAATATAAAAACGTTTTACATTATAAAAATAATTTGCTACAAAAAGTTAGTTGTTACTTTTGTGTGTGAAATCAATATTTCCTTGTTTCGATCTTATGCGAGCAACCAACAATACACAATATGTTTCGTGCATTCAAGATAATGTAATATTTTGTAATTGAGTTGTACGTATACTTACCCTTAACATGTAAATTAGTTCATCTTTTGATATGCCTATTCTATCTCTATCTGCAGAATCTACGACATAAATTATTGCGTCTGTGTTCGAATAATAACATCTCCAGTAGGGTCTGAAAGAGAGTAGAACGGTAATAAAACAGCGCCGCAAACCACGTTTACAATAATGTCTCTCTATTATAGAAATAATGTGTTATAAAAAGTGATAATCTGTACCGTATACTCGTTTGGCCTCCGAGATCCCAGACTTGGAACTTCAAATTTTTATAAGTGACCTGTTCTACATTAAATCCTATAGTAGGTATGGTTGTTACCACTTCACCGACTTGCAACCTAGCGAAGCAACAATTCCAAACATCAGTCTCTACGGTAATACTCGTTTTTTTGCTTAATCATACATTTACACCTTATCACTTCGCTGTCATTTCAATCTTACGGCGTAATTAAGGATCGCAACGTCGCACGTCTTTGCAGAGATCATTTAAATACGGCCTGGCATCCGTGCGTTACACGTAAACACAAACTGTCATCGGATTTAGATAAGAACGGTGATTCAGAGTACGAACCTGTATAAAATCGTGGTCTTCCCGGCTCCGTCTAATCCTAAGATTAAAATCCGCATCTCGCGGCTCCCCAGCAAATTGCGAAAGTAACTCAATAACCCACCTGCAATAATTTATTTCATGAATTTCACGATCAAGTCGTCGAACTCGCACGGTATAATTGCACGTTAATCGCAAATCTTTTCCGTTCCGCCTCGTCGTTCGTCAAACAGCGTTGACCGACGACGGGGAAACTTTCACGGCACTCACCCATATTGAAAATGTGTTATTTCCGAGTCATATAATACCGATTAAAGTTTATTGTCAATTGTGATAACCAAAAATGTGTTCGAGTCACCGGGGCGCACACCCCTCTCAGTGTCCACGGATACAAGTCCGCTTGCTGACTCGTATCAGCACTCGTATGAAGTTTGTCATTTTACGTCATGCGTGTATTCTGCCAACTTGCTGATAAAAATGTTACTACGCGACCTCGCCGCCCGTAAACAAATGTCGCGCGCCTGTTTTACGAACACCGACTTGTTATTTGAACAATAACCGTCGTTCCTGGTCGGCGCACGTAAAGTCGAGGGGTAAGCTACGTTTTCGGCGCATTTGCAGGTAACAATCCTCCTTAATGTAAAAACGCAGTATTAGATCTGGGCGAAACGCGGTTCTAAATGAGAAAACATAGATAAGGCCTGAGCAAGTTTACGTAAGCGCCAAGAGCTTAGTGCATGGAATCGTCAAAAGGCTTTAACCCTTCTTTGCATGATGGTGGAAATTTCCATCATAACATTGAATGCCCAAAAATTATATAAAAGGACAAGTTCACTTTGATCTAACTTTGCATGATGGTGGAAATTTCCATCATAACATTGAATGCCCAAAAATTATATAAAAGTTCACTTTGATCTAACTTTGCGTGATGATGGAAATTTCCATCATATTGTTTTTTGCTAAATTTATACTATATATATATGTACTAATATTTTTTTAACCATTCTTCCTTTAATTTTGAACATGAATTATATCACCTTGATTTATTTCACCAATAAAAAAAAAATTATGCAAAGAAGGGTTAACCTTTTCGCTTCGGCCGGTGACTATAGTCAGCAAACGATTGTCGCTCGCTACACATTATGGTCACTGGACTATGATCACCATAGGTCTGATCACTACAGTAACCATAGTTTGGAACTCATATTGCTTATATAAATTCAGAACACGTAAAGATATTTCTGTAGCTGCTTTTTATCTCAAATTGATAAGAGAAATTTTACGGAAATACCATAAACACGATTTTAGCAAAATTCAACCTCGGCGCAGCGGCTCGTTCAGCAGAAGTAGCGCGCCAGAAGATCGGTCCGTAGCGAAAGGGTTAATTTGAGAAATTGCGACTCGACGGTGTCTGCAGGTACGTTTAGCACCCTGGCCGAATCGTCCATTTTGTGACGCAACGTAAGAATGCCCTAATGCCATTTTTCGCATATCGCTTAACACTTTGATTGCCATAATAGTCACCGGTGACCGGCGCAAGAGATTTTACTGAAAGTCCAAAATATTCCCAATGGGTAGCAATAATTATTTTATAAATGCAGTTACTGTTAGAATAGTGATGCGATCCTTTGGTCTTCAATACTTGCACATTATTTACATTTTGCATAATTCAGTCAAACGCTGTAGTATATCATAGCATCGCTATGAAATAGAGAATTTGCAATCTTGTAAAAGCAATTGATATTGGAACGGTGCTTCAATACTTTGGCTTCTAACACGGTGCAAAAGATTTTACTAAAAATGCAAAAAATCCGCAATGAAACCTATTTGCAATCTTGTAAAAGCAATTGGTATTGGAACAATGTTTCAATACTTTGGCTTCTAGTATTAGAACGGTGTTTCAATACTTTAGCTTCTAGTATTGGAACGGTGCTTCAATACTTTGGCTTCTAACCCGGTGCAAAAGATTTTTCTAAAAATGCAAAAAATTCGCAATGAAACCTATTTGCAATCTTGTAAAAGCAATTGGTATTGGAACGATGTTTCAATACTTTGGCTTCTAGTATTAGAACGGTGTTTCAATACTTTAGCTTCTAGTATTGGAACGGTGCTTCAATACTTTGGCTTCTAACCCGGTGTAAAAGATTTTTCTAAAAATGCAAAAAATTCCCCATCAAACCTATTTGCAATCTTGTAAACGCAATTGGTATTGGAACGATGTTTCAATACTTTGGCTTCTAGTATTAGAACGGCGTTTCAATACTTTAGCTTCTAGTATCGGAACGGTGCTTCAATACTTTGGCTTCTAACCCGGTGCAAAAGATTTTTCTAAAAATGCAAAAAAATTCGCAATGAAGCCTATTTGCAATCTTGTAAAAGCAATTGGTGTTGGAACGATGTTTCAATACTTTGGCTTCTAGTATTGGAACGGTGTTTCAATACTTTAGCTTCTGGTATTGGAACGGTGCTTCAATACTTTGGCTTCTAACCCGGTGCAAAAGATTTTTCTAAAAATACAAAAAATTCGCAATGTAACCTGTTTGCAATCTTGTAAAAGCAATAGATTTTGAAACGGTGCTTCGATACTTTCGCTTCCAACAACTCTGCGTTACCTTCATTTTGCAAGATTTAATCATACTCTGCAGTATTTCATTGCATCGCGGTTGTAATATAGCAAAATACGCTTGGCAGTAACCGTGTTAATTTCGCAGGACATCATGCTTCGAGAACGCCGAAGTCCGAGATCCACCATCAAAAGACGTGAATCGTTGAAGGCATCGGTTCAACAAAGCTCCCGTTTGCGCGCAGTCGATAACTCGCCATTTCTTTAAAGGACCGCCCAACCAAAGCGACCGCAAGATGGCGCGCACCCGGTGTTCCCGGTATCTGTTGCAACAGGTTCTCCTTTTTTGTGGTCTGGACCGAAAGTTGTTCTTCTGGGATGCTGCACAGACGCGGCGCCTCTGTTGCTAGTAATTGACAGCTGCCGAAAAGCGGGGTGAGTGGATCGAAACGTGTTTTCGAGCTATGCTGGGAGCTAATACGCGCGACGTCGGCCCTTAGGATGTCCCGGACGACCTGGCACCGTCGTGTGACAAGTGGTGCGACGTGATCATTTGAAAATTACATGTCCTCGCCGAACGTCACCCCGTCGCGGGAGCGTGCATTTTCAAAGTACGCACACAAGTCCTGCGTGTTTACAGTTTCGCGGACCCGAGAGCGAACAGTGTGTGACACCCGTGCGGCAAGAGGGATGTACGCGGTGATTGTGACGGGTTTGACACGAACTCGTTAGACACAGTGAAAGTGAGAGAAACGGCCGAGCGCGGGATTTTCATTGAATCGGTGAAATTGTCGTCGGCCGCTGCCCGCTGGATATCACGCTGATAGGAGCCGCACGGAGGGATGTACCAGTTTTCGTTCTTCGTGCCACGACGACAATAGCTACGGGTAAGTGAATACCCTGCGGTGTCGCCTCGCCGCACGGCTCGTGGCATTTCACGAGTATGTTGTCACATATGTTATCATGCGTTTTCGGCCGAACTACTTTTTCCAAGACGGCATTTCGCGTGTAACTTGTGTGTGCCGGATTCCGCTCGGAACCTGCTGTTTTCGAGTGTGACTGGCCCGATGTACGCGGTGACTGGGATGTATGTATGTATGTTTCGTTTGCATCGGGGGCTTCTGCTGAAATATCCTCGATTTATGTACATCGAGAGTCACGAAATATGTCTTAGCCGCTGACGGGACGTACATGGAAAGCGTGGTTGTGGGAAACAATTTGTCGTCTGATAAATGTATGATGTGGGTATGTGCATGATTTCTGTTGCAATGTTATATGTGCATATCGATACTGTTATGGAGCTTTAGCGTTATTTCTAGCCTTGTGTATTCCCTCAACAGAGTGATTTAGTTGGGAAGCATATCGTAGGGAGGAATTATTTTGATGAAATGTCTTTATTGTAAGTGACAAGTTATGTTGAAATAGTGTTACGCGTATTTAAAAAAGGATGATTACGCGCTGTAGTGCGCAGTGCCTCAAACCTTCAACCTATGTTCTAAGAGATTTTAAATCTACCTACGAACGTCTATATAAGTGAGTAAAGTTGTATTTTATCGGGCCGTGGAAGCATTACGCGAAAACTTCGCGAAAGAATCATCTGAATTGGACCGCTTGCGGATGATTCAACCGGTTACCGGTTTGCTTAGATCCCGAGTATATTTTGTACTCGCGAAAGCACCGTCCTATGACGGACGTTGATTCGTCGTCGAGACGAATCAGTCGATTTACGAAATCTACCCGTTAGAAAGTATCGCTTTCCCCACTTTCGTATACTCGTTTTCTATCCGTTCGTTAACATTCCATGTTGAAACGGTCTGTCAACTAGTATTTCAATGTTCGCGACACGTGTTACGCCATAAAAGGCATCGCACGCTTTATGTTCTCGTGATACAGTTTATTCCACCGTTCGAAACATTTAACGCCACGTATTCGTTTAACAGCTCATCCTAAGGTGGCCGAATAGAAGCGAACGCTTGATCCGCAGCAGAGGCTGGCGAGATAAGTGAAAAATCGTGGCGGCACGATGCAATCTGGAAAAATTCCCGTACAAAGGTTGTGTACAAATCCACCGGGCGAGTGGACACGCGAGTGAAATGCACGGGCGGAATGCACCCATACGTGTCCCCCACCGGATTGGTGGAAAGGACGACGTTCAGTGAGCGGGCAAACGAGAGGAGGTTGAACACCGTCCAGGAGGCGGAGGACGGCCCGAAGCAGATGAGGGATAATGACAAATGGTGAAGAGTCCATGTGATTTGATTGCAACAAAGCAATGTCCTCGCGCTTATCTCTTCCCGATGCAAAGTCCGCACGACAAAAACGTATGACGTGCCCACGATATGCATGGCCCGAGTATGCACGGCTTTTATGCACGCCGGAGACTATAACTGTACATATTTTGTAGCCGGTGAAGCAGCGGCAGTGACAATGGTTGCCATGCTGTTTGCGGAAACGGAGGAAGGTGCGGGTAGCAGGTTATTCGCCGATGACATTTTATTTTCCTGAGAGTAAAGCGGGAAGAAGGATTTCAGTGGACTGACCGCTTGTGACGCGAAGTTGCATCGTGGCACGTCGATGCTGATCGCCGATCGCAACCGATGCATCGTTATGACGCGTACGCGTGCATAGACGCGACATTGAAGCTGCGTATGTCAGACCGTTGACACAGATATTCGAGTACGCCTCCCTCGGAGCGTGGACCGGGGTGTTTGACGGAAATCGGAGCACCAACGAGGCGGTTGACTGGAACGCGAAACGGTGCTACACCTCGGCAATCGTCATTCAGCGATATTCATCGAGCGAAAAACATGCAAACTCATCGTTTGCGGTACAGCCGTGCAAAAGGGGATCAAAAGAAGGACGGAGGAGGTGAGATATAGATTAAGCGTACGGCGAAAAGGGGCAACAGTGGATGGCGACGAGGAGGAGCAGGACGAAGGGAAGAAGCCTGCGAAGGAGCGGGGGAGAGAAAGGACCCGGAGTGGGAGACGGCTGGGTATATAACATGTAGGATTTAGTTTGGGCAGCCCTTGGAATGCGGTGGCCGCGGGGCAGATCGTCGTATACACCGTGCCTTGCCAGCTATACGTGCACGTGCACACACGCTCACGCACCCACACGCACGCAAAGTCAATGCCACTCCGGCGTGTGCACACGGTCCCCAGAGCCGTCCCGAGAATATTATGTGCCCCGAGCAAGCTCGTGTTTTTGTTTACGCCCACGCGCTCCCCTCGATTTCCTCCTTTTTCGTGGCTCCTCCAGCTTCGGGCAGGCGGTCGTGCGCTGCTCGCGATCGGATCCCACTTACCGTCGTCGCCGGCGAACGAGTTCCACGTCACAGCGCGTACCTTTGCGAGGTGGCTTGAGAAATTGGGCGAGCGCGAGGCCTACGTCTTCTCGAAATGTCGTACGCTGACCGCAAGGGGGTCGGGCTAGAGACGGTGGTTGTGCCACTCCTGATGTCGCGCGCATGATCTTTCTGCGATCCCAAACCTTCCTCAACACGCACACCTTTGACTTTTGAGATGTAGTTATGCCCCGGCAGGTTACCGTTCCTACTCCTATTTCATCCCGCGTCGTAACGGCACCGGTGGTCAATGTTCTACCCGGCGCACACTGTCCGGCTTCGACGGCATTGGTCCCTGCCGATCGACCATTGTCACCGCTAGGCAGAACGCGATTTTTTCCCCGCAGCCTCCCGGCGCAAGACTCGCGGAATATGCGAATGTTATGCGGCCGATGGCGAGTCGCGGATGATGTGCGGAGATGGGTACTGAGGTGTGGTGCAGACGGTCACGCTTTCGGTTGCAGATGTTGCGTTGGAGATAGATGACGGTAAGAGAGATTGGTATCGCTCAGATGATGCGATGACATTTTGTTTTTCATGCGTTATGATTTGTGGGGAGCATTGTTAGCTTCCGGAATATCGCCACATTTAAATACAGCTAGACGCCGACCTTTCAGAGTTTGGGCGTGGTGATCTTCTGGAAGCCAGTTTTCATTATTTGACCGCGAAAGTCTTAAACGTTATGTTGCTAATCCGTGTGCAGGGTAAATGCGTTTGTATTTATGTTGTGTCCGCAATTCATAGGGTTACGTGATATTTCAAACGTTACTCGATAGCTGCGTTACACCATTGTAATATCTGCAATGTATTAAGTATCGAGGAAAGACTTATGGCGGGGTATTGAAAATGAAAGGCGTACGCCGTATCCTAGTTCGCAAAAAGACGAAACGAGTGTGGCGTTGCATAAAGTTCAAGTCGACCGTGGTCCGAAGTCATATTGCTGTGAAATCATAGCCCGCATTGAGACATGCATCTGAAAAATCGCAACACGCTGCGGAAGTGAATTGGAGCAGAACAGAAAGCACCACGAAGGGCCTTGAAAGGAAAATCCGGCGTTTTGCGGAATAAAAGCTCGCAGAAATTGCTAAGGAGTGTCTTTATCATCGAAAGTACGCAGTTAAATATTGTACAAAGTTGGACAGAAAACCGTCCATTCACCTTATAAATCAATGTGAAATTTTTTACAGAATGCATTGGATATGCGCGAAAGCACTTTGCGTATCTTTGCATTTCAAAGAATCGGACCTAATCTGAGTCTAAAAAGAATCGGAGTCTAAACATTTCAGCTTCCTTTCAAATGATCAAACTGAACCGTTTCAGCAAAACTTCGGCGAACTGAACATAATCACGGCAGCTAAACTTGCAGGTGGCAAAGAATGCAATTCGATCTGCCTGTCCTCAGACGATCACGCATGTCAGAAGGTTTCCTCTCTCGGCATTAAAAGTACACCCGCTCTCGTGAGTTCTTGAGATTCGAAGAATCTCGTATCGGTAAAAATTCTACGAAAAAGGGACCAGCGTCGTATAAACTCTTCCACTTCGTGACGAAGAGTCGAGCGAGAGGCGAAGTGAAAAGTAAAGAGAACGAAGGAGAAAGAAGAGAGAGAGAAAGAGTGAGCGCATGAAGGGGGACGAAGCTGTTCTTGAAAGGCACGCTTAAGGAAGCACTTTGGGAGCCAGGCAAAGTAATTGCATACAAGAGCCCGTCAAAGCGAGCAACACAAGCGGTGCACAAACACGATGTGTATAAGTCGACCGTCGGGACCGGTGGTTACCCTGCACATTGATACAGAATTTCCGATATACGGTAGACGCCCTTCAAAATTATACACTCATTATGGAAAATAATCGTTTCTTGTCCTCCACGGATCTATATTCTCGCCTTCTCACGTACGAAAAATTGCGAATTTTCGTCATAGGACTGCTCTTCGTACGGCAACGGGAAGAAGATACTATCGGTGCTTAAAATGCTTGCCTATAAGTCAGTGTCAACCAACTACCGCTTTCATCACTTAGCCATCGGCCGACGGAGATATACAGTTTTTCAACAATTTTTTGTCCTCATTACGAGCACATACGTAAATCGGCCGTGCGTCAATCGGTCCTCGTTGCCGTATTAGAAAGTACCTGATACCTTAAACGCGCGTGTCACGTGTTTAATGCAATTACCGTTTACCCGCTTTTTGCTTATAATAGTCGCAGATGACTCGTCCATTAATTCCGCTATATATCATCGTACGCGATCGTGTCCGCGCGATCTAACTCGATGCAGGTTTGCCTAGCAGGTTTAACAAGCACCATCCCGGCGTTTCATTATCGATTCATCTCGTGCGCTGGAACACTTTAACGGCGCGTGATCCACACATTTATTACGTTACGCGAATATTCTGTTTTATCATTGCGCACGCGATTACATGCATTTGTTGCATTACGCGAATATTCTATTTTATCAATGCGCGGGCGATTACAAAATTGTATTATTATACGGCGCAAAATCAGTATCCGACGCTGTAACCTATGCTTATGCCCCTGTGTCTCCCGTATGCTTCCGGCTATCCCTCGGTTACCATAGTATCGCTGCGCTTCTCACGTAGAGAGGATAACCATTTTCTACCGAACGAGACAACAAATACGCCTGTCTCTCAACTCGCTCTTATTACACGCGCGTGAGTCAGGCGAAAATGCATCGTCGCACGCTTTAACAGGATCGTTGTCACGCGGCATGTTAGTCCGCCTGTATCAATTCGCGTCGGACCATTATTCAGCATCGGTTAAACGCGTTTTTATGCAGACGGTTCACGCTTGACAAAGATGAACGGTCGTGCACGGGAAACGTTATCTGTAATGTTGTACGGAATCTTACCCACCTTAGATCACATGTGCACGCGGGGACCGCGAAGGCGAAGGCACGGGCGCTTTCGTCTGCGAGAGTCGAGGGGAATTTTGTAACGTTCAGGAAGAATGGAGTATCGCGGGACGGTGCTGTGAATTTGTCAGAAAATTTACTGCCAGAATGTTCTCAAGATAATGCAGGGGTCGTATAACAAGGCTGCGACTCAAAGATGCTCGATAAGTTGCGATCTTTAACACGTTGACTGCCGAGTGGATTTTGCTGTATTAGAACGGCGATGCTATGAAATACCACAGCGTTTGACTGAATTCCGCAAAATGTAGGTAATGTGCAGGTATTGGAGACCAAAGATCGCATCACTATCCTAACAATAACTGCATTTGTACGATTTAATCATACTCTGCAGTATTTAATTGCATTGCGGTTCTAACATAGCAAAATACTGCCGTGCGTATTTTGCTGTATTATAACGGCGATACTATGAAATACTACAGCGTTCGACTGAATTATGCAAAATGTAGGTAATGTGCAGGTATTGGAGACCAAAGATCGCATCACTATTCTAACAATAACTGCATTTGTACGATTTAATCATACTCTGCAGTATTTAATTGCATTGCGATTCTAACATAGCAAAATACTGCCCTGCGTATTTTGCAGTATTAGAACGTCGATGCTATGAAATACTACAGCGTTTGACTGAATTCCGCAAAATGTGAATAGTGTGCAGGTATTGGAGACCAAAGATCGCATCACTATCCTAACAATAACTGCATTTGTACGATTTAATCATACTCTGCAGTATTTAATCGCATTGCGATTCTAACATAGCAAAATACTGTCATGTGTATTTTGCTATATTAGAACGGCAATGCTGTGAAATACTACAGCGTTTGACTGAATTATGCGAAATGTAAGTAATGTGCAGGTATTGGACACGAAAGGATCGCATCACTATCCTAACAATAACTGCATTTGTACGATTTAATCATACTCTGCAGTATTTAATCGCATTGCGGTTCTAACATAGCAAAATACTGCCGTGCGTATTTTGCTCTATTATAACGGCGATGCTGTGAAATACTACAGCGTTTGACTG
Source organism: Cryptocheilus praepositus (assembly GCA_033815515.1). Lineage (NCBI taxonomy): Eukaryota > Metazoa > Arthropoda > Insecta > Hymenoptera > Pompilidae > Cryptocheilus > Cryptocheilus praepositus. The sequence goes on along the minus strand of JAWWQZ010000141.1, from coordinate 726,681 downwards.
AATTATGCGAAATGTAAATAATGTGCAGGTATTGGAGACCAAAGTATCGCATCACTATTCTAACAATAACTGCATTTGTACGATTTTTATCATACTCTGCAGTATTTAATCGCATTGCGGTTCTAACATAGCAAAATACGCACGGTAGTATTTTGCTGTATTATAACGGTGATGCTGTGAAATACTACAGCGTTTGACTGAATTATGCAAAATGTAAGTAATGTGCAGGTATTGGACACGAAAGGATCGCATCACTATTCTAACAATAACTGCATTTGTATGATTTAATCATACTCTGCAGTATTTAATCGCATTGCGATTCTAACATAGCAAAATACTGCCGTGCGTATTTTGCTGTATTATAACGGCGATGCTATGAAATACTACAGCGTTTGACTGAATTCCGCAAAATGTGAATAGTGTGCAGGTATTGGAGACCAAAGATCGCATCACTATCCTAACAATAACTGCATTTGTACGATTTAATCATACTCTGCAGTATTTAATCGCATTGCGGTTCTAACATAGCAAAATACTGCCGTGCGTATTTTGCTGTATTAGAACGGCGATGCTATGAAATACTACAGCGTTTGACTGAATTATGCGAAATGTGAATAGTGTGCAGGTATTGGAGACCAAAGATCGCATCACTATCCTAACAATAACTACATTTGTACGATTTAATCATACTCTGCAGTATTTAATCGCATTGCGATTCTAACATAGCAAAATACTGTCATGTGTATTTTGCTGTATTATAACGGCAATGCTGTGAAATACTACAGCGTTTGACTGAATTATGCGAAATGTAAATAATGTGCAGGTATTGGAGACCAAAGTATCGCATCACTATTCTAACAATAACTGCATTTGTACGATTTAATCATACTCTGCAGTATTTAATCGCATTGCGATTCTAACATAGCAAAATACTGCCGTGCGTATTTTGCTGTATTAGAACGGCGATGCTATGAAATACTACAGCGTTTGACTGAATTCCGCAAAATGTAGGTAATGTGCAGGTATTGGAAACCAAAGATCGCATCACTATCCTAACAATAACTGCATTTGTACGATTTAATCATACTCTGCAGTATTTAATCGCATTGCGGTTCTAACATAGCAAAATACTGCCGTGCGTATTTTGTTGTATTAGAATGGCGATGCTATGAAATACTACAGCGTTTGACTGAATTCCGCAAAATGTAAATAATGTGCAGGTATCGGAGACCAAAGGATCGCATCACTATTCTAACAATAATTGCATTTGTACGATTTAATCATACTCCGCAGTATTTAATCGCATTGCGATTCTAACATAGCAAAAAACTGCCGTGCTAATTATGCTAGAACGGCAATGCTGTGAAATACTACAGTGTTTGACTGAATTCCGCAAAATGTAAATAATGTGCAGGTATCGGAGACCAAAGGATCGCTATTCAAACAATAACTGCATTTATAAAATAATTATTGCTACTCATTGCGAATATTTTGGATCTTCAGTAAAATCTCTTGCGCCGGTCACCGATGACCACCATGGCGGTCAAAGTGTTAACAGTTTGTACTTGGACATGTTTCGACATGAAACAATGGATAGCGCATCATTTCGTATAAAATGGTAGAGTTTTGGGAAACTTTCCATCACTACATTCTTTTAGCACCTCTACGTTTTAAACGCTAAAATAGTAGAACGGTCCATGAAACGTCCACGGTAAATAAAGTCACGATACGAATAATTGAGTAAACGAGCAGTGAGAAGAAGCTAGACCGTGCGGAGAGTTATGTGAACGATCTTGGAGCGAGAATTGCATTTCCCCCGGGGGAAATCAATAGAAGTGCTCTGGTGTGCATGATGGCCCTGCTGTGCGCTTATAAACTGACGTCAAGTGTAGTATATCAAATTGATCATAATAGTGGTACGAGCATGCTTCTTTAGATTGATACGAGGCTGCACTTCATATTATGGTTTTGCGATAAAACGGCGGTACGATCTTGTATCGTCCACTCTATAATTCCAGTTTCACTTTGGCCATCATCGTTCGCGATGTCGGACACTGTTTCGATCCTTTGTAAAAGTTTGTACATCGCACTACGTGGATTTGAGTCTTCACCGCTGAGACAGGCAATTTTACGTGCGCCACTGACGTCATATTAAATAACAAGGTAATCACACGTTGATTCATCGAATAAATTGGAAGAAATTCGTTATCGCAAGATTTAACGGTAAATCGCGTAGCGAACGATAGAAAAACAAAGCGGTTCAAGGCGGGGTGTAATTAAATGTCAGATAATAAGCCCATTTCGCTAGTATGTATCTTACGTAAACGAACGCTCATATGTGGTGCGACGAAGAGGGTATTACGAAATATCGCAGATTGCGTGTAATTTTCTCAATTCGGCATCAGCTCGACTCCAAACATAGTGGCAATCGAATTGTTTCGAATTGCGATCCAGCGCGAGATAACTGGTTTTCAATCAAACGCTCACAACAATCAGCGGTGCAAGTAGAAAATCCAATCGCTTAAGTGATCGGACCTTTCGCAACGGGTTACGAATCCGTTGGAGCACGAACGGATTTTTCGCCGGCAGAAATTAAACGAACGTTTCCTTACGCTCGGTTGCGTTTTACTAGTTTGTTGCTTTCGACGAGTACACTCGTCATGCGCAGAAATTTTAAAGAACAAATTTAGCTCTGGCAAATGTCTTTCCCACGCATTCATCATCTTGGGACAGTTACAAAGCCCTGTCAGTCATAAAATTAAAAAATAAAATCATAATTTTATTACAACATAATTCTGTGATAATAGCCAGATATAATTCGTGTTTGACGAGTATACTCGTCATTGCTTACTTCTTGTGACACATTTTGGGTACACTTTTCCCACAGGTAGCGACATCTGACTAATTAACGATCCTGCACATTTTTCATGTACCCAAAGAATCGGTAAACGTCATAATACCAGACGTTTTACTAGTTTGTTGTTTTCGACAAGTACACTCGTCATGCGCGGAAATTTTAAGGAACAAATTTAACTCTAGCAAATGTCTTTCCCACGCATTCATCATCTTGGGACAGTTACAAAGCCCTGTCAGTCATAAAATTAAAAAATAAAATCATAATTTTATTACAACATAATTCTGTGATAATAGCCAGATATAATTCGTTTTTGACGAGTATACTCGTCATTGCTTACTTCTTGTGACACATTTTGGGTACACTTTTCCCACAGGTCGCAACATCTGACTAATTAACGATCCTGCACATTTTTCATGTACCCAAAGAATCGGTAAACGTCATAATACCAGACGTTTTACTAGTTTGTTGTTTTCGACAAGTACACTCGTCATGCGCGGAAATTTTAAAGAAGAAATTTAGCTCTAGCAAATGTCTTTCCCACGCATTCATCATCTTGGGACAGTTACAAAGCCCTGTCAGTCATAACATTAAAAAATAAAACCATAATTTTATTACAACATAATTCTGTGATAATAGCCAGATATAATTCGTGTTTGACGAGTATACTCGTCATTGCTTACTTCTTGTGACACATTTTGGGTACATTTTTCCCACAGGTCGCAACATCTGACTAATTAACGATCCTGCACATTTTTCATGTACCCAAAGAATCGGTAAACGTCATAATACCAGACGTTTTACTAGTTTGTTGTTTTCGACGAGTACACTCGTCATGCGCGGAAATTTTAAAGAACAAATTTACCTCTAGCAAATGTCTTTCCCACGCATTCATCATCTTGGGACAGTTACAAAGCCCTGTCAGTCATAACATTAAAAAATAAAACCATAATTTTATTACAACATAATTCTGTGATAATAGCCAGATATAATTCGTGTTTGACGAGTATACTCGTCATTGCTTACGTCTTGTGACACATTTTGGGTACACTTTTCCCACAGCTCGCAACATCTGGCTAATTAACGATCCTGCATATTTTTCATGTACCCAAAGAATCGGTAAACGTCATAATACCAGACGTTTTACTAGTTTGTTGTTTTCGACAAGTACACTCGTCATGCGCGGAAATTTTGAAGAACAAATTTACCTCTAGCAAATGTCTTTCCCACGCATTCATCATCTTGGGACAGTTACAAAGCCCTGTCAGTCATAAAATTAAAAAATAAAATCATAATTTTATTACAACATAATTCTGTGATAATAGCCAGATATAATTCGTGTTTGACGAGTATACTCGTCATTGCTTACTTCTTGTGACACATTTTGGGTACACTTTTCCCACAGGTCGCGACATCTGACTAATTAACGATCCTGCACATTTTTCTTACGCTCGGTAAACGTCATAATACCAGACGTTTTACTAGTTTGTTGTTTTCGACAAGTACACTCGTCATGCGCGGAAATTTTAAAGAAGAAATTTAGCTCTAGCAAATGTCTTTCCCACGCATTCATCATCTTGGGACAGTTACAAAGCCCTGTTAGTCATAAAATTAAAAAATAAAACCATAATTTTATTACCATTTAATTCTTTAATAACAGCTAGACATACTCTGTGTTTGACGAGTGTACTCATCATTGCTTACTTTTTGTGACACATTTTGGCTAGGTACTTTTCCCAGAGGTCACAATATCTGACTAATTAACGATCCTTCATATTTTTCATGTACCCAAAGAATCGGTAAACGTCATAATACCAGATGACGATTCTGACATTCACGCGTATCTTATTTTTGCATAAAGAAAATATATGTAAAGCACCAAAAACGAAAGCTGTTCGCTGTGCACAATTCTGAGATGGATCAAATGAAACATTTCTCATGGCGTGATAACTGTTCGCATCTTGAGGACAAAAGTGAGTAATAGTTTCCTGTGACGTGATACCATCTCGAGCGCCAATTAACCGTACAATTATACAAGCGTTCGTTAATGACCTTCGGAGCTCGAGAAAGTCTCGCATAATTACTTTTCTTCAAAGATTTTCCTCGTACTGCCGTGTTTCTCCCGTGCGAAAGGAGTGTTAGTCGACATGGCAACATTAGAACAGCATTGCAGTGTCTTATTCTTTGTTAATAGAATGGTAGCTAAGGAAAAGTGCTGGTGCTATCCAGCGGCGACATTTGAAATCACGAGAAAATGTCATATATGGGCGACGGTGATAATCAGAATAAATAATATAGTATATTAAGCACCCTGGTTATTGGGTCACGCATTATAGCATATTTAAAAGTTTTTCAACACGCAATCCTTTATGGGTACTGTATACCTTTGGGTTTCTTTTCTGTCTGCAATGAAGCATGTGTACTTTCCGATACACAGTAATCTTTAAAAATATTATTTAACATTGATTTTATAAACTTATCACGTGGCTATAAGAATATAATTATACGTGTATGAACTTACGATAAAAAAGTCTACATTTAGTGTCTATATAATGTTTTCAACTTTCAAAAATTCGAATGTGTTTAAACTTCAGCTATTAAATTATTTAATTCTTAATTAATTATTTAATGTTTTTTACTGCGGTTTTTGTACTATATACAGTGTTTCTCGTCTTTCCTTCGTGTTTTCCTGTCGGAACATATTGCAGTCATTTTTATTTTTAGTTATTTAATAAATTCTCTCAAATGCAAATGATCTACATCGTCAACTATACATTCCATACATTTTATATGCATATGCGCATTCATAAAAGAAAATTCTCTACACAATTTGCCGCCGTAACGGATATTGTAAATGCAGCCGCAACTATCGTCAACTAATATATTCCATACAATTTTATATACATATACACATTCACATAAAAGAAAGAATTTCTATTCCGCGCAAAGATCAATTCTCTGACCGTCCCCATGATTTGCCATACCGCTAAAACGAGAATGACGGATATTGTAAATACCGACGCAACTATCGTCAACTAATACATTCCATACAATTTTATATACATATGTATATTCACATAAAAGAAACAATTTCCATTCCGCGCAAAAATCAATTCTCCCGCCGTCCCCATGATTTGCCATACCGTCAAAACGAAATGATGGATATTGTAAATGCCGCCGCAACTATCGCAACTATCGTCAACTATACATTCTATACAATTTTATATACATATGCACATTCACATAAAAGAAAGAATTTCTATTCCGCGCAAAGATCAATTCTCCCACCGTCCCCATGATTTGCCATACCGCCAAAACGAGAATGACGGATATTGTAAATGCCGCCGCAACTATCGTCAACTAATACATTCCATACAATTTTATACACATATGCACATTCACATAAAAGAAAGAATTTCCATTCCGCGCAAAGATCAATTCTCCCGCCGTCCCCATGATTTGCCATACCGCCAAAACGAGAATGACGGATATTGTAAATGCCGCTGCAACTATCGCAACTATCGTAAACTATACATTCCATACAATTTTATATACATATGCACATTCACATAAAAGAAACAATCTCTATTCCGCACAAAAACCAATTCTCCGACCGTCCCCATGATTTGCTATACCGCCAAAACGAGAATGACGGATATTGTAAATGCCGCCCCAACTATCGCAACTATCATCAACTATACATTCCATACAATTTTATATACATATGCACATTCACATAAAAGAAAGAATTTCCATTCCGCGCAAAGATCAATTCTCCGACCATCCCCATGATTTGCTACACCGCCAAAACGAGAATGACGGATATTGTAAATGCCGCCGCAACTATCGTCAACTAATACATTCCATACAATTTTATATACATATGCACATTCACATAAAAGAAAGAATTTCTATTCAGCGCAAATATCAATTCTCCCGCCGTCCCCATGATTTGCCATACCGCCAAAACGAGAATGACGGATATTGTAAATGCCGCCGCAACTATCGTCAACTATACATTCTATAAAATTTTATATACATATGCACATTTACACAAAACAAAGAATTTCCATTCCGCGCAAAAGATCAATTCTCCCGCCGTCCCCACAATTTGCCATACCGCCAAAACGAGATGACGGATATTGTAAATGCCGCCGCAACTATTGCAACTATCATCAACTATACATTCCATACAATTTTATTTAAATATGCGCATTCACATAAAACAAAGAACGACATGCATTTCCATTCCGCGTAAAAATCAATTCTCCCGCTGTCCCCACGATTTGCCATACCGTCAAAACGAAATGACGGATATTGTAAATGCCGCCGCAACTATCGCAACTATCGCAACTATACATTCCATACAATTTTATATACATATGCACATTCATATAAAAGAAAGAATTTCCATTCCGCGCAAAGATCAATTCTCCCGCCGTCCCTATAATTTGCTATACCGCCAAATCCAGATGACGGATATTGTAAATGCCGCCGCAACTATCCTTAACTATACATCCCATACCATTTTATATACATATGCACATTCACATAAAACAAAAAGAGACACGAATTTCCATACAGCGCAAAAATCATTTCCCCCGCCATTCTCATGATTTGCCATACCACCAAAACGAGAATGACGGATATTGTAAATGCCGCCGCAACTATCGTCAACTAATACATTCCATACAATTTTATATACATATGCACATTCACATAAAAGAAAGAATTTCTATTCCGCGCAAAGATCAATTCTTCCTCCGTCCCCATGATTTGCCATACCGTCAAAACGAGACGACGGATATTGTAAATGCCGTCACATATGTTAATTCGTTCGAATTCGCAGGTCTTCCATTCGCGGCTGGGTCCCGGCGGGCAGGATGAATTTGGAACGACCGACGATGGACGGCTGCGGACAGCAGCCACTGTTTCTGAGCGGCACTTCCGGTTCCGGGGGCATATCCAGTCCTCAGCAGCAAACCGTCCAAACCGGCGGTCCGCCGGAGCACTACGCAGGGCCATTGAGCCTGAGTATCTGCATATCCGATTCCGGCCACGAGATCCTCCGCCCGAAGCCACGCCGGTAGGTTCTCCGTCTTTTCTTTTACAGGTACCTGGGCGGGTAATCGATACCGATCTTAACGAAGATCTGATTAATGATCGCGTACCCGGTGATCCGCTAGACTCGATAACGATCGATTAAAACCGCTCAAGAATTTATCGGCGAACGTTGACCTCGCGGACGAAATCCAGATGGGCCATTTCGAAAAGCGGATCGCCGCGGTTGCGTCGACAGGAACTGCCGGGTTAATCAAACGCGGATTTCGTATCAAAAACTTTTCTTTTTTATTTTGAAAGTCTTTATTCGCCATAGAAAAATATACAACAAAATGGTAATAGACAGAAATGGAAACATATGCTAAGGTGTTATGATCGGCCTAGAATAGGCACTCGCGGATTACAATTTTTGGTGTCGCAGGGTAGTCTATATTTTCTAATCTACGTTGTAGTTATTATTTCTATTACAATTTCGCAGAGGAAGAAAACTGCGTGGAAACGTCTGTTTTGATCGTATCAAAAATTGGTGCGACGTTCGGCGGTGTGGACAGATTTGATAGTGACACTTTCCATCGTAGAATCAAAGTTGCATGGTCTTCTGTATTTTTCGCTGTGGCCGACGCGGTTTTTAACACTTTGACTGCCACGGTGGTCACCGGTGACCGGTGCAAAAGATTTTAGTAGAAATGCAAAAAATTCGCAATGAAGCCTATTTGCAATCTTGTAAAAGCAATTGATATTGGAACGGTGCTTCAATACTTTAGCTTCTAACAGTTCTGCGTTACCTTTATTTTGCACGATTTAATTATGCTCTGCAGTATTTAATCGCATCGCGGTTCTAACATAGCAAAATACGCTTGGCAGTCAAAGTGTTAAAAAGACCCCTACCACTAGAAACAGTTAAATGCGTTAGGTTAGAGAGTGCGCGTGTGGAATGAGCCTGATGTGTTCGAAGAAGCTGTGGCTTGCCGGCAGATTTACGGTCATGCCGTTTTTCACGCGGCAATAGGAAAGGTGAGCGACGATATGCGTTGTGCGTCGAAAATGGTGCTTGACCGAATGTCGGGCTTCCACGAGTTTGTATGGTTCCCGTCGCGTACGGGCTGGGCTTATCACGATCTCGGAATTTCACTCTTAAAGGAATCTCCTCGATCTGATCGGCGGATCGTTAAAATTTACGACGTACGTGATTACGACCGATTCGATTAACGATGTCAAACGAGTATATATTCGAAACGCATACCTTAGCATTCCCCGTCATTTAGTTTCATCAACATCACTTTCGATCCCCATCGGGTGGCACTAAGAATCCGTTCGTCTTACAGATAAGATCCTCAAATTTGAGGGTTCACTCGAGCGGCCAGTCCTTTGGAAATATAAACTTGCCCGGTGAAATTGTTTATGGCCCTTTAACACGGCAGCGAGTCGCGGCCTATGCGACCGAAAGGCGCTGCGACGGTAGAAAATCAAAAAGCTGAAATTCCTCCCGAAAATTCCTCCCGCCTCTGAGAAATGTTGATTCTGTCGGCTTACGCGATCAACGACATTCTTGCCCATTCGTCGTATTCGAATGTTTCGTGTCAGACCGCAAGTGCGCAGCAATGCGGTCGATTTATTTGCCGCGGAGTCAGCGTGTTGCGGAAAGATTCGCTTCGCGGAATGTTTATGAAAGTGTGAAATCGATACGTGCACACCTGTGCGCAGGCATTTAAATGCAATTCATCTTGCGCCCACTGCGTCGTACATGCGGACCGGTTGCGAAGCAATAATCGGCAATAATTGCGTGTCGATTCATTCGTCCCGATTCTCTTTAACCGCTCGGTTAAAAATAACTTCCGACGACGGCGAGGATCAGTGAACCCGTCTTCGCGAAGTTAAAAGACCTCTGCAGTAATCATTAATAACTGTCGGCTGACACTTTGATACGAGGACTAATTCCTGAAAACGTTGTGCGCGTAGACTGCTGGATGCCTGCGTAATGAAAACACCTTACGGTTAATATTGCCAAATTTATTACCCCTAAACGGCCGAACGCTTATTTGTATTCTGGAATCACGATGAACCGCGTCGTTGAGTTTTAACTCTTTGAGGCACAGGATTTCAGATCGAAAATTGACCCGTGTTGCACAGGAATTTTATCGGGTTTTAAATGAAACAAAATTGGTATATTTTTATTAATGACGGTATAATGTCATGTAAAAACATAACAAAATAGTAATAGTTAATTAAATTTGTTGGTATTGAACGCGGCTCAAGTATTATAGTCCCACCGTGCCACATAGGTTTATGAATGGTACTTGTTAAAACACATATTTTTTCCTAAGCACAGGGGCATTTTGTACGCAGTACAAGACCGGAGTGTTCGAACTTCCTTTTTTTTTTTTACTACAAAGTGCAAATCGTTTACGAGACGAACAAATAAAATCCCACCATACTTTCATAATTTGCAAACAAATTTAACCATTTATTTTTATTATAAAACTCGTCATTCACTTATAAAGAACTCATTTTTATAAAAATTAACTTACCTCTGCGATTTTTTACATGAAACTAAGAAGCAAATGTTCGTGCAGTAAATCTTCCGCTTATAACAATTAGTCAACCGGTAATTGTGTGTTGAATATTGCCAACACAAGGAATACATTTGTAACATTGTTGGAAGATATTATCAACTACTTTACATAAATAACACGAAATATAAACCTATGCACATGTAGCTACTCCAAGATTTCGAGATGGGACTAAAAATGTCCCACCATACTTTCATAATTTGCAAACAAATTTAACCATTTATTTTTATTATAAAACTCGTCACTCACTTATAAAGAACTAATTTTTATAAAAATTAACTTACCTCTGCGATTTTTTACATGAAACTAAGAAACAAATGTTCGTGCAGTAAATCTTCCGCTTATAACAATTAGTCAACCGGTAATTGTGTGTTGAATATTCCCAACACAAGGAATACATTTGTAACATTGTCGGAAGATATTATCAACTACTTTACGTAAATAACACGAAATATAAACCTATGCACATGCAGCTACTGCAAGATTTCGAGATGGGACTAAAAATGTCCCACCATGCCGTGTAATACATCAAAAATGTGGGACACTTTTAATCCCACCGTGCCCCAAAGAGTTAAAGCAGGCACTCTGCATAACACGGATCATTATTTATAGAATTTCATTTGATTGCAATTCAAACTTTTCGGGTAATGTTATTTTTGCTTGCAATGTTAAGGGGACATTTTACTTTCTCGGGTCGAAAAAATCGATTTTTCTTTTATTGCCTTATTCGAAAGTATATACTTTCGAGATTATGTTCTCAAATTTGCAGCCATAAATTCGAAAAATTGGGAAAGTTATAGGCCTCGCATCTAACCCACCTCGCGCAGATAGAAGGGTTTTTCTCTTTCGGCGATCTTTATTTATTCTAAGAAATTATCTAATTCTGGAAACGATTTAAAAGAGAAGATCACCCAAATGTAAACATTGTATTGCTAAACATTACGAAGGAGTGTGTTCCGCGCACCAAAATAACATCTAAATATCATCTTACCCTTGGCCTTGACGATGTCTGTTATGTTTATTGCTTTCTGAACATGCATTCAGTATTCAAACAGTTTTCAAAAGAGACGTATCGTTTTAATATGGATCGAAAACAAAGTAAATTTGTCAATTCGAGACCCTGTCGTTCGCGAAAAAGAACGTTTATTGGAAATCAGCATACAAGTGAATGCAGTTTAGAGTACGCTAGTACATCGGCAGAAAAATTAAAAGAAAATGCTGATCTGCATGTAAACATTGATCCGGCGATGAATTATTGTATATTACAATTTACTACGTAAGAATCTTTTATATACAAAAATTCGATATGCAAAACTTTAAATGCGTTTTTCTCAGTACTATATTTTTTCAACTGGCGTGCACGATTCCAAAAAAACTATTCGATCAATCGGTCCGAGATTTTAATATATTATTCTACATACTTATGCCTATCGTATGAACCACGGGTGTGTTAATTAATCAATATTTTCTCATTTTTTTCCATCATTAAAAGACGGAAAAAGTGCCATTTTCGTGAACCTAATTTTGGAAAGTCAGTCATTTTGAAAGTTTTCATGCAAACTCTTTCTCCGTGGTTCATGCGATAGTGGTTAGTATGTAAATTAAGATTCCTGTTCTGTTTTTTTTTTCTGATTATCCCAACGACCGCAATCACGCACGCCAGTGAGTATGAATTTTTTGGAGGTGCTCCAGCAATCAAGAAGAATTTATATGAAAAAATTTGAAAAAACATAAAAAGAAAATATTTTTGTATAAATAAAGGTCGATATGATACAATGTGAAAGTTTCAAATTGCTGCGTTTCTATTTTCGATAAGAAAAAAATTATTGAAAATCAGTAAAATTTTTCGATGAGAAAGTAGAATGTCCCCTTAAATATGTTTGCCTATCATGACTGGTGTTAATCATTTTTCCCGCTGCAACAATAATGGGCAAAAATGATTAACATTATTTATCGCAAATTTTCGCTTAGTCAAACCCTGGCCAGCGATTCGCAGAAGAAGTAACGCAGTTGTACAATGCCAGCACCATCTTGCGACGTGCACACGACCGTTTCAAATTTAACGGACTGCATCCGCTCTGTCGCCGGCTGAAATAACGTGTACACTGCATTAATACTTCCGCGGTGCGCAGGAATGTATAATTATACCGTGAACATTACGGAAATGAGAGGCAGTAATCTCTACCAAGTAAGGAGCAACGAAATGAAGTAAACTTCGTAATTTAAGGAAGACGGCGGAGCGTTTTAATTCTCTGACGAACATCGAGACATATGTTTACCTTTTATATTGTTGCGTGTCCGTGATAATGCGCACGAAATGCGCCTGAAAGCTGGATAATCGAGGGGTTCATTACCAAAAGAATCTTAATGACCGTGTAGCATGTTGACAGATTGACACGTGCGAACGAATCTCAAAAGTGTCTTCATGAAGAAATTCACGAAGATGAACGATCGTAGTTTATATTATGTGGCAACGACGTTATCATAGGTTATCGAAGAAGCGAAGTGTTTCTAGAATATAGTAGACGTATGTTTCATTTTGAATGGGAACAATCCGTTTTTAGGTAGCCTGATCCATTTTCCTCAAGTACAGCTTCGGGACGCCGAAATGTTAAAATTATCACCGAAAAATAAAAATTCTGACGATAGCATCTAGTAGGATGTATTGATTGAAAAGGGGTTCATTAATCGTAATCGAGATACAGAAGTATTTAATGAGTATTTATTTATTATATACATACACGCCGAAATGTTAAAATTGTCACCGAAAAATAAAAATTCTGACGGTAGCGTCTAGTAGGATGTATTGATTGAAAAGGGGTTCATTAATTGTAATCGAGATACAGAAGTATTTGATGAGTATTTATTTATTGTATATATACACGCCGAAATGTTAAAATTATCACCGAAAAATAAAAATTCTGACGGTAGCGTCTAGTAGGATACATTGATTGAAAAGGGGTTCATTAATCGTAATCGAGATACAGAAGTATTTGATGAGTATTTATTTATTTAGAAGTAAATTACATCGCAAAAAGACTGAACGGAACCCTGGGTGGAATTATTTCAACCGAAAGTTGTTGCGTGGAACTGTTCAAACACTTTCACACCAATAATTTGAATCATATGAACTTCCGTATAATCATTGAATATATTTTATGTCTGCCCGGCACCCGTAAAGGTCTTTTCTCTTATGAATAAGTTGTGAACGACTGAAAAAGCATAATTTCGACTCGCCGGTCTTAAAAAAATATTATTTAAAGGAATATGATGAAATTATTTACTTTTACACGTTCGTTCTTGTTCTTTTGGCTATAAATTGAAAATGAAGCGGAAATATGCGTTTTCTTCAATACACATACTATTATCTAAAATTAGTAGATGTCTCGTTTCGAGAAAAAAGACACAAATAGCCGTGTTAAGTATTACGTAAATAGCCTGAACGACGCAGAGACGTGATTCTAGATTTCTCTTTCACGTTGTCGCCGAATGATATAACGGCCTCCAGCATATTGGGCGAGATGTATTAACCTCTTTGGTACGGCTATCGTCTGACGACCGTTACTTGACAATCGGCAGCAAATTGACGATTGCACGCATACATTTAAAGGCTATCGACTATACTCGACACTCTTCCGTACGCATTTTGTGACCAGCCACTAAAGTCGATGCTCGTAGCGGATATATTAACCTTCCGCGTACTGTGCCGGGGTCATCGGTGAACTGCTTGAAGGCGATAACGCATACAGTTACATATTTGTTTATGTTTGACACAAAGTGATGATTGTCAGGAGACCACTGCCACTTAGTGCTCATCCGAATACGTGTAGGAAGAGAAGCGAGCGATAAAAAGGACTCAGCTTCTTATAATGTATCGACGAAGAAGCCAAAAGTAGCAGGTCAGCAGCGGGCGATTTATTGCTTCTATACAGGCAGGCATAATACAAATTCTATTTTATGCGATTCGTGTAAAGAGCATTAAGCAGTAACGATTCTGTCAAAACCATTACAATCGCATCTACAACACGCCATACAGCAGGTTAGAAGCCAAAGTATTGAAGCACCGTTTCAATATCAATTGCTTTTACAAGATTGCAAATAGACTGCATAGCGAATTCTTTGCATTTTTAGTAAAATCTTTTGCACCGGGTTAGAAGCCAAAGTATTGAAGCACCGTTCCAATACCAATTGCTTTTACAATATTGCAAATAGGCTTCATTGCAAATTTTTTGCATTTTTAGTAAAATCTTTTGCACCTGCCACCAGTAACCACTGAAAACTGAAATCAAATGTATTCGCAATTTTCAAGATGTTTCGAATATTTGGTCGATGCTTCGTCGGTCCATTAACTGCCAAGTGTATTTTGTATTTATTTGTATGCCAATGACTGCCAAGTGTATTTTGCTATATTAGAACCGCGATGCAATGAAATACTGCAGAGTATGATTAAATCTTGGTAACTAAAACCAAAGTGAAGGTAACCAATTGCTTTTACAAGATTGCTGTTCATTGCGAATTCTTTGCATTTTTAGTAAAATCTTTTGCACCCGGTCAGAAGTATTGAAGCACCGTTCCAATATTAATTTCTTTTACAATATTGCAAACAGGCTTCATTGCGAATTTTTTGCATTTTTAGTAAAATCTTTTGCACCGGGTTAGAAGCCAAAGTATTGAAGCACCGTTCCAATACGAATTGCTTTTACAAGATTGCAAATAGGCTTCATTGCGAATTCTTTGCATTTTTAGTAAAATCTTTTGCACCGGGTTAGAAGCCAAAGTATTGAAGCACCGTTTCAATGCCAATTGCTTTTACAAGATTGCAAATAGGCTTCATTGCGAATTCTTTGCATTTTTAGTAAAATCTTTTGCACCGGTTAGAAGCTAAAGTATTGAAGCACCGTTTCAATACCAATTGCTTTTAAAATATTGCAAATAGGCCTCATTGCGAATTTTTTGCATTTTTAGTAAAATCTTTTGCACCGGGCTAGAAGCCAAAGTATTGAAGCAGCGTTCCAATACCAATTGCTTTTACAAGATTGCAAATAGGCTTCATTGCGAATTTTTTGCATTTTTAGTAAAATCTTTTGCACCGGGTTAGAAGCCAAAGTATTGAAGCACCGTTCCAATACCAATTGCTTTTACAAGATTGCAAATAGGCTTCATTGCGAATTCTTTGCATTTTTAGTAAAATCTTTTGCACCGGGTTAGAAACCAAAGTACTGAAGCACCGTTGCAATATAAATTACTTTTACAAGATTGCAAATGGGCTTCATTGCGAATTCTTTGCATTTTTAGTCAAATCTTTTGCACCGGGTTAGAAGCCAAAGTATTGAAGCACCGTTCCAATATCAATTGCTTTTAAAATATTGCAAATAGGCCTCCTTGCAAATTCTTTGCATTTTCAGTAAAATCTTTTGCACCAGTTACCAGTGACCACCGTGGCAGTCAAGGTGTTAAAAGTCGTCAATGTCTTACAATCGTCAGCTACGACCTGCACCACTTTCTTCAGTCACGTTTCCATCTGTCAGACGCATGAAGCGATCCTATTGACGGAATCACTCGATGCCCCCCAATTAATTTCACTCCGCCGAGACAATAGCGCGCGAACCTGAGAGACGGCAGCCTCCGCTTCCATCCATTCATTCACTTCCTGCGCTCGAATTAGGATGAAATAGAAATTGGCGAAGTCGGGAGCACCTCGTCCACTGCCTTCTCCGCGATCGTGCGAAAAAGAGAGCTCTCGCCTGTCTGAATGCGCGCGCGCGCACCTCTTAATTAGTCATCTGGAAGTCGGAAACAAGAGGGAACGTTATCTGAGAAAACAGCGACTGGGGGGCCGGGAGGAATGATAATGCCCGTGAGACGAGCACTTTGTCGATGGCTGAGCAATGCCGACGGCGCGATGGATATTTAGGTTAATAGACTCTCTTTCCTTTCTTTCCTTTCGTTCTTTCCTGTCCGCCGCACCTCGGGTCGCTCGCGGCTCTGATCTCAAGTAGTTAGCTGTTTTTGACGAGTTGCTCGTCATGAAGAGCCGCGACGTCTTCTGTTGTGACGAACACACGCGGCATGCGTGAAAAGTGGTTGGGAATTGTTTAACACGTTGACTGTCAAGAATATTTTGCTATTTTAGAACCGCGATACAATGAAATACTGCAGAGTATGATTACATCGCGCGAAATGAAGGTAACGCAGAGTTGTTGGAAGCCAAAGTATTGAAGCACCGTTGCAATATCAATTGCTTTTACAAAATTGCAAGTAGTCTTCATTGCGAATTTTCAAGATGTTTCGAATATTTGGAGTTATAGGAAATTAAGTGAATCGCTGCCAAAGATATTAATGATATTAATAACTGTGTATTGAATATTGATAATATTGAATACATAAAAAAATATTGATAAGGCGCTGACTTCCGGATGGATGTCGCGTATTGATTCAGCATTTTGCCGACGTTTCGCAAACGTTGCAGTTTGCATCATCGGGGCTAGGGAGCTTTGATACTATCAGAAATTAATATTGGCCGCGAAAACCTTCAGGAGATAATAAAAAATAATAATTATTTTCACAAAGCTGTATATAGTTTAGAAATTGGATTAGATTCGTCGGTTAGGATAATTACAATAATAATATTTGATAACAATAATACAAATTTCAATAAGCAACTTCATTCCAAGCAAATCTCTTTCACACATTCATTGCACAGGGCTGTTACCAAAAAGTCTTGTCGGTTGTAAAATGAAATAGTATACCCGTCGTTTCATTACAACTTAATTCTGTCATAACAGCCACACGTACTCCGTATTTGACGAGTACACTCGTCATCGCTTACCTTTTGCGACACATTTCACGTAGACACTTTTCGCAGCGGTCGCAACAGTTAACTGGTTAACTAGCTTTACTAGTGCACCACTGCCCCGTCGAGTTCCTCCTTTATTGCGCCGGTAGGTCAGGGACGAGAACCGTGTTTAGCCTTTGCCTTATGTAGCGAGGAAAAACCGCGGCTAGGGAAATTCTTCATTGCGAGA
The DNA here is from genome assembly GCA_033815515.1 of Cryptocheilus praepositus. Lineage (NCBI taxonomy): Eukaryota > Metazoa > Arthropoda > Insecta > Hymenoptera > Pompilidae > Cryptocheilus > Cryptocheilus praepositus. The sequence continues at coordinate 709,171 of JAWWQZ010000141.1, read as the reverse complement.
AGAGTGGAGCGTATCAGGCGAGTAATTCCGAATGTTCTTCTGAAATGATTCACCCAAGAGTTGCAAATTCATGTCGCGCGGTCGTCACCCAAATTACGCTGCGCTTCGAGATCCGAGGTATGGTGTGGGAAAAAGAAAATCTTGACTTTCCTTCTTAACACGTTGACTGCCACGGTGGTCACCGGTGAACGGGCAAAAGATTTTACTAAAAATGCAAAAAATTCACAATGAAACCTATTTGCAATCTTGTAAAAGCAATCTTGGAACGGTGCTTCAATACTTTGGCTTCTAACCCGGCGCAAAAGATTTTACTAAAAATGCAAAGAATTCGCAATGAAGTCTATTTGAAATCTTGTAAAAGCAATTGGTATTGGAACGGTGCTTCAATACTTTGGCTTCTAACCCTGTGCAAAAGATTTGACTAAAAATGCGAAGAATTCGCAATAAAGCCTATTTGCAATATTGTAAAAATAATTGATATTGGAACGGTGCTTCAATACTTTGGCTTCTAACCCGGTGCAAAAGATTTTACTAAAAATGCAAAGAATTCGCAATGAAGCCTATTTGCAATCTTGTAAAAGAAATTGATATTGGAACGGTGCTTCAATACTTTGGCTTCTAACCCGGTGCAAAAGATTTTACTAAAAATGCAAAGAATTCGCAATGAAGCGTATTTACAATCTTGTAAAAGCAATTGATATTAGAACGGTGCTTCAATACTTTGGCTTCTACCCGGTGCAAAAGATTTTACTAAAAATGCAAAAAATTCGCAATGAAGCCTATTTTCAATATTGGAAAAGCAATTGATATTGAAACGGTGTTTCAATACTTTGGCTTCTAACCCGGTGCAAAAGATTTGACTAAAAATGCAAAGAATTTGCAATGAAACTTATTTGCAATCTTGTAAAAGCGATTTATATTGGAACGGTGCTTCAATACTTTGGCTTCTAACACGGTGCAAAAGATTTTACAAAAAATGCAGAGAATTCGCAATGAAGCCTATTTCGAATCTTGCAAAAGCAATTGGCATTGGAACGGTGCTTCAATACTTTGGCTTCTAACCCGGTGCAAAAGATTTGACTAAAAATGCAAAGAATTCGCAATGAAGCCTATTTGCAATCTTCTAAAAGCAATTGATATTGGAAGTGCTTCAATACTTTGGCTTCTAACCCGGTGCAAAAGATTTTACTAAAAATACAAACAATTCGCAATGAAGCCTATTTGCAATCTTGCAAAAGCAATTGGTATTGGAACGGTGCTTCAATACTTTTGCTTCTAACCCGGTGCAAAAGATTTGACTAAAAATGCAAAGAATTCGCAATGAAGCCTATTTGCAATATTGTAAAAGCAATTGATATTGGAACGGTGCTTCAATACTTTGGCTTCTAACACGGTGCAAAAGATTTTACTAAAAATGCAAAAAATTCGCAATGAAACCTATTTGCAATCTTGTAAAAGCAATTGGTATTGGAACGGTGCTTCAATACTTTGGCTTCTAACCCGGTGCAAAAGATTTTACAAAAAATGCAAAGAATTCGCGATGAAGGCTATATGCAATCTTGTAAAAGCAATTGGTATTGGAACGGTGCTTCAATACTTTGGCTTCTAAGTCGGTGCGAAAGATTTTACTAAAAATGCAAAAAATTCGCTGTGAAGCCTATTTGCAATCTTGTAAAGCAATTGGTATTGGAACGGTGCTTCAATACTTTGGGTTCTAACACGGTGCAAAAGATTTTACTAAAAATGCAAAAAATTCGCAATGAAGCCTATTTGCAATCTTGTAAAAGCAACTGATATCGGAACGGTGCTTCAATGCTTTGGTTTCTGACAACTCTGCGTTACGTTCATTTTGCACGATTTAATTATACTCTGCGGTATTTCATTGCATCGCGGTTCTAACACAGCAAAATACGCTTGGCACTAAACGTGTTAACAGAGCGATACAGGATAATTGCAGCGATGCTTCTAGTTACCTATTTCCCTAGCTACTGGAAATCTTAGTGTTTGTATTAGCTGTTACGGAGGTTGTGGGTTGGGCGTCCTGATGATTACTGATGTGGCTATGTGCATAGCCACGTTCAAATGGGTGTTGAATGTAATTTATTTGTTGAGGGGAGAAAAAATATGTTCGCTACCGAAAGAAGAATATCCGGTAAGATGAATGCTATGGGGGGTTCTCTTTTTATTTTGTGGCGTGCGGGGTGATTATTAAGATGCCCGTGATTTTACTGGTCGGGACTTTCTCGATACGAGGTTGCTGTGCGTTTGTAATTAGATAAATCAGCCTATACGAAGTGGATCGCAATTATTTCAGAATCGAACGTTAGGAGTAATTGGCACGGAACGAAAAGCCCACGCGCCACGGTCAGGTGAAAAGATATTATTTCAGACTTCGCGGCCTTCCTTTCTTCTTCCTTTTTTCCTTTTTCCCTTTCTTTCTCGACCGATCCTATCTTCATCTTCGTGCTTCGGTAGGTCAGGAACGCGTCTTTCACATTTCAATGCCGCTTCTTTGCCTACTTTAGCTCCTCCGCTTCTCACTCACGTTTTCAATCTTCGTTGGTTAAATTCTGAACATAAACTGCTACTTCAAATCTCTTAGACATTTGAACATTCAGCGGTCCCAAGAGAAACTGGCGCAGATACCATATTTCAGAATGATACCAGTCTGATTTAAAACAATACAATGTAAAGTAAAGGTACCAAATCAGTTAAACAATGAGTTTCATAAGCAGAACAATTGTTATTAGTTACTAAAAATTATTTGGTTCGTTTCTTTAAACTCGGGTCTTATGTGTGATACTTATATATTTAAACGCTGGAGAATGCAGCTATAAACTTTCCGACTTGAAGTTCCAGACACGGTACTGCAACAGAAATGCATCTTAAACACGGTGTAGGTGCGTATCTAATTCGCATCAACCAACACACAGTCCGTTCTGCGATGCGCGTTGTATGTAAAAGTGATCGCCGCATATAATGGAATTTCATTAAGACAGAGTACCCCATTGTGCATTCAGCACAGCTTCGTCATTATCTGCGTTAGATAAACGCGGGGTGCACACTTTTATTAAACTTTCTCCCGCGAATTACGGCATACCACTTATTCGTTTCTTTTCTGCACCTTAACTGGCACGAATACGTTTATTCGTTCACTCGTTGCGAATATCATTTCAGGCATGCTCGTCGGATTTCAAGTTCTGTTTCGTGTGGTATATCGACGTGACAATATATCAAAAGACAGATTTCGGCTAGACAGCCGGGATATATGCATTCAAATATGCCCACATAAGCGCCATTTGTCTTCTTAGTGTCTGATTCATCAAGGAAAGAGTAAAATTCCAAACCGCATGACAAGCTCTCTAATATCGTAGTATGAAACTGGATCTAACTTGATTGCAAATTCCACCTTTTGCGACAATATTACTTATGCCTATTCTGCATGAATAATTATATATAACCCTGTAGAAGCTCTACACGTTTTGGGGCCCATCCAAGAGCTTATTGTACAAATAAGTATATCTCAATTCTATTATATATGCGTGTTGCATTTGGCATCGTGCTCAGACTTTACTTACGCTATCTATTTTCAGCAAGCAGTAAAAAATCACACAAACTTCACACAAAATCATTGCACGATGTAGACAAGAAAAAATCCGTCGCGCAGGGGTTAAGACACGGAAAAATTCGACTCGCCCATTTCCTGCCGCCTTCAGAAGATATGCTTCGGCAATTTATTTAATGTCCGTTGGCAAGCGTCGCTGCCCTTGACACCGGAGTTTCGCCACATGAGCACAGACAATGTCTGCCTTGTACTCTTCCTCTTGCCGCCCTTTCTCGAGAGGAAGCGCGTAACACTGCGGATAAGGGTATTTGTAACCGTCGACGAGAAGCTTGAAAATCAATGACGAAGCGTCCATCAGAAACGTCGGAGGCAAGTTGTCCCGAATGGCAGAGATACACCGACTCATTCTTCTACCGATCATTTCTTAGCTCCGCCGGTTCACTCCATCATAACCCTCCGTCATAAATAGCGTATCAGTTACAAAGGATCCTAAGCTGTCGGGCAATCGTTTCTTGGAAAGTGACCGAGTTTAATAAGACGCACGTGCTGCGTTTGTATCGGCAGGAAGAAGGTATTGCTCACGCAAGATAACGAGTACCGGTTTACTTAGGGAATAGGACTGACTAATTATACCCCGCGCGTGTATTTATTAGCGACGCGAAAGGAACATTGGAACTAAAACAGCCCGATGCACGTTTTTTTTCTTACTTCAGCGAGTGTATACGTATGGCTACCTAGCGTCGAGATTTATCGCGGCGGCGTAATTATCGGACGAGCATGAATAATCGTCATATGAAACGTTTTCTAATCCGCGCGCGCGTCGATTCAGGGGGAAGTGTGATACGTGCTCGTCTTCACGATGTCTTGCCGCGATAAAGATTATTTAACGTCGAACTGGCTTATAGATGGTTGACGGTGTTAATTTTTGAATATGACATATTTGAAATAGCAATGGAATAACAGTAAACTATTAACACTTTGACTGCCATGCGTATTTTGCTGTATTAGAACGGCGATGCTATGAAATACTACAACGTTTGATTGAATTATGCAAAATGTAAATAATGTGCAGGTATTGGAGACCAAAGAATCGTATCACTATTCTAACAATAACTGCATTTATACAATAATGATTGCTACCCATTGCGAGTATTTAGTATCTCCGGTAAAATCTCTTGCGCCGGTCAGCAGTGACCATCACGGCAGTCAAAGTGTTAACTATGCAGATGTACAAGAGAAACGGTGAACCGAAAGATCTTAAGTGCCGAACTTTAACTGACCGGTGTAAATTGGGAATTGCTAATGCATACTACAATAGAATCTATGATTTTCGTCTTAGCGCGCGTTTCGTACGCCTGCCCTTATCGCCGCGGTTTCTTGGTCAAGAGAAATGGTTTTGAAAGACCTCTCTTATCTGGGCTCAGCACGTAGCGGCACATGACAAAAATTCAAACAGCGCGTAAGATAATGGGAACAAATTTTCGCAGTGTCGTAACATCACACATATTCCCTTTCGTTCGACCGTAACTCCTGAAAACGATAACGCGTCGGCGTCATACAGCCACACAAAGACGGCCGTTCGCTGACGAAACGTCATCGAGATAAAATTGTTACGTTCGACTCGTCGAGCCGAACCGCTCCTCATATCTTTCGCGCGTCTGTAATTTATCTCCCGAGTTCATTAATCCGCGCGCCGTACGGGTTACGTTTGACGTCAACGGAATATCAGTCCGAGACAGCCGTCGGGCTGCTCGGTATTGCGTTGACCCACTTCGGTCCATGCTTTCCGCACGAACGCATTGCGCCGCGTATCGCCTTCTTTTTCTATCGCCTTCTCACCTTTACGTGCGTCCTTCTTCTGTTTCTTTCTCACACTCTCTCGTGCCTCCTGCTTTCTGTTACCTGCCCGCGCGGCTTCTCTCTCTGGGTGTCGCCGTGTGTTTCCAGCTAATTATACGTAGAAAACCCCTGAGAATCTCCATTGGCGCTGTAAAACAGTACCGGAAAGGACGGGTACCGTACTTTCATTCACAATTTCCCCGCGGCGGGTAACGCCGACGATGAGACCCACGATGTACGCGATAGCGCGGCGCGGATTCTTCAGAGTGGGATGTTATTAATATAAAATTTCACCTGCGTAATTGGACGAATTGGTAACGGTATACGATTCGCCGAGGTAGTAGCTCGTGTCATGGCAAACTGGTATTTCGTGTTTCGCAATGTGTATTTATTTCAGAGCCGGACGTGCCATTTAATGGCAGAAATTGCTTTCCGTTTACAGTTGCTCATTTGCGCGGGCCGATGGGATTGATATTGTTCGGCGATCGTCGAATCAGCGCGATGCTGCAAGCTGACGCTTGCGACTGGGGATGACGTTGCGCAGAACACGAAAATACGGAAGTGGAGGACGGTATTATGGTATTTGCTGAGAGTGGAACCGTCGGCGAGAAAATAACAAAATGTCATCTGGCGACCGTGGCGCATGTTTCTTCCATTTTAATCCTCGACGCCTTGTTCCTGTATAGTCGCAACTGGTGTCTACTAACAGTTTTTCCTTCCTTACGTCAGCACATGCCTCCGTTAATCTTGGTTGCCAAGTTTCTTCTGTTTTAATCTTCGATAACTTCTTGCTGTAAAACCGCAGCTGATATCTGCTAACAGTTTTTCCTTGCTTACATCAGCACAGGACTCCGTTAATCTCGGTCCACGAATTCCGCTTTGAACTGTAGTGCGATCGGAATTTTACGTCAAATTGTTTCTTCTATTTTAACACGTTGACAAATTTTATTTAGATCAGGAATTAAAATAATACGTCACGGCAACGGTTGCCCACGTTTTAATAACAACTATTTTAAAATAATAATTGCTACCCATTGCGAATATTTTGGATCTTCAGTAAAATTTCCTCCTTGCTGCATAACCGCAACTGATATATAACAGTTTTTTCTTAGCCGCATCAGCACATTGCTTTGAACTGCAACGTAATGGGAATTACCGAATTGCTCCATTCGGAAGTCCCACGACATCTAGACCCAGTACATTCACAGCGTCGCAATGAATGACACCGAAAGGGGCAGCCGATCGTTTGAGAACACGCACGAACTCGTCACGGCTGCTGCGCGGGGTGATGCGATTTGAGTAAGCGGCGATAGGAAGTAGGATGGGCGCCGGAAATCCTCCCCCAAAAGCCACGGTGGGGTAACACAAAGACACGCACATGCGTTCGCACTCTCACGTTTCCTGCGGAACGCCGATGAAAAGAGCATAACAGTTTGCAAGTGGCAGCCGGTACTTACGCCTGCTGCGCTGTACGATATTAGTTCTCCGTTTCCCGATAACAAAAAGTGCACGAAGGAATTCTCACGACTTGGCGACGGGACTTCGACGCGTAGATTCCGCATAACGACAGGGTGGCGACGAAAGTCTGCTCATCGCGGCTACGCGGTTTTTTCGTCAAATCCGCGAAAATCGGCTCTCCGAAATTCGCGCCGCTTCTTTGATCGCGGGCAAAAGCAGGCGGTCGCGCGGAAAGGATAAACGTAGCCAAAGCGTAATTGCCAGGACTCGGTAAGGCGAGCGAAAGTGAGTGTATTATTCAGCAGCCGCGGTCAGTTCACCCGTTCTGCAGTATCGGTGACGCAATTGGCAGCGATACGGCGGCCTGAAACGTACTCGCTGAAAATAAGTGCAAAAGTGTGTGCTAACAAGCGAGAACGCGTTCGCGCACGCCGGAATCCGGACGAACGGCAAGCATCGGTAACCGGTATGTTCGATTGGCAGAAATAGAAGCGCACCTTGCGTGTCATTCGTCATAGTCAGCGGAGTCGACGAAGTCACTTCTTCGGAATCTTGCGTTCCGCAGTCTCGCACGCGCACGCTCTCGGAGCAAAACGAAAAGGGGCGATATCGCGGAAGGGAGAGAAAGTGAAAAGAGAAGGTCAGAAGTTCTCACGGGTGCGAAAAAAATTTGCACGTGCCCCCCCTGGCAGTTTCGCCTTCTCCATTGTGAGTAGCCGCGCGCTCGCGTGCGACAGGAGGCGAAAAGTGGGAAAGGTGGGTGGGTGGCAGTGGCAAGCTACCCGAACGGGGAAGGGGGATAAAGAAAGCAAAACGGGATACGGCGCTATCGTTTCTTTTCCCCCTGCGAGTGCTGCGGTCTGCCGAGGAAATGCACGGTGTTTCACCTGCAGATGTACAGGAAACCGTAGACACGACGTTCGCAGTCATGTGTTTACGTCGAAAGCAGAGCGATGACTACCTTGGCTGAGCATAGTGGATGGGGTGTTCGCGTCAGTGATCAATAGCTCGATGCGCTTCCGACGTTCCGTGGTCCATGCTTTTCATTCTGATTTATGTTTATGCGCGATCACGATCCGACGTCGGGAATCTTTATTGGTACGTCCCAAGAACGCCTGATCATAGTGTATGCAGTGCTTGTGTTGGTTCGAATCAAGGCTTTCGTAAATCCGGGCTCTGCTGCTCGTTGATAAGATTTGTAGTACCTGCTAACATGTGAGCTAAGTAAGACGTCATGGACTTCGACGATAACAGTGTGTGGGTGCGTGCTGCTCGAAATGTCATTGCGTTTGAGAAGTGATCCGGACGAAGAATCACGGATTTCGGGCAACGTGAAATACTTGTGCTGCGGGAGAGAAGGAAAGTAGAGCGACTTCGATTGCGTCGAGGTTTGCGTTCTTGGGATTTAAGAGGAAAGAGATGACTGTGCCGAGAGGAAGTATGCGGTTCATGAGTCAGTGTTCACGTTCCAACACGCCAATCTGTGAGGATTTATCGCTAAGTTGTGAACAACGTCGATTACTGAGGAAATGATTACCAGAGAGTGACATGCCATCGACGAAGCGGAGCCTGTGCAAGACCAAAGACTGCAGGTAGCGTTGGCCGCAAGTAGATTCTAATCGTCTCGCGTCCATACCCGTCCCACCCGATTCCGATTTACAGCGAGTTTTCAATTACTCTACCGTATCATATTACTCGAGAGCCCCCCGATCTAGCGTCGGTCCCCAGAAGAACTCATTCTATTAAAAATCTCTCATCCCTTTGATCTAAATCTTGCCAGTGACCTCCCCATCACCCTCGTTCCGCAAAGTTCGTTTTCGCGAGTCTCCGCCCGTCACTTGAACGCCCATCGCCATCCACAGGTGCATACTTTGCCGCGAATTGAAGGACTGCAAGATGAGCGCGCTAATAGACTCGTGCCAGCCACCGCCACAGCACCAACAGCAAATCTGTAACGACGCGACGAACTTCATTCTGCGTCGCGCCATGCCGTACGTCCGACGTACGCCTACGAGGGAATGGCAGGAAGCGATCGCGAAGAACGACGACAACGAGGAGGACGACGACGTGAGCGAGTACGAGCGTCGTTCGACCCTCGAGGACAGGAGCCGAACGAAAACGCAGGAGAGGCCGGAGCCTAGACGAGACGCGGCGTCGGACACGGAACGATGCGTTCTGGCGTCAGCGGCGCCGAACGAATCACGGCTCGAGCGGGACGTCGGTCACAAGACGGTCATTTACTTCGGTGACACGAGTCAGCGGCAGAAAGACGCGAGGGCTCCCACGATCACGTCCGCTGACGTCACGTCGGACATGGACGCGCAGAAGGCCCAAGGCAGATTCGGCCTGGACGACCACTACTGGCAGGGCGTCGGGGCGAAGAATTCGAAGCCGGCGACGAACGACGATACCGGAAGAGGCGAGCAGCTGGAGAACGTGTCCAAGGCCCCGCACGAGATCGTGGTGAACGTCAGTCCGAGCAGAGAGGACGTCCTGAGGATTGAGGAGGACGAGACGCGGGTCGAGGATTATTGGTCCTTGCCCGGGGACACAACCGGGTTCAAGGCTGACTGGAGCTTCGTACAGCAATGGCGCCTGAGGGGGTAAATTGCGCACGACCGCGTGCTTTTCTTTGTTCGCTTATTTGGCTGTTCGCGCTCGTTTGCGGCGAGGAGTAAAAAAGCGGCGCGCGAGAGACGGCTTTGAATAAGAAGTCGGTCGCGGAGTGTGCATCGCGATGTACTTAATCCTGCCCTCGTGGCGCGCTGCTTTATGGCCCCGTGCCTTTATCCTTAATCGAGCGTTACTCGTTCGCGGCAGAAATAGTCGCGCTCGTTAGCCGCGGGACAAATTTCAACGGGCTGCGCGCGGCGGAGGTTTATGTCCGTGCCGAAGCGCAGCGGTGAAGGTTCGCGGTCTGCCCAACGCAATCTTTCTATCCTGCCGTCGCTTCAGATGCCGTCATTACTGCCAAAGCGTGAATAATGACCGCGAAGCCCTTTTTCGCCTGAAAATTGGGAGGTGTCGGAGAGTTTTTACTCTGAGAACTTGAACTGGCGAAGGGAGGACAGAAACGTGTCCCGTCGAAATTAAGTAAAACCGATATGTGAAATAAGGATACCAGGAACACCGACTCCTGTTTAGGCGGCAGTAGTTGCCCCGAAACGTGTAGAGAGTACCAAGAACAAAGATTCCCAAGTGCATTCCGATTTTGCACGGAAAAAGCTCTTTTAACTCATTATTCATAATAACGTTGAAAGCGATACACCACTCGACACTACTGCCAAAGACGATCGTACACCAGACCTTACCGCCTTTCGTGCGTCTGACGTTTTCCAGCAACGTTAGAAAAACTCTCGAACGTCGTGGCATTTAATAGTGTCACCGCGCGGCGATCTCGACTTCATGCGACTATCGGCCAGCCACCGTGTATATCCGCGCAAAGCAAGTCTTGATCCTCGCTGCGCCCGGTTCGCATCAAGATCCACGACGAGCACGTGGATCACGATCACGGCTGTTCGCCTTAAGGTAATAGCTATCGCTGCTACCACGTGGATATCTCCCCTTGCGCCCGCCCGCTCGTTCGGCAGATTCATTTGTATAGCGTGCACCCTCGGGTTAAGTGCATTTTCTACCGCATCGCGTGTAACTGACAACGCGAGGCGTGCTGCACTGGTCCGCCGCGACCCGATGGCTCTGCCCCGATCAAACGTGAATCTGAAAGTTCCAACGGCGGAGGATTCTGGGTCTCGAGCGCGTCGGCAGGCCTCGTTATCAGAATCTCGCGACTCGAACGTACAACGACGCGTGCCGGTCCATCGGCTTTCTAGGATGAACGTGCGCGTGTTCGCGGACGTTTATTTCGCGCTGGCTCGAAATGAAGACGTATGAAAGCGCGTACGTACAAGGTGCGCCGGGAGTCTCAGACTGCCGAGGCACAAATTCGCGTTAGGATGTGTAATGTGGAGCAGAAGATGGGAGTGGTGTAGGTACGATGACGGAGGCAGCTACATGCCGCGCAGTCTAACTTGCTAGAGGTCAATTCGAAGCGAGCGCAATTAACACTTTGACTGCCAAGCGTATTTTGCTACGTTAGAACCGCGATGCGATAAAATATTGCAGAGTATGATTAAATCGTGCAAAATGAAGGTAACGCAGAGTTGTTGGAAGCCAAAGTATCGAAGCACCGTTCCAATATCAATTGCGTTTACAAGATTGCAAATTCTTTGCATTTTTAGTAAAATCTTTTGCACCGGGTTAGAAGCCAAAGTATTGAAGCACCGTTCCAATATCAATTGCCTTTACAAGATTGCAAATAGGTTTCATTGCGAATTTTTTGCATTTCTAGTAAAATCTTTTGCACCGGGTTAGAAGCCAAAGTATTAAAGCACCGTTCCAATATCAATTGCCTTTACAAGATTGCAAACAGGTTTCATTGCGAATTTTTTGCATTTTTAGTAAAATCTTTTGCACCGGGTTAAAAGCTAAAGTATTGAAACACCGTTCCAATACTAGAAGCCAAAGTATTGAAACACCGTTCCACTATTCCAATATCAAATTCTTTGCATTTTTAGTAAAATCTTTTACAAGACAAGATTGCAAATAGGCCTCATGACGAATTTTTTTGGATTTAAAGTAAAATCTTTTGCGCCGGTCACCGGCGACCACTGTGGCGGTCAAAGTGTTAATGGATATGAGCGGAATCGCGGGAACGTCGCAAAAAGAAGTGAAACGGGCTGGTGCGGTATCTTGTGAGATTTTATCGTGGCTGTCGTTACAAATGCATCGCAAGTGGCCACTTATAATTGGTTTGGACACCGTAAATAGCAGCGTGTCTCATAGATCTTCAGTACATTTGCAGTAAATTGTACACTTCAATCGCGAGTTACGGTTGATAGAATTGTACGTAATGGTAATAAGTACTGTTTCAAATTGAAACGGACATTCTGAAACCCTGTTACGGGGTGCTAGTTGAAACTAGTTCATTAAGCGTGCTGTATGCCGCACGCAATGTCCGTTAAACGACTTGCACGGAATTCAATGAATGCCACATGTGTCGAACAGAAGTACGGACCTAGGTTGCGGTATACTCGTGTAACTTACTATGTCGTTCTGTATTAGTAAGATATCGCGTAACAGCTTATAGATTATTTCGCGATAGCGTGCTCGTAGTGAAAGGCGACATAAACATTAAACTTGCTACAGAACTTTTGACACTGCAAAGTAAAAGTTAAACGATAACACCTCAGTTTGTTCCCAGTTTGGTTTACAAATTGTCGAAATTTTCAAGTTCAATCTTTCAACGTCCGTCGATGAAATTTTATAATGAATTTGCGTTACGTCGTTAGCTCTAAAAATGAGTTTATTGACTTTTGCCGAAAGTTCCGTTGTAGTAAGATCTAGATTCCCTCGAACGAATGTACGCTTCGAGTCAATACTTTCTCTGTTACCGAAATGTTAAAACCCCCACGGCTATTTCTGTCGGGACTCCAGTGATCGCTGCACTAACGGAACAACGAATTGTTGTATGCAAACCGCAAACCTGTTGAATGTCCTGTTCAACAATGTTGCATGTAACGCGGGTTCCGCGAGATTAGCTCGAGGGACGAACCGGTTTCGACAGGCATCAATCAGTCTGCATCGATTTTCGCCGAACGTTTTAACCGTGGAATACGTGTTGCAATAATGTTTGGTACGTCGCTGTCCCTACTTCTTCTGCAAGCCAATACGGCGGATGCATTTATTTGCAAGATAAAAATGTACATACAAATTCGTACGTTTAAGGACATACATACATTATCATAGAGAAGTGGTTAAGTAGGTAGTCACCAAATAAGAAAAAATGCTGGATTAACATGGATTTGAAAGTAAATCCTGTTAAAGTAGGAGGGGACTTTTTTGGAATGATGTAAGGGATATTATTATATTGGACAAACAAATATTTACGGAAGTTCACGGAACATAGACTCTTTAATCAGTACCAGTATCCATCATAACTATACATATAACATTATAATTATTACCCATCATTTTGCCGTACATATCATTCCTACCAAGCCGTTATATCTTTTTCTCGTACGGTTAAAAATGATGGGGCCGAAATGTTTTCCGTCGCCAGCGAGGAACATAATTCTCCAGGAACATAATTTAGACGGATTGTTTGGGCTGAATTGCCTTGGGAACCGCGTCTTATTATGTACACGCTTTCTCGAGACGGCATTAGAGAGGCAACGGAGGCAGAGACGAATTTTTAAAATCACTCGAACGGCAATTAACTCAATGAGCGTAGACAGAAAAAGATAGAAGAGCCCGCTCCGGACAGAATACTAAGTATCGCTTATTTATTACTTCATTCATAGACAAACTAATGTGCGTCGCTTTTTCTGGCAAAAATTCCTGTTCCTCGAGACGCTAAACGCCGTTTTGCTCATACTCTTACGAGAATCAGAAGGTCAACGAGTTCATACACGAAATTCCAGACGACTTGAAACGTCGCGAAGGAACGTCACGTGGGAGGTATCCTGTTTCGTCATAGATTCTATTTCTGATGTCTCGGCGCGTTTTCTCTTGTTGCGGCGTTTGATCGAAAGCACCAGCGTCGCGATACATATTCAAACTACTGCCTAAACAGCGTCATTTGACGCTTCTCTCATTTTACAGCCGTCCCGGTTTCCTGGTGTCACAGCACTTAAAACTCACTGGAACAAAATGAGAAGTCCAGTTAGCTGTTTTTGACGTGTATACCTGTCATGAAAAAAATGTTTTTTGACGTGTATTACTACGATTATACTCGTCATAGGGAAATTTTGGTGAAAACTGACAATGTTTTGAAAATTTGGCATCCAAGATGAAATATATATAGTGTAGAGATTGGATTGAATTTATGCACTTAAAACTCACTGGAACAAAATGAGAAGTCCAGTTAGCTGTTTTTGACGTGTATACCTGTCATACACAAAATGGCAATATTGTTTGTTGTGACGAGTATACTCGTCATTAAGAAATGGCAATTTTTTATGTGACTACGATTATACTCGTCATAGGGAAATTTTGGTGAAAACTGACATATACTCATAAATTTTAAGATGTTTTGAAAATTTGGCATCCAAGATGAAATATATATAGTGTAGAGATTGGATTGAATTTATGAATAAGACTTTAACAAACTTTAACAAGCAACTTTATCTTAAACAAATCTCTAATGACCGTCACCAAAACAGCCGTGCCGGTAACAAAAATTAAAAAAAATAAAACAACCATTTTATTACAGCTTTGTTCTATGTTATAACAGCCACACATACTCTGCACTTGACAAGCATACTCGCCATCGCTTACTTTTTACGACACATTTCATGTGCACACTTCACAGAGAACGCAACAGCTAACTGCTTAATTTTTACCGTTCATTAAACTATTACACTTAACTCATTGCCATACACTTTATGCAGACACATTTATTTGCCTCTTCTTAATTACATGCCGTGAGAGTGACATTCAACTAAATTTGAACGTTGGCTTCTTTCTTATTCCCGCAGACCTGGTGGCGGCAGTGGCCGGGAGTTGTACTGTCCGCCGTACGCGAAGGACTTCGCGGACAACTCCCCAAAAAATGGTGTCCATAACATGGTGCACATGGTGGCAGAAAGGGACACGGATAGCGTGGCACCGACGCCAACGCCTCAGCATCCACATCATTCGCAGCATCATCATCTCAGTCTTCATGAACTTCGAGCACTTCAGGTGCCGTCAATATTTTTTTGCTCGCCTCGCCGAATGTCCTTCTCGTTCTCTTCCTTTTTACATCGGGAACGTGTTCGGACCGGCGGGCACACGCGCGTCGGCCGTAAAAGCTCAGAAATTCATCGGCGAATACGAAAAATTCCTTGACGGACGCCGATATAATGGCAAAGAAAACAAGCTGCGCCACGGCTTTTACGAGTACCCATCGGCGTAAACGTTTCGCGTCTCGCAAATATTTTCGTCTACCTCATCCACGGTTGTGTGCAACGACAGGAAGCGTGTGTTGCCGCCTCTCAATATCGGTCGCGGACCTGATAACAGTCACATAATGGTTCAATGTAAAGCGTATACTATTGCTCGGGCGCGTAACCGTGCAGAGAATGTCCAAGAGCGTCGTTTAACACTTTGACCGCCGTGATGGTCATCGGTGACCGGCGCAAGAGAATTTACTGAAGATCCAAAATATTCACAATGAGTAGCAATAATTATTTTATAAATGCAGTTATTATTAGAATAGTGAAGCGATCCTTTGGTCTCCAATACCTACACATTATTTATATTTTGCATAATTCAGTCGAACGCTGTAGTATTTCATAGCATGATGGTCACCGGTGACCGACGCAAGGGATTTTACTGAAGATCCAAAATATTCACAATGAGTAGCAATAATTATTTTATAAATGCAGTTATTGTTAGAATAGTGATGCAATCCTTTGGTCTCCAATACCTGCACATTATTTATATTTTGCATAATTCAGTCGAACGCTGTAGTATTTCATAGCATGATGGTCATCGGTGACCGACGCAAGGGATTTTACTGAAGATCCAAAATATTCATCATGAGTAGCAATAATTATTTTATAAATGCAGTTATTGTTAGAATGGTGATGCGATCCTTTGGTCTCCGATACCTGCACATTATTTATATTTTGCATAATTCAGTCGAACTCTGTAGTATTTCATAGCATGATGGTCACCGGTGACCGACGCAAGGGATTTTACTGAAGATCCAAAATATTCATAATGAGTAGCAATAATTATTTTATAAATGCAGTTATTGTTAGAATAGCGATGCGATCCTTTGGTCTCCAATACCTGCACATTATTTATATTTTATGTAGTATTTCATAGCATGATGGTCACCGGTGACCGACGCAAGGGATTTTACTGAAGATCCAAAATATTCACAATGAGGAGCAATAATTATTTTATAAATGCAGTTATCGTTAGAATAGTGATGCGATCCTTTGGTCTCCGATACCTGCACATTATTTACATTTTGCATAATTCGCTGTAGTACTTCATAGCATCGCCGTTCTAATATAGCAAAATCCGCTCGGCAGTCAACGTTTTAATAAAAATTCATTAGCGTCAATAAATGAATTCGGCGCCTGAACTGAACAGGTTGGCCGACATACGCTTTTCTGTAGTCACTAACCTGCGGAACCCCTATGCGAATACGGTATTATAATGTTCCTTTCGTCGGACTACTTTGCAGAGGCGACCAGAGTGCACGGGTAACAGCTCCTCCGATGAGAATCGCTCGTCCGGGCATGCAAGCATGTCGGACACCGGTGGCCATACGAGCAGCAGTTCGCCGCCACATCGTCATCACAGGTCACACAGTCCACAGCAATTAAATGCCGTGCCCGAAGACGATCGACTCTCTGCGTCAGTCACGCAGCGGAACAACAGAAGTAAATCGGGACAAAATCGTAACCGGCACAGAGCTACGCCCGCCAAGGTTTCTTAATGTTTCCACTTATTACGTTATTCGACGTCAGACGACCGCTTCCCTCAAATATGTAACACGCAGACTGAGTAATTCTGTGGTGCAATGTAAAAGTATAGGAAGTTCAGACCGGAATGAAAAAATGTCTGGCGCTAACTGATGAAATTTAATTATTGGTTCATCTGCGCATTTTCATCTGGGATCCACGCTTTCGTAAGCCTAGGATATCTGCTAAAACGTGTTCGAATACTATTAACGAAGAACACGTTAGAGGTAGCAAGCATGCTAGTTGCAGGACTGTTCATCAGTACTGTTTATTCAATGGCATACATTTTAATTTATTAAAAAAAAAATCGTTGCGTACCATCAAAAATGTATTATAAACGTGGAACAGTTACATTCACCTCTACATTAGCAAAAAAATCCCCGCATACGAATTGTCCTATTAAAAATATCTGATGGATCCAATACGTATTTTTATATGGACTCATTGAAAATACAAATATAGAACAGTTGCTTTCTTCCATACGTTACTAGAAAATTCCACGCATACGAATCGTCCTGTTAAAAATATCTGATGAATCCAATGCGTTCTTCCATGCACTTACGCTATCAGAAAATTCCACGCATACGAATCGTCCTGTTAAAAATATCTGATCAATCCAATGTGTTTTTATATAGACTCGTCGGAAATACAACCATAGAACAGTTGCATTCTCCCCTATGCTACCAGAAAATGCCACGCATACGAATGGTTCTGTTAAAAATACCTAATGGATCCAATGCGTGTTTTCATATGGACTCATTGAAAATACAACCACATAACACATGCGTTCTCTCATACGCTATCAGAAAATTCCACGCATACGGATTATCCTGTTAAAAATATCTAATGGGGTCCAATTTCATACGGACTCATTGAAAATACAATTATACAACAGTTGGGTTCTCCCTTCTGCTACCAGAAAATTCCACGCATACGAATCGTCCTGTTAAAAATATCTGATGAATCCAATGCATGCTTTCATATAGACCCATCGGAAATACAACCACATAACACTTGCGTTCTCCCATACGCTATCAGAAAATTCCACGCATACGAATTGTCCTGTTAAAAATATCTGATCAATCCAATGTGTTTTTATATAGACTCGTCGGAAATACAACCATAGAACAGTTGCATTCTCCCCTATGCTACCAGAAAATGCCACGCATACGAATGGTTCTGTTAGAAATACCTAATGGATCCAATGCGTCTTTTCATATAGACTCATTGAAAGTACAACCACATAACACATGCGTTCTCTCATACGCTATCAGAAAATTCCACGCATACGAATTATCCTGTTAAAAATATCTAATGGAGTCCAATTTCATACGGACTCATTGAAAATACAACTATACAACAGTTGGGTTCTCCCTTCTGCTACCAGAAAATTCCACGCATACGAATGGTTCTGTTAAAAATACCTTAATGGATCCAATGCGTCTTTTCATATAGACTCATTGAAAGTATAACCACATAACACATGCGTTCTCTCATACGCTATCAGAAAATTCCACGCATAGGGATTATCCTGTTAAAAATATGTAATGGGGTCCAATTTCATACGGACTCATTGAAAATGCAACTGTACAACATTGGGTTCTCCCTTCTGCTACCAGAAAATGCCACGCATACGAATGGTTCTGTTAAAAATACCTAATGGATCCAATGCGTCTTTTCATATAGACTCATTGAAAGTACAACCACATAACACATGTGTTCTCTCATACGCTATCAGAAAATTCCACGCATACGGATTATCCTGTTAAAAATATCTAATGGGGTCCAATTTCATACGGACTCATTGAAAATACAACTATACAACAGTTGGGTTCTCCCTTCTGCTACCAGAAAATGCCACGCATACGAATGGTTCTGTTAAAAATACTTTAATGGATCCAATGCGTGTTTTCATATAGACTCATTGAAAGTACAATCACATAACACATGCGTTCTCTCATACGCTATCAGAAAATTCCACGCATACGAATTATCCTGTTAAAAATATCTAATGGGGTCCAATTTCATACGGAGTCATTGAAAATACAACTATACAACAGTTGGGTTCTCCCTTCTGCTACCAGAAAATGCCACGCATACGAATGGTTCTGTAAAAATACCTTAATGGATCCAATGCGTCTTTTCATATAGACTCATTGAAAGTACAATCACATAACACATGCGTTTTCTCATACGCTATCAGAAAATTCCACGCATATGAATTATCCTGTTAAAAATATCTAATGGGGTCCAATTTCATACGGAGTCATTGAAAATACAACTATAGAAAAGTTGCATTCTCCCCTATGCTACCAGAAAATGCCACGCATACGAATGGTTCTGTTAAAAATACCTTAATGGATCCAATGCGTCTTTTCATATAGACTCATTGAAAGTACAACCACATAACACATGCGTTCTCTCATACGCTATCAGAAAATTCCACGCATACGGATTATCCTGTTAAAAATATCTAATGGGGTCCAATTTCATACGGACTCATTGAAAATACAACTGTACAACAGTTGGGTTCTCCCTTCTGCTACCAGAAAATTCCACGCATACGAATGGTTCTGTTAAAAATACCTTAATGGATCCAATGCGTGTTTTCATATAGACTCATTGAAAGTACAACCACATAACACATGCGTTCTCTCATACGCTATCAGAAAATTCCACGCATATGAATTATCCTGTTAAAAATATGTAATGGGGTCCAATTTCATACGGACTCATTGAAAATACAACCATAGAACAGTTGCATTCTCCCCTATGCTACCAGAAAATGCCACGTATACGAATGGTTCTGTTAAAAATACCTAATGGATCCAAGGCGTGTTTTCATATAGACTCATTGAAAGTACAATCACATAACACATGCGTTCTCTCATACGCTATCAGAAAATTCCACGCATATGAATTATCCTGTTAAAAATATGTAATGGGGTCCAATTTCATACGGACTCATTGAAAATACAACCATAGAACAGTTGCATTCTCCCCTATGCTACCAGAAAATGCCACGTATACGAATGGTTCTGTTAAAAATACCTAATGGATCCAATGCGTCTTTTCATATAGACTCATTGAAAGTACAACCACATAACACATGCGTTCTCTCATACGCTATCAGAAAATTCCACGCATACGAATTATCCCGTTAAAAATATCTAATGGGGTCCAATTTCATACGGACTCATTGAAAATACAACCATAGAACAGTTGTATTCTCCCCTATGCTACCAGAAAATGCCACGCATACGAATGGTTCTGTTAAAAATACCTAATGGATCCAATGCGTGTTTTCATATAGGCTCATTGAAAGTACAACCACATAACACATGCGTTCTCTCATACGCTATCAGAAAATTCCACGCATACGGATTATCCTGTTAAAAATATCTAATGGGGTCCAATTTCATACGGAGTCATTGAAAATACAACTCTACAGCAGTTGGGTTCTCCCTTCTGCTACCAGAAAATTCCACGCATACGAATTGCCCTGTTAAAAATACATAGTAAATGCAATGCGTATTTTCACATAGACACGTTGAACATGCCATGGCAAGTTGCAAAAATTGAACATCTCGTTCGCAGCTCCAGGTGCCCTGGTCGGGTTCCGGTCTGGAGGACATAAAATTAGCCATTCAGCAGCTAACGATGCGCTCACACAAGTCGTCCTCGACGTATTCATCGTTGAGCGGTTCTGAGAGTTCAGAGCCTGCCGTTAGACGACTCATGAGACATTCGAGCCTGGAAACCATCAATACGAATGTCACGAGCGCCGACGAATTTGTCTGGGTCGATTCGCACAACAGACTGGTCGAGCTTCAGCAACTTCCCTGGACGCATCACGATGTCCTTCGCGTTCTCCAAAATGGCAGGACGCGGGAGCATATGGAACAGGTGTCAATGGAGACGATACCTCGACTGTCGTACCTTCTCCAGCGGGCTCTCGTGAGAATAGGACGAGAAACGCAGAGATTGGCGAAGCCTGTTGGATTATGTAGCAAGCACGAGGTGTACAGTGCATTCAAAATTGTTTTATGTCCAGCACTGGCGGATTCTTGCACCAAGGTACGTTGCTGTATAAGATACATATTCTGCGCTTAACACTTTGACTGCCATGGTGGTCATCGGTGACCGGCGCAAAACGTCTCACGAAAAATTCATAAAATACCCAATCAATAGCATTTATAATTTTGTAAATGCAATTAATATTAAATAGTGTTTAAATTCTTTGTTTTCCGATACCTTCGCATTATTTTCATTTTGCACAATTCAATCATATTCTGTAGTACTTCATCACGTTGCGATTTTAATATAGTAAAGTACACACGGCAGTCAGAGTGTTAATATTCGACATCAGATAGAAAACTATTTAACGAGCTTCGGTTTTTAACCGTGCGTAACCGTTGCGTTGTTTTAATCTTCCATGTCTCGACAGATACGGATTACGTAAAAGGTAACTATGCAAACGGGATTTCCTTGTTCGTTAGAGAACCTAATTATCTACACCATCACCCACCTAATGCTCATTACGCGCATATGCATCTCTATATAGGATAGATATGCCATAACGCACATTTTTACATCAGACTGCATTATTTTTCAAAGGCCTGTCTGCGAGCGGCCGCCATGTTTGCCGTGTCGGGCGATCAGCCGAAACAGTCGAAAGCCTCGCGATCTGGCTTGCAACTGCCCGTCGGCCGATTCCTCCGCTGGATGTCGGACGTCAGATTAGGCCGAATGATTCACGAATACGCAGCGATATATCTGACCGCCGGCATCGAGAATCTCCTAGAGGAAATTTTGCTTCAGTGCGTGCCGACAGATCCGCACACGACGTTGACGGCGACGATGTTAGAGCATGCTATTGCCAACAGCGGCGATCTCTGGGGTCTTCTGCAACCCTACGCACATCTGAACGCTGGTCGCATAGCATCAGGTGCGCACACGCAAGAAACATGTATAAGCCGGAGTGCGGTGTGGACAGTTATAGAACGCATCTAGTCAAATGTCTGAATGCAATGTTGCAGGTGCCCTCGCGATGCCTCGTTGGGCGAGTGTGAGTTCCTTGAACTCGTCTTCATCGTCTCGTAGCGGAAGAGACATGACCGGATCAGCTCTGGAACCGTCACTGTTGACTACATGCGTCGGCTCGATGTCAGAGCTAATCGAGCTGATCTCGAAAGTAGCTCAAGCAGGACGTTGTCCAGTGCCGCTGACAGTCAAAGCGTTAAATGCTCTTTTTTACTACATGCGATGCTCCCAGGTGCGCTTCTTCATGCAGTACTTTGCTAGCGTGCGTCGTCTTGACGATTGGTAGTTGCAGCCGCGCTGTGTATTCCTAGTTGTTTTTGCTGGTTAAGTGAATGATGAGTAGTAGAGATAATACGTTAGACGAGTATCAACGAAAAAAGCGAGATATCCTGTACAAATGCGAGGAGTACTTAGCATTTTACGTAAGTACATATGTTCAATACGTATTAATGCAATGTTACTGTAGCTGGAACACGGTGAGCGAGGTCCAGGAATTCAGGAATTGGCGTATGAGCGAGCCTACGTCGTTCTGCCACCTTTAGTAGAATGGCTGCGAGTTGCAGCGGCGCATGCCGAGCACCGACACGGTCTTGTTGTAGACCAGGACGACGTTAATCAAGCGGCGAGGCTGCTGCTACCCGGTGTCGATTGTCCCGTTCGACCAATATGGTGAGTGTTATTACAGTTAAGTAGTACAGTACAGTTAAAACGAGGTACTTCTCTGTACTATTCTTCAGAAAGCTTCACTTAAAAGTTTAACTAAAACAAAACGAATCATGACACATCAATATGCTGAATATTACCACGATTAAAGCAAGATACTCCTCTACATCACTAAAATTCGAACAAAAACCCAGCGAATCATCACAGATACAAGAAACAAACATCTGAACCGTTTTCTGCTTCTCCGCAGTTCCGAGGAAGTGACCGTTTGCTCAAAGCGCATCGACGACTCCGAATACGTCCGTTTACTAACGATGGACATGGCGTTCAAAATGTTGACCAGCGGCCGCGCGGACTTAATAGCGCAAAGCATGCCTCTTCTACCGGCCACAAAAGTGAACACCGTCAACGACAGCGGCTTCACCGCCTTAATGCTGGCGTGCATAAACGGCGACGAGGTTGCCGTCGCTGCTCTATTGGACGCTGGCGCCGACTTGAACGTCGAAAGTCCTGCTCCGTTGACGAACAGCCAAACGCCCAGTACCCCGTCGAAGCCTTTGACTTCGAGTGTGGCGAATTCCAGAAGTCCAATAGCCCCGTCTACCGCCACACCGCCGAATAAATCCTTGTCGAGTCCAAACGCATCACCTGTGACGCCAGGAAATGGGGCGTCAAGCAATATATGCATCGCCCAGAGTGGATTCAACGCAGAGACTCAGCATTGGACTGCGCTGACTTATACTGCGCTGCTAGGACATTGTAACATCGCGAGGATGCTTCTTGAAAGAGGAGCGGCTGTTGAAGGTGGCGCAAAGGCGAGCGAAGATAAATGCACGGTGACGCCACTTCAGGCGGCCACGGCTTCTGGGAACAACGAAATGGTTGCTCTGCTGCTTGCGCACGGCGCGCAACCTTTCTTGTCTACGTTGATCAAGGATTCGTTCTCGTATTCTGGTTCTGCGCAACGTGGCTGCTATAGGTATGTTTGCTGTAATCGTTTGGTTGGAGTTAGTGGCGCATGGATGTTAGAAGTTGTTATTGATCAGCGTCTATACGGTCTCGTCGAATAACGGCCTATGCGACTGACGACCATCCGCGTTTAGGACCACGAAAAAAGTACATAAATGTAATAAATAAAAAAAAACATAATTGCATTGATAGGGTTCGGTTGGAGTTAGTGGCACATGGATGTTAGAACTTGTTATTGATCAGCGTCTATACGGTCTCGTCGACTAACGGCCTATGCGGCTTACGACCATCCACACTTAAGACCACGAAAGTAGTACATAAATGTAATAAATAAAAAAACATAATTGCATTGATAGGGTTAAAAGTTGCTGAACTTATACTTAGAGCGCAGCGGGGTCGTATAAACGGTCGTGTACAGATCGAATTTTCGTATTTTATGCACACTTTGTGTAACTGGTTTGAATGAAAATAGTGCTGCAAAATATAAATCTAACTTACGACTTGTTAGTAGGATGAAACTCGAACGTAAGTCGGGCAAAGCCTGTATCTTGTTATATCTTTGTAATGTAATAGCGCGTATCAGTGCTTGTACACAACTTTATGCATTTTATGATTCCCGTTATGCGTTAGTAGGAGATTTGTGGGGATACCGTGAATGCTTGTTTTGTCTTCAGTTATATGGGTTAAGTAAGATAGCTTGTTGTGAACAATACGATATCCGTTGCAATGACGCATGGCCAAAGAAATGATTTTCATGAGCTACTGTCGCATCCATCTAACTTTTCCGCGAAACGCGGTGAGAAAGAACTTTTCTCATTGAAGGAACCTACATGAACTATTAGAAATTGCTTGTACGCAACTTTATACATTTGATGATGACATTATGCGTTATAGATTTGTGCAAATGTGTTTATTGTTAGGTTCTTTAGATGTATGAGTTAAATAAGATAGCTTATTATGTGCAGTGCGATATCCGTTGCGACGGCTCATGGCCAGAGAAGTTGTCTTCACCAGTTGCTATCGCATCCGCTTAACTTTTCCGCAAAACGCGGTGAAAAAGAAGTCCTCTCACTGGAGGAAATTCTCGCAGAAGGCAACGCAGGGAATAACTCGCAACAGCAAACTGGCGAAAGAAGCAATCGGAGGGAGGGAAAAGAGCCTGTGTTCAATAAAATACAGACAAAAGCGCTGCAGGAAGCGATGTATCATAGTGCCGAGAGCAATCATTTGGGTAGGACATCCCAATACTTTGACTTATGCTAGTAATATCGTTTCCTTTTATTTACAAGTCCTGATGTATTGCAGATATCACAATGGAACTTCGGGGACTGAAAGTTGCGTGGACGTTGCACTGTTGGATGCACAGTTTGGCAACGGCTCATGAAATGAGGCTAGACTCAATTATAGATCAATTACTTCAAGACTTCCTCCAAGTCTGCCCCGACGATTACTCTACTCAGTTTGTACAAGAATGTCTGCCACTGTTGTTCAACATATTTAGATATAGTAAGGTAAAGATATATCGATCAAGACTTTATTCGATTGCGTGTGTTCTGTTATGACGTCATCATTTGAAAATTGAATTCATTTGCAGAAGGAAGGTACGACACTGCTCCTGGCTGATATATTTTGCACGTGTTTTGGTTGGGAACCAATCAAACCAATTCGAGATACGACACTCTCGAGTGGATCAAGGATTGATCCAAAATTTGTAAATAATCCAGAATTAAGTGACGTTCAGTTTAGAGTTGAGGGTAGAGTGTTTTACGGCCATAAAATTGTTCTAGTTACGTCATCACCAAGATTTAGAAATATGTTAAGTTCGAAATTATGTGAAGGAAACCCTCCTATTGTACAGATCAATGACATCAGATACCGCATTTTTCAGGTACTGACCGAATACATATTAAATATAAGAATCGAAGCTATACAAATCCATGCTCACGACACGTTGCCTGCAAACATTTCAGATGGTCATGGAATTTCTATATCACGGGGGATGTGCCACTTTAGAAGTTAATCAAAGCGACGTTCTCGAATTAATGGCCGCAGCCAATTTCTTTCAGCTGGACGGCTTACTTCGGTACTGCGAAGCTCAATGTTCAGCCATGGTCGATCTTGACAACATCGTCTCAATGTACATTCATGCAAAGGTAATTTATATACTCTATAAACTATGACATGTTACACGATGTCTTCCAAAGCTGTTTCTAACAATGTTGTAACGTATGCATAACACAGGTATACAATGCTGCTCAACTATTGGAATACTGCCAAGGATTCTTATTGCAAAACATGGTCGCTCTCCTCACGTACGACGACTCCGTAAAACGTTTACTTTTCGCAAAAAAGCTACCCAACCACGACGTTCTGGCGGGTCTTCTGCTAACGTTGCAGGCGCGAATTAAGGCAAGAAGAACTCAGCAGCAGAACAAAATAAAGACATAGACGTCTTCGTCCTTTGTAGGTAGCGACAAAGTACGTTAACACGTTAAGCGCCACGCCGGGCCCTAGGGACCGGCGCTAGACTTTTCGTTCGGACCTCGCCGATCTGCACGGACCGGTGGCGGACTTTTCGTTCGTATTATCATCGCGCATATGTCTGTCCTTTCGTACTTGTGAGATTGAACGTTTAATTTAGGCGGCATCGTTTTTGTTTGGTCAGTGGTTTAACACGTTGACTGCCACGCGTATTTTACTATATTAACACTTTGCGGACGGATGACGAGATATCTCGTCATTGCTGTTTCGTCGTTCGGGGCCATTGACGAGATATATCGTCTTGCATATTCTGTCGTTTGAGGCAGGTGACGAGATATCACACAGTTGTTACGTGATTGTCAGCCACAGTTTTCGTAATTTGTGTTGCGAATTAATTATTTGAAGCTCTGAAATATGGATAGCGACAAAACGATTAGCAATGTTACAGAAATATTTGCGGACAGTGTAACGGATACATCAAGTGATGACGAGAATATGAATATTTGTGAGGACTTTGTCGTGTTCCACTACACTTAGTGTCATGTTTTACGAAATATCATACTTTAAAAAATGTTTAGTTTTAACACACTTTTACCTATTCAAAAATATTAAAAAAACATTTATTTTTAAAGTTGTTAAAAATAAATATTTCACGGGACAATGATTTTTAACACATTGACTGCCAAACGTATTTTGCTCTATTAGAATGCACCGTTCCAATAGAAATTGCTTTTACAAGATTCCAAACAGGCTTCATTGCGAATTTTTTGCATTTTTAGTCAAATGTTTTGCACCGGTCACCGGTGACCACCGTGGCAGTCAACGTGTTAACTACTAACAAATCATCATTAATTTAAAGATATTTGACGCAAAAAAAATATCCGGCCACTGGGTACGGTTAGCAATAGAATGCCTGGTCCGCAAAGTGTTAAAACCGCAACGGGATGAAGTACTACAGAATATGATTGAATTGTGTAAAATGAAAATAATGCGAAGTTATCGGAGACCAAAGAATTGAATCACTATTTAACACTTTGACTGCCATGATGGTCGCCGGTGACCGGCGCAAAATATTTTACTGAAGATCTAAAATATTTGCAGTGGGTAGCAATTGTTATTTTATAAATGCAGTTATTGTTAGAATAGTGATGCGATCCTTTGGTCTCCAATACCTGCACATTATTTATATTTTGCATAATTCAGTCGAACGCTGTAGTATTTCATAGCATGATGGTCACCGGTGAATGGTGGTCACCATGTTAGAACCGCAATACGATTAAATACTGCAGCGTATAAGTAAATCGTACAATTGCAGTTATTGTTAGAATAGTGATGCGATTTTTTAGTCTCCAATACTTGCACATTATCTACATTTTGCATAATTCAGTCAAACGCTATAGCATTTCATAGCATCGCCGTTCTAATACAGCAAAATACGCACGGCAGTATTTTGCTATGTTAGAACCGCAATACGATTAAATACTGCAGAGTATAATTAAATCGTACAATTGCAGTTATTGTTAGAATAGTGATGCGATTTTTTGGTCTTCAATACTTGCACATTATGTACATTTTGCATAATTCAGTCAAACGCTGTAGTATTTCATAGCATCGCCGTTATAATACAGCAAAATACGCACGGCAGTATTTTGCTATGTTAGAACCGCAATACTATTAAATACTGCAGAGTATAATTAAATCGTACAATTGCAGTTATTGTTAGAATAGTGATGCGATTTTTTGGTCTCCAATACTTGCACATTATCTACATTTTGCATAATTCAGTCAAACGCTGTAGTATTTCATAGCATCGCCGTTCTAATACAGGAAAATACGCACGGCAGTATTTTGCTATGTTAGAACCGCAATACGATTAAATACTGCAGAGTATAATTAAATCGTACAATTGCAGTTATTATTAGAATAGTGATGCGATTTTTTGGTTTTCAATACTTGCACATTATGTACATTTTGCATAATTCAATCAAAGGCTATAGTATTTTATAGCATCGCCGCTTTAATATAGCAAAATACGCACGGCAGTCAACGTGTTAATATTAATTGCATTTTCAAAATTATGAATGCGACCGATTAGGTATTTTTTGAATTTTTCGTGCGACCTTTTGCGCCGGTCACCGATGACCACCATTGCAGTCAAAGTGTTAAGGAAAACAATATAATACATGAAAACATTAATGTTAAATGGTATGAAATGGTATCGAAAATTGGCTTTTGAATTATTATTGAACACCGCTGTTGTAAATTCCTTTTTCATACACCAAGAAACAACGGGCCAAAATATGTCTATCACGATGTACCGTCAAAAATTGATAGACACACTTCTGCAGAAGGAGGAACAAGTGGACATCCGTATCAATCCCTAATATAAGTCCCTAAGGCCCAACATGGCGCTTAACGTGTTAATAACACATGACTGCTCATAGCTGATTAGCACATTGTTCCACACGATCTTGCACGTCCTAATGACAGCAAGGCATCACGCGGATGAGTGTGTAAAGTATTAATTAAAAGTTAGCACCGTGTTGACGATGTATGATATAAGCTCAAAATTTCCTCTTTAGACCAAGCCAAATATTTTCAATTGTAAATTATATCAACGCAGATGAGACTAAATGTTCCGAACCCCTTGTACCTAGCCATACTTTTAAATAACGGAAGATGCTTATTCTTCGGTAAAATGCGCACAAGCATAAAAGTGTGTATATTACTTTTAAAGGTGTAATCTGTATTAATTTACGACTTCGTGTCGTTCAACGTTCTTTAACGATCGTCCTGTTAAGTTTATGAGAGACGATGGAGAGGTAATAGGCAGGCACTCGTTGACGACGTTACGAATTCTATACATATTATATAGGTATATCTATAACTTGTACAAACCTACATCTGTCGTTACAAGTATGAGAATGTATTGCGAATGCTTTTTCATAACAGCAATGAAAAGTATTTATGTATGTACAGTCACGTTGATAATTTTAATGCAAAAGAATATATAGATGCAAAGTGTTACTCTGTTACGTAAGTTTCGTTATATTGCCAACAGTGTTAACTTCTGACTGAGCTCTTTAACAATTAGAACGTATAACGAAGAAATGAGCTTGAGCGAAATTACATTTATGTACGTTATCGAAAGATAGCTCTTTCTGTAAGACGTAATCGTAAACAAAAATTTATCACGTTTATATTCTTAAGGAACATGATAAATTTATAATTCTTATCAGCGGTATTCCTTACGTCTGTAATCGTTGTTTTATCTAGCGAAAACGTAATCCAGAACAAACGACGCAGCTGTATCATGATAAATTTATAATTTCAAAGCACATGCAACGAACTGATTTATATTCAGAATTCTTTCCTCAATCGCATACCCTGTGAATAAATTTATAATAAACATAAAGACAATAATCAGGTCGTGTTATGTTAAAATGTAATCATTTCAAGTTCCCACAAGAGCAAAATCTGTTTTCCGTTCTTTTTTTATTATGATTACTTTTTCACTGAGAGAACTCGTACGACAATATAATAGGTATAAAAGAAGAACAAGATGTACATTTTAATGCCTAGTATTAATTTACTATACATATATTTTAATATCAACAGTAGAATTATGAAACTGTTGCTCTTGACATCAAGCACGAGTTAACAATTTAATAATATTAGTATTATTATACTATTTATTTAAATTCAAAAGTGTTAATGATTAGCTGTATATACAATAATTAGGTTATAACCTTAATGATAGAACGTATTTGCTGGACTTTTGGATTTCGGAATGCCTAATTATAACATGAATCAAATCGGTCCTCATAAAATTGCTGTCTCAATCAAAAGAAATCCGTCCGAATGGTCTTTCCAATTACATGCGGCTTCTACTCGAGGCAAACGTCTAAATTCGAATGACACGACTTCAATAGGAATTCCATCTTCTTTCGATCATTCGCATGCACCTAATGTATTCGAAAGATTTCTGCGTCTCTATCAGCAGTATTCCTTACGTCTGTAATCGTTGTTTTACCTAGCGAAAACGTAATCCAGAACAAACGACGCAGCTGTATCCCTGGCATATCATTTTGCAAGTTATCGCTAAAAATCAAGATAGCAATCGTTACATGTTTGTGCCCTTTGCGAACTCGTTTCAAACCACATGCAACGAACTGATTTATATTCAGAATTCTTTCGCTCTGGGTCCTGCGATTAGGTTATAACCTTAATGATAGAACGTATTTGCTGGACTTTTGGATTTCGGAATGCCTAATTATAACATGAATCAAATCGGTCCTCATAAAATTGCTGTCTCAATCAAAAGAAATCCGTCCGAATGGTCTTTCCAATTACATGCGGCTTCTACTCGAGGCAAACGTCTAAATTCGAATGACACGACTTCAATAGGAATTCCATCTTCTTTCGATCATTCGCACGCACCTAATGTATTCGAAAGATTTCTGCGTCTCTATCAGCAGTATTCCTTACGTCTGTAATCGTTGTTTTACCTAGCGAAAACGTAATCCAGAACAAACGACGCAGCTGTATCCCTGGCATATCATTTTGCAAGTTATCGCTAAAAATCAAGATAGCAATCGTTACGTGTTTGTGCCCTTTGCGAACTCGTTTCAAACCACATGCAACGAACTGATTTATATTCAGAATTCTTTCGCTCTGGGTCCTGCGATTAGGTTATAACCTTAATGATAGAACGTATTTGCTGGACTTTTGGATTTCGGAATGCCTAATTATAACATGAATCAAATCGGTCCTCATAAAATTGCTGTCTCAATCAAAAGAAATCCGTCCGAATGGTCTTTCCAATTACATGCGGCTTCTAATCGAGGCAAACGTCTAAATTCGAATGACACGACTTCAATAGGAATTCCATCTTCTTTCGATCATTCGCATGCACCTAATGTATTCGAAAGATTTCTGCGTCTCTATCAGCAGTATTCCTTACGTCTGTAATCGTTGTTTTACCTAGCGAAAACGTAATCCAGAACAAACGACGCAGCTGTATCCCTGGCATATAATTTTGCAAGTTATCGCTAAAAATCAAGATAGCAATCGTTACATGTTTGTGCCCTTTGCGAACTCGTTTCAAACCACATGCAACGAACTGATTTATATTCAGAATTCTTTCGCTCTGGGTCCTGCGATTAGGTTATAACCTTAATGATAGAACGTATTTGCTGGACTTTTGGATTTCGGAATGCCTAATTATAACATGAATCAAATCGGTCCTCATAAAATTGCTGTCTCAATCAAAAGAAATCCGTCCGAATGGTCTTTCCAATTACATGCGGCTTCTACTCAAACGTCTAAATTCGAATGACACGACTTCAACAGGAATTCCATCTTCTTTCGATCATTCGCATGCACCTAATGTATTCGAAAGATTTCTGCGTCTCTATCAGCGGTATTCCTTACGTCTGTAATCGTTGTTTTACCTAGCGAAAACGTAATCCAGAACAAACGACGCAGCTGTATCCCTGGCATATCATTTTGCAAGTTATCGCTAAAAATCAAGATAGCAATCGTTACATGTTTGTGCCCTTTGCGAACTCGTTTCAAACCACATGCAACGAACTGATTTATATTCAGAATTCTTTCGCTCTGGGTCCTGCGATTAGGTTATAACCTTAATGATAGAACGTATTTGCTGGACTTTTGGATTTCGGAATGCCTAATTATAACATGAATCAAATCGGTCCTCATAAAATTGCTGTCTCAATCAAAAGAAATCCGTCCGAATGGTCTTTCCAATTACATGCGGCTTCTACTCAAACGTCTAAATTCGAATGACACGACTTCAATAGGAATTCCATCTTCTTTCGATCATTCGCATGCACCTAATGTATTCGAAAGATTTCTGCGTCTCTATCAGCAGTATCCCTTACGTCTGTAATCGTTGTTTTACCTAGCGAAAACGTAATCCAGAACAAACGACGCAGCTGTATCCCTGGCATATCATTTTGCAAGTTATCGCTAAAAATCAAGATAGCAATCGTTACATGTTTGTGCCCTTTGCGAACTCGTTTCAAACCACATGCAACGAACTGATTTATATTCAGAATTCTTTCGCTCTGGGTCCTGCGATTAGGTTATAACCTTAATGATAGAACGTATTTGCTGGACTTTTGGATTTCGGAATGCCTAATTATAACATGAATCAAATCGGTCCTCATAAAATTGCTGTCTCAATCAAAAGAAATCCGTCCGAATGGTCTTTCCAATTACATGCGGCTTCTACTCGAGGCAAACGTCTAAATTCGAATGACACGACTTCAATAGGAATTCCATCTTCTTTCGATCATTCGCATGCACCTAATGTATTCGAAAGATTTCTGCGTCTCTATCAGCAGTATTCCTTACGTCTGTAATCGTTGTTTTACCTAGCGAAAACGTAATCCAGAACAAACGACGCAGCTGTATCCCTGGCATATCATTTTGCAAGTTATCGCTAAAAATCAAGATAGCAATCGTTACATGTTTGTGCCCTTTGCGAACTCGTTTCAAACCACATGCGACAAACTGATTTATATTCAGAATTCTTTCGCTCTGGGTCCTGCGATTACTAGAAAACTGCGTTCTAGGTCTCATTATCATGAACACAGTCAGCACACGCGTTATATAGAGCGAGATAACAAAGGAAAAAGCTCGAGTCATGGCTTCAACGAAGTTTAAAATTATCCATAACATTTATACGCGGCTAAGTGATAAAACAAACGTACTCTCAACATGTCCCGTTAACGATTTTTCAACATATAAGATCAGCTTAGGAGTAAGCTCAGAGTATTGATAAAGATTTGTCGTGATTGTAGGATCAACATACACTTCTTTAGCGTTTCATATTTTTTTGGTCTTTTTTCGCAACACTTTTTATTCAGCAATGGTTCTTGACATTGTCGTATTTTCGTACATCTCGTTATACATGGATTGCCGAGATAAAAACTGTCAACGTTCTCCTCTCACCAACCTTCTTTCAACTAAGCTCTCATATATGAAACAATAATAAAATTGAATAAAACACTGTTCCTCGCAATAAACTGTTCGACGATATTTAAACAGGATCGCTTATAGGGTAAACGTATGAAATATTGTACAGCAAGCCGTCACACCGTAAACTGATCAATGACACGAGAAGCGACATTAAACAGAGGAGTTAGATTGCCTAAAGTCGTGGACGACCGGGTATAAAAGCGTACAGATGTAACAGCGATATTCAATAGAAAATCAAAGTTGAAGACACGTCAAATTCTCGGCGCCAACACTTTCCATCTCGTACAGACGAATTTTCGACGCTACGCTTTGTTTGAAACGTTTCGTAGCCGAATGTCGCGTTTATTATATTTAAATGACGCGATTACGTCGCGAAACTTTCCGCCGGCAATCGTCATCGTAGTATTAAACGATACAAGCCTGTATAAACCGTAATCTTGGCATATAGTAATATCGTAATCTACTGTTGATACAACGCAGTGATTAAACGTTTCGCAGTATTGCTCTTTATTGGCGGAAATTCAGCGGTAGACACTGTGCTTTCCCGCTCGTTATGCAATTAACATCCACAACTTTCCGGGTAATGACGAATACAGCATTGTTCGGAATTAAACGTGGGATCGACTAATCGCGCACTCATCGAAAATTGTCATAGATTGGTAACAAAAAGAAAATAAATGAGCAACGCGGCGTATGCTTTCGTACGAATGTTTTAGATGTCGATTTTCCTCGAACCTCAAAATAAATACATTTCCTTGGTCGATATAACATTCAAACACATTGTGATCCATACATAAACATATACAAAATAAGTCTCTATCCTCTCCCCGTTTCGAGTACGCGTAACATAGAGTAGCAAATTTGTGAAAGTGTCTTTTGCCCGACGAAACAATTTCTAGAGAAAACAAAAAAGGACTGTATACGATTGAGACAGCTCTTTTTGATCGCCTACATTGCCTACCGCAATTAGGAGCGCTAACTTAATTTAGTGACTAGTATGATAATTAGAACGACGACAACTATGATCGCGAGAAACAAGAGAATATAAACTTTTCGACGAAATTTATTTTGATAATTACTTCCCTTGACCAGCTCCTGCGCTCCTAGCTCAACGTTTCCGTGAATGTTTTCTATATGGTTATCGATAGTATCTACAATAAAAACGTATACCGTTATGAAGACATACATCGATTTCTTTTCTGCATGATATTATTTCCAATCATATAACGTTGTCTGAATAAGGTTTGCCGATTTATCAATTTTTTTGACAACTTTAGTTATATGCTTATGCAATAATATGTTTTAAGGGGTTATGCCTACTTGGGATCGGCAAAATGACATGATTTTCAAGATTTTGTTTTGCCGTTTTAGTGAGTACTAATTAAAATTCGCAAAATACTACCAACAAGTACGTATTTAGTGGTATTTGTATACATTTTTTTATAAGAAAATATTAAAAAATGGAGGAAATATAGCCCTTCTCCTAGAGGTTCCGTTTATTTTCATCACTTGCGGCGACCACGATTTCTCAAAAACTACTTCACCGATCGGACTCTAATTTTATATACTTATTTGTCATTACAATAGGCAGGGTCTGAACAAAGGATTTTAAAAAATTTTAATTTTTGCAAGAATGGCAGCAATTTTACGAAAAAATCCGTCTTTTGAGGTGGTCTAACTGTCGTTTTTATGTTGTAACTTTTTTTTTATTACCGAAATAAAAAATCCTTCTGTTAAGGCCCTGCCTATTGTAATGACAAATAAGTATATAAAATTAGAGTCCGATCGGTGAAGTAGTTTTTGAGAAATCGTAGTCACCGCAACCGTATGTTTTAAAAAACACAGTTTCGAGATAATTGCGTTTAAAGTTTCAAGCTCTTTACAAATCATACACAGTAGCGCTCCAGATAAACGTTTATAATTTTTGAACGTGTGCTCCGATTCTTATGTACTTTTCAGGAAATATTTTTAAAATGATGTACATTAAGAAAATGTAATAAAAAATAAAATCGATTTTTTCACATTGTATACTTACTAATAGTATAATAATATAATAAACTTTTCACCAACCCAAGTAGGCATAACCCCTTAATGTAAAAATTCAAGAATTTTCCAACGTACGATTTTAGAAAAATCAACTACAGATTGTATACTTACTAATAGTATAATAATATAATAAATTTTTCACCAACCCAAGTAGGCATAACCCCTTAATGTAAAATTCATGAATTTTCCAACGTACGATTTTAGCAAAATCAACTACACATTGTATACTTACTAATAGTATCTCCTTGCTGGTATGTTAAAGCTGCGAGTTCGCGCATAATTTGGTTCACATCCAAAATATCACCCTCAATCCGTTTTATCCTGTCTTCTCGTTCGAGGAGCAATCCTTGTTGAAATTCGAGCGATCTGAACGCGGCGAGCAAAAATTATTAGATATAAAAATTTAAATGAACGCACAATGTAAATTATATCATGTTTCCACAATGGTTCCCACCTTTGCGTTGCTCTAGACTCGTCTTCCTGAGCTTGTAATAAATTTTGCCTCTCTTCGTCCTCATCGGCGTCGGGTGGACTTTCTATATTAGTCGTAGTTAAAATATGTCTTTTCATTTTCTCAGCAATTGACTACGAAAAACGGGAAAGAGACATTACTCGATGGTATGGAATAGCTTGATAATTGTGCCCATAATTATGAAAGTGGTCTAAGTCATATATTTCTTGTTTCGAGATATTTAATGAATTGCATTTGAATAAATTAAAAAATATTTTTACATTATGCGACATTTTAATTTATAATTTTATTAGTCTTAATTAATGGAAATTTACTATGAATATGAAATTTTGTGTGAATTTTATACGATAATATTATTTTTAAAGATTGAATTGACTTAGACCATTTTCAAAATTAACTGAATGTCCTATAAATGACTTAAAGCAATAAAGAACTTTGAGTTTTATTTGAAACAATAATTTGATTGAAATAATTCGTGAACATTTATTACATTTATTAATTATTTTTAAACAGTAATCCATTTTTATCATTATTTCGAGTATTTAAGATTCTTAAAATGTTCCTGAAAAACTGGAGGAATGTACGGTAGTAAACTCATAATATCTTTATGTTTTTCTTCCGATACTGGTCTAATGATGGTGTATAATGGAAGTAATTTAATATTTCCGTATATTTTTGGTCTTCCTTTTTTAGGTGAAAGATCCAAAACGTGAAATTTAGAATCATCTAAAGATGTTTTATAGAACATTTTATAAGGTTCATTTTTCAAGAATCTCATCCATTGAATTTGTAGCCAAGAGACAGATTTACCCGCGGTATTTTTTACTCTTCTTGTTATTGATTCTTCTAGTAATGAAGTTGTCGTTATTATTAAAATTTGATTGTCATTTATTTTATTATGTAGTTCAGAAACGCGTCAAAGAAGGCCACGTGCCATTTTCAAGTTGTTTATATAATTTATTTAAATTTTTGACTTAGACCACTTTCATAATTAAAACTAAATGAATTCCATATAATGTTGAAATTACAACCACTATCTAATGGTTCATTTTTGACAATTTCGTAAAAATTACATTGAATAAATTTAGTTAAAAATAATGTGGTATGAAATAACTGATAAACTCATTTTTTTTAAATTTTGACTTAGACCACTTTCATAATTATGGGCACAATTCAGAATTAGTATGGGACATTAATCGATTATACCTTTTGCATATCGTAATATCTCTGTAAAGCATCCTTAAAATCAGTTGTGAGTTTCTCAATTTGCAACTTCTGTTGTTTATCGCCTCGCCTCATCAACACAGTCAGTCTTGCTATGTCCTTACTTGTCTGTGTCACCACTTGATTTGTGCTTAATTGGTTCACATGACTGGAACATACCAATGCACGTACAGATACAGGTGTTAAACTCCTGCGGATTACGATAATGTGGCATAATAGACTTAATGGCGTACTTACACTTTGTCCCTGAGGCCCTGACTGTCTTTATTAGTTCCAATATTTTTGTATGCTCGCTCCAATGTCCTCCAACTTGTGTTCATAGTATATATGTTAGTGGTAATATTTTCACTGAGGCTGTAAAGCTCAGTGGGACTAAAACCCACGTCAGGTACATCTGTCCGCTGATCCGTGGACCCATACGTTTGAGAACTATGAGCCATTCTGAAAACAAAAATATTCCCTTGTTGCTAGGCGAATAAGTAATCACTGATGATCGTATTACATTCCACTATCAGGCTATCCACACACGCATATACTTGAAAAATATAAATGTACAATGTAAATAATTTGTGCGCGGTATGAAAATATTTGATGAAATATTTTTTTAATAATAATCTAGTGACACATTACTATGAAATTGTAAATGGAAGAAATATTTGGAAAAACATTAAGTGTAAATCATTAGTTCAGATGGGCAACAATGAAATTTAATGTAAAGACTTCTTTATAAATAATGATTAAAATTTAGTATCTTTGGTATATGACAATTGTCAATGAAGGTGTAGGTGATAATTATGTAGAACAAAGAAAGCCTGCATTATATCAGACTGTAATGTATGACTCAGATGTTACATAGAAATAATTAATATTGGGCAATCGTTCATTACTCATGCATTATAAAAATAGTCATTACTCATAGATGCAAAAAGTTCTCCTTAATATTAAATACATTTATTACTGTGGATAAATATCAATGTACACCATATAAATGATTCATCTGATATAACTTTCTAATTGTCCTACACAAACAGCGATATACGCATTATAAAAATAGTCATTGCTCATAGATGCAAAAAGTTCTCTTTAATATTAAATACATTTATTACTGTGGATAAATATCAATGTACACCATATAAATGATTCATCTGATATAACTTTCTAATTGTCCTACACAGACAGCAATATACGCAGACATTTATAACAAGAAATAACATCTAACAAAATCTTTAAAATGGAACAATGTAAGCAACAGTTTGCCAAAAAGGACACGAAACAATTATACGATAACAGTTAATAATGAATTTATACAAAAAAATGTCACAGAGAATTTATGCAAAATGTTTTTTTTGCTTAATCTACAACTGATGGACACGAAACAATTATGCTTCTACAGATAACAGTTAATAACCGAGGATGCCCAACATAAATAACAAGAAATAACATCTAACAAAATCTTTAAGATGGAACAATGTAAGCAACAGTTTGCCAAAAACGTATTAATAATGAATTTATACAAAATGTCACAGAGGTTTTTTTTGCTTAATCTACAACTGATGGACACGAAACAATTATACTTCTACAGATAACAGTTAATAACCGAGGATGCCCAACATAAATAACAAGAAATAACATCTAACAAAATCTTTAAGATGGAACAATGTAAGCAACAGTTTGCCAAAAACGTATTAATAATGAATTTGTACAAAATGTCACAGAGGTTTTTTTTGCTTAATCTACAACTGATGGACACGAAACAATTATGCTTCTACAGATAACAGTTAATAACCGAGGATGCCAACATAATTTTCTGTTCTTTATGCACGAGGAGCTTATCATAGACCTTAGAATTATACTTGTAAATGAGAAATATAAAAATTTGCACCATAATGATACCTTGCTATTGTGTCTCTAGAAAGAAAAAAAATATTACTTTTTAATTGAAGTAACTTTTAAATCAGCTTCAACACTGTCACTTAGAATATCTCGTGTTCCGATAAAACTGTTATACAATGCCGTTCAACTATATTAACAGTATTCCACAGTAATAATGTATGACAAACATTCGCTCGCAGGGTTAAATTAATAACTCTCGGAATTTTCCGAGTGAACGTCAATAAAACGCTACCGAAATACGCTACAAACCTGTGTCGCTTTATCACAAATACTTTTAATATCTAAATATAAATTGTCCCGTAGATTTACATTTAAAAACGGGAGAAATTATTTTTATGTACCGAATCTTAGAAAATGACAGTTGCTTAAACGATCTGGTGCACCGCCCGTGTGACAACAGACTCTTTGTATTCTCATCCGTGAGCCTTGACAGAAATCTATATTACCGACGTATTACTTTTACAACTCCCCGTCCCGACATCCTAAAATCACATTCCGACCGATGTGTCCGCAAATTTATTTGCAATCCGTCGGATTACATTTTTTCCGAAATATCGGAACTGCCCCTTTCCACCCGTCGCCGAGACAATACGAAAATATGCTCATCTCTATTGATATATCTCTACGGACGTTGCCGTACCACCGAAGTCAAGCGCGCATTTAACCAACATAATTTTTGCCCATCCCCCAGCCCATCGAAGTCATACAGTAAAGACATAATAATCCCCCATTATTTCACCGATTTTTCTTTCCTTCAGGTCAGCTGAAAAGGTGGAAACGAGCGCGCAACATTATTTTATGCTAATTCATGTGGATACGTCTGCGCTCCCGTCCCGTCGCCCGTCACCCCCGAGCTCAAAGTCGTCTCTAACATTTCTCCAATTCAAAAAGCATCGCCGCCCGGCCAGCCGCAAACCGTCGAAATAAATTCGGCCGAATTTTTTCCGACAGCCGCCCCGAAGTATTTACTTGGCGCAGGCGACCTCGTCTCTAGGTTAGTCGCACGCCGGACGTTGGCTTGACAAGACGTTCGGTACGGAAGTTCCCGAGTAGGACCGACAGATTGCGAAAGCCTTCAGAAACAACAACCGTCGTCCGTAAGTAAACGCTATTGTGTTTTCTCCTCGCCTTAGCCGTTAGTAAAAGCTTATTTGCGCTCGCGTGGGCGCCGAAAAAGCGAATCGTCGAGCGCCGTTGGCCGCGCGTCGTGTTTTCGCGGGGCGAAAGAGCGCGTCGCTGGGCGAATACGGCCGTCGGGGCCATGAGAAATTTCTCGAGGGTCGGCTCCGGGCTCCCGATGGTTGGCACGTACGTCGTGCGGTCGTGCGTCATGTCGGCGGTCCCTTCGCTGCGCATCTTCCGCCTCCCGAGCCGCGTGCCGTCTGAACGTAATCGCTTTGTTTCGCGACCTGGCGTGTGCTTTCTGTTTTTTTTCGCCCGTCGCCCGACAAAGAAGCGACAGCCGACGAGCGCTCGGATTGAGGTGCCGCGAGATTCAGCGCCCACGCAGCACCGACTTTTGACACTTTCGAGACGGTGTGACTGGAAGTAGGTTGTGGCTCACATGGCTAGGGACTCGCGTGCATGCTAACCCCGTTCTCTAACGCTAACGGCCCCCCGAGCCGCGGACGCGAGCGTACGTGGACTTTGCGTGGCTCGACATTGTGTGCCTTTTTTTCTCTCGGCGCTCCGGTGCGCACTTCCGAGAATGACGCCAGGCGATGTTTCGAGGAATTCCGAAATTAGTATATACCCTTCGACATTCCGCGGCCCACTCGCTTTGCGACCCAAGCGCGCTGCTTTGCTAGTCAGTCAACGATGCACGCTGTCGAGGTTTAGGTACGCCCGTTTGAGTACCCCGTTTGGGTACTCCGTTTAGGTACCCCGTTTAGGTACTCCGTTTAGGTACTCCGTTTGGGTACTCCGTTTAGGTACCCCGTTTAGGTACCCCGTTTAGGTACTCCGTTTAGGTACCCCGTTTAGGTACCCCGTTCGGATACCCGGCCGCCTAAGCTCTCTCAAACGGTTATCCCTGACATTATTCCGTTTCGTCAATGAAGCTCGGGAATTTCGACGTTGCACGAGTCGTGTGTGACGCATGCCGCCTACGGTGAGGACGGGCGTGCACGGCGAGCAGTTTTCCTCCGTGCCGCGCGCGCGGCCTTGACGGGCGGCATTTAAAGAAAGGCGAGAGAAAAGAACGGCTGATTAATATGACTCGCGTCTCGGCGGTTTGCGGCCTGCCTCGCTTTGTGCACGCGCACGCACCGAGGGGAACAGGGAGATTGTTGTGCGCACACGTACGCACGGGACGCGAATCAAGTACACTGCCCGATCGATGTGCAACCTACACGCGTGCAGCAAAAGCGTGCGTGCTCCGTTATGCTTCTGACGTTACACCGAAATCTTGCGCCGCGGTACCAGAACGCTTTCCCGTGAAAGATTTTCTGTGCGGGTTTTGTTGAATTGCGGGGACCCCTGGGTGGCTCGGCAAATTTGAGAAGTGGATATGGGGTAACCTGCGTGCTTTTGACGCTACATAGAAATACTTTGATAAGGTGTAGTCGAAACTGCTTTTCTGCGTGTTTGGAAACGTTTCGAAACGTTATTGCGTGCGTCGGGAAATCGTGAGATTTTCTGTGCGGGTTTCGTCGAATTGCGGGGACCCCTGGGTGGCTCGGCAAATTTGAGAAGTGGATATGGGGTAACCTGTGTGGTTTTGACGTTACATAGAAATATTTTGATAAGGTGTAGTCGAAACTGCTTTCTGCGTGTTTGCAACTGTTTCGAAACGTTATTGCGTGCGTCGGGAAATCGTGAGATTTTGTGTGCGGGTTTCGTCGAATTGCGGGGACCCCTGGGTCGCTCGGCAAATTTGACAAGTGCATATGGGGTAACCTGCGTACTTTTGACGCTACAAAGAAATACTTTGATAAGGTGTAATCGAAACTGCTTTCTGCGTGTTTGCAAACGTTTCGAAACGTTATTGCGTGCGTCGGGAAATCGTGAGATTTTCTGTGCGGGTTTCGTCGAATTACGGGGACCTCTGGCTCGGAAAATTTGACAAGTGCATATGGGGTAACCTGCGTGCTTTTGACGCTACATAGAAATAGTTTGATAAGGTGCTTTTCGTGTGTTTGCAAACATTTCAAAACGTGCGTTTTTGGTCGCGTCGCTGCTTCGTGAATTACGAGTAGTTTTGACGGTCTCCTGAAATTCGATAAGTTCGCGAAGGAAGTACCTAGACGCTCCTGACTATTATGCTTTCAAAACTGTTTAGTCTGAACTGCTTTCTGTGCGTTCGAAAACCTTGAAGCGTTTTCTTGATGCGTCCTTCGGCGCGCCATCGCTTTGTGAATTACGGGCACTGCTGTCTGCCTTCTCAGATTTGACAAGTTCATGAAGTACCTATCCGCTCCTGACGTCACGGCGGAATTTCTTAGTACGGTTTAGCCGGAACTGCTTTCCACGTGTTAGAAAACGTTTAGAAACGTTGCCCCGTGTGTTTTTCGTCCCGCCATCGCTTCGGGAATTAAGGGCATCCCTGACGGCCCCCTCAGATTCCACAAGTTCATGAAGTACCTACGCTCCTGACGGCGCACCGAACTCTCTTGGTACTGTTTAGCCGAAACTGCTTTCCGCGCGTTTAAAAACCTCGATAAATTTTCCTGTGCCTTGCTCGCCGTGAATCAGAGACATTCCTGACGACCTCGTGAAATGAATGTTCATAGCGTACCTACATGCTTGTGACTTTACACCGAAATCTATTGATACGCCTCAGTCGAAGTTCCTTTTCGCGTGTCTAAAAGCCTTAAAACATTTTCTGTGCTTTTTCCAATTCAAGTTCGGACTTCATATTCGCCGTGTTCCCAAAGTGACCTGCACGCTTTTGACATTAGATCGAAGTGTTTCGATACATTTTAGCCAACACCGCTCGCTGCGTCCTGAGAGACGTTAACACTTTGGCTGCCATGGTAGTCATCGGTGACCGACGCAAAAAGTCTCATGAAAAATTCAAAAAATACCCAATCGGTAGCATTTATAATTTTGTAAATGCAATTAATATTAAATAGTGTTTAAATTCTTTTTTCTTCGATACCTTCGCATTATTTTTATTTTGCACAATTCAATCATATTCTGTAGTACTTCTTCACGTTACGGTTTTAATATAGTAAAATACGCATGGCAGTGAAAGTGTTAACACGTTGACTGCCAAGCGTATTTTGCTATATTAGAACCGCGACGCGATGAAGTACTGCAGAGTATAATTAAATCGTGCAAAATAAAGGTAATGCAGAGTTGTTAGAAGCCAAAGTATTGAAGCACCGTTCCGATATCAATTGCTTTTACAAGATTGCAAACAGGTTTTATTGCGAATTTTTTGCAGTTTTAGTAAAATCTTTTGCACCGTGTTAGAAGCCAAAGTATTGAAGCACCGTTCCAATATCAATTGCTTTTATAACATTGCAAATGGGCCTCATTGCGAATTTTTTGCATTTTTAGTAAAATCTTTTGCACCGGGTTAGAAGCCAAAGTATTGAAGCACCGTTCCAATATCAATTGCTTTTACAAGATTGCAAACAGGTTTCATTGCGAATTTTTTGCATTTTTAGTCAAATCTTTTGCACCGTGTTAGAAGCCAAAGTATTGAAGCACCGTTCCAATATCAATTGCTTTTACAAGATTGCAAACAGGTTTCATTGCGAATTTTTTGCATTTTTTGTAAAATCTTTTGCACCGGGTTAGAAGCCAAAGTATTGAAGCACCGTTCCAATATCAATTGCTTTTAAAGATTGCAAATATGCTTCATTGTGAAATTTTTGCATTTTTGTAAAATCTTTTGCACCGTGTTAGAAGCCAAAGTATTGAAGCATCGTTCCAATATCAATTGCTTTTACAAGATTGCAAACAGGTTTCATTGCGAATTTTTTGCATTTTTAGTAAAATCTTTTGCACCGTGTTAGAAGCCAAAGTATTGAAGCACCGTTCCAATACCAATTGCTTTAACAAGATAGCAAATAGGTTTCATTGCGAATTTTTTGCATTTTTAGTAAAATCTTTTGCATCGTGTTAGAAGCCAAAGTATTGAAGCACCGTTCCAATATCAATTGCTTTTACAAGATTGCAAATAGGTTGCATTGCGATTTTTTTGCATTTTTAGTAAAACCTTTTGCATCGTGTTAGAAGCCAAAGTATTGAAGCACCGTTCTAATATCAATTGCTTTTACAAGATTGCAAATAGGGCTTATTGCGGATTTTTTGCATTCTTAATAAAATCTTTTGCACCGTGTTAGAAGCCAAAGTATTGAAGCACCGTTCCAATATCAATTGCTTTTACAAGATTGCAAACAGGTTTCATTGCGAATTTTTTGCATTTTTTGTAAAATCTTTTGCACCGGGTTAGAAGCCACAGTATTGAAGCACCGCTTTTACAAGATTGCAAATAGGCTTCATTGCGAATTCTTTGCAGTTTTAGTAAAATCTTTTGCACCGTGTTAGAAGCCACAAGTATAGGCTGAAGCAAAATCTTTTGCACCGTGTTATCAATTGTATTTAAACATTCCAAATCAATTGCTTTTACAAGATTGCAAATAGAATTATTTTTTGCATTTGTTGTAAAATATTTTGCACCGTGTTAGAATCCAAAGTATTGAATCACCGTTCCAATATCAATTTCTTTTACAAGATTGCAAATGGATTTCATTGCGAATTTTTTGCATTTTTAGTAAAATCTTTTGCATCGTGTTAGAAGCCAAAGTATTGAAGCACCGTTCCAATATCAATTGCTTTTATAAGAATCTAAACAGGTTTCATTGCGAGTTCTTTGCATTTACAATAAAATCTTTTGCACCGCGTTAGAAGCCGAAGTATTGAAGTACCGTTCCAATATCAATTGCATTTACAAGAATGCAAACAGGTTTCATTACGAATTTTTGCATTTTTAGTAAAATCTTTTGCACCGGGTTAGAAGCCAAAGTATCAAAGCACCGTTCCAATACCAATTGCTTTAACAAGATAGCGAATAGGTTTCATTGCGAATTTTTTCCATTTTTAGTAAAATCTTTTGCACCGGATTAGAAACCAAAGTATTGAAGCACCGTTCCAATATCAATTGCTTTTACAAGATTGCAAATAGGCTTCATTGCAAATTTCTTGCGTTTTTAGTAAAATCTTTTGCACCGGGTAAGAAGCCAAAGTATTGAAGCACCGTTCCAATATCAATTGCTTTTACAACATTGCAAATTGACTTCATTGCGAATTTTTTGCATTTTTAGTAAAATCTTTTGCACCGGTCACCGGTGACCACCGTGGCAGTCAAAGTGTTAAGCACCGTGTTCGTGCCTTCGTCCC
The DNA here is from genome assembly GCA_033815515.1 of Cryptocheilus praepositus. Lineage (NCBI taxonomy): Eukaryota > Metazoa > Arthropoda > Insecta > Hymenoptera > Pompilidae > Cryptocheilus > Cryptocheilus praepositus. The sequence continues at coordinate 664,644 of JAWWQZ010000141.1, read as the reverse complement.
GCCATCGGTCCGTGAATTACGTGCATTCCTGGCTGCCCGCTCAAAGTCGACCCGTTTATGGAGTACGTAAATGGTTCATTGCACACGGACAGGCGGGATCGCCGACAGTGTTGCAAAGGCAATGCCAAGGCAGAGAAACGGTGCGAAACCGAGAGAAACAGACGAAGTCCCGTTATTTCTCCGAAATCGTATGTACGCGAGTGCCTTCTCGTTGTCTCCCGAGACTGTCAGACAGCGCTGAACCTTTGTTTGCGAGGTGCGCGTCGCAATTATTCGAGGCGATGGGCGTACGGCCCGATGACGATGGGCACCCCGCGCTCTGCTCTACATCTATAACCTTTAACCGACTATTTCGTCTATTTTTACCGACGCAACGGGCCGGGCGGGAGGGGGACGAAAGTTTACGGAGCGACGTACAGGCCGCGCCTCGTGGATTCGTCGGGAGGCATCCGTTGACGGTTCGATTCTGTGCTCCTTCGATCAATAACGCTCACATTTCAGAAACAGAAACGGCGCGTACGGGCGATTAATAAAAAATGTCCGCGCGGACTATTCTCGGAAAGGAGTACGCGACCCAGACGGGCGACGTCGATAGTTATTGTTCATTTTGACAGAAGCCAATTTTAGGATCTCAAGTACGCGTTTGACGCGCGGACGAACGTGTGTGCGTGCGCGAGAACGGTGGGGCGATTCGTTGAATTAACGGTGCTATGTGTTTAAACGTCTCTCTGTGCCTTTATACACGGCTCCCGGGTAACGCGAGTCCCGATAATGCGAATTCTTGCGACGCACCGAAGATATTGCGGCGAGTTTTTCGTATAGCGCGATGCTCGTATGATGCGCCATAATAAATGCGCGATTTCACCGTTTAGTCTAGTCGAGCACCGCGTAGCTTGTTATCTCCATCGCCAACGATTTCTTTCGCTTGTAATTTCGTGCTGCGCGATTTCATGCAACGTTTAATGTTCTAAGCACGCTGGATGAGAGTCTGCTGAACAATGATTTCATGCAAAGCACAAGGTATTAACCGCGGGAGATGGCAGTCCCTTGTACAACGTGGTTTCATACAACTCGCAATGTACCAACCGCGTTATGTGAGTGACTACTTAGAGAGCGATTTCGTACAAGGCGTGGCGTATTAATCGCGTTATGTGAGTGTTTACTGTAGAACGCGATTTTATGCAAAGCGTAACGCTTTAATCGCGTTATGTGAGTGTTTACTTTAGAACACGATTTTATGCAACGCGTGCTGTCGTATTAAGCGTGTTATGTGCGTGCCTAGTGTACAACGTCTAATGTATTAACCGCATTATGTGAGTGTCATCTGTACGACGCGGTTTCATACAACGCGAAATGTAATAACTCCGTTATACAAGAGTATTCTGTACAGCGCAATTTCATACAACGCGAAATGTAATAACTCCGTTATACAAGAATATACCGTACAACGCGATTTCATACAACGCGAAATGTATTAACTGCGTTATACAAGAGTCTACTATACAACGCGATTTCGTGTAATACGTAACATATTAATCGCATCATACGAGAGTCTACTGTATAACTCTGAAGGTATTAACCGCGCCAACACAAGAGTCTACAGCACAACGCGCAGCATATTATCCGCGCGCATACGAGAATCTACCGTCCAACGCGATTTCATACAACGCATAACGTATTAACCGCGTCGTAGCAATATGCTATACAACGCAATTTCATACAACCCGTAACGTATTAACCCGAGAGTCTCCTATATGCCTCCTCTCCCCCGTTGACGTGATAACGCGTCGGGAATTTGAACGACGCCAACCTCAGCGAACGTAACGAACGCTTCGTCGGTCCATTAACACACGTTGACTGCCAAGTGTATTTTGCTATATTAGAACCGCGATGCAATGAAATACTGCAGAGTATGATTAAATCTTGCAAAATGAAGGTAACGCAGAGTTGTTGGAAGCCAAAGTATCGAAGCACCGTTCCAATATCAATTGCGTTTACAAGATTGCAAATTCTTTGCATTTTTAGTAAGATCTTTTGAACCGGGTTAGAAGCCAAAGTATTGAAGCACCGTTCCAATATCAATTGCTTTTGCAACATTGCAAACAGGTTTCATTGCGAAATTTTTGCATTTTTAGTAAAATCTTTTGCACCGGGTTAGAAGCTAAAGTATTGAAACACCGTTCCAATACTAGAAGCTAAAGTATTGAAACACCGTTCCAATACTAGAAGCCAAAGTATAGAAGCACCGTTCCAATATCAATTGCTTTTACAACATTGCAAACAGGTTTCATTGCGAATTTTTTGCATTTTTAGTAAAATCTTTTGCACTGTGTTAGAAGCCAAAGTATTGAAACACCGTTCCAATACTAGAAGCTAAAGTATTGAAACACCGTTTCGATACTAGAAGCTAAAGTATTGAAACACCGTTCCAATACTAGAAGCTAAAGTATTGAAGCACCGTTTCAATATCAATTGCTTTTACAACATTGCAAACAGATTTCATTGCGAATTTTTTGCATTTTTAGTAAAATCTTTTGCACCGTGTTAGAAGCCAAAGTATTGAAGCACCATTCCAATACCAACTGCTTTTACAAGATTGCAAACTTTTTGCATTTTTAGTAAAATCTTTTGTGCCGGTGACCACCGAGGCACTCATTGTTTTAACACGTTGACTGCCAAGCATATTTTGCTATACTAGAACCGCGATGCAATGAAATTCTGCAGAATATGATTAACCCTTAGCGCTCCGTAGGCTCCGCTGCGGAGCCGAATGTTTTTAAAATGATTGCGCTTGAAATGCTGCCGTATCGTCAACGTTGGCAATTGATAACTGTAGTTAAAACGTGATCAGTCTTTGCCATGTTACGATTAAACCATTTTTTGACCTTTTGTATAGCACGGGTAATTCTTCGCACTTAAAATAAAACTCCGTTTCACTATTCCGCTGCGAAAATGTGCTATATTAGAACGGAGCTGCTATGATTAAATCTCGCAAAATGAAGGTAACGCAGAGTTGTTGGAAGCCAAAGTATCGAAGCACCGTTCCAATATCAATCGCTTTTACAAGATTGCAAATTTTTTGCATTTTTAGTAAAATCTTTTGTACCGGTGACCACCGTGGTACTGAATCTATTAACACAGAGAATCGCGTGCGTGTTCTCTCTTCGGCGAGGGCATTTACGTGCTCGCGCACGCTTTAAATGCCCGTCCCTATGACGGTCCTCTCCTCTCTCTTTCTTCGTACGCGGCCTCCTCGTTACACTAGACTTAACAAACGCTTATCGGCCTATGAATAGACGCGCTGATTTCCTTTCAGCTGGCCGTTTCATGGGACTAGTTCACGCCTTTGCCTTCGTCCGGCGACGCGACATCAGCGTCTAAACGCGCATCAGGGTCATAACTCGCGAGACGCAATCGGCGTCCCAGTTGAGTCGCGCGCGACTCTCGCAACGATTCTTCTTTTACGCCGCCTCGCAGACGCAATTGCGTGCACCGCGAAAAGACGAAAGCCGACGCGGACGGAAAGTGCGATACGCGCGCTGCGGAACAAAGGAGATGACTGGAGAGACGCGTCATCGTGTGTTTGCGGACGCGATGCACGGATGTGCTCCATTTATCGCGCTTTACGGCTGTGCGCGATCGATCGAACGATGAAAAGCTGTTCGGCGGACGAGAGAAATTTTTAAGCGCTGAACCTTGGGGGGTGCGTTGTTTTTCGGGTGAAGCGGGGGGTAAAGTTTCGGTGAATCGAGTAAATGCGGTTGCATCGTTGTTAGTGTTGATTGGCGGTATTTTTAACACTGACTGCGACGGTGGTCACCGGTGATCGGTGCAAAAGATTTGATTAAAAATGCAAAAAATTCATAATGAATCCTATTTGCAATGTTGTAAAAGCAATTGGTATTGGAAAGGTGCTTCAATATTTTGGTTTCTAACCCGGTGCAAAAGATTTTAATAAAAATGGAAAAAATTTATAATAAAGCCTATTTGCAATGTTGTAACAGAAATTGATATTGGAACGGTGCTTCAATACTTTGGCTTCTAATAAGTCTGCGTTACCTATATTTTGCACGATTTAATTATATTCTGCAGTATTTCATCGCATCGCGGTTCTAATATAGCAAAATACGCTTGGCAGTCAACGTGTTAATCCTTTGAGTGCTATGGACGCATATATGCGTCCGCAGGAAGCGCGCTATACAATCTGTATTATCAATGTATGAATTGCATACGCGTGCGTTCTTTGGCAAAACATATTCTTGAATTACCACGGCGTGAATAAAGAATTACAATTACAACTGGGTTACGATTTTAGGAGTCAAGGGTTAATGTTGTTAATAATAGTGGGTAATTGATGTGAATTTTGTGGATAAGGGGATAAAAGTCGTTTTTTGTTGGAAATTGTAAATTTACTCCAAGCTTGGAGCGTCTGTATGTGTTTCGGAGCAGCCAGTGTTCATTTAGCAGCAGTCTACAGTGACATAGGAGTCTTTACAGTGATACGCATTTTATTATTATAGACACTTAATCAGAGGGCAGTAGATGGCACGCGACATGTAGAGACGGTCTAATAAAAGTTCTCAATCGATTTTCAATGTCAACGAAACGAAAAAGAGGTATTATTTCATTATCCAGTATTGTACTCATTGGTCTTTCTCTCACATCGTCCACGTTGGTATATGTACATACGCGTATGGAATAATTATTACTGGGTTGTATTATGTTTTTCGGAGTTCCTGGCTTTACGGATCATATTACAATATTTTAACTTTTTATTTGCATTTCTCTTATCTGAAAATTATCGTAACGTATTGGTAACATTTTCGAATTGCAATGAGGTCAAACGAGATACATTTTGGAACACATTTACTCATTCAGTATTTATTATTCAGAATTGGATGTGCCCGAATCATATCATGTTTGGTATTATTTTAATTACAATGTAAATAAGAGCCTATAGACATTTTTACACAGAAAAGTTGACCACACAAAAGTTTATATGCCGTCTTCGTTATAGCTTTGGTACGTTTTCTATAGAAGGCATAAGGTATTAACTGTCATTCGGTTATCTACTGAACAACGCGTTATGTATGAAATACATCGTTTGAAAGTCTACTATGCAACGTGACTTCATACAACGCGTAATGTTTTAACCGCATCATACGAATGTCTACTAAGCAATGTGACTTCATACAACGCGTAACGTATTAACCGCGTTATACAGAAACCTAATGTACAGCGCGTAAGGTATTAACCGCGTTATATAGAAACCTATTGTACAGCGTGTACGGTTTTAACCGCGTCACACGAATGGCATACTATGCAACGTGATTTCATACAAAGCGTAATGTTTTAACCGCTTCATACAAATGCCTACTATGCAACGCGACTTCATACAACGCGTAACGTATTAACCGCGTTATACAGGAAGCTACTGTACAACGCGTATGGTATTAACCGCGTTATATAAGAACCTATTGTACAGCGCGTAAGGGTTTAACCGCGTTATATATAATAGGAAACTGTTGTACAGCGCATAAGGTTTTTACCGCGTCATACGAATCTTTACTGTGCAACGTGATTTCATATAACGCGTAATGTTTTAACCGCATCATACGAATGTCTAGTTTGCAACGTGGCTTCATACAACGCGTAACGTATTAACCGCGTTATACAGGAACATACTGTACAGCGCGTAATGTTTTAACCGTGTTATATAGGAACCTATTGTACAGCGCGTAAGGTTTTTACCGCGTCATACAAAGCTGTACTATGCAACGTGACTTCATACAACGCGTAATGTTTTAACCGCATCATATTAATGCCTATTATGCAACGCGACTTCATACAACGCGTAACGTATTAACCGCGTTATACAAGAAGCTACTGTACAACACGTAAGGTATTAACCGCGTTATATAGGAACCTATTGTACAGCGCGTAAGGTTTTAACCGCGTTATATAGGAAACTGTTGTACAGCGCGTAAGGTTTTAACCGCGTCATACGAATCTTTACTATGCAACGTGACTTCATACAACGCGTAATGTTTTAACCGCATCATATTAATGCCTACTATGCAAGGCGACTTCATACAACCCGTAATGTTCTAACTGCATCATAAGAATGTCTACTATGCAACGTGACTTCATACAACGCGTAACGTATTAACCGTGTTATACCGGAATCTACTGTACAGCGCGTAAGGTATTAACCGCATTATACAAGAATCTACTTTACAGCACATAAGGTATTAACCGCGTCATACGAGAATCTACTTTCCAGCGCACAAGAATTTAACCGCGACATACGTGAATCTACCGCCCACCGAAATTCACACAACGCGTGATTAACCGCATTACACTCCAGACTATCCTACAAACGCAATGTCATACAAGGCTGATCTTAAAGTGTTCCGTCGTTATCTTTTCCTCGGTGCCCTCTCTTCCCAAACCGTCTCAAATCGTTTCCGACCAGTATGGCAACGTCAGAGACTTCCCGCTGTGCGTTCGGCAGCGTTTTGACCGAAAACGGCACTGGTGCGTGCGGACGCAGGCCCCCGAATATTACATTTTCCGATGGCTTTTTGGGGGGGCTATAAATAGCCGGGAGCCGTGGGTGAATATCCCTTAAGTTAGACCACGCACCCTTCCTGGGGTCGGCACGTCTCACGCTCTTCGTGCCATTTCGTTGGGGGTCCAAGTTATTGGGGGTGCCTGATAACGTCGCACGGCTGGCTCATATTTGCCTTTCCGCATTCGCTGTGACATGAGTGCTAACCTCGTGCACCGCCCGAGCACCTTGAATAAAGCAAACTTTTTACTCCACGGACGTAGTCGAGGAATGCTCGTCGTCGGGACTATAGTTTGCGGTTGAACGGTGAAACTACGGTGTCTTTCGATAATTTGACGGTGCGCGTCATTGATAAGGGGGAAGTTTCGTAGGAGGCTGAGAGTAAGCGCTCGAATTCAGGAACAGTCCTTTGATTTCGGTACGTTGACTTCTCGCTGTATGCGATAGCGTGATTTGGTCCGACCGTTGGCGGTTTGATGATGTCGGATATTTAACACGTTGACTGCCAAGCGTATTTTGCGATGTTACTGTATAAACACCGTTCCAATACCAATTGCTTTTACAAGATTGCAAATAGGCTTCATTGCGAATTCTTTGCATTTTTAGTAAAATCTTTTGCACCGGGTTAGAAGCCAAAGTATTGAAGCACCATTCCAATACCAACTGCTTTTACAAGATTGCAAATTTTTTGCATTTTTAGTGAAATTTTTTGTGCCGGTGACCACCGGGGCACTCATTGTTTTAACACGTTGACTGCCAAGCATATTTTGCTATACTAGAACCGCGATGCGATGAAATACTGCAGAGTATGATTAAACCGTGTAAAAATGAAGGCAATGCAAAGTTGTTAGAAACCAAAGTATTGAAGCATAATGTCAATATCAATTCCTTTTACAAGATTGCAAATAGGCTCGGTGGCAAATTTTTTTGCATTTATAGTAAAATCTTTTGCGCCGGTCACCGGTGACCACCGTGGCAGTCAAAGTGTTAATGGGCGCGCACGATCAATTGATGTGTTTAGATTTTATTGCTTCGGAACGTTTCGACGCTGGATGCGTTCCGATACCGAAGGGTTAAAATTTTCGTAGTGCTTTGCTGGGTGGAAAAGTGAGTACAAATATTTTTATTCTCTGTATAAATCTAATTTTAACTAATCTTTCGATTGTAAATTACACTTACCGTATGGTTCTACTTAACAACTTTACTTTTGACATTTTTTTTTTCTGAACACATTTCTACTTTTTACTTATTTTTATTTGTGGATCATATTGTATTGTTTTAATGGACTTTTATATTTGCTGACATCAAAAATTAGTGCCTACAGTTGAATTCCTTGATAATGGCACATATCTGGTGCCGAAACGTTCGGTTTCTTAGTAATAAAGTTTAAACACATTAATAGACAGTATACGCCAATTAAGTTTGCAACGTCATTGTCGTCTTATGTCCGAGTCAATTTGGAATTGTACATTTAACGACCTTAGCAGCTTGGAATCCCGAAGCGTGCGCGATGTAGTTGATGTAGATTTATCCTGACAGGGGTTAGCGACCCTACTTTACCAATGTCGTTAAGGGATAGAGAGTGTCATTATGGTATATAGCTGTGTTACGGGGAAGTTGTGTAACAGTGCGATATTTTCAAGTATAATGTTCGGTCCCTGGACGATTCTGTCTATCGGCTGATTCACCATTTTTTAAAACTGTTCCGCTGCAAACGCGAAGGTTCAAGCGACGGGAAATTTAAAGTCCAGAAGAAAAATTTTTCGATTCCCTAGATCACATAGTCTGAAAGGGAAGACTATTTTTTTCAAATGGTGGATTTTCTTCGTGAGTAACACGTGTGCTATAGAAAAAACTGTTTTTTTCATTTTAAAGCGACATTTTAAAAATAAAAAAATTTACGATCCTATTTACATGAAATATAATATTGTTAAGTGGCCTGATATAATATTCGGTCCCTGTAAAATATGCAGTTTACATCATTTTTATTTAACACAAAAACACATAGTCGTAAAAATTGCTTTCTATTTTAATAGCAGATTCCCAGAAAATTATTCAGTTCCGACCATGTGCAGGCTCTAATCTTGAGAAGGGTTAGCACCCCTTTCCCATCAACGGGAAGACGGGAATTATTATAGCGTGCTTGGGCGTCGCGAGAAATGTCAGTAACGGGGTAGTATTGAAACATAAGATGACATCGGTAATGTCACCCGTTTTGCACTACTTCGATATGTCGTGCGCCGTTGCATGTATTTCGACGCTGCACGTGTAACGATTTCTCAAGGACTGCACTATTATCGATGCATCACCTATGAAAATACCTGCTCCATTGCTTGGCCGACGCTTACATTCGTATGATTAGTTATGCATGCATGCGTCTACCCGCCGATGCCAGAAACCGTTTCTGCGCTTTTTAACCCCCCGATAATTCGCACGTTCCGCAGGTACGTCAGGTTTGTTGTTTTTGTTCTTTGCGATCCGCGTTTAGCCCTTTTCGGACGTATTAACACATTGCGGACGGGTCACGAGATTTCTCGTTTTAACGTTTATCGGTACGTTGCTAAAGTAATGAAATTTTGCAGCAATTTTTGATAGTATAATCGTGAAATAAATAAATGTTAAAATGTTGAATAAGTGCGAACATAGCAGTCAGTATTAAAAAAACCTTGTATGTATTGTACTCAACTTTTTAGGACGCTCAAAAATGTGCGAGGTCTGGATGAGTAAGAACGCCGTCCGCAATGTATTAAGGGGTTATGCCTACTTGCTGTGTGATACTTGCTAAAAAATATATTTTTATGAAAATAAGACAGTACGTAATATATTTCTGTTGTACATAAACGAACATATGTTAGTGCGATTTGTTATAACACATAGATTCATTTCTAATTTCAACGTTCTTTCGGAAATGTGTTGTAAAATTGTGTGGCATACAATTACATTTTTATCCAAAACACTTCTTTGTGTCTATTCTAATCTCATACGAAATTATGCATTTGGCAAGTGAGAATTGCATTTGTTCCCTCTATATACATCCGAACATTGTATTTGAATTAAGGGGTTATGCCTACTTGGGTTGGTGAAAAAAATCGACTGTTTCTTGGTTGCATTTTCTTAATGTACATCATTTTAAGAATATTTCCTCAAAAATACATAAGAATCGGAGCACACGTTCAATAATTATAAGCGTTTATCTGGAGCGCTACTATGTATGATTAGTAAAGAGCTTGAAACTTTAAACGCGATTATCTCGAAACTGTGTTTTTTAAAACATACGGTTGCGGTGACCACGATTTCTCAAAGACTACTTCACCGATCGGACTCTAATTTTATTTACTTATTTGTCATTACAATAGGCAGGGTCTGAACAAAGGATTTTTTATTTCGGTAATAAAAAAAAGTTACAACATAAAAACGACGGTTAGACCACCTCAAAAGACGGATTTTTTCGTAAAATTGCTCCCATTCTTGTAAAAATAAAAATTTTTCAAAATCCTTCGTTCAGACCCTGCTTATTGTAACGACAAATAAGTATATAGAATTAGAGTCCGATAAATGCAATAAAATACTACAGAGATGAAAATAAACGGACGCTTGGGAGAAGGGCTATATTTCATTTTTTAATATTTTCTTATAAAAAAATGTAAAATGACGGTAAATACGTACTTTTTGTTATTTTGCGAACTTTAATTAGTAATCACCAAAACGGCAAAACAAAATCTTGAAAATCATGTCATTTCGCCGATTGGGTTGGTGAAAAAAATCGAATTCTTTTTTTATTACATTTTCTTAATGTACATCATTTTAAGAATATTTCCTCAAAAGTACATGAATCGAGCATTTTAATTATAAGCATTTATCTGGAGCGCTACTATGTATGATTTAAAGAGCTAAACTTTAAGCCGATTATCTCGTCAAAACATCGGTGACCACCTCAAAAACTGGCAGTCAAACAAGTGTTTGGCATTCAAAAAACTGAAACAAAAAAATTTTATGAAATATTAAACAGTATTTTTATAAATTAATTCAAATAGTTTCTTTAAAATACGACAGAACTTTCCCTCCAACCCAATACTATCAAAAATTGCTGCAAGGCTTCATTACTTTAGCAACGTACCGATTAACGTTAAAACGAGAAATCTCGTGACCCGCACGCAATGTGTTAAGATTCTTTTCTAATTATTGAACCACATGTTTTATTCTGTAAATACTTAATGTGTAAAATGTATGTAACGTTGCAGCCGTTTTTTATGATGTTCTTCGAAACAATTTAGAAAAATTTGTGGCGTTTCGGGATAGTTGGATGAGTAAAACATCATTATCGTTTTTTCCAAATTGATCACTTTCTCCTGGAGCTGTTTACCGCGAATTTGTGTTTACTAAACCATCTTTGACAATAGACATGCGCCTATCTCTCCCAAATTCCAACGCATTGCATACGGTTTCTTGCTCATCCGATGCGTCGCACATTTTTTAGCGTCCTAAAATGCAGTTGAAATGTTTATCAATACAAATATCACAAGCAAAAAAGGTTTTTATATTATACAGCTGACTCACTAGATATATTTATAAGAAAAATTACCTTCCTATTAAAAATACGACAGCATTTTTTCATCACATTTTTAGTTGAGGACATCCACCGTTACTGACTGCCATGAAAAATACGACCGCAAACAGTTAATTGCACGATGTCGTGAGACGAACATTAGATGTCTTCGTAGCGTTAACACTTTGCGGACCAGGCATTCTATTGCTAACCGTACCCAGTGGCCGGATATTTTTTTGCGTCAAATATCTTTAAATTAGTGATGATTTGTTAGTAGTTAACAGGTTGACTGCCACGGTGTACGCAATGTGTTAAAAATGCAAAAAATTCTGAATTTTGGATTGAACCATATTTTTATTGGAACGGTATTCTAATAGAGCAAAATACGTTTGCAGTCAATGTGTTAAAAATCATTGTCGTGAAATATTTATTTTTAACAACTTTAAAAATAAATGTTTTTTTTAATATTTTTGAATAGGTAAAAGTGTGTTAAAACTAAACATTTTTTAAAGTATGCTATTTCGTAAAACATGACACTAAATGAAGTGGAACACGACAAAGTCCTGACAAATATTCATATTCTCGCCATCACTTGATGTATCCGTTAAACTGTCCGCAAATATTTCTGTAACATTGCTAATCGTTTTGTCGCTATCCATATTTCAGAGCTTCAAATAATTAATTCGCAACACAAATTACCAAAACTGCGACTGACAATCAAAAATATCTCGTCACCGCCTCAAACGACAGAATATAATATATCTCGTCAATGGCCCCGAACGACGAAACAGCAATGACGAGATATCTCGTCATCCGTCCGCAAAGTGTTAACATGTTAAACGCAACACTAAATTTCCCGTTGAGGCGGTAGTGTGCATTCGGAGAGACACTTTGTGTATGAAGTGTGTGAAACGAAAAAGAACTTTGCTGCTCGTTGCATCTTTTTTACGTACAGACACATTTTTCATATCTGCACCGCGCGTAAATGGGAACTCAAACGAAATCATCTCTACGTTCAATGTGTTAAGAGTTAAACGCCGCTGTACAAAAGAAAAAAAATCGCAAATTTATCTCGCTGTCATTGACTTGTTTACGAAAACGCAACGTATCGTCAGTAATCTGACGTCACTTACGCAGAGCGCACACATTGAAAAAACACATAAAAAACTCAAAACTTATCACGCTGTCATTGATTTTTTTTTACAACCACGTAATTTTTCGTCAGTATTCCGCTGTCTCTTACGCAGTGGTCACACGTTGAAAAAACACATAAAACAAACTGAAAAGTTATTTCGTTGTCATTAACTTTTTGCGGAAACGCAACGTTTCGTCAGTATTCTTCCATTACTTATGCATTCATATATTAAAAAACGCAAAAAAAAATTCAAAACGTATTTCGTTATTGATTTTTTTTTTTTTTTTTTTTTTAATAAAAAACGCAACTTTTTGTCTATAGTCTACCGTTACACAGAGCTCATTAAAAAAACACAACATTTATTTCATTGTCATTGACTTTTTATGGAAACGCAACGTTTCGTCACTTGCCTACCGTCACTTATACAGAGGACACGAATTAAAAAAAAAAACGTCAACAATTATTTTGTCTACCGTCATTTACACAGAGGACACAAATTTAAAAAAAACTGTCAACACTTATTTTGTTGCCATTAACTTCTTATGCAAACGCAACATTTCGTCAGTAGACTCCCATCATTTACGCAGAACTCGCACGTTAAAGAACACATTTAAAAAAGAAAAAACGGAATTTAATTCGTTGTCATTGACTTTTTACGGAAACGCAACGTTTCATCACTTGTCTACAGCCACTTATAGAGAGGACACAAATTTAAAAGAAAATTAACACTTATTTCTTTGCCATTGACTTTTTACCAAAACGGAACGCTTCGTTAGCAGTCTCCCATCATTTACGCAGAGCTCGCACATTAAAGAACACATTAAAAAAAAAAACTCCAAATTTACTTCGTTGTCATTAACTTTTTACGGAAATGCAACATATCATCAATTGTCTACCGTTACTTACACAGAGGACACAAATTAAAAAAAAAAACTTAATTTGTCAACACTTTCATTTTCTCTACCGTCACTTACGCGGATACAAATTTTAAAAAATTTAACACTTATTTCGTTGTCTCAACTTTTCTTATCATTTACGCAGAGCTCGCACATTAAAGAACACATTAAAAAAAAGTCCAAACTTAATTTGTTATCATTAACTTTTTAGAAACGCACATTTCAAACCGTCAAAAAATTTTAAAAAATTTAACCGTCAACTTTTCTTATTTTGTTGCCATTAAAGAACACATTAAAAAAAAGTCCAAACTTAATTTGTTATCATTAACTTTTTACGGAAACGCAACATTTCATCGCTTCTCTACCGTCACTTATGCGGATACAAATTTAAAAAAAATTGAACACTTATTTCGTTGCATCAACTTTTCTTATCATTTACGCAGAGCTCGCACATTAAAGAACACATTAAAAAAAAGTCCAAACTTAATTTGTTATCATTAACTTTTTACGGAAACGCAACATTTCATCACTTCTCTACCGTCACTAACGCGGATACAAAATTTAAAAAAATTTAACACTTATTTCGTTGTCTCAACTTTCCTCCTCACTGTCGACACATGTCACCCTCGGGTCAGCCAGCACTTACGTCATACCGTTCCGCGAATGAATCACCCGACACTTTGGGGAAACGAGATTCGTCGTATCGCCGGCCATTCTCACCGCGGCGACCTGGGATTTACGGTTTAGCGAGAACGGTCTGCGAACGGCCGATTTTCTGGCGATGAACAATGACGTGCGAGAAACCCGCGTCAATCGCACGCCGCGATAAGAATGTCTGGCGCGATTCCTCGCGTCACTTTCTCGCGCCTCGTAATTCTCCGAACGCTCGTTTCGGAGCGAACGATAAACGATCGGGTCAATTCGCGCGAACGTGCGTCGCCGCGAAAGTATTCCGGTCGGCGGGCAGATGACGCGATTTATTGTAATTATTTATTTGGCCTTTCGGTAGAGCCGGTGCGAAAAATTCCACGCCTTCGGGTCGATTTATTTTTTAGCCTTTATCTGTAGCGCGTTGGCGGGCAGAATTGCTGTGCGGTTGGACGGAAAAAGGTGCTTTTGGGTACGAAATTTTACGCGAGATTTGCGGAGATGTATGTAAGTGTAGATTATTCGGAGAAATGTGTGGGGGGACGAGGTGCGGTGTTTTTTTTTATGCTATATTATATATTGTTATATATTTTTATATTACATTATATACATATATATATATAATGCAATATAAAAATTTATGATTATTGTGTTCTAGCAACATTTTGTGACTTTTATTTATGTAATTATATATATATATAACATATATAAAATGCAATATATATATAATTATATAAACAAAAGTCACAAAATGTTGCTAGAACACAATAATCATACATTTAGTAATATATATGTATATATATATATATATATATATATATATATATATATATATATAAACAGTGATATATACATATAAACACACTATATAAACATATAAATATATATATATAATTACATAAACAAAAGTCAGCAAATGTTGCTAGAACATAATAATAATACGTTCTGTAATTTGGTAGTAAAATCTTAAACCCGTCAATGTGACAAGTGCCATAAGTTTAGTGTTAACACTAGAGATATATAAGTATACAACTTTATTCGGAGAAATACGTTGCTACGCGACATACAGAATTTGAAAATTAGAAGTCTCTGGAGTAAATGAATAATAAATGAATAAAGAGTTGCTAGAAAATAATAGTAATACTTTCTGTAATTTTGCTCGTAAAATCCGTGTCGTATAATACATACGTAAATCTAGTGTTAACACCAGTAATATGGAGGTATATAACATTCTCCGGAGGAATACCTAGGCATATGCCATACAGAATCCGGAGATGCGAAGCATGGGATAGAAATGAAATTGAGCGTATATTCATACAATTCCATCAATGCAAGTCTGTAAACGTTGCAGGAAAATAATAGTAATACTTTCTGTAATTTTGCTCGTAAAATCCGTGTCGTATAATACATACGTAAATCTAGAGTTAACACCAGTAATGTGGAAGTATATAACATTCTCCCGAGGAATACCTAGGCATATGCCATACAGAATCCGGAGATGCGAAGCATGGGATAGAAATTAAATTGAGCGTATATTCATACAATTCCATCAATGCAAGTCTGTAAACGTTGCAGGAAAATAATAGTAATACTTTCTGTAATTTTGCTCGTGAAATGTGTAAATACATGTTGTAGAATTAACACCAGTAAATCTAGTGTTATAACATTCTCGGAAGTGGTTTATTCCAGAATCCGACTGAGGATAGAAATTAAATTTATATATTCATACAATTCCATCGCGCGAGACTTTACGGATGAAAAGAGGCAACGCGTTGGTACCGTTGTAATGACTGCTCAATACATACCAAATGTAGTGTCACCGTTCACGTATATAACATGTTCCGCGAGCCGGAGTCTTTCGCGGTTCCGCAGTTCGCGCAGATCTTAGAGAAGCCCGAAGGCGCTGACGTCCGATGCTAATCGCGAAATTGTTTTATCGCGATGCTAATGTGCGTCAGCTGGAATGCTTATCTCGGCACACTTAGTCCGTTTATCGCCGCGATATTATCCGTAATGAATGTAACATTGTTCGAGATGATTCTGTGACAAAGCAAATATTTTGCGTTCCTCCCGAAAGTTGACGTTCGCTCAAATTCATTTACGCCCTGCGCTGTACGATGAAATAAATATTTCGCGGCGATCGCAACAAATGCGAAACCGTGCAGGTTTTTAACCCTTTCGAGACGACGATTTTTTTCGAACACGGTTCCCAGAAGCGAAATTTTTTTTTCTTTATATTGTTAATTTTTATTAAAAAAAACATGTTCACTTTGAAAATCACCCAATTCGTAAGTGAATTCATATAAATAAGATCATTGCACACCATGTGTGCAGTCTCGCTCCGTCGGA
Source organism: Cryptocheilus praepositus (assembly GCA_033815515.1). Taxonomy (NCBI): domain Eukaryota; kingdom Metazoa; phylum Arthropoda; class Insecta; order Hymenoptera; family Pompilidae; genus Cryptocheilus; species Cryptocheilus praepositus. Next base: position 648,499 of record JAWWQZ010000141.1, on the reverse strand, counting down.
AAATTTTTTATCGCGATGCTAACGGATTGAATGCCATGTGTGCAATGTTTATCGCCGCGATATGAAAATACATCATTAACAACATTGTTCGAGATGATTCTGTGACAAAGCAAATATTTTGCGTTCTGAAAATCTCAAATATTTACGCCCTGGGTAGTAAAATGATTATTTTATAAAAACGCGAAACCGTATTGTTAGAATAGTGATCCGATTCTTTTCGGTCTCCAATACTTTTTTTTTATATTGTATTTTTAATAAAAAAAACATGTTTACATAATTCAGTTAAACGTGTTCAGTATTTCATTGCATCGCCGTTCTAATACGGCAAAATACGCCATGTGTGCAATGTAAGGTAAAATAAAATACATCATTAAAAAATGTATGAACATTTATTTCAAAAATAGTTAGATAATATAAAATCGTTATGTTGTTTTCAATAATAAAGAACAGAATATAATGCAAAGGAAATGTTTAAAAAGTAGTAAAAAGTTAAAAAAAGATAAGTTGAATAATGAAAAAAATAACAAACGAGAAATAAATTTTTAGAAAAATGTCTACAGATAACAAAGTAATGTAACTCAATAATAAAGAAGAAAATATAATTTGTAAATACACTTTTAGCAAATAGTACACTGATCGTAAAGTAATTATACATTAGTTGGTTGATGGTAGCGCTTGAAACATTTTCACAAACATAATCCAGGATTACCGACACAAGCAGCACAAGAGTAATTATTACGTTTATATTTTCCTTCTTTGTAAGACTGTCGGCAATTCATAGTATTATACATGTAAGAAAGGCTTCAAATAATTTTTAGATTTTTGGTACACAGTAAAACCAATGCCAAATTTTGTTTTCCTGTACCTTGCAGATTTCTCATTAGTTCAAGGAAAATCTTATTTCGACGGACAGTTTACTTGGAATAACTGATAATTGCACATTACTGTTATTGTACACACGGTGTGCAAGCCGTCTTATAGCCTCGGAAATCAATTGCACACACGGTGTGCAATCGGTCTCGAATGGGTTAAGCATTCCATTTTACACAAATCCGCGAACTTCGTTGCTCGTTAAAGCACGCTCGTAGCCTGTTCGCAGTAAATGTAATCTCCATCGGGATCCTGTACTGTGTACTTAGGCGCATTCTACTTATCGTACCTCCTGTAAGCGAGCCAATCTCTTGCATCGACCTCGAAAGTTCGCTTTTTTCCAAGTGCCTCCGCGTCCAGCCTGTAATAACTGAAACATCGCTCGGAATTCTGTAACAAAGCGAATCCTGCACATCGTGCTCGCGGGTCCGTATTTCTTTAACTGATTCACGTCTTGCGCACCATCAATGGTAGATCGCTCAACACCATCCGCGACGTGCAACTTCATTGGTATTCCACCGATGACACGAGTTCCCTGCAAAAATACATGCGCGACCGTTTGATCAGTTAGCTCTTTTTGACGAGTATACACGTCATCAAAAAATAGCAAGGTTTTCTGTTATGACTGCAATAATAATTATTATGGAAACACTGTATATAGTGTATATAGTATATATATACCATTAGCAACTGGATTAGATTTACCGTAACAAACGACACAAAATATCAGCATTTCTTCATGACGGGTATACTCGTTGCGCGTCAAAAGTGGTTCCACCTGGATCTTTAAATTGAAATTTGAATGAAAAATAAAAAAATATAAATCATTATTAAGAAAGAACTATATAGTGTAAAAATCGGATTAGTTTTGACAATTATACTAATTATCCCGCGCATATCTTCGATGCAGTAATTTATTATAATAAGCATTCTGACAAACAAATCTCTTTATCACACATTCATCATCCTAGGACCACAGACCCCGTAATAAACTTTTAAAAAGTAAAGGAAGCATTTCGTTAAAACTCAATACTATATAACAACAAATGCACGTGCTCCGACTACACACTTTTCCCAAATGACGCAACAGCAAACAAGACATTTTAACAAACAAATCTCTTTATCACACATTCATCACCCCGGGACCACAACCCCGTAATAAAGCTAAAAAGTAAAAGAATCATTTCGTTACAACTCAACACTATATTACAACAGCCGCCCGTACTCCGACTACACATTTTCGGTGCACACTTTTCCGAAATGACGCAACAGTGAACAAGCCATTTTAACAAACAAATCTCTTTGTCACACATTCATCACCCCGGGACCACAAACCCCGGAACAAAATGTTAAAAAGTAAAAGAATGATTTCGTTACAACTCAATACTATATTAAAACAACCGCACGTACTCCGACTACAGATTTTCAGTGCACACTTTTCTCAAATGACCCTACAGCAAACAAGACATTTTAACAAACTTTATCACACATTCTACACCCCGGGACCACAAACCCCGTAATAAAGTTAAAAAGTAAAAGAACCATTTCGTTACAACTCAACATTATATTACAACAGCCGCACGTACTCCGACTACACATTTTCGGTGCACACTTTTCCGAAATGACGCAACAGCAAACAAGACATTTTAACAAACAAATCTCTTTATCACACATTCATCACCCCGGGACCACAAACCCCGTAATAAAGTTAAAAAGTAAAAGAGACATTTTGTTACAAGTCAATACTATATTACAACAGCCGCACGTACTCTGACTACACATTTTCGGTGCACACTTTTCTCAAATGACCCTACAGCAAACAAGACATTTTAACAAACTATATCACACATTCTACACCCTGGGACCACAAACCCCGTAATAAAGTTAAAAAGTAAAAGAGACATTTTGTTACAACTCAATACTATATTAAAACAATCGCACGTACTCCGACTACACATTTCTGGTGCACATTTTTCCCAAATGACGCAACAGCAAACAAGACATTTTAACAAACAAATCTCTTTACCACACATTCATCACCCTGGGACCACAACCCCGTAATAAAGTTAAAAAGTAAAAGAATCATTTCGTTACAACTCAATACTATATTAAAACAACCGCACGTACTCCGACTACACGCGTCCTCGCGTACTTCTTGCGACATTTTCGGTGCACGCTTTTCCCCGACAGCGCAACAGCGAACGGGTTAAAAAGTGGTCGCGCAAGTGCGCGCAGGGTCATTTTTTCTTACGTACCATAAGAGACACCGCGTTCGAAGGTGCAGATCCGAGAACCGCGCGTTGTCCCGCTCCTCGAAATTCAATACCCAGATAGTGCGAGACGCTAAGGACACGCGTGCGATAAGGTGCTCGCTGGAAACAGCATTGAATTATTTATAGGCGAATGTACGCAGTCCATCAGCGGACGATATCTATCGAAGTGCGCACGTATGCAGATCGTCGCTGACGTTGGCTTGTCCAATCAGCTGGTGCGTTTAAAGGCCCGTTTAAAGACTACTCTGCGGTCTCGTAGCATGCCGTATGTATTCATCGCGTGACCTCGTGCGTTTCTTTGTCACCGTATGGTCCGGTGTCTACTGTTATGCCGTAGATGGGAAATTTCAGTCATTTCCCGTCAACGTCTCGAGTCCTAAACCGGTGGCTTTAGTGTAGGTTGAATTTAATTGAAGATAGGTTTGAAGGGCGAGATCTTTATGCGAATACTTGAAAGCTACAAACGTACTGACGCACTTGATTTCAAACTTTTGGTTAATTTGTAATGATATTCCGTCCCTTAACACATTGACTGCCACGGTGGGCACCGGTGATCGGTGCAAAAGATTTTACTAAAAATGCAAAAAATTCGCAATGAAACCTATTTGCAATCTTGTAAAACCAATTGGTATTGGAACGGTGCTTCAATACTTTGGCTTCTAACCCAGTGCAAAAGATTTTACTAAAAATGCAAAAAATTCGCAATGAAGCCTATTTGCAATCTTGTAAAAGCAATTGATATTGGAACGGTGTTTCAATAGTTTGGCTTCTAACCCGGTGCAAAAGATTTTACTAAAAATGCAAAAAATTCGCAATGAAGCCTATTTGCAATGTTGTAAAAGCAATTGATATTGGAAGGGTGCTTCAATACTTTGGCTTCTAACCCGGTACAAAAGATTTTACTAAAAATGCCAAGAATTCGCAATGAAACCTACTTGCTGTCTTGTAAAAGCAATTGATATTGGAACGGTGCTTCGATTCTTTGGCTTCCAACAACTCTGCGTTACCTTCATTTTGCAAGATTTAAGCATACTCTGCGATAGTTTGGCTTCTAACCCGGTGCAAAAGATTTTACTAAAAATGCAAAAAATTCGCAATGAAGTCCATTTGCAATCTTATAAAAGCAATGGACATTGGAACGGTGCTTCAATACTTTGGCTTCTAGAAACTCTGCGTTACCTTTATTTTGCACGATTTAATTATACTCTGCAGTATTTCATTGCATCGCGGTTTTGACATAGCAAAATGAGCTTCAGCAAAATACGCAAAAGACTTGACTAAAAATGTAAAAAATTCGGAATGAAGCCAATTTGCAATCTTGCAAAAGCAATTGACATTGTGACGGTGGCTCAATACTTTGATTTCTAACAACTCTGCGTTACCTTTATTTTGTACGATTTAATTATACTCTGCAATTTTTTCATTGCATCGCGGTTCTAACGTAGCAAAATACGCTTGGCAATCAACGTGTTAATATAATGCTAGGGGAATAAGAAGCGTTGGTTGAAGAAGCGACTGCGCCGAAGACAAGCAAAGTACTAACGGCACAAAATGGTCAAACAAATGAACAGTTAGGAAAAAGGGATAGGGACGGCGCAGCTACGGTTTGGCAGGGAATAAGCTGTGATGTAGGGAACTAAATATTACTTATATCGGTGAAAATAATATTCGTTAGCACCAGGGCATAACTGTAGCTTGGCCGTGCCGCTAATATTTCTGTTTCTACCTTCGGCACTTCCGCAACGCGCGCTGCTCCCTGCTGCGAAGTGATCTGCTAAGTTCCCGAGTAAATCTCCCGGGGCACGTGAGTGGGATCCGATTTTTCTCGCTAATTTTCGTACGAAGTGTCGTGTACCACTGGCATTTGTAAGGTTGCCGGTCCTAAGAGGATGCCTTTGGTATGCCGTGTACGTGCGATTATGGGCAAGGTAAACTGGATCGGATCGCTGAATAAAAATGGGATAAGGGTGTTAGAAGTAATACGCCTCGTTGTTGTTGAGATGGATTTATTTGTTAGCGCGACATATTTCGGTGCGAGTTCTTCCCTAAGCACGAGTAACTGTTCAACATTTTCGCTACGACCGACTCTATCGCATGTATGCAGTTAATGTACGGACTAGCAAAATCGTACATATACCCTTCTCTGCGAACAAAGGGTAACTCTTGATACTTGTCATAGATTCTGTCACCAAATCATCAATACGGGCATTTATTCAAACAACGAAACAAAATCCGGTCATTTTCGAGATAATTTTCTAGAAGATAATATAAAGAATTTTCAAGAGTTTTCAAAAATAATGTAATTTAACACGTTGACTGCCAAGCGTATTTTGCTATGCTAGAACTGCGATGCGATAAAATATTGCAGAGTATGATTAAATCGTGCAATATGAAGGTAACGCAGAGTTGTTAGAAGCCAAAGGATTGAAGCACCGCTTTTAGTAAAATCTTTTGCGCCGGTCACCGGTGACCACCGTGGCAGTTAAAGTGTTAATATATATATTAATTTGTGTGTTAATATATATATATATATATATATATATTAATTTGAATTCTTCACATTATCGTGAAAAAAGATATATATATATATATTATATGTTGACATATATATATATGTATCTGATACAATATATGCACTTTGACCACGAGACAGACTCGTTAAAGTACGGCAAGGGGTTACAATCGCATGGCAAGATTTTCCCTAGGATAGCCTCTCTCTCATGCGTCCATAATTTAACTAGGTGCATATGCTATCCTAGGGAAAGCCTTGCCACAGGATATTAACCTTTTCGATACTAACGGTGACTATGGTCATCCACCGTAGACCACTCACCGTGTACTATCGGTGACTGTGGTCTCACATTATCCCAACTTTATTTTGTTCTGTTGCTTGAGTAACTATGCTCTTGATAATATGAGGATTGGCAATAGAATATGTGAAAAATGTCACATGTTACCGTTTGTCCGCGAAGAAGGGTACATTTACGTTTTGACTTACTCCGTACAGTATCTGCGTATATATGATAGAAGAGGTTGAAACAGTTACTTGTATGGGGGGAATCTGTGTGGTCCCGAAAAATGTCAGACTAACAAATTAGTGCATACATTCCAATCATATAAAGACGTATTTTTTCAAATACTTTAATAAGTTAATAAGTGAAGTAAGCAGTAAAGAAATTAAGAGTGTTGAACCAAAAGCTTAGGTGAGAACGCCCGTGAACGAAAGACTCGCGTGTATCATCGCGAACGAATGTTTCTTAGCGGATCCTTGCGTCATATCGAGAAATCTCGCGCCGCATTGTGTATCTCAAACAGCGCGATGTTTAATAACTGTACTTTTGTACGCACCGCGGATGTATCCGCCAGGATCTGTACCTTCATGACTTGACATACGGCGCAGAGTTCTTAATTAGTGGGTTCGTTAGTAACTTATCCTCGAAACTTAATCTCTCCAAGTACACCGCGACATGTGCTTATGTTGCGTTTCTTTAAATTTACTTATTTTCACTGACATAAGAAACTAAAATTCAATAGTAAATTATTTACTATAGAATTTGTCAACAATAAGATTACTGTTGTATGACTGCACTGATATAATTTTTCTTTATTATACAGTTGAAAGTATAAAAATATATATATAAACAAATCGTAGTCGAAGCAACTAAAATAAACGAATACCTTTTCACGATCTCTGGATATTCCAATTCAACCCTCAGCAAATTCGCAATTTCCTTGCACCAAATTTTCACGACGTTAATTGCGAAAATCCCGCGACTCATAATTCGTAAACGTTTCAACCGAAATTTAATCCAAAGTTAAGGCGAGCAAAGTATCAACGCGCATCGATTGGAGTTTTGTGAAATCACGTGCAATTAATCCTTCGACTGTTGCGTACTCCTGACCGAAACATTCACCGAGAATGGTAGCGCAATAACAAGTTGTTTGTCGTCTTTCACTTGGCGTGTTTCTTTTTGAACATACAATACAGTCTCGTTTACTTCTTTGCGCACAAATAACATGTAACTTGTTGTTCAGTCTATCGTCTGAATATGACGTAGCATGATGTTTTCGCAGTTACTGGAATTCACGTCTCAGTCGACTGACCAAAAACTTTCTGAAGTTTAAATGGGGCAGAGGTTTTTCATTGCCTTCACTTGTAACGGAGAAGAAATGTCTTGAGACAACAAATATTCCAACAGATTTGATGTTTGCATTCAATTTTCTCAGTAACAACCTGCAATCTCATCGTGTTGCCATATTGGCGAGCGCATGTTTCTTCCTGAACTAGCGAATAACGCAATATTTCGTATAAAATAGTACAGTTTCGGAAAGATTTATTCCGTTCAAATTATATTTTGCATAAACTTTATTGGTTAGGACTTCTACATACAAATATTCGACGAAATTGTAACTCGACCGTGTTTTGTACGCTTACGTACGGCCGAAATTGTACCCTCGACCAAAAACTTCAGTTTCATTCTGACCAAATATCCGACGAAATTGCCTTTACGTTTCTTCATTGCGTTTTACGTTTCTTCATTGCTTCTAGATACAAGTATCCGACAAAATTGTAACTCGACCGTGTTTTGTACGCTCGAAATTGTACGCAGACGTACGACCAAAATTGTACGCTCGACCAAAAACTTCAGTTTCATTTAGACCGCGGCCTTTACGTTTCTTCATTGCTTCTACATACAAGTATCCGACGAAATTGAAACTCGACCGTGTTTTGTACGCTCGAAATTGTACGCCCGACCAAAAACTTCACTTTTATTTAGATCACGACCTTTATGTTTCTTCATTGCTTCTACATACAAGTATCCGACGAAATTGTAACTTAACCGTGTTTAGTATGCTCGACCAAAAACTTCAGTTTCATTCAGACCGCGACCTTTACGTTTCTTCATTGCTTCTACATACAAACATCCAACGAAATTGTAACTCGACCGTGTGTTGTACGCTCGACCCGAAACTTCAGTTTCATTTACACCGCGACCTTTACGTTTCTTCATCGCTTCCACACACAAGTATCCTTTGAAATTCTGCCCCTCATCGGGGACAGTCTACTTCGGGTCGTACAGACGTCTGGCGCGCAAAATTTGGCGGTCGGCTCCGAGGCAAACGGCTTCGAGTGCGTCTGAATCAGGCTCGCGACCTCGGTCGAACGCGGACCGCAAGTCGGGCGACCTCGAACGAGCGTCCTGCCTCCTGGCAGGCAGGTAGTGTCGGAGCGATCGGCTGGTTGCGACGAGGGAAGGAACGGTCAATGACCGTTTGACCATGAGCCGCGCCCCACATACGTTGCTCCTCTACGTGTTCCTCGCCTATAACGCGCTCCTCGTTTTGCCCCTCGCCCGGCGACTCCTCAAGATCAAAGCTATTTCCTGGAGGTGAAAAACCTTCACCGGGTTCGCGCGTGGGATGCCGCGGTATTTCGAAAAGTCGATAGGAAAGACGCTGCGAGCGGACAGGGGGGCGCTGGGAAGTTCGGTTCTCGGGAGAAATGGTGCGATGAATAATGAGTGCGCGGATAGTCGAGGCGATACAAATGAAAACGCGTGGTTGGGGGCATGGGGGGTGGTCGTGAGAAAGTTCCGCGAGGACGGCGTGAGGAGGTTGGAATACGTAGTTGAGCGGAGTTGGGCTTCTTGTGTCCGTGAACGGAGAAACGGAGGTCGTGCGTCATGGCGTCGGTGAATTGGGGAATTGTACTTTGTCATTGCGCATTTACGTGTTTGGGCGCGCTTATGCGTCGCGACGGAAGATTTTGCATGCGGTCGTGGCGTGTGGGGAGGAAGGTGGTTTTGTCACTTTGCGTTCGGAGAGGTTGAGTGGCTTTGGGCGCTTTGTGAGAGGGCTGCTTAAGTGAGAGCGCAGTTTTGGCGGTGTGTGGGTCCTTTGTATTTGCTGGGACGGAATGGGTCATGGATTATCGTTACTGCACGGTAGAAAGATTATGTTTTAATGACGCAGTAGAGAATTAATTTGGGGATTTATGGGATTTGTGTGTTCGTGCGAGTACTGTCGACCCTGTTAAGGATGAATGATGTAGAATATTATTATTTAACATTACTGATAGTATTTCGCTATCAGCTCTTTCGAGCAGCTTGTTACCAAAAATGCTTTTGAGCGTTGGTCGTGGTTTGCTGAGTGTAATGAGGTCTGTTTTTATTTTTAGCTTTTCGAAGGTGTTCGGATATAAATATTTTCGGCTTTTTCTGTCCACGTTTCAATACGGACAATGAATTGTCTTGGTTAAAAATACAGCACCGCATTTTATAATGATATCGTTCCAACAAAAGAAGGATAGTCGGATAACAGTAAATTCTGACGAAAGTATAGAATTATTGATATAGAAGAAATGAACGAACCTTGATGTCCACAGTCCGCATGATAACATAGAGTTTGCAGTAGGTGCATTGCGTGCGTCGAAACAGTAGAGTACAGTTTCCAGGCCAATAATTCTCAGAAACGATCCATGTAGGTCAATGTAACGGGCCGACGTCCTTGAATGTTATTAAATGAAATATATTGCGAAGTAACGCTGTATCCTGCCCTTCGATTGGAAAGTACGGCGTGCAATTATGCTCACGCCGCAACGGAGCTGAAAGTCTACATGCAGCAAGATTTGCGATTAGACGCGTGCGAACGATAACTTTTTAAATATTGATAACTGCGCTTTGCCTCTTCAACGTGATATCTTCAATACGGCACTGCATATAGATTCGCAACGAGCGTTTATTATGCGCTATGACGAAATGTGTTAAAATACGTCGTAGACATTGTTCGCTTAATGAATACAATAGCGCCGTACAAAGTAGTCTCCGCGTATTTAATATACTTAAGTCGCGACATTTACGTTATCGCTGAACCGTTCGAAATGTACGCGAATATAATTAAAAGCGATTTCGAATGGTAGTTGCACTGAGGTCGTACAAAGTATAGAGTCGTGTGATACCGCTTGACGAAGCGCAACAGCGTAATAATAATAATATCTTTTGTTACAGCTTCCTAAGCAAGAACTGTGTGCTGTGATTTATCACTCAGAGGGCCAAAACACGCGCAACAACGGACAACCCCACAGGACCGGGGGGTGCTTCTCGTGTCTCGGGAGGAAGGTCAGGGTCTAGACAAGTTACCTTGGCTGTAACAATCATACAAGAGCCGCTTCTTATTATCATCCAACCTTCCGTGTTGCATTGCCACTCGAAATACTGAAATTAAAACAATTCGATGCCTTCCAGGGACGATAATCGCTCCCTATCCACTGAGCAACGCTGGATCCCTCCTTCAACTGTTAGACGCGATGCACTCACCCCAGAAAACAGAAATGATCTCATCTTTAGAAAGGTGCGGGGTATTCTTAATAAGCTCACACCGGAAAAGTTCGCAAAGCTGAGCAACGACCTGCTCAACGTTGAGCTCAATTCCGATGTGATTCTGAAAGGTGTCATTTTCTTGGTAAGTATCGATTACGTAGCATTGTCCGCCGCATGGCATTTGGATCGATCCGTAACGAAAGAATTGCACATTATTTGTATGTCTTGTAGATCTTCGAAAAAGCACTTGATGAACCCAAGTACAGTTCTATGTACGCACAGCTGTGCAAACGGCTGTCTGAGGAAGCTTCAAACTTTGAACCACGAAAACCGTATGTTGATGGTCAACAAGGTGAAAGTACATTCAAACTCCTGCTGCTTAACAAGTGCAAAGACGAGTTTGAGAATCGTTCTAAGGCAAGCGAAGCATACGAAAATCAGGATGAGCTCGGTCCAGAGGAGGAGGAGCGCCGGCAGGTGGCCAAGCGTAAGATGCTCGGCAATATCAAATTCATCGGAGAGCTCGGCAAGCTGGGAATCGTGTCCGAAACGATATTACATCTCTGCATCCAGCAGCTGTTGGAGAAGAAAAGGCGAGGGGGATCCCGGGGGGACATCGCCGAAGATATCGAGTGTCTCTGCCAAATTATGCGTACCTGCGGCCGTATCCTTGACTCGGATAAGGGCCGCGGGCTCATGGATCAATACTTCAAACGTATGAACTCGCTGGCAGAGAGTAGGGACCTTCCTCTACGCATAAAGTTTATGCTGCGCGATGTTATTGAACTACGCCGCGATAACTGGGTACCACGCAAGGCCACCAGCGCCGAGGGCCCGATGCCAATCAATCAGATCCGCAACGATAACGAGGAATCCTCGAGGGGCAATGGATACCATAGGCGAGAGGATCGCATCGGGTCCGAGTTCTTACGGAAGATGGGACGCGGCGGATTAGACATGGACATGGTGGGAAGTATTCCACTGTCTTCCCCCTCGTTTGGCATGCCATCTCCATTTAGCCCAAATGGCTACTCAGGAACTCATGGAGTGGCCTACAGCCGCCACAATCAGCGTAACCAACCTGGTTACTATCAGAACCAGAGTCGTCACCAGAATATCTATCAGGCAAAACATAATCAACAGCAACATAATTTACCCCAGAACTTCAACAATAGTAAGTTCAACAACAGTAAGTGTGTTTGCGCTCGTCGCGTTTTTCTTGTCATCGGTCAGGTTATCTATAGAAGTTGTATTAAACATGACTGAATCGTTTGCAGACAGCAATAAGGAACAGCTGCGCTTTAATAAGAATAAGATGCTAATCGGGCACCCAGAAGAAGTATCACTGAGACCATCCGCCAATTCAATGATGTTCAAACAGACCAACATCAATCCGAACCTGCCTCTCAACAGTGGTAAGTTCCAACTCTGTCCTTTCGCGTGCGATAGCCATGACATTTTTCAAGCACATTCTCACGAGCAAAATGTCAGATCTGTTCCCAGGGCGAGCTTCCGAGATGCCTCTGTTACGCGCTGCCACACTGAAGCCCAGCTCGCCTTTACTGCACAAGGAATCGCCACCCGCGATCGTGATCAAGCAAGGTCCTCTGGATAAACGTGAGAAGGCTAGAGACAGAAAGGACAAGGGACCGTCAAGGGAAGAAGTGTTGAAGAAAGTGAACGCTTTAATGGATGATCTTGTGTCTCATACGAACGTTCAGGATGCCGTGACACAATTCAAAGATCTTAAGATCCCTGAACGATTTTTACGTCATGCAGTTTGTACTTTGTATACTAACACATTGGATCGCGGCGATTCCGAGCGCGATCTTGCCGCAAGACTCGTTGCCGAACTGAAAAAGGAGAATGTGATTACGGGACAGCAGATGATCGAGGGTTGGAAGGAATTGGTCGGCAGCATAGCTGAGAAAGAGAGTACCGTGCCTTGCGTAGCATCTCATGTTGCCTTCTTGACAGCCAAGGCGATCGTGGACAATTTGATACAGTTAACCGATCTTGCTGCCGTGACGGAGAACGGCCAGCATCACCCACTTTTCCTACTCACTCTACAGCAACTACACAAGACCCAAGGCAAAGCAAGACTCACGCAAATCTTCAACGAGAGCAAGGTTAATCTGATAAGCCAACTGCCAGAAGCCGGAAAGACGAAAGAGAAACTGGGCGAAATTCTAGAGGATAGAGAGCTCACTTTCCTCTATCCGCTGCTCAGGATCCAGGGTGATATGTGGCGTCAAATAGAGTCAGATCCGAGTCCCACTGCTTTATTCAAATGGATCAAGGATAAACTGGATCCATCCCATCAGTCTGATCCGGCGTTTATAAACGCTTTGATGAACGTTCTTCTGAAATATATTACTCAGGTTAGTCCGTCGGTTTATGTTTTTATGCTCATTTATCTGCTAGCGTATGGGGTTCCAACATTTTTAATATAAAATTGTGTGCGTTGTACAGGAATCAACATTGGCGCCTGGTGTTGATCCAACGGCAAATCCGGACAAAGCTCTGCAGGAGAAGGAAAAGGGATTGCTGAAGAATTACGCTCGCTATATTCACCCATTCCTTCCTACCGTCGACTCACAAGTCACAGCTCTACATGCACTTCAAGTGTTCTGCTACTCGCACAATTTTCCGAAAGGGATGCTGCTGCGATGGTTTGCAGCACTTTACGATTATGAAGTTATCGAGGACGAAGCCTATACCAAATGGAGAGAGGATGTCACTGACGCTTATCCTGGCAAGGGCAAAGCACTGTTTCAGGTAATTACGCAGTCTGCACGTGAACATTTATTTAGAATCAATTAGGCTGTTGCAAGATGCTTATTTGTATGCAGTCGTCCTTTATGGTTTACGTTATTAAACTTTTTACCTGCACTCACCGCCAATACCAAATTGTGTTTATGTATAAAAATACGTGTTTCGGAATTGAAAACGATTGTGTGAACGCAGGTGAACAACTGGCTAATTTGGCTGGCCGAAGCATCCTCAGAAGAGGAAGAAGAAGAGGACGAAGATAAGAATTAATTCAAAACAGGCCCTGGAAAGGATGCATTCTTCAGACTACCTATAATTTGGAATAGGATTTTACTGTCTACATTACTGAGACAAAAAGGTTTCAGTTTTATTAATTGAGTTATCTCCATCCAGCACTACAAACATCTTGTTCGTTTGTTCGGACCCTCGTATAATGACAAGGACTTATCAATCATGTCCAGCAAGAATGGATAGTTGGCACCCTGCGAGTGGTACACGACAGGCACCCGTGAACAAGAAGTTTTAGAATATTTTAGATAATTAAATATTGATATGGTTTATAATAATATTGGGCCAGCAAATATCAAGATACGCCGCTGTATGATCATCGGTGCAGAAACGAATGAGAGAAAAGAAAAGGAAAAAAAAACAGGAATTAGTCTGGTGATTTGTGTTGTCGAAGTTTTTGTCTAGTATTGTGCATGTGTCACGTTTTGTAAGTCTTTTTGTGCGCGGCAACAGTGAGTCGCTTGTTATCTCTGTTTACCAGCTTTTACATTTATTATGAGAAATGATTATTATTACTATTATTATTAATAATATTAATATTATACATAAATACAACAATCGAAATACATTTATCTTCCTGACTGAAAAGTAACAAAAAAAAAAAAGGATACGATCGTAAGGAAGTGATTGACTCAGTAATAAATTGCGAAACGTGATTTATTTGTTGCAATCGAAGTGGGCAGATCCGCGAGAAATAGTAACTGAGCCAACTGAAAAAGGAAAAAAAAATGATATAACAATCAACCAATCAAATACCGTTTGCCTGTGTACCTATTTGCTGCGCCACGATCTAATACGTACTAATCGATTTACTGTTATAAACAACCAGCAGCCAGTATCACATCCACATAACGTAATATAGCGAAGAAAAGTTAGTGACACGACTAAATCGTAATTAAAAATAAAATATGCCTTGGCGTAATTTATTACAGATGGCCACCTGGTTGTTCTGTCGATGACCACCGACCATCGTCAACCGCCTTACCCCATTCATCTCCCGTCTCGCAGTCCCCCCCATTTTTCCCAACCCCGTATATAGGACTCTGTAAGCGTGCGATGATTTCTTTTGTTGATAACCTTCAGGCCGGCTAAATGGCTTTATACCTAGGCACTCAGCGAGGTAAAACGGAAAGAGCTTGCGACTCTAGGGAGGCTACCATTGTCATTCAGTTGAGAGGATAGAAGTTGGCGATCCATGTTTTGTACACTTTCCCATTTTCCCGATAGCCCTGCGCCCCATGCTCTAGACTGTTCATCGTAGTGTACACAGTTGTGTATAAAAATGTTCGAATTTAATCGTTAAAAGCCGACATTTCGCAAACTTTACTGCACCCGTTCGTTCTTCGCATCGTTTTAACCCCCCCCCCCCCATAATGATGTACATAATCTCGTTAATTCTCATGCAACGCGTATGACTTTTACTGCCGGACTGAAGTGTTACTATTCGATCAGTTGTGTGTTCGACTTGGTGGGTGGCTTCGCAATGAAAAAGTGTCATCGAGTGAGTCTTATGTCTGCTGTAATGATTCATGTTATTAGACTATTTCTCATTGTTCGATGCAACGAAAACTAGTACGGATCATTCGTCCTGCCGATCCTTTCTGAGATGTGACTCTCCCGGGAGTTGAATTGCGAGGGTAAAGTGTAGTATTGTTCGAATATGGAGCGAAACGAATGATTCGTGCCTGCTGTTCCATCGTAGTATATCTTCATTTCCACTCTTGCGAGTAAATAATCTTCTGCCCGGAGGATCGGGCATTTAATATTAATTTTCAATATAATATCCTTTGCACGTGAACGTACATTTATAGTGACATTAGTGTAATATTTAATGGGCATCCGTAGTATACTTATAGTTTCGCCTATTATCTTCGCATTATAGAGAACCAAAAAAAAAACGATAAAACCGAGAGTATACACGTACACATGCATACATATAAAAAAGAATTGTAACGCGGAAAAGTGAGAGGACGGGAATTCAGAGGGAAGCGTGAACGTTCGAACCCACGTCCATATCTTGATTTCACTCATGTCACAAATAATACTGTACCTTCAATTTTGTTGTCTTCATAGTTTTTCGTCAGTACTACACATTATAAATTTAACGAAATGAATATGATCCATTGTACGACATCGTCAGTATTATTTCGTCGAGTTAACACGCTAAGTTATATAACAGTTTTAATTGGTCATACTCATTAAAACTTATATTGAACCGCATCTTTTATCTCAATCAATAAAAAATTGTTCCTAGGATCATTCATTCTTGAAAACTGTGTACTTTGCCGTCATTTCTTTACCATGTTACTACTGCTCCTTACGCTTCGAGCCTCCGACGTGAAGAAAATATAGAGGTGTATGTAACGAACATTGTCCGAGCATAATCTTGGCGTATTCTTTCTGCACGTAGGATACTTTGTTAGTACTATACCCGAAAATCCGTGCCGACGAAGCCCCTATTATTTCTAGCGGCTAAACGTTATGAAATATGACTTATCGTTTCTCCGGGGGAATGAAAGTAGCATTACGCTTTGTTTTGTTACCTCTCGTAGTAACGTACTTTCCAACATCAGACGTTCAACCGAACGAATGCCGACCAACGCCTCTAGAAAATTGAGCGTGTGAACTCTTCGTCCGTTCCTACGATGGTAGCCGACGATAGCGTAGAAGGATTTGAAAGTTACGTTTTAGACTGCCAATAAATAACTGCCGACAAATAACGACAAAGTATGCAAAATCTCGGAATTAAATAAAGATGAACTCTCCAGTACTCGATCATTATAACTGTGGCGTTCCTATCATTTTTTATACTATTTGAAATAAGAAGTGATACAGTCATGTCTCTTGTCTTTATTTACGATTACTTTATTCCTTCTACAGGTACACGATTGTTTCATTATGCAGGCAATACGATAGCGCGAACGAAATAGAAATATTGTATCTGCTACATGCATAATATGTAGAGACGGAAAGACTTGGAAGTTAACGAACAATTCGAATAGTAAGTTGTGCCTGCAGTTGCCTAACGATTCATTGAGTCTCGAGTCAACAAGACAATTTTAACAAGTCACTCGCACGTATTTAGTGCATCTGATAAATTTTAACTGCGTGAAAAGTTACTTACCGTATACATTTGTTTTGTGATTACGGGAACAGCCTAAGTTACAAACACGAACAAAGTGAGCCAATTATGCGCGCTTTGCTCTGTAATCATAAATTGTAATATTGTGCAATCGGCTCAACTACTAGTTAGACCCTGAACCATCAGATGGCACCGTTTAGCGCTAAACCCAACCGTCGAACGAATTCGACACGAGGTTCGTATGCAAGTCCTAATTGCTGCAAATCGAAGCATACGTAACTTGGGCCATTTTCATAATCACCGATACATTTATACCGCTGGAAAATGGATGACGCCAGGTAGAACAACATCAACACATATGGGGGATCGCTTGCACATTCAAAGATGACTCGAAGCTTTGATTGACAACAACTTTTATAACACCTACCGAAGGACTCGATTGATCGTCAACGAGCTTACACAACATTAAATAGAAATATTTGTACATGTGCTTTATAATTGATACATAGATTACGTACATGCAACGTGTGTGGCTGTGTATATGTGTTCAACTGTAGAAACGCTTACTGTTATATATGGCTATGCTACACCGTTTTACAACGAAATCATTACTTCCTTTATTATCGTTGCTCTCGATCTCGCGAAATATGTGGAACACTCTGCAGAGTTACGTGCGTTACCGAACAACCAGAATAATTATGGACCTGCGGCTGTAGAAGAAAAATGATAAATGTGATTTTTCGTCGAATGCCTTCCTTTCTTTCGCTTGTTCCTTCCTTAGCGAACGATGTTTCCTTAAATCTTATTGTCTTCCGGTTATCGTTTGTCTCTCTGCTCGTGTATAGACGCACTCCACAGTCACGTGTCTATAATAATTTTCGACGTACACTCTCCTGTTGGGTAGTGGTGACCGAATGAACAAGCTCACTTACTTTATACATGTACACTTTAATTTGTTAAATCGTTTCCCCCGCTCGCCTCACCTGACGAGGGGGAACTGCATCGATATACACGAACACCAAAACACGAAGATTCTGGTTACGCAGTCGCATTCATCGGGCATGCATCCCTCGAAAATGTTTCTTTTCTGCTCGACCGCTCTACGCCCGCTAAACATTAACTAGAAAGACTCGTGCGCATTAATGTATGCGGAACGAACAAGTAACGCGTAGCTTGGATAGATAAGTTTACAATTCATCTGTCTCCTTAACGTTTTAAAATAAAGCGTCGTAAAAATTATCCTAATGTCTCGCACGTCCACGATTAGGTATCTCTTCTATCGCTTCTCGTGCTCTCCATTCGTGCTGTTATATGTAATACTTTTCTCTAGGGGGGTGGTCTCGTATTATCGTCGGCGAATCGCTAGAAAATGTCAGTGTGGAACGTGCGCTGATGGCGTGAGGATTTGTAGAAAGCACATGACACCGTTTTTCTCGGTTTGGCTCTGTTATATACTCTTTCTGAATCGAATGGCAGTGATAAAGATGAATGTCAAACTTCATGCGTTCTACCGGTACTTATTGTTATTTATAAATATATATTCATGTGTCCGACGTTATGTGAACGCATACGTGTATGCACAGGTGAGTGCATTCGCCTATGTGTACATATGCACATAACATAGTTTCTAGGTAAATTCTGATGATAAAGTGAATACTGATAGTGTTTGTCCAAATTAAATTTTTATTAAACACGGTTTTTCTGTAACATCGAGGACGAATAATAACATAAATAATCATTATTGATCAGTATCACTTTTTGCGCTCAACAAATGAGTCTATTAGTAACACTGGAAGATAGTAATTTTTTGGAGGGGGGGAGGGCGGCGGCGGCGGTGACAGCGGTCTCTCCTCCCTTTTTTACCAGTGCTTCTCTTCGATCATTCACTCTCCATTCACACGTTCTCCCTTTCTTTCTATTTCGCCGTACACACGCATGCACTTCTTGCACTTGTTACATCGTTCACGTTCACACAGCTATACGAGGTTTTGGTATACAATAATACCTAACCTAATCTAGCCTAAGTTGTAATAATGTAGAGCATGAAGCATTGCGGGAGGTGGTATGTACATCACACGCGCGTAGCTATATGACTATATTTCAGTTTCACTTTATGTATTCCCCTTGTTTCCAATCATGGTCAGGTGTATGATCTGTGTCCAGGTGATACGGAGCGGGAAGAAGAAAGGGTTATAATTGGCACTATATGTGCATCTACGCACATACGTATGCCTCTCGGTACATACGTACGTATACAGATGTATACATGTGCATGCCAGTATACGTACGTAGGTTCACGTGCTCGCGTTCACTTGAGTGTATAGTGCTGCTTATGAGGGTTTACGTTCTTTTTTTTTCCAAAAAAAGGCCCCCACCACCGCTCCCCGGCTCGCATTTGCGCTTTTCTCACGTCTCGGAAATGAGTTCACGAATCGCAAGAAGTTCTTATCCGTCGACTATTTCTTCCGTATCTCCATTATGTTACTCTCTCGGTCTGTTCTTCTTGCCGCTTGCTTTTATAGAATTCGAAAGAACGCCACTTCATTATTTCTCATTTTCGCAGTTAGATGATCGTACGATATCTTCTTTTGTCGCGAAATATGGGTGCATTTACGGGCGAGTACTACAGGTTCGTTGTGCCTCCGTACCGAACGCATTTTCAAGTAACCTTACCATCCTGTCAGTGTATATCCTTTTAATGTCTCATTAAACTATACAATTTTCAATTAGTCACGTTTTCAGCTTTATCAGTTAAACGCTCCAGTCATTCGTCAGGTTTTCCAGGAACAAACCAACAACATTCTACTATCTCGTTGTACAGACTTTGAATCGTTGTAGACCAGACGTTTGAAGTATCGGCACCGCTTCCAAGATTTTACAATGTGTCAACTAATACGATGACTGGTTTCAAATGGTCTTCCTCACGCGAAAATGCACCTATATGTTGAGCTCGGCTCTTAGGTAGAAAATACTGCATAGACGATAAAGCTCGGCAAGCGGGTGTTTCCGCATACGCGCCTCCGCGGCATTCGCTTCGTGACGAAGTCACTCGCGAGGAGAGGTGGCGACAAGATGTAAGACAGGCCTTCGAATATTCGTTCCGTCGCAAAGACCGACCGCCAGCTCCCACGGCGGACGGTCCGACGAAAAATTCATTCTCATTCAAGTGCTGTCGCAGCCTCTCGCGTACCGTTATGAGACGTCAGCGGCGATGCGCCGCAGAAATCCACGAGGAATCGGGCACAATGCCCACACCATCGTTTAAGGTGGCCGATAACTTCCTCTGTTCAAGCAAGCCGTCCACTCTTCCACACTTGCGCACCCGCTCGCCTGTACTGAACAAACTTATTATGGAATGTACAAATTGTTTTTTTCGTTTATCATTATTATCTTGTAACACCGTTTTTTCTCCATTAGATAGTCATTGATTTTCTCGGCATCGTACACCTGCTGGCACGTGCGGAGATACCTGGGGTTTGCATATCTCGCCTAATCGACGCTGTGAACGGGGTGTGTGTCTGTCTGTCAGTAGGATACGTGTTGAGATCGGTATATTCGGCAGTGATGCCATCAGCTGGCCTTTGCGACGACTCATTGACGCCTCCTATACCGTATCGCGCACGATCGAAGATTGTTGAAAGTTCTCATCACGGCCAGCAGCATATCTCAATTGACTTTAATACTATCATGAAGATCTATCTATCCCTTCGTTCGTGCTGCCTCTTGCCGGGCCTTTGTCTCGTGTGCATGTGTCTTTTTCAATCTTCCGTTCGTTTTCAGTTACAATTTCCAATTATGTGATCCCCGTTGTGTTCTCTCTTTTTTTTTATACACACTCGTACATTCGCACTTTTACTATATACGATTATGCTCTTACATCCGTGCGCTGCACGGTTCTGATGCGCACATTCTCTCTTGTTCTTCGACTTCTCCATCTCCTTCTCCCTCTCACCGACGTAATTAATTCTCGTCTTAGCTTGTCGCGAAATGTATTTTCCATCATCTTTTTCTTTATTATATCTGCATTTAATATATAATTGTGCTAAATATCCTTGTATCGGTAACGTTTTCTTTTTTCTTTATACACTCAGTAGAGCCGGTTACTTTAGTTGATAATTCAATGGTCAAACTACGCTAAAAATGATTACTATACAGTGAAAGAGAAATGTCTCGGCATGGGGATAGGGTATCTTTCTCTATGTAAATTCCCTGTCGCCTGTGGCATTCAACATTTCCTGTTCCTTCGTTCTCTCCTCCTGCAAGACTTATATACTCCTCTTCACTGGGGACTTCAAGTCGATATCTTTTTTGGCCTGTGACATACCTGGCTCGTAGTACTTTGGATATAGTTACGTTGTTGCGTGTATGTGTGTGTGTTTGTATATGATGAATGTATGAATGTCGTTTAAATGCTTGGATTTGCTAATACATCGACTTGAATACAATATTACAGAATGATGCGTACAATGAGCCATCGAGGGGTATGCATGGAGTACTGTATATGTGTTTAAGTAAAATGTCGAAACAATTTATAATATTGAATAGTCGGGGAGCGTTGTTGGTTGCAGGCGATAAAGTCTTGCACTCTTGCCTCTAGAATGTTTACTTGGTATACAAGTAAATGGCGACGATGAGACCATAAAGACCCAATACTTCGGCGAAGATGAGAATCAAGATCATACCGACAAACAGACGGGGCTGCTGGGCAGTACCTCTTACGCCGGCGTCGCCAACAATTCCAATGGCAAATCCAGCTGCTAAGCCAGAAAAACCTACTGCTAAGCCAGCACCAAGGTGAATGAAACCCCTAGTCAAGAAAACAGAGAATCAATATTAATATGTATACACTATATTTCCATACCAAGATATCACTGGATTCTAACGATAGTAATGTGTCTCTATGCTACATAAAATTGCCAGTAGCAGAAGGCAAGGCAAGATAATCATTGTACATAACTGGCAAGCGTACAATTCTTATCATGGATATCTTTTTGATAATAAGAGCACTGCACATGTGTACGTTCAGTAGTATACAAACGAAGAGATGTATTTTGTGTAACAGTGTTTCAAATATTATTATATAGACATGCAGTACGTACTTATAAAGAGTATATTTTTCTGGTGGTTCCACAGCTCCTGCGAGTAGAACAGCCACTACAAGACCATAAATGGCAATGATACCCGCCATGACAACAGGAATGATGGATTTCATGATAAGTTCTGGCCTCATAACAGACATGGCTGCTATGCCAGTACCAGATTTTGCTGTGCCATATGCCGCTCCAAGAGCTGAAAGATAAATTATATTATTACTTTATTTGCAACATTGTTCCTAATGTAAATTCTTCATACATTATCATTTAAGGTACCTTAAAAGTGGAAAATCATAGAAAGCTATCACACAGGTATAAAATAGAGGTAAGGACATATAAAATGCAACAGACTCCTCTACTAACGCTAATGTATGAACACATTCAAAATCCAATCAATGTCATAGAAATTTGCAGCAATTGTCAAATGCATTATATAAATCCATTTATTGCAAAACAGAGAATATATTCGACACGCCCACTTTTGTGTATATTGAACAATTATTACTATAAAATACATTGAGAATACGAGAATTAGCAAGTTATTAAGTACGCTTAAATACATCGAAAATGGGCGATAGTAACTACCTTTGCATAAAATTAGACGCATATAAACGTATTCCCGTGTAATCATTGCGAAATTGGTCTGTTTTCGGTACCATTCGAGCATAAATGTATGCACTCAATATCGATCAGTCCGGTTAGGGGTCCCAAGGGAGGGCCCACCACGACCATTTTCATCCCATTCATATTTAATTCATCCGTGCGTTATTTCCCCGACATCGCCGAATCGACGATTTCGACGAGAAAATAGAAACGAATCGCGGGAAAACTCGTTCGGCCCATGTCGCGAGCGGCATACAATTCCGCCCAGGCTGGAAACCGTAGTCACATGATTCTCACGTTGGCAGTCACATGATAATCATGTAAGTCCCGTCCCGTGAGTAGGGGGGCGTGGCACGAGTAGTAGGTATTTTCCCTTCGGATTTTTATCAAATTTCGCCTGTACTTTAAGCTGGGCGCGTTAGGTACGATAGGAGGATCATAAGAAAATCTGCCGTGCGGCGCAAACCGCTGTGAAGTATGTGACCAGCGGCGGACACATGGCTAAGAAAATATCGGCTTTGCTCTGCATCGCAATCGCGAGATTTTCACGTGTCCCCGGGAGCGCTCCCGACGTCTTTTGCTTTCCGGGTCAATCTTCCTCGTGTGCCGTCATCCATTCAAGAGGACTCTGGCGTACACGAGAAAAGGGATTCGTATTGATTTCCTTGATAGGGACTGGCGCTCGGTAGCGAAATTCGCGAACGCTCGTGCGCCCGCGAATTCTCTGCTGCCGGAGCAAATGCCGAAGATCCCCAGGTTCGATTGGCCGCGAATCATCGGAATGAGGAAACTCTGGCGACCGCGCGGCTCGCCGACGTAGCGAACGTTGCCAGTTGTAAGCTCGCGCGGCGCATAATCGATCGAAATTTTGGATTCTTCGCTCCCTGCTATACTGAGCCTCCGAAAGCACTCTATCATGGCTTTGTCGCCGTACATCGAGGTCAGCGTTACGAAATAACAGCGCCAGGTCCGCGCACGTCGTCCCTGCGATTCTCTCCCGCGGCCGTAATGTAAAAGTAAAACCTCCTGGGCAGCGTTTTCGGAATATTACGAAACGCCAGCGATCTACATGCAGCCAGAAAAATGGCGCTTCCGAAATGACTCTGGTCGTGTACCCTTGGCACTTTGAGGCGCCGCTCAGAATACACTGGCCGTTTTTACGGCGACTCGCCGAGGAGTCGATGATTCGCGAGAGGCCGGGGGCTCGGTACGATTTTGATGCGGGGTGTCTCCACTTCTGTCTGCTCTGTCTCGCAGAAGCCAACTCGATATATATATTGCACCGATTTAGTCGTCGGCTGCTACGCGTCGTCTATACCGAGGGCCGTGTGTCAAGAGGCAAACGTGACATGTAGGTGATCTCGCGGAAATCAATCTGGCCATCAAGCTAATCGCCACCTAACCCTCATCCTCGCGCCAGTCACGGCCCGTCGGCGCATAAAACGAAAATCTATTTTACTGCCGAAGGAAAATGGCGAGCAGCAGCACTCGGCCGCTCGCAATGAATCATTATCACTGACGAACGGTGACTCGTGACAGTGCTTGTCGTTGATCGGTCACGCCGTCGCGAGACACCGTTCGCCCAGCGTCGTCGATTCCAGCGGGCGGACCCCGCGACGGACGACTATCAACGAAACAAGTGAGACTCACCGGAGAATATAATGGCAGAGGCGGCGCCCATAACTCCAAAGAAGGGCCCGTAAATGGGATTCTGTTCCGATAATTCGCTGCTCATTGTGATGTCTTTTTCGGGTGCTCGTCGGTCGAGTCGATCACGAGTATTTACAGGTTGTCGAAGCCGCGGACTGTCGGACGAAGAGCGATCCTCACGCACTCACTTCGCTAAACTAGTGCCACTGTCAAATATGGCCTACAGTACAGTGGCGCGGGTCATGTGACGAGTGACGACCGAGAGAAGAAGAGGCTGGTAAGCTGCTGATATGTCTATCGGACTGCGATTGGCGGACGACTGCACGGCGTTCTGGCAAAAACGAATCGCGCACCCCGTTTCATCCTTTATATATGACGTCAGGCGACCCGATAGGTTCGCCGGCCAGATCGGAGCGCCCAGCTATCGCGCAGAATTTTGCTTTTCCAACCGCGTGACATGCGTTTCCTGTTGGTTATTATCGTCCATATCAGTTTCGAGCTATTATGATTTCGAACAGGGCGATGAAAAATTTATCTGCCGATAATGCCGATCGATCGGGGGCTTTTGCGCCTGAAATCTGGACGGGCGGAGGGCTTTCGCGAAAATCGACTGACTTCCACACCTCAACCACATGATGCGCGTTTGAACGCAACCAAACCCGCCTCTATGCATCGCACGTAAAACATTTCACGCGGTGCGATTGGCTTTTTAATTAAAATATGTATGCACGAGGTATCCTCGGGTTTGAGGTTAAATCGGTGGACATTGCCTGCACAGGTGGATGGCTGCTGAGTAATTGGGAGTTTCGATTAATCATGTCGCACTCTCTGCTGTTCTATGAGAATGCTGTACTTGGGCATAATGTGCTCAAGTTCATGTTGATTTTTTATAGGAAAACGCGAATGACGGTGTATTTTACACAATTTTGACTGCAGAATTGAGTCAGTCCAATAAAATGCATTGTTAACATGTGCTGGTCATAAAGAAAGTGTAGGTATATACCATTACCAAGAAATGATTTTGGTGATCTATTGTAATAATTATACATTTTTTACTCTATTGTAATAATTACACATTTTTTACTGCAGAAATGAGTCGGTCCAATAAAATGCATTGGTAACATGTGCTGGCCATAAAGAAAGTGTAGGTATATATCATTGCCAAGAAATAATTTTAGTGATCTATTGTAATAATTATACATGAGTATCGTAATCTGTTAACTTTAGTTAATGAGCTCGGAACAGATGTATTTAATGTGTCTTTGGTGGTTACGTAGCTAATAAAACAGATTGAAAGAATAACCTATTGTTTCTGGTAACACGCGACACATAATTTGTAGGGTACGAATGTTGTCTAATCTGATTCCTTTGTAAATAAAATTGTAAGTCAATGATTACTCATTAAAAAATCGCTCGGATACGTTGTAACAATTAAAGCCGACGCCTCTATTTGTTGCACGTGATTACAGTTGAGTGCAGACGGAAGTTGGTGTCTGCACTTTCACGTTGCCTAATTCAAATGTGTTTAAATGTCAGCATAAACGTGCTCGCCAGAAACTGGAGTTGTTGTTGTTAAGGCTTTCTTCATATAAGGGACATAACTATGAAGTTTTCATATAAGGTAAATTGGTTAACATCTAACAAACTTATGTGGCATTTTCGTTAGTTTTCGAAATATTCTACATCGTCAAAATACGTTCTGGATACGCAATGTTATCCTAACCTCTCATGTAGTTGTCTTCGCACGTTTATTTTACTGTACTTTATAGAACTTATTTATGTTGACGTAGAATCATTTCTAGCATTTTTTCATTTAAACGGTCTATATTTAATAATTATTCAAATTGAACAAATAGTTGTATTTTGGTTTGTGTTATTCTGATGTTCATGCTTGATTTATTTGTTAATCGTTACAGTTTAGTAACCTACTTGGTGCAGTTTATCGCAAAGGAAACTTACTGTTTTCGAAAGACGGTTCATCAGTTATAAGTCCAGTCGGAAACAGAATCACAATATATGACTTAAAGAAGTAAGTATATGTATGTTAAGGTATATCGTACAGTCTTGTGTAAGTAAATTTTGTTTATGAGATGTTTATAAAATTGTAATATAAAAATCACCATTCATGCTTTTAGCAATAAATCATCAACTCTTTCAATAGAGAGCAGATATGATTTTTGTGCTATGGACTTGTCTCCAAATGGAATGTTACTATTGGCCGTCAACAAAGGTACCCATTTTAAGTAGTTATGTGTTCTGATAATTCACTTGTACTATGCTTACCTCAATAACGTGCATAAATTTATTTATAGAGGGTGCGCTATATGTCATTAGTATGGTCACCAAAATGGTGATACATAAACACCATTTTAAAGGGCTTGTTAAATATATAAAATTTTCACCAGATGGAAAACATTTTGCTGTGTGTAAAGGTCCAATTGGTAAGATGCCTTGTCTTACCTATACCCAAACAGAATAATGGGGTACAGAAAAATTTACGTTACTGAATAATTTGTTTTGCAGTGTTTATTTACAGCGCACCTGGTTTGCAAGTGGCAGGATATAATCCGTTCATAATGGAACGTGTGTTTCATTCATCATCAATGAGAACACTTCACGTATCGTGGACATTTGATTCTCAATTCTTAGCAGTTGGCGCACAAGATACCATCACACAAATATACAGCATGCGCAAGTGGCAAAATTTGGGGCATATCTCACTTGGCGGTCATTCTAATCAGATAATTGCAACTTTCTTTGAAAAAGATAATTATGATTTGTATACACTCAGCAGGTATGGGCTATATATATTATTCAAAGTGCTTCATATGTTTTATATATGATAATTAAATACAGTATAACGCGTTTTCCACAGGAATGGGCGCCTCTGTATTTGGGAATGTTCTATTGATCCAGAGGACTTAATTCCATGGGAGCCACCATCCAAAAAAGAGAAAACAGTGGATGATGATACCGATGTGGAAGATGACGTTGATCTTGACAAAGTTTTAGAAAGGACAGAAAAACAGCAGAAACGCGCAGAACGGAAAATGATGGAGCCAGGTATTGACTTAGGTGTACTCTTGTGCAATTGCAGCCCGAGTGATAAGGTATAATTCAGTTAAACTATGTTGCGTCACGTTTGCCAGAACTAGAAGAAGAACCTGAGAATAACAGTAACCCAGTTAAACGATTTCGGTATAGTCGAACAGCACGGCATTATTTAAGGGAACATGAAAATGGCCACGTAATACACGGAAGTGCAACAACAGCTGCTTATCACCAAGAGACACGGATATTGGTGGTTGGATTTGAATCTGGTTCAATCGTGTTGTATGAAATGCCCGACGTAAATATTATACATTCACTCAGGTACATAAAACAAATCCGCAGATTATGTCAGTCGATATTTCTACACTTTTATATTAAGACGTTCACGCCGGCGTGTACCACCGGTGGTTCATGCTCGATTGTCCCATCGGACGTGAACATTTCTTTAGACGCCGCTCACCATCAAAAATATAGTTCGTTTAGTAAGTGGACAAAATTGCCGTATAGTTGAACATTTAGATAATTGAAATTTAAATAATTGAAACAAGCAACAATCGTGAGCCACCAAATGAACCGCTGCATGAATTTAAGCGCCGCCTCACAACGAAAAACATGAAAATCGGGCCCGGCGTGAACATGTTAACACTTTGACTGCCACGGTGGTCACCGGTGACCGGTGCAAACAATGGTACTAAAAATGCAAAAAATTCGCAACGAAACCTATTTGCAATCTTGTAAAAGCAATTGATATTGGAACGGTGCTTCTATACTTTGGCTTCTAACAAGTCTGCGTTACCTCCATTTTGCATGATTTAATCATACGCTGCAGTATTTCATTGCATCGCGATTCTAACATAGGAAAATACGCTTGGCAGTCAACGTGTTAAATACCCTTTTGTCGATATGCAACTAACATCAAAAGCACGTTGTATGCTCGCTCAATGACGGTTTCTTTTCACAGAGTCTCAACGAACAAAATTTCATCAATTGCATTTAATCATACAGGAGATTGGATTGCACTAGGCTGTCCTAACGTAGGTCAGCTGTTAGTATGGGAATGGCAGAGCGAAACGTACGTTATGAAACAGCAAGCACACAGTAGCTACATGAAATGCATTGCGTACAGTCCCGATGGGCAGTACATTGTCACTGGAGGCAACGACGGAAAAGTGAAGCTCTGGAATACGATGAGTGGATTCTGCTCCGTAACATTTCAAGAGCATGGATCTTCGATATCCGGTGTTTTATTTAGTCACAATCGGAAATTTATTGTTTCGGCCTCGTTAGACGGTACCGTCAGAGCATACGATCTAACCAGATACAGAAATTTTAGAACACTCACGTCACCGCGACCAGTGCAATTTGCTTGCCTGGCACTGGATGCCAGTGACGAGTTCATAGCAGCTGGCGGACAAGATGTTTTTGAAATCTACCTATGGAGTGTTAAGTTGGGGAAGTTACTGGAGGTAGGTCCAACTAATATAAAGTAATTTAACCCTTTGCGGACGAGAGGCGACTCTCGGTCGCCACGGCGTTTCGCGAAGCAGGACGAGTGGCGAGTGAGAAGCTATTGGGTTGGAGGGAAAGTTCTGTCGTATTTTAACCCTTTCACTACTACGGGCGACTATAGTCGCCCTCCACAATACCCTACTTGTGTACGACGAGCGACTATAGTCGCCCGACCACAGTCCGTCTTGGCATATTTATCATCGACCTCTTGTTCCGTATGTTGCTTTTTTTTTGGTAGAGAGCATAGCATTGTTGCCTGTGTTTATTCTCAATCAATCGTAGCTTACGTCAGAAATGCTCTTTTCCTAAAAAATTCATAATCGTGACATTTTTAAGAGTGAGCATAAAGTCAAATTGTGGAGAAGACCGCCGTAGCGAAAGGGTTAAAGAAACTATTTGAATTAATTTATAAAAATATGTGTTTAACACATTGCGTACGGGAGACGAGATATCTCGTCCTTAGCAATCCGAACGTTGTGGCCGGGAGACGAGATATGTCGTTTTCAGGTTTCTTCGAATCAATCGACAATTTAAGAAACTGGAAAATGGTTAGCGAAAAAAAATGAATGTCGACCTTCTGAGAGCATAAAAATCAGTCGGTCAGTATACCCATTACATTGGTAGCTCTGTGGCTCTGTGCATCATACCTTACAAAGTGTTTTATTGTTGTACAGTATTTTATTATTTCAAAGTTCGCGTTTTAATTTGTAAGGAAACAACTTTTTAAAAATCATTTATATTTTCAGTTTTTTAATGATAATTTATAATAAGCATTATTTTATTACATAGGCCCTAATTCTATAATAGTTGACACATATTAAATAAAATGAAAGTGAAAGTGAAATGTTGTTTGAGGATTTATCTGGTGCAAACACTTCAGGCGAAGATCTACTGAATAATAGCGACATTATGCATCGTATAAAGTATTTCTAGAGCGCCCAAAAATGTGCGGGCCCTGGGAGCGCGTCGCGCGAGGAGAGCCCCGTACGCAATGTGTTCATATTAATCATAATACATTTAATGTGTTGTATGATGAATGCCAAACTCTTCTGCAATTTCTCGACTTGTTAAATGTGGATTATTTTCCAACATGAATCGTAAAACATCATTATCGATCTTGGATGGTCGTCCAGATCGATCACTTTCTTGGAGGCTCAGATCCCCGAAACGAAATTTGCTAAACCATCTTTGACAAGTACGAACATTTACAATATCTTTCCCAAATACAGCACATAAATTTTTACATGCAACCGATGCGTTGCTTCCTTTTTGGAATTCATACAAAATGCAGTTTATCTACTGACATGTTTTTCACTTTAAATATCACAAGTAAATTATGAATGGTAAAAAAGGACTCCTTTTATATTATACAGCAGCTATAAAAAACAAAAAAAATCCGAATGACTCACTAGCCAGATGTTTTTTTTATTTACAAGAAAAATGACCTGCCTATTAAAAATACGACAGAACTTTCCCTCCAACCTAATACAATGTTTATGTTAGATTTCGTTACCTCTAACTGATAGAAAGACGGTATTACACCAGTTGCTTTTTAGCCAATGAATTACATAAATTGAAATGTCATTTGACTGGGACAATACTAACTAATAGAAAAGAATTGCCAGATGCAATAAAAAAACGACGACTTCCAAAAGGAAAGTCAATGGTAGTCTATCATAGAAATAATAATGTGATTTTGGCGTGGAAAGATAAGAAGATCGTCACGCTGTTGACAAATTCTTACAATGCAGAAATGAGTAGTGTTGAACGAGTACTCCGGCATGGTGTTCAAACTGTGATTAGAAAACCCAATGCTATCACGAATTATACCAAATTCATGGGCGGCGGTAATTTTTGCAAGGTTATATTTTTGAAAGATGGAAAATAGAGAAACTATCAAAATATAATGTTTTTCTAAGAAAATTTGTATATAAGAGCATTTTATTGTACCCTGTAAAACACTCGACACATCTGCGAAAATCGCCTCGGCCTGCTACCTTACCCAACCGAAAAAGTCGTCGTCCGCAAAGGGTTAACACTTTGACTGCCAAGCGTATTTTGCTGTTAGAACAACGATGCGATTAAATACTGCAGAGTGTAATTAAATCGTGCAAAATAAAGGCAACGCAGAGTTATTAGAAGCCAAAATATTGAAGCACCGTCCCACTATCAATTGCTTTTACAAGATTACAAATGGGCTTCATTGCGAATTTTTTGCATTTTTAGTAAAATCTTTTGCTCCGGTCACCGGTAACCACCGTGGCAGTCAAAGTGTTAAGTGATACCCCAGTATAATGGTACAGTATTTACTGGGATATTCTGACATGGATCTGATATTTCTGATATACAGATATTTCTCTTTGCTTTAGATCCTTAGTGGTCATGAGGGACCTGTTGTAAGTATAGAATTTAGTCCGAGTCCAGCGAGCACCGAAATGGCGTCCGTGTCTTGGGATAAGACGTTGAAAATTTGGAATGCCGTTGAGAATGGTTCCATGCACGAAACAGTACAGCTAAACGCTGACGGTTTATACGTTACGTATAAGCCGAGCGGTGAAGAAGTCGCGGTTGCAACTTTAGATGGGCAAATAACGTTTTTTGATTGTAAAACTGCTCGGCAGACGAGTTATATCGAGGGAAGGAATGATTTAGGTAGCGGTAGATGTGAAACGGATCTCATTACAGCGAAGAAAAGCTTACAGGGCAAGTAAGTGGTTCAAAACTTTTGGTGTTTCGTTTAAGAATATTACAATGCGCGATATCTATTTCCTGCTCATGTTTTAGAGCGTTTACATCGTTATGTTATTCTGCTGACGGTACATGTATATTGGCCGGAGGGCAGTCGAAAAATGTCTGCATTTATAACGTTAAAGAATCTGTTCTTTTGAAGAAATTCGAAGTAACACAAAACAGATCTCTAGATGGAGTCGACGTGAGTTATGATATTCATTGAAAGCTGGGATATATTTCAGTAACGATATTATAACTTTTTAATTTGCTCTTGTGTGTTACATTCTGGTAGGACTTCGTTAATCGGCGGAAACTGACGGAATTCGGAAATGTAGCTTTAGTAGAACAGCGTGGAAAATCTAGTGGGGAACACCTTACAACTGTAAACTTGCCGGGTGTTAAAAGTATGGATCTGACAAGCAGAAGCACAAAGCCAGAAATCGCAGTATTTAGTTTGAAGTTCTCGCCAACAGGTAAATGAACCAGGCAATATTGCTTAAGAAAAATGTATAATATAACAAATTTATATTATTTCCCGAACGTTATGATTGTTAAGGTCAAGCATGGGCTGCAGCGACGACAGAAGGTTTACTGATATATTCATTAGACGTTGGACTCGTCTTCGACCCGTTTGAACTTGAACTTGGTATCACACCTGCCACTGTAGTACAAACTCTTAACGAGAAAGAATATGGGAGAGGTCCGTAAGGGTACAGCATAAAAATAAATGAAATGTCTTCTTTTTTATCACCGTGTCATCTTTTTTGCAGCATTAATGATGGCATTGAAGTTGAACGAAAGATTATTGATTCAGCGTGTCATCGAAAGTATTCCATGTTCAGATGGTAAGCAGGGAACGATTTAACGTATAAATAATCTTATTATAGATAGATACTTATGTAATGTATTTGTTGCAGTTGAGTTAACGATATCAAACTTTCCTGACGTTTATGTTGAAAGAACATTAAAGTTTCTTGCGTCAGAGTTGGAATCGACACGACATATACACTTTTACTTACTGTGGATAGAAGTAATTTTAACAAAGCGTGGTACGCATATCAATACTGCATTACAAATGCCAGTATTGTTAACATTACAAAAGAATATGCAGAAAAAATATGATGACCTAAGCAAAATGTTCGTTGACTTTTACTTATTATTATGAATTAAATATTGCTTAATGTACAAGATGCATATATAATTCCGTATTGAATTTCTGTTACAGTTGTGACTTCAATCAATATACAATGGAATATATAAAGAAAATGGGACAACTGAAATCTGCAAAGGCTGTCTCTGACAGAATGGAAGACGGAAGTGATGTTGAATATGATGATATAGTCATAAAAGAGTTGGATTCTGACTAAAAGCACTTCAACGTGGAGTCATGTAAATACTAAATAATTTTATAAATGGTAACTAATGAACGTTTTGTAAATTTGCCTTGTACATTTCGCATTACATTGTAAGAGAATATTTTTACCTAACAGACGTAACACCGATATATAGATCGGAAATATAAAGTTGGCTTCGTAAGCGCGGGGGTTTACTATGCATAAGAATAGACTGACCATTTTCACGTCTGCCCTACCTACTCATTATCAGTTAAGGCATTTTTACGGCGGCAGATGTTCGTCTATCGGTCTACATCGTTTTCTTTAATAATATTATCGGCCAATATAAAAGTACAAATACCAGGAAGAGCACAGGAAAGACGATTCTGCTATAGATGTCTATTTTTTGCGATCGCGTTTTGTACGGATGCATTATTGGAATCTCCGGGTCTAGCCAAGTGGGCTGTAAAAGATGCCGTCTGCAGGCTCGTTTGTTTCTTGATCTTGGCACAAACGAGGAATCGTAGTCCCATGGTATGTTTTGGCACCTTTCCATTGCGGCGAGACGCTGAGTAATATTGATTGCATACATAATACGGCGTGAAGTGGAAGAAATAAGAGCTGTCGCTCGAACGTATACAAACCGTTGAAAAATGACGAACGTCATGCCCCAGTTGATAGCGCAGATCGAGAACTTTGACCACGACAAATTCGCCCAGAGCAGCAAATACAAATACCATGCATCCTGCCATCCAAAGATCTAGCGCCTGAATATACGCAGAATATTTCAGTGAATTCATGACCGTATATCTGAAGGGTTGGTCTATATAACTCGTTATATATATATATAACGTTAACAGTATGAGTCAGCCGAGGTAAAGTATTTGAAATATGTCAATAGAATACTTCATGTAATATGAAGGAGTGGCAGGATTTATGTCTGCATTAGCAGCATGTGCAAGAAAATATAATGAAAAATATGTAACGTATGCTAAAC
Source organism: Cryptocheilus praepositus (assembly GCA_033815515.1). Taxonomy (NCBI): domain Eukaryota; kingdom Metazoa; phylum Arthropoda; class Insecta; order Hymenoptera; family Pompilidae; genus Cryptocheilus; species Cryptocheilus praepositus. The sequence goes on along the minus strand of JAWWQZ010000141.1, from coordinate 614,928 downwards.
AGATTTCGCCCAGAGCAGCAAATACAAATACCATGCATCCTGCCATCCAAAGATCTAGCGCCTGAATATACGCAAAATATTTCAGTGAATTCATGACCGTATATCTGAAGGGTTGCTCTATATAACCCCTTATATATATATAACGTTAACAGTATGAGTCAGCCGAGGTAAAGTACTCGGAACATGTCAACACAATACTTCATGTAATATGAAGGAGTGGCAGGATTTATGTCTGCATTAGCAGCATGTGCAAGAAAATATAATGAAAAATATGTAACGTATGCTAAACAGATTTCGCCCAGAGCAGCAAATACAAATACCATGCATCCTGCCATCCAAAGGTCTAGCGCCTGAATATACGCAAAATATTTCAGTGAATTCATAACCGTATATCTGAAGGGTTGCTCTATATAACTCGTTATATATATAACGTTAATAGTATGAGTCACTCGAGGTAAAGTATTTGGAACATGTCAATAGAATACTTCTTGTAATATGACGGACTGACAGGATTTATGTCTGCATTAGCAGCATGTGCAAGAAAATATAATGAAAAATATGTAACGTATGGTAAACAGATTTCGCCCAGAGCAGCAAATACAAATACCATGCATCCTGCCATCCGAAGATCTAGCGCCTAAATATACGCAAAATATTTCAGTAAATTCATGACCGTATATCTGAAGGATTGCTCTATATAACTCGTTATATATATATAACGTTAACAGTATGAGTCAGCCGAGGTAAAGTACTCGGAACATGTCAATAGAATACTTCATGTAATATGAAGGAGTGGCAGGATTTATGTCTGCATTAGCAGCATGTGCAAGAAAATATAATGAAAAATATGTAACGTATGGTAAACAGATTTCGCCCAGAGCAGCAAATACAAATACCATGCATCCTGCCATCCAAAGGTCTAGCGCCTGAATATACGCAAAATATTTCAGTGAATTCATGACCGTATATCTGAAGGGTTGCTCTATATAACTCGTTATATATATATAACGTTAACAGTATGAGTCAGCCGAGGTAAAGTATTTGGAACATGTCAACAGAATACTTCATGTAATATGAAGGACTGGCAGGATTTATGTCTGCATTAGCAGTATGTGCAAGAAAATATAATGAAAAATATGTAACGTATGGTAAACAGATTTCGCCCAGAGCAACAAATACAAATACCATGCATCCTGCCATCCAAAGATCTAGCGCCTGAATATACGCAAAATATTTCAGTGAATTCATGACCGTATATCTGAAGGGTTGCTCTATATATAACGTTAACAGTATGAGTCAGCCGCGGTAAAGTACTTGGAACATGTCAATAGAATACTTCATGTAATATGAAGGACTGACAGGATTTATGTCTGCGTTAGCAGCATGTGCAAGAAAATATAATGAAAAATACGTAACGTATGGTAAACAGATTTCGCCCAGAGCAGCAAATACAAATACCATGCATCCTGCCATCCAAAGATCTAGCGCCTGAATATACGCAAAATATTTCACTGAATTCATGACCGTATATCTGAAGGGTTGCTCTATATAACTCGTTATGTATATAACGTTAACAGTATGAGTCAGCCGAGGTAAAGTATTTGAAACATGTCAATAGAATACTTCATGTAATATAAAGGACTGGCAGGATTTATGTCTGCATTAGCAGCATGTGCAAGAAAATATAATGAAAAATATGTAACGTATGGTAAACAGATTTCGCCCAGAGCAGCAAATACAAATACCATGCATCCTGCCATCCAAAGATCTAGCGCCTGAATATACGCAAAATATTTCAGTGAATTCATGACCGTATATTTGAAGGGTTGCTCTATATAACTCGTTATATATATATAACGTTAACAGTATGAGTCAGCCGAGGTAAAGTACTTGGAACATGTCAATAGAATACTTCATGTAATATGAAGAACTGGCAGGATTTATGTCTGCATTAGCAGTATGTGCAAGAAAATATAATCAAAAATATGTAATGTATGGTAAACAGATTTCGCCCAGAGCAGCAAATACAAATACCATGCATCCTGCCATCCAAAGATCTAGCGCCTGAATATACGCAAAATATTTCAGTGAATTTATGACCGTATATCTGAAGGGTTGCTCTATATAACTCGTTATATATATATAACGTTAACAGTATGAGTCAGCCGAGGTAAAGTACTCGGAACATGTCAACACAATACTTCATGTAATATGAAGGAGTGGCAGGATTTATGTCTGCATTAGCAGCATGTGCAAGAAAATGTAATGAAAAATATATAACGTATGGTAAACAGATTTCGCCCAGAGCAGCAAATACAAATACCATGCATCCTGCCATCCAAAGATCTAGCGCCTGAATATACGCAAAATATTGCAGTGAATTCAGGACCGTATATCTGAAGGGTTGCTCTATATAACTCGTTATATATATATATATAACCTTAACAGTATGAGTCAGCCGAGGTGAAGTATTCGGAACATGTCAATAGAATACTTCATGTAAAATGAAGGACTGACAGGATTTATGTCTGCATTAGCAGCATGTGCAAGAAAATATAATGAAAAATATGTAACGTATGGTAAACAGATTTCGCCCAGAGCAGCAAATACAAATACCATGCATCCTGCCATCCAAAGATCTAGCGCCTGAATATACGCAAAATATTGCAGTGAATTCATGACCGTATATCTGAAGGGTTGCTCTATATAACTCGTTATATATATATAACGTTAACAGTATGAGTCAGTCGAGGTAAAGTATTCGGAACATGTCAACACAATACTTCATGTAATATGAAGGAGTGGCAGGATTTATGTCTGCATTAGCAGCATGTGCAAGAAAATATAATCAAAAATATGTAGCGTATGGCAAACATATTTTTTGTACTCCACAATACTCACCTTAACGTAAGCGACTGGCGGTATGTCACTCTTCAGTCCCGTGAACATTGTGACGAGAGTGAGCATACTCGTTACCAATAATGCAACACGACCAGGTATAGCATCCAGACCCAACCAGAAACTGAACCAAGACAACATCACCACTAATGTGGAAGGTGCGAACGTTTGTATTAGATGATGGCCAATCTGTCTCTCGAAGCGAAAGAAAACGACCAGACGAGAAAAATTGCCTGAAACAGCATCCTGTTACTTTTCTTATGGATAGGAAAACGTGACCGTAACAGCGGACGTACCACTTTTCTCCAACATATAATCCGTCGTCTCCTCGAACACTAATGGCTTCCCGATGTTGTACTGTAAGAGTTTCAGTTCCGGGCTTATTGTCACTCCGCCGTCGCCCCATCTTAGTCGTAATTTTCGTCGATTGTACGAGACTGCGAATAATTAAGCGAACTAAACGATATGTGCGTTCTACGCTACGGATTATTTTATCGCGTTAATCGGTCTCTTAACACATTGTTGACCGGCAATTTTCGGCAAAAGTTGTCTCAAGTCACCGGCTATTATTTCGTAATTGAACATTGAAGTGAAACGATGTAAATAATCTTCAATAAAGTTTGTTCGTGCATAATGAATTAAAACAGAACTTTGGACATCAATTTTATGTAACTTTTAATATTTTTTCGTATGATTAATTGTACAGCAGTCATTTACGCGTACATATAAATAGGAGGTTTTGTACATATATCTTGTTTCGTTGTGCTTTCCTTTTAAAGAGCTAGATTATGTCCTTGTTATTTCATTTTCAATAATTATTTTCCAAATGACTGCAACTTATTTAAAAATCACTCGGGCAACTGTATGAAGCATTTACGTATAATTTATTGAAATATGCTTTATCGTCACGTTCCGTCGTTCTTGACACTTTCTAATGCTAGAATTGTAATAAAAGCCTCAGTACCAAGAAAAGTATACTTTTTTATAATAAAGCAGACGCGATTGAACACAATGAACAAAATTTTGCTATATTCTATATTGCCCTGTGTTTAAAAAATTAAAATAGCCGACGCAAGTGCAAAACGAGTTAACTCGTGACCGGTCAGTAACGTTTGGCCATGAAAACACGAGTTAACTCGTGACCGGTCAACAATGTGTTAAGAGAAGAGACCAACAAAGCTGTTATATCAAATGCGCGACATACAACTTTCGATGTATATAGGACAGATTTGCATATCCATCGGGTAGAGTTGAAATTCCATTTGACACGCGATGATCGCGTGCATTCGCGCTGAATATCTGACCGTTTTGTTTCTGTACACCGTCACCGATGAGAACTTGTGATTCAGCGTCGCTATTTCTGAAAGCATCCGATAATCGTTGTCAATTGTTTTGAGGGTCATGTCTCATGCAATTATCTGTACTGTTCACCTGACACTTTTGCGTTTAGGAAATAAGGATCCGGTTGCCATAGATTATCAAAGAATTCCGGGGGCAAAGTGACGTAGTCGTCACCCTCCTCGAAAATATCACTCGGTAACTGTAGACGAGATTCTGTCCAGCTTTGACGAACGAACATGTCCACACTAGTTAAGCGCCAAGTTAATTTGCTATTAATTATAAATCCTGATGCGTAATATCGATTTCATAGTGAGAATTACATGCAGCGCACCGGAAATCCATGTCTTCTACATTGATAGAGTTGATATCCACGACGAATATGTTAAAGTCTACTACCACCGGCACCCCTTTCTTCGTTGGAGGTCTAACTTCTGCACACACGTGTGTATTTTGTATTATAAAAATGCGTGATGATGCTATACAGTTCATTTACCATCATCATGCAAACGCGGCGCAAATTCTTACAAAATTAGACATGCGAAATGACGTCTAATAAAACTCAACCCAAGACGACAGTTGTAATTACGTTCTCGTTTGGCGGTTACAAATATGAAACGGAGACATGCATAAATGTCATTGTCGACCACAAACCCTTTACGTAATGCTCCGGCAAAACGATCCATGATTTCACAGTGCTGTTCTTAGGAACCTCATCAAACAAGCTGGAAAGCAACATCTTTTTATACATCAACGGCAAATACTCTCGTAACTACTAAAATGCAGAGCGGCGTAAAGTTTTTTCGGGACACGTAATATCACTGTTACAAGCTGCGGTAAGCTGAAGTAATGCATTTGCACGCGTCCATCGAACAAAAGAAGAATCATATTTCTGCTACTTTTAACTGCTACAGTTTTTTGAGCGCTGACAATAACGTCAATCGTTTCCTGCGTCTCCCGCGTAAGAAAACAAACTAATCCGGAAGCGGAAGAATGCCAACTGTGCCGAAACGTTCGGCGCGAAGAAACCATTCGTCAAATTACGTTGTCAGCTCGCCGAAACTTTTCCCCGCGAACAAGAACAGACACTCTTACCTGCTGGAACGCACTTCCGTGGAGAGATTGAAACACGAGTGAAGCAAGACCACCAGGACCGCGTTCCTCATCCTAAGGTCTAAACAACTGGCACATGAAGGCGTCCGGCAACAGTGGTTCGCGTTCACTCGAACCTGTGCAATTAATCCATTAGACAGCATTTAGACATAATCTACTTCAATTGTACATATCGTTGTGCACTTGAGACAACGAATAATTACCCTGCGCAGATGTATTGCGCAAAACTTCTGTGCGTACGCACAAAGAAGGTCAATTTCTCCTGCACAAATGAACCTGTGGAGTGTCAAACTGATCTGCTCCATGAAGTAAGAAAAGAGAGAAGTGCTGAACTTTGAGGAGTTACTCACAAATTTTCTTCATGCATACTCAAGCTTCCGAAAAATCGCAAAAGGAATTTCCTTCACTCAGATTCCCTTTATGATCACAATCGCATCGCTGCGAAGTGGACGAGTCTTCCAAAGTTTTCTAACGTTTCTTCAAATGGTATGGATTTTATTGATCAATATTACCGTTGCGACGCCGATAAGATGCAAGGCATGTCAAGAAGGTCAATTTCTGCTGCACAAATGAACCTGTGAAGTGTCAAACTGATCTGCTCCATGAAGTAAGAAAAGAGAGAAGTGCTGAACTTTGAAGAGTTACTCAAACTTTACTACAAATTTTCTTCACGCATACTCAAGCTTCCGAAAAATCGCAAAAGGAATTTCCTTAACTCAGATTCCCTTTATGATCACAATCGCATCGCTGCGAAGTGGACGAGTCTTCCAAAGTTTTCTAACGTTTCTTCGAACGGTACGGATTTTATTGAACAATATTACCGTTGCGACGCCGATAAGATGCAAGGCATGTCAAGAAGGTCAATTTCTCCTGCACAAATGAACCTGTGGAGTGTCAAACTGATCTGCTCCATGAAGTAAGAAAAGAGAGAAGTGCTGAACTTTGAGGAGTTACTCACAAATTTTCTTCATGCATACTCAAGCTTCCGAAAAATCGCAAAAGGAATTTCCTTCACTCAGATTCCTTTATGATCACAATCGCATCGCTGCGAAGTGGACGAGTCTTCCAAAGTTTTCTAACGTTTCTTCGAACGGTACGGATTTTATTGAACAATATTACCGTTGCGACGCCGATAAGATGCAAGGCATGTCAAGTAGAGGTAGCAATAAAATATTTTAACTTTCCGCCGGGAAGTACTGTTTGATTTATAGGTCGCTTAAGAGCCATGCCCGTGAACGTGCGGGCTTTCTGACAGTGCGCTGTCAATCTTCGAGGTTTTTTCGGTCAAGTGGAAGAAACAATGAATACGCGGACAGCGAAAAATGGACCACGGTCCGCGTAAATCTTCTCGTTCATTGTTCGTCATGTGGAAAGCGTGGTATTGAGCTTGTAAGAGCCAAGAAAGAGTGTAAAATATAGGCCGGCGCACCGAGGTGCGTGCAGAAAGTGGCAACAGCGGCAATTTTTTTCATCTGAACGTAATTTATAGAGATTCCGGAGAAATGGAGGAAACGGTAGTCGCACCTTTAAGATCATACCGCCAGGTAGTTAACACATTGTTAACCCGCAATTTCACACAGAGGCTGTCTCGTGGCACAAACTATTATTTCGTAATTTAATGAGGAAGTGAAGTATTCTAAACAAACTTTATTAAACTTTAATTGTACATAATGACGGAAATTAAATTTTGGAAATATCTTTTATGTAACTTTTACCTTTTTTTTTTTTGGGTTCATGTACTATGTAGCCGTCACCTACGTGTAATGATATAGGTTTTGCAAATATATCTTCTTTCATTCTTGAATCCAGTCTTAGATTAATAACTGTCTTCCAATAAACTATTTCTTTCCAAATAAGTAAAATTTATTTGAAAATCATTCGGACAATCAGGTAAAGCATCTGCGTATAACCCATTCAAAAATTCTTCACTCTCAGGTTCTGTCACGGATGAAAATCTAAATACGAAAAAAATATTTTTCCATAATAAGGCGGGCACGACTAAACACCATGAGCAAAGCTATTGGAATACTTTACATTGCCCTGCGTTTCAAAAATTGTAATAGCTCACGCAAGTACAAACACGAATTAACTTGTAATTAGTCAACAATGTGGTCAGGGTCTTTAGGTGCTTGGATACTTGATATATGTATCGTCGCACTTATCAAGCTTCTACCTGATTAGAACAAAAAATGACACAGGACGTAGGCGGTATAACATTCCTCATGGCTTCCGATAAGCTTTTCGTATACGCAAACGCCAGTAGCTAAATTCTTTCAACAATTAGACATAGTAGTTCTGCCATAGTTAACACGTTGACTGCCGTGCGTATTTTATTATGTTAGAATCGCGATGTGATGAAATACTACAGAGTATGATTAAATCGTGCAAAATGAAGGTAACACAGAATTGCTAGAAGCCAAAGTATTGAAGTATTCCGATATCAATTGCTGTTAAAAGATTGTAAATAGGCTTCATTCCGAATTTTTTGCATTTTTAGTCAAGTCTTTTGCGTATTTTGCTCAAGCTTTTTTGCTATGTTAAAACCGCGATGCGATAAAATACTGCAGAGTATGATTAAATCGTGCAAAATGAAGGTAACACAGAGTTGGTAGAAGCCAAAGTATTGAAGCACTATTGCGATATCAATTGCTGTTAAAAGATTGTAAGTAGGCTTCATTCCGAATTTTTTGCATTTTTAGTCAAGTCTTTTGCGTATTTTGCTCAAGCTTATTTTGCTATGTTAAAACCGCGATGCGATGAAATACCGCCGACTATGATTAAATCGTGCAAAATGAAGGTAACACAGAGTTGCTAGAAGCCAAAGTATTGAAGTATTCCGATATCAATTGCTGTTAAAAGATTGTAAATAGGCTTCATGGGGAATTTTTTTGCCCTTAAAGTAAAATTTTTTGCGCCGGTCATCGGTGACCACCGTGGCAGTCAAAGTGTTAAACTAATGTTCTGTAGTCGCCTGGGGCATTCGTCGCACGCGTAAAGAGGACAAAGAACCACGGAGAGAGTGAGAGTCATGCTCAGCACTGTGGACATTGCGTCGTTTATGACGAACCTTCAACAAACAAGAAAAGAGATTTTCATCTTATTCTTACATGCAAGGACGGGGCCATATCAAAAGGACCGTTTGATTATAGATTATTTTAATGTTAGCGGCTCGATCGGAACTTCTTTTTAGCTGAATCAACATAGTCGTAGGAGTGTTTTAATATGTTTGCACTAAACTTTTTGCGAACGCTTTTATTCGAGAGTTAAGTTTACCTTCAGTTTTTTAATGGGTAAACTCATCATTTTTTTTACACTGTGGACATTGCGTTGTTTATGACGAACCTTCAGCAAACAAGAAAAGAGATTTTCATCTTATTCTTACATGCAAGGACGGTGCCATATCAAAAGGACCGTTTGATTATAGATTATTCTAATGTTAGCGGCTCGATCGGAACTTTTTTTTAGCTGAATCAACATAGTCGTAGGAGTGTTTTAATATGTTTGCACTAAACTTTTTGCGAACGCTTTTATTCGAGAGTTAAGTTTACCTTCAGTTTTTTAATGGGTAAACTCATCATTCTTTTTACACTGTGGGCATTGCGTCGTTTATGACGAACCTTCAACAAACAAGAAAAGAGATTTTCATCTTATTCTTACATGCTAGGACGGTGCCATATCAAAAGGACCGTTTGATTATAGATTATTCTAATGTTAACGGCTCGATCGGAACTTTTTTTTGCTGAATCAACATAGTCGTAGGAGTGTTTTAATATGTTTGCACTAAACTTTTTGCGAACGCTTTTATTCGAGAGTTAAGTTTACCTTCAGTTTTTTAATGGGCAAACTCATCATTTCTTTTATACGGACATTTTAGAAGATACTGAGACGCGTTCGGCAGGCATCATAATACATTTTTACCGAACCTCAAACACTGAAGAAAAGTTCCTTGGAAGAATTGTGCAAGTCACACTGTTGAATATTTTCCATAGCTATGGACAGATTAGCATTATTCATTATTGATTTGATCTCTCGCGTACTTTTTGTAAACATGTTCTGTATCTTGAAACGCACTTAATGATATCAAACGTGAACTGTCGGTAGTTTTTCGCGATCTGTGTTTGACGATGTGCAGTATCGACGAAAAGATTGAGATGCTCTTGACCTACGGAGAGTGCTTAATTCCATGTTGGATCAGCAATTATACGCCGAACGATTTCCTAATAAGCGTCATCCTTCACGTTGCTTATTCCAACCGAGACGACACCGGAAGATATGCGACAGAATTATAGATGCACGCTCGACCGTCAATGTGGACGACGTAGAAAGAAATAGGCAGTCATTTCTTGACTGTTTACTTGACCGTTAATCGATTCAATTGAGGCAAATTACATTTTCTTTAATGTTCCTTTGGTCCAAATGAGGACGAAACACTTTTTACGCTGCTTGCCGAATTCCGTTTAGCATCTCCTAAAGTTGGGTCTAAAAAATAATAATTTACTTATAAAAGAACTGAACGTGACGTCGATAACTGTGGAAAAGGATTGCCAAAAAATCTAGTACAATCATCCAAAAGCTCTCCTTGAACTACGATATTTTGTCTATACAAATTTTCGACCGAACCTCTCGCAGCAGAATAATTTAAACTGATGACGCTTCGCTGTCCATCCGATAAGTCCTCTTATTGCACATCGGTTCTTTAGTATATTCGTGACATCACAATATGTGCAATTGTATATAACTCGAACGTAATTCAACGTTTTTGAGAATGCTAAACAATTTATGCAATGAAGATGTGTCAGAGTTGTAGCAGGGCAGTTTGGAAAGATTGATATAAATCAGGTACCATTCTCGTTTAGTTCCATAACCGGACTTGTCCGTTGTAATTCAACGTTTTTGAGAATGCTAAACAATTTATGCAATGAATTATATCAGGGTTGCAGCACGACAGTTAAAAATAAATCAGGTACCATTCTCGTATATAAATATAAATTCAACGTTTTTGAGAATGCTAAACAATTTATGCAATGAATTGTGTTAGAGTTGCAGATTCGGAAACGATTGATAGAAATCACGTATTCTCGTTTATACCAGGACTTATACGTACAATTCAACGTTTTTGAGAATGCTAAACAATTTATGCAATGACAACTCAACTCAAAGATTGACAGGAATGACAATTCTCGTTTAATACCTGGACTTGTACGACAACGTAATGTAATTCTCTTTTGATGCTAAACAATTTATGCAATGAAGTTGTGTTAGGGTTGCAGCAGTTCGGAAAGATTGATAGAAATCAGGTACCATTCTCGTTTAGTTCCATACCCGGACTTATACGTAGTAATTCAACGTTTTTGAGAATGCTAAACAATTTATGCAATGAAGTTGTGCTCGGGTTGCAGCAGTTCGGAAAGATTGATAGGAATCAGGTAGCATTCTCGTTTAGTTCCATACTCGGACTTGTACGTAGTAACTCAACGTAATGTAATTCAACGTTTTTGAGAATGCTAAACAATTTATGCAATGAAGATGTGTCAAAGTTGTAGCAGGACAGTTTGGAAAAATTGATAGAAATCAGGTACCATTCTCATTTAGTTCCATACCCGGACTCGTACGTTGTAATTCAACGTTTTTGAGAATGCTAAACAATTTATGCAATGAAGTTGTGCTAGGGTTGCAGCAGTCCGGAAAGATTGATAGGAATCAGGTACCATTCTCGTTTAGTTCCATACCCGGACTTGTACGTAGCTCGGTCGTTCTGTACATAACCGATGGACCGGACTCCTGGAATACGGTCACGCATAGCATGTGTAAGATTCCTCTTCCTGCTCTTCCTCCGCCATCGCCGTCGTCGTCTTCCTCCCATTGACACTCCTGAGAGGACAACGGTACCATACCTCTGGTTTAGAGACATCGTACGAGTCTAAAACTCGACCTCGATCAGCGACCTCGATGAGTCCTTTCTTCTTTCTCTTCAGAACTCTTTCGTCTCCCTCCCATTCTTCCTGCCTTGTTCTCTCTCCGCAGGCAGGTATTTTATATAAAAGAGAACACGCGCGGCGAACGAGATGAGGACATTGGAGACGCAGTGCCAAGGGGGCAAAGTCAAGGACACTGACGAGCAAAAGACAGCGGGGAGCACAGTGCTTAGGAGAAATGAATGGAATGTTAGATTTTACCTGGCTGGCGATTAACCCATTCGAGACGACGATTTTTTTTCGAATACGGTCCCCACGAGCGAAATTTTTTTTTTTTATATTGTTCATTTTTAATTTTTGGTACACAATAAAACCAATGCCAAATTTTGTTTTCCTGTACTTTACAGATTTCATTAGTTCAAGAAAAATCTTATTTTGACGGCTATTTTACTCAGAATAACTGATAATTGCACATTACTGTTATTGCACACACGGTGTGCAATCGGTCTCGAATGGGTTAAACGAGCAGACTTTTTTCCTCTAAAACTTCTTCCGCTTTTTGTGGATATTTGTCATCTTAGAGTAATTCGATGTGACTGCGGCGTGCTGCGAAGCTGTTGGTAATTCGAAACGGACGGGTATGAGTAAGGGTACGAGTTTAATGAAAGTGGAGCGATTACTGAAATGCCAGCGATTGTGCATGCGCGAGAGTGGGGATTTAATTAAATGTACAGTAAAGCAAGATAACCCGTAATCTGCTCACCTACGATCAAATGCCGCCACACGCGACATTAGGCTTCTATTAATTTTAATAGATTATATACATAGTATACTTATATAGTATACGTTTTACAGCTCATTCAAATGTGACTTTAATGTGCCTAGACATTATCCTCGGAATCATAATACGGACGACGTGAATTTTTGGTTACTTCGCAGTGAACAATTGCGAAGAACGGGTAGACCTCTACGGCGTGTGAAATGTTCTAAGCCTCTTTGTGCAGACACTAATGGTACCTGTCTGAGCAGTTCTTAGCCGTGACTTTGAAGTTTCCTTGTTGCGTTAATACCCAGAAGTATTCCGTGTTAGACAATTGCTTTAAAGCGCATTCGTCGTGAAACGGTGAATGGACAGGAAACAAATCGCGTTCCCACGATCGTTTGATTATGCTGCGTTTGTCCATCGTGCGCGTGCATTTGCATTAATGTGGTCATATCCTTCATTGTTTTCGGAAGTGTGATCACTCTTTGTCATACGTTCTATGGAGTGTCAAGATTCGCGAGTTCACCACATGCGCCTAATTTCAATTTTGATCATTTTTTTAAAAATTGCTTCACCATCACGTTTCATCGTTGTTGAGGCTTTGTGTATATGAAGAATAGAGGGGTGAGTTTTATTAACCCTTTGCACTCGGACATCTTTCTTCATAAAGTAGCGCATAGCGCAACATTTCGTTTAAAATAGTATGGTTTGGAAAAAAATATTCTGCTCAAATCATGTTTTGCATACAACTTTGCTGATACATTTATGTTGAAACAAAATTGAAATTTTATACCGGTTCTTTTCAATGCGTCATAGTTCATTCCACAATGTGCATTGCGTCTATTCAAACACATAGAGAGGATAACTTTTTTTCTTTCATTTAATCATTTTTTTCTTCCGAGCTTGACAATGTTTATACCAAACGGATATATATATATATGTGTGTTCATTCACATTCACATTCACATTCACATATATATATATATGTATGAAGAATTGTGAATTGACCACGAATTTACTAATTATTAAATAGCACACAATTATTAATTCTATCTCATTGCGCAACTTTCGTAACTCTCCCTGGAAAAATGTTTGTTTTGAAAAAATATTTGAACAAACGTTTTCTGTATATACATTTTCCTCAGTAATAACCGATAATTGTAAAAAAACTTCGTGTTACCTCAGAGGAATGGTCGATATTCTTTGCAAAGGGTTAAATACTTTTTAATTTTGTGTACTGTTAATAATTCGTGTATTCATTTTCTATCATCCTCACTAAAGAATCCCGCATATATGCGTTTCTCAGTCGTTCCAATTTCTTACGCACTGCACCCACAATTGTTAGCATATGAGATGTAAACACATACGTCCTTTATCAAATAGTTATCTTGCATCATTTAATTTGGTGTAACTGGAAAATTACAAACATAGCTTAGTTGCGTCTTACGTAATCAAACAATAGAGTCCACACTAGCGAAAAGTATTTCGTCCTCAGCGGGCGTTTCGGCCGGAATTATTCAGCAGTCAAAGAGTTAATATGTAGTGAGTCGGGCGTTCCATATAAAATATTAGCCATAAAAAAAACCGATTACTTCTCAATATCGTTAGCACCGCTCTGTAAATTACTGAAGACACGCTGTAAAAATGGCAATGCATATAAGGCCCTGAATTTGTCAAATCATCGAAAGACACAAGGATGCAGAGTAAACAAGTGTCGTGTATCGCTGACGCCAACGAGGGAAAGCACGTGGCAATAATATTGGATAACTTTCACAGTAATAACAGGTGCGCCGCCGGAGCAGAAAAATCCAAGATACTGGCGCACACGGATGACTTCGACGGACAGGCCCGACACTTAAATTTATATGGCTGCCTCCACGTTTCTCGAAGTGCCAGCGCTAGAATGCCGCGTGCGCAAAAATGTGACCCACTGTAAGGAAGGATTGCCGGTTTCGACTGTTCTGGAGATCGACTGTGAAAACCGAAGTTGCACGGTGCCGTTATTGCTACGGGAACGTTTACATTTTACTAGCGTGGAATCGTGTTAACATGTTTCTCCCTCGATGCCGAGGTGATAAATGATAGCCTGGCGACTTCCTGGAAAATTTTATTGGCTCCCGAATGTAACGAAACGTCTGACGGTTCGTTAAAGTCCTAATGGCGCGAGAAATGTCACCTGCTGTCACGAGGGATTAGATCATCAGGACGTTTAGTCGAAATGATCAATAAACGTACACACGGATATACATACATATATAGTAGAGAGGTATCTTTAGTTATATTAAATTTGCCACCGAAGAAATCTGCATTTGGTTTATGCGCAAGGTAATTTTGCAAATGCAACCTATCGTTTATATTGATGGTCACATTAAGTGCATATATACATCAATCGCCATGATGGTCACCGGTGACCGACGACATATAACGATTTTACTGAAGATCCAAAATATTCGCAGATGGGTAGCAATATATTATTTTATAAACGCAGTTGTTATTAGAATAGTGCTGCGATCGTTTATATTGTTCACATTAAGTGCATATAGCTGCACATTATTTACATTTTGCATAATTCAGTCGAACGCTGTAGTATTTCATAGCATCACCATTCTAATATAGTAAAATACGCTTGGCAGTCAACGTGTTAAGTGCATATATACATCAATCGTTTACAAAGGATTAACACGTTACGCTGAAGCGATAAAGAAAACATCCATTGGCTTCATGGAAAATTATAATAGTTATGACATATAACGAAATATCTGACGATTCAATTCTCGTCACCCCCTAATTTCATTATTGAGTCTCTTCATCCATATGACCTATATGTGTTATTTGCCACAAACATTTTTTGTTCACGATATTTTCCGAATATTCTTCCTTATGTCAAAGGAAGATCGTGTTGGGTTCAGTTCGTTAAAACATCTACAGAGGTCTATGTTACAAGTTTGTGACAAGCAGACAAACATATAGGAACTGCTTGAGGCAGAATTGTCAAATAGCATGGGTTCCAATGCAATTATACATGGTTTATTCCCTTTCCTTTACAGTGTACAGCTTTTTCAGGATATGCTCTAATTAAAATCGTTTTCACATTCATTAGCGTGCACCTGGAAACTTTTATCCACGTGCGCTAGATACATCATGACCACTCACGTTCTATTGCACACTGCACTTCCATTTTATCGGAATGCATCACGTCAGCCGAATCAAAGACAGTTTCGGGTTCTCGTTTCAAATGCCAGCTCGTAAACTATCACCCGATACCGTATGGTCTTGTCGCTTAAGCCTTCATTCTACATTCTGCGCGTTTGACAGCGTGGAAACGTGCAGTTGAATAACGATCGGTCAGTGCGACGGTTTTAGAAATATCGTGAATGAGCGTTATGTTGAACGGTGGTTCTCTATGGGCCGTAACAACGAAGTTTAACTGCATAGCACCTTTATGGTATCGTAAATAACCCATCGCCCGGATAATCGTCTCGAAATCGGGACCAGGATACAAAGACAGAAATAGCCGCAGGTCGTTAGAGGACCGGAGCTACCGTTGATCGGCATTATCACCGAGAAAAGGTATGTTAAGTTAATAGATCGTCAAATTTCGCCCACTTGCACGCCGACTATGCAAATTAATTGAAACCGGTCACTGACCGCTACGCATTGATCCACTAACCCGTATTCTGATTGATTACAATCTAGATCCGTTACGATAACATGGCCACTACTAATGGCCGCCCATTAAAAAACGTCGATATACTACTTCGCGTCTGTCTCTCAGCACCGCGAAATACAAGATAAATTGTTATACGAAATGGCGAATCGAACTGGTTCCTCCGCCGTAGCGCTAAATACTATATTCTAAAGACCACGTCAGCATCCAACAGCCACCACCAACACAGTCGCTCAAACCAACGCCTGACATTCATTACCAAGCTTCCATACTTCATTCTACAACCCTTAGATCTCACTCATTGCATAACGCACCCACATCCCCTAAAAACTCCCCGCCTCCTTCTACCGTATTACACACACCGCCCCACACATTCGTCATTATCGACCATATGAACTCAACCGCACGTCACCCGCGCAACACACATCCTGCATCTCACCAATCCGCCTCTCACGCCTCATTATACGTTGCATTCCAAAGCACTCATATTTCTAACACTCGCACCACACCTAATATCCGCTAAAAACCCTCCTCCACCACCTTACATTCTACGCCCCGTGCATTCGCCATTACCGACCCTACATCTTCACGCCCCTGTGTACCACCGGCGGTTCACACTGTATGACTCAACCAAACGGGTAAGTTTTTCAGGCATTGCTCCTTCAGTACCCATTTCTCCCACATGACAATTATTGGTCACGTGCGTCAGCACGCCTTATCACACCGCACGTCAGCAAAGCCACAGCAAGAGTGGCAATGCTCATCGTCGCCATAAACTTTCGTCCTACACTTTAGCTCGGCACCCCCTGATGGCGCAAGAGACGAAGCGCGCGTCAGTGTCAAATGAATCGGTCGCCATCCGTGCAGCACAGGTTTCATCCCGAAGCCCTCGGGTTCCCACGTTCACGGTCAAAAGTCCGGCAGCCTCCGCGCACCATGACGCGTGCGGCGCCTGATCGAGTCCCACGCCGTGTAAGCGCCCCTTAAGGATCGTATTGATTTCTATGATGGCGGCCGGCTGGCGCCTGCACCCTCCGCGAGCGCAGAAAAGCAGAGCGTCGTCGCCGCGGCACGTTTCCCTGGGAAACATGCCGCTGAACCGGTGAGCACCTTTCGCGCCCCCGACGAGTTTCATGCACGCATTCGCGGCACTCAGGAACCGGCGCCTCAAATTCGCCGCCCGCCATCGCGGCCCGGCCAGATAGACGCGACCGACGCTTCGAGTCCGGCGTTCAGCAAAATCCGCGAGAACGACGCCGCGCGAGTGTTCCGTGTCGGCTGGGGATCCTCGACGCGGGCGTGGATCGTTAAAGATCGTGCGATGACATCGAAGTTCCACTAGGACGAGAGAGCGGTAAGTAGGCTGATCATCGAAATGTGCCTGGCGAGCAATGACCCCTTGGCTGTACCGGGTGCTGGGTCGGTCTGACGAAATTAGGAGTGGGTCGAGGGTGATGCGGGCGAATGTCGCGATTTTCGGGTGAGGAGCATTTTGGCGTTTTTCGAGAAGGACTGGCATTGAACTCTTAGTCAGTGGTGAGTAGTGCGGCTGGTGTGAGTTCGGCGAGCGATGACCTCGGATTTCGCCGGGCGAGCTGTTGGCTTCGGGGGAAGCGTGAGGGGGTTTGTCGAGGGAGAGGAAAGGTGTGCGGAAACATTTGAAATTGAAGGTGACGGAGGTATGGGAATTTGTGTTGGCGATGGGAGAATCGGGGAGGGTAATGTAGCCGTGTATTTCGTTGGGAGGTTGCAGCCTCGGGGCGATTTGATTTTCATGGAAGAAAGTGGTGACATTGAGGCTGGCAGGATGTCAGTGGGACGTGACATTTGCGGCTTTCTTGACGAATGCGATGATCTGCGAGCAGTGTCTGGGTTCATTGCGCTGTCAGCACGTTGACTTAATGTGACCAATAATATTGGACGTCGAATGCGTTTCATTAACACATTGACTGCCAAGCGTATTTTGCTATATTGGAATCGCGATGCAATGAAATATTGCAGAGTATGATTAAATCGTGCAAAATGAAGGTAACGCAGAATTGTTAGAAATCAAAGTATTGAACCACCGTTACAATGTCAATTGCTTTTGTAAGATTGCAAATTGGCTTCATACATTTTTAGTCAAGTATTTTGCTCACGTTAAAACATGCAATGAAATACTACAGAGTATAATTAAATCGTGCTAAATGAAGGTAACGCAGAGTTGTTAGAAATCAAAGTATTGAGCCACCGTTACAATGTCAATTGCTTTTGCAAGATTGCAAATTGGCTTCATTCCGAATTTTTTACATTTTTAGTCAAGTCTTTTGCGTATTTTGCTCAAGCTCATTTTGCTATGTTAAAACCGCGATGCAATGAAATACTGCAGAGTATAATTAAATCGTGTAAAATAAAGGTAACGCAGAGTTTCTAGAAGCCAAAGTATTGAAGCACCGTTCCAATGTCCATTGCTTTTACAAGATTGCAAATAGGCTTCATTACGAATTTTTTGCATTTTTAGTAAAATCTTTTGCGCCGGTCACTAGTGACCACCGTGGCAGTCAACGTGTTAAATGAAGCGAAAAACCATTTTTCAATGCCAACAAATGTTTGCAAAATCTGGTGAATAGCGCACCGCCACTAGAGATTGATATGTAAAAATGTCTGCACAGGTATGTGTACTTACATGTACTGCAAGATTTTTCGGCGGTTCCGTATAAGGCATGCTTTAAAGTATTTAATGATCGGTTATGCTGTGATGTTAACATAGTGTCGTGAGGCAAATTTTCCGGCGTCCATTTAATCGTGTGCCCCATACGATTTTCGTTTCATTATATGCCTCCCGAGAACTTTCACCCGGACGTGATCAATATTTCGTATACTCAGCGGGTCATTCGCGGAAGAAACCATTGCACGATACTGATTTACGCTAAATCGATAACAGTCAGCAGAAGAATTGAAGAAACTTTTACCTTCATCGCTAAAGGGCTTATATTTAACCCTTTGAGTGCTATGGACGCATATATGCGTCCGCCGAAATCTATCGGTGTCGACTATGGGCGCATATATGCGTTTTCCAATCGTTTCGATTTCTTACTGATTGCAACCACAATTATCGATGTACAAGATAAATACAGATGCGTTCTTTATCAGATAATTTTCTTGAATTATTTAATTTGGCGTAAATGAAGAATTATCATTAAAACGTAGTTGCGCCTTACATAATCAACTAATAGAATTCACACTAACGAAAAGTGTTTCGTCCTCAGCGATCGCTTCGGCCAAAAGTATTCAGCACTCAAAGGGTTAAATAAACCGTCACCATGCGATTGATAATAGAAACTTCGCAAACCAACGACAATCGCAATTACAAAACGCCATCCTTCAGCTTTCTCTTACTTGAAGTCATGATGCACAAGTTATAAATTATAGTGGACGTTTATGGATACAGCAAGTATGTCTCGAAATTATTAAATTATTTTTCAGTCTCGACAAACTAATGAGCGGGATGCGGTTCTATACATACGCCTTCTTTAAGTCATATGAACCGAGTATAGAAGGGAACAATTTTATAAACCTGCAGACACGTACATGTGTATACATACATTTTGCGAGATAATATCAAACATAAAGTCGCTAACAAGCGTTAATGAGCGATGAAACTCACTTTGACGTGTACAGCGCGAAGTGGCGATTTTACAAACTTCCTTTTCTCGATGAAATTGCATTGCACGTCATTGGCGGAAAGTTGAATTATAAATCATCCACGAATTATCGTAATACTTTTATCAGCAACATCTGTAGTCTCAGCCTCCCATAATATTAATTAAATACTAAACATAATGAACAGTGCTGAAACGTTAAGACATTATATAATTGTATAATTCTCACGGGATTAGTAGCACAATTGTTGTTGTATATTTTCAAAATCATGATCGAAAAATTAATATTAACTTTACTTATGTGTGTACACAATTTGGCAATTTTATACAATTTTCCTACATTGATAAAAGTTAAATTAATATTTTTTAGAACTTAACTTATTTATAAAAAGTCAGTTTGTAACTCATCGAATTTTTCTAACGGCGAATGTCTTTCATACCACGTAGAAGGATATATATTAAAGGCTACCGTGGTGCGCACGGCATTGAATATTAAATAAATCGCGCTTAGATACGCGAACGAACGCACTCTCTATGTCCGTTTTATCTGAGAGATTTCACTTTCGCTGCCCGTTCAGTACCTAACTATCTCCGCCAGTTATAGAACTTTGCCTCGCCGCTACGAAAACATCCGCGATGTAAAAACGAAAAGCCGCGGATCGCGTTGAAATAAGTTTCGTTACTTCAATGGTATCAATTATCTCATCTATTTTAATGGCTTTGTTTCTAAGAAAGGTGCGCTGCATTTAACCTAGATTATGCATGTCGGCTGGTGCCTAGCGCCTAGCCACGCAATGCGAGCACGTTTCATTAAATCAGTCATTTCGTATGATAATCCATTGCTAATTATTTATAAGAAAATATGAGTATGCGCTGTATGATAATCAGTTTTACGTGCATCGATTTATTCACTTTTTAACTGCTGCGCGCTTCGACCAGAACCTGCCGCACGCCGCATTTGCATTTAACTACTTTCTACACTTGCGTCATTTTATTAAAAACAACACTGGATGCTTGTAACTACTCTCCCGTCACAGAAAGGCCAATAAAGTATCAATTTAATTTCTTAAAGCGCACTGCCACGTATATGTACGTTTAGTTTCTTTAAATAATCATTCTTTTCCCTGACAAAGGAAAAACAAAAATCTTACTACGCGGCTTTATTGGTTAAATGTGTTTTTTCTATACAGTTCAAAACTCAAATATATCTATAAAAAAACAGTGCTTGAAGAGATTATGACACATAGCTTTCAACGAATTGCATTAAATCTACAGCAGCACATCGTTTGAGTAAAAAATCATAGTGAATAGAAGCGATCTTGGAGGTTTTACAATTCTAAAATGGTTATCAGACATGATCTAAGTGACAGGAAATTTAGCGCAAAATATTAATTCACGTACATACATCACATGTCACCGTATTAGAATAAAAACTTAAAAAAAATAAATTTTTAAATTTGAATAATGTCTTATTTCCAAGCGCACGTCGAATAGAAAAATAAGCGTCATCTATCAAAGTCGATTCAAATGAAATATACGTAAATTCGTAGTTCACGGTTATTCTCGGGAAATGAAAGTCTGCCTCGTGTCTGGAAAAACTCGTAACTAAACTAGCGAACGCCGTTTTCGCCGTGCTATCTAGCGGATTTAGACATTGATCTCGAAAGTGAAGCAATTGTAGCCGGCGCCGAAGGAAAGTGGCCGATATTATGTGGTATATATTGTTGCACAATGACCGCGGGCTCTTCGGTCGTGAGGAAAATAACGTGCGAAATTGCAAGTGGAGCGTTATTGACCACTCAAAAAGTTATGGTTATCTTAATTTGTGTCAATTAATGTAAGTAAAATTGGCCGCGGACGTTATTAGTGCGGTTTACGTAGCAGGAACGACGGAATGTGTAAAAGCATTGGCGATAAGAAACGGACGACTTTACACGAAAATAATGATTCAATTTAAATAGTAAACATTAAATTGAATTACCGCCGAGAAGTTTCTATTTTTATTTTCACACGCGTATTACTGATGCTCCTCAAGATTAGCCATAACATATGAAAGGGGAATGATTGGTGTCACCTCACAGCGTTTATGCATTTTTATTCGTAACATTAAATACCTAATGAAATGTATAAGTTCAGTTATTAGGGCTAAAATGTAATTGCTTCTTCTGTTCTTAGAAATCGACTTCTAATATATATATGTACGTACTTGAATTCTAACAAATTTCCGTCTTATCTGTCGGTCAACGTAAGAACCGCTTGCATCACACGACGACGAAAGCATCGCAGTACATTACTCGCCACCCACTTTGTTGTGAAACGCGGAAGTTCCTCCTATGCTATCGCACTTACAGGCCAACCTGAAAATCGGTTCCCGACCCCAGGAAAAAAGTCCTTAATCGTTGAAAGTTGCCCAGCAGTCAAGCATCTGTGTGTCTCGCTGCTCCCCCTGACACTGGCCGATAAATTTGCATGTGCTTCTGTCCGCGTCCAGACAACCTGAGTTGTGAAATACGTGTGCATAAAAAACCGCCCATGACATATGTCGTATCTCTGTGTCTCATGGTTTGGGATGGAAGTAGAGGAAGCTCTTGAAAGTTGTGGGGCTTTTTTAATGGAGCCATCAGAAAAGTTTTATTTTTGAACGACTTTCCTTTGGAAATATACTTGCATAATGACGATATGTTCGATTATTTTTTATCTACTTTTATATTTTTAATAATTTGATTTTGTTTTCGTTTATCAGTGACCGATATTCGCCAATAATAAAATCTTACTTTGAATATTATAGTATGTATGAAATATTTTACTATATCACAAGTGACCAGATTTCCATGAAACTGTATGCATAACGGAACCTCTGTTACACATTTTCGTAATGTGTCCGCAAATGTGCATAACTCGTTTCCCCTCAGTTGTATGGTGGCACAGATTCGCAACTACTAAGCTTCGCGAGCATTTCAGGACTTCATGAACGTAAGCTTTCCAAGGCATGCAGCCTTCTGCAATCATCTACATTCTGCAAGTCCAATCTCGAAGACCTTCCAAATACGCCATCCACTGCAAGACTTCTAGTACTAATGACTACATATTGTATTTTCACCATGTATGTGCACATGTGTCAAATTCGTTTCTGCTCAGTTGTACTGTGATGCCAATTCGTAACTATAATATTTCTCAAGCCATGCAGGACTTCTAGAACGCAAGCATCCTAAGGCATCTAGCCCTTCGCAATCGTGCAATCACAAGATCAATCTCAAAAGCATGTCCGACTTTGGCAATCGGAGTCCCAGTATCTAGTACTAATGACTACAAATTGTATTTTCAAATTCGCCATCCCAATTTGTACGTTTTCTGGCAATTCTGGACGCAGGCACCTTAAAGTATCTACCATTTGTCGTCGGCATTGTAAATTCGCCATCCAGCTTTGGCAATCGGATTTTACATGTCTCGGCACTGTACGACTTCTAGTAGAAACGACTACATATTTTCGGTATGCATACGCATATGTGTTAAATTCGTTTCAGCTCAGTTGTACTGTGATGACAATTCGTAACTACTAAATTTCTCATGCCATTCAGGACTTCTGGGCGCAGGCATCCTAAGGTATCTAGCCCTTCGCAATCGTCCACATGTCCCAAGTCCAATCTCAAAGGCCCTCCAAATTCGCCATCCAACTTTGGCAATCGGATTTTACATGTCTCGGCACTGTACGACTTCTAGTAGAAACGACTACATATTTTCGGCATGCAGAAGCATATGTGTCAAATTCGTTTCAGCTCAGTTGTACTATGGCGCAAATTCGTAGCTACCAAATTTCTCAAGCCAAAGGCCCTCCGAATTAGCCATTCAACTTCAGCGACCAGACTCCACATGCCTCGGTACTGTACGACTTCCAGTACAAATGACTACACATTTTCGCTATGCATACGTATACGTTTCAAATTCGTTTCGGCTCAGTTGTACTGTGGTGCCAATTCCAAACTACCAAAAAATCTTCTGTACGCAGGCATCCTAAGGTATCTAGCCCTTTGCAATCGTCCACATGTCCCAAGCCCAATCTCGAAGACCCTCCAATTTCGCCATTCAACTTCGGCGACCAGACTCCACATGCCTCAGCACCGTACAAATGCCAGTATTCGTACCGCGAACGAAAGTTCCCACCGACGCAGAAAGTCAGAGTTGATGCAAAGCGCACGAGCCCTCGCGTACTTTTCCGCACACTTATCCCAGGCCTAGACATTGACCTCGAAAGTGAGGTGATCACCAGCGGACAGACCCGCGCGTTGAGTATCGAAGAAAGTGTGAGCTGCTCGTTCATTCCTGCCTCCCCGCGTCTCGGCTCGCAGATTGTAGAAAATCGCGCCGTGAAAACCGGTATGCCCGGAGCACGGTCGTTCATCCTGCGTCGATCGACTCAGAGCAAGTCGCGTACGAGCAGAGCATGTGAGACGGGAAACTCGAAAACACGAATGTGCAGCCACTCGCATGGAGAGTCGGCGTTGGGTAAATGAGTTCTGAGATACGGGACTCATGTGTTCCACCCTCTAAATCGCACGAAATACATTTTTTTGGCAATGGCTAGTAGTTTTCAACACTATGTCGTCCGCAGGTGTAATCAAGAATTGGTCCGTTTATTTTGAAAGTGGCCTAATTCCATTTATCTTCAAATCGAGATAAATAACATTTACTGATAAATAACATGAATTTGTACATGTAACCATGGTAACCGGAAAATATTGAAAAACGGAGTTAGGCCACGTTCAAAATAAACGGCGCAATTTTTGGTTTGGCATCGATAGGACACGTTCAAACATTTTCGGCTGTAACCGGAGGTTTTTGAGATTTTCAGGAGATCATAAAAAGTCATTGCCTTTAGTAAAGGGCAGAATTTCTTGCGGAAACGCAAAATCGCTAATATAATCGCATTGTAGGCTGTAACTTATTGTTGCCTCGTATAGAACTGAAACGATAGTAGTGTTTGTGCGATATCTTTGCCTGCGATACGAACCTGGTGTCACCGGTATTTGTCTGATAGATTTGCAAGCAGTGCCAATGTGGTGCCACTGGCATTTGTCCGAAAATGTTCGCGTGGCATCAACGTGATGTTGCACGGAATAACTTTATGCGATTTTCTTAAAAATTGTTGAAGTTTTCCGCAGATCATAAAACATCATTGTCGTGACCAAAGGGCAGAATTTCTTGTGGAAACACAAAACTTGCTAATATAATCGCATTGTAGGCTGTAACTTATTGTTGCCTCGTATAGAACTGAAGCGATAGTAGCGTTTGTGCGATACCTTTGCCTGCGATACGAACCTGGTGTCACCGGCATTTGTCTGACAGATTTGCAAGCGATGTCAATGTGGTGTCACCGGCATTTGCCCGAAAATTTCCGTGTGGCTTCAACATGATGTCGCACGGAATCACTTTATGCGATCTTCTTAAAAATTTTTGAAGTTTCCAAGAAATCATAAAACATCATTGTCGTAACCAAAGGGCAGAATTTCTTGTGGAAACGCAAAATCGCTAATATAATCGCATTGTAGGCTGTAACTGTTTATTGCCTCGTATACAACAGAAGCGATAGTAGCGTTTGCGCGATACCTTTGCCTGCGATACGAACCTTGTGTCACCGGTATTTGTCTGATAGATTTGCAAGCGATGCCAATGTGGTGTCACCGGCATTTGCTCGAAAATTTTCGCGTGGCATCAACATGATGTTGCACGGAATAACTTTATGCGATTTTCTTAAAAATTTTTGAAGTTTCCAAGAAATCATAAAACATCATTGTCGTAACCAAAGGGCAGAATTTCTTGTGGAAACACAAAACTTGCTAATATAATCGCTTTGCAGGCTGTAACTTATTGTTGCCTCGTGTATAACTACAGCGATAGTAGCGTTTGTGCGATATCTTTGCCTGCGATACGAACCTGGTGTCACCGGCATTTGTCTGATAGATTTGCAAGTAATGCCAATGTGGTGCCACTGGCATTTGCTCGAAAATTTCCGTGTGGCTTCAACATGATGTCGCACGGAATAACTTTATGCGATTTTCTTAAAAATTTTTGAAGTTTTCTGCAGATCATAAAATATCATTGTCGTGACCAAAGGGCAGCATTTCTTGTGCAAACGCAAAATCGCTAATATAATCGCTTTGCAGGCTATAACTGTTTGTCGCCTCGTATACAACAGAAGCGATAGTAGCGTTTGTGCGATACCTTTGTCTGCGATATGAACCTGGTGTCACCGGCATTTGTCTGATAGATTTGCAAGCAATGCCAATGTGGTGCCACTGGCATTGGTCCGAAAATTTTCGCGTGGCATCAACGTGGTGCCGCACGG
Organism: Cryptocheilus praepositus; assembly: GCA_033815515.1. NCBI lineage: Eukaryota > Metazoa > Arthropoda > Insecta > Hymenoptera > Pompilidae > Cryptocheilus > Cryptocheilus praepositus. The sequence goes on along the minus strand of JAWWQZ010000141.1, from coordinate 589,250 downwards.
AATAACTTTATGCGATTTTCTTAAAAATTGTTGACCATCGGAAGAAAAATTTTAGAATTCGACATGTGTCCGAAGGTTGAACAACCCACGACTTCCATACCTTAACTTTTACTCCAACTTTTGTACAGATATTTTCACATATTCATTTGTATAGTGGCAAAAAATATTATCAATTCTTTATTACACAATTCACCACCCAATTTTATGCTTATTTTCATCATTCAAAATAATTATAACTTGCAGAAACTATAGGTGCACATATGTGTTAGTGTGCCTTAACAGCTTGAAAATCCTTTACCTATTTTTTACGGGAAGGTTGAGGTTTCATGTGCTGCTCTTAACGTTTGTGGATAAAAGCATAGTGTACGTTTACAGGTCGGCAAAATTTGTTACTCATTCGTCTATATAGTTCCGTATGCGTGCATATGTAGGATTTCGATTACTGGGATTCGGACGAAAGTTAGGAACACTTGACTGAATCGCCGACGGCGGATGTAGGTGAAAATAGAATGATTGCAGTCGATAGCAGATATGTGTACAATGTCAAGACAATTATAGAGTGAAACTGTGACGCCTCAATAGAAAATGCTAGACCTATTCGTCTTGCTGTATTATGTTCTGATATCGAGTGGCAAACGTTTGAGTGTCAAAGCACTGCGTACCTTTCCTTGCACGCCAATACTATCCCCGCAATGCGATTTAGACATTAGAAACCGGTCTCGAGCGTTTTTCGTCGTTTTTGGCAAAAACGATGTCAACGCCTAGCCCTCATTAGACTCGCTATAATTCTTCTTAACTGCCCAAGATCACGATAGCGCGAATGATTCATTGATTTTTATCAACGAGCGCGTTTTTTTGCCATAGAACTATTTACCACCGCGGCGAATAATAATTTTACGGCTTACATTCTAATTCCAAATAACTAATAATTCGTTGTTGAAAAATTCTTGTCATAAAAAATATTAAAATGGCAACAAAATAATAAAGTACATGGACAAGAAGTTTTTATAAATATAAGGAATTCAGCTGGTTCTTTCAGCATGGTACTTTTTCCAATTCCCAACATATCATAATATATGCAACATTGAAGTAATCAACTCAGTTTGAAAAATGGAACACATTACACGGAGAATAATCGATGCCCCAATAAAACGATCAAACTTCTGTTCGTAAATTACATAGCACTTTTCCGGTCAATATAATGTAAACATCCCACTAAATGACATTTTTATTACTTCTTACTAAAAGTCGCAGTCTCTGTAGTAAATGATAAATTGTTATTTTACGTAACGAGTATACACGTCGAGCGCAGTTAATTGTTTAATTCCATTAATATATATGATAGGAATCGTTATGCAATAATCTGCCCACGTCACTACGCGCGTTACGTACAGTGTCACGCTGCACATCGTTTCGTTTTATAGCTCAGGACCTCCTTTGTCGGCAGTCCGATAAGTACTTACCTACAACATTTTTTGACGATTTATCAAATAAATAGATGTCGCGCACATATTATCTGAAAAATACGTTATCAACGCTCTGGCAATGTCACTAGATAACCTGTTAGACATTCAGGTAATCGAAGAGAAATAAAAAAAAATCGAGAATGGTGATCATAGATTATAATAAAAATATGGCTGGTGTCGATGTGAGCGCGTTATCAATACGCGACTTTTTCTTAAATGTTTTTTTAATTCGGCGTCGAGCACTCAAGTGGTGGAGGAAATGTTTTGCCCTTCTCCAGGTATTAGTAGATATCACCTTGTAAACAGAAAACAAAAAACCATCACCTTTCCGGATACAAAACCTATCGCCTTCTTCGAAAAAATTTCGCCGGGCACGCTTTTTCAACTGTTCCTTGGTCTCTGTGTGTTGGATCCACGTTTCGTCGACGTCACAAAATGACGTGAAACTTTTCGGGGCTTAACACGTTGACTGCTGGAACCATATTAGAATGGCGATGCTGATAAACTGCAGCGTTTGACTGAATTAGAAAATGTAAATAATGATTGGAGACCAAAGAATCGCATCACTATTCTAATAATAACTGCATTTATAAAATAATTATTACTACCCAGGAATATTTTGGATCTTCAAAAAATCTCTTGCGCCGGTCACCGGTGCCCAAATAGAAAAATAAACACTGCTGGAAGAAGAGAATGCGCTTTTTTCCGGAGTGAGAAACATCGACGAAAGAAATATTTCATGGGATATGCAGATTTCATTGCTGGATCAAGTGTATCGAGTTAACACATTGTTGACCGGTCACGAGTTAACTCGTGTTTTCGTGGCCAAACGTTGCTGACCGGTCAAAATACGACACTTGCGTTGGCTATTTTAATTTTTGAAACGCAGGACAATGTGGAATATAGCAAAATTTTGTTCATTGTGTTCAATCGTGTCTGCTTTATTATAAGAAAGTATATTTTTTTTTGATACTGAGGCTTTTTTTTCTAGTTAGAAAGTGTCAAGAACGGCAAACACGGTAAAGCATTTTTCAATAAATTATGCGTGAATGCTTTATATAGTTGCCCGAGTGCATTTTAAATAAGTTGTGGTCATTTGGAAAATGATTATTGAAAATGAAATAACAGGGGCATAATCTAGGTCTTTAAAAGAAAAGCGCGACGAAACAAGATATATGTGCAAAACCTCTTGTCTACATCTACGCGTAAATGACTGCTGTACTGTTAATCATACGAAAAAATATTAAAAGTTACATAAAATTTAAGTTCAAAGTTCAATTTGAATTTATTATGCACGAACAAACTTTATTGAAGTTTATTTACATCGTTTCACTTCCATGTTCAATTACGAAATAATAGCCGGTGACTTGAGACAGCTTTTTCGAAAATTGCCGGTCAACAATGTGTTAAAAGGAGACTGTGTTGAAAAATAAATCGTCAATTTTCCAAAATTTTCGTTCTTCTTTTGTAGGCTAAGTACTTATCGGACTGCCCACGTATAATCAGGATATCAGTCCGCAATAACGTCGACTATTGACCGAAAGAGTAATGCACGGCATCTTGCTACAATATTGATCAACCTTCCCTCTATGCGTTCTAACTCTCTCATCAATCGAAGCTGCAAGTTCGTCGCCTCGTGTGTGTACGTCTATGTCAAGCGCGTAGATCAAATATGTCAGGAACCTGTAGTCTGCGTCGTTCGTAGAAAGCGAAACTTAATAACTTCGTGGAATTGCGGTTGGCCAAAGACATGTAAGTAAGTCGGGAGACTGCCAGTTGATGCCACCATCGTGGATCGATGGACACTTTGCCTTCTATGCAGGATCCATGACCGTGACGAAACTATTCATTCCGAGGAAGAGAAATCTGCGTCAATTATCGATGCCTTATCTGTTATCGACAGCAGCAACTATGATAGCAAAGTTTTTAGACGATCAGCGCGAAACTTCTCAACTTCATGGAAACGCGGTGCTCGTGTTCTGTTTGTTGCATGAGAAAAGAGTCTGCGGAAAAAAATGTCTGTGTACCGTAGACCATGTGAATTCCAAAAGAAATAATTGGTCTGACAGGAATTTGAAGTAATCTTTGGTTTATACTACATACAGAGTGTTTCGGATAATGTAGGCTCAACGTCGGAGATAGATTCAGCAAACTAAAATAAAAAAAATTTATGGATTATAACTGTTTTTGTGTGAAACGTATAATTTAATTATTTTCATAGAAACTGTTTGAAGTGTCTCGAGTTACAGACGTCTCAATATAGATGTACTCATTCGTTCGGAAATTACCGTACGTGTTATTATCACCTAGAGCATGTATTAAACTGACTGAAATGTAGGCGATACACTTTTGAAGGCGATCTGTGTCGAGTCTCATTCGAAAAAAGTCATCTTTGTTTCCCGGAAATGCGGCTAATAGTGTTTACATAGCAGACCAAAAAATCGTCCATTAAATAAAAAGCGTTATTAGAAGCGATTAAAAGAAGCAGTAAACGGAGTCATAAAAACGACTGAAAAACAAAAACGGCGGTAATTCGGAAACAAGTTTATAACAGGCATATATTTGTAGGAACTTTTTCTCTTATTTTAGCCTACTGAATCTATTTCCTAAGTTATGCCCACATTTTCGGAAACTCCCGGTACAACTTTATGCTAATGAAGCACGAAAAATCATGGCATAAATATCATGGCACGCAGAACGAGTGTTCTTTTAATTGCACCAGAACCGAGACTGTAGAACAAATAGAGAAATGCAGTGCACCGTGTGGCAAGATATAGAAAGTTACTGTAAATAATGTTGCACCGCTGTGCCTATGTACTGTAGGAAATGTAGATTTCAACAGGACTAATGACGCTGGAAACATCGAGTTTTGAAGTGTACTTTGATTTCTATTAAATACAACGTTCTATTAACCCTTTGGCTGCTATGGACGCATATGTGCGTCTGCCGAAATCTATCGGTGTCGACTATTGGCGCATATATATGTAGAAATTTATTACGTGAAACTAGAGAGTATAATATTTATAAACAATAACAACACAATCAAGTCACTTTCGTCTTATTTCCTAATCTGTCGTCGTTTCGTCGTTTCGCCTTTTTCTCTATTCACCGTTTCGTCTTTTCGTCTTATCGTCTTCACGTCTTACCGTTAATTCTCCCCTTAGCAACTGAATAACGCAATTCAATAAACTCGTCACCTATGATACATCAATATAATAATTGAGGATCAACTAGAGGACCCTGTATCTGAGATCCCACATATATGCGCTGCAATCGTTTCGATTTCATACCTATTGCAGTCACAATTATTAATGTACGAGATGAATATAGATGCGTTCTTTATCAAGTCATTTTCTTGTATTATTTAATTTGGCGTATATGAAGAATTATCATTAGTACTTAGTTGCGTCTTACATAATCAATCAACCGAGTTCACATTAGCGAAAAGTGTTTCATCCTCAACGAGCGCTTCGGCCGGAAGTACTCAGCAGGAGTACGAAAATAAATGATAGAAAAGAAAAAGGAGGTCCGCAACAGGTACGCCGAAACATACGTCTCGTTTTTGCTCGAGACACACATTTCATTAATCTTTCTCCTCTCCATCCTGTTCTCTCCGCGTTAATTGTCACCACTCGGAACCCCTATTAACGTGAAATCTCACAGCCATTGACAGTGCACGATTAACACTAGGTTTACGGGCGTTTCTTATATACCTATCTCTACGAGCACCCGTCAAATTGACGGGTAGGTGAAAATACGTATTTACATTAAAAAATCAATTTATTCAAACTAAGTCTGAGTTGAACAATATAAGGCTTCACGTAAAAATAAAATATTAATAAGTCAAGATTTTTTTTCCGAATATCTCTTCGATACGACATTTAGTCTGCTGCATGCTTTGAGTTTCGAATGACGCAAGGATCATTCTGGTAAGTGAGTTCGTTCAATACGAAGTAACATGGCACCCGGGCCACACAATTCACTTTGTCACATTATCGAGGCGCTATTGAAATAATGAGAAGGGGGCATCTTAGACTTTCCTTTCACTCTTATATTTACTATTGGAGGAATAATTTTACAAACGAAGCAAATATATAAGGATTATTTACGTAATTAGCTAACCCGTCAATTTGACGGGTTTCGTAGAGATAGGTATACCACGTACAAATTTCAAAATTTAGAAAGCTTAAGGAAATAATACTTGTGTGTATAAACACTTTTAATGAAATTATGAATTTACGATGCAAAGTAGTTCAGATTATTGCTATGTTTTTTTGCGTGTTTCATTTAAAAGTTTGGAATCCGTCAAATTGACGGGTCCCGTAAACCTACTGTTAAAAGAACCAGCGAATCCCCGGCTTCTACTTTTTAAAACCCACAGTTTGTTCTCTATACGCCACACAGAATGCATAACGCTCATCCTTTCTTTCTCGTCGTTGCGGTTTGCACCGTAATTTCAAGGATCGCCGAGTTCGGCCAGCATACGTGTAGCACAGAAACGTGAGGCTTCGCTCAGTAGCTAGTCGTAGAAAGTCAATGTCAATAATCTCGCGCGGCCCTCTCGATGTTCGAGAAGTTTGCTGGAGATCGATTGCTCGACTGGCTCATTGCGCGTTCTCGATCTCTTTTTAAGCGGACATTCCACCGCGATAATTGCCTTTTGAGCCGCAGGAGGAGAAACCTTCCTGCCCAGCGGCGCTGCATTGCGCACGACTGATTAATCGCCATCGCGATTTCATTGATTTTCACGAAATACTGTTTCATTCATGAAATCGCTGGGTCCGTGCTGCGGAAGGCACGAATGTCAGGAATGCACAGAAAGCGAAACTTCACGATTTCCTGAAGGTTTTAAGTCATCGTACAGGCATGGGTGTGTAGCTTGTCTAAGCAAATGTGGACCCTGGCAATCTTAGATGCGGTGACGAAGTCCTATGCGGAGCGATTAGTACCCTCTCGACACACGTGTTCTAATGTTCTAGCTCTGCGGAAGATGAAGAAAGTGCGCGAGCGACTAACTATGTACACCGGGTGAACGAGTCGAAATATTTAAGACTTGTTTTTAGCGGTAGGACGACGATTCTAAGCTTGGAGGTGTGGATCAACGTAAAGATCTAAAGAATCTGAGAAACTAAATAGATGTAACCACTCAAATGAAACTATACAATAGACATGTACAATAGATTTAAATAATAAAGACGCTTCACATTTTAGTTATACTATCTAACATCATATCTCATGCCACAGATCCAAGTCACCATAATTACGTAAATTACGAATTAAGAAAATTTTGGAACAGAGACACTATTATCCGAACACGCACCTCGTCTTTGTAGATCGCCGAACTGCGATAAGGTGACCGGAAAAAAGATAAAATTAAATGAGAGTCGCGGAAAACAAACACTTAAAAACCAGCGAACCAATGCTGTAACAAAGATGTTGCATATCCGTTTGTATACTTAACTATTTCAGTACGGGAATGTCTGTAACGTTTTGTTTATATTCTTGTTATCAATATGTGACCAAACAGGATATATTTTCCTTATTTGGTTCATGTTTACTTCCGAGTACATATTGCGTAACTTATTTCACAACAAGCGTTATATAAGTAAATCCGGTCTGAATTGCATCGTTTTTGACCTCGTTGCAATTGGAAAAATCTGTTCAATGTTTCATAGCAATTTTAAGATTAAGAAAAGGCGTTAAACAAGTTGTATTACATTGTTTGGCCGCTTCTGCAACTTTTTTAATACTTATTAAGAAATAAGCTACTCAATGAATACTCAGAAACAAATATGCACCAATTTATCACGTTTGATCTCGTGTTAATCATATCGATAATAAAGTTTCCAACTTCATTTCAAGCTGTCCCAATTCGACTCTGTCCAGAGGGACATATTATTATACTACGTTAGGTCCCGATGCTCTCGGATATGATCGCGTCATATTTACTTTGCATTTCGACGCACTGTTGCCTCTACTTTTAAACTCTGCCCAGAGAGACATCGTGTTGCTATATTACGTTAGGTCCCGATGCTCTCGGTTATGATCGCGACATATTTATTTTGCATTTCGACGCACTATTGCCTGCACTTTTAAACTCTGCCCAGAGAAACATCGTGTTACTATACTACGTTAGGTCCCGATGCTCTTGGGTATGATCGCGATATATTTATTTTGCATTTCGACGCACTATTGCCTGCACTTTTAAACTCTGCCCAGAGAAACATCGTGTTACTATACTACGTTAGGTCCCGATGCTCTTGGGTATCATCGCGATATAATTATTGCATTTCGACGCACTATTGCCTGCACTTTTAAACTCTGTCCAGAGAAACATCGTGTTACTATACTACGTTAGGTCCTGATGCTCTCGGATATGATCACGACATATTTATTTTGCATTTCGACGCACTGTTGCCTCTACTTTTAAACTCTGCCCAGAGAGACATCGTGTTACTATATTACGTTAGGTCCCGATGCTCTTGGGTATCATCGCGATATATTTATTTTGCATTTCGACGCAATGTTGCCTCTACTTTTAAACTCTGCCCAGAGAGACATCGTGTTACTATACTACGTTAGGTCCCGATGCTCTTGGGTATCATCGCGATATATTTATTTTGCATTTCGACGCACTATTGCCTGCACTTTTAAACTCTGCCCAGAGAAACATCGTGTTACTATACTACGTTAGGTCCCGATGCCTTTTGGGTATCATCGCGATATATTTATTTTGCATTTCGACGCACTATTGCCTGTACTTTTAAACTCTGCCCAGCGAAGAGCGTCCAAAGCTTCGCAAATGGTCTCCGATGATGCGACGAAGTATAATAAACACGGAAGAAGAAAAGAAAGGTTGGCGTTCCGTCTTACAACTGTCCACAGACTGTGTCACAAGCTGTGACACAGACAGACATAGTGGCCAATGCAGACGCTTGGAATTAAATTTTTGATTCGGCACACATAGTGAACAGTATGCACTTCGACCGCTCACGAGAAATTTTATTTACCTGCGTCACCTTTCGGCGTACAGGCGACAATGAAAGGACTACAGCCGAGAAATTACAAGTGTATCGAGGCGGAGACCGTGACCGAAGGACCAGTAAGGACAATGTGATAGTTCACTGTGTCGGCGCCAAACAGTAGTACAACCCGCTGGTTGATCAGCCGCGCGCATTCGGCGTTTTGCCCGGCAGCATAGATCCCAGATTCGCCGGGAGCACTGTTTGCGAACGTCGCTCTTCGGGAGAAAAGAGAAATTGCGATCGTTCAATAGCATGAAGCGGTCATAATCGTTTCATTGTTAATTACGGCCTGGCGGTTAATTCGCACACGTCCGGCTCGCACGTTCATGCATGATGGATGATTGGCTGCACTTAGGCGGTCAATACGCTCGGAAGTGACATGGTACGTGTACCCGTAGAAAGTGAAGCTTAATCGCCTAGAGGATTTGACGGTGGCGTATGCGAGCGCTGCAAGATAGCACCAGTGAAAACGACCTGTTGAGCGAACGGTGCGGTTTTTGTCTCCTTTTAAATTACGATGTCGACGTACGGTCGGACGTCTATACTGCTCTGCGTGCGCGATGCAAACTGGCTTATACAGGGTGGACAGCGAGCAGTGATCGGATTAGATTATTGTGATATTAGAAGTTCGTCTTGTGGGGAAAATAGCATGGTTATTGGTTTATTGATCTTTTAACACTTTAACTGCTGTGATGGTCATCGGTGACCGGCGCAAGAGATTTTACTGACGATCCAAAATATTCGCAATGGGTAGCAATAATTATTTTATAAATGCAATTATTGTTAAAATAGTCAAAGTGTTAACACGCGTATTTTACTATATTAACTCTTTGACTGTCGTGATCGTCACCGGTGACTGGCGCAAGAGATTTTACTGAAGATCCAAAATATTCGCAATGGGTAGCAATAATTATTTTATAAATGCAATTATTGTTAAAATAGTGATGTGATCCTTTAGTCTTCAATACCTGCACATTATGTACGTTTTGCATAATTCTGTCAAACGCTGTAGTATTTTATACAATCGCCGTTCTAATATAGCAAAATACGCACGGCCGTCAACGTGTTAAGGGATACTGGGACAAATGCCCCGAGCGCCATAACAAGTATTTCTTCTTCGGCTAAACCAAAGAAACGGTAGAAAATTATAAGTGATCTTAATCACATTGATACTCAAAATGATATCTACTGTACGCTCGTGTAGATAGTCAAGAAATGAGTACTTAGTTCTTTCTGGAACGCCTACATTGATGGCTAACCATGCAACAATTCTCTGTCTAAGAAATACAGAGAATTGCAGACACATGCTTAACACTTTGACTGCCACGGTGGTCACTGGTGACCGGCGCAAGAGATTTTACTGAAGATCTAAAGTATTTGCAATGGGCAGCAATAATTATTTTATAAATGCAGTTATTTTTAGAATAGTGATGCGATGCTTTGGTCTCCAATACCTGCACATTATTTACACTTTGCATAATTCAGTCAAACGCTGCAGTATTTCATCGCGTCGCGGTTCTAACATAGCAAAATACGCTTGGCAGTCAAAGTGTTGATCATCAATGTAGACATCGCAGAAATAACTAAGTAGTAATTTATTGACTAGTACAATACTGGTATGAAAATGATATCCAAATATTGTACCGAAACCTCGAAGTATGTCGATTTTCGGTGTCTGGTCTCACTATCACGGAAAGATCGACGACATGGCGCAGCAATTTGTCTCACACTTTGCTGCAGATGACGTGTGGTGTGTTTACACGTTATGTTAAAATGCAGCGTCAATGATTCCGAGTAAGGTTTCCGGTTACGTTCTCGGAATTTTTCGATTCACGCCCGTATGCTTTCCTTTTTCCGAAAAAATAAACTACCCGGCAATCATTACATCATGTTTGTTTAACCTTTTTGCGGCGACACGAGTTCGACCCTTATGATTGAAAATTCATCGGAAAACATTGTACATGTATAGGTACTACGAAGTACAACTACATCTCGACAAATGTTATCAAGCATACCATATAGAAAAATAATTTTAATAATATTGCTAATATGATACCATGTCTGAAATGCAATATTCCCAACATTCCGATTAAAGAAGTTGAGAACCATGTGTAATAGCATATTAAAGTATGTAAATTGTTATGCAAACATAACGTTTGTCTCGAAATTTCTTTGAACAATACTAATTAGATAGTAACAGCAGTTTCTTTTGCGGCAGCGCAATTGAACGAAGGCCAAGGTTTTCACTGAAAGAGACAAACTAAGAACTGCTGCCGCACCAATACGCGTCTATTATAATTTTGCAAATCTGATTACCATAATATTACTGATCCAATTATTATACTAACTTATGCGGACTATTCTTGATTAAGCGAACTCACGTCTACGTGACACCGGCGTCTACGAGAACTAAGCCGGTGTAGTAAAATATTCTGGATATCTCCGTAATATCTATAATACCTACGTATTCAATGTCTCTCTATAATGAATCTACGATCTTACTCGTTGCGGATGCGGCTTAGAAGGTGAATTTGACTGATTGGACATTGCACTCGTCATCGTCCAATAACGGGTTCAATTTAAACCGATCGTGATAGCCAGATACAGGCGTTCGACGTTTCGTGAGCCGACGTTAGATGCGATGGTCGATTCGATTACGATAGCTACGGTACTGGTTCTTCGATCCGAGAGAAAGGAAGTGTGGATGGAACCGAGCACTCTCGTCCAGACAACTTTTCCCTTCGTTTCAGACGTTAACTAAGTACCGGCTATCGTAAGACTCCGGGAAAGCGGTTTCACTCGTTTAAGCTATTCGGATTAAATTCCGTTCGTGGAAACGGCCGTGACCGACGCGAAACGCTTGGGTAATCTGTAATCTCCGTGTCCGTGGGCTGGACGCGATAAAAAAATCGCGCAGTCGGTGAGAGATTTTTTCGAAAGATTTCCGTAGCAACGTTCGACGTGCGCGGGAACATTAATTCGGTTGAACCGCAAACTGAACTCGCGCGCGAAATGCGTAGAAGATGCGTAAACAGTCCTCTTTTGCCGTAAAAATGTTCCGGCCAATGATTAACCGGCGCATAAAGAGTAAACAGGCACGTTCATTCTTCAAAAACTCGCTTTGTCCCTATGCTAATTGTCTGGCTGTACTTTCCTCATATGTTAAGCTGTATTGTGGTGCAGTTTAATGCTAGTCATTTGCCCGCACGTCGACAATCAGTGCTTGATACGGTACACAAGGAAGTCTACTTAATGTCCGAACTGACTGAGCAAAACAACGCTGTACTACTATACGTATAGCAGCTTGTGGATGTAAAATGTGTGATTTGTTTGAAGTATTCTTTAAAAACCTAACGTCTCGATATTAGATGTGTGCCTCTCGAAAAATCAGTAGAAATTTAATTCTTTGGTAAATATGAAATTCTAGATGCCTTTGTTTTATTATGCGATCTCAAGACTTGTTCTATTCTTGGTATATGATTTTACGCTGTTCCTTTATCTTTTTTTTTTAATAAAAACCATTTATACACTACATATACGTTGTGTTCTACACAGTACTCGACTAGCACCTGAACAAGACAGCAATCAATAGGTTATGGGTCCAAGTAACGAATTATAATAACAGAAACGTATATCGGACTTTAGCTCTTTAGCTCTTTTAGTTCTTTAGGTAGGTGAAGTTCAATCTACTTTCTCGTTATTGACATTTCTTACCAGTAACAGACACCTGAAGCAGGAACCCGTATGGAAAAATGTCGACATGACAAATAAATTTCTACGTTTCAACCACAAGAAGTCGCATCATTTCAAACAAGATACATATAATGTAAAATGTCTAATACAAAACTGTTAGTACCGAACCTTTAACCCTTTGCAGTCCGGATTTTATTTCAATTTCGTTACCAGCAGCTCCCAAGGCTTTTAAGTGTTTTATTTGAAATTTACTTTAACTAAAAAGTAAGGAAATTTAAATAAATAAAGGAAGAAACAAATTTACTTAAATACCAGTTTTATTTACACTATTGTTGTAATTTGAAATTTTCAAGCGTATGATATCTTTTGAAACAATTTCCAATATGCAATCCTGGTTTTCTTCCGCACGTTTCACAAAAATAGGTGGTTTCTCTTCTTCCTCCAGGTATTTTTCTATTTGAGCAAATTCCACAGTCTTTGTGTTTTCCTTCGGGATGTACGAAGATGAAATGAGGCTTTTCATCTAAACGATTGTGTTTATCATTTGTTCCAGGCCTCTCCAATTTCATATTTCGAGCACGACAATCATGAGTAAGCATCGACAAAATCTTGTCGCGAAATTTTTTGTGAGCTATAGGTTTTGTTGCTTGGTTCTTTGTTTTTTCTTTGTAAAAAATATACGGGATTTACTCTGGAACATTTCTAATTCCCAAAATGAAATATTTCCTCCCCACAGTACTCGACGTAAAAGACAATAAGATGTCGCGTATTGGTTCGCCACATCTACACCACCCACATTTTTATTATAATTTGTGATCACATGCGGTTATTTTATTTCTCTTCGATTACTTGAATGTCTAACACTTCTAGTGACATTGCGAGAGCGTCGATAATGTATAATATGTGCGCGACATCTATTTATTTGGACATGAAAAAATGTCGAGTGGGACTCGACAAAGGAGCTCCTGAGATAAAAACTGATGTCGAGTCACACTCGACATAGGAGTGCAAAGGGTTAAAACGTCTCCCACAGTTATAACTCACAAGTTACCGCTCGATTGTCTCTCGACGTATTGTATCGTCACAGGTAACGTGCATCGTTTCCAACTCTTGCGAGCCGGCGAAAGCGAAACTCGAAGTCGCCGACGTCGAGAGGAGCGATGTTTGCATCGCGTCAAAACCGATCGCTTCCTAGAACGAACATAACGCTAGGCAAATATTGAATAGGCACGGCCAAATATTATTTCGTAACTCCGCGCTCTCGGGTCGCACAGTCCACGTACATGTGCGCGTTGCCATTGTTGGCAGACGAAGATGCCGTAAGTGTGTCGGCAACGACAATTTCCCCGGAAGAATTCTCGCATCGGGAATGTTCAGGCAGGGAGACGTCACGCGTCACTTCGTCATCGGCTTATCGAGATAACGCGCGAATGCGTCTGGTACGTCCGATAAGTAGGTGCGTGCAAAGAATGAGATCGCGCTTTTGGTTGTGTCGGTTTAGCTTGATTGCGAATTCGATTCTTTGGTTGGCGTTAATCATTTCTGTACCTGTTTTTGGTGGAAAGTGGTCTATTTTATTTTATGGACGCTTTAGGTGGTATTAGACTCATGATCCGGCTCTTTAGGAGCATTGTGGTGTTGATAAAAACTTTTTCTGATTGGAATTATTTGATCTATTAGTAGAAACTAGTAGCAGTAATGGTAGCAATGGCAGCAGTGGCACTAGTAACAGTAGTGGTAGTAGTAGCAGTAGTAGCAGTAGTGGTAGTAGTAGCAGTAGTGGTAGTAGTGGCAGCAGTAACAGTAGTAATAGTAGTAGTAGTAGCAGTAGCAGTAGTAGTAGTAGTTGTAGCAGTAGTAGTAGTAGTACTAGTAGTAGTAGTAGTAGTAGTAGTAGTAGTAGTAGTACTAATAGTAGTAGCAGTAGTAGCAGTAGTAGTAGTAAGTAGTAGTAGTAGTAGTAGTAGTAGCAGTAGTAGTAGTAGTAGTAGTAGTAGTAGTAGCAGTAGCAGTAGCAGTAGTAGTAGTAGTTGTAGTAGTAGTAGTAGTAGTAGTAGTAGTAGTAGTAGTAGTAGTAGTAGTAGTAGTAGTAGTATCAGTAGTAGAAGTAGTAGCAGTAGTAGTAGCAGTAGCAGCAGTAGTAGTAGTAGTAGTAGCAGTAGTAGTAGCAGCAGCAGTAGTAGTAGTAGTAGTAGTAGCAGTAGTAATTGCAATATCACTAGTACTAGCACTAATAGTAGTAGATCTACTGGTATCAGATAAGATAATACCAATCAGAGGTTGAGCATCTTCCATAACAAGCTTGTAACGACATCATAGTGCTCCTGAAGAGGACTCCCATGGGCCCCGAAACATCTAGAGCGTTTGTAGAACAAAATCGACCACATTCAACCACGAACAGGCATAGAAATGATTAACATTGTTTGCGTATGTACACGCGACGTAACGGCTTTGCACATGGGAGAGTCTGGACATTGTACCGAACGCCCTGTTGTACGAGTATGCACGGAGTAGTTTGTTCACGAATATGCGAAAGACGCGAGGTATTCGGGAGAAGACGGGTTGTGATCGTTATGGCACAGAAAGTGCAATTTGCGCGTTCAGGTAATTGAACGTTGGCATTGGCCATTCCCGGTGGACGTCGGTTTAATGCCTCACGAGTAACGTCACTAGCTATCCTGCGAGATTTCTCCGGTTGCTGGTGACGTGGGTACACTCGACGGAAGAAACGCGAAGAGGCACACATGTTGCCGAGTTTAATGGCAAACGAATATTATAGTTCAATGGAATATGTACATTAACGGAACATTAGCATTTCACAAGCAAAATGATCGAAAGTATTACTACTATTTGCTAGCTATTTCTGTTAACTTTTATAAATACAATGATATGAATATATATACCAGTTTATTTCCACCCTACGCCCTGCAATTTCAAATCTTGTAGGTCTTACGCCTACATATTTCTCTGAATAATGTCATACACTCACATATTTCCGCGTAAATCTACTGAACAGATTGCAGCTAAAGAGATTGCAGATTGTTGCAGAGAAGAATGTGTGTAAGCACAAAATTTGTTCGAATATTTGTTTCGTTCAGATATTTATATTCCGTTACTTTTCAAGGCAATGAAAAGACACTCAGTACTTCGTGGAGAAACTTGTCCGAGTGCAAAGGATTAATATTAGCAGGTCTAACTTCGTTCAGAGGTTAATGTAAGGTCTAGTCTATCTTCCTGGAAATATAAGTGCGTTGTTACGAGATTAAATGATGGGAAGAAGCATTATTCGCTGGCACACTGGATTTATTACATTAATTGCACCGTCGTTACCAGATCGGCAATAACGTAAAGAGTATAACGCCGACGTCGGTCTTTTCTGCAACGAACGAGGTCATACATCTGGCATGCCACATTTTCTCAGCTTAAAAGAGATGTCTAGCCGGGACCGTACGTTCCGCTGGAAAAGAGCTATTTACGAAGATGCTTTATGTACGTCCGGTGAGTGACTTGGGAAAATTTGAAATTGCTTAATAAGACATACAAGTGCCTTGTTAAATATCCTTTGTGCAACGGCGTAATAATTACACTTGGCGAATGTGCGAACGTAATCAATTTATACGCGTTAATTCACGTCGGACTAATTACGATCTGGTAATGGATGTTAAATGACGATTATAAACATAAGCGCTGAATTGTAGAACAAAATCGCTTATTGGCGAACAATCGCGAGAATTTGAAACAACTTTTGCGGGCACAAGTGTTACAGATGCATAAGATTTGTCAAAACTCGTAACGATCTGCCAGCGAGAGTTACATTTGTGGTGTGCAAATGTTTACAGCCCATTGGGCAACGCACGACCGCAAAGTAGTTGCAAGGTATGACTTCGATGCGCTGAATTGTAAAACAAAATCGCTTATTGGCGAACAATCGCGAGAATTTGAAACAACGTTTGCGGGCACAAGTATTACAGATGTATAAGATTTGTCAAAACTCGTAACGATCTGCCAGCGAGAGTTACATTTGTGGTGTGCAAATGTTTGCAACCCATTGGGCAACGCACGACCGCAAAGTAGTTGCAAGGTATAACTTCGATGCTTTTGACATAACGCAACGTACGTGTGAACACAAAGTGCATAAGTCACAGAACCGAGGAAAGATGCCGAATCTTTTTGCCTCCTTCAAGAAAAGCGACAGTTAAAAATACTGTTTTTTGGGGCTTGTTTCCATATGCACGCGGACTTTGCTTAATTTGAAGTACTAGTTGATAATCAATACCCATCTGGAAGATCTCGTTCGATACGTTAATGATACACTTCACATAATTATCGTAATCCACTTATCCGGTTATCTGTTCGTTGTGGTATTACGGATAAAATTCTTCGTTGTAGGTCGAAATGAAAGCTCAATTACATTTCGATACTGAAACTTTGTACGCATTCCGCGTTGACGAGTTGTTTCACTGCTTGTTTCAAAATATTCGCAAGTGTAGCAATTATTATTTTATAAATGCAGTTGTTGTTAGATCTAGTAATCTCTTTCGTATTGGCCGCGCATGCTATACTTTATCTTCTTCCCACATCAAACCATACTTCGCACCTGATATTCCAAAAAGAGCGGTTTTATATATTTAATGTTAACTGGCACGACCGAGGCAGTGTCGGATCTAAAATTTCAGATGTCCCGGGCGTATTTCGATTTTACTGGCTCCTGCATATTTTCGGTACCACCACAATGTGCGCGTTACACGCACGTGTTTACTACAGCACGCGCTCTAGATTTGACGTTGTGGTTTTAACACTTTTCGGACGTATTAAAGTTGGTCATGGGTGTCGTACTGGTCGGAATTAATTTTCATTGAAAAAGCAGTGATACATGACATGCAAGATTATGAGAAATAAACAAGATTTATTAATTCTTTTGACAACTTCAGTTATGTGTTTATACAATAATATGTTTTAATGTCATGTTTTCATGTAAGAATTATATTTTATAGTTCTCCATTTTATGGTATTTTTCAAAACAGTAAACTTCTGTCGGTAACTTTCTTTTGGTCATATTGGAATATTATTTTGAAATATTTTAAGAAGCGGGAATGACTAATTACAGTTAAATACAATTTGGGAAATATTATTTGGAATTTTACGAAGTACCTTCGAACTGTGTCCATATTTTTACGCACAAGAGGCGCCTGTAAGAGGTAACAGCTATTGTTCGCACTGGATTTCATTATCTCCAATTGATAAGAACACCGCATAAGTTCGTGAATAGGTCCATTAGATATTTATGATTGTGCAGATAAATTGTAAACTGATACATGGATGAATACAGTATAAGATTAGTACCGTTTCTTGTTGTGGTGGCTGAGAGCAGACATACGACCGGAACGGTAAAAAGGCTTTGGTGGCTGAGAGTAGACATACGACCGCAAAGGCTTAATAATCTCGGCTACGAATCCTTTTGTGTCTATTTCAACTAAATTTGAAATGTCACTATTTGGTTTCTGACACCTGACATTAGGTAAATTCTGCACCTCCACGAAAGTCCGCCACTGGACCATCGTGTCAAAGTCCGCGTCACGCATTCCTTAAAAACAACCTTCCACCAACCGCAATCGAGGCTAGTCCGAGAAACCCCTAAACACGTCCCAAGACGCAGCTTCTAAATTCGGTCATTATAAAATCAGCACGTGCACACTCTTCGACCGGATGCGCGGATTTGACAATCCTAACGAGAACTCGCTTTCACCATCTGCGACCTAATTTTCCTCGTCTCATCCTTTTCTCTTTCTCCACCCGGCGTCGTCCGTTATCCTGCTTCCTACACGTCTGCGCCGAGCGTTTTCACTGTTCGTCGAAAATAAACGGTACCGACAGACGGCGTCGATAATGACGAAGGGTCGAACTTGGCCTTTGCGAGGATCGTTCAACCGTAAGCGGAACTTGTTTGGTCATCCCGGCCGTGGATCGCCTTCCTCGTGAGTCCATGTCATGGTCATCGGGCTTACGCTGTCGTTGGTACCTAGTAACCCAGCTTCACACGCCCCACCTCGAGAAATCCGCACGATCCTGACACCCATCGGCCCACTAAAACGGCCGTGAGGTCGCTGGGAGAACAGGTTTCGTTTTGCTTCCGTCTACCTTTTCGAAGGGAACCCCGCGCGCGACCGGTTCAATGGCCATCTTCGGAGTTCGTAGGTAATGGACGCGTTTACTTCGGTATCGAAGACACGATAGACGCGTTTTATGGCGGGTGTTTAAGATTGTTTAGCCTATGTTAAGACACTGGTGTTACGAGGAGCGGGATGTTGCTTTACGAGTATTGGGGGGTTGTAACGTTAGGTACGCTGCAATGTTGTGTACTAGCGAGCGATATTAAGAATAATGTAATGCTGTGACTAAAGAGCAATATTGCAAATATTGTAGTATAAATACCGAGCGATTTTATGAATGTTATAATGTTAAAACTAGCGTATATATAATACATTGTTATATTATATAATACAAGTATACTATATAAATATAATATATACATATAATAATGTATAATATATAATATATACAATACCGTAATGTTATAACTACCGACATTACGAACGTGGCATGGCGACGTCACGAAAATTAAATCGTTAGAGCATTAGATCTCCCGAAGTTTCAAGAAGTCAGATGGCCGATTTCAATCTATTCGGTGGTAACGGTAAAAATTATACGGTCGACTGCGCTGATCGGGCCGAATCTCTAAAATTCTTTGCTGAGAAAAATGTGGCCGTGTGGTTTACGAGCTTCGTCGCCGCGATGCAGACGCGCGTTAATCGCCGAACATCGACAATCCGCTATCTCGACCCCTTGGGGGCTCATTTACATTCGGTACAAATATCTAGCTTATACGTTTCAGGGCGTTGCTAATGATACTTGCTTTCCCAAATCGCGCAGAGGCGGCGTTTAATTAGTGTTCCGTGAAAAGAGCTACCCAACTGCGAAGAAACATTGAATTCCACGATAACGAAAATGATCTCCGTCCATTACGCCATTGACTTATCACACGACGACTGCGTCTACGTGACAGGAAAGAACAACGTAGTAGAATTTTCATTTGTACAATTGTAGCCGATACAACGCGAGAGCAAGTTCTTTACTGGACCGTCTCGTGCGATTTAGGATCGACGTAGCTCTACGACGTTATAAACGGTACATGCCTAGGTGAAAGGTGAATTAGTGGCTAGCATAAAGTCCTGAATGAGCAGCGGGACGTGGTCCACGAGTTTTGGTCGGTCAAGCGAATAAGTCTATACGCGAATGAGATCGTTGACCTGTTTTATTCTCTCGTTTTATAGCGGACGTCTTTTACGTCTTCCAAATCGCTTTCTCCGGCCGAACGTAAGCCCTCGTTCTTACATGCCGTTGCGTGTGAGGGTTTTGATATCGTTTAAATTGTCATTGTCAAAGCAGCGTTTACGTCTAATGATTGCAATTAAGGTACTGTGCTCTAATACACCGGAATTACGGGGGTTTGAACAGTTCTATCGAATAATTACATAACGTCGCCACGTGTCTGAGTAATAAAAATATTGATAACATATTTCTATGGCGTGTCGGAAGGTCTTTGGGCGGGAACAGGAAGTTAACGATTTTCCTTCAAATGTTTCGCTATCGATAAAGTAGCGATAGACGAATAATAAAAGTAAACCGTTTCAGTAATCGCGCACGTACTGTTTTGTCCGGTTTCCTCAATTATTAAAAAAAAAACGAACAATTAATAATGACCTCCCCGCCGATATCAGTGAATTTCTTTATCGGTATATAGGGTAATTTACATGTACGTCAATGCCCACTGCCGCTTCAAAGTTCAACCTTAAGCATTATCGCTGTTACAAGGTTGCCAAACGACCCTCTTCGATCCCGTACCTTGAACTTTCGAACATTTATCATCTTCCGCAAGCCAGTTCGCTAATATCTCAGCTAAATAAATTTGAGTCGCCTTTTCATATTTAATTTCCTCTCTCGCTCTCTTTGTTTCTGTCATCGATTACAAAGATTTAACAGCCACGGGATGTCATCCGTTTATGGATGCCTAGCGGGCATGCATCAGTCGCGGCGTCGAAACTCTCACCCAAAGAAACTAGGCCAACTCAAAGGCATCACGTAATCGGGGATACCTACGTGGCTGGTTTATCCCTGAAAAGGTCGGTAGGATGTGGAGCGCACTCCTGAAGCAGCCGAAAGAGGGGACAGGTGAATTCGATTGTGCATCGGCCTGCACCCACTAATGCGAAAGTAATATGCACCGTCGTTCTTATTACTCGAAACTTCAATGCTGAAGTTCGCTACAAACGAGTATCTCGCAGTATGCCGTTATTCCCTTCTTGCAACAAACGGCTTTTCGGAAATATGTACAACTCTTGCACCACAATTCGGTAAAACACATCTCCAGCCCACGCTTTCGTATAAGGATCTTTACCGCGCGTTTGTGCGATTATATACGTGATAATATACGTGACGTCAAGATTTTATCAGTGACCAGTGTTCAATAACAGAAACTTGCCTTCATTTCAATAATCGAGAACGATTCATCTGTGATGCGTCTTTATCACAGGTTGGTATCACGAAATGTATAAGATGGCAAGATTTTATTAACAGTGACCGATATTCGCCAATAACAAAACAAAGACGTATCCAAAATGCCTCTCCGCTGCACGATTCTACCACGAAATATGCAACATCCAAATTTTACTAATAGTGACCGATATTCGCGAATAACAGAATAAATACCTATCAAAGACCTGTCGCAAGTTTTCCGACAAAATATACAAGACATCAAAGTTTTACCAACAGTGACCGATATTTGTCAATAACAAAATAATGACTAAATTCGCTCATAACCGATTAAAACCGCAATTCGCCACTACCGACGTAACCACCGAAAAACGGCAAATCGTTCGTTAACACGTTGACTGCTAAGTGTATTTTGCGGTTAGAACCGTGATACAATGAAATACTGCAGAGTATGATTAAATCATGCAAAATGAGGGTAATGCAGAGTTGTTAGAAGCCAAAGTATTGAAGCAGTCGTTCCAATATCAATTGCTTTTGCAAGATGCGAATAGGCTTCATTTTTTTTGTAAATGAAATCTTTTGCGCAGGTCACCGGTGACGATCGTGGCAGTAAACGTGTTAACAAACCAACTCCTCGCATACACCAAGCGTTTCGACGCACGCAATCCGTGACCTCAATCCGTCTATCAGCCTAGCTATAGTGACCGATATTCGCGAATAACAAAATAAACACGTATGAAAGACGCATTCCTGCCGCAAATTTTCCGACAAAATATATAAGACATCAAAGTTTTACCAACAGTGACCGATATTTGTCAATGACTAAATTCGCTCATAACCGATTAAAAGCAAAATCCACCGCTATCGACGTAACCACCCAAAAACAGCAAAGCGTACGTTAACAAACCAACTCCTCGCATACACCACGCTTTAGACGCAGCATCCGCCGATTCCTTCAATCAATCGTCTATCAGCCTAGCTGCTATTTCTACTCTCGCACATGCGTACCGTTTTAAAATTAAGTATCTAAAATGCCTCTCCGCTGCACGTTTGTACCACGAAATATGCGACGTCAAAATTTTACCAATAGTGACCGATATTCGCGAATAACAAAATAAATACGTATGAAAGACGCATTCCTGCCGCATTTTCTGACAAAATATACAAGACATCAAAATTTTACCAACTGTGACCGATATTTGTCAATAACAAAATAATGACTAAATTCGCCCATAACCGATCCGCCACTACCGCCGTAACCACCCAAAAACAACAAAGGTCCGTTAACAAACCAACTCCTCGCATACACCAAGCGTTTCGACGCTTCAGACGCAGCATCCGCCGATTCCTTCAATCAACCGTCTATCAGCCTAGCTGCTCTTTCTACTCTCGCACATGCGTACCGTTTTGCTTCCTCTCTGCACGCCTTGCGGCGAAACGGACGAAGCGGGCGGCCTGCGGTTCGCTCTTGACCGATCTCGAGCGATCTATCCCCACGTTATCGGGGTCCCACCACGGTCCCTCCGTTTTGGCCTCCTTTACGTTCACCACTGCAGCACGATCGCGGTTCCACCTCCCAGTCCTGGCGAGGGCACTACCATTACATTCGTGCCCACCACCTTGCGAGGGGATCCCCTTGGTCAAGGTTATAAAGCACACCTCAGCGGCGCCTACGAAGCGCTGTCACTTTGTCGATCGACGTCGTCGTGTCACGGTTCGTCTCTCTTTCTTCATGGTTGCCGCCGTTTGCCGTACGTCGGGCGCGTGACAAGAGACGTGGCGGACACTTTCGGCGAAGAGTTCGCCGGCAGCTGCCAGGTTGGCCCGGGCTCTTGCTCTCAGTGACGACACTCTTGCCATGTGCCCCTAGACTTCGCTTTAGTGCGGTTCCCAGAAGCTTGCACCTAGTGCGCAGACACGTCGGAGTTCAGCGTTTAACTTCTCTGTAACGGTGCGTTGTGAGACGGGGATACCTGTCGCGAACTCTGATACCTCGTTGCAAGGAAACAGCGAGCGGTCGAAGTAAGTTGCTCTTTGCGATCGCGGCTTTGGGGCGCTTGTCTTCATGCGTTGAGAGGCAGTTGGGGGTGGCCGGTGGTGGCGGTAGACGCGTGGTGGGTAGGTTTGTGGTGAATACGTCGGGTATGGTATGATGCTGAATTGTTTGGATGTAATTAGGAGGTGGAGGGGAAAGTGTGGTGCGAAGGTAGGTTGCGGGTGACTTCGAAAAATCGCGGCAGTTGGAACACGTATGATAGCGTGGTAAATGGTTCGATGTATGTGAAGAATGTATCGAGCGATTAAACGAATTGAGAAAATGTTTGAACTAAATGGAATTGTAAAATTGTTCCTGCGTAAATTGTTTCGAGGCGGCTGTTTCGAGGCAGGTTGCGGGTGACTTCGAAAAATCGCGGGAGTTGGAACACGTATGATAGCGTGGTAAATGGTTCGATGTATGTGAAGAATTTATCGAGCGATTAAACGAATTGAGAAAATGTTTGGACTAGATGGAATTGTAAAATTGTTCCTAAGTAAATTGTTTCGAGGCGGCTGTTTCGAGGTAGGTTGCGGGTGACTTCGAAAATCGCGGGAGTTGGAACACGTATGATAGCATGTTAAATGGTTCGATGTATTTGAAGAATTTATCGAGCGATTAAACAAATTGAGAAAATGTTTGGACTAGATGGAATCGTAAAATTGTTCCTGCGTAAATTGTTTCGAGGCGGCTGTTTCGAGGTAGGTTGCGGGTGACTTCGAAAATCGCGGGAGTTGGAACACGTATGATAGCATGTTAAATGGTTCGATGTATTTGAAGAATTTATCGAGCGATTAAACAAATTGAGAAAATGTTTGGACTAGATGGAATTGTAAAATTGTTCCTGCCTAAATTGTTTCGAGGCGGCTAATTTGGAGGTGGATGGGAAAGTGAGGGAAATTGAGTACGCGGTGTGAACGTAGGTGGCGGGTGACTTCGAAGAATCGCGGGACTTGGGTTCCTTGGTATAGCGTACAAATGTTTCAATGTATGTGAAGATTGTATCGACCGTTCAATTAAATTAACAAAACGTTTTATCAAAACATGATTATATTCAAATTGTTCCTGCATAAAGTAATTTGGGGGTGGTGGGGGAAGTAAGAGAAATTAAGTGCCTGGTACGAACGTAGGTTGTGGGTGACTTACAAAAATCGCGGGACTTGGGTTACATTAATATAGCATACTAAACGTTTTAATGAACCTGAAGATTGTATCGACCGTTTAATGAAAACGAAATTATATTAACATTTCTCCTACATAAATTGTTCCGCTGTAACTAATTTGGAGGTAGAGGAGAAAGTAAGAGAATTTAAGTATCTTGTGTGAACGTAAGTTGCGGGTCACTTAAAAAAATTCTAAAAGTTTTCAATGTGTGTGCAGATTTTATCCACTGATTAATCAAATTAAGAAAACGTGTCATCAAAACGTGATTATAGTATGATTTTTACCACATACGTTGTTTCGGTGTATCTAATTTAGAGGTAGAGGGGAAAGTAAGAGGAATTAAGTATCTAATGTAAACGTAGGTTGCGGTTGACTTAAAAATATCACGGGACTTGGGTTACTTACGACATTAAACTAAACATTTCAATATATGTGAATATTATATCCGTCGTTTAATCAAATTAACAAAACGTTTATTCGCAATCGAATGAAATTAACATTTTTTCTAAATAAATATTGCGATGTAGCTAATTTGGAGGTAAGGAGGAAACTAAGATAAATTAATTACGAGGCGTAAATGTTAATCACAGCTGACTTAAAAAAATCACGGGACCAGGAAAACTTTAAAATAAATATTTGACTTACAACAGCACGGCAGTTGCATTCGAAATATGCGATGCATTTAATTGTTCAGTATTGCAGAAGTAACTTTGCGCTCGAAATTTCTCACGTGTGAATTTTCAGAAGATGGTTATAACGATTGACGGCCATAAGATCAGATTTTTTTTACGATTCAGACCAACCCGTCTGGAGTAAAGGAATAAAAGAGAGATCACTGCTAAAAATATCGTACATCACCCTCAAAAAAATTATACGTATACGGAATATTTAGATGATTCTCCCAGAAAGCATTAATTAATTCACAAATGCGCACCTGACAATTTACAATTGAAATTAACTTAACAGGGACACATTCGCGTATAAATATACAGATATCAGACGACAAATTTGAATGCACCAATTACAATCGCTAATATCACTTGTTCTGGTCAACCGCTCAAATATACTTAAACGGACGTTCCTGTTGCGGAAGAGTCAATCTGCCGTCGTGTTCGTGAAGTAGTACGTCTTACAGTAAAAGAAATGTAAGTTGAATGCCGTGCTGTGGAGTAAATCGATCACTGATCCGATTTCGTAGAAGCAGACTATGATTTATCAAACTTTCACTGCGCGCAGTACAAGATCATTTAACTTCGTTATGGAAACTGCGACGTTATGTGCACGGTTAATTACTGCTTATCGTGGCTCAGCGTTCATGAATTCTGCGGGAGGAGATCGAAGCAACACAGGGCCTAAAGTGAAAATAAGTGTCATGTGTAAAGTCGATACCCCGGTACGCGATAAAAAAGAATTGGAATGTACGATAATCCGAACAATAATAACAAATAAAGTGGCAAATTACGGACAAGTGTAGTAAAAATTATAAACCTAATCTATACTATCCTGGTGTCACCATTTGTCAGACGACTTTAAGCATTTGTTTGACGTCACTTTATATTTCAAATAGAAATAGTTCTATAAAGTGCCGATATAATTCAATTTCACTTCGGGCCGAAAAATGTTATATTGTGCACAACAGTTTTTGGAGCAACAAAATTTTGTATCACGCATACTGCAGAATTGTACTATAATAATAAAACGCGTATATACTAAAGTTCTATAGTCAAGCATTTTCAATCAAAAATGGCTTCATTTGCCCCGGTACGCGATAAAAAAAATGGGAATGTACGATAATCCGAACAATAATAACAAATAAAGTGGCAAATTACGGACAAGTGTAGTAAAAACTGTAAACCTAATCTGTACTATCCTGGTGTCACCACTTGTCAGACGACTTTAAGCATTTGTTTGACGTCACTTTATATTTCAAATAGAAATAGTTCTATAAAGTGCCAATATAATTTAATTTCACTTCGATCCGAAAAATGTTATAATATATTGTGCACAACAGTTTTTGGAGCAACAAAATTTTGTAACACGCATACTACAGAATTGTATTATAATAATAAAACGCGTATATACTAAAGTTCTATAGTCAAGCATTTTCAATCAAAAATGGCTTTATTTGCCCCGGTACGCGATAAAAAAAAAAATGGGAATGTACGATAATCCGAACAATAATAATAAATAAAGTGGCAAATTACGGACAAGTGTAGTAAAAACTATAAACCTAATCTATACTATCCTGGTGTCACCATTTGTCAGACGACTTTAAGCATTTGTTTGACGTCACTTTATATTTCAAATAGAAATAGTTCTATAAAGTGCCGATATAATTTAATTTCACTTCGATCCGAAAAATGTTATATTGTGCAGAACAGTTTTTGGAGCAACAAAATTTTGTAACACGCATACTACAGAATTGTACTATAATAATAAAACGCGTATATACTAAAGTTCTATAGTCAAGCATTTTCAATCAAAAATGGCTTTATTTGCCCCGGTACGCGATAAAAAAAATGGGAATGTACGATAATCCGAACAATAATAATAAATAAAGTGGCAAATTACGGACAAGTGTAGTAAAAACTATAAACCTAATCTATACTATCCTGGCGTCACCATTTGTCAGACGACTTTAAGCATTTGTTTGACGTCACTTTATATTTCAAATAGAAATAGTTCTATAAAGTGCCGATATAATTTAATTTCACTTCGATCCAAAAAATGTTACATTGTGCAGAACAGTTTTTGGAGCAACAAAATTTTGTAACACGCATACTACAGAATTGTACTATAATAATAAAACGCGTATATACTAAAGTTCTATAGTCAAGCATTTTCAATCAAAAATGGCTTTATTTGCCCCGGTACGCGATAAAAAAAATGGGAATGTACGATAATCCGAACAATAATAATAAATAAAGTGGAAAATTACGGACAAGTGTAGTAAAAACTATAAACCTAATCTATACTATCCTGGTGTCACCATTTGTCAGACGACTTTAAGCATTTGTTTGACGTCACTTTATATTTCAAATCGAAATAGTTCTATAAAGTGCCGATATCATTTAATTTCACTTCGGTCCGAAAAATTTTATATTGTGCAGAACAGTTTTTGGAGCAACAAAATTTTGTATCACGCATACTACAGAATTGTACTATAATAATAAAACGCGTATATACTAAAGTTCTATAGTCAAGCATTTTCAATCAAAAATGGCTTTATTTGCCCCGGTACGCGATAAAAAAAATGGGAATGTACGATAATCCAAACAATAATAATAAATAAAGTGGCAAATTACGGACAAGTGTAGTAAAAAGTATAAATCTAATCTATACTATCCTGGTGTCACCATTTGTCAGACGACTTTAAGCATTTGTTTGACGTCACTTTATATTTCAAATAGAAATAGTTCTATAAAGTGCCGATATAATTTAATTTCACTTCGATCCGAAAAATGTTATATTCTGCAGAACAGTTTTTGGAGCAACAAAATTTTGTAACACGCATACTACAGAATTGTACTATAATAATAAAACGCGTATATACTAAAGTTCTATAGTCAAGCATTTTCAATAAAAAATTGCTTTATTTGCCCCGGTACGCGATAAAAAAAAATGGGAATGTACGATAATCCGAACAATAATAACAAATAAAGTGGCAAATTACGGACAAGTGTAGTAAAAACTATAAACCTAATCTATACTATCCTGGTGTCACCATTTTTTAGACGACTTTAAGCATTTGTTTGACGTCACTTTATATTTCAAATAGAAATAGTTCTATAAAGTGCCGATATAATTTAATTTCACTTCGGTCCGAAAAATGTTATATTGTGCACAACAGTTTTTGGAACAACAAAATTTTATAACACGCATACTACAGAATTGTACTATAATAATAAAACGCGTATATACTGAAGTTCTGTAGTCAAGCATTTTCAATCAAAAATGGCTTTATTTGCCCCGGTACGCGATAAAAAAAATGGGAATGTACGATAATCCGAACAATAATAATAAATAAAGTGGCAAATTACGGACAAGTGTAGTAAAAACTATAAACCTAATCTATACTATCCTGGTGTCACCATTTGTCAGACGACATTAAGCATTTGTTTGGCGTCACTTTATATTTCAAATAGAAATAGTTCTATAAAGTGCCGATATAATTTAATTTCACTTCGGGCCGAAAAATGTTATATTGTGCAGAACAGTTTTTGGAGCAACAAAATTTTGTAACACGCATACTACAGAATTGGACTATAATAATAAAACGCGTATATACTGAAGTTTTATAGTCAAGCATTTTCAATCAAAAATGGCTTTATTTGCCCCGGTACGCGATAAAAAAAATGGGAATGTACGATAATCCGAACAATAATAACAAATAAAGTGGCAAATTACGGACAAGTGTAGTAAAAACTATAAACCTAATCTATACTATCCTGGTGTCACCATTTGTCAGACAACTTTAAGCATTTGTTTGACGTCACTTTATATTTCAAGTAGAAATAATTCTATAAAGTGCCGATATAATTTAATTTCACTTCGATCCGAAAAATGTTACATTGTGCACAACAGTTTTTGGAGCAACAAAATTTTGTAACACGCATACTACAGAATTGTACTATAATAATAAAACGCGTATATACTAAAGTTCTATAGTCAAGCATTTTCAATCAAAAATGGCTTTATTTGCCCCGGTACGCGATAAAAAAAATGGGAATGTACGATAATCCGAACAATAATAATAAATAAAGTGGCAAATTACGGACAAGTGTAGTAAAAACTATAAACCTAATCTATACTATCCTGGTGTCACCATTTGTCGACGACTTTAAGCATTTGTTTGACGTCACTTTATATGTCAAATAGAAATAGTTCTATAAAGTGCCGATATCATTTAATTTCACTTCGGTCCGAAAAATGTTATATTGTGCACAACAGTTTTTGGAGCAACAATATTTTGTATCACGCATACTACAGAATTGTACTATAATAATAAAACGCGTATATACTAAAGCTCTGTAGTCAAGCATTTTCAACCAAAAATGGCTTTATTTGCCTTAATTATTTAAGTAAACGATAAGAGGAACAATTTGCACTATAATTGCTTTACCGGACAACTATATCGTTACACAGCTACTTCACGAAAACGTTTGGCGGGCAATTTCGAGATTATACCCAATTATCAAATAAAAGCTGATTTCCCCAAATCGCATTTCTCTATAGACATCGAATGTGTTAATACACTGCCGGAAAAATTGCCTGCAAGTGCCTATCTGTCTGCATAGTTAAGGAGCTAACGGTACAGGCATCGCATCTAGAGTGAAAGTTATTTACAGCGTTTTACGTTATAAATACCTACACTAGTTACACCGGAGAAACAATAACTTAATAGCAGCACTTCAATTGGAACGACTTGCATTTTGTCTAAATTTATGAATTCGCCGAGAAAGTGGACATAATCCTGTTTTTCATGATGTATAATTTGTTAAATTGTTTAACTACATTTGACGTCTGAGTGACAATGATTCTGAAGACGATGGATCGATATATCTGGCGTATCGCTTTTTTAAGAATTAAATGCAATATACCTATACAGGCATCGCATCTAGGGTGAAAGTTATTTACAACGTTTTACGTTATAAATACCTACACTATTTACACCGGAGAAACAATAACTTAATAGCGGCATTTCAATTGGAACGACTTGCATTTTGCCTAAATTTATGAATTCGCCGAGAAAGTGGACATAATCCTGTTTTTCATGATGTATAATTTGTTAAACTGTGTAACTACATTTAACGTCTGAGTGACAATGATTCTGAAGACAATGAATCGATATATCTGGCGTATCGCTTTTTTAAGAATTAAATGCAATATACCTATACGCACCACTTATGGTCACCGTGCTATCAGAACTTTCGATCTACGCTGTCTCGCTAATTGCAGTAACACAGTTATTATCACAGCAGAGCAAAGTCTATACAGTACGTTCACGTTATTAGCATTTATTCGTTACAAATATGGTCTTTGGTGGCTTTTAATGTACGTACACTTACTGTGTGAAAAGAAGAATAGCGACATATATGTGCCCATAATTATGAAAGTGATCTAAGTCAAAATTAAAAAAAAATGAATTTATCAGTTATTTCATACCACATTATTTTTAACTAAATTTATTCAATGTAATTTTTACGAAATTGTCAAAAATGAACCATTAGATAGTGGTTGTAATTTCAACATTATATGGAATTCATTTAGTTTTAATTATGAAAGTGGTCTAAGTCAAAAATTTAAATAAATTATATAAACAACTTGAAAATGGCACGTGGCCTTCTTTGACGCGTTTCTGAACTACATAATAAAATAAATGACAATCAAATTTTAATAATAACGACAACTTCATTCCGGTTTATTCACTAGAAGAATCAATAACAAGAAGAGTAAAAAATACCGCGGGTGAATATCTCTTGGCTACAAATTCAATGGATGAGATTCTTGAAAAATGAACCTTATAAAATGTTCTATAAAACATTTTTAGATGATTCTAAATTTCACGTTTTGGATCTTTCACCTAAAAAAGGAAGAACAAAAATATACGGAAATATTAAATTACTTCCATTATACACCACCATTAGACCAGTATCGGAAGAAAAACATAAAGATATTATGAGTTTACTACCGTACATCCCTCCAGTTTTTCAGGAACATTTTAAGAATCTTAAATACTCGAAATAATGATAAAAATGGATTACTGTTTAAAAATAATTAATAAATGTAATAAATGTTCACGAATTATTTCAATCAAATTATTGTTTCAAATAAAACTCAAAGTTCTTTATTGCTTTAAGTAATTTATAGGACATTCAGTTAATTTTGAAAATGGTCTAAGTCAATTCAATCTTTAAAAATAATATTATCGTATAAAATTCACACAAAATTTCATATTCATAGTAAATTTCCATTAATTAAGACTAATAAAATTATAAATTAAAATGTCGCATAATGTAAAAATATTTTTTAATTTATTTAAATGCAATTCATTAAATATCTCGAAACAAGAAATATATGACTTAGACCACTTTCATAATTATGGGCATATATGACTGTTTCAATACTGATTCGAGCAATGGTCTATAGATGTTGTATTATAAGCTGCTTTTTTTTATATTACAGGCAATGGCAGGCCTTATAAATTCCACGACAACACTCATAAACGACGCCTACGACTATTACCTCTGGACACTGTCTTTAGCAGGTGAGCAATTAACTTAAATATACAGTACATACGAACATTTAACATATGTTATTGGTATCCATACAATCGCTTAAGGTCGTGCATTAAAATAAATTAATGAAGTTCTATAAATGGTTCAATTTTTCTTCAGGGCTGTCGAAAAAAATATTTCGCGAGATAGAACAGTTAAAAATGCTTGCAATTTTTTGTTTTATTTCGGGAGTGTGGACGCTGTAATTGCATATATATTAGATATGGTAACTGCATATATATTAAAATTCAATAAAAAATGTGTTGGATTTTTAAATACTGTGAAACTCAAGTATATGTTTGCGATTATTTTCAAACATATCGATAAAAAAAGTCTAATTTCGATATAACAATTCCGTGATAAAGTGCCAAATTTTGAATTCTACGAACGCAGAAGTTGCGAACCATGGATACGTTGAAAAACATAAATTATTATGCAAAATATGAATCAACCACTTTTGCTAACATTTACTTGAAAAACAGTTTAATAATATGTTTTTGCAGTCTTTTTCACATAACGCATTGAGCGGAAAGCCTTGCGCTGAATCGTTAACTTCGGCTCATTAGGAGGCAAAAAAACAATACTTTCCTCAGTAAATTCTGCCGTTACGTATATCATAATGACAACTATGTTTTTTTTAATGCGTGGTGTCTCACCGGCATTTTCCGTTTTCCCTATATCGCGGGCTAATACCTTGGACGGACGAATTAATTGCAGACGAAAGGTCGAGAGGATGGCTTCTGGTCGATTCACCGAAACCGACGTTGATATACACGATGTTATATCTCCTGATCGTCTGGGCGGGGCCGAAGATCATGAGATCGCGAAAAG
Source organism: Cryptocheilus praepositus (assembly GCA_033815515.1). Classification (NCBI taxonomy): domain Eukaryota; kingdom Metazoa; phylum Arthropoda; class Insecta; order Hymenoptera; family Pompilidae; genus Cryptocheilus; species Cryptocheilus praepositus. The sequence continues at coordinate 557,209 of JAWWQZ010000141.1, read as the reverse complement.
CATTCAAATTAACATGGGCGCTCGTACCTTACAACCTCGCCATGGCTTGTCTAAACGCATACATCGCCATTCAGGTACAGTTTCGACACCTATTCCGATCTCTCGAAAAACCAGAAAGAGACTGAATTTTAAGCGACCATATAACTCCGCGTTCGAATGAGTCTAACGGTATAAAATAACCGACGCGACATTAAGGGGTTATGCCTACTTGGGATCGGCGAAATGACATGATTTTCAAGATTTTTTTTTGCCGTTTTAGTGAGTACTAATTAAAATTCGCAAAATACTACCAACAAGTACGTATTTAGTGGTACTTGTATACATTTTTTTATAAGAAAATATTAAAAAATGGAGGAAATATAGCTCTTCTCCTAGAGTTTCCGTTTATTTTCATCACTGGCGGTGACCACGATTTCTCAAAAACTACTTCACCGATCGGACTCTAATTGTATATACTTATTTGTCATTACAATAGGCAGGGCCTGAACGAAGGATTTGGAAAAATTTTAATTTTTACAAGAATGGCAACATTTTTACGAAAGAAATCCGTATTTCGAGGTGAATTAACTTTCGTTTTTATGTCGTAACACTTTTTTTTTATTACCGAAATAAAAAATCCTTCGTTCAGGCCCTGCCTATTGTAATGACAAAGAAGTATATAAAATTAGAGTCCGATAGGTGAAGTAGTTTTTGAGAAATAATGGTCACCACAACCATATGTTTTAAAAAACACAGTTTCGCGATAATCGCGTTTAAAGTTTCAAACTCTTTACTAATCATACATAGTAGCGATCCAGACAAACGCTTATAATTTTTGAATGTGTGCTCCGATTCTTATGTACTTTTGAGGAAATATTCTTAAAATGATGTACATTAAGAAAATGTAATAAAAAAAGAATTCGATTTTTTTCACCAACCCAAGTAGGCGTAACCCCTTAATGCGCGTTCTGACTCCTTTGACAGTCGGATTACGTGTTTCGCCACAGTTAATTCCCGTGGACATTTATTTGATATTGACAGCGATCTTCTCTTCCAGCTGCTCGTAGCCTCAACAAGGTTACGATACAGTTACGTGTGCCAGCCGATTAGGCACGTGACGCATCCATACGAAATTCAGGTACGACTCTCACGCGCTCTTCCCAAAACCGGAAGTCTCAGATGAAATTTTGAGATAGCGGCATAACGTATACCTTCGTTCCAGATCGCAAATGCGGTGTGGTGGTATTACTTCAGCAAGCTGTTGGAATTCTGCGACACGTTCTTCTTCATCTTGCGGAAGAAGGACAATCAACTGAGCTTCCTCCACGTGTACCATCATTCTACGATGTTCTCACTCTGGTGGATCGGCATTAAATGGGTTCCGAGCGGATCCAGTGAGTTCTGTCTTGCGACTTTTTACTTTTGGCCAGATTTGCGTTACAAAAGTGTTCGTCGCTATGCTAATATTACGCACATTTCTCCAGCTTTCTTGCCGGCGATGGTGAACAGTTTCATTCACGTGCTGATGTATTCGTACTACGGACTCGCCGCACTCGGGCCGACGGTGGCTAAATACTTATGGTGGAAGAAGTACTTGACGATCCTTCAGCTCATTCAATTCACGACGGCCTTGATCCTCGGCATCAACGGCATTCGATCTGGATGCGACTTCCCACTTTGGATGCAATACGCTCTCGTCATCTATATGATCTCATTTATTGTTCTGTTTGGAAACTTCTATGCCAAAGCTTACATAGCGAAGGTAAGTCACTTTGAAAATCATACATGCAAAATGGGACGCTGTTCTGATACGTTTTGACTGATAGCTAGATAGACTTCCACACTTAATTATTGTAATGTATGAACATCCATAAAGTAGCGCTCGAACGAAGTAAAGATTTCAATACACCGGAAATAATAATTTATCATTTCTGCTGTTCGGCTGTGTTACTAAAATTTGTGCCAATGACATGCGTCTTATGATATGTAAAAAAGTGTGTGAGGTATAACCGGTTTAATTCTGTAGAATGCCTGGGAAACAGTTACGAACGATTTCGGGAATAAAAATAATTTACAATCTCGTGATGAATAATCCATCAGTAACATTAGTCATATCTACCACGAGCTATTTGGCTCAACAGACGTATCACGGCTCTCACCCGTAGTTCTTATATTTGCCTCGAATCCTTTACCACGAGTCTTACACGATATTATAGGCTAAGGGGCTAATACACCAAAATGTATACTTTGTGACTATATCGCGGTCAACATTTTTTTTTATATTTTAACACGTTGACTGCCAAGCGTATTTTACTATATTAGAACGGCGATGCTATGAAATACTACAGCGTTCGACTGAACTATGCAAAATGTAAATAATGTGCAGGTATTGGAGACCAAAGGATCGCATCACTATTCTAACAACAACTGCGTTTATAAAATAATAATTGTTACCCATTGCGAATGTTTTGGATTTTCAGTAAAATCGCTTGCGTCGGTCACCGGTGACCATCATGGCAGTCAAAGTGTTAAAAGTAAAGGCAATAGTGCGTCGAAATGCAAAATATTCGCAATGGGTAGCAATTATTATTTTATAAATGCAGTTGTTATTTGAATAGTGATGCTAGTCTGCATTGACCACTATGTCTGTCTGTATCACAGCGTGTGAGAGTCTGTGGACAGTTGTGAGACAGAACGCCAATCTTTATTTCCTTCTTCCGTGTTTATTATACTTCGCCGCATCATCGGAGACCATTTGCGAAGCTTTGGTCGCTTTCTGCAGGGCAGAGTTTAACACGTTGACTGCCAAACGTAATTTACTATATTAGAACGGCGAAGCTATAAAATAATACAGCGTTCGACTGAATTATGCAAAATGTAAATAATGCGCAGGTATTGGAGACCAAAGGATCGCATCAGTATTCTAATAACAACTGCCTTTTATAAAATAATAATTGCTACCCATTGCGAATATTTTGGATCTTCAGTCAAGTTTCCTGCGTCGGTCACCGGTGACCATCATGGCAGTCAAAATGTTAAAAGGGAAGGCAATAGTGCGTCGAAATGCAAAATAAATATGTCAGGACCTAACATAGTATAGTAACACGATATCCCCCTGGATAGAGTCGAATTTGGATAGTTTGAGATAAAGTTGAAAACAGTTATTTAGAAAACACAAACCTTGACGTTTCGACACTTTTGTTTTCAGGGCAAACGAGCGTACGCGGCGAAATGTGCGCAGAGGCTGCGTCAAGCGAAAGAACGAGTGAAAACGATAGAATCCAGCAACGGCGTGGTAGCGAACGGTCACAGTAACGGATATGCAAACGGACTCACAAAGAGGAAACCCCAATGAGAGCCTCGACACTTCACGTCGCCACGTCGATGACTTTCCTTACGGCGCATCGATTGATTATGTTAACAAAGGCACGCACGTTTAGACAGCGAAAAGGGGACAGAACGGGCATCCCACGTGGGCAGACTCATCACAATCCTAAATGGACAGACTTTGTTCAGTTTTTGCTCGCCGCTTTATTCGTGACGCCCGCGCGACCGGCACGAGAAGTCACAAAACTAGACTCTCGTGCGTGTCGTGATTCCTCTCTCTCTCAGGAAGGTCTGCGCGTTAAGGTCGAATAGAGAAAGCCAAAAATACGAAAACCCGGAAATCTGCGAATTCTATACCTTCTTCGTTCCGTTTCGTCTCGTTATGTGGTGCGCACTTTCAACCCTGTCAGTTTTATAGTCCCTATTACTATAGCGGATAATGAGATAAAAGCCCTATTTTGGTCGAAAGTGGAAATCGGTTGAGAACTTTCGTTCGAACGTTTCTGGATACTTTGGGGCTGTCAGAGTCCGATCATCAGAAGTAGTTTGGTTGTCAAACGTTTCCGTCTCCTCATTTGACACGCCACTTTCACGACTTCAGTAATAACTTAGAATTAGTAGCGCACGCGCGCTCATTGGGGAACGATGAAACGGTGGTTTCGTGCGAGATGCGAAATCCTATCTCAGGCTTCCGATCTTGTGCACGACTGACAACCCCGCGCGAGATGCAAAGCGCGAAGAAACGAGAACGAAGAAGGGGCGAAGGCGTAAGATTGTAATTCGATTGTTTCTCGCGGCCGCAAATGTTCGCGCATCAAGAGGACTCTGTCTGCAGCCGTCGAATGTGAATGCTCAGAGAAATATCCGCGAACGACGAAGAACTCTGCGGCGAGAGCTAGCAAACCCCCTTTCGGACAGTTGTAAGACAAAATGGTCTCTTCTTCGTAGAAGCACTTTGTACGGAGGTTTGCTAGGTTTCGCGGTGGGCGCGTAGCGAGTTCTCAAGTGTAAGAATACGTGTAACCGTTAATTTTTACTGCATTACAAGTATATGCTTTGGCAAAAAGTACGGCGAACGAGGAGAGCTGCGTCGCCACGGTCGGAGGAACACTATATTTATATCACGAGGAACTAATTTAGTCGAGGAAATTCTTCAGAGGCGAACTAATTATTTATGAGATTGACGAACGTTTTTATAAGCTTTTCCTTATGCACGCGAGCAATGCGAACATGTTGGTCAAGCGGGATGACAATTTTTATACACGCATCAATTTTCTACGAATAGACGAGTGAGCGTATAATAATCTCAATAGATCAGATTCACACGAGTCACCGATTTCGTTTGCTTTCTTCTATCCTCCGCTGACAGCCTTGTCTGATACTGTTTACTCAAAGGCAAGACGACGATCAACAAACGGCGCAAAATTGAAAAACCGACCAACCCCCGAAACACAAATGCGTACACACACACGGATAATTTTATCTTCGGTTCTCGACGTATGTTCGACACGGATTGTAAGAATTCTAGACAACGTGAGCGGCGATCGTCTATAATGAGCAATTATGACGGACCGTGAACTACTACGTCTGCTTACACTTTACCTACTTCTGAGATCGTTAGGCAATATAATATTGTTAATGTGTTTACCATTATCATGATGTAATGAATATTGAAATTGTTATATAAAGGACATTGCTGCGCAGTGTCGAAAAGTGAAAAAAATGCATTATGTCTTTCCTATCGGCTTACGTTTCATTGCTCCTTTCTGCCAGCCTCGACGCTTATGTGTTTACGTCAGAAATACTTCATCGCGAAACAAGCAACAAGAAACACACGCACAAGACGTAGCTGTTACGTATTCTATAAAAAACGATGATAAACTTTATTTTGTACGTGAGTGAACACTTTCGATATTGTTCGATACGGATAACGACGTAGATCATGGTGAAGAAGGAATCTGTGTACAACTAATCGTAGCGTGTATACGTAACGTAGGCGTTACAAAATACAAAATTCGTCCTGCGCTCGTAAAACATAAGTTAACATAAGTGATATATGCTTTACGCGCGATGGATCTAGCGATTGTGTGCAAGTTGTAGTAGGCATCTTGTACCGTGTCCAAAATAAACTATGCACGATTCAATAATAAAGGGCACATAAATGCTCGTCAATTGAAGTCGACGGTACCCCTTACAAATTTTCGATATATTTCGTATAACTCTTGTACATTACTTATATACCGGAAAAACACAAATAATTCACGTTTAAGTGCTTCCTTACTTGACGTTACGCTAAACATTTATACTCTACACTATTCACCGTTTGTGCATGTAACTTTTATCCTGCGCAGAACATGCTATACATAATAAAAGAACATAATGAAAAATCCGTACTCCACAGAGTGTATGTCACCCAATTTGTACTTTTTGGTGTCCGTATTCAAATGTCCGCCTAATCTCTACTGTAGTTATGTACTAGTTACTGTACTGTAGTGCGTGTTTAGTCACGACTCCTCAAAATTACCACAGCCAACCAAATCGAGCAAGTCTTACCGATAACGCGTTGTACACGACAAGCAATTACAAATTCGATCGGACCAGTTATGTTATGAACCTTTGTAGAAGATAGTAATTCGGCGATGTCGTTCAAATTGGCCTCGCGCAAGTTCAGTATAAAACCATGCGTATGGTACGCTCGATATAACTGTTTTAACCCTTTGCGGTCGGCAGATTTCGATCTTAAGAGTACCAGCAGGTCGGATGATATTTACCATTTCGCAGTTACTTTTCGTATAAAATTTAAAGTCAATATATGGATATTCAAACACACAGAATTTGTCGAAACTGATTTGTTGTGTTTATTACTACTTTTAATGCGTAAGAATACAAATTTTAATCTCTGTAATGTTCTAAATATGATATTTCGCGAAACAATCACCGATACGAAGTCCTGACTTTCGTGTACAGTGTGTTTGTCACAATACGTGTGTGTTTAACATCGTCTTTTTGAACGAATTATATGGAATTGATTATTTAATTTAACGTCCACAAATGACGTTAAAGGTTGCGGTGTAGATAATGTTTGGTGCCGGAAATTTCTTACTAACTGATCGACTAAACATTTCACAAAATTTAAGTGTGTCAGTGGCTTTTCTTTGTTCTATTGTTTTTTTATTTTATACAATATGAATGAGTTGATGACGTACATCTCCATGTCCCAACAAAAAATTGCATTTTCGACGGTTCCCGCCGCGGGGATATCGACATCTACGACGAGTTAAAAATGTCCCCGCTACGGGGACATCGACCGCAAAGGGTTAATATAAAGCTATGAGTATGGTACGATCGATATAACTGTTTTAACTCTTTCTTGTCTGTAGTTCGTTTTTAATCACGACTCCTCAATATTACTACAGCCAACCAAATCGAGTAAGTCTTACCGATATAGCGTTGTACACGACAAGCAATTGCAAATTCGATCGGACCAGTTATGTTATGAACCTTTGTAGAAGATAGTAATTCGGCGAGGTCGTTCAAATTGGCCTCGCGCAAGTTCAGTATAAAACCATGCGTATGGTACGCTCGATATAACTGTTTTAACTCTTTCTTGTCCAACTGTTGATTCGCAGTTCTGTCGGCTTTAGCCATAAAATTTCTAAGAATATTTACCGCGTGACGATTGAATAATGTCGTCAACTCTGCCGTAGTGCGCCACTGAGACAGTCTCTCCTTCAAATGTTTCTCTATCTGCTCAGCTGTCTCTTGCACGCGCTGCTCGTCCTCACTCGAAATATTTAATTCTAGAGTTTGCACTGTTCGCTGGCTGGATGTTGGAACAAAACAACCGAGTGGCCGCCAATCTTTATGCGTTTTAGGCTCATACTTTAAACTATGCGGCAAACTGTTCTTCTGCAGGTTCTCCCACATCTGAAACATTAAGATACTTTCTCGTACAAAATTCCCGATGTGTTTAACACTAGGTTTACGGGACCCGTCAATTTGACGGATTTCAAACTTTGAAATGAAACACGCAAAAAACCATACCAATAATCTTAACTACTTTGCATCGTAAATTCATAATTTCATTAACACTAGAGTTTATAAACACAATTATTAGTGAAGATTCAAAATATTCACAATGGGTAGCAAATTATTTTGAAATGCAGTTGTTGTTAGAATAAATGCACTCTCCAATACCTGCACATTATTTACATTTTGCATAATTTATTGGAACGCTGTAGTATTTCATATCATCGCCGTTCTAATATAGTAAAATACGCTTGGCAGTCAACGTGTTAAAAGAGTTTATAAACACAATTATTATTTCCTTAAGCTTTCTAAATTTTTAAATTTGTATGTGGTATACCTATTTCTACGAAACCCGTCAAATTGACGGGTTAACTGATTACGTAAACATTCCTTATATATTTGCTTCGTTTGTAAAATTATTCCTCCAATAGTAAGTATAAGAGTGAAAGAAAAGTCTAAGATGCCCCCAACTCATTATCTCAATAGCGCCTCGATAATGTGACAAAGCAAATTGTGTGGCTCGGGTGTCATGTTACTTCGTATTGAACGAACTCGCTTACCAGAGTGATCCTCGCGTCATTCAAAACTCAAAGCATGCAGCAAACTAAATGTCGTATCGAAAAGATATTCGGAAAAAAATCTTGACTTATTAATATTTTATTTTTACGTGAAGCCTTATATTGCTCAACTCAGACATATTGGGTTGGAGGGAAAGTTCTGTCGTATTTTAAAGAAAATATTTGAATTAATTTATAAAAATATGTGTTTAATATTAATCATAATACATTTAATGTGTTGTATGATGAATGCCAAACTCTTCTGCAATCTCTCGACTGGTTAAATGTGGATTATTTTCCAACATGGATCGTAAAACATCATTATCGATCTTGGATGGTCGTCCAGATCGATGACTTTCTTGGAGGCTCAGATCCCCGGAACGAAATTTGCTAAACCATCTTTGACAAGTACGAACATTTACAATATCTTTTCCAAATACCGCACATAAATTTTTACATGTAACCGATGCGTTGCTTCCTTTTTGGAATTCATACAAAATGCAATGCCGTAAATGCACTTCATTTACGGACATGTTTTTCACTTTAAATATCACAAGTAAATGATGAACGGTAAAAAACGACTCCTGTTATATTATACAGCAGCTATAAAAAACAAAACAAAATCCGAATGACTCACTAGCCAGATGTTTTTTTTTTATTTACAAGAAAAATTACCTGCCTATTAAAAATACGACAGAACTTTCCCTCCAACCTAATAGTTTGAATAAATTGATTTTTTAATGTAAATACGTATTTTCACCTACCCGTCAATTTGACGGGTGCTCGTAGAGATAGGTATATAAGAAGCGCCCGTAAACCTAGTGTTAATGTGCTCTGAATTTTTAACTGACCCCGGTGTGATCGATTAAACGCGATACTTTCAGCAAGGTACACCGACTGTCGGTGAGACTGTAGAAGTCACCAATTTCTGGATCCCATAGGGTGGTGTTTCCATTTTCATGTTTACTTAGTACAAACGCTGACCATTTACTGGTCTGTGAGGACCCTGCAATTGTGTGTCAGATAAGTATAATTTTCACGTCACAACTCTGGTTGAGATGTCCTTGTTACACACCTAAGAGTACGAATGTTTCTAAACCAAAGCCTTGTAGCAAAGTTGCAAGTAGTGCTGCTCGTCCATAGTGATCAATTTTGTTTATGTTTAGTGCCTGACGTGCAGTCAATGGTCCATAATGTGCTGGTAAGTGGGCAAGCAACATAACCAGTCTTGCAGCATCTTCTGGTTTTTCAATGGCATTAATCTTGTATGGAACTGTGAGACATCTCTGAATTCCTTTAGATAATGTATTTACAGCAGCCTCATCCATAGATTTAGCATTTCCAGGCTGTTCCAGTCTCATCAGTATGTATATTCGTGTGTGCGATTGTCCAGGACTGGATTGCACATACCCAAACAATAATGCTGGACTGCATAGAGGCGATAAAGGTATCCATCGTTCAAGTTCTTGATAATTTCTGTGGCATTCCAGTGGAATCCTTGCTTCACCCAGCCATTGCTGTCCCCAGATGGGATGTTGATCGCATAAGCGCAGTTTTACACAATCATCTGAGTTCTGTTTTGGCAGCTCAAACTGCATTGTTTGATGCCAGATCGGTGCTGGGCCTTCTGCTATTGACGTTGAATGTACAACATTACTCCATTCCACCTCTACTAACGGCTGAACTACTGCCGACTCTTCTCTTACTGGAATTTCCACAGCTCTGAGAACGGTAACAGTAAGAATAGTCTTCCCAAATGTGTGGTGCCTACGTGTGCCAGAGGACGGTCTCAGAGGGCGCTTAGCTTGGAATAAATTTCTGAACGACATATCCAGTACGGAGAACGTATCTTGCTCTGTTACGACAATATCTGGTGGCTTTGGTTTTTCTTGCTGTGCTGTTTTAGCCCCAATAATCTCTTTTTTGCTACCAAGCGTCAGTCCTGGGTGCTCAAGAGTAAAGTAGTTTATGTCTTCTTTCTTATCTATTTTCTTAGGTCTTAACAGGGAAAGACTGTTTTGTGGGTCATTTGGATCATTACTTAGTCTATATAAGTACGCTGAACTTTCTGTTTGCTGGCTCGGACCGTGTATAATCAGAGAGATCGTACAAGTTATAGTCCCACTATGAATCTTTCCGAACCTATCACAAATCGCAAAGTCGATATCAATTTTCTGATCTTTAACGCACCGTCTTGGCAGCGGCAGAGGTAGAACGCTTGAATGACCACCTTCAGCATCTACTTGCATTGACAAATTGTGATTGTCTATGCTTCTGAGCAACAATTTGTACAACTTTCTGTTGAAAGGAGCATTACTCTTGCATATTACTTTCTTCTTAAACAAAAGAGATACTGATCTAATCTGAATGTCAGGCTGGCTCTCAGTTGAGTGCATTCTAACAGCACGTACGGCAATTTCTAAAACTTTGCCGCAAAATTGCGATTGCGACACGTAATTGAGCATTTTTATACTATTTAAATGATACGGTTTAACTACTCTCTTTGTAAAGGGGTTGTCAGACGCATACAATCCATCTTCTGCTAATTCGGTTTTAGCGCCCCGTTCTCGCGGATTTTCGGTAGTTTTAACAAGAATCGATTCTGCTTGCTCGTCATATCCTATACGCGGACGAGGACAATAAAGAGTAAAATCGTGTTCTTTCTTGTTTCCATGCTGATCCCCCAAGCTCTTCACAAAATCATCGGTTGACATGGTCATTGTGATGCGATTTTATGTGGAACTTTCAAAGAATGTTAAAAATGGTTAAAAATTAACTTCGGTAGGATTTCGATGGTCTTCGATGAAGGATAACAGGTGGTTGTGGGCGAAAAAAATGTCACGTTTTGCGTTTGTTTCATCTTACGTTGCCGCGGAAACGGTTTAACTGCATAACTACCGCCACCTGTGTTCTCTTTTAGCATAGTATTCTTGTAATAAGCACAGAATTTAAACATTAATGAACAGGCATTACATGTACATCAATTTTGAGATCAAGTTGCTATTAGTAAATTTAGTAGTAATTTTCAGTAGTAAGGACATTGTGGTTTATACCGCATCCAGATATTTCATGGAAAATTGTGAGAAGCACCGAGACGTGACACAAAATTTGTATTGCTGTCATGGCAAACCATATTTCGCCTATGAATTCGGTTTAACAGCATAACTACCGCCACCTGTGTTCTTTTTTAGCATCACATTCTTGTAATAGTTAACACTTTGACTGCCATGATGGTCACCGGTGACCGACACCAGAGATTATTGTTTTATAAATGCAATTGTGGCTAGAATAGTAATGCGATCCTTTGGTTTCCAATACCTGCACATTATTTACATTTTGCATAATTCAGTCAAACGCTATAGTATTTCATAGCATCGACGTTCTAATACAGTAAAATACGCTTGGCAGTCAAAGTGTTAAGCACAGAATTTAAACATTAATGAACAGGCATTAGATGTACATCAATTTTGAGATCAACTTGCTACTAGTAAATTTAGTATTAATTCTCAGCAGCAAGGACATTGTGGTTTATACCGCATCCAGTTGATATTTCATGTGCCACGAAAATTGTGAGAAGCTCAGGAACCCACGAGACGTAGCACAAAATTTGTATTGCTGTCATGGCAAACCATACTTCGCCTATGAATTCGGTTTAACTGCATAACTACCGCCACCTGTGCCTTCTTCTGGCATAGCATTATTGTAATAGTTAAGCACAGAATTTAAATATTAATGAACAGGCAGTACATTGTACATCAATTTTGAGATCAAGTTGCTATTAGTAAGTTTAATATTATTTTTCAGCAGCAAGGACATTGTGATTTATACCGCATCCGGTTGATATTTCATGTGACACGAAATTTGTGAGAAGCTCAGGAACCCACGAGACGTAGCACAAAATTTGTATTGCTGTCATGGCAAACCATACTTCGCCTATGAATTCGGTTTAACAGCATAACTACCGCCACCTGTGTTCTCTTCTGGCATAGCATTCTTGTAATAAGCACAGAATTTAAACATTAATGAACGGGCATTACATGTACATCAGTTTTGAGATCAACTTGCTATTAGTAAATTTAGTATTAATTTTCAGTAGTAAGGACATTGTGGTTTATACCGCATCCAGTTGATATTTCATGTGACACGAAAATTGTGAGAAGCTCAGGAACCCACGAGACGTAGCACAAAATTTGTATTGCTGTCATGGCAAACCATACTTTGCCTATGAATTCGGTTTAACAGCATAACTACCGCCACCTGTGTTCTCTTTTAGCATAGCATTTTTGTAATAGTTAAGCACAGAATTTAAATATTAATGAACAGGCATTACATGTACATCAATTTTGAGATCAAGTTGCTATTAGTAAATTTGGTATTAATTTTCAGGAGCAAGGACATTGTGGTTTATACCGCATCCAGTTGATATTTCATGTGACACAAAAATTGTGAGAAGCTCAGGAACCCACGAGACGTGGCACAAAATTTGTATTGTTGTCATGGCAAACCATACTTCGCCTATGAATATGCATTTCGCTCTATGAAAGTTACTCAGTATATATTTTTGTCGTAGTTCGAACTTCAACTCTTCCCAAACATAGAGTGCGCTCGAAAGCACCATATTTGTAGTGTCGGTACTACAGTTTTCGATGGGACATAAAATCTCATACGGTGTCGTATCTATATTTAATTTGTTTGCGGTTAAAGCTTCAATCTTTTAGACGAATGTGGAAATGCAGAAATGATAAGTGGTGCACTCTGTAGGACTGGTTGGAAAACTACATTTAAATCTAAAGAATCGAAGATATCATTGCCATATCATTTGGTTGAAAAATATGAGGTAAGAAAAAGATGCCGACATCTACAATTCTCCAGATTTGGCATTCGTAATAACGGATGCTTTTTCTTCCCAAACTTGAAAAACGTTTTAATTCGCTTTTTGGGCTGTAACCTTTGTGAAATTACGGTTTGTCATAAGTTTACGGAGGTTTCTAAACAACGTTTCGCAGATTATCGAAAAAGTATTTTTCAGACGGGTTGCGAAAGAACATAAAGCATCGTCCATCAAGTGTTATCAATTGTTGAATATTTGACATGTGTGAAAAATAAATCGTCTAATGCGATAATTTTACCCTTTTGTCGTACGGACAGTATTTTCGGAATGCCCACGTACAATATTTTTAATCAAGTTAGATTAATAAATTCAGTATTAATTTTCAGCAGCAAGAGCATTGTGGTTTATACCGCATCCATTGATATTTCATGTGACCCAAAAATGGTAAGGAGCCCTGGAACCCGCGAGACGCGGCACAAAATTTGTATTGCTGTCATGGCCAACTTCGCCTATGAATATGCAATTGACTCTATGAGAGTTACTCAGTATATATTTTCATCGTAGTTCGAACTGAATTCCTCAAACATAATGTGCAGGTATTGAAAAAGAACGCATATTTTTAACAATAACTACAGTTTCCGATGGGACATAAAATCTCATATGGTGTCGTATCTATATTTATTTTGTTTGCGGTTAAAGCTTCAATCTTTTAGACGAATGTGGAAATGCAGAAATGATAAGTGGTGCACTCTGCAGGACTGATTGAGAAACTACATTTAAATCTAAAGAATCGAAGATATCATTGGAGCATATCATTTGAGCTTGGTGAAAAATATGAGGTAAGACTAAAAGATGCCGACAGCGTACAATTCGAGAGGAATGGAAGCATTCGTAATAACGGATGCTTTATGCATAGTATCTTTGCAGTATAGAACGCACTTTTAATTCGCTTTTTGCGAAAAAGCTGTAACGTTAGTGAAATTACGGTTTGTGGCATAAGTAGACTTTTATTAAATGTTTTTAAGCACTGTTTCATTACGTGCATCATCGAATTGCTTAAAGTAGGACTGCGTCCTAGGACGGTGCATTGCGAAAGAACATAAAGCCACGTCCATGGGGTGCTTATCAATTGTTGAATATTTGACATATGTGTAATGTAAACCTGTCTAATGCGATAACTCCCCTATTACCCTCCATTTCGTCGTACGGACAGTATTTTCGGAATGCTGTTGACATTAAAGCGTACAATATTAATCGTAAATTAGATTAATATTGAACTACCACCTAATGTACGTGTCGCGCCATGTTTATCTACACCGGATGGGCACTTTCTTTATGAAAAACCCGAAAGCACACGTATGTCGAACGCAAATAAGTACCCTTAACACATTTTCCTTCTGCCGCTTAACATGTTGACTGTCAAGCGTATTTTACTATATTAGAACGGCGAGCAATACGAACCATTTGGAAATGCACAATGCATAGAATCAACCATGAATTCAGACGACCAAGTATTGTAACTAAGTCAAAATTTCTTTACATTTAAACAATTATTCGGGAGCGATTTATATTGAAGATCGTATAGTCACAGTATTCTAATAACAACTGCATTTATAAAATAATAAATGCTACCCGATTCGAATATTTTGGAACGTCAATCAAAATTTCTTTACATTTAAACAATTATTCGGGACCGATTTATATTGAAGAACAAATAGTCAACAGTTTCGCTTAATGCAACCACTTCCAGCAATACGAACCATTTGGAAATGAACCAATGCATAGAATCAACCATGCGATTCAGACGACCAAGTATTGTAACTACCAGTCAAAATTTCTTTACATTTAAACAATTATTCGGGAGCGATTTATATTGAAGAACCTAAATAGTCCAACAGTTTCGCTTAATGCAACCACTTCCAGCAATACGAACCATTTGGAAATGAACCAATGCATAGAATCAACCATGCGATTCAGACGACCAAGTATTGTAACTACCAGTCAAAATTTCTTTACATTTAAACAATTATTCGGGAGCGATTTATATTGAAGAACCTAAATAGTCCAACAGTTTCGCTTACGTTTTGCTGAAATTAATATTGTAATACGTTCCCGCACAGTATAGTTATCGTAAAACATTTTCTCTGTGCTACGTCGAATGTCGCGGTATGCGAGAAACCATCTTTCTATCTAGTCTCTCATCTCGCACCAGGTTTATGAGCCCTTCTCTTATAAGTCAGGCCCAGTTTGAGCTTAAGCTTTGCCGGAGAGTGGTCGAACCGGTTGTTCAGGGGTTGTTTCGTGTAAGGACGGCCCATCATGGAAATTCCCGTTCTCCAGCGCTTTCTCATACGTATACAAAAGGGAGCAAGAGGGAGACGAGGATTTGCACTTCCACAGGCGGAGCCAAGGAAGACGTTCTCCAATAAGCAGAGGATCACTGACAAAATGGACAAGTCCGTTCTGGTCTCCGTGATATTATATAAATGCGAACAATCGCGATGATACGGAATCCTATTGATTACGATACGATACCACAAATATGAACCGGCAATGGTTTGGCATGAGTTTCAAAGGAAAATAATAATATTGCAACGTATAAAGATTCTCGACGTTGAATGGACAAGTCCGTTCTGGTCTCCGTGATATTATATAAATGCGAACAATCGCGATGATACGGAATCCTATTGATTACGATACGATACCACACATATGAACCGGCAACAGTTTGGCATGAGTTTCAAAGGAAAATAATAATATTGCAACATGTAAGGTTTCTTGGCGTTGAATTATTTAAATTATACGCGTATGAAAAAGATTCCTTTGGAAAGTATGTTGCTGTCTTAAGTCCGCAGGTCGGAGAATTACAACATTGATGTTAGCGGGCAGTAAAATATATGATATTAACGATTTTGCATTCAAAGCTTTCGCGTTTTATGGAAATTGTTGGTTTCGGAATGCAATAGAAGCACTGTTGGCTCCTGAAAAAGCAGTTGCGGAGATTTCTATCTCTGAATATGTAGACTAACGAGTCCGAAGTGTCGACATGACTTTAGACCCGACAACCACCCGGAAACTAAGGATTTTCAGATATTAATGATGTCTAAATTTTAATTGCAATATGCACGGAGATGTGGGGAATATTCTCCCAAACACATTACTGCCAGATATATATTGCACATATATGTATTTATATTTATAGTATATATATGTAATTATGTATATATTGTCAGATACCAACGGTATTTAAATTTTAGTTGTAACATATATGGAGCTGCCGAGAAAACTCTCTCCCGAATGCATTACTGCCATATTTTGTATATATACATATTTATATTCATTTTATAGTTTATATATATGTATATATATTTGCTGATACTAACGATGTTTAAATTTTAGTTGCAACATACATCGAGCTGCTGGGAAAACTCTCTCCCGAATACCAATACTGCCATATACATTTTGTACATATATATATATATATTTGTATTTATTTTATAGTTTATATATATGTATATATATTTCCGGGTACTAACGATCTCTCAATTTAAATTACCCCCGAACCCATTACTGTCAGACTGTCACAGATTTCATTATCACAACCCGCTTTGTCCATGTTTTCCCCTATCTCCCCTGACAATTTCGGTACACCGATCAAATGCATCAAAAGCGTACTCACCCGACATGAAGAAAGCGCGCGCCCACAGAAAAAGCTGCGACATCAGTGGATCCTGGACGTTTCTTCACCTGCACTCGCTCGCAGCATTCCACTCTGGAAAAGCCAACGGAACCAGGTGCTTGATTACGCTTATGCAAAAGGGATTATCGGAGAGTCGTTGGTCGCTTTGTCGCGGGAATAAAGCGTACTTAGTCGCTCCGTTCTCGGCTTAATACCTTTAGAGTGCGTAGTAAAATGGCCGAGTGACGTCGTCCCAAAACGAACGGCGAGGACAGCGTCCGACTTTTTTTTCGCCAGGCCCCGCCGAGCTACCCTCGCCAAAGTTTTAGGCGGGATCCATCATAAAGGGACCGAACTGTTACCTGGCTAACGGTGGAGCGTCGGACGCGAAGCGGGGCTACGGCAAATTACCCTGCAATAAAATTAATATTGTTTAAATGCGGTTTGAAAGCGCTGCGCGCGCGCGGACATTGTCGGGAGCACCCTCCTGCGAATGTCCGAAACGTGGCGGAATAAGCCGGCGCGGAATAAGCAGGACTTAATCTTTTACCGTCGGTTACTTTCACCAACTTCTTTCGACGGGGAACTTTTGCTCGCGGGGATACGACGCGGGCCGAGGAGGAGGCGCGCGCTTAATCTTCTGGAAAATTTCCGGCCGCGGTCCCCTCGATGAAAAAATGAATTCCGCTTTCTCGGCCGTTCTGCTATGAGTGGAGTATTTGTGGGGCTTGGGCTTAGATGAAAATGACGGGAAATTTTATGAGATGTATTTTTAACACGTTGACTGCCGTGCGTATTTTGCCGTATTAGAACGGCGATGCTATGAAATACTACAGCGTTTGACTGAATTATGCAAAATGTAGACAATGTGCAAGTATTGGAGACCAAAAAATCGCATCACTATTCTAACAATAACTGCAATTGTACGATTTAATTATACTCTGCAGTATTTAATCGTATTGCGGTTCTAACATAGCAAAATACTGCCGTGCGTATTTTGCTGTATTAGAACGGCGATGCTATGAAATACTACAGCGTTTGACTGAATTATGCAAAATGTAAATAATGTGCAAGTATTGGAGACCAAAGAATCGCATCACTATTCTAACAATAACTGCAATTGTACGATTTAATTATACTCTGCAGTATTTAATCGTATTGCGATTCTAACATAGCAAAATATTGCCGTGCGTATGTTGCTGTATTAGAACGGCGATACTGTGAAATACTACAGCGTTTGACTAAATTATGCAAAATGTAAATAATGTGCAAGTATTGGAGACCAAAAAATCGCATCACTATTCTAACAATAACTGCAATTGTACGATTTAATTATACTCTGCAGTATTTAATCGTATTGCGGTTCTAACATAGCAAAATACTGCCATGCGGATTTTGCTGTATTAGAACGGCGATGCTATGAAATACTACAGCGTTTGACTGAATTATGCAAAATGTAGATAATGTGCAAGTATTGGAGACCAAAAAATCGCATCACTATTCTAACAATAACTGTAATTGTACGATTTAATTATACTCTGCAGTATTTAATCGTATTGCGGTTTTAACATAGCAAGATACTGCGGTGCGTATTTTGCTGTATTAGAACGGCGATGCTATGAAATACTACAGCGTTTGACTGAATTATGCAAAATGTAAATAATGTGCAAATATTGGAGACCAAAAAATCGCATCACTATTCTAACAATAACTGCAATTGTACGATTTAATTATACTCTGCAGTATTTAATCGTATTGCGGTTCTAACATAGCAAAATACTGCCGTGAGTATTTTGCTGTATTAGAACGGCGATGCTATGAAATACTACAGCGTTTGACTGAATTATGCAAAATGTAGATAATGTGCAAGTATTGGAGACCAAAAATCGCATCACTATTCTAACAATAACTGCAATTGTACGATTTAATTATACTCTGCAGTATTTAATCGTATTGCGGTTCTAACATAGCAAAATACTGCCGTGCGTATTTTGCTGTATTAGAACGGCGATGCTATGAAATACTACAGCGTTTGACTGAATTATTCAAAATGTAGATAATGTGCAGGTATTGGAGACCAAAAAATCGCATTACTATTTTAACAATAACTGCAATTGTACGATTTAATTATAATCTGCAGTATTTAATCGTATTGCGGTTCTAACATAGCAAAATACTGCCGTGCGTATTTTGCTGTATTAGAACGGCGATGCTATGAAATACTACAGCGTTTGACTGAATTATACAAAATGTAAATAATGTGCAGGTATTGGAGACCAAAGAATCGCATCACTATTCTAACAATAACTGCGTTTATAAAATAATAATTACTACCCATTGCGAATATTTTGGATCTTCAGTAAAATCTCTTGCGCCGGTCACCGGTGACCCCCACGGCAGCCAACGTGTTAAAGAGTGGTTGGGCGTTTTGATAAGCTTTTTTGACTGCGCGGAATCATCTGGACGGAACCGTAATTAGGGAGTCACGACACTGGCACGAAAGTCTTATCGAGTTGAACCGGTCGGCGTTACATTGTGTCTTAGCGACGCATCGAAGAAGAAAGTCACTAAATTCGATATCTCTGATAAACAGTTATCAGTAGAAATTTTCTGACATTGTATACTAGGCATCTGAGAGCACCGCGTGGTTGAATTTCTCCGTTACGCGAAGTTAAGTGATTGCGAAAAAACGAGAGACTTTTTATAAGGAAAACATTTACAACAAAGAAACGCGTCGAAGACTTTGTAACGTGAATGTTTGCATGATTATTCTTACGAAGGCGGGGTATACTGGTTGTTTTTATCCTCTCGATGCATTTCTTCATAGATAATACATAGAATGTCGCAAATTCGTCCAAGGGTATAAGTTGCACGGTTAATCCGCTAAATACTTATCGACCATTGCGATCACGTCCATAAATTTCCTCGTGATCGATAATCCAGCACATGCCCACCAATGAATTCGAGGCTTCGGGCATAGTTCAGTCAGATTAATGTCAGGTAACGAGTGCCGATTTGACGGGTCACTTGTCACTCTTTCGTTTGTGTCACGTCCACCCGTGTTTGCACACCTTCGCCATTCATGAAATGTAGAAACTGCATGGTCTACAATACACTAATTTATTGCAAAGTAACTACGGCCCTTCTTCAACGCTGTCATTAACAGGAAGATGCGCATTAACGTATTTCTGACCTAAGAACGAAATCTCCCATCTAGTTGAATATGCCAAAGATCCGTCAACAAGAAGCCGTGTACATACACGCTTGGGACCAAACACTTAAATGAATCCTCTTATTCTATATAAACGTTATCTTCAAGAAAACATCGCCGCGGAGAGTAACCGGTACACCGTTATCATCAAACACACGCATCGCTCTTATAGCTTCGTTAAGATGGATCACTTTTTCGTCCATTCCCTACGCAACGCGAACGTTTCTAATTTCCAGGTAAGTATTACTAAACAATTCTGTCAACGTTTACGCCATTCCGCTTTTATGCGCTATTGAAATACGATTATAGTATCTGAACGTTGTTAATTTTCAGGCAAGAATTACTGAGCAACACTGTCAACGTTTACGCCACTCCGCTTTTATGCGCTATTGAAATACAATTATAGTATGTGAACGTTTATAATTTTCAGGCAAGAGTTACTGAGCAACACTGTCAACGTTTACTGCCCTTTACTGTCGTGCGCTATTGAAATGTGATTATCATGCGTGAACATTTCCAATTTTCAAGCAATAAATACTCAGCAACACAGTTAATATTCACTGCCCTTTGCTTTCGTGCGCTATTGAAACGCGATTATCATGCGTTAACGTTTCCAATTTTCAAGCAATAAATACTCAGCAACACTGTTAACGTTTACTGCCCTTTGCTTTCGTGCGCTATTGAAATGCGATTATCATGCGTGAACGTTTCCAATTTTCAAGCAATAAATACTCAGCAACACTGTTAACGTTTACTGCCCTCTGCTTTCGTGCGCTATTGGAATACGATTATCATTCTTTAACAAAACCGCGGAATTCTGCTGGCATTGCGTCTCTCGCATGAGACGAAAACGAAGAGACCGATGTGTGTATCCATTCCTTCATGACGTCTGATGTTAATGTCGCCCTTTGCTTTCGTGCGATTAAATGTCGATTATCTTTAGAATGTTTCCGCAATAAATACTCGGCTCGTTAACGTTTAGCCCTTTGCTTTCGTGCGTTATTGAAATGCGATTATCATGCGTGAACATTTTCAATTTTCAATTTTTTCCAATTTTCATAAATACACAGTTAATATTTACTGTTATGAGACGTTGCGGTGCGTTTTCAATTCTCAAGATGTGCCATCGTTTATGCCCTTGCTTTCGCAGGTGCTATAATCAGGCAACACTGTTAACGTTTGCGATTCACGGCGTGCGCTATTGAAATGCGATTATCATGCAGAACATTTTCATAACAATAAATGTTCTGCAGGAATTTGGAATGACCGAATCTTTCCGACGAAATTCCGCGTTCTCTTCTCCGCTGCGACACACTCGCGGGATCGTTAGATCAAACGCGAAAAATCACTCTTTGGCCGCCGTGACGTTCTATTGGCGAACCTTTCTGCGCTTCGGTCGATTTATTACTGAAGGGTCCAAGCTAAAAGTTGGAAACACGTATCAAATATAGAGAATATGGTTGTTCTGAGATTATCTTTACCGATGATGGTTTGAAGAGAAAATTTGTAACTGAGTTGAAAGTGCAATTGGTATCGATATGCTGGTCAATTGTGTGCTAGCTTTTTCTGGAACTATCTTTACCGATGCTGGTTTGAAGAGAAAATTTGTAATTGAGTTGAAAGTGCAATTGGTATCGATATGCTGGCCAATTGTGCGCTAGCGACAATGTATCAGAAATTGATGTCGGCGCGTTACGATTAAATTTAATTATGGTGGATAGCGCCTCAATAATATCCCTTGAACCACGCATAAATAAGCCGCCGCACGGTATACATACAAGTCTTCCTCGAAGCGAAGTGTTTATGGCGCCGTAAAAAAATAAAAATAGAAAACATTTTTACGGGCCGATCATTAAAGTCGACTCTGCCAACGAACGAATATATCCGCCAATTAATGTCTGCACAGGGTGCACGTAACTTCGAACACGCTCGTGCGCGCGCGTTTGAAAAGGAGACAAAAGGTATTGAGTTTGTTTGTCTAATTGATTTTCTTCGTTACAAAGGTAATGCGGAAGAAAACTACAGAAAGATGTGACATGTAATATACTACGAGAATATACCTATGCACTCTTCCATTCAAATAGTGCAATGTCGTTATCAATTTGTATAACAAATTTTTGGGTGCATACGATTACATTGACATGTTACGATAAAGGACAAAAATTGCCAACTGACTTAATTCTCAGTCATAAGGTTCGTAAATAAGCGCTTCACATAATCGGGATATGATAATTGCACGTTTTATTGTCCATAGATGACCGATGTTATTTTTATAGGTGTCAATAAATTTCGAGTTTATTTGTACTTTAACCCCTTCACGACTTTAGTGTGTGCCCCTTAACCTCATAAAAAGTATTGATGTTTAGACAAAAATGAAGAATGGCGTTTATGTTAAGATGTAAATACCGAATATAGCCGTGATAGTCGTACTGAACGGTTATTAGTTTATCTTCCATTAACGGCTAATATTGATACTTTGTACAGCCGACATATAATTTAAATTAATCTGTTTTGCAAATTAATTACTGAGTATGTGAGTATCTGTAATTGTAATTATTTTGATCGCCGAAGTATAAAGTAATGTAGTATAAGCTTATTTAACTGAATTACTATCGTACGTGGCAGAAATATGATAAACAATATCAATATGCCAGCTCGCCATTGTTCTATTGTTATCCACCTTACTCCCTATCTCACTCCGTAAGCTGCACCAAACCTAACTGCAAAAGCCTCGTTATCTGCGACATCGGTCTAAAACTTTGAAATGCCTCAGGATACTCTACACATACAAATAGTGCATCCTAGCTTACTTTTTCTACACATATACGTTCCATCCGATCTATCTACATTTTATATACAAGGGAAATAAAACGCGCGTATAAGCGCCGATACAATGAAACGTGAAATAGTATGAGAAAAACTGCAAAAGCCTCGTTATCTACTATACTGCTATTAAAATATTAAAATGCCTCAAGTTACTCTACACATACAAATAGTGCATCCTAGCTTACTTTTTCTACACATATACGTTCCATCCGATCTATCTACATTTTATATGCAAGGGAAATAAAACGCGCGTATAAGCGCCAATACAATTAAACGTGAAATACTATGAGAAAAACTGCAAAAGCTTTGTTATCTACGATACTGCGATTAAAATATTAAAATGCCTCAAGTTACTCTACACATACAAATAGTGCATCCTAGCTTACTTTTTCTACACATATACGTCTCGTCCAATCTATCTACATTTTATATGCAAGGGAAATAAAACGCGCGTATAAGCGCCGATACAATAAAACGCAAAATAGTATGAGAAAAACTGCAAAAGCTTTGTTATCTACTACTCTGCTATTAAAATATTCAAACGCCTCAACTTACCCTACACATACGGCTGCTGCACGCTATCGTACTTTCTCCGCACACAGCCATCCCGCCTAACTGATTTACATTTTATTCGCGTACAATGTAAAACGCGCGTATAAACGACGATACGCCGAGACACAAAATAGCACGATAAAAAGTGCACAAGCAAAAGAGATTGTTAGACAGAGATACACCGAAGTTGTCCAAACATAAAGGTCTAGTCGAGGGGGGGATTGGTCCCGGGGATGTCTGGACGCACCCATTTGCCTTGAAAGAAACGGAACCCATCGTTGGGTACCGCGCGGCCGGCCAAGAAAAGCGTCGTCGCCCGTCGGACCCTTACAGGTCCTTTCTAATTGTTCTATTGCGGGCAATTTCACTACAGTTAGGTACGATATTTTTAAAGAGGTAACTACAATGTGGAGCAATCATCAGGGCACGGCCTGCGCGTACGACAATAAGGTACTGGACGAAAAGGTAAGGACGGTAACGAGTGCCGACGCCGCCCCGTTCTGGCACTAGGTCGTTCCGTTTTTAATTAAAACGGTAACACTTTAGGGCGACCGAGGTGTGTCGCCTCTCCTACCCCCCGCCCACCCGCGGCGACCACCCTTTACGAGCGTCGTGCTAATTTTCCAAGAAGTCATGTCGACCGACGACGATGGCACGCACAATGCGAAGTCGTTGTGTACGTGTCATTATCGGCGTATCGACGATCATAAAGACCGGTCGACGTTTTCTTTGTTGCACGTTGACAGATAATGATAACTTAGACGTTGACGATAAAAATTATATAAAACACCTTGGCCGCGGTGCGCTTGTGAGCCTTTATCGAGGCGGCGGAGAGGTGTGATCCCGGAAAGCTGTGTGAGAGCGCTGGATTGCCCACTTTTTTCGGTCTAGGCAAAAGGGAGAGACGGGAAGGTCGGATGGAGTTGTTCGCAGATTATGGAATTGCGCCGAATTCTTTCGCGTGGGATTATAGAATTGAAATTTTGATGATACTTAATTCGGGAAGTAATGTGAATGTTTGCGGAGGGCAGAGTATTCGAGTTTTCTTGCGACAGTAAATGAATTTGGGTGATACGGGCTGTTTTTTCTAAGCGAAGACAAGAAGGTAGGTATTATCGCGACGATATTGAGAAATACCATCTTACGACGTACATCCCAAATTCATCTACCACAGTAAAAATGTCACAATTTTACAAAGGGTAAATTCGAGTGCGTTGAAAATGAATATAATTTGTTATTTAGTGCAGACGTTAATTTTGCATACCAAGCACTCACTCTGTTGTCACCGTTCAGATCAGTGCCTTTGCACTACCGGACAATTTTCTCGCCGTCGAAGTCGTAAACCAACCGAGTAATTACGGCATTACCGCAGCTGCTGTGGACCCGGCACGCCACTTCGCAGGCGTACTTCGGAGCGCTCGAAGAAAGCGTATCGCTGCAAGAAGAGTCACCGTAACAGGTCGCACAAAGTGCGTAACAATGTGGACCCCACCGGCCGCAGCCGTCAGTGCACAACAGCGCGCACTTTTGTCGCATTATTACGCCGTCACTCACTCAACGACGACAGTGAGATGAGGCCAATGTTACGTAAATTGCTGCAATACTGCAGAGAAAGGGCGTACCGAGCAGCGTGAAATCGTCTGACCGCGATTTATGAAGGAAACGTCCGTCCGCCCCGTACGGGCCGGTTTCGCACTCGCACCGAGAACTATGATCCGTGTGGCGAGACTCGTTATCAGCGGCTAGTGGCTCTGCTCGTCCGCCAGATACGAGTAATCGGTAAACTTCAATCAGTGTACCTTTTCACGATATCATCCATTGACCGTCCTATTCCGTATTCACGCCTCATGTCGCCCGTAATTTCGTCGACGAAAGCGCTATTCGATAAATCAATAAGCGAACATATGTTGCCTAAACACGTGAGGCCGCGATGATTTGTTTCAATATGCATGACGCCCGTCGGCTATCTCGATCTCGGAGCGAAAACGATGCGTTTCGGGTTAGATAAGGATCTGTGCGCTCGTGCGAGAACGGCAGGGCAGGGCGAGGCGACACCCCTGCGGAATGATCGCACTTGTAAATGAGATTACCTGTTCGGCGGCGCGCATGTGCATTATTCCCGCGCCGCGAGAAACGGGGAACGCGGGTTTGACGTTAAGACGGAAGAGACGTGGCAGAAGAGACAGGGAGAGCAAAAGAGAGAGGGAATACCCACCCGTAGGCGGAGCGTTTCCAAGCGTCAACGAAGGGGGCTTAAGGGTCCACAAATGCTGCCTGCAAGCGAGTCAATATTGTGACACACGTCGCCGTCGGTGGGCCCAGTCAGCTGCCATTATGCCGAGAGATTATCTTCGGCTTCCACCTATATAATCGACCTTGCGTCGTATGATTTCTCCATCGGCGTGATTTGCTGTCAATTTTATTGACATTGGGGAATCACGCCTCGCGCCCACGAGCCGCAGTCCGATCATGCCGAGTAATTCGCGCTCAGGGATCGGACACGAATCCATCTGCGGGATAAATTACATTATGTTAATATAAGCGTTATGTTATGTACCTCCAATAGATGAACTAAAATGTCGATATTTGTCTAAGCGCGAGTTACTACGCTAACTAGAATACTTGAGACAGTCTATATGCTGCGTGAAATATGAAGTGAACGTTATAGAATCATGCAAATTTAGATATTGCATTTCTCATCTTAAAGATTTTTGAAATACCTGTTAAACCATTGTGCAGTTTACTAGCAAAAACTGTGCCTATTGTAGTAACAAATGTTTAACTGTCCTGCATTGTCTAGGCGGTAGTGAGCATTGATATTCCTTAGTTATGTGTATGCGCAAATACCAGAATTAATTTAAAGTCCAACATGGATAAATTAAATTCATTTCTGATAGAAATCAAAATATTCGCACGCATATATATACCCATTAAAACTAGCGGCGATCAATGAACGGGAACGTTGAATTTACACTTTCGCTTAAGTAAACGCAATAAACAATGATTATCGATCTTAATCATGCCAGCGATAAACTCGAGTTTTTGGCCTTAAATCATCGCACCACGCCGGCGTGATTTATGAACTGCTGGCGCAGTTTATAATTGTTGTACATACTTGATTATTATGTATGATTTTGTTACGACCACGCAATAAAATAATATATTACGCGTATCAACTACCTGAAGTTATAGATGCAGACTGCGTGGATCATTTCGCATCTTGCATCCGGCTGTCAGGTGCAGTCTCAAAATATGGCGATGTTTAACGAAGTATTGCCCCTCATATAGCAGTGCGAAATCCTCACAAATCCTGTAGCATTTACACAAACGTAACCAGATAGTTTCGTAACTAAACTAAATAATTAAGAGAAATTGAAGGTAAATTTACGTAGCTTCATTGATTCCGCAATATGTTAAAAGATCGTTGACAATTCCTGGAATCGTGGGGTCTGTCGCATTTTATCAGTCAGTGTACCGCCGCGGGTCTTAAGTCTCGTTAAGATTTTAAGATTTACGCTTGGCAACACGACGAGGCGGGTATAATTATGTTGCGCGGGAAGTTATTCTTTCTACTGATACGATCGAAAGGCAGCCAAAGTTTTTGAAAGAAAGGAGAGCATCTTAATAGTTTTACGACCCAGATGTGTGGAAGGGTATTCGCATGTCTGGTCTTTCCAAGTTCTGCTATATTGCTAGACGAACAAAAGGTACATGTACCTGACAGTTCAATTAGTTTGCGAGTTTATGTATTTGACGTATCATATGTGAAGCCGTCCTGCTATTGCTAATTGCTAACCGTTCCAAATTTCTCCCGAATGATGAAGCTAATATAAAGTTATACGACGTCAACACTAACAGCAAGATTCCCTTAGCATATCAAGCAAAAGCGGAAACGCATTCCAAGAATTCCTATGGTACCACCTAAATATCAGATGTCGCGTGATTTGACATTTTCCACCGGAAGATTATACAATTAACGCTCTACTTAACACATATTTTTCAAGTTCCACTTTTGCGAATGATTTCGTGGGCAAAGCCGACCGAACGGGCAACTTTCTAACCGAAGGAAATCGCCGCAGCGGCGACCGGTGCGTTAGGCAACGATTCCGACATCGGTTGAATTCGCGTTGCGGCGGAAAAAAATGACGAAGGATCATCGCAGTCCGGATTTTTCGCAGTTCACGCTCGTCGACGAAGCGGGACGTTTGGGGGCGTGAGGGCCGCCTTCCGGCGGTTTTTATCGTTTCGCGATATCAACGGCCACCGGGACGTTCGCCGAGCGCCATTACGGTCGGCGACAGTAACGGGCTGCCGGGATTGGTCGGCGCTCACCCGGGTGGGGGATCCGTCCGGATACCGGAGGCGGACTCGACTTCGCCAGGCGGTCGCACCCTTCGCACTCACAGACGAGCGAGCAGTCGTTGGTGTAACATCGTCAGCGCCGACGACAGTGTCGAAACGTCACCGGTCGCCGGAAATTTACTCAGTCTACCTCGCAGATCCTGTCAAGTGCAGACGGACAGCAGCGGGCCACGAGTGCGCGTACGTGCTTAGATCGGTTGGACTCAGTGTCAGTAGCAAGTGCAAGTGCAGTAGAAGGACCCATTGCGACGGCCTCTGAAACACGATGAAGCGTCAGCGGGATCAGTGACTCGTTACAGTTCGTCGGACGGTGCGTGACAGCGCGCCTAGTTCAGCTCCTTGATTAGTTGACACCTCGAGTCGACCGTTAGTTTGAGTGCGTCATCCGGCGTTCCCATGACGGACATCAGCAGCATCGGGATGGTATCGTACTACAACCCGCTCGCGATGTACCGCCAGCAACAGCAGCCTGGTGGACAGCAGCCCCTGACGCAGCAGGTGCCGCAGCATGCACAGGCGCAACAAGCGCAACAGCATGTCACGACGAGCACGGTGAGCGACGGCAGCCAGCAATATTGGTACGGCTATCCGCATGGTCACCCGCACGCGGCACATCATCATCATCAGAGCGCCGGGCCGCAGCAATACCTCGAGCACACGGAGGTCCTCGCCGGTTGGCCGCCACATCCGCACGCGCATCATTACTCGCACCTCCAGTATCAGCATCACCAGGCGTACCAGCAACACCAGCAGCAACAGCTGCAGCAGCACCAGCAGCAGCAACCGCAACAGCTGACGGGCGTGACGGACTGGAGTGGCGATGAGACGAATCCTGGCGTCGGAGCTGGCGAGCCGAGTCCGCCTATTACCGTCAGCGGTAGCGAGATTAGCAGTCCGGGTACCCCGTCGACGCCGCCGGCTAACAATAACAACAATTTGACCAGCAATAACAATAATACGACGCCCATGAGACCGGCGCAGATCAGAAGCCCTTACGAGTGGATGAAGAAACCGTCGTATCAGAGTCAGCCGAATCCAGGTTGGTGATGTTCTTGTATACGTTATGTGGAGTCCGTCTTTTCGAGCAGGGATGCGGAGACTGTCAAATTGAATGGGTAACATATTGAGTGTTGAGCGTTATTCGTTTGATTAGGTATTTGTTGTGGTGAGGTGGAAGGTGAGAATTGTGGGGTTGTTGAGGATTTGTAGGTTTGGTATTTGGTTGTTGGAAAGGTTTAGTTTTCGAATCGGGCGGGCGCGGTAGCGGTTTCGATACTTGTGAGGTGTTAGTACGAACGTAGGCAAACACAGTAACTGCGTATATTAAATTAGAGCGTGACGCGCATGATCGATGGCGTGAATTAAAATGGGGGTGGCCATAAGTACTGTCGATAAGATTGTAAATGTCAATGAAGTTATTAATCGTGCAGGGGATATTAATGTTTCATTGTTCAGCCGCTTAAATGTATCCCCGGTGAAGAGTTAGTTTAGGAGCTCGAACCTTGTACACGTGAAATCTGGTCATACTTTGTTCATGGCGGGCCGTACAATTATGTTATCGATATCCCTTCCTTTTTAAACAACTATAATGTAACATTTTGAAAATCCTGAACGTGTTTACTGAACCGATGAAAATACATTTCGCCGACATTAGGCGAAATTTATGCGAAGAACATGTAAAAATTGTATCCGCGTATTCCTTATGAAATTAGTAGTTTAGCTATTTGGAATGTCACAATTCGCGTTGTCTCGACGTCTTGCAGAAACAATACTCGTGTTTTTCAGAACTCGTTTATTTTTATCTTATCTCAGTTTTTATGCTAAATGTACACACTTTCGCTGATTGAAACCTTGTATGCCTTAGGCTTGAAACCAAGAAGGTTTATTATACAAACATCAAAGACGATGAATATTAAAAAATGCTAATGATAAAAGTGAAAACGTCTCGAGGACCGAACTCAATTATTACAAATTGGAATCCGTTCGATTATAGCTATAAATATTGGTTGTAAATATAGATTCCCAATAAGTTACTAGTTAACTCTTCTTCTTGTCAAATTAGTGTGAACTGAAATTTATACGTTTTGCGTGAAAGCTAATTAAATTCAGTTATAAGTTTTCCACATATCCAATGTTTGGAGACTCACTCGTGACAAATGATACGTGAATGTCCGAGCTACTGAATCCTCCGGTTCTGCTTCATTGAATGAAAACAAGCCACAGTGAGCTACAATTTACATACACGAGGTCTGCCTTCTGTATTGATGAGTTGTCGCGTTCGAAACAATATTCCACGCATACTTTACGTACAATACGAACATCATTCAACAAGCAGTATTAATATCTAATTATCTTACAATGAAGCAGATATATCAACACGTACTATTTGTACAAAATTCCAGTATATCGCCATAAACAATAGAACTCAGCATAAACTTATAAAGATACTAATAATATTTCAAACTCCCCACTTGAGTTTTCATTGTAACTACTCTAATATTGTGCTTACGTGGTCTTTGAGATGCGACGATTAATTACACGCCTAAAATGATTATTCATCATTGACCTGGCGGAGCAAGTTTCGCAAGTCGGCGGTCTGGGGGACGATCATAGCAGATAGATCGAGCGTGAAAATTTTAGGCGAACAATTTAAAAGGCACGTAACCGGTGTAACTAACGAGTCTAGAGAACCTGCACATATCGCGTACGGTTATAAACACGTCTCAGCGTTCTAGATACGGCAAACAATGTAAACACGGTAACAGACGGGGCAAACATCTAATTGCTCTCAAATATTTGTGAGATAATCTCTGGGCTCTACGTCGTCAACCTCAATTTTCCGCCGGACCAAGGTACGGAGAAGTATTATCCGTTTTTGGCGGTGGTCCTGAGTCAACACGCGGAAGAGGCAGAGTCGATCCTTTAATAGAATTACGCGAATGGTCCGAAAGTACCGTATCATCGTGGCATTATAAACACATGCGCGACACATTTTACTGAAACCAATTCGGCAACGACGTTATTATGGAGAACTTTGACTGCGGCAAACGTATTTACGCGTTTTGCTGCATTTTTCTGAATGAAATCTCATTACTCTCACGATACGAAAAAGATGATATATTGACTAAGCATCGTCTGTTCTATTCTTGCAGCGTGTAACACGACTGCAACCTGTAACGCGAATCCTTCAGCACTTCACGATCTCTGCACCCTTGACGCCCTCGGTACGGATAAATCATGAATATTATTATACCATGCCTGTTGTGCCGTTTGCTCGTGGTCATCTTAATCATCTTTAAGTAATAGTTTCGTAAGGGACGACACGGCTCGAGTTATTTCATCATTGCATGCGTTAAATATCTCCATTTTCTGTGATGCCGCATGCGATATACCATCGATGTCATTAAGGATATCGTGGTGATCGTTTTGTCTCAGGTAGTCATGCTTATCTGCTCCATCGCTCGTAAAAGAGCGCCTGCATCTTTTAGCAGCTTTAGGAATGTTTTCAGTACCTGTATGTTTTAATTGCTGCATGACTCGATGTCGAAAGTGACTCGCTGCATCGTGCGAACTGGTATACTTTCTATGTTGCATTTTAACTCTGCGCAAGCAGTCCTCGCATTTACCTGAAAATGAAAGAAAAGGTGAATAACAAGACTTGAATTCGTGACTATTCATGACACGATATCCACAGGATTAGTCGAGAATGAGTAAGCCACCATATTGCTCAAATTTTATGTCCGAGGGATCAAATTTAGCGAATTCGTTATTTGTTGTATCGGCAGCAAGCAGTATTCATCTGACAAATTGAAAGAATCTTATTTCTCATGTACAGAAGTATAGATCATTAAATTGTTTATGCACATAACAAGCGACTTCTGGACGTTCTGACGAAGATTCATAATATTTTAAATTCATGCAATCCATGTCTTTGAAAATTGCTCCACGGCCCCGCAATAATTGGTCTTTATCCCACTGCTTCCAAGATTATCGGCTTTACACTCAAAAATCTGACCTCACTTCGACTATTCCCGACATCCTGCCCGCACCGAACACGCCGACTTAATTAACATATACGTTTCCTCCAAAGATTTTTCTTTATAGCCCCGTACCCTTCTCTTTTCACACCTTCGCCTACAAGTCAACCGGCCAGCACGTCGAGTTCTAGCTTTTGCCTCGCGCCCAGAATTCCATTTGATATCATTCCACCTCCTCCTCCGCCTTCCTACGCATCCCTCATCACTCCAAGACCCCCGTCAACATTCACGTGCACTGCACATCGGCGTTCTTTAGCACCATCTTTGATGCGCATCGTTTCCTGCACCGATTGCCGATCACCGCCCCGTCCATCTGCACACTCCCATCCCTTGTCCATCCTCCGGAATCGGCTTTCGCGATTGCGTGTTGCCTGGAAATCGTGTCTGGAACGTCGGGCACTCGGCATGTACCGCCGTTCCTTACCCTTTTTCTTCGTTCTCCTCGGCCTACGACGTTTCCTTCTCTCCAGTGGCATTTCACGACCGTGCGACCCTCCGATGCCTTCCAACGGGCTATTATCTGCATTTTATGGTTATATTGCAGGCAGCCGCTGCCTCGTATAATGCCGACTCGTATGATTCAGTATGCGTCTCTACGGTTTCGTGATGCGATCGCACCGGTGTGTTCGTGCGAGCGTGCGCCCGGATAGTAACCGCGGAACGTTTCGTGCACAGCATCTTCATTATTGGCCGACGAGTCCTTCCGCCGCGAGGATTCTGCCGAGGAGCGTATTCTCGCGATGTCTTCAATGGGTAGCACGCAATTTCTCCGCCCGTATTTTATTAGAGGCGCCATTTTGCCCGCTGCCAGACAGGTCGAGGCGACCGGGAGCGCGAATGTGTCGGGTCGGGCGCTGTTTGTGCGCGACGCGCGTTCTTGCGCGAGTCGGCCGCTCTATCGCAACGGGGTTTTTGCAAAAAACGCGGCCGAAGGCACATAAATGTAACGTATTCCGCGTTACGAGGTTATCGCGCCGCCGGATAGTCGAAAACACGTTTCTCTTTTGCTTTTACGACACACTGGAATACCCGTGACGCGGCATTTAAAAAACGGCGTTCTGACCCGACGCAGACGCGACACTGTGTAGTAGAGATGGATTTTTGATGATATCGATCTATAAATCCAGCTATAAACCGGCTAGCTGAATGTTCAACTTAATCACGCGAATCGTCACGTACGTCGCGTGCGTATAAGAATGGGCATAGACGTTCTTATGACTGACATGGGAGTGACAAGCAATTTGAAATACGGACTGCCGTTGCCAATCTCTGCGGATATGCCACTACAGCCAAGTATTAGACGTATCGTTCAAATAAAACGTGCCTTACTTCGCACCACCGACATCTCTTACACGTATTCATAGAATCGCGCATCTCTGTCTTTCGGAGATCAATCCCGTCATAAACATTTCCCGTATCTCAGAACAGTACCCCAGAATGAATGGACGCGCGCATGGGCCATTCAAGCTTTATTTCAGGTCGTCCTCTACGGTCGCAAACAGATTTGTTTTGCCGACAATAAAGGTTAATTAAACGAGTCTCTGGCGCAGCTTCGGGGGTAAAAAGGGAGTTTCGGGGGAGTAGGTTCGCCGGGGCACTTGAGCTTCCGGGAAGTCAAGTACTCCGAAATACTGAAGAATGTCCCATCAGCTTTTCAGGACACAGTCACACGCGTAGTTCATGTACGCCCCCCTTGCACTACCTCATTTCCAGGGTGTCTGTAGAACACATGCACCGAGACCCTTTTATTATTATGCGCTCTCTTGCCCGCAACTCGGGTATCGACAATTAAGTTTTGCCTTGCGTGGCAATATAATAATAAGGGGAAGGAGGCGACTGTCTCGGATACCTAGGAGAATGCCGTGTACACGAGAGACTCGAAGGCGTCCGAGGGTATGTGCAGAGCTTTACTTCGACCACGATTGGTATATAGGTAGCCTAGGTACGTTCGTACACATTGTTTTCAAAGAGTCGGCGCTTCGTCATTGTGTTCGACTGTGTCCTAAGCTCTCCAATAAAGGCCTTGCCGACTGTTGAATGCGTGCCTCTACCGCGGTCGTTCACGGTTGCCGTTATAAAATTCGAGATCGCGGACCGTCGAACGTCTTCCGAACTACCGTCGCAGGTAGACACGTCGCATGTGACGTCTATGACGTTGATTTTCAACTGTAGCCTCCGTCCGCGCGTCACTTGCCTTCCTTAATTACCTAAAGTTAATTAATCCCTCGACCCCCGCAGTCGCAACTTCGCTAACACTCGAACAAACACTGTCAACGTCAAGAGACGTCTTTCCCGTCAATTCCTATACGCGAACCCACGTCATCTGTGTTTTACCCAGCATTTTCCATTACGCGATGATGCTTATGCGTTACGTCACATCACGACAAATTTTTTATGTGCCCCCACTGGCAGTAGCGCTTTGTAAACGGCGTCGGCCGGAGTTGTAAGGAGAAGAGGGTGCTCGGAGGAAACTTGATACGACGTCGTATACAAATGTGAGACGGCACAATAGCGGTAATTGTGATGCCACTGACGAATGGTACCCGCGCGGACGCAGGATTGTCCGCGTGCCAAGCGAACGGGAAGAGGGTGGAGGGACACTTGGGGGCGTCAAACTCTCGCAGGAGAAGCGGGGCACGCGCTTTTGCCATTTCGCACCGCGGAATGGAAGAGCAAACGCTGTAATGGGGTGGCAACGAGTCCCAGGAGTCCCGTTTCTTCGCACCCTCGGCTGTCTTCTTCCCTCTTCTACCCTCTTCCCTCCTCTTCTCTTCGCCGGCACGGTTACTCCACCCTCGCCCCTCTCCGCTCGTATTTTTCTCTCGCTCTTACCTTTGCTCGCTATCCCTCTGCGCCCTCCGTTTCGTTGCTCTATCGGTCGAACACTTTCATGCGTGCACAGATTCCTGTATGCGAGCATAAGCCGTCGCTCTCAATCGTTCGGATACGATTGGGACCTGTGAATACGTAATGCAGAGGTTTGTCATTTGCGTTTTTATCGCGAAATTGAGCGATACTGATAAAATGCAAGGACTTACGAAGTATAGAACTGATGGTGAAGCGCTAGTAAAACGTTAGCATTGAAGTAATGACTATGCAAATAAATTGTCTTTAACCGCGTTCTACATTTTCGCAGACATGAGAGGACGTTTTGCGTTAGGGGAAACGCAGTTTCTCTCATTTACACGATCGATTAACTTTTTGTACGCCTGCATTGTTCAGTAAAAGACATTGGATTCCTGGGTCGAATCGCGATGGTTCATAACGATCCGTTATCGGGCCGATGGAAAAAACCTTGTTTGCAACCAGACGACGATCAAAGCCACCGACGTTAAGTCCTTTCGATAGCAAATTCTCTAAAACGGGCTAAGCCATAACCGCGGCATGTTCGTCAGCTCGAGTATACTAACGGATCAGCAAAGGAAACTATACCGAAATTTTGGAATAACTGCCTCGTAATTCCTGCGCAAACAGCGTCACGAATCTCTGGCCGCACCTTGAAACGTTTTCCGCTTGTAACGTAGACATATTGTGGAACACCGCGGAGCGGAATTTTTTATTCTCTCTCCATCACGTCGTCCAAAATTTCTCGTCAATCGGCGCCTTACACTACACGCAAAATAGTGGGCGCGTGGATATTTGTAGAACGTTATCCGACGAAAAGAGAAAGAAATGCTTGTAAGGTGCCTTCACGTTTGCGTTCACTGTGACAGTTACAGCATTCAGAACATTCCTAGATCATGTACGGCCCTGAGCGGAGTCACAAGTTCGATATCGGTAAGATGAAAAAGGCCGACGGTAATCCTTCCTGACTCACACACCGCTACATAGTTTGTACATTGAGAAACAACCGTCCGTTCTCTCCCCTTCGGAAAACAGTCTGTAGTTTGTGCAAACCTCCCGAGAGAGACCGCGGTGGACTTTTAGAGATGAAAAGTTCAGGTGCCGCGAAGTTCGACATTCGAGAAACGGCGATGGAATAGAAAAACCCGTTTTTTGAACCCCGTCAAAATTTCCGCACTTTTCCCCTCCGCCGAGCGCGTCTATACACATTGCATCTTGTTTGTTATGATTAGAGACTGTAAGACAATGAAATTTTTCGTGCATTTATGAATCTATTCGTAATTAAGTGAAGGCCGATGTCAGGTTCGGAATTTTTTCGCCGATGCGATTAGGATCTTCGAAGATAAAGTGTGTCTACCGATAAGGTTTTAAGGGTACTTCGTGTTTGTTTATCTGCAGCAGGTTCGCCGTCGATCCTTCTGAACGCGCCAAATATTTGCGTGCACCGACGCGGTGTAATGAATCCGTGTAACGGAAAGAAAACCAATGGAAATTGTTTTGGAGGAATATAAACTCCGTTCGGATGTTGTCAGATGTATTAAACTTCCACGAATAAACGCATAATGACAGTTAATTATCTGTTTATCGACTTTGGCTCATTATAACTGTGCATCCGTGTAATGAATTTCGCAGCCAAACGCAATAGTCATACTTCGGAATCGGAGACGTTAGACAATATACGCCAAGATATTGTAATATTATAATCGTGGCCAACGCATGGCGTACTATCCGTATGGATCCGTAATGGAAATTGTTTTAGAGGAACATAAAGTCCGTTCGGATGTTGTCAGATGTATTACACTTCCACGAAAAAATGCATGATAGTTAATTATGCGTTTATCGACTTTGACTCATTATAACTGTGCATCCGTGTAATGAATTTCGCAGCCAAACGCAATAGTCATACTTCGGAATCGGAGACGTTAGACAATATACGCCAAGATATTGTAATATTATAATCGTGGCCAACGCATGGCGTACTATCCGTATGGATTCGTAATGGAAATTGTTTTAGAGGAACATAAAGTCCGTTCGGATGTTGTCAGATGTATTACACTTCCACGAAAAAATGCATGATAGTTAATTATGCGTTTATCGACTTTGGCTCATTATAACTGTGCATCCGTGTAATGAATTTCGCAGCCAAACGCAATAGTCATACTTCGGAATCGGAGACGTTAGACAATATACGCCAAGATATTGTAATATTATAATCGTGGCCAACGCATGGCGTACTATCCGTATCACGTATCTACAGGCACATCTCGTGCACAGTGTAAAGTAATCGTGCGGTACCGGCATTATCATAGATATGAAAAGTTGGAAGAGTAACCACGATAACGATCGGTCACAATCTGAGTTAGATGAAAACTCAAAGCCCACGAGAGTGATGACAACTCGCGCAGATGTTACCTCGTTCGCCATTAGCGTTTCGTACAAATTTCGAAAACATACAAGAACCCCTCCTCGTCTAAAGTCATCCTTAAACAAGCGCCTCGAAACGTTCTTAGCTCCGTTAACTTTTTCACCCGACGACAATAATGCGTAACAGCCGTCTCGCGACATCAAATTCATTTCACCTCGCACGCTTCAATTGCGCTACCGAAAAACGTCTCGTGTTATTTCTTCACCTTGACATTTCCGTTTTAAAGCCGCGTACCGCTGACGGACTTTGTTAAAAAGAAATTATCGCGCGCGTCACGTTGGAGCGTCAGCCATGCTGGATTCATCTATATACACGGTCGAAAAGTCTGAGGTCGAAGCCTATTCGTGATGCCTCGAAGGCCTCGAGTCCTCTTATCGAGGAGTGGTGGATTAACGTGCACGCCTTTGATCTCGCCGGTCGGCCTTATCTAATCGTGTTCCTCTCTCTCCGATTCCTTTCCGTACCCATCCCTCTCTTCCACCTTCGTTCCATTCCGTTCCCTTTCCATCCTCCGTTCCGCGCGCCTGTAATCGTTCTCAGCGTCGCCCCGTAAGTGCTGACATTCATCGCCGTGAATGTGCTGTACGATTCTGTATATTCCAGTCTGGAGGGGCATTTCCTATAACTTTGTCCTTGTACGATGTTTATACGATATTTGGTAAGGTCTTCCGTGAACTTCGTAGGCTTTTGCACGATCCGTTTATGATCTTTTTGTTGCCGACGATGCTACATAAACGAATTTTAACCATTTGGCTGAAATTCGGTATGCCTTCTGGAGTATCAAATTTTTAGATGCGTTATGCTGGCATGAACCTATAAAAAGCTGTAAAAATTTAGTTTTATTCGATCTAGGTTTACAGAGCATCTCCGAATATTAACTGAAAAATTTCGGCATGTCATGTGTGTATTACTTTCGTAGCATGCAAATGAACCGTCTACTTCTGTGGTAGTGCGATGTAACGACAACGTTTCTTAGATGAGAGCGAAACGTTTACTTATTGTTTTGCTATGATATTTCCGCGTGGTAGAAAGCGCTTATGTTTGATGCTTATCGTTGCATTTGATATTAATAAGGAAACGAAACAGGATGACGAAGTTCTCTTTGTTAACCGCGGTAATCCGCCGCCTTAAATGACAAACAAATATCTAGCAACGCAAGATTTGTGTTGAATGAATCACTTCCTTTGGAAGAATACTTTTTTCTACCGAAGTACGTCTGTTTTTCAGTTCGTTATCCATAAACGGAAACCGACAGTGAGGAAATATCAGTTACGGCCTTTTTTTGTTCAGTTGTACCGATTTGTTTAAATACAGGTCCATACAAATTACTATTGCACGTTCGTAATAAAACCAATGGACATATCTTTGTCTTCAATTTAACTATTGTATCTACAGACTCTTGTCTCTGTATGCATATTTCATTAGATGTACGTTCTATTACGTTCTATAAAATATGCACTTATTACATGTTATAGAATGGCAAGGATACATCGTGAGTAAATACCTGTAAAAGATTTTGCCGCAGTGTAATAACATCGGTCGTTGTCTCATTTTTTTCCAGGCAAGACCAGAACGAAAGACAAATACAGAGTGGTCTACACGGATCATCAGAGGCTAGAACTCGAAAAGGAATTCCATTACAGCCGTTACATCACGATTCGTCGTAAAGCAGAACTCGCCGCTAATCTTGCCCTCTCCGAACGGCAGGTGAGCAAGGATACTTAATTTATCTGGCAGAGATGAAAAATATGTGTTTCCACAACGCGTCTGCACTCGTTTCACTTCCTAGAATCATATCTTCCGGGAAGGCAAAAATTCTTCGTTCTACAAAACGCTGCGCTTGCAATGATTTCGTAATTAAACCCGACTGCCGTCGTTTCGTAATAACTCCGTGCCTTATTTGTTCGCGTCAAACCTGCAAGTACTACAATCGTGCGACATATCTTGAGCCATCGAGAAGAACGCTTGCAAGCTACACACCAAAGTGTGACATTCGAATCTTAAAATCTCTTCAGTCATCTCGACAAAGAATATCAATTACTATCAAGTGACTGCAGTAGCCATTCGAAATCTCAGACTCCCGTTTTCGTCAAAAACTGTACCTGATCCATATTTCATACACACCAAAGTGTGACATTCTATTATCTAACTAAAATACAGAATATAATTTTCCTTCAGCCATCTCGACAAAGAATATCAATTATTACAAGTATTAGCCATTCGAAATCTC
This sequence comes from Cryptocheilus praepositus, assembly GCA_033815515.1. Classification (NCBI taxonomy): domain Eukaryota; kingdom Metazoa; phylum Arthropoda; class Insecta; order Hymenoptera; family Pompilidae; genus Cryptocheilus; species Cryptocheilus praepositus. The sequence goes on along the minus strand of JAWWQZ010000141.1, from coordinate 518,320 downwards.
ATAGAAAAACTGGATCCAAACGCTTGATACACACCAAAGTGTGACATTCGAATTTATCTAACTAAAATACAGAATATAATTTCCCTTCAGCCATCTCGACAAAGAATATCAATTACTCTCAAGTGACTGCAGTTTCGAAATCTCATACTCTTTTCGCAAAAACTTCTATGCAAGACCAAACGAAAGCTACACACCAAAGTGTGATATTCGAATTTATCTAACTAAAATACAGAATATAATTTTCCTTCAGCCATCTCGACAAAGAATATCAATTACTCTCAGCTGCGTAGCCATCGAAATCTCATACTCGTCCCACCTTGATCCAAACGCAGCAACTACACACCAAAGTGTGACATTCGAATTTATCTAACTAAAATACAGAATATAATTTTCCTTCAGCCATCTCGACAAAGAATATGATTTACTCTCAAGTGACTGCAGTAGCCATTCGAAATCTCATACTCCCCTTTTCGCAAAAACTTCTATGCCCACCTTGATCCAAACGCTTGCAAGCTACACACCAAAGTGTGACATTCGAATTTATCTAACTAAAATACAGAATATAATTTTCCTTCAGCCATCTCGACAAAGAATATCAATTACTCTCAAGTGACTGCAGTAGCCATTCGAAATCTCATACTCCCCTTTTCGTTTCGCCCACCTTGATCAAACCTGCAAGTACACACCAAAGTACATTCGACCGCGCGACATATCAATTGAGTGACCATCGAAAAACTTCTATGCCCAAGAACGCTTGCAAGCTACACACCAAAGTGTGACATTCGAATTTATCTAACTAAAATACAGAATATAATTTTCCTTCAGCCATCTCGACAAAGAATATCAATTACTCTCAAGTGACTGCAGTAGCCATTCGAAATCTCATACTCCCCTTTTCGCAAAAACTTCTATGCCCACCTTGATCCATTGAAAACATAAACACGCTCGCAAGCCATACGCTACCGTCTTAACCACTTACGCTACGATTTAGTTTTCGGCTGCCGCGCTCTACAATATAACATGCCGGTGCAAAAGATTTTACTATAAATGCAAAAAATTCGCCATAAAGCCTAGTAGCAGCTATTGACGTAGTAGCAGCGTCTATGTAAAAGACACGTCGTTTTTGCTTCGGCGACAAATGCCTATCGACGTGGTATACATGTCGCTGGCGGCTTTGGAATAAAAACATCTCGACATGCGTGGCACGTCTTTATAGCGCAAATGGTTAACACTTTGACTGCCATGCGTATTTTACTATATTAAAACTGCAACGGAATTAAATACTACAGAATACGATTGAATTGTGCAAAGTGAAAATAATGCGAAGGTTAAAAGACCAAAGTATTGAATCGCCATTCCAATATTAATTGCATTTACAAAATTACAAATGCAATCGATTGGCGAATTTTTTTGCATTTATAGTCAAATCATTTTGCGCCGGTCACCGATGACCACCATGGCAGTCAACGTGTTAACAGTCGAATTTATCTAACTAAAATATAGAGTACCATTTGCCATTAGCTTCCCCGGCAAAGAATATGAATTGCACCCAACCGCGTTTGCCTTACAATCGGCCAACCGATTCGTATGACCTACAACGGCCGACTTTTATATCCGCTAGGTGAAGATCTGGTTCCAAAACCGTCGCGCCAAGGAGCGGAAGCAGGTGAAGAAGCGCGAGGAGCTGGAACAGAAGGACAAGATCACCGACGGTCCTCCGACCGGCGGAATGGCGGGTCTGGCCGCTTTGGGAGGAATGAGTGGGATGCTGGGTGGTTTGATGCACAGTGGAAGTTCTCCGCCTCTGAGTCTCGGGCCGCCGCCGCACTCGTTAGCCCTCGGGCACGCACCACCTTCTCTGCACCCGCACACGCACCAGCACGCACATCCTCACACGATCTTGGGCTTGTGACCGGAGGGGCCGTCCAGTGAAAATTGGTCCAACCATGGCTGACCGTTCTCGGCTTCAACATTTCTCTCTACAACGAGCGGACCGGTTCTAGTGGTCGAGTATCTAGGTGTAGTCGGAAGCGCCAGGACGATCACGATGGGCACGTGCGTTGTTATCTGCTTTCATGCTGGGGGTCAAAACATCTTGGGACGAGGTAGCACCGATATCGGTTCGGTCGTGCATTCGTGTACTTGCGTAGTTCTGATGTCCGCTGCGAAGTTGGCGAAAGCTGCGGAACCGAAGTGGTTCGCGGGGGCGGTTTGCAGGAGCAGATTCGGTAACTTTCGGTGACAGTGTTCCTGGGTATTGTTTCGAGAGGGGCGACGTCGTGGGCACGATGCATTTTGACCTCTTCTCACGATGCTGTTGCCTTCCGGGTTTGCGAGACGCGCGACGGTGCAGTGAAAGTTTCAGGTGGAATCTAGGAGACGTAGACCTTTTCCGGTTGGTGTTCGCCACTTGTTCGATCGAGCGTGGGACGGAGGTATCCGGTTTGCGATTTATCGTAATAAAACGTGCAATTTTTGCCTTACATGCGTGAACCACTTTACTCATGCGGAGTGGTTGCGTCGATTCTGAACGTTGACGGTTGACTTTAGATTAAGCTAGTTTAGAAGAGAAGGAATAGCCTCTCTGAAGATCCGCGAGTAAGATTTCGAGTACCTGTGCGTTCCAAGGGGGCGCCATAGCAGACTGTTTTACAAGACGTATTCCTTACTTTCTTTCTTAACGTAGCCTGTACAAATTAGATACTTTAGTGTTGATACGCCTTTATCTTTAAATTTTTATTCGGCAAACAAACGTTCGGCGCGGGATGTTACACGGATGAGGGTATTTTGAAAACTTGTTTCGTTAAGTGTGTCGTTGTAAATAGTGTTTCGGTTTGTCGTCCTCGTCAATTTAACAGCTGTAAAATATTTCTTAATTACACGGTGACTTTGTTTGGCGAATTAATAGCATCATCGGCATGTTTACTTCGTAGTTAGTTCAAGCAATGAGTCAACAATATCGTTCCGTAACTTTCAATTTTTCCGTGAAAGTTACTTCGATACGGTAATCAAGCTATACGTCACCAATCGTTATAAACTGTAAATAGCATAATGTTGATGACGCTGGAACCCCTTGGTACTGCATTAGAACGTACCCACGGTTAATAGAGTACACGTTAAAACCAGGTAGCGCTAATTGCACAGGCTTTGACTAGCACGAGAGGAAGTCCTAAGCTTAACAAGATTTTCTCGTTACCGCGGAGCATAATTCCTCCCAAGACACAGATAAATATGTGTTGTTCGATTCGACGCAATAATTCCTTACAAGAAAAGAAAAGAAGGAAGAGTGATTTGAAGGAAAGACCGGCGCCCAGTTGCGAGAACCTTGTTTTGTTCGTTGTGTATACCTGTTGTTTTGTTTGTATCATATAGAGAATGATATGTTCTCTGAGCGGCTCCCCATAGATTTTATTTTCAGACACTTGCGACTTTTATAAGAATTCAGGGTGCGTAGCAACGTGGCCGATTGCGCGATCAAAACGGCAAAATCTTCGATCGGCGACGAAAACGTTGGGAAAGCGCGGGCGGAAGATAAGGATCTGTTTTATTTACGTTATGAACGAGTTTTTGCGAGACGAGGTAAAGGTTAGTGCGATAGTGAGATTGTAACTTCGCGAAGATCTGTCGAGGCATGAGTGTTATCTTGCATATTCGCTTGATGAAGAACGATTTTTTCCTATTGACCGGGAATTTAAATCTTTGCTTTCAAACTTTAACCTGTGCATGTGCGCGAAGTGGAGATTTCAACGTGATCCACTATGGTTTACAGTAATTGTGAACAATTAACGAGTCGCGAGGTAGTTTCACGAGCGGAGATCTATACTTCTCGGACAAATTTGAAGGATCGTACTTACGGAAAGAGCGCAATTGTTGCTAATGCGCGGGCGCAAATGCGAAGACGAAACAAACGATATGAAAGAAGAAGCTTGAATGTCATACAAAGTTTTGAAATGCTGGATGAAATCTTAGACTGCAGTTGCTGAACATACTTCGTTTTAGCACAAGTTTTTATACTGAGTTGTGTAAACCGTACCGATGTGATACCACCGTTGATAATCATTTAAAACACAAAAAAAGCGTAAATGCAAGTAATAAATATACCTAAAAACGTAACCAACTGAAATGGTCCTTATAACTAAGAACGACAGCACAGATACAGCTTGTTTGGCCGGCAACCGCAAGTGTTAAGCTTCGAAATAATTTCATACGTTCGTCTACGAGGGGAGTTATGAAACGAAAAACTGTCGCACGACATTATTATGTAATATATGAGATAAGGGGGAAAAGATGTACGTAAAACATGCCTTAATCGAACAAAAAGTATTATATACATCCAAGTCACGTAATTTGTAAGGGATAATCTTTCTCGCCGTATCTATTCGAGATCGCTAATTGTCGTAACTATAAATATGTATTCAGTGTAATCCGTTCCGATATGTCAGGTGAATAACGGTATGCCGCTCGTACGAAAAAAGCATTGTGCTGTTCCCACTCGTGACGAGTATCGAAACGTCGACTGTGAATATATTTTTAATATTTACGCATTCTGCTGCACGTGCGAACATCAACGACCCAGAGATGTTCACGCGGGATCGGCCATTTTACTTAACTTTCGACGTTTTGCAACTGCCGGACAATAAGATGGAGGGGTGTAGAAAGATCGGCGAACAGAGAGCGCTTTCTAAGAACGAGGAAAAAGCAGCATTAAAAATACGCCGTGTGCCTTGAGCGTTGCTATCCTATAACACGCGATATTAATTTCTTTACACGTAGGAAAAGTACGTATACGTAAGAAAGAAAGAGTGTAATAATAATGAAAATCTCACGTGGAAATGTACATATAGACAACACGAGTCATAAGTTATTATTAGCATTAACATTAATGTTATTCAATCGCTAAGTCTAGCATTATGAAAATTTGTGATCGCATTAAATTTCGAAATATACGATCTTATGTTTAATAATGACGTCAGTTACTTCCCTCCGCATTACCTAGACATCCTGAACGAACCCTAGATTTCACCGGCAACGGACCTCTCATTTGCTATTGGCCGTGTCTAACGACGCCGCCTGCGTTTTTTGGCATTCCTTCCTTACTTTCTACGATTATTGACAAGAGTCTATTGCGAGGAACAAATTATTTTTGACGACCCCATCTCATTCTATCCTACGACATCACTATACTGAACTCTTATAGAAGTGTAGCCGCATAAAAACACCTACTCCGCGACCAATAGACTAACGTTCGCAGATCGCCACCCATAAAATTTAACGATAATGTCTTCGATGCTTCGCGTATAACCACTGCGCTCGCCGGCAGCGCATAAATTTCACTTCCCTTCAATCCGGCGGGTATCACGCCACAATTACATTTGCGTGATGCCCGCTTCAGCGCCGACATAAATCGCAAATAACGTTACCGTTCTGCGGTTAAGCCGAGCGTCGTCGAAGGGAAGAACAGGAGTTTGGCATACAAGCGTCGCCGGGAAAAACTTCGCCGCGACGTCGGCGTCAGGGAATGGGACTCGTTAGCCTGTACATAAATACAAACATAAAAACGTGTAACACGGTTAGGTGAGCGGTGTGGCAGCGCGTGTAACCGACGCTAGTGAATCCTACGAACGGACACAGAGGCACACCACACCAGAGGATGGGAGGAGACTGCGAAGGTGGCAACGAGTCCCATGGGAGCCCTGAACTTAACTACCAGATCGATGTCGGACCCCAACCCACTTCATCCCCTGGAACCAGCCCGGTGTACTTCGGCACACACCAACCACCCTTCACGCCTTTCTCTCTCTCTCTCTCTATGTCCTTCTTTCGCTCGCGCATTCATCGCTCGAATGTTTGTGTTTCTCCCGCTGATCCCTCTTCGACCACCCCTTTTGACACTCACTATCGCAGCCACCTCTTTCATTGCCCGTACAAAATGCTCGTTGAACAACTTTGCGCGGGGCTATGTGTCGCTATATGTCGATGGTGTTTTGTTGTCGCGACGCGTCTTGGATCGTTCGCGTCGTAAAAAAGGTGCGAGGAGCGATTCGGCGAAATGCGAAACATCTTTGAGTAAACGGTGCAGTTTTAAGTTTGACGCAACAATGGAGGTGTAGGGAAGAGATTTGAGTTTAGGGGCTGGCCTCGTAAATTCTGGGTTAATTTCGGCGAATGTTCTTCCGTCTTAACCCCTTAACGACGAATGATGATCCGCGACATACTGCTTCGCATGTCGCATATGGGTTTAAAATTGAGAATTTCATAAAAGTGTCGGTTGTAGCGAATAGGATACATTCCTACTACCAATATATACTAATGCACAAGCACAGTACACAAATAAAAATTGTTGACGGATTTAAATGTGCATAATAACAGGATATATACTATGTAATTATTTTTTCATCAAAAAAAAATTCGGGCGTTGCGGAACACTTTGACCGAGCATTCTATTGCTAATCGTACCCAGTGGCCGGGCATTTTTTTGCATCAAATATCTTTAAATTGGTGATGATTTGTTAGTAGTTAACACGTTGACTGCCATGGTGGTCATCGGTGACCGGTGCAAAAGATTGTACTCAAAATGCAAAAAATTCGCAATGAATCCTATTTGCAATTTTGTAAAAGCAATTGATATTGGAACGGCGCTTCAATACTTTGGCTTCTAACAACTGTGCATTACTTTCATTTTGCACGATTTAATCATACTCTGCAGTATTTTATCGCATCGCGGTTCCAACATAGCAAGAAACGCTTGGCAGTCAAAGTGTTAAACTGTCCACAAATATTTCTGTAATATTGCTAATTGTTTTGCCGCTATCCATATTTCAGAGTTTCAAATAATTCATTTGCAATACAAATCATGAAAAACTGCCGCTGACAATCATGTAGCAACGTGATATCTCGTCACCTGTCCCGAACGACAAAATATGCAAGACGATATATCTCGCCAGTGTTCTAGAATGACGAAATACGCAAGACGATATATCTCGTCAATGGTCCGGAACGACAAATTAGCAATGACGAGATATCTCGTCATCCGTCCGCAATGTGTTAAGACACATAAGAGGTTTTAACTTATATACCCATTGAATCCTTGCATTTAACACATCGCCGCAAGAGTATTGAATTATGAAAAAGTACCAACATGTCTCACATTAAAACAATTGCAGTAAATGAAACATACTATAAACGTACTTACCAGACAGAAGCTCCAAATGACATCGCGCCAAGATTTACCATCCGCTCACGTAATCGTCAAACCCCGCAAAAGTGGTCAGCGGAACGTCCCCGTTTGACGCAACAATGGAGGTGTAGGAAAGAAATTTGAGTTTAGGGGCTGGCCTCGTAGATTCTGGGTAATTTCGGCGAACGTTCTTCCGTCTGGAATGCTCCGCGGACGTTTATAATTGTTAAGACACATAAGAGGTTTTAACTTATATACCTATTGAATCATTACATTTAACACATCGCCGCAGGAGTATTGAATTACAAAAAAGTACCAACATGTCTCACATTAAAACAATTGCAGTAAATGAAACATACTATAAACGTACTTACTAGACAGAAGCTCCAAATGACATCGCGCCAAGATTTACCATCCGCTCACGTAATCGTCAAGCCCCGCAAAAGTGGTCAGCGGAACGTCCCCGTTTGACGCAACAATGAAGGTGTAGGGAAGAAATTTGAGTTTAGGGGCTGGCCTCGTAGATTCTGGGTTAATTTCGGCGAACGTTCTTCCGTCTGGAATGCTCCGCGGATGCTTATAATTGTTAAAACACATAAGAGGTTTTAACTTATATACCCATTGAATCCTTGCATTTAACACATCGCCGCAGGAGTATTGAATTACGAAAAAGTACCAACATGTCTCACATTAAAACAATTGCAGTAAATGAAACATACTATAAACGTACTTACCAGACAGCAGCTCCACATGACATCGCGCCAAGATTTACCATCCGCTCACGTAATCATCAAGCCCCGCAAAAGTGGTCAGCGGAACGTCCCCGTACCAACACGCAGTTGCAGAAAAATGCATGTCGCCAAACATCTCCACCCCTTCGCACCTGAAGCATCAACAGGCATCCGCTTCGTACCGTTACTTCGTCGCAGTCTAAGACAGGCCTAGAAAAGAGAGAGAAGAGGGAATTCAGTCTCTGTCCTGAATTCTAAAAGACCGACGTCGGGTCGGCAACCCGTACGTAATTGGACCCCGAGACGTAACATCGTTTCACGTATACCGAGAAATTCCGTTGGATACGCGCAGAGGATACACCTTTTTGTTCGACTCGCCAGTCGGCCAGTCGGTCCAGTCGAAAACACCAAATAGATACTTTTATGGAGGGGGCTATAAAGTTCCTGAATCGAGTATCGATGGTTCCAAAGGGGCTAATCTGCGGATGAAAACTGTAATAAAACGTCCTCCCGTATGTATTTGGAATCCTTTTGCAGGGTACGCATCCTTACCTTGCACGAAGCCTCAGGTATTCTTCCGCTGGCCTGTTCCCATGTCGCGGCCCATGCTTTCTACGATTTCTGTGTCCTTTGTACCCCAGACAACACTGGCTATGAATCTATAGCTGTGCAATATGAGTTATCTTCGGGAGGGTGAATTGTGATATAATTGGGTATAGGGAAATATTTGGGTCTGCCCAATTATACTTGGGTTTGAATAAATTTTGATTTGACTGTTTTAACATATTTTAAATTCACTCGATCTTATCCATATTTCCTCACGACGCAATGTTAGTTAGTGGTAAGCATATTGAAGCACGTTATTAAGCAATCATTTTTTAATAAATGCTGATGTGACTATAGTCCAAATAAAAGTGATTTAATAGGCATACCTTTATATCAATTTTAATCATTTTGTAAGCTTCAAAGAAGGTTATGGAAAGTATGCAAAATAAACTTATAACTAAAATAATTTAAACTAAACTACAATACTTAAAAAGTTGTGCATTTTTTAGAAGTTCGTGTATAAATTAAAGATCATAGCATAGTAATTCAAGCTATAATGACAAAGCTATAAAGTCTATTCAAATACTGAAATATTTCTAATGCTGCCATCTCTCAACCCGTTTAGGAAGTAATAAACATTTAGCTGCGTAACGTATGTTTGAATAGTAAGATAACAATCAAGCAATATTTGTATTCAGCTCCTTGATTACTGCGAATCTTCATACTTGATCGCATATGAAGTATAAGGTAAACGTATCATCTAATGCATTCTTCTGTCCGCATTCCGAAACACTAGAACCTCATTACAATTTTCCTGCTACATGCTGTCATTAACATTAAGAAATTATAACGCGGCTATTGATGACAATAGTCACTAATTCACTAACAGTAAATTCTTCAGAAAGTGATGAACAGAAGTCACAAATCAGATTTCAGTTACTTCCTTGGTAAGTTAGAGAGCTGTACAGGAAAAGTCGGTAACCTCAATTATAACCTTGCTACCCAGTTGCAACCTAACCAATTAAAATGCGAAAAATTGGAAACATCAATATTTTATTTTTATGCCTATTTGTGCCGAAGTAGTCTTCCGCGCATTACTAATTAATTGCATACGCAGGCATAGCACCGAAACATAATATTGCTCATGACTAAATTCACCAAAATTGGGCAAAAGCTACAAAATCCAATGTTCTGTACCATGGGTGTATGCATTTTTCAAGCTATTAAGAATGTATGTATTCAAAAGCTGAATGTTCCGAATTTGTCGAAATCCGCTTGAATGCTCGTATTACCCTTCTACCAATTTGGATGATTTTCGGAAATTTTCGGGTTAAACGATCAGTACGTGGGCAGTCCGATAAGTACTTAGCCTACAAAAGAAAAACGAAAATTTTGGAAAATTAACGATTTATTTTTCAACATAGTCTCCTTTTAACTCGATACACTTGATCCAGCGATGAAATCTGGGCATATCCTGCATGAAATATTGGGCATGAGAAAGCTTTCTGCTCGATGGGTGCCGCGTTTGCTCACTCCGGATAACAAGCGCATCCGTGAGACCACTTCAAAGCAGTGTTTGACACTGTTTAAGCGCAATCCGAAATAGTTTCTACGTCGTTTTGTGACTGTCGACGAAACGTGGATCCACTGGTACAAAGCAGAGACCAAGGAACAGTCGAAACAGTGGACTGCGCCCGGCGAATATGCTCCGAAGAAGGCGAAGACTGTCCTACCGGCCGGAAAGGTGATGGCCACCGTGTTCTGGAATTCACAAGATGTGATCTACATAGTCTACTTGGAGAAGGGCAAAACAGTCACAGGGCTGTACTATGCCGAGTTATTGAGCCGGTTCGACGCCGAATTAAGGAAAAAACGGCCCCATTTGGCGAAGAAAAAAGTGCTCTTTCACCACAATAACGCACCGGCTCACACCTCTGCCGTCGTTACAGCCAAATTGGTTGAATTGATTTAAACATAACAGGGATCTACGAACAGTTCGCCCCATCCACCGTATTCTCCGAGATTTGGCCCCGTGTCACTTTTTTTAAATATATTGTTCCCAAACTTGAAAAAGTCACTTGTTGGGATTTAAACAGAAATTTTTAACAAAAGAGTCGAATGAGGTAACGTATTTCTTTGACCGACAACAGCGCCCTCGCCGCCACGGAGGCATACTTTGCAGATCTTTTTCCAGAAAACGTATTTTTTGTGTCAGACGGATTGAAGAAGTTGGAGCATCGCTGGATCAAGTGTATCGAGTTAAAAGGAGACTATGTTGAAAAATAAATCGTCAATTTTCCAACATTTTCGTTTTTCTTTTGTAGGCTAAGTACTTATCGGACTGCCCACGTATGTATCAAGATAGCATATTAATATGTGATTGCTCACCTATTCCAGATCGTTTTTCGCCGTTCCATTGCAATTAGGGCATACCGTGTAAGAACGAGACTTGCATATCTGCATAATTAAGCATCGAATAATATGAAATTGAAAATTCGAGTAATTATTTTTCCAGCTGTAAATATATTGCATGCACTTGCTTTTGTGTCATTACCTAGCGATTTGTCGGAGTAGCACCGAAATGGAACGTTAATGCAGTGAAGTGCACATTTACGTAAGAGGGAACGCAAGTCGCAGCCTTCCATCACTTCGATTTTCAAGACATCTGACAGCATCTGATTTAAACATAACAGAAGGATCTTTTAACAAAAGTGTATAGATAAAACTACTCCTAAGTTCGAAGGAACTTTCAGACTACATAACCATAACTGTAACGTATTTCTTTGACCGGCGACAGCGCCCTCGCACTGCATTTGAATCGTTCGGCAATGGTTGCTTCACTCTCGATCGAAAATTACGATATTCGAAATTTCAACAGCATACCCGCTATTTATCTCGAAAATATTGCGCATGCAACGGAAACAACGAAATAGAACATTGAGTACGATCAAATACGCGAAATATCATGCAAAAGTGACGAAATACGTTCTCGGTTATGGTGTCCTTGAATCTTTCGAGCTGGCGAGAGTATCAGGAATAAAGGACGGATACTTCATATAATTTACGACGTTCAATTAAAATACTTATACGACTGCATAGACCGTGGCAAAAATGACAAAATTGTAGGGAATTGAGGACGTTTACAACGTGTATACATGATAAAATGTACGGAAATCGGTGAATACTCACTCAGCTTTTCCCTCCACACGATGTAACTGCGTGTTCCGAAACGCATTGAGCCAGAGCCTTGTCTAACTGAAGTCGTTATAACCAATCACAGAAGAGTATCGGAGCCAATCAAAACACACTACACCTGGACAGTTTGAAAGTTAACACTTTGACTGCCATGATGGTCACCGGTGACCGGCGCAAGAGATTTTACTGAAGATCCAAAATATTCGCAACGGGTAGTAATTATTATTTTATAAATGCAGTTGTTATTAGAACAGTAATGCGATCCTTTGGTCTCTAATACCTGCACATTATTTACATTTTGCATAATTCAGTCAAACGCTGTAGTATTTCATAGCATCGCCGTTCTAATACAGCAAAATACGCACGGCAGTATTTTGCTATGTTAGAACCGCAATGCGATTAAATACTGCAGAGTATGATTAAATCGTACAAATGCAGTTATTGTTAGAATAGTGATGCGATCCTTTAGTCTAGAATACCTGCACATTACCCACATTTTGCATAATTCAGTCGAACGCTGTAGTATTTCATAGCATCGCCGTTTTAATAGAGCAAAATACGCACGGCAGTCAACGTGTTAAACAAGCATGCACTATTGTTCACCTATCCACCCGAAACTATAATATTGAGCAGTTTATTAATAGCTCTTCTGAATTAATACATGTTGAATGTGCTGGATATTTGTTACTATTAAGTTAAGTATGCAGGACAAATATTGAATTACGATTAAATATATTCGAAGTTGAAATCAGAGTAATACCAGCAATAATATATGCTTTGAAATAAAGGTTTCTTTAATTTCTATTGTATCACTAGGCAATTTCAATTGAGAGAGGATTTTTGGGTATTCAATGAAGTCCAATAATTTGTTCCAAATTATGGAATAATTTTGGTAGCTGTAAATTACAAATTCTGAATTGAACTGTACCAGTACTAATCTGATCCAAATTTTAAGTAGCAATAAGTATTGTATCATATGTATTGCAGTTTATTATAATAATTATTTAAAGAATAACAGAAAGAAGATACAATGCATTCTTATATTCAAAATATTTTTTGTAAATTGCATGCATATGATAAGTATGTAACCTTACGTGTCCTCAGTTTTTCACTCTTAGCTGAAAAAATATATTTCAAAATTTCAATACGAACTATTGTAAAGTTGCAAAATGTTTTATTACACGGCATTTGTCGAGATATTTACATAATTTCGGTATTACTTGCCATTCGGAATTTAAATATTCTTTACAAATCGATATTTAACTTGCTTATATAGAACAGCTTGTGTTACAACTCATCATGCATAGATAATAGATCAAACACTCTTATATCGCTTCAAATTTGCCATATGAAAGTAAAAAATTCTTTTCACACGCTACAATGTCAGTACGCTCGACTAAAGATTTACTAATATAATGTCACTTAGAAGTTGATATATAATTATGCTCTTCAAATGGAAATATAATTACATGCGAACAATTTTTTCATTGAGAATGAAAACTTCAATTTCTGCTATGTACAATTTTCGATCGGCACTTGACAGGTAACACCACAAATAAATAGTTGTATATCCGCCTAAAAAGGACACCTTGACGTAGATTCATTTCAATTACATGCAAACCCTTAAAAAACATTCTCTATGCCAGAGAAAGTAGAAAATCTACGTAAAATTTATAATTCTATTAACATATAGGCATACAATTATTGTTATTAGTTCCTGGCATAAGTATAATTAGGCATTCTTAAATTATCATTATGCCACGACGATGTGCCGCGCTTTTTTGTTAAAGTGAATTAACTTCATGTCATATGCCTCTCATTTCATCATCACATATTATCTTAGCGTTTCAATTCTTATAATACATTTATAATATTCATTATAATTTCAAGCTTTAGTGTATGCCTTTACTGTAAGTAAATATACACGTACAATTGTGTTCTTTGATCACTGCACTAAAATGTGCATAATAACTAGAATTGTGCGCTAGGATTAAGTTTTCTAATTCGTAATAGATCTGCGATCTATGAGCATTAAAGACTAATTTACTGCAGTCTTTGCCTGCTTTCGACTTTTATCGAACACTTCCAAGTGGAAACCATTCAATCGTCTCGGTTGTCAGGTCAAGTCGTCCGAGTGGTAAACGTATACCACCGAGGAACTCGTTTTCTTGCAAGGTATCGTGATTCCATATAGTCGCCTCCAGAGTTCGATCTTTGATTACTTCCAACGGCATTCTGTACTCCAGCTTCAATGAAAGGAATGAAACGTTATAGATAATTTCGGCAAACACATTAAGGGGATATGCCTACTTGGGTTGGTGAAAAAAATCGACTTTTTTTTTATTCCATTTTCTTAACCCTTTTAGTACCGGGCGAAAAAGAGGTGCCTATGCGAAGATAACCGGCCGAATTTCACGATTTTACTAGAGTTTGGAAGAAGGTTCATAAGAACCAAACAAAAAACAATATTTATATAATTCAAAAAGCAGTGTATTAACACTTTGACTGCCATGCGTATTTTGCCGTATTAGAACGCCGATGCTATGAAATACTACAGCGTTTGTTTAAATGATGCAAAATGTAAATAATGTGTAGGTATAGGAGACTAAAGAATCGCATCACTATTCTAACAATAACTGCATTTATAAAATAATTATTAGTACCCATTGCGAATATTTTGGATCTTCAGTAAAATCTCTTGCATCGGTCACCGATGACCACCATGGCAGTCAAAGTGTTAAGGATGAAATAGAGATTAAAACAATGACACTAATTTTTCTATATTCATTGAAAATGATGTAAATAACAAAGGTATAAATGATCAATAAGAAAATAAAAGTTGAGTTCTCTCTTTCAAAACGTATTACCACACTCGAAAAGTCATATTTTCATCATAGCTTTATATAGGTCATTTATGACAAAGTATATGCTTTGCATTTCCAAAATATTTTGTAACAAAATAAATAATATTGCATATCAAAAATAAAGAATAACTCCAAGGTACATGGTAAACGCCGGACGGATTATCACTTCCGAAACAAGTAATTGTTATAGGTAATATAAAGTTCAACCGAAAAACAATTTTTTTAATTCTCTCCTAATAAAATTAGACCATTTATAACGTATTATACATTTATGTTGAAATAGAGTTCTCTTGCAATGCGAATAGTAAGGCGCTATTGGATGCGCAACGATATATCGTTGTTGGCACTTTTCGCAAGTGTTGCGAACGACGATATATCGTCGTCCGGCACTAAAAGGGTTAATGTACATCATTTTAAGAATATTTCTTCAAAAGTACATAAGAATCGGAGCCCACGTTCAAAACTTATAAGCGTTTATCTGGAGCGCTACTATGTATGATTAGTAAAGAGCTTGAAACTTTAAACGCGATTATCTCGAAATTGTGTTTTTTAAAACATACGGTTGCAGTGACCACGATTTCTCAAAAACTACTTCACCGATCGGACTTTATCGAATCGGATTTTATATACTTATTTGTCATTACAATAGGCAGGGCCTGAACGAAGGATTTTTTGTTTCGGCAATAAAAAAAAGTTACAACACAAAAACGACAGTTAGACCACCTCAAAAGACGGATTTTTTCGCAAAATTGTTGCCATTCTTGTAAAATTTAAAATTTTTCAAAATCCTTCATTCAAGCCCTGCCTATTGTAATGACAAATAAGTATATAAAATTAGAGTCCGATCGGTGAAGTAGTTTTTGAGAAATCGTGGTCACCGCAAGTGATGAAAATAAACGGAAGCTCTAGGAGAAGGGCTATATTTCCTCCATTTTTTAATATTTTCTTATAAAAAAATTTATACAAATACCACTAAATACGTACTTTTTGGTAGTATTTTGCGAATTTTAATTAGTACTCACTAAAACGACAAAAAAAATCTTGAAGATCATGTAATTTCGCCGATCTCAAGTAGGCATAACTATAAGCGTTTATCTGGAGCGCTACTATGTATGATTAGTAAAGAGCTTGAAACTTTAAACGCGATTATCTCGAAATTGTGTTTTTTAAAACATACGGTTACGGTGACCACGATTTCTCAAACACTACTTCACCAATCGGACTTTATCGGATCGGATTTTATATACTTATTTGTCATTACAATAGGCAGGGCCTGAACGAAGGATTTTTTGTTTCGGCAATAAAAGAAAAAGTTACAACATAAAAACGACAGTTAGACCACCTCAAAAGACGGATTTTTTTGCAAAATTGCTGCCATTCTTGTAAAATTTAAAATGTTTCAAAATCCTTCGTTCAAGCCCTGCCTATTGTAATGACAAATAAGTATATAAAATTAGAGTCCGATCGGTGAAGTAGTTTTTGAGAAATCGTGGTCACCGCAAGTGATGAAAATAAACGGAACCTCTAGGAGAAGGGCTATATTTCCTCCATTTTTTAATATTTTCTTATAAAAAAATTTATACAAATACCACTAAATACGTACTTTTTGGTAGTATTTTGCGAATTTTAATTAGTACTCACTAAAACGATAAAAAAAAATCTTGAAGATCATGTAATTTCGCTGATCCCAAGCAGGCATAACCCCTTAAGGTATTGCTTATAACATGCTTTAAACAGATGTTTATATGTCCAATACAAAGATTACTTTCTCTATTGCTCTGAATGTTAACTATTAGCTATTAGTGTAGTCAAGTAGGCATAACCCCTTAAGGTATTGCTTATAACATGCTTTAAACAGATATTTATACGTCCAATACAAAGATTATTTTCCCTATTGCTCTGAATGTTAACTATTAGCTATTAGTGTAGTCAAGTAGGCATAACCCCTTAAGGTATTGCTTATAACATGCTTTAAACAGATATTTATATGTCCAATACAAAGATTACTTTCACTATTGCTCTGAATGTTAACTATTAGCTATTAGTGTAGTCAAGTAGGCATAACCCCTTAAGGTATTGCTTATAACATGCTTTAAACAGATATTTATACGTCCAATACAAAGATTACTTTCCCTATTGCTCTGAATGTTAACTATTAGCTATTAGGGTAGTCAAGTGGGCATAACCTCTTAAGGTATTGCTTATAACATGCTTTAAACAGATGTTTATATGTCCAATACAAAGATTACTTTCACTATTGCTCTGAATGTTAACTATTAGCTATTAGTGTAGTCAAGTAGGCATAACCCCTTAAGGTATTGCTTATAACAAACTTTAAGCAGATACTTATATGTCCAATACAAAGATTACTTTCACTATTGCTCTGAATGTTGACTATTAGCCATTAGTGTACCCTTATTAACGTGGATTTATTCTTAGCTATTAGTTCAGAAGCATTTACCATTTCCATGAACGATGGATGACAATTCTTCTTAACAACTTTCGTTTTCCGCTTCGTCGCCTTTGTAGCGTCGGGCTTTAAATAAACTTTGACATATGTATTTGGTTCTTGAGCGTTAGCAACTTTTGGCAGTCCTCTAGCGTGATATACCATTACGGACAGTGTGCCACGAGCGTAATGAAGGGACAGTTTAATTTGTCCGCTCTGTACGTTGTCCCTTACCTTCTTCTCAGCCCACCAGTTCCCAACTGAATTATTAAGGAAAGTTCAGTGGCGCATTAGAAATTCATATGTGCGCTCAATTGCAAAGTTACTGTCACTAATAAAAAAAATGCAACTCTGAACGTTTCCGCCGTACCTTTCACTTTGCGTAAATGTATGTCAGCGTTCTGTTGATCCCGCAGTAAGGGATGGAAGAATGTGTACACTAAATCACTCTGCGATATTTCGGGAGCCATCTTGAACAAACTTACAAGGAACTTCTCTATATCTGCCCGTCTCTTGTCAGCTACTTGTTTGATATTCGATCGTCCGACGCTGATGCCACTTGGTAAACTATAGAAAATTTGTAAGAGAAATATTGCTGATCGCATTAGGACATTAGATGAGACTATGTTTACGTAGAATACAAATTCTGGCGTTACAGGGTATTGTTCATGAATATACAGAATCGCAACAATTTTAAATGTCAAGTACTTGCATAATTTTACATTCGTAAATGTATCAGATATAAAAATAGTGAGTGCTGAGATAAAGTGGAAGAGTAAAATAGCAGACCGCATGTACAGTTACTATCAACCAATTAATCAGTAGATAAACGTATGAAAAGTGGGGCTACACTGAATCCATACGTTTTCGATTTCCATTATATTATATCAGTATGTGAACGAAATCTCTTGTACGGCACATTAATTTGACACCTTGAGAAAGGATACGTTTCAGTAGACATAATGCGTACAAACAGTTTTTGAAAGATTAGATAAATAATATACAGATAATGTGCACGGCGTTTGTTAACTTAGTGTACAACGTAACTGGAAGAAGAGACGATAAACCGAACAACTTATTCGGCACGTATACTAACACACATGATACACTCATTGGATGTAAGTACAAATTCAATGCGCATTTTAACTGACAGTATCAGGCATTGTTTCATGCAAAGTCGAAGAAATTAACGTATCATTCCGATGCACAATTGTGCTCTTGATCCCAGAAGTCTTATTAAAGTGAATCATCGACACACGATATCTCTAAGACTTGCACTGCAATCGATAAGATTTCTCGCCGTTCGGATACAAAGAGTGCCAGACGCTTACGATTCCTAGGTATGTCTCTGTCAAGTAGGTGAAAAGCATTCCATAATCGTATGATGTACATTTGCAATAAGTACGAACAATGCTTTGCCTAAATATTCCAGGTACATATCATAACGTTACGTCATCTAGAAAGCAGTGTGCAAGCAAGATGGCTAAGGTTTAAAGGAATTCAAATGTCATCGAAGATATAAAAGAAGTTACAGGAGCACCTGGAAAGAGTCTTTCTGACAGTAAATATTGTCCCGCAAAAAATAAGCTATGGGGTTTAAGTGGTTTCGTGCACGCATGTCGATGACGAGAAAGACTCAAAAGTTTTCGACGGAAGCAGGAATTTATCGTCCAATATCACTGTTTGACACACCACCGTCATCAATACGGCCCAACGGATTAGAGAAATCTCTGCCGGCACGATCATTGCAGATTTTGACGACAGCGGACGACACTAATGCAAATACGATGAAGAGGGCCGCTCCAAAACCTCCAGACAGAAAGATTTACTCACGATCGACGAGTGATTTATCGAATGCCGAAGAAAGCGATGTTATGACAGTGAATTCATTTGTGCCGGTCACGGGTGCAAAAACGTCAAATGATGTTTTAAGTTCGTACAAATCAGACATTCAAGCAGCAAGACCACCTGTACCAGTGCGAACTCGATTGAACATTAAACCTATCGAAGCAACGCCATCGAGTACGGATGAAATAGAAATATGAAGTTTCATATTCGTTCAATAAACAATGCAGCATCTTAACGAAAGTGTGCCGTACTGTCACTATTATTTATGTCGTGCTTCTAATCTGTTCATACATTTGCGAAGACGCCGTTTGTAAATAGTTTGTTATAAGTATATTAACGATTGCAATGAATATTCATGAATAATCACAATGTATGTACATTAAACTGGAACAAGTGAATATGTAATCTACAATTGTCCTACCTGGCCACTTTTGCGAGAGGAAAGTGTATGCATAATTTTTGATAGAATTCGCAAAATTCCTTGTACGATCGAAATAGATATGTTGGATCTGCATGGCCCTTCCTTTGTATTCGTAATATGTACATGTAGTACTTCTCCGGGTCATATCGTTTCTGATACCCATGGACTTGGACACTGGTCAGTTGACCTTCCTGTTGCATACTGTAACATAACTCAATGTTATTCGTAAATCGAGCCATTAGATTTGAGAATATTTAACACTGGTAGATGGGCTTACGTGTATGTACGCGGAATAAAAGACAATAGCTCTCCATCGCTATGATCTCCGGAGAACCTTAATTGGGCGAGATTGTGCAAGAAAAAGTTAAACTGTGTGAACCAACTTTTTAACGAACTCTCGATCATCCTGGCGAATGTCGCTGCAGCTTCAGGATTTGTTTGACCCGGAAGCAGAGCTTTCTGTACGTAACTGACAGCATCCATTGTTACTCCAGGTATACCGGAGGAGGTCATCTGCGAAGTTGTATATTCGTTCATTCTTGATTTATTTCGCGTCTCTTTAAACTCAATATCGCTGAGCTTTTTCTGTATGATGTCTGACGCATGAAATTGACACGCGCTCGTTTTTTGAGATAGCAAATTTTCCATGATAATTATTCGTTGCACTTTGCCACACGTCACCAAGAGTCACAAGGGTGCGATAGTAACTATACACATTGATATTTCTTTAAGTTTCCCTTTGTTTTCGCGTGTCACAACGTACGAATGTTGTGTCTGCCACTGCTTTATAGGATGTATTTTTACATTTGTTATTCCTTCGACGGATTTATTGAAACTGTCGCCAGTCTCCAACGGGACAGAACCTCGGACGATAAATACTAATTAACAACAGAATGCGCATAGTTTACCGTGATAGCGGTCCGCTTTCTGATAAAACGAATGGATAAGAACTTCCGTTGCGGTTTCGGTGTTTTTGTAACAGAGCGACGATATAAATAAAGCATAACAGGGCCGTTGCTTGTGGGTTTAATTATCATGCCAACTGTTTGTTATATGAACGTATCTGTTACCATTGTTAAATAATTTGTGCTCATTCAAAGCAACTTTAATTAAATACTTTCTTGCATGGTTTCTATTATATAACAAATTCGAAATTGACAGTTTTTGTAAGTATAAATCATCTATACTTACTAATCCAAATAGATGAAGAATTAAGTTTCCATGTTTACGCACGACATTAAACGCTTGGCAGCATAGATCAACAAAATGATGAAACTTCGCCGATGGCTTGTCCCCACCATTTATAACGTACGCCATATCCGATGTTAAAACAAATGGAGTTCTATCTCTGTTTTTAAATAATTAAATTCCAAGATACTAACACACGCACAATTTGTTTGTATGCTGAATTTCGTTTCAAATCGTCACTTACCTTTTAAAATTACCAAACATTTGTGCGTCTCCCAAAAACTTTCCAAAATCGATGTGAAACAAGTGACCTGACGTTTTTAACATTATATTGTCATTATGTCTATCACAGATTCCTAAAATGTAAGTTGCAACGCTATAACCAGCGCAAGAAGCCGTAAAATTTTCCACAGCTCTTTCGTACTCTAGTTCAGAGGGATTATGCTTTGCCAACCATTCAGCTATTGGCCTGTCTTTAAATGAGCCGGTTAGACCGAATTCTACTTGAATTTTCCGTAACGTTTCTGCGTTTGTCACCATTTCGATCATGCCACGTTTATGGCCCGTAGGTACACAAGCGAATGTTACCATTTTTAGGTCAAGACCTTCTTTTAACCACAGTTTATCCATAATGCGGACCATTTGTATCGTTAGCATATCTTGCTGCAAATCATCGCCAACCTGTATGACAATAATTTACATATTAATGTCTCATATACAAATAAGGCATACATTAATTACTTGGTGTAATATAACGCATACGCACCTTAAATATTGCTGGACTTAATACATTATCGCAACTAATAAAATTAATTTTCAACGGAAGTGTAAATGACGGAAAATATGAACATGTTTGCACATTAATCCCAAACACTTGTTTACTAGGGGATAATGGCAAACATGTACCATTATCCTCCATTAATTGACAGTGAATGTTTTGAAAACCGATCTTTAACGTCTCCATTCGCAGAGATTCCTTAGTAGTTTTTATATTTTGTGCTACTTCGTGTAAATTCTGCGGAAATATAACAGATTTCATAGATTATACAGAGCACCATACTGATTAATAACTTCTTGGAATAAACGATAACACATACTTTCACTAGGAGCTGCTGGGTCAAGAAACTATTTCTCAATGCCTCTCCAATAACAGCTAACAATGCTCTTAACATTAACTGCAATCTTCTATGATAACGTGCACAACTAATTCCCTTCTCGTCTTCTGGCGTTGTATCTGCAGAGTTCTAGAAATTATACAGAACGAACGTGTTACGTAAATATCTTAATACATATTGATTAATGATGAAAATTAAAAAACTAATGATGCGATATGTCAGTGCAATCTTCTAATGTAGAAGCTTAACATTGTTACTGATGATGATCACCCAACCTGTACCTGGGGACTTTGTCCCGGTAGTGCCTGTGTCAGAAGCCAATAAACATGATGAGCCACCCTTGGTGAGAGCAAAGCTCGCTCTATAAGAAATCTTGTAAGAGGTGACGCCTCGTATGTCTCGTGCTTCATGGCTTGCAACAACTGCGGCAAATAATCAACCAATTCGTCGTTACTCAATTCCCGAATCCACCCGACTGCCATTTCTCGTACTTTCATATCTGGGAAACTGTTCAATAAAAGTTTATAATAGAGGTGGACCCATTCCAATGGCAAACGCTACGAACAATGTCCTTATCTAACCATGGCAGAAGTAATTGTAAAGCTTGTACTGGTGGCAAAGGACTCCAGACTCTAAGAGAAGCGTGCAGATCAGGCAAACATGCCCAATCCCAACTATGCGCAGCTAACAATACTTTTGGGAGAGCTTCTGGCTTGTTGTGTAAATAATGCCGTTTTTCCCATAAGATTTCCCTTTCATCGATGGGTGGTCTGTGATTGCAACGAAAATATAAGTAGATGCGTACAGAACGGAAAATAGATAAATATATGTAATGGTACGCACCTAGAAAATGTGTCTTGCTGCGTAATATCAATTAGCAACTCCTGAGTATTTTGGTCTAGCGAATTAAAGTCGAGGGACTTAACATCATGATCCCTAAGTTCCGTCGGAAACAGTACCCTCCCTCCGTAATCAGGAAGTTCTAATCCTATAATGGGATGAGTATCACCATGCGGATGGATTCCAGGTGCCGGCGCTGGACCTAATCTCTTATCAGCAATAGCAGGCCAGAGGGACAAGAAGAAGCTTCCCTGGCTCATTACGCTTATAAAAAAAGGTTGCGTAATTTAATTGTGAAAAAAAACATATAAATGTGTAATAGTGTAAGGTTAAATTGCGCAAGATATTTACCCGTCGTAGTCGAAAAACTGTATAGCCCCCCACCCCAGTTCTTCTTTGTGCATTGCTTCTTCGGGTGAGGAGTTAGATTCATGTTCCGTCGGTTGTAATGTACGACCATAGAGGACCAATACGAGCCTTGCTTCCCGAGGTACTTGACATACACTGGTCCCATGGAACTCCAACCTAATGTAAAGTGTTAATGTGTTAAATTGTATATAACGTGTCTAATAACAGGTTCGGTACAACGTATCTAAATTCTCACCACGAGTTAAAGAGAATTCTTGGGTAAAAGTTTGAACTGACTGACATAGGCTCCGATAGAACTGGATTTCCGACCGGACGTGTGCCATGAAATATTTGAGCTGCTACAATATAATCGTCGTGCTTCCAAGATCCTGGTAATCTGTGCACTGCTCCAACTCGGACAAGTACAGTGTCTATTACCTCAGAAGAGACTAGTGTATCTATTAAATTTCAAATATATAAATAACAATACTTTATAAGACTGGAAAACCGTATGTACAAATATAATTACTTGTTGGGTATTCCCCTCGAGTATTCAGCTGAAAGTCCACCCGGAATGCGTGACAGTAAGTTTCGACGAGATCCTGAATGGCATCCCGAATTTTGTGGCAATGGGAGGCTAACACATCGGGAAACTTCGCTCTTAAAGTCACAACCGAATAATCACCGTCCTCGTGTAAGATTTCAGGCTTTTTACACTCTATGTTCGTTGTGTGAACCTGCGGTAAAAACTGGCAACAGGCATTGACAAAATTGTCAACCGCCTCTGTAATTTCGAACGTTTCAATGTTCCCCATCAACGCACAGACTGCTTTTATTGCTTGAACAACACCACGGGGTTGTAACTGAGGCAAGAGACTCGTACTGTGATTTGTTGTAGCCAATTGAACTGCTGCCGTTTCCACACGTTCCATTTCCTTTTCGACAGTTTCTATATGTCATAAGTATTACAAGCCAATAAATTATGAAACAAGACTGTCGTCCCAGTGCAAAAAAATAAATAAAATCATGACATACCTAGTAAGATTATTAATGTATCATATGATATAGGTTGAATAGGTTCGTTTGGCAAAATGTCTTCTAATTTTAAACATTGATCACGATTATCGTCTTGAAGCTAACAGAAAAAGATAAAATGAGACCGAACAATAAATTATTGCTTTTACTCGCTACATGAAGTGCAGATAGTTACCGTTCGGGCAATGGATTGCTTGATTTGTACTTTTGTTATAATAGCTAATTCAATGTCTTTTTCCAGCTTGATACATTGATGTATGTACTCGTACTGCGCTAAGGTAGTGTTAGGTGCAAAATATTCTGCTAATCCCCATACTCTCAAACAGTATTTCTCGATGTTTACTGTATCTTCGTCCTCCAATGAACAAGCAACGTTGAGAATAACATGTTCCACACTACAATTTACTGAAACATTTTATATGTGCATCTGTTTAAATACATAATTTTGTGTTATGCTAATCGTATTACTGTCATACTTCTTGTCTTTGGAAAAGGCATATTATTGTTTCATTCGATTCTAGTGTTTGAAAATAATAAATAATAAGATAGTAGTAAACTTCTACACCTTCCTATACTCACCATCGCAAGTAAATGAAATGGACGGAATAGTATCAACATCTCCACCGATTAATTGTGGATGAACAACTAATTTAATGCTTGTGCCCTCAGGATATAAATTCTCCATCATCGGACTCACAATATAGCCGATATTTGTACTAGGATTGTTAAACGGAAATTCACCTAAAGTAAATTGTGTTTGTTAGAAAGAACGCCACGTAATGTCATTAGACACTTTTTTCT
Organism: Cryptocheilus praepositus; assembly: GCA_033815515.1. Taxonomy (NCBI): domain Eukaryota; kingdom Metazoa; phylum Arthropoda; class Insecta; order Hymenoptera; family Pompilidae; genus Cryptocheilus; species Cryptocheilus praepositus. The sequence goes on along the minus strand of JAWWQZ010000141.1, from coordinate 493,762 downwards.
GCTCACCCCTAACGGATTTCACCATTTTATGGAAAGCTTTCAGTTCACAGTCTCGCAGCGACAGTCTTGTCTTTATTACCGTCACATTTTCGTACAAACGCGTTTGTCTTTTTTGCTGGAACGACATCAACATAATATTAATGCGATTATACAAAATTTGTAAGAAATAGCCTTGTAATGTATTTGAAATATTTACTCGGCGGTCCAGTGACGTTCTCCTTCTTTCAATGGTGTTCCAAGCAGATGAGTTTCTAGGAGGCAAAGGCGGTGGAGCAGCTGGAGATACGGCTGGAGATTTTGCCGATTTCTCAACAGCCACGTAAACCGGATCCGAGTTAACACTTTCGTTTGTGCTGTACATGTAGTCGAAGGGATCAAATGGATCGTACACGGATTCACTAATACATGATTGTGCATCTATTTCAACAGAATATATGATGGGATTAAATATTTATGTTTATGTGTGGGATATACAAAAAGCAAATTATTTACCATCTTTCGATCCTGGTACACATTCACTGCTGTCTTCAGTCTTTACAAGTAACGGATCAAACGCTTCCAACACACTAACTCTCACATTAGTTTTATCTTCTGTTTGGTCAAAACTGCATAAATCTATGAGATTATTGTTCGGTTTCTTCTCTATTACCCTCAGTACATTCAACTGTTCGTCGTCCGCAGGAAACGTTGGTACAGAAACGCTACATGTGGTTGAGTTTATGGTAGGTCTATAATTCATAGGCAAAGGAGGAATCTGGAAACAAAAAGAAACTAATCTACAACGATTCAATGACTGAATACGTTTATCTACATTAGCTAAAATGTCTTTGCTCGTATATGTACTAGGGATTAGTAATGTTTTCAAAATGCATGAATATTGCAAAACATTAGTGCACATTTTAAGTGCAGGTTTAACTAAATTGTGTATCCAGTGTGATTACTTTGAAGATTATTGAAACATTAATCAATACATCTTCAAAGAATATGTGATATCAATACCTGTGCGTAGAAATAATTATTAAATGTTAGTAGATTCCATGCAGGCTGTAAGAAAGAGTATTAAATTGAAACAAATAATTTTATAAAACAAAAGAGATACAAGTTATTGACATAGAATATTGGGTCTTATCTGCAATATGAGTTACTTGCCTGTGGTACTATGTCAGGTACATTACTGCTAACACTATTAGCTCTTGACATAATAGGACTAATTCCAGGCGTTCCAGGAGTACAGGGTGCAGTGGAAGATTTTGGTCCAGGTGAAAGAGAGTGATATCTAAAATCACGAGAATGATAAGCACCTGCTGAACTATTACTGCGTGACACTCTTGATTGCCTCTTCAATAATGAAAGATGTGTATCCCATTTGGGTTCTATAGGAGCTTTGCTGTAAATGAAAAGAACATTCTATGGAACCCATAATGTTTTACCTAACTGACTACATGCAATCCCTTACTTCCTAGCATGTTCTTAATCAGGAGGAGAAACAAAAGTATCGTAGACAATGCTGTATTAACAAAGTTTATCTTACGGTGGCGGCGGAGGTGGAGGTGTACAATACTCAGATAGACATTCTTGCTTTACAGGACTTGTGAAATTAATCAAATCTGTTGTTGGCTCTTGATTTGCAGCGGCAGATGTTGAATTTCTTCTACAAGGTATTGGCGGCGGAGGTGCTAATATTGTAGCATTTTTGGACTGGTTGGTATTAAAGGATCCTGGTCTGGGACGACTTCTAAACTGAAATCTAACAGTACTACTTTTACACTGTGATGCATCGTGTACTTGATACGCTTATATACTGCAATATTAAACACAAGTGCAGTATACTTTCAAAAACATTGACTTACTTGTCCGGCTGTGACACATTGTCAGTCTCTGATAGACCGCTACCTCCACCGTGCAATTTAATTTGTGGAACGTTAGGCTGCTGAACATGATACTCCAGTCGTTCTTTCTGTAATTTAAATTTCTCCAATGCAAGACTCTCCAAACTTAACGCCTGTGCGCGTTCCAGATCCTCTTGAAATTGACGTTCATAATCAATCACCGCAGCTCTCTGCGCGTGTGTGTTCCTTCCGCCGTGTGACATCTACGTTCGAGAATGAAAATTTGAAAATCGTCCTCGGTATATATTCACGTGAGCGACGGACGGTGCGCGTTCGAAATAATTGAACGATACGGTTTGACGCAGGTTTAGAGCATGACATATGACTTTGAATTCGCTGTCAGACGGGCCTGTAACATTCTAATGATAGAGGCACACGTAAGGTATGAGGCGCCCGGCGGGGGGATATGTAAATTGTAAATATCAAGCGGTATTCGCTTCCGTACAAAGCATCGTCGTCGCTTGCCAAGCGCTTTAACCTATACCGACGACTCCGTACACTCGGTACGACAATACTGCGGACAGTCGTGCGCCTCGAATATCAAGCCGGATATGTTTTCGAATCTAACCATAGACACGGGCCCAACGCTTTAATTAATCCACGCACATTGCATGAACCTCCCTCCCCTCGCCCCGTCCGCCTCTTTGTGTACATGTACGGAGCCACCGTTCTCGCACCCGATATTTTGCTGACAAAGCGGCAATAAAACGGGGCCTGCGGGCTCGCGGGAGAAGAGCGTCGTGTTTACGACACTGGACACTCTTGCGACGCAACGTGTCACGAGAGGGGTAGGAAGGAAAAGAAGCGTGCGCGATGTTATCGGCCGCCTATCGTGCATTTAAAGGAATCTTATCGCTGCTCAGACGACAGAGACGCAGCGATCATCGCACAATCGAGCCAGCCGAGTGAGAGGCGGCGAGAAAGCGAGATAGCGCGAAAACGGAAGAGTGCCCCGGCACAAAGCTACCACCTCGTAGAGACAAGTTTGCGGCTCACCGTGGCATTATTCCCGACTAGAATTTCTGTGACAGGTGTTGTTGCACCGTGCGATGTCGGAAAGACGAGCGCGCACGTTTTGGGTCCGCCGCGGCCAACATGTACGGGTCCGCTGCCGAGCCTGGGCACCGTTACGATATCTCAGGGCCGTGACATACCGTCCTCCGATTTACCAGCGAACAAAAAGTTTGCGTTGACGCGCGCAACGATGCAGCGCTCCTACGGATCACACTTTTGCGACTCGCTCTAACGCGAACGCGGAGGTGCACTGACTTGAAGTTGCAGCAGCGGCTCGGAGTGGACAATGGCACGAGGCAAAGGAGGCACACGACGGTGGTCTCGTGCGTATATACGCCTGTGTACGCGAGTCCTCCGCTGCAATCGCGTGTAGGCGCATAGCGGAGGCGACACTGTACGCACGCTACCGAGAGGCAATAATCAAAGAACTGCTCGCCACTGCGGCTTTTAGGGTGCGGGCATAATCGAATATGACAGCGGAGGACACGCACGGCGGTAGACGCTGGACATATATGTATAACGGCTTTTCGGGGAGCACAAATTGATCAGCTGCGGCGCAAACGTTTGCGGCCTTATTTGATTAGCCGCTCATTTAAATATGCGCGTGGGATCGTTTACTGTTAGAGGATGTGTCTGTGGCTCCTTTCACGAAGCGACGACGGAAGTAGTGTTCAAATGATGTCGCCAGTTTCCATGGTGCTGGTAGCACGCCTTTTGTGTACCGTTTATTGAAGTATAAAATCAATCAGGGTCCGTTGGATATCGGCGGTTGAGGTGTCTCTTCGGTGGATCTGAAGATGCGTTGTATCGTGAAGAGATGGAAGTATGCGTATTGGATGGTTATAAATAACGTCGTGGGTGCGACGGAAGAATGATTGTGGAAGAAAATTTGCGTATGCTTGAAAAATATATGCCGCGATTGTGCCGCACGCGGTCTTGGAGAAAGTGGTCGCACAATGGTCTAGGAATCGGATCCCTCGCATAATGCCAAATTAGCCTACGTGTGTAAGTTCAGCACCATATATCAACGCTGAATTAAGTAGAAAATAAATTATATAGACTGTAAAAATGGCGCGGATATCTTCACCCATTAATGCAGTTTCGTCGATTGTTAATCGTGATTAAGCACATGTTTCATAAAGTAGACCTTTCGCCGAACACGGTAATTCGTTAAATACGTCTTAAGTACTCTTCGTTAAACATGCCTTAAACGGCCATCTCTAGTTATTTCTGTAACCAAAAAATGCGTGCAATATCCATCGTCTACAAATTCTTCGTCAATACGTTCGAAATTATTGCTCGCCAGGTACAGAGGTGATTTTCAGCCAAAATCCAGTCTCACTCGTTGTGACCAAGCTTCGCCTACTGAATTTGATGGGTCTGCTCGTCTTCTCGCAGATCTCCACTCGGTGACTTTTGAGGAACGCAATTATTCCTACCTTCACTTGCAAGAGCGCGAACCGCATTCCTAGAAAATGAGACCATCGTAAATACGATTATTAAACCATTATACTGTTTAGCGTTACAGAAGATGCCACTATTCGTCGCGCACATGCCCGCAGTGTGCATTTATCTGTCGATTACATTCTATTTGTACGGTAATAATAAAGGCAAACGTACAGTTGCAGTATTATTGTTATATCAACCGACACGTACCAACCGATAACATCGTGCCTTTTCGACCGCAAATTCGTTCCTAACACTATGTGCGCTATACGTCAGCTCTTATGCAGCTTAAAGAAGAAAAAACATTGAGCATTGTCAGCGATTACCGGTAATTCCGCGTAAGCCACTTAAGTTCTTGAAAGGAGAGATTAGCTGCTGGCTTATCGCATTTGCACGCATTGGTACGATCGGTGCAATCCTACTGACGTAACCGTTGGTTAAGTTGGAAAACTGCAAGATTCTCAACAGTGCTACTCGAGCGATGTGCACTATTAGGCTGTGACACGTGATAGCAACCACGTGCGGATCATCAAATTGTTCACATGTCATCCGCCGTAATATTGCCCGTAACACAGTAAATTCTTTAGCGTTCATCAGGTGGAATCGCGCATTGACAAAATTGTTTCATTTGTCGTTATTATATAAACAGATGCAAGTACACAGTAAATTCTTTAGCGTTCATCATGTGGAATCGGGCATTGACAAAATTGTTTCATTTGCCGTTATTATATATACAGATGCAAGTACACAGTAAATTCTTTAGCGTTCATCATGTGGAATCGGGCATTGACAAAATTGTTTCATTTGTCGGTATTATATAAACAGACGCAAGTACGTACTGAGATGTGTTATACATTTACCTATACAATTACGTAGACCTTCTCCGAACGGAAGGTACGTGTACGGATGCCTTGTGCGCCTATTTTCATCTGTAAACCTCTCAGGATTGAACTTCTCGGGTTCTGGGTAATAATCTGGGTCGTGGTGAAGACCATAAATCGGTATGACCACCCGCATACCGACTGGTAACTCCACTTTGCTATCCGGTATTTGATACGGATGCTCGCATCTTCGGGACAAAAGAGGAGCTGGCGGATATTTTCTTAGCGTTTCTGTAACAGGTTTCACTGGTTATACGTAGGGCAAACTTTATATTGTTACACTATCGTAGGAGAATATATAAATACTTAAAGGCATTCAAATTGTGTAAGTAGTAAAGTTAGAAGTTTATGAGAAACCACTTGTTAGTGTGTGGTAATTATACCATTACGAACCTAGGATTACCATGTCGAGGTACTTCATTTCTTGCACGGCGTCGTAAGTTAATTTTCCATTTCGTTTGCTCATCGTGTCATGAATGTCTTGCCTTGTCCTGTCCTGAATCTCCTCGTTCAATGCCAGCTCATACAAGCAAAATGCGATTGTGTTAGATGACGTTTCGTATCCGGCCACAAAGAAAACAAATGCCTGCGCCGCAATCGTATTCTCGTCCAGTTCTATAAATAATAATAATGGCATAGCATTATAGATATTTCCCTCTACGCACCCGCAAAGTTAACTTTTCTGTTATGCTAAAATCGATAGGCCGTCGTGACTTTGGTAAAAGCTAAAATTAATACAACGAATAATTTTATTGAACAGAAAAGATTTATGCCCCGATATTTCTTTATGGTAATTGATCCATTATTTGTAACATCATTATTAATCGTCTGACGTTGACTGGTGGTCGTCAATTGCCCAGGAACGAAAGCTGCCGTACAAACTGTACTTTATCGACGGAAATTATCCGCGATTTGCATGTCCCGAGGTCAGTCTTTCATCAGATGCCTGCATGAATAATCCAGTACAAAATCGGCGAGCGATTTCTTCACAAGCTAATGACATACCGAGTCAGGCATTATTCTCGACCTTGAAAAACCGCATTTTAACATTAGTGATAACAAACTGTTTTGCTGTCTCATGGATGCAAACAGGTGCAATGAACTTGCACGGTCACACGTGTCATCCAATTAACTGGTTATTTGAGTAATGACTTTTAGCTCTTTAGTGGCGTTGCAGTGGTATTGTGTAATTTTGTATAGTTTACGTACATTTCAATGTAGAAACTGACCTAGTTTGTCGTCTAAGCTGATGTACAGCGAAAGATGATTTAAAACGAGTACTATGAATAAATTGTGTTTCACATTCCAACACCTTTAATGCAGTACGAGTTGTATGGTCTATTGAATAATTACAAAAACGAATAATACTTGCGAGTTTCACGGTATTTTGCACAGTGAGGCATAACTTACGTGCACCTTATTACAGAAACCGTGCCACGTTATGGGCGAAGCACAAAAATTATGTTTCTCGTTTAATTATTTTCAAGCCATTAAAAAACGCCCGGAACAATAGTTACTCGGACCAGTGGGCATAACGATCGATTTACCCCGAAGCAAACTAGTCTTTGACTTACGCTCAGTATTCTGTTCATCTAACAACGGCCGTGCTCAAATTCTGTAATATTAAAATCGGTTCAGCGCTATCGCGCGTATCGTTCCAGTTCGCCATGACTTGAACAAGACGCTCCTGACGGAGTCTTTTTGCATTTTCTTGCAATCTCATTCCTTACCGATCTCTTTCGCAGCTTGAGCGTCCTCTTCATTGCAAGTGCCTGCCTCTGGTTCGAGTGTACCCTTGTTTTTTAGTTCAATCAGCAGGTCCATGAAGTCGTGTCGTTTGATCGACTGATCCTCGCGTTGCTTGATCATCTGCGACACAACGCCCTTGAAGATTCTCGTTACCTGAGGGTCGATGACCTGAACACCCAGCAGCTTGTAGATTCTCGGCATCGAGGTACGCAACATTCGCCAAAGGGTCGCTTTGTAGCTTGGCTTCGAGAGATTCTGCGCTGCCCAATGGAATTCCGAATCATCGCCGACGAGCGCGTTGATCTGTATGCCGAAAGCGCACGTGCCAATGACGTCGATTGTGAATTTCGCGGCCAACTCACGGAGCTCCACCGGACGATTGAGGTTTAATGTCGAAATTTGTTTTTCGAATTCGTCTGCGCACTCCGCCAACAGGTAGAACATCCTCTTCAATTTGCTGGGCGAGAAAGCCGGTACCAATTTCGATCTCAGACCCTTCCATTTCCGGCCCTCGAGATTGAAGAGATGTCCTGAGAGAGGGTCCTGCCGAGGAATTTTAGTGTTAGCAAAATTGATCACGTAACGTCGCAGAAGTAACCAGAGTCGCCATTTATATATGACGCTTACACGGTTTGGATAGTGGATCTTTTTGTGGAAGACTTTAATTGTACCTTGCAGATACGGATGTTACGTAAGTTACAACCATTGTCGTGGATTAATATATTGCGATAAGTATCTACGATCATCCTGGACTTGCTCATTTTTAGCACGCCTTGGATATTATCGGTACGGTTAGATAAGCTGGCCAAAAGGGGTACACGTTTACGGCTTTGTTTTTTCAGTCAAGAATACGACTCTCTTATGTGCGCACACATCAGTTTAATGCAGTTGATTGTTATCAAACGGAAATGCCGCGTCTCAATTGTTTGTTACAATTGACTTTGACCACAGAACGAGTACTGTTTATACTACTTGTCAAAAGATTATCAACCGTACGAGCCGATGAACTTTCAATCACACATACCTGAGAATTGTTTACGGGTATGCCGCGATTCGAAAAGGATGAAAAGTCTTTTACACAGACATTCTTCACGAGATCGGGATCGCGGATGATTAGAATCGGTGATCTAACACGATACACCCCGAAGAATCGTTCATCCTTGAACCAATTGTACATTTCCTTCACGCCTTCGGGTTGTGACTTTCGGAACATCAGCAGCGACCCAAAGTTTCCGAAAAGCACGGTCGGTTTCTTGTAAGGCACACCACGGTTTTCCCAGAAGTCAAAGGTGGCGGTAAAGTAAAAGTACAGAATACCGATACACAGGCCTGTTAGCAGGAATGGATCCAAAAGTTCGTTCAGTATGCCTAACATCTTGCAGTTGATAACTTTACAGTGATGTAGAACAAATTTCTTCTTTCACTGCGCAGTTCTACAAATATGTGATGCTTCGATTCTTAGGCTTCTTCGTTCTCGATGACGACTTCTCCTGCGGTCTGTTGATAACGGCTTGATCGTAACCGATTGTTACCGAACGTTACATAAAGTTGAAATGTTCGTTTCGCTCGCGACGCAATTACATTTGTTTTGGCAAGAGCGACTACTCGGTCGCGCACTTCTCTTTGCTTATTAACTCGCGATGAGTGTGCACTCGCGGACGTTCACTCTGACGTCTTCGACAAGTTCTCGACGTATTTGCGTTGTGACAGATCGATCACGCGCGACCATAGATCATAACAAAACATACGCCCATCGATTCTGATCGCATGAAAGTTGATTTCTCTTCTTCGATGTCTTCGTGTCTTCGCAAGCTTCTTTGTGTTATATTGTGCGCGAAGCGTAGTTAGTTCAGTGACACCACAAATTTTGACAGGACGGCAGCGTATAATTTGAATCTTCTTTCAACGCTCATAAACGTAAATTTCAGTCATACGCAGTTACGCTCTGCACTGAAAAAGTGGACCGTGACGAAATTACTGATCGTAACTGCAGACTTCACCGAATAAAACTGAAAATGAGAACGGGCACTTTCTGCACGAAAACCGCTTCTTCCCAATTCAGTAACCCGATCCGCCGATGCATTAACTTAACGCGCGCCAGATCATTTCTGTTACAATTAGACGATCCGCAACATTCCACTGCGTGTCCGTTCACTGCTGAATTATTCACAAGTTACGTTTTTCACCATCGAAGTCCGAAGCGACGAGCTCCACTTTTACGTCCGATCTTGTGAAATAGTAGCACCTTTCACGTAATGCACGCGCACTGTTACAATGCCTCACATGCAATTCATGGAAAACACCCGAACGCAAGTGAACCTCGGCAGTCCATGAACGTAGAAATCGTAAACACGTGCGTTTGTGACACACGGACTGTCACACACATGAGAATTCTTCCGCGTCGCTGTTGTATTCGAGAGTAAGAGGGCAGATGCAGGACTTCGCGGTAACGCAATAGTACAGAGACTCGCTATGAATAAAGAGGGAGAAGAAACAGACAAGGATAAGAGAGAGAGCGTGAGAGAGAAAACGTAGACGTAGGAGGCAGAGTAACGGAGAACGACGTATGCTACACGCGTGTCGTTCTCGCCGAAAGACTGACCTCCCACCGACTGGAAGTCATGAACGAACGCACGCATTTATAGGGACCTTGTGCTCTCGTAGCAGAGAGCTCATGCCAGAGCTCATGGCACCGCCGAGCCTTCCATCCACTGGGTTATCTGAGACCGGCTTTCAATCTCTTTCCATTTCCAACGGTGCTCTAACAGATGCCTTAGACCAGATGTGTACAATCCGAACTCATGCGTCACTCGAACGGGCCTGTATATGATTTTTACGAAATTTCTGGATTTTTGGGTGTGAGGTTCGTTGATGATGTCGTTTGATATTGTAAGGGGATGCATGTTGCGCACTGACATCTAGAATGGAGAAAAATGTTACGGTCAACGAATGGTTCCTGTTTATTCAGTACTGTCAATTCTGTCGTGAAGTATTTATTCAATGTAACTATGAAGTATCAGGCCTCTGGGGTAAGATGTTTAAACAAGGAAATGTGACATTGCTGTTAATTTACGTCTTACTACGGCGTACCAAACAGTTAATGTTCTAGTGGCGTTCCGTTTCAGAAATGGTACACTTAATGTCGTAAAATTACTGAATCACACAATGAGTTGTTTAAACTACATGCATAGCAGCCACATCGCATTATTCTTCCGAACATTTATGTATGAAGGCTGTTATGAAAACACGCGGGCGTGTGTATTCGGAGCACTTTCTAATTAATCAGAACAAACCGCAGTTATTTTCAAACACTCTTAGCATGGAATTACGATCAGCGACAAGCTCAATTAATCCTCGTTACGCGAAATATGTGTTAAAGCGTACACGGTGGATTTCCGCCACGTGACGCTTTGCTGCACAGTTCCTCCACCTTCGCATATATTCGTACACAATTCGGGAATTCACATGATGTACAATTGCCCCATCGTACAGGCACATCGTTAAAAGTGACCCATATTTGCAAGCGCAAAGCTTATCGTCCGTATTTTATCCATAGACGCGAAATTGTAGCTCGTGGCCAGCCAGCAGCGGATATCTTATCGTTCGACTTCGAATTTATCAGAGTCTTGCACATTTCCATTTTCGTGTACTATCGTCAGAGGTTCTCGGTAATGACGAATCGTCAGCCAGATTCCGGACTTGCAGTGCAGTGTGGCCGAAGTTACGTGGAATTCCATCGGCGACGTCGTTTTTGGATGTGGAAGAAACTCGTAATCCGACAGAAGACCGACCAAGGCGGCTTTTACTTGAGCGTAGGCGAATCTCGAACCTGTAGGATCGCGAAGAAACGATGACTGATCTGTTGTACTGTACGCTGTTTGTGTTATGGGTTATGGAAGTACGCGTCTCGATGAAAACGTGACGCAGCTCGAAATTGTATGGATTCGTCGTGTGCGTTGGTGTGCGCATACAATAAGAGCTGCACGATGTTTATACATTGACGAACTATTTGCTTAGTTGTGTGGCAATGGTCATGAAAACGTTATTGAATACATCTCCGCCGGACTCGGTATACTACATTTGCATTCTGAGAACTTCGGGAAACCGAGCGGTTCGACACAAGATATTTTACGCTGTGAAATTCGAATAAACGTTTGTATAGCGGGTTTAAAGTGGCTGACAATGAACCGACGGCAGTTCTATTATAACGAGGAATCGTTTACATATGCAATACACCGAGTGCCGTTTCATCGATTACGCTTACGTATCACTACGTGACTCAACGTTAGTCGTGTTTCGTTTATCTAACCTGAGATATTTATCGGAAATCGGCCAAAGTTATATTTTTCGACCAGCGCCTACTGCGAAATTCCTCAGATGATGTAAACTCGTGGGAATTCGCGGAATCTCATTTTCGGTTTACCAAAGCTCAGTATGTTGTTCGCTAATTGTGTCTCGTGAAAGCAGATCGCGATCTCATAAATCACGTATTTATCAATAATCTTATCGAAGTTCGTTGCGGAGCAAGTATTTTGACACGAAATGCTAAATACTTGACGCTGCAGAGATATAAAGCGATATTGATTATTACCCATGCACATTCTTGGTCCATCGCCGAATGGCAAATACGTGCAGTCCTTCTTCGGTTCGAGGAAACGATCGGGATCAAATTTGCTGGGCTCGTTGTAATGAAGGGGGTCGTGATGGATAGCATAAATCGGCACCAGGACCTTCATGCCCTTCTCAATAACGACGTCCGTTCCCGGTAATCTGTATGTCTCGTTGCAGAGTCGTGGTACTACACCAACCGGCGGATACTTTCGAAGCGTTTCTGCACAAATACGCACTCTCAGAAGGGTGCTGACGGTACACAATTGTGGCAAACTTCGGGGGAATATTAGGAAAAATCTAACCAACAAATCTATCGTCTCTACTTATCATGATACAGAAGTCAATAATTAGTGATAATAAAATATTCATAAAATAGTCACTTGACAACGTTAACTGAAACTAATTAGCTGCTATTCACGATACTAATGATACACAATTGTGGGGAACTTCGGGGGAATGTTAGAAAAAATCTAACCAACAAATCTATCGTCTCTACTTATCACGATCCAGAAGTCAATAAATAGTGATACTAAAATAATCATAAAAAAAGCATTTGACAACGTTAACTTAAACTAATTAGCTGCCATTCACGATACTAATGATACACAGTTGCGGCAAACTTCGGGGGAATATTAGGAAAAATCTAACCAACAAATCTATCGTCTCTGCTTATCACGATACAGAAGTCAATAAATAGTAATAGTAAAATAATCATAAAATAATCATTTGACAACGTTAACTTAAACTAATTAGCTGCTATTCACGATACTAATGATACACAATTGTGGGAAACTTCGGGGGAATATTAGAAAAAATCTAACCAACAAATCTATCGTCTCTACTTATCGCGATACAGAAGTCAATAAATAGTAATAGTAAAATAATCATAAAATAATCATTTGACAACGTTAACTGAAACTAATTAGCTGCTGTTCACAATACTGACGATACACAATTGCGGCAAACTTCGGGGGAATGTTAGGAAAAATCTAACCAACAAATCTATCGTCTCTACTTATCACGATACATAAGTCAATAATTAGTGGTAGTAAAATATTCATAAAATAGTTATTTGACAACGTTAACTTAAACTAACTAGCTGCTATTCACGATACTGACGGTACACAATTGTGGCAAACTTCGGGGGAATATTAGGAAAAATCTAACCAACAAATCTATCGTTTCTACTTATCGCGATACAGAAGTCAATAATTTGTGATAGTAAAATAATCATAAAATAGTCATTTGACAACGTTAACTTAAACTAATTAGCTGCTATTCGCGATACTGACGATACACAATTGTGGCAAACTTCGGGGGAATATTAGGAAAAATCTAACCAACAAATCTATCGTCTCTACTTATCACGATACAGAAGTCAATAAATCGTGATAGTAAAATAATCATAAAATAGTTATTTGACAACGTTAACTTAAACTAATTAGCTGCTATTCACGATACTGACGATACACAATTGTGGCAAACTTCGGGGGAATATTAGGAAAAATCTAACCAACAAATCTATCGTCTCTACTTATCACGATACAGAAGTCAATAATTAGTGATAGTAAAATAATCATAAAATAGGCATTTGACAACGTTAACTGAAACTAATTAGCTGCTATTCACGATACTGACGATACACAATTGTGGCAAACTTCGGGGGAATGTTAGGAAAAATCTAACCAACAAATCTATCGTCTCTACTTATCACGATACAGAAGTCAATAATTAGTGATAGTAAAATAAACATAAAATAATCATTCGACAACGTTGATTTCAACTAATTAACTGCTATGCACTCGTCATCCACTATTTTGTCGGCAATTTAATGAGATGCGAACGAATTAAGTGATTCGTTGTGCTTGGTATTGTTTTGACTGTGGGCGACTTGTTAGATATTAAAGATGGCGGCTTGACTCGCTATCGGTAAGTTATCTTCACTAAGGTATTCTTTAGTAACTTATCGACGCACGATGGAACAGATATTCTGTACAAACAGTCCACGAAATTTCCGTCTCGCGGCGCGTCTTTCGCCGGCCAATTTTGGCCGCAGAACATTGCAATTACCTTTCCTCCTTTAACTTACCGCGAACAACGCGATCGAGAAGGTGCATCTCGGAAATAGCATCGTAGGTGATAGAACCGTGCTTATTGAGAGTGGTTCTTATTTCATCTCGCAGCTTCTCTTGGATATCGGGATTGGCAGCAATCTCATACAATGCGAAGCTTATTGTTGCGTACGACGTTTCGGTACCGGCCAACAAAAATACGTAAGACTGAGCTGCGATAACGATGTCGTCGATAACTGGAACAATCAAGATCACCCCTATGTTTGGTATAAATGTATCTATCGATTTTTCAGTAATTCTTCTTTCAACTTGGTAATCAAGGTTATTACAATATGACGAAGTCGAGGAAATGATTGCGCATTAACACTCTAATGACCGCCTATGCAGTCAAACTTCGCCAAGAACCAGCAATGTTTTTGAAGAATTAATTTAAAAACTATTTAAAACATTTAGAAAGAATTACAAGAAATTAATTTAAAACAAAAAACAACGACAACAAGAGCACATTTAATACAACAAATTTAACTACAAGACACTAACAGTTGTTCCGGCTATCACATACATGTATGACTGGCCATTAAAGTGTTAATTATAAATATGTCACGATAGAAATATGAACAGCGATCGTATTGACTTCCTTACCCATGTCGGTTGTACTTAAACCGCTATTTTGCGGTTCATCTTTCGCCCCCGTTACTTCTTCGTCTGGCTTCATATCATCTTTCGATTTTCCAGTGTTCTTCATGTCTATCAACATTTGCAAGAAGTCTTGTCGCCGGACATTATTGGTTTCGCGGTACGTCACCATCTCTTTCACAATTCTCACGAAATATTCTGACACCTGCATGAAATAAATGTAACTTAGCACGCTGATCGGCCAACGTAAATTCAATAAGTGTCTCGCGGTGCACGAATCGTCAGCGTGCTGGCACATAACCTAATGACAATGACTTGCTTGCTTTTCCCATTACAGTCAGAGCAGTTAGACAACAAATAAAAATCACAAAATATTGCAAATACAAATATACGGTAAAATCATTCAATGTGGGTGATGTTGTGTACGACATGTTAAAACAATCTGTTCCAAGTTCGAATTGAAATGAAGTTACACGTTTGCTTATTTGTCGAGACGCAACATCAAACCTGCTATACTTCTACACTGTTAATAATAAGTCAACGTGCGCGCGTGCGGTATAAATAAGTGATACTCGAATTAAACAATTCGCTAGAAAAGCAATGAAACTGCGAGTTATTGTCCCAAATGTCCTAAAATGCTATGACTCTGCTTAATTTGTTTTGATATATATCATAGAATGTCAGTGTAATATGCTATAGTTTTTACGTATGCACTACTTAAAAGCACTTATTTATACTAGTACGTATTATTACGACCAAGTGCCTTCACGATTATTGCTAAAAACATTTGCAAATATACGGTAACTTAAGCATCATTCATATGTGGGTGATGTGGTGTACGACATGTTAAAACAATCTGTTCCAAGTTCGAATTGGAATGAAGTTACACGTTTGCATTTGTCGAGACGCAACATCATGTATGCGTCTTAACGTGCTCATACTTCTACACTGTTAATAATAAGTCAACATGCGCGCGTGCGGTATAAATAAGTGATACTCGAATTAAACAATTCGCTAGAAAAGCAATGAAACTGCGAGTTATTGTCCCAAATGTCCTAAAATGCTAGTACTCTGCTTAATTTGTTTTGATATATATCATAAAATGTCAGTGTAATATGCTATAGTTTTTACGTGTGCACTATTTAAAAGCACTTATATGTACTAGTACGCATTATTACGACTAAGTGTCTTCACGATTATTGCTAAAAACGTTTGCAAATATACGGTAACTTAAGCATCATTCATATGTGGGTGATGTGGTGTACGACATGTTAAAACAATCTGTTCCAAGTTCGAATTGGAATGAAGTTACACGTTTGCATTTGTCGAGACGCAACATCATGTATGCGTCTTAACGTGCTCATACTTCTACACTGTTAATAATAAGTCAACGTGCGCGCGTGCGGTATAAATAAGTGATACTCGAATTAAACAATTCGCTAGAAAAGCAATGAAACTGCGAGTTATTGTCCCAAATGTCCTGAAATGCTATGACTTTGCTTAATTTGTTTTGATATATATCATAAAATGTCAGTGTAATATGCTATAGTTTTTACGTGTGCACTATTTAAAAGCACTTATATATACTAGTGCGCATTATTACGACTAAGTGTCTTCACGATTATTGCTAAAAACGTTTGCAAATATACGGTAACTTAAGCATCATTCATATGTGGGTGATGTGGTGTACGACATGTTAAAACAATCTGTTCCAAGTTCGAATTGGAATGAAGTTACACGTTTGCATTTGTCGAGACGCAACATCATGTATGCGTCTTAACCTGCTCATACTTCTACACTGTTAATAATAAGTCAACGTGCGCGCGTGCGGTATAAATAAGTGATACTCAATTCGCTAGAAAAGCAATGAAACTGCGAGGTCCCAAATGTCCTAAAATGCTATGACTCTGCTTAATTTGTTTTGATATATATCATTCAATGCTATGGTTTTTAAAGTGTGCACTATTTAAAAGTCATCGAAAAATATCGGTGAAGTTACGTTTGCATTTGTCGAGACGCAACATCATGTATGCGTCTTAACCTGCTCATACCCGTGCGCGCGTGCGGTAGGGTCATATACATGCGGAAAACCTTTTTCAAGGCTATTACCAGCGAGGGATCAAGAACCTTCCGGCAGACTGTTCGAAATTCCGAGTCTTCGTCCTGCATCGTGTTGGGGTCAAGTCCGAAACAGCAAGTGCTGATCACCTCGCTCGTGTACTTGGCAACAAGATCCCGGAATTCAAGGGTCGCCTCTGTGTCTGCGTATTTTTTCACGTACTCCTGCACAGAAGGTATTGACGACACGTAATAATTACTGAATAACGTGGAATAAGTATCAAAAATAGAAAGTGCGGAAGTGTGCTAACTTTATTTAAATTATAACTTTCTTAGCGTGCTATTTGCATATTGTGATGCATAACCGGTTTTACAGTGGCGAGTACAAGAAAATGTTATGATCATTTTATTAAGTATGCATGCACTGATTATAGTTCTACGTTCTGCGGTGAAAGTCTTAAAATGGGAGAATAGAATGACACAATGAAATGAATGAATTACCTTAAATTTGATTGACGACTCAGCTATCAGTGTGAATATATTCCGCATTTTACCGCTACTGAAGACGGGTGTTAACTTCGTACGAAGTATTCGCCATTTTTTTCCGGTGAGGGTGATTAAATGTGCAGCCAGCGGATCGGCGTCTTCGTTGAATGCTATTCCACGACCTAAAATATAAAACGACGTGACTTTGTATCAAATACTATCGCGGTTAATGAATTTTAATTCTTTTCGTATGACTTACCTTGAAAGTGATTGAAATCCTTGATTAAAATGAGTTTAAGTAGATTTAAATCTTTCAGTAAAAGTGCCGGTGTTCTAAGTTCATAAATGCCAACAAACGGAACATCCTTATAATCATTGTATATACGTTGAACCTCGTTAGCGACGGTTGTTCTCATCAATGCCACGTTCAGTGTATTTCCGAAGAATGAGAGTGGT
The DNA here is from genome assembly GCA_033815515.1 of Cryptocheilus praepositus. NCBI lineage: Eukaryota > Metazoa > Arthropoda > Insecta > Hymenoptera > Pompilidae > Cryptocheilus > Cryptocheilus praepositus. The sequence continues at coordinate 476,464 of JAWWQZ010000141.1, read as the reverse complement.
CGAGGATAGGGTACGTTTCTCTTTTTCCAGTAATCATAGTTCTTTGTCCCGTAAAAGTACAGCAGAGTCCCAATGATCAACAAAAGCGCTACTAGTGCGAGCATTCTACAAAGGGGATTTCCAATATGGAGGAACCTGCCATCAATTCAGTTACATCCAGGTAAAAATTTACTGTCACTGCAAATAACTTACTGCTTGTTATTGATATTTTTGTTTCGTGCCTATCATTATTTTGCCATCATAAGCAAACTGTTAGTTTACGACGACTAATATATCTGTTAAGAAGAATTGAAAGGCAACATTTATTTGTTGACAAGGAGCGTGCATTTAATACTTATTTCGAGCACTTACCTTTGGTGACTGCTCTTCGTCGACGATACTGCACAACTGCGTAATGTGTCGAGAAGAACCATCGGACCATCGATACTTGTACATGTATAATTCGTGCATTCTGGTTTTTTCAGCATGGATGAGGAGGGAGATGTATTAACGTGCATCGGCCGATTTCTCTTTCGGTATATTCGGTTAGTGTGTCTGTTGGACCTTATAATGTTGTGGGACTTTCACCCATCAGTTATTGTATTATTTCGTTTGTGTTATTAACACCCATGGTTAAATAATATACGTTTTACTTGACGAAATAGTACTGTTTCAATGTGCAATTTAGTAGGATGAGATCGCTAATAATTAAAATAATACGAACGTTTATTTATTTTTTGTACGATGCGTTTAAAAGAATATTAAGTTCTCATCCACTAATAACTAAGACTGTACTATAGGTTTGTTTAATAGCGTCAATCGTGAGTGCACCTGTGAGTCGATTCTGGACATCCGTCAACACATTTCTCAGAACTTACATTAACCCTATTATTTTGTGTGCATATTGCCCCATATTATTTTTTAAAGGAATTGCACTCATGAAGTATTAACTTTCATGCGGACAGATACGTGGTAACATAATGAAAACAAATAATAACGTTCGTCTCAGGCACATTAAAACAAGTATCTCTATTGCATCGAGTAAAATCAAGTTCACCTCTAAAATTAATGGAAACCCCTTGCTAAACCATTACAAAAATGTATTCCCCACTATCTGTGTAAACTAATCCTTCCAAAGAAAACCAAATACGAGATTCATTTCCAGAAACGCAATTTTTCGGACATCACCTAAATTATTAAGGAATATATAGCGTATTTCTGATTGACAATGCTGACTATAGAACTTTACTACTGCAACCCGACGTAGTTCAGGGCCACTGGTGCCCCACCTTAGGACTCTCCAACATGTTGAGGTACGTTAATAAAATCCCGTAATCAGCATTCTCAACGAATAAACGGTTCTACATTCCTTAATCATTTAAGTAGATTACAATAAGGTTGCACTTGAACCCATCATCTATTATCCTTCTGACAGATCCGCTTAACATGCCACCCGCTCGACGTCTCCCGCAGGACCATAGGGACCGCCATTCACGTCTGCAGTCTTTTGCATCTCTGCCCTCATCACGTTGCATAACGAAGCGACGGGGACCGCGTGGCGCGACCGGCGTCGACGATTACGAGGGCCAAGACGATTGCCTCGCGTCGGCGCGCTGCGCTCCTCGATGGGCAGCCGTCGGGACGGCCGGTTCAGAAATGTTGATGCTAAATAAAACTCCTAGCTGCTTGGGACGCTGCCATGCGCTCTAATTTCTGCGAAGGTACTCTCGGGCTGTGGACGTGGTAAGCGAGCCCCGGGGTCTGCCACGTCGGAGGCGTCGTGCGTTCGATAGTCTGCCGATAATCTCTCTCCGTTGAGACAGTTGCCCATCGACGACGAGCGGGAAGTCAGGGGGAGAAGAGCGCGAAGCCCAGGAAAGGCAAAGGGCTCGCTTTGTCGGGAGACAAAACCGGTGGACTGCTGGAGCTGGCCAGGGGTCCAATCGGCTGCGTTTCTCTTCGGCGGAGGATCGAGTCGGGGATATTCGGCGGGCATCAGTTCTGTAGCTCGACCGATGTGAGCCAGAGACCACGATGGCTGCCGCCCTTATGGGCAAGTGTTTCGGCCTCTTCGCGCTGGTCATTCTCCTTTATACATGCTGCTACGGCTTCCGCGTGCGGGATGGCGGACCGCAGTCGAGCTCGATCGAGCTCACCCATCGACCTGCCACCACCTGCGCGTCCATGCTCGGTGGCAGATGCACGACTGCAAGTACGACGACGACGGCGACGACGTCGACAGCGTCCTTGCCGTGGAAGAGACACGAGAGCGCGCTGCCGCGAGTCGTAAGCGGACGGAAACCACCTGTCGAGCCTTCTGTGCACGAGGACTCTGAAAGAGCGGAGCATGCAGCGGGTCGGATGTCCGTGGTGTCCACGAGGGCTCGCAAGGTAGAGAGGAGTGAAGAGGATGAGGATGAGGATGACGATGATGACGGAGTTGAGGTAGAGGAAGAGAAGGATAGTGATGAGGAAGAAGTTGATGAAGAGGATGACGGTGAGAATGATGATGAGGAAGGTGAGGATGCGGTGAAAGTTAAGGGGGGCACAGGAAGCGTTGAAGATGATGATGATGACGACAATGGTGACGATGATGATGATGATGACGACAATGGTGACGATGATGATGCTGAAAAAGTTGAATCAAAGATTAGTTTGACGAAAGCAGGAAAGAGTGCGTTTACTGCGAGGATCATTTCGAGAAAAGACGAAGTTTTACGGAGGCAGGATAAGTCGGATAAAACCTGGAAGCTCGATAAAGACAGCGATGACAAGCAGGAAGTTAAGCAAACGCAGAGGATTGTTATCAAGAAGGATTTTATAAAGCCTGTAATGTCAACTAGGAAGTACGAAAAGGTGCAAAAGAATATTGTGGAAGAAGAAAGTGATGAGGAGAAGGTGGAAGAGGATAGTAAAGACGACGACGATGATGAGGATGATGATGGTGATGATGTTGATGAAGATGAAGATGATGGTACGGATGAAGATGACGGCGAAGATGAAGAAGATGAAAAAAGTGAAGATGAAGGTAGCAAGAAACCCCTGCGAAAATTAGAAAAAGTTAGGCATGCCGATTTAGACAAAGTCAAATCGGCAGAATTATTAACACCCAAACCGATATCAGAAAAAGTATCGGACGATACGAAAAAACAGATTTCTGAAGTAAAGAAGCCACAAGCAAAACCAGTTGCACAAAAAGAGAAAGTAACAGAACCGAAAGATGAGAGGAAAAAACAAAAGGATGAGGTAAAGAAGCAAAAGGAAAGTCCAAAGGAATTGAAGGAAGATGTGAAGAAGCCAAAGGAAGCAACTCAGAAATTAAAAGAAGACCCCAAGAAATTGAAAGAAGAGCCGAAGAAAGTGAAAGAAGAGCCGAAGAAACCAAGGGAAGATGTGAAGAAGGAGATAAAAAAGGAGCCAGAGAGTTCAAGGAAAGTCGAAGTAGAAACGCGTAAATTGAAAACGTCACAAAAACCGGAAGAAAAATCAAAATCGCCGGCGAAAGCGGAACCTCCTAAATCGCCTCCGAAAGTAAAGGAAAAGGGAAAGGAGCTTGATAAATCGGCAAAAAAAAGTTCACCAAAGAAGCCACCTGTGATAGTGCCTGCAGAAGCTCCTAAATCAGAAAGTGAGTATACTGATATGAACGAAAACAAGTGCCCGATGAAATATGTAGTATTTATAATGTCTTTGATCTATAAGGTGAATTTAGTGCATTGAAACCCTGAACGAGTTTTGTGTATATAAAGCTGCCACCAATTATTACATTCAGAGAAGAATGTTCGCAGAATTCTCCGATCAAAACTTCCGATTATTTTTGTCATTTGACGAGGGCTGAGTCACGTCTTTTCGGGTCACAAACATTTCGAACGTAGTGACATAAGAAACCGACCGACTGCACGCGTGGAGTTGGAACAATTCAATCAAATAATTCGCTTGCGTGTTTCAGGAAACTTATAAAAGGGCGTAAAAGAAATATACATAAAAGTGACTTTCGATATGCCTGCGAAATTACCATCTTATTTAGGACATCTTATAGGAATTTTGTATGATCTAATGGTGCGATTTTTTGGATTGATTTCTAGAAAAAGATTCGAAAACGAGAACGAAAAAGCATGCGGAAACGTCCATCACATTGGTGGAGTTGAACGACGCGATTCTAAAAGTGCCGACCTTCGTGCCAAATTTCACGGCCGTCGAAGATACAGACTGTCAGCAGCACGGCAAGATCTTCTTAAGACAGTTGAGGGGTTACAAATTGTGGGCCCTTCAGAGTGAGTCGACCGGCAGTGATCACGTTCCACGACTAAACATTCACGTAAACAATCGCACAGTAAAGCGATATATTAATTACACGTACATTCTTAGTTCCATCATTCTATCCGTACTCCAATTATGCAAGCTACTCGTTAATAACTGTTTCTCAATTTACAATTAACATTACTAATGGTTCATGTTAAGTAACTCGGGAGTGTGTGATTTTTATTCGAGTAACGTCATAAAAAGAATGTTGAATTTTTTTGGAATCTGCGATAGGATCCCTTATATCGAGACACTATACCTGAAAGTGTGTTGATGTAATTTTTACTCATGGTAAATATATCGACACTTCACGTGCAGCGTCGTTTACGCATTCCAGTGCTGGATTCCGGCGCGAAGATACCGTCTGGCCTTCTTCGAGGAAATATCAATCAGTACGGAGACTTTGACCAATGCTTGGGCGTATTAGCCCACGTGAAGGTGAACGGACAGACGATAAGGATCCAGGGGAAGTACTGCTTGGCGATGGTGGATCTGTACGCCACTCGTCCTGACATGAAGTACCCTGTCAACTTAATGCAGGCTCGTGCTTTCGTTAGAGGAAATATGCATGATGTAAGTTCAGCCATCCACATGTTTACGTAACGGCTTAATACTAGATTCGACGATTAAATAAGTTTAAAAATTTACGGACTCTTTTAACACGTTGACTGGCGTGCGTATTTTGCCTTAAAAACGTAAGCCTACAAAAAGTACAAACGTGTTATGAAATACTACAGTGTTTGACTGAATTATGCAAAATGTAAATAATATGCAGGTATTGGAGACCAAAGGATCGCATCACTATTCTAACAATAACTGCATTTCTGAAATAATTATTGTTACCCATTGCGAATATTTTGGATTTCCAATAAAATCTTTTGTGGCGGTCACCGATGACCACCACGGCAGTCAAAGTGTTAACAATACATTTCTAACGGATGATTGTCCGCTGATTAAACAGCTGTGGAAGAATAAATAGTTGCGAACGGCCTCGCTGCACAATGGTATTTGTTCGATTGACGCTACAATAAAGGTTCCAACCATGAATTTAACGGTTTCAGCCCGGACACTTCGTGCCGAGATTTACAACTGCAAACTGGGCCATCTGTCTTCCGGCAGCGTGCTCCGCGAAAGATGCAGAGAGTTCGCTGGAAGACGCGTTCAATCATTACAACGGCACCACGGGAATACGATTCTCGGTGGACGTTGATCCGAACATGTGCTACGTACGGCAAAAAGCGAAGACTTACTCGAAAGAGACCATCGCTGTCTTGTACGTATTTTTTCTCTCTGCCAACGTCATTTGCAATACTTTCCAGACCTCTGACTTCGCTTCCGCGCAATGTTCTTTCACGGCAAATGTTTCGGTCGCACTTTTTTGTTTTTATTAATACTCTTGGTTGAACTGTACGCTCAAAATTTATAGCGTAGTCCAGACATGGCATCTGGAAAATACGATTCCGTGCAAGTTCGGTGTCGCGCCCAAAAATAGATCTGCAGGTCAGCGTGCTGGAGCGTCATTCCAAAGGATGACTAACGCGCTTCTGATTATATTTTGAGATCGCGCACAATCGAAACACAACGGCACGCAGCTGACGGGTTCACTTTATGGGTTGCAGATACTTCTACGCCATGGTAATTTGCTTGGTAATTGTAGCTACCGTGCGGGATTACTTCGTCACGTCAGGAGGACGAGGTTAGTAGTTTTGTCGATCTGTGGTTACATTGTTCACGCGAGACGCTTAATTGAACATTCGAAATGCTACCAGGAAACTACTCGGAACGGATAATTATGTCGTTTTCGTTGCGGAGGACGGTTAGATCCTTGTTCAAGCAAGAGGCAGCTGGCACGGGGGACATTATGTGTATTCACGGAATCAGGTCACTTGCCACTGTTGCTCTGTACATTGCTCATCAGTTGATACCAATTTCGAGATTACCGTTTACAAATCGCGCGTCTCTCACGGAGGTAAGTGCGATCGCCGAGGTGATACTATTATCCGCCCGGATGCATTTGCTCGTTCTGTATCAAAGACGGCGTGACTCATTGCCGACGATGTTTACTTGCGAAAGCAGATTGCAAACAATCCCATCAGTGTCGTCCTTAGAGGATCGCTGGTCTACACGGATTCGTTTCTATTATTGAGCGGTGTTTTAACTGCTTACAACATGGCAAGAGAGTTGACTGTCCGTGGGGAAATTCGTTGGTTCTGTCGTTTCATTGCAAGGTTCATTAGGTGCGGATTCAATATTTTTCTATTCATCTTTAGTTGTTTCAAATACAGTTTTTCGTCGTTTCCTTAACAAGTGTTTTGCGCAGGCTTACGCCAGCGTTAGTGGTCGTTGTGTTCTGGTACGCTTTCGTTATGGAACACATCGGAACGGGGCCGCAATGGAATAGTGTAATCATGGGCAATGCAGAACTCTGTAAAACGAATGCCTGGACGAATCTGTTATATGTGCAAAACTTTTTCCCATTCGAGGAGATGGTACGTTACATTCGTCAAAATGGAAAAACGTCTCTTTACTATAGCTTGAATAACTTTGCAGTGCGCATCACACACTCACCAGTTGGCTTTGGATATGCAATTGTCTGTAATCGCGCCGATGCTGGTGTTCTTTTTCCACGTTAAGCCTATTATTGGGATCATTTTAACGTTCTTTATAATTCAAGTGTCTGCGACTATGCGGTACTTGGCAGTAATGAATAATTATCTTTCCCTTGTGATTTATCATGGAATGTCGTATGTACTACTTATGCAATTTTTACACGCATCACATTTACGTTTATGTGCTTTACTGAAAGAAGGTGACGTTTTCTTATTTCTTGCAGATTGAAGCAACTTTATAAGACTGCTAATTTAACTTACATGCTGCCGTTGCACAGGGCAACACCATACATTTCCGGTATTGCACTTGGTGTAATAATGCATTATACAGGGAAAACCATCAGGATCCATAAGGTACCCTATTCACATTCGATTATATTACAAAAAATTGCAAATTAAATGTTTGTCGTTTTCAGATAATCGTGATCTTCGGATGGTTGATCGCAATTGTCTTGGGATCGTGGTCGTTATTCTCGCCTTGGCATCTAGCTAGGAGAGATTATGTATACGACGCTGAAGAAGCGACTCAATACGCCGTAATTAGTCCGATTTCGTGGTCACTGTTCTTGTGCTGGACGATATTTGCTTGCTTTACGGAGAATGGAGGTTAGTTAATTGATGAGTGCTGTTTAAGACTGGCTTCCGGTTTACCCACTGCGCTTACGTCATTATTTGTTACTCTTTTAGGCTTCATAAACAGATTCCTATCGAATTACTGGCTACTAGTTTTCAGTAGGATGTCTTACGCTGTATACTTAACGCAATTTGCGGTGTTTTTTTACAATGTCGGAACTACGAGATATGCTTCCGAATTTCTGCCGCACCGAGCCGTAAGTGACAAAAGTCTTTGCGCAATCTTTATATAACACGTATATATATGTGGTAAAAAAATAATGATGAAACTTCTCGCTAAGAAACATTTTGATATCCGTTTCAATGAAAATTATATGTGTATCATGTCCTAGTTTGAGACCATGAGTTTACAATTTACGTTTCAGATTGACCCATTAGAGATAATAACGGTGCTGGTAATATCAATAGTGTTGACGTTACTCTTTGACATGCCGATGCAAGAAGTAAAAAGCGTTATAATGGAGAGTACCGACACAACTAACGCTCTTACAAAGGAAGAGTCGAAACATGAGGGCGACGTCGAGCCAGACGAGTCAAAGGCCGATGACGAATCAAAGATCGAAAAGGAAGAACAAGACAAAGAAAACATAGAACCTGTTGTGGATAATGCGAGGGAAGAGGAAACAGCCGACTCGCCGTCTTTGTCAAAACCGAAGATTACAAAGAGGTCGTTCGTGGACCATGAAACCTATGAGACTGAAGAAATACCCACGAGAGAATGGTTGAGGTCTCTGCGGGATGAGTCGGAGTACATGGAACGAGGGAGACGAAGCAGAAGTAGTCAAAGACCTTATACGCCAGACTTTGATGAAGAAGCTACGGAGTTCCAAAGGGCGCAGCGCGAGTTGGAGGACGATATAAAACGAAGCAGGCGTTCACTGTCCAGAACCATGGACCCAGCTTCTGATCTTGAAAGACCGGTAGACTATCTGAAAAGAAGAGAACCGGAAGAGGATTTTAAACAATACAGAAGATCTGATTTTCGGGAACGATCTGCGAGCAAAGATCCGGAACGACCACCTTCGAGAGGCTCGGATTCTCAGAAATTGACTAGAGCGTCCAATGAATCAGAATTAGGTATGAAGCAATTGAGACCTCCTCTGGTGAGATCCGACGTGAAGCGATCATTTTCTTCAGAGAGCGATGATGATCGATCCCGAAGAGCGAACATCGATCGGAAATATGCAGCGGACACGAGAGTGAGCGACGGAGAAGACTGGGAGCATGAGTTAAGGCTGAGGAGGAAGCAGTTTATGGAGAAACTGGCGGCTCAGCAGCCAGGTTCGACTGCCGACGACGAAGCGGAAGACGACGAAGAAGTTTCCATTACCAGAAGATCATCGGCAGAAGGTAGAATAGCTTTACAGCGAGATCCTTCGAGTAGTGACAGTATGGACGCTTGGACAGTTACTGTGGTACCTCCACTTTCCCAGCTGGGATCTTCGCAGGAGCCTAGCGAACCCGAAGACGACGCGAGTCTTCTTCGCCGAAAACAATATCGCGAGAGCGGCCCGCCTTCGCGCGAGGAAGGGCAGAGCGAGGAAGACAGCAGTATACTGACTTCTAGAGATAGGTCTTACACTACTAGTGAGAGCCAGAAAGAGACGTCTCTGGACGACGAAGACGACGTTTCGTCGTTCAACTTCGTCCTCACGAAAGGCAGTCGAAGGATATCCGTTCAAGATCTGTCGAAACTTTCCCAGGAAGACTCAGAGGAGTTAGCTGATTCCGGATGGAATTTAGTAAAGAAAGATGATACGGATGGTTCGACTCCGCGATCGGGGCTTTATAAACGCGAGTCGATAATAAAGAGCCAAGCGAGCGAGGAGGATCCGGAGTTCTTCGTACCGGAGAGGCCGAAGTTGGTTCAGCAGGAGCGTGAACATCCGTTCAAGACGGCTTGGCAGGTGCAAAAATCCCGTTCTGAGGAGGATTATGTCGTGAAGGAACCCACGCTATCTCAGCGCGAGGATAAGAGGAGCGACGAGGATCCGTCGTCGATCAAGATCGAGTTAAACCCTGAGGAGAATGAGGATGGTGGTTCACTGGCAGATGACGAAACTGATTCAAGTACAGTTTGGCAAGCGGGGGGTTCGGATACCGACGGAACGAGACGAAGTTCGAAATCCGACGAACTCGACTCAAGCACGCCTAGTCGGCAAAGAAGTGCGGACGGGGAGGAGGATGGGCCAAACTCGAAGAGCGAGCTGGAAGAAGAGGGAGAGCAGTCAACGTTCAGTTGGTCGAACGAGGACGAACAATTCGTGACCTTCAAACTGTCGCGGAGGAAGTCGCTAGAGGCCAATTGGGAGTGGGATCAGGAGGAGACCTGAGACATTATATAATCGGAAAATTCGAGAGAGAACTGGCAAGAGAGCGAACACGTTTAACCCTCGGGGTCGAGTTGTTGAGATCGAAGGGCGAATCTCGCGTCGCGTAATACTTGCGTCGAGTGCGGGTACAGTGAATGCATTTTCTCGAAAAATGACACTCGGCCTGGGGTAAAGACGCGCGCACGGACACAACAAGCACTCGGAGACTCGACGAGCGTGAGGTTTATATCGAACATTATATTATAAGACAATAAATTATCAAAGAATCACACTGAATTTATCTGTTCTTTCGTAATTTCATTTACCAGGTAGTTCGGTTTGCCGATTATGTCATGACGCCGTTACGTTCGTTTCTTGTTTTGTTTTGTTTTCTTTCAGTGCCTTGTCTGTAACACGTAAGTAAAATCAGTTAAACGTTACGAAAAAGTGGATGAGCGTAGAAATGATTGGAAACTTACCGTGCTTTAAAAAGATCTTTTCGATGCCGAATATTGGCGATTCGAACAGTAACGAAAGAAAGTAAGCTCCGACAAAAGTGAACGCTACGTGGGATAACACGATGCTGATCTGGAAGAAAATGTTTATATAGTTCAGAAGTACACGTTTCTCCTGTTTGATAAAATGTATTCATATTTACCAGATGAAAGTAACCGAGATGCTGGGGAGACCGAATTGTAGATGAACTGTACAATTCGATTAGACCATTCACCAGGTATGCAGAATACGTCAACCGACTTAAAGGTACGAAAGGTCGCCATTTCAAGAAATTTCTGATGGGTCCTAAAAGAAGCGAATTTCAACAAAGTTTTCAATACTTCAGTATGAAAATTTATGTTACATTTACCTGAATTATTAGTAACACAAGCTAGGATAATCCAACCAGTGCCGATGCTCCAGAGAGCTCTATGTAAAGAAGAATATAAAGCCGCTTCTATAGCTGTGAAGTGTTGCCTTGGTCCATAAAATACGCTAATACAGCACAGAGATAAGAGCAAAGCCATTGCACTGAACAACCAACCAAACGTGACGATTTTCTAATCAATACGCAAATGTTAGAGTTAATATACTCATAAGTTGTTATTTACATAATTGTTACAATCGATTTATCGTAATTACCTTTGATAATTTATATTCCGAGGTTTGTATACGATAAACAATATAACCGTACATAAGTCCAAAACAGTATGATTGCGCACGCATGTGAGTTTTTATATACGTGTCTCTGAAGTATTTGTTAGTCGAAATGTCTTTTATTTCTCTGCAAAAAATTAGTGAACACTATAATAACGCACAATCAACCGCAGGTTTTCAAAGAGTTTGAAAGATGTACTTTTAAAAAGTTCGAAATAAAAAAAAATTATCAGTCAATATTCAGGATCCTAACATTCAAATAATGCAGAGAACATAAGCATAAGTACCACTTACGATGTGTATATCATTAACGTCGGATCCAAATTGTTTACGAATGTTACAACGAACGGTATCACTGTTGAGAAGGACGTGACGGTAAATAACAGAAATTCTCCAAATTTTCGCCATTTCCATAGTGGATAAATTACAGCTGGCGCCAGAATGAATAATTGGGTATCCACTGATAGGTACCAAGACTGGAACATGCACTAAAATATAAAAATCATTGAATGATTAGTCACTTAGTGAAAAGTAGTCCAATGGATAATTTCACGACTAATGTAATTATTTCATAAAATGTAGCAATTATCTGATTAATTGCACGGATGTGTAATATACTTACAAGATTATCGGTGTTCACGTAATTATTAATATAAAGAAGGTTCGTCCACCACGAAGACAGACATCTTTGCTTTTCCAGTTCCATTCGTGACCACAATGGTCCAGAGTCTAACTTAGTTAACCAAGTGACATATAGCCCTACCATCATAAAGTAAGTTGGCGTTAACCTGTATGAGCAGTGTTTATTAATGACAATTATATAAGACGCCTCTTCACAGTGATCTGCCCTTTGTACAGAACGATTAATTGGTTTTAGAGACCGTCAATAGTTTATGTAGAAAAATTACCGACCTTATATACCGGAAAACATAGAGAAAAAGAAAGTTCACGGACTTTCGTTTATCAAGCTCCTGGAGAAGTATCCTGCAGAAGAGAAAACCGCTCAATAAGAGAAACGTGTCGACCAGAAGCGGGTTGTTCACAAAAATGGAATTTTCCACCCTGGTAACAGCCTGAAATTTTAAATACATAATTTTTGTGTGCATTATCGGCAGGTTTCTGCACTAAATGATTGTCCCCTCACCTTTTCATAAAATACGCGGTTTGAAATCGGACCACCTAAAATAAATATGAGAGCGTGTCCAGCCACGATGAATATCATCGAGATGAACTTTATACCGGATATACAGTCCAGGCAGAGATCATTATCGTGAGCAGGACTCAGAAGTTTTTGTTGATTCGAGATCAAGGAAAAAGCCAGCAAAACTTGCGGCACAATGCCGTCCGATTCTTTTGTCGTGTTTTTCAAGTAAAGGACATGGAAAAGTGTCCCGCCGAGTACGATTAAAATTACCGACAGTACGATGCACCTGTTCGATGAAAGAAAAGAATCTCTTAGATATTATGAAAATGTATTATAGTAAGTATACGTCACGTCAGAATGAATTGGATGCTGTTGACTCATTACTTCGAATTACGTGCATATTAATGACATTAGTTTTGTATTCACCAATCGACCATCATGTTATGCGTTCCGTGAACTATCTAACACTCACGCATAAATGACATCCAGCGTATTAACGGTGAGTGGTTTTTCTTTATAACACGATTCTTCGGGCACCTTCGGCGTAAGCTTTAAGCGTGTTCCACTAAAGGACACGCCGAGCATTTTTCCAAGAACCTCTTCGACGACGTACGCTGGACATGTAGCCGGTACGCAAATGCCTAAGTACAGCCTGTCCATAGGTTCTTGATAGCGCTCCTCAGGCACCTTGAAAGTTTCCCACATGGACCCCTGAATTCCCAGATAAGCATCCGACACTTCGATTCCAATCTCGCTGAGACAATACTGTCCTCGAAGACCTTGCGGCGCCCGATCATCTTCGCTCCCGATTCGAAGACACTCGTCGTAGTCGCCCAACTGGTGCAGCGAACCACTGAGTACGCCTTCCGGAAATTTTCCGGAAGCATCGTAAAACTTCACCGCCCATTCGGTCAAGTTCTGTAGTCCGGCGATTATTAATTGACACTGGTCCCTACACGAAATATCCTCGATCGTGTCGACTGCCTGCTGAAGGAGCGTAAAGTCTTTTGACAGCAGCGGCAGCATGCTGTCATTGTAATTGCTATACTCCAATCTGACCTCGGTTAAATTCACTCTCGCCACTGGGGCTTCTATCGTAAGGGCGCCCGTAGCGCCCGCCGCAGCCCTTCTCGCTAAGAGAAGGGCCGTCAGGATTGACCAGATCACGCTTAACATGGTAGTCCCGCGCACAGCACTACGTATCCTGTGATTCACCTTCGCACATGCGATTCAGTTTTACTCTTCTTTATTTATACTTGGCATCCTCTGTTATGCAAGTCTCTCACGCGCGCGGCCGATTTCATGCATGTCCGTAGCAAAAACACGGCTTAAATCGCGAACATAGGTTTCGCATGGTGGGATCTTGTCAGACACGACTAAATGAGCGCGTACGATGTGCAGGTGTCATCAACGCCGCATTATCACTATCAAAGACCGCCTTCGCACACCGTCCGTCAATTTGTTCTGTCACTTATGCACAAACATGCAGGTATATTCACCATGGCACGCGGTCTTTCGTACTACTTCAGCCACCTATGACGCCTCGTGGCACGATTGACAAGTAACTGGCACGCCGATTGATGAAAAGCGCTTAAGTTTGATCAGTCCGCCTGCATCTACATTGCCCTGTGCAGCTGTGTGTTATTGTATGCGGGGCACGTTCTGCGCGGAACTACGATAAACGTAGCATATGTCAATCGGACGGACAGTCTGCAGGACACCGTCAGCAGCCCGGCAGTCGGTAGACTGTCTTGGCGAATCAGCAATACGCTGTCGCAACAACGTGCCGACGCACAAGCTTCAAAAGCGAAAGGAAAGGCGCGCGCGATTAGCAATAGCGATCGTTCGCTACGGTAGCGCTAACCAGTGTTACCGCTTTGCGGGGAGAACCGCTTTTCGTCCACGTATTTTTTGAATTAGCATTCGTCCTTTGATGCGCTCAGAAGTCTTTCCCACTCGCGCGCAATCCTCGAGGCACGTCAGGGGACAAACGCGGAAGATATCTGCGGACGGGCACGATCGATTGCTTCACTTTTGCGCGGTTCTCACACGTCACATTTTATGAGCACGAGAATCCGAGCAATTTGTGAGTAGAGAATAATTCACTGGTAATTCGTCGTTAACAATTCGTAATCCGTAATAAGCTGTGTCTTGACAGGTGAACGCGGTGTGCAATGGCTCGATGAAAGAAACTGTAATCTGAGCTGAAGAAGAATTAGCTGAGGTGGGGGCAATTATTGGTCGCGTCGCAGATGATACGAGTTGGGTCAGTTACGTGTATTAGTTTTTTTTTGGCGCGCGATGCGTTGAGTAAGTGTTTACACGTTGCGGCGGATTCAAGAGGAAAAAGTTGAGAATTTGGTGTCATCGTTCTCTCCTGAACGTATATTTGCTGTTCATTCAATGTGCGCAGACGACGCTCGAGAAATGCGCCTTTGTCATCAAAATTTAACGATGTTCTTCTCTGTGTGTATCAACCTCAGCGTACCTGAAAGACGAATTCATTTTAGTTTTTCAAATAGGACCAGGCCGGATGGTTAGGATAATTCGCTAGCGTAAGCGTGATTCGAATGGGCAAGCAGAAGTTTTTAGGGCATTTTGTACGTTACAAGAAACGCGAGAGATAGAGATGGAGAATAAGAGATTCAGACGAGGAGAGAGGGGAGAAGAAAGGGTCTGGTGGAAAGCGGAGGAAGGGTTCAAAGAAGCAGACATCTGAAAAGCGAGTGCCAGAAATAGAGAAAGAGAAATTCGCTGTGACATAATTAGTTACGTTCTTTTTTCGTACGTCTTCGGATTTAAAATGAGCAGACCGCCGTTCATGAATAATTGATCGCGCCGTCGACAATGAAATCAACCGGGTAAACTTCCGATTTTCTCTTCGATCGCAAAACGATACCCGCGACAAGGATCCTCTCTGCTCGCGTAAACGGGCATTCTCGTTATTGCGCATCGCAGATCAAATAGGCCACTTAGATCAAACTGGTTGTTCTATTTAAAACAGGTTTCTAATTGACCTACGCCTGTGTATCGTGCATCACCGCGATCAGGTGCGCAATGCGTTCAGTGACTTGTGCTGAATGCGTCGAACGAATGAGTCGCAGCGTTCAGTTCAGTAGAAAGAGAAAGTCACGCTGATCGCGATGCTGGACGTTGCGCGTGCCTCGATGGAGAAAAATAATTGTCATTTCGTTGGCATCTTTCAGGAATTGAAACGTGAAAGCAAACAAACAATCGCTTCACGCGAGAGATTTTCATATCGTGAATCCTAAAACATGAAAATTGTTGACAGAAGTTTAGCACACAACTCTGATAAGCCGGGGAATACTCGTATTAAGAACGAATAAATGAGCGGATGTACAACACGTAAACATCTCCTGATGCTTATGCTCGGCGGCAAGAAATGCTAAATAGACGACGCAAAATTATATTCGGTAATCAATAATCGAGTATCGATCAACATAAATTTAGGCGCGTGCAGACGGTCGTTAGATTAGCCTTCATTGTGATCATTATTCGTTACGACCTTCGCGTGCTTAGGAAAGAGCTATGATGAGTTAAGAAATGATTTTGCTGCTAAGAGAAATATCTAACTGTCGATGGATTTATCTGGGCAATTTATGCTAATGTAATCGATGACAATTATTGAATTAAGCTGTCATACCGTGATTTATGGAATTTTTTACATACAGTAAAAAGTGGTTTTCCCGTGACAGGTTGATACATGACGGAATCGTTCCCCAGGGTTCCAATGTAGAAAATATGAAAACAAAGTCTATTTACAGCTGATGGAAACGTTCGAAGCGTGATTCGTTTAATGAGCCGATCCTGACACATGCGTTTACGATAGAACACGCTTCGACATCAGAGCGACATCCTGTGATCAGCAGATTATTATTCCCAACGCGTAATTACAGGAAGAAACGATTTGCATCCTGAAATTAACGTTGCTAATATGTAATTCCGCAGATCATGACCACAGACGTTTTTCTGCGTAATTTCATTAACGAGGTCTGTACCGCCGCATAAGAAACCTAATGATACGTTAACGGTCGATCTGTTTACGGTCACGCATAATCGCGCTAATAAAAAAGTGCGCCACGCGACGAAGGCGCGCAACGTTGACCAGCGACATGCGACATAATTCGCACCATCATATTCATCCGCGAGGAACTGTCGATCTCATTACGCCCGACTAGAGTCGATTGGAGATCGGAGAGGGCCTGCTTAAAGCACGTCATTAAAATTCAGTCGTAAGTACTGCGTCGTTATCGTCGAATCCTATGGTCAAACGCCCTCGTTAACGCTAATTACCCGATCTACGCTGAACGACGACGAGCATGACGGCTTCTCACCGCGAATTAACATTTCCGGGGATTACAGCGAGTCTAGCGTGCAAGCGCTACGTTTAACGAGTTCCGTTGACGAAGAAGCTTTGCTCACTCAGGTAATCTATGCTTTGATCCACGGCCGATGTTGCATTTCGGCCTTTTAATCGGGAGTCGTGCGTATTCGTCGGAGGCGCAGGGCGTGTCGGGTGATGTTACCTGCAAAATGGACATGATATGATTCGACTGATGATTTGGCGATTTGGTAGGACAGGTTCAATTTCTCGGAAGCGGATAGCCTTTCGGCGCTTGAACTTTTGCGCGTCGAAAAACGTCACGGATTCGGCAAACTTTTGCGCTGACCTTATTGAAAAAGCATTGGGACGGAGGACATTCAATTTATCGAGGCTACCGAGTCAAAAATGATCTTTGCTCCGTAACGCTGATTGCAAACGCGTGTCACGTTCCGCGTATCGAGGAATTTGGAAAGATGTCACGGTGTACTTTCATACGTGATGTCGGTCAAGTTGAAAGATCGTGCTAAATCACCATACAGAAAATGGTTGGATTTTATCGGTAGAGCGTGTTCCTCGATTTACAAATTTCGTAATATCCCGGCACGCCACAACGATGAAAAAGAAGTTAATCTTATTCGTTGGCGATATAATAACGTGTAAGCGGAATTCATGCTAAGCTTTGCTAAAGGTTGATTTAATTAAAATGCATCACTGGTTTGTCACCTTGTATCGCCTATAATTAATTTAGTACCGACTTATACGGTATTTAAATTACGTCAGTTGTAGTTTTAAGGCAGGTAGGCGAATGGACATGAATATGAATATTACGTCAATTTGTCTCGTGTGGTTAGATGATCAGTCTATATAACACTTACGTAAAGATTTTATATAAAAACAGTCCGTTTCTTCATCATTGGATGAGAAAATATTTTAGATGTTGGTTTAAGAATCGAATTAAGAGAGACATGAACAAAATTACAAATCTTCCAAAGGAAAGCAGAAAACAACTATCTTGTAATGATTAA
The DNA here is from genome assembly GCA_033815515.1 of Cryptocheilus praepositus. NCBI lineage: Eukaryota > Metazoa > Arthropoda > Insecta > Hymenoptera > Pompilidae > Cryptocheilus > Cryptocheilus praepositus. The sequence continues at coordinate 458,963 of JAWWQZ010000141.1, read as the reverse complement.
AATATGTTATGAAATGCCAAGCATATTTTTGTTGTATAATTATTCAGTCGCAGTGATGATATTGAAACGCCTGTACAACGGTGTCCTGTAGCCTACAACTGTTGCACGTGAAGCTATCATAAAGGCGTACGTGTTCAAGTATAAATAGTTACGTCATCCGCTCAACTGATTCTGGATAAACGGAAGGAATTTAATTTCATAAGTATTTGCCCTCAATGACGTACAAGTAATTAAAAAACGAATTATCATTTGATTTTTTTCGGTCAGTACATATGCTAATACGTAATCTGTATGCGTATATCCAATCATTATTATTTATCGAGGTGCAACGTATTAATCATGCAAATACATTTTTCCGCGTCCAACAAGCACTTCCATTACGAAAATTAAGGAACGACCTTTCCACCCGATGTACAGAACGTTGATCACACACGTGTACCTTGATAAAAAACAAAATCCCCTCCATAAATAAAATTTGCCCATAGCGCGCGTCGGATGAAATAACTGCGAGAAATAATAATATGCAAAGCTGCTCAATTTTTGATTCCGTCATGTGCGCGCTGCCGAAAAAAGTCGTATGCTATAAACGCTCGTTTAAAATATCAGATTTATCGCTTCGCGTCGAACTATCGCGCCGTCAATTGTGCTCTGAGTTACGCAAGCACTACGACGTGCCAGAAAAAAAAACTATTTGACGTCGTTCATCTGGACGTTGCGCTGAAAATCGGTTCTCGCACGCGTCTCTCTTTCTTTCCCCCACTGTCGCAAATTGAAGCGAGCAGCGAAAAGTGACGACGGGAATAGATTTTCCTCTGCGAACGGAATCTCGTAAAGATTTCACACCCCATGCGTGTGCAGCGTTCTGCCACGGGTACGCGGAGAGTGATTCCCTGAATGTTATCCAGTCCGATGATGTACGCTTGCGTTTACGACGCCATAAGGATTATTTTCGTTTCCCGCAGCAGCTATCAGACGCGATCTACAAGCGGGCGCCGGGTTAGAGCGGTTTTCATCGTTCTCCACGCTCGCCCGACTCGATTATGCCTGTCACACGGGAGGCGATGGTAAGCGCACGGGGTTTGTCCCAGGCGTAGCGTCGGTAATACTCAACATACTATAAACGACACCGTGATCGGACCAAGAATGCGGCTTGCCCCAGAAACTTTCAAGCGAGTCGCGCGCGATCGCTGTTAAATTCCGCAGAATGAAATATGACGTAACGCGACAAAGGGCGATAAAACCTGTTTCCTAGGAGTGGAATCTTAAAATCGTTACGTCGAAAATATCTGATGTATGACATCGTTACGAAAATATGTAATGTACTTTATTGGTTAACGGTATCGATTTTGCGCAGGGGAGTGTGGAAATGAAGAACGACTGAAATGACGAGGGTAGTGAACGTTTCTCAGGGAAGATATGAGCTTTTTTATGTGGGCGACTTGACGTCAGCGTCAATGATTGTTGCATGTCGGTTTCAATTTGCACGGATTGAGCTTTACGGTGGGGATTATCAAAGATGGCTTGATCCGCGCCTGAAACGAGGGTGAATGCGGGAGCAAATAAGGCGACGTGCGCGAGAAAGTACATGAATCTACATGCGTGGCGTAAATTGATGAAAAGATCGCGTACCCGTCATATTTCATGCTTACGTTCTTCGCCCACGGTATCCTGTTTAACGTCGGCGGTACATTAAAACTAATTACCGTCGTTAAAGTCGGCCCATTGTTCTGTCGTTACTGTCCCGACATATCGCGGACGTTCTACTTGTCCGCTGACTAGCGTCACACGCCCAATTACTTTGCACTTTCAATTAAGCAACCCCGAATCATCGTGACCCGTGGACATCCAACGCTAGTTTACAAGCAAACGCCCTGACGTAACCTAAAACGATCGACTGACGAAGATTAAAAATATATATCCAAATAATCAATTAACGATCACCAAAACCTACACAAATGTGTCTTGTACATTTGCACCGCTGCTACACATATTTTCCAATTTTGCACACATGAAGCGCTTCCTATCCACCACCTGACCAAAAGAACAAAGATTAAAAATATCCTCTGTCACTTTACACTTGTTTCTGTTTCCCACCTGCAAAGTTTTCTACCGGACGTTGCAGGGCTCGACTAATTTTAACTCCGTCAAGTTCAATTCTCAAAACACCTCACCGACAATTCTTCGTTTTTAATTAATGATTCCGTTCGGCGTACCATGCCTCTCGCAATCCAACTGAAGGGGCGGTCTTGGTGAAATTATCCTGCGGCATTCAGGCGTAAAGTATAGAGCATATGGATCCAGCTGCTCGAAGAGTCTTCGTCGGGTTCGCAGGCTTCCCTGGGTATGAGGCCGCAAAATTGCACGGCCAATGTGAGCCGAGACGTCTGTGGAATCCGAAACGGTCTAGACGCGAGCGGTACGACCTTCCACGGATCACTTCGGACCACTTTGGACCACGATGCTCCGCGAGATCGTGGCCGCAACGGAAGTTCTGGAACGGGACCCTTGAGATGTTCGTCGGGGTGGATCTCGGACTTCGTGGCTCTGCATAAGCCAAGAATGCAATCGCGGTCGCGGTTCGGTCGTCCAGGACCTTTGGCTGTCGGTAATGAAGGACACCGGCGCACCTTCGTCGGGGATGTTTACGGTCGAATTACGGCGGAAGGAAGGTGGGCGAGGACGTTTGCCGTGGCACGAAGGCGTAAAATAGGGTGGCAAAGGAATTCGCTGCCGCGTCTAGAGGGAGCATAAGTTTTGCATTATATTTTGAGAGCATTTCTGCCGGGTAACCGGGAAAGTGAATCAAGAAGTACGGAGTGGGACAAGTAATTGCAAACTGTACTGCAAGCAGATTGCGGCGGACCCAGAAATTTTGGGTTATACATATAGTGCGAAGTTCTACGCGTTGGTAAATGTTTGGCAGCAGACGCCGTGTACTTTGATAATAATGAGCCATTATTTTTTACCGTAGGTATTCCCTTTGAAGTGCCTGCCAAACTGGACGCCACCTATCCTTTGCCGGTCCTAAAATGATCCCCGGAAGATCCCGGGGGATACTTTCGATTCCGTGTACGCCACCTCGTGACGACTCTTCTGATTCGTAACATCGTTACTGGCATGTCGTACGTACTTTGATATCGGGGAAAAGCTGTGAAGAGAGAGAACGGGTGTTGGGTCGTCTAAAAGAGAATTCGTGGGAGGGTCCGGAGAAAGAGTTGCCGAGGATGACGAAGAGAAAGCGGCGGGAGCGCGGAACACAATAGAAAATATTCGTCGCGAGGCACAGAGCCTGTTATTGCCCCGCACGTAGACGCGGTGTACGTGTCGGTACGTTCCTATTTACTTTATCGAGGAGGCGAATCGGCGCCTCCGGTGGTACGATTTTCTCGTCTCCCGTCCTCATACCTTCAACCACCCCGACTCCCTTTTTGGCCTTCCACCTCCTCTTCTCCGTCCTCATCCTTCATCGTCGTCCGCCTCTTTCGCCCCCTTACCTAACTATATATCTTTTCGCTCCTCCGCTGTTCACTTTCGGAAACGGGACTGTCGAACGTGATCTCTCCTGCATCGTCTCGTTAGTAGGCTGCTTATCTGCTTTCCTCGTCCCCGAGCAACGTGAATGCCGCGTTTCACCATTGTCGTTGATTCCGGCCCAGTCCGTACGCGCGCTCGCGCACCAGCTTTTCCCGTTCGCATCGTGTCAGCCTGAGACGCGCTTGCCAGTTGCGCACGGCCACACACGTATTCGTGTACCCACACTTGGCGTATGTGCGGGGCCATGTGTGGGGCACATCCACGAGCGCGCAAGACAGTCCTCTCCTCTCCATTCTTCACGACGTGTCCGGACTACGGAAATCACCGATTTTCACGATGCGTTTCTCCGCGCGCGCACCGGTCTCTGTCTTTTCGTCAGACTCACTGTTTCTCTGTCTCTGTGTTCTGCTCTCTGTTCGGTTCGTTCGTCTGCCTCGTGCACGTTCGCCCGCTTTCTTCCTCCTGCGCCTGCCAGGTATGCCGGTTCCAGGACCCACTGTACCCTCTGCACACGGGGGGAGGCTGCCAAAATAAATACCGTGGCACCGCGGAATTGAGACACGCCCCTGTCTTACCCCAACGCAACACACCGGGGGTCCCCGCGTTCTGTACTCGACAAGGCGTCGTCTCCTTGGCCACTCATTGTTTGCTTTATCCTGCCACGATTCCCCGCGTTCCTGCAGTGACTATGTGTCCGTTTCTCGTGATTGGTGTCCGTGTATCTGGTATAACATGTCGCGTCCTGACGCAGAGCCACCCTGCTTCAGCGTATAAGAATAACAAACCTGCGAAAATATCTTATATAGATTTCATATTTTATCCTGCTGAAACTATGAATTATTCTGACGATTTTGGCAGCAATTATCCATACCAGTATGGATTAACGTCAACCGGACGAATTTATAGATCTACACACTTGCGGTCAGCGACCGTGTCCGTTTCTGACCAATGGCTTGCATACCCAATTTGATATTTTGGAGGCGGTTCCGTTTTAGCGCAAAAGTAGGTGGGCGTGAGAGGATGTCGCGGCTGTTACGTGTAAGAAACGAAGAGGTGCAGAGCAGCAGAGGGAGAACGAGACAAAGGGAGATACATCGACGTGACGAGGACCCTCGACTAATGCTTGAAGGCGAGGAGAAACGTCTAACGCCGCACTGGCATTTGCATACTTGGGTATTCATGCAGGTAAAGCTTTCGTCGGCGCATTACACGATCCAGGATTGTTGCGCGAATATACGCGCCCACCACGACAGCTTCTGAGAACTAACTGCGAGAGCGGTAAATAGACGCGACAGGCACATTGTTGGTGTAACTTAATGTGCGCGTTATGTGCGCCAGTCACGGCGGACGAGTGATATTGCACGTAATCGTCTTCATTATCCCTCTTGATTTGTGCGATTCGTCCGATTCAACCGCGTTGCATGCCGATGGTGATAAGAACGGCGAATTGCTGCGCGAAATCTTTGAAATCAAGCTGCTGTTGGCGAACACTTCTTCAAGGAAACTGAAGATCATCGTTGATTGACTTGATCCCCACGTGGACAACGCTGTGCCGAGACGACAGAGTTCGATTATAGACGTCACTCGCTCCTTTGTGCGCAATTGCCTTTTATCGGTTGGCTAATTGTGTCTTGCGTAATGTTCGTTGTGTCTTCGCATGCAAAGCAAAAGTGACCATGCTTACGTTAAGACTAGTGACAGTCGCTGATGGACTTAATTTACACGTATGCGTTGACTAACTTAGATATTCGATGTCTCGGAACATTGAGTCATTAGAAATGCCAGTTTATTTATCGGGCTCGCGTTGCGATAACGAAAGTGCGTTCGATTTCTGGCTTGGTAACGATAAAATAGTAAAGTGGCTTTTGTACGATTGTAGTGGATTTTTTCCTTATTCAAGGTTGACTGCGTGGCCAATATTATCCGTCGATTCGTCGCCGTTGCTAATGAAATAAGCTTTCTTCTATTCTCTGCGAACTTCCTCCTTCCGATACAGGGTCTATGGTTGTCTTTGTCGAATGTTTTGACCCCTGCCGCTTACCCTCTTCTGCCCCTTCGCGCTGTCGAGCCGGATAATTGCTCCGATTATTTACAAGATTTTCTTTCGGTAGATTAAAGCGATACTAGTCTCCCTCCTTCACTAAAACGAACCTCTTCTCCACTGGGGAGTCGTATCTACTTTTCTCCTCGTGGATCTCATCTTCTGCCCCTTTCTAAGTATTATCTTAGTGATGGGTACGCGGTGATTCGAATCGGGGTAAAATTGAACAGACGTTCGATTGTAGAAGAACGTCTTTTAAAGCGTGTACATCTCAAATATTACCGTCGACTAAGGTGTAAATTCCTGAAAATGATGAACTTAAGATAGACTTAAAAGTGCGAATAAAACTATTGGTTCCCAAGAAATACTATAAGCCTTTATAAAATGTTCGCGTGAATTATTATGAAATGAGGTTTGCCGCAAAACACAATTTTCCCTGTACAGACAATTTGCACCGTAGTAGCTAATGCCCATCACTACCTTTTGGTTTCCTTGTTTATCTCTTTATGTCTTCCTCTTCCGTTGCGCCTCACTTCATCACCCTTTATCCCCGTTCTTTATCTCTCTTGAGCTAGATTGCCATCTACCCTTAATTCTACCGCCTTCTTCCCTTCTGCACCCTTTATCCTTGTTTTCTATACCCGTTCCCTGTTTCGCTTTGTTTCTCTCTTCGTTGCTCTTTCTCACGTTCCCCTCTCCCCTATTTCTGCTCCTCTTGACACTACCCTCTCTGTTTCTCGCCTATCCTGCTCCTTCAAAGCCTAATCCGATCACGATGGAATGAGGTGTCCATTCGGGTGTAACTCCGCGATAATGGATATTGCTATTCAAAGCATTTCTCCCGTTAAATGACGTTTCCCAGGGATTCGCTCATGGCGGAAATTTTGCGGTTCGACGTGCCGCTTAATTCTTTATTCCTCCCCTTTATGCCGCCGGAGGTCGATTGATTTGTTAAAGTGTCGGTCTCTGCAGAGACTACTTTTGCTCGTGTATTAGCAAGTGCGCGTACATTAAGAGTTACAAATAGAGCGTGGGTAAAAGTAGTACAGATGTAACTAGTGTAGTCCGTCATTCTCTGAAAATTGTAGGAACGTCATACCAATTTGTCTTTAATGCTGCTTCATAAAGCATGAAAACTACGTATTACATGCGTGACATAATATCGAACACGCATCTTACTGTACAATACATAAAATATTCCTTTGCCATAATAAAATAGTTTACAAGCATACGATTATACGTTACTTTTCTTGTGGGAGCTTACCGTGAACCAGTCGTTTTCTCATTTTCTCTTGCTATACCTGGAACAGCCTCAAAGTAAGCTGTCCAAATATGTAAAAGGAATCTGATCGATATAGTATAACGATAACCAGGGCAGTGGATCAGCAGACCGTTATTTACTACTCGACGGCTAAGTAATATTATCAAATCCCAGCATCTCACGGACATCGGATTTGGATGGGTTAAATCTACGTTTATGGCGGTCAGATTTTTCTCTGCGGACACGCGTGCACATCCGCTCTCTCGTCGGCAGGATACATTTTTAATCAGCCTCGCACGCAGCGAAGGTCGAAATGAATTTTTCACCCAGGCGCGCGAGCATTCCGGCTTAAAGTATCTTCGTTCACATGCATTTGTGCCGATTAAACATTAATTTGCTTACTTTATTCGAGGGCGCACGAGTAAAATCGACCTTGTTGACGCTGGCTAAACTCAAATAATCGGTGCCTTGCCTTGAATTATAAATATACACTGCACGCTGGAAGGGGTATGTGGGGGACGGATTCGTCAGGGGTGCAGGAGACTGAAGGCGTCGAGGTGAAGGTGTCAAGAGGGTGACAACGTCGTAAGTCGACTGAAGAAGGGGACGGTTGAAGCGTGCCGCAACCGATCCCACATCGTAGGTATTATAAGTTCAGTCGAATCCGTCGTGGGAATGGGCGGCTTGCGCCTGCTAGACTCGCCTCTGCATTACTACTAGCTCGTCCCAAGTGTAATCTCTAAGCTCCTAAAAGGTATTTGCCCCTTTCAATTCTACCTCTTCCGCTCTCCTCTCCGGTCTCCTCGGGTTTCCTTCCCGTCCTTTTACATCCGCCACTTCCTTCTACGCTTTCCGCTTCCCCCGACCTCGAATTTAGCATCGGCGAAGGTTTCCGGTGTGCCTGACTGTACGCGGAGAACAGGAATCTTCGCGGAGTTTCTAGACGGACGGCCAACTTCGAAATTTTCCAAATCAACCTTTCATGCAATCATTTGCTTTCACTGCACGCTCTGTTGCGCCGAGTCGCTGCAATGATGGTCATTGAAACTGTCAGCAAGCACACGCATGAACAGGTATATTTATTACAGAAATGTACTAATTTATTATTGCTCCCACAAGGATGGAACTATATTTATAGCGTACATCAAACATCTACATATTGCAGCCATTTAATATTCTCCCTGTGTCAATCCTTTCGTCGATCGCATACATGGCTCATTCGTCCGCAGCCGGTTAAAACAAATTAAAAGAACATACAGTGCATATAATACACACCTTAAGTCACATGATCGCAACTGTTTCATCGACAACGTCAAACAGTGTTCTGGCACCGTAGCGTGTGAAACGCAATACAGCGAAGCATAGCTGTGCGCATATTCACATACATAGGCACGCAGCGATGTCATTTGCCTTGCTGAATGATCGCAACGTGAGATCGTGTGTGGGCAACGATGTTCCAGTGGCTAGTTACAAAAGGGATATTACGCATTCGTGCCTCCAATCTCTGTGTCCCTCTTTCTCTGCCGATTCTCTTTCTTCGTTCACGCTCCCCGTCGATACCTCTGGGTCCTCTCTCGCGCACATCTCGCGCCAATCGCGCCTCGTATACGAGCGAATTCGGCGAGAGGTCAGAGCCTGTGCAGTGCTCCCATACGTATTGCGCGCTCGTTCGTATGCGGTCGCGTTTTATTACGCGCGCAAAAGGACCGGTGCAACCATCAATTATTGCGCGATTCGACGTAATCAAACGTGCAGCATGAGCCAGCCATTGGCCGTCGCTCTCTCCGTCGCACACGATGCACATTGAATAATATTCATATCATATCAAACGGGCGGCAAGTCGATCCCCGCTCTCGCATCGCGGTGCCGGGCAAAATTTTCGGGCAAATAATGGCCGATTGCGTAAAGCAATTTCGCGGCTCATTGCCGGCGAAAGGCACCCGGCACCATAGCTCTCCTCTTCTCTGTCCTCTCTGCCTCCGTCTCTTCCATTTCCACCTTCTGACCGTGCCCGTTACTCAGCCATCTCTGCTAGTCGGTTGCTTGACTACGATCCGCGTCCTGCTTGCCTTTTTGCATTTCGACGGATAAATGATGAATTTCCAGCTATCGCACATCGCTAGGAATCACTTTGTATGTCGATTTCACGCATTAATGCCGATCGTCGCGCGTTTTTGTGCTTGCGTTTTCTATGCAAGCGAGCCGCGGTTGTGCTATGTTCTTGAATACGTTTTATCAGAAGGAAAGGTGGTCTAATAAAACGAATTACTGTCCGTTAATAGAAATTCTTTTATCGCTGTAAGGCGTCCCATAAAATGTAAAAACTTCAGATTTACTCTGTTAGGATAGTGTCGTTTTTCTAATTTCAGTAACGACTGTCTGCGCCTGTCATATGTGTTGAGCAAGCTTATCGAAAGTTATAAAAATGTTATGGTTCTATCTATGCATACCTCATCAGTCCGTTTTTATATTTTTGTGTGTTTGTCGACAAATGAATCCTTGGAACTTAAATATGCACTTGGTGAAAAGAATTGTAACGTAAAATAGTAGGAGTAGTACGATAGCGAAAAGTGCCATGACATCTAGGAATAAGACTTCATAAAGGGGGATATCTCGAGACCTACTATGCATATGGGGTGTGCCTTTATGACGAATCACATGCTCTATCCACCAAATGGCATGTTGCAGTGGATCATAAGGCAAGTCTCGGAAAATTGCGGACAATTGTACAGCCCTCTCTTTGTACCTAGTTAAAAAGACACAACAAACAGTGTGACGACCAAACAAAAAGCTCTTAGATTTTACTTAGCACTAAATATTAAATTAAGTTATATAAATTATGAAATAAAATGTTGGGAATACTTTGGATCTGTAGTTAACTCGATGATGGCGCTTTTTAGTGTTTCTTTGTCGAAGTCCAACATGTTTATATGCTTGCCAATACCGAGGCTTTCCATTCTGTTGACATTGAAGGTCTGATCGCTGAACATTGGAAAACCAATCATTGGTAACGCGTTATCGATTGCTTCGACTGTACTTTGTAACCCGCCTTGATACATGAACAGGATGACTTTTGGATGCGCTGAAATCAACAATAATGCAGGTATATTGACATATATTGATGTACATACGTAATATACAGACTGATACGCAAAATTGCAAGACCGCGTGTGCTATAATATCGTGAACTGTGAATTACAATAGAAATGTAAATTTGTGAGATTAACTCGGATAAAGAAAAATGCTGAAAACAGGATGTTAAAACATATGGACAACGTATGCTATAATATCGTGAACTGTGAATTACAATAGAAATGTAAATTTGTGAGATTAACTCGGATAAAGAAAAATGCTGAACACAGGATGTTAAAACATATGGACAACGTGCTAAATGGTGTATAGTGGTAGCGATCAAAATAATGGTAAACAAGCCAAACTCACCGAGAAGATCCTGTTGCGGAAGCCATTTCCTGATGATAATGTTACTTGATACGTTTGTAAGACTATCATCTTCAAATTTCCAAATAATCGTATAAGGCAATTCGGCAAAAACCGATAAAAATGTCGCGCGTGTCTCTGGTGGTATGTCAGCACTTCTTACATTCGACCCTAAGCTGAAGTAAATTACACCTTTGGACTCATCAACAATCTTCTTCAGATCCTGTAAAGTATAATATGTCGCTATTACGTCCAATTAATATTTTGTTCTTTTAAATAATACAGTTTTAACAGCGGGTTCCTGTTGTGTGCTTCCATGTAATGTAGTAAGTTAAAAACATTTATTCTTATGTACAGCTCACTCACCTCTGGAATTGGTTTCTTCTGGCGTTTCAAATGAGAACCTCCGAAGAATACGAGCGAAGGAACATTCGGACGAGGATACATGTAGAACGGATTTAAGTAAGCTAAAAATAAGCTTGTGTTCTTCGCTATATCCCCAACATATGGAAGATCGTTGCCCAAGTATTTCCTCATTATTTCATCTTGCCTAGGGAACACCAGGTATAGGTATTCGTAAATCTGTCGCATGGAAAAATAGAAATTCTCTATTCGCTGCCACAATGTCATTTGGTCCTTGTAGCCAAGTATTAGATCAGGGGCATATGCTGGGAAAATTGGATTTCCTATAAGAACATATAAGAATATATAACAAATTTATATAAATATCAGGTTTTATAGAAAATATATCACATTTTGTTGATATATTATATCCTGGGGCCCTACAACTTTTGTGAAATATTTCTCTTGTTCTTTATCGCGATAATTATATGCAAATGTAATAATATAAAGTATGATTTTATACGATTTTATTTAACAGACGTAAAAATATGTAAAAATGTAGACATTTACGATTAGTCGTACAACATTTATTTAAAGTATAATTTTTCATTAGATATGGTTTAGCTGTTATTATATGTACGTCGATCCTGTGGATTCGTAGTATCAATGCAGTTATGACATTAGAAAGAGCTTTGCATACAATTTGCAGCGTCCGTTCGAAAATGATAAATATTTTTATGGGCAGTTTTTTATACCATTAAAAAAAAAGAAGACATTTAAGATGGAAATGTCAAGTATCCCAAAGTATATAGTTCAATTACAACTTTCATTACAACATTCATTCAACGATTAATGTGTGTTACATAAAATTGTCTGCATACCTATTATGTAGTGATTAGACGATAGCAGAGGTAAAGTTGTTATTGTGATGGTGGGTGCATTGAAGCGATGCGACAATCCGTAAAGTGAATCCATATAGAGGCCTTCTATTAGTATAACGTCGAATTCTTCGGTGCTGTTTGGATGTACGAGCCGTTGCATGTACGGATCTGAAAGAGTTCTTTCGGCGAAGGTGGCGAGCAACGAGAACATTTGTTTGAAGAAGTCGAATATGCTACCCTTCTTTCGTTCAAAGTAGTTAATTTCCTTCTTGATCAAACTATTTAGATCACTTAAATCAACTTCCGTATAATTCGCGTCTTGCGTATTGTTCAGGGGTTCTGTCGTAAAGATGACCAAACTGTGTCCATTCTTCCATAGTTCTTTTGTTAACGTGTGGAAGACTGTCTAATGAAATAAATCAACAGTTATTTGCCATAGCAAGATTGTACTACTATAGTTTTTTTCGTCAACATTTTGGACAAGGACAAGATATGTAAAATTAAAGTTGTTATATATAATTACATTAAAATGTAATATTTCTTTCATAAGCGTGTCTTTGGTTCACGAAATATTGAAGATATACTCATCCAAGCATTAGAAAACATTTTCTAATTATTTGAAGCTTCACACTTGAACATTTACGGATAATTACTTATAAATAACCATTATTTGTGTTATTTTTGCTTCCGTCTACATGTATAAGTAAGTTTATGTACATTTATGTATGCTGATTGTAAATATATGTCTCTACACGAGTCAGCTATGGCATGTACGTGCAATACCGTGAAGCAACACGCGAATTTCCTTTCAAAATGCTCACGACGAGTTGAATATGTGCAGCAAAATAATCCGCGATGCGTCTTGAATATTCAGGCGTACTTGGCACGAATATTGTTGTACGCTGAATGTTAGAAACTTAATGCTGGATGAGTTACGAAACTTTTTGTTATGTTAAATTAAGGATATGTAGCAAATGAAAATAGTGGTGCGGAAAGCAGGGCAGAGCAACAGGTTGATATATGCGCTTTTTAAACTCAGGTGCAGAGCTCGTTACGAACGATCGTTGTGCTACTCGAACTAATGTTCCGCATTTAAGCTGATGCACCTTTAACCGCATTCTAATGTTTGTAAACAAGCTATACGCATAATTGTGCGCCACTATTCCACTTATTTTTAGGTCACATTTGACATACTGAAGTGAAATGCCAGATTATCCGCAAGATAACAATCAATTGTATTAAAATAGCACGACGTGGTGTAATCTACGCGCTAAAATGAAAATCAAATAAATTGAACGTGAAATAATAGTGTAATTCCTGCATCTATATGTGGCGAAAGAATGGACCATTCACAGTTCTGAGCGGTATTATAAATGTATAGCACAACTGACGCGGATGGCGTATCTAGTGTTGCAAACGGAAGAACGTAAAGTACTGTAAAAAAGACTTAAGAACCTGGTGGCTATGCGATGGATATGGAAACACTGCGAGAATTCGTGCAGCATCTGTAACTAATCCAATTGTCGATGCAACACAGATCACAAATATTGCGTAACGTGACATTTCACGCACAAGCGGCAGTGTTTGTGCGGTTGACTTGTTTCACTCTCCGCGCGAGACTGGTAGGAAGGTATCGAAAAATTCGTATTGTTGTGTTCTAGGCGGGAACCTTGAAATTATGTTTCTGATGATAACGTGACAGCGCTTTGTCATCGGCAGATACTTTTTCACTTTAATGTTATATTGGTATTGCAAAACTACAAATAACGGTGGTATGAATATGAAACGAGTGCCGGTGGTTATCTCTAACAAATTGCCAGATTGTCATTCATGGAGGAAACCCCGAATGACCGCATTCATATTTCCCGAAGGTTTTAAGTGAAGAATGAGCGTTGCCTTTTAACGTTCAATACGTGTATTTGTTAATAACCGCTTTAAATTTGTTTATACCTTGCATTATTTTTGTCAGCGGCGACAGTTTTCGTACTAGTACGACAGGCATTACGTGATTCTGTTTCAGGAAACTTGTTTAACATGCGCGTATGTCAGTGCAATCGCCAGCAAGTATATATCTTAGACAACAGTCGCAATTTGTAAATCAACTACTGTAGTTATTTACGCCATTTATTCATACCTTATTGCGAACCTGGGCGATTCTCGCAGTATTGCTGGCGCGACAATTGCGTTACGTTGTGATCTACCTTGCAATATCCATCTGGCCTTTTTGTTGATTTATCGAACTCTCCACTGCACTTTCTCTTCATTTTCGTTTTTACCTACTCTTCCTTCTCTCCCTCGTTTCTTTCTTTATCTCGATCTGTCACCTCCTTCCTTTTCCATTTTGATTTGGACCCCTGCTTCCATCTCTATCCATTCCAGCACCCTTTGGCATTCCGTGTAACGCAGCTACGCAGAATCGACAAGGGAAGCGTTACCATTATCATCGGTGGCAGAGAGCATCATTGGCCTAATTGGTGTCGGTCGACCGAACGTTTTGTCGGCAATGGAAGAGGAATGGGCTAGAGGGGTTGCGGGAGATGACAGGGTGAGAGAGGATACGATGGACCAGTGACGAGAGGGGCAGGGCGAGAACGGGGTTGCGCGTTCGGCAGTCGGCATGCATTCGGTGCAACCGTGCAGTTGAGCGCAGCCACGCGTGATTTCCCTGTGCACGACCATCTGCACGCATCACAAACCCCGAAAGGGCGCTCTTTCGACTGGCCACCGTCGCTACCACCGACGCCGCCGACGCCGACGCTGGAGTGGGGACATTGTGGTCGTTCCAAAACAAACATACGACTTGAACGGGCTGGAATAGCTTTTAGTCGTCGGAACGTCTACTCTCTGGCTTTGGTGTACGTGGCTTCTGTGCCTAGAAAAACGTCGCTGCTGGTGATGATATGACGCCATGACGATTATCAAGCACCGTAATGAGGTGGATGTGAACCTTTTGGGAGACTGATATCGGCGTACGTGACTTTTGTGCACCGAAAGTCAGCGGTGAAACTTCGGCGGAAGAGCTGTTGAGGTCTGTGGCAAGGCAGATGAAAACTGTGAACGCTTGGGTCTTGGTTCATCTCTCTGATTTTAGCATACGCAACCTTTGTGTGTAGTAGGAGATTCGTGATTATGCATGAACCTGCGGAAACGGTTTATAATCTAATTACCTATGTTTTGTTTGTACGCTGTGATACAACGTCGTGTGACAGAAACTGCATGTTTTCCCAAGCCTACGAACTGTTTAGCACAGAAAACGGAGTTCGGAATCGTGGATACACGGGGAGCACACCACGGCGGGTTCACGATGCGGCCACGAAGCGAAAGAAGCGCGAGAGAAACGAAGACAAGGAGCGAATAGAAGGTGGGCGGAAGGGACGAGAGGTTCTTCTTTCCGCTGCGGAGAAGAGATAGCAGGTATTATCGAGAAACTAATTAAACTGGAATATAAGAAATAAAATAAAAGGAGAGAGAGAGACTATCGTTCTCACGATAGACTGCCGCTTCTCTTGGCAGGCCCGCTTTACTCTTCGGCGCTACCCTTACCGCCGTTCTTCCTCGTCGCAAGTGCCGGTATCTATCTACCTACCTACTTACCTAACGTCGACGTACGGATGGGGTGAGTCGGCTATGGTGGGGGCGTGGAATTCCGCCATCCCTGACGGTGAAGAAGACAGTGGTGGTACTATCGTTGTGCTCGGCGGCGCTGGTGGTGGTGGTGGCATTGCTACTGGAAGCAGGGAAGTAATTAGGCTCGAGGCGAGAGATGTAGCGGATATTGTACCATGGTGGCTGTTACCCACCTTGGTACGCCAGCAGGCTGGCTATGGAGTTGTTGTTATCTAACTTAAATGAACCGCGTAATAATATCGTTAGAGGCGTTTTGCTACCTTCCGTCTCTATGGGTATCTTCCTGCGTCCTCGGTCATTGCAGGCATTGGCTGCATTGGCCAACACATCATTTTATGCCTCTGTTCCGCTCCAACCAGGCACACTCTCGTAACCGTGTGCACACTTTCTGCAAAATTAGTACACTTAAGTGAACAATTCCGGAGAACAGATGCGTTACTCAATGACAAAAGTCTTGAGCGGGTCGAAGGAAATAATTGAATGACTTGGCTATGAGAGGATGAAAATCTTTCGCCGGACCGCGTTGGATAAGGAGACTCGGCTCGAAACGTAAGGATGGCGAGAGGAAGGCGGAGGCGTGAGAGGGTGGACCGGATGGGATTTTAGGTGGGAGCCGCTATCTCGACTTATTTCCACGGATCGGATTTCTTCGGGGCCAGGGGTAACGGTATCAGCGGTTTTCACGTCCCGCGGCAATTACATTAAAAGTTTCTTTAAAAGGGTGCTAGAGAATCGGGAGAAGACAGAAGATACAAAGCGAGCGGGGTCTGCGTGGGAGGGCAAAGGAAAAGGAGCTCTACGGAGGAAGATGAGGAGAGAAAGGCGAGAATGTAGGAGAAAGAGAGACGGACTAGGCGAGAACGAGCGCGGTTCTGGGAGAGAAATATTCGATAGGGAAGGGAGGAGTCCATTTAGAAAGAGACGGAAGAGGAAGAATAGAAGAAGGGTAAAGGCTGAGGAGAGAATGAGGAAGGCGATAGAAGAGAAACTCGGAGAGAGAATAAGAAATGGCTAAGACGCCTGCTAACGATCCATGAAGGTTTTTATCTCGTCATCCCTTAACGGTCGTCGCTGTTATTTAGTGCCACGTCATTATAACCCGAGCCCAAGTCCCTTCTTTCGCTTATTTTCTACCGGTGCAGCTCTGTATTCTGCCGTCCTCGGCCCCGTCATTAATTGTTCATTCACCCTCATCGAAGTGGCGTGCGCGCGAACGTGCTTCTCTCATCCCGCCCACTATTTTTTAATTCCGTCGTCGCGCCCATCCCTCCCGGCTTCTCCGGCGACTCGCAGAAAAATAACTGCTAAACTTCGTATTATGAGGGGTAACGAGATAAAAGGATTGTCCCCGGGAGTGGAGATGCGGCATCGGGGTGCGAAAGCTGTTTCGAGGTGAACTTTAAAATCGTGGTAACGAGCGATTTTACGGTAATAACCGAAGGGAGTGGAACAATTGGGGCACTGACTATGTCGAAGTATGACTGATGAAATAAGAATCAATGAGGAGACCCGACTAAAGCTCCGATTCATTGTGGCACAGCGTGACGCACCGGCAGCTGTACTAATGATACAAAATGTGTTGTAGTAGGCAGTATTACATTCTACGATGCTTGATTCGTGCTTCCGTATATACAGAAAACTGCTTATCGTTGGGTTTCGATGATTTGACAATGAACCCCTGCAGAGAAGTAGATGAAGCCTGGAGACAAGTCGTGGCAATTCCTAAGCAGGGATAAGATGTCTGGCTGGGACAGCGATTCCGGGCCTACGGTGATAATCTGCGCTTCCGGAGATATTTTAATCAGACCGATACCGCGGGACAAGGATTTTACCCTCGTATTTACATATCAAAATTATTGGAGCTCTCTACGGAATTATCGGGCTGAGTCTCCGTTTCACGGAACAAAGGCACGTTCTTCGAGGATCGTCTCCGAACCTTTAATGACCGATAGAATGCGCTTGCAGGGGACGAGATTCCACCTCACCGTTCGATACCGGGATGAACGAAATCGAGAAAATTACCGTCAAAGGAGTCGGTCTTTCACGTTTCTCTGTTCTTCCTTTCGCGGATAGCTTTAATTACTTGGCTCTCGGCTCTTCTCTATATACTTGAATCTCCTCAATCCGAGTGTCCCCGCGTTCGCAGTAGATATCGAACATAAGTCACAGGAAATCGAGCGACACTTAAGCCCTCTTATCTTGTACACTTTTAAACTTCCGAGACGTTTCATATAAAGATCATTTTTCTGGAAACACGAATTTAAATTTCATATCAACTCCACGATCTTTCAATATTGATTAAAATTAATCGATATCGGAAATTTTTGTTTCTTTGTACCTTCTTTCAGTTACCGATTCAATATTAATGCTCGTTACCCCATTTCCTGGGTACAGCTGGTTTGCTTCAACCATCGCAAGACCGCAAGTAACAAATACGCCATATAACAAATAAAACCATCGATTATCATTGACAGCTAACTTACGCTCATTTGAATTCGAAGTCATGGAACCCCGACAATTTACTTCAAATTCGTACTACGTTGATGCACACTTATCTTTTTCTGCCGGGCGCCGCTTCTCGTTTCCAGGCCGATTAATACAAGCAGCGGGAACGATAATATTGCGAGGATATGAAAAATGCATTTCTCGCGGTGTACTCGATGGCAGCCTCTCTGGGAAGGGGCCAAACTTTCGAGACTTCGGTTTCAGAGCGTGGGTTCGACTGTAGGGGACGCGGACTGAAACGGCAAGGAGAGGAACGATGGCGATCGAGGAGAACCCGAGGCTGACGGTGAGGGCAGCGAAGACTGGTAGTGGTGGTGGAGCTGAAGCTGAAAACGGTGTGAGGCAGGAGGGTCTGAGATCGTCGCCGAAGAACGGAGACGCTGCCGTGCTGCACGACACGTCTCGTTCTTCCTCATAATAATATTTAATCCGATCCATTGCATGGTACAGCGGTTCGCTCTTACCCCAACCTCCGAAATCC
Organism: Cryptocheilus praepositus; assembly: GCA_033815515.1. Taxonomy (NCBI): domain Eukaryota; kingdom Metazoa; phylum Arthropoda; class Insecta; order Hymenoptera; family Pompilidae; genus Cryptocheilus; species Cryptocheilus praepositus. The sequence continues at coordinate 440,853 of JAWWQZ010000141.1, read as the reverse complement.
TTCAGGGTTTTCTATCCGAAGAAAGTCCGCCAGCGAGGATTCGTCTCCGCCCCCTGCCCTGCACCAATGTGTAGCCGACTGTGTTACTCCGCCGCAGAAAGGATTCGTCGTGGCATACAGTCGTTTTCCTTCGCGGGAAAATAATGTCGCGGATCTCGCAATGACGAGCCCATTTTCGCGTTGCAATTTCCATTTGCGTCGACTGCCAGTGGGGAGCGCGTCGAAGGGTGTTCTTCTAGGGGTGATTTTAACGAATGCCGAGTGTAACGACGAATGTTGCTGGGACTGCTACGGAACTGAAAAATGGCAAATTAGCGGGAGACCTTTCGTATTTACTGATGCCAAATGCCTCCGTTACATACAATGTCGGAGTTCGTTATGCTTGTGTGTCAAATTGCACGGTGCACTAATAATGTGGATTTCTTGACGTTGCCTTGGCTTTGCATTCAAAGGAATAGGTTTTTCTTCATGAACCTTGATACATTTACTTCAGCAGTGGGCAATGTCTAAGATGGTTGCTGGCCTTCGTTTTCTTTTGAAAATGTTTTGAAACGATTTTCCGCGCAACCAAAGCACCACTTCAGAGTCGAATACGTGTACCGGAAACGCAGTGCGGCTTCGCGGTCCGGTGCTTTCGCTTTGCGAGATGGCTGCGAAATTCTCGCCCAATTATACAGGCTTTGCCAGGCATTCGCCAGCTTCGTCCTCGTATCTTTACTATGGCTGGCTTCTCATTAAATTTTTCCTTGCTTTTCAAACCCTCGGATAGAAAATATAAGGGAAGTGACAGTGCAAGAGTACTTTTAAAAGGATGGAGATTTTTAGTGTTGCTCTAAACTGCAATACACGCGTTTCACGTATGTCAACCGTGGTCTATGTAACACGTAATAATGTGGTAATATGTAATATATAATGTAAGTCGTTTGAACGTTCGCAATATTGTATCTTGTTGATTTTTCTCCGTTCGTTTTCAACTGTCTGCGTTTTCTGTTCTCATCGTGGAATATATCTGTAGTACGAAAATGTTACATATGCGTTAATAAGTAGAACGCATCTTATTTCTGATAACCCGGTAAGCATTACGGCTATTAATGCAAATCGGTGCACACGTCTTGTCCTAGAATCTGTTTTCAGGAAGTGTACTCCATTCTGCATGGTGTACGCCAAATATACTCAATGACATGAAGGATTCCCGGATTGGATTCACGGTACATTATTGTTCCTGGGAATTCTTGGCTTCGTTTCCAATCCAGTGCCAATACTCCAGCACGAGCGACAGAGATACCTGAGAGAAAGAACATGACAAATTGTATTGAATGAGAGTGTGGTACCATCGAGTATATCACAGGGTGATAGTGTCTACATATATTTCAGGATCGAACGTCATCGCGATACCATATTGGTTATAGATTGAAAGTAAATTTGAGCTTGTCAGTGGCACAGCAGAATGAAGAACGGAATTCTTTTTAAAACTCGATTGAAAATCTGTTATTCATAATGCAACAATTTTGCGTTTATACAAAACGTACGATATATTAACATTATAATGAACTTTGAATAAACCTGAACAAGCACCGTCTCGCTCGTCTACTATTACTGATCATTTAAATGCGACGTATATATTTCTGCAATATATGATCCTGCTGTTTCCCGTCGCAAAAATTCTTCGGACATTTCAACGTGCAAAAAGAAAGGACGGGCGTTTACTCACTTTCGTACGTTCGATCGCGATCCCATTTGGCTCGCAGGTACTTCAACGTTCTGCGGACTTACGAGTAATAAATAACGATTTCGAACGTCAACCAAGAATTCACCGCGGCCAAATTGATACCATAGATCAACCTATGGAAAAATGGCTTTGGCGTACCGGCTCGCCTCTTTCTTCGTTCAATAAAGCGACTTCCTCGGACGCTCCTACCCGACAGTGGAGAAGGGACCTCCGGCGCACGGTCGTGGAAATTGATACTGTCGTCTGAATTTGCAGATGACAAAGTTCTCCCGCTTTCGTTTGCCGCGACGCCACAGTACGTTGCATTCACGCTAAGTTTACAGTATAAACGTACATCAAATTTGATGCAAGACACGAAGGGTGAATATTTGCTACAGTCACTCTAACTTTTTACAGAGGTGGCTACACGGTATGAGACGTTTTTTGTTTACTTTGGCACACTTTCATTGCTCGCAAAACCAGAAATAATGTATAACCATATAATTTTGAGCGCGTCAACACTACTCCCTGCAACCTCTCTAATTATTGTCCTAATTCGACGGTAACGTTAATTAAGATATCAAAAACGGCGGGTATAAAATTGCATACTGCGGGAGCTCAATATATTCGAAGGAAATTAGCAAATTATTGCACTGACATTTCGATTGGATTATGAAAATATAATCCGAAACAAATATAGCTGCGCGTCCCATTTGATCGTTGCCCATGTACGGACGTGTGGATGTGCGTCATACATATCCGAAATAAATCCCTTTATTATTATGTACGAACGAATATCGTAGCCAGGGTGGGCCAGGACGTTTTTGCATTTATCGCAGCTCGTATCGTGATAAAAGTGAATTTGGGAACTCGCCCAAATGTTAGCTCATCGGTTAAATCCATGGCACAGGCGTGGTTGGTGTTTGATACTGTAGCAGCAGTGGGGGTGGTTGCGGTACAGGCAGCCGTGAGCTGCCAGCGAACCCCACTGTTTACCATATAGATGACTCGTTAGCGAATGTTAAATTACTGTATTTGCCTAGTCGAGATTTATCATTCATACCGCGGGCCAATCCACCCACTCGTCGCGATAATAAGTCAGTTCCCATTCTCCGTTCTCCTACCTCCAATTCGCCCACGGCGCGTTGTAGGTGGCAGAACCAGTAATTGATTTATCGCCGCGCCGATACGTCCCTCTTGATTTCCGGTTAAAGGATCATCTTTCGTAATCCGACCACGTAAATTGTCCTTTTGAAAGTATACTGCCAAAATATGCAAACAAAGGTTAGTTTTTCGTCGAACTGTAGAGGCTGCAGTGAGATGTATAGGTCACAAGGCAGTAGCGCTGAAAAATGAAGATATCGTAGCGTAGTCTATGCGCCAGTCTGTCAAAAACTGTATACTTAATTGAGAGTGTTCAGTGTAATACGCGTATCGATACGTACGTTTGTTCTTAACGAGTAGATACCGCTTTCACGTCGATCCATACGTATCTACGGTCGACGGAGGTGCGTGCACCAAGGTGCTGAATGCTGCCGGGCCAGGAATTTAATTTTCCGGTCCCATTGTCAGGAACTTATATCGCCTAGAGGTTTGTCCCTATACCTTCTCTCCTCCGCTCCCTTCCACCTTTGCTGCGTTTCTTTCTCTCCTCTCATCTCTATCCCTTCTTCACAGTTGTATTATCTTCGTTAGGCAACGAGATCCGCCCAGCTCCTGCAGCAGAGTTTTTCCAAAGACCGCTGCAAAGGACGAGTTCGAGCGAAAACCGGAATATTTCTGAAGCAAAGAGATCTCACACTGAAATGTGCAGGATTGCCGACACGATTCGCGTCTCTTAATCGTCACAAGGACCATTCTGGGCCTCCTTGATTGCCGGAGAAGATCGTTTCACCTCTTGACGCCGAGCATCGACGCTCTCCTCTTTCTTCCTCTCGACGATGACTTCTTTCAGGGTGTTGCCTTTAACGGTCTCATTATTTCTCGACGATTCTTCACTTTTTATGCGCGAAGTGCTTCAGGCGAACGGAGAATTTTTACTCTACATGCTGCGAAGGGCAGGAATCGCTCATCGACAGGAAAGTAGAGCACAAGGACACAGGAACAAATTGTGCTACAAGTACCAACCCTGAGGAGGGGTGATTTCAAAGACGTAGTTTCGTAACGAAAAAGACTGCTCGGATAATTACCGATACATTTTTCCACTTCCCACGTGAATTTCTGCTCATTATGATCATACTTCACCTATCGACTATTAGAAATCGTAAATTAGACTTCTCTACAAATTGCAAGAAAGCGTAACTAATTCTCCGTTTATGTGTTCCATCATCAATCCTCTACATGCTTCTGCCGCTTCGCTCTTCTTCGATCTTCTTCTCTCATACATGTTCATTTACATTTCATTCTATTAACTATGAAACATAATGGCACTGGCTTTCCATCACTCTTGGAATACTGGCATGAATAGGTACTTAGGAGACTTTCGAGTGCACCGTTGAAGGTTGAAAAGATATTCACGTTGCCAATTGGAATCCCTCTTTTGCCCGCTTCTCTCTCCCTTCCCGCCGCCTCCTATTTTTTCCATCCGCCCCTGCTCCGACTGACGTGCAAAAATAATTGGCACACGCACCCCAGTAAAATCCGTGCTCGCACCGCCGCGTATTCTGAAATACAAAACGTATTTTAATAAGCATTCAATTCTAATGCCGGTGAAGGGGTCAAATCAATCTGCGACACTCTCTTCGAAAGTTCCTTTTGGGTACGCGGCGTCTGGTAATCTTATCGAATGTGCCAGGATGAGGGCAAAGCAGGATTAGCATAAGGACAGAGGCATTGTAGAGCCGCGTTAGACAACGAAGGTACTCTTCAGGTGTTCTCGGGGACGCCTCTTCAAACCTACTTCAGTCTCCTTCGGGCGTTTCGCTCTATTTCTCTCCCCTTTCCACCCTTAGACGCGGTAAACAAAGCTCTAATGAAACTTCTAACGAGTCAAATCTTATTATCATTCAGAGTGGAGCGAACGAGCGCACCAACCGGCAAGAGAAGAGAGGAGAGGAGTGAAACTTGGGTGCCAAGGAGGGGTAAGGTGCAGCGGAGATTGGGAGGCATGGTGCGCCAGGCGGTGGAAGAGGGTAGGTTCGTTCGGTTTGAGGAGTAGGTAAGTAAGTTTAGTTACTTCGCGTGCATAAACACACGCCATTACTTGGAATAACAGTAGACCCGGTTTAGCTCGAGTGCTTTCAACCAGCTTGGAGAAATACTTCGGCGAATATCTTCCAGTCGGTCTGTCTACGCGCGCCGTCCTTCTCATTCCGCGTCTCTGGTGCAATTTTTACTGCCCGTTCATTTTAATGATTGCAGTCGGGCGGGTGGTATTGTCAACGACGCTTCTTGGTTGGTCAGAAAGTAAACTGATACTAGATACGTACGCACTTTGCCAAATGTTTTGAGTTCTCAATACTTCTCCCTGAAAAATTCAGTTCACATTCTATTTTTGGTACGATTATGCTTCTATTATTATTGTGAGATTGTATTGTGTATACGTTGTACACTTTCCATAAACAAGAATAATAATGTATAGAGTTGATAATGTAAATATGTGATGTCGGTAATTTTCTCAAGTATTACACGAAATAACTGATAATTGAGAGTCTGTATTTTGTCACTGTGGTATGCGTTCATCGTTCGTTATGAGGCATGCTTTATAAAAGAACAATGGATACGAAGGTGTCAGAGGAAACGAGAAGTCGTGATATAAAGGGGAAAGAAGGGGACGTAGCATGATGATGGAAAGGTTCGACACCAAATCGGACGAATTCGAATTATCCCCATTAATTAAATACCGTCTGATACCGAGATACTGCTAAAAAAAGGGATTCCCAATCTTCCTGAAATGTTTCGACAGAGGGCGTTTTAATTAATTCTGCTAATAGACCTATCTCGAACTCTAAGGCAGATTCTTTAATAATTAACACATTTCATTATCCTCTCTTAACGAAATCATACTCGCTTTCTCATAGTTGCCTCAGATAATATTTTGTGATAGAAATGTGTAAAACCTCTACGGCATTGTACTTGATAGCTTACGGACTAATGCATGTTAATGAATTTCTGCATATTTGACTGTGCACGACCGTGGATTCATTTTTGTTGATATGAGGATAATATGGAGAAAATGGGACAACTTATAATGTTTCAAAAATGTAAGCTAATGGAAGCTAATGATTTTCGAGAGGACACAATGTGCATTGTATTTCTCGCTACGCTGTAGCATCGATGGTCGAAACGAACGGATGAAACCCTTTTGTTCGTCGCTCTCAATTATTCCAAAATCTCGAGCACTCAGACAGCGTCGGCATATGATTACCTCGCGTTTTCCTTTTTATATTGCATGCAGGACAATGACTCCCTGGTAGTGCCATTGTTTGTCCCTGTAATCCTGCCTCCGGCCAGATAGTCTGGATTAATCTGCCGCGACGTTAGTAGAGCTTTTCTTTCTTGAGTCTGTCTCCACACCGGTCCGCAGGCTATTCTTCGAATTAATCGAGTGCTATTGCCAGACGTGTTATTGTATATGCTCGGGAGAGCACCATCTATGAAGTCATAGCCTCAGGAGATACAAAGTAAACATATTCAAACCTTGACGTCTTCTACGAACGAAATGTTTTGAAAACGTTCCACGGCTTCATTCTTATACAGTTAATTAGGGAATTAAACTAAAAGACCCTCATTACATTTCATGTATAAAACGAGAAGATTGTAAGCGCTATTATACAAAAAATCAGATTTATATTTGGTAGATTAGTAACACATGCTTTTCCAATGAATACCTTTACTACTCCGTTATTTGCGATCATCATAAGAGGGAACTAGGCGATCATTCTGTTGTCCATTTTCCTCCTATCCTCCTTTCTATGGCGCGTCCCTTCATGCCCGCAGGCAGAAAACTGCCGCGGGCATGAAGCGCACGGACTTAAAGCACCGAAGTCGTCTCGGTAACTTTTACCGGTTGCTTTGCGTCGCAGTTTAACGACGTCGTGTTTGGCACTGGAACGTATAAATGCAAACGTTTGCATACACGCATACGCATGCAGATCGCGAACGTAGACACACAATCGGGGCACGCTTCGGAAGTTACAATGAATCAAAGTAGGGAGGACTGGTGGGGTAACAGAACTTCTTCGTTTCCTTTATACTACTCTCAGTCCTTCTTCTCTGTTATTCTTTCTTTTTCCCTCTTCTTCACTCTGCATACCTAGCCCTGCTCGCCCTACAGTCCCCATTTCTCTCTTTCCCTCTCTGACGCGGTACCGGCTCGTCCCGTGACTGCAAGAGAATCACTATTGAAAAGTTACCTTACAAATTAGAGTAAATGAAATTAAAAAAAGTTTCCTCCTGCAGTCTGGATTTTCAAGGAAGTTTGCCGGTGGAAGGGCGCATTTGCGTTCGACCGTGTTCCGGGTATAATGAGAGGAGAGAAGCAGGTCTCCTCCGCCTCCGCCGGCGTCCTTCTCTCACCCGTTGGGCTTGCTTTCTTCGACAACTTCAGACACTTCCTGCCTCCCCGTTTTTTCATTTTAAGCAGTCTCGGAGAAGGGAGCACAAGGTGTGCGTGCGAAATCTAATCAAACCCGATGCGAGAATTAACTTTGTTGCAGGATCGCCGCTATGACCGTAGCGAACAACGGGAGAAGAAATTCCTGATAGGCCGAGGAGAAAACGACCACCGTATAGAAGCCAGTTCGGCTAGATGGCCCTAATTTCAATTCAACAGTTTCAACAGTCGTTTCTACTGTGTAACAAAGTTCCCGGCTGGCGTTTCAAAGGGCAGGTCTACATCAAACGTTGCCTTCCGTATATCACCGCACTGTCACGGATGTCGGATGTGTCGCGCAGCACGAGGAAACATCGTCGGGGGAAAGTGACCCTGGTAAACTGGCACGCATGCACTCGGTAAATGACGAATAGGGAATACGTCAACGGGCGCGCGACATTAATTCGCTCGCGCGCAAGTCTTGTTCGAGATTAATGTGACCACCGCGGCGGCATTTTTTTTCGGGCGGCAAACGCGAAGACCTCGCGTACGGAATTAATCAATTCTATACTGAAAATTGGCCGATTGGCACCGTTCTGTTATTGGCCTTATCGGGTTTTCCTCTTCAGTAAAATGCGCCTGGGAGATACGATCCTGCCGCGGGCGCCTGACTTTTTAATTACGTGTCATAAATTGGCCGACACGCTCGGCCTGTTTCAGGACATTCCATTTTCTGGGTGACCGCAGGTTCGATCTACCACCTTCGTGCTTTAGGATGAGCTCGGAGCTGGTTCCTTCGTAAATTGTCTCACTTGATAAATCGATCGCCCGTAACCACGACGTGTACCTAATACTAGAGGTGAACAGCCGAAACTTTTCACGGTAGAGTTTAGTATTCCGTTCGATGCCGCACCTACAATTAGAAATCACATTACTGAACTGAATAATTGTAGAATATTGAAAAATGAAGTACGCAAACTTGCATTGAGCCGGCAATTGTACTGCCTTTCGTGGAACTGGCATTCATGACAAAAGAAACATAATAACACTGACATACTTTTTAAGCTTCGCACAACCTTCATATCTCAAGGAAACGGTCATTTAGCAGGCACACAAAGAAATATCGACGTGTCGACTTTGCCGGATGCCACGTACACCACCGCGTGAGCACTCTACCCCCAAGCGGCATTCGATACTCCCAATATCTTTGGACGAGTAGTCGGATACATGGCGGCGCAATGATTCATGCGAGTTTTTCGCGGAAATAAGTGGTTCACGAGCGCGTGCGTGTGTTTACCGAAAGGTGGTGGCAGAGAGACGGAAAAGTGTTCAGACAGAGAAAGGGGAGTATTTCGTGGTCCGATAGCGCGAACGCGCCGGGTAGCGGTGGTTCCGTTGTACGATTGACAAATCCGAAAACTCATATGCAATAAATCGTGACTGGCTGTGCGAGTTTTTTGTATTTATGGCTGCGGCTGTGATGCAGCGTGGCGCGCGCCGAGTGTGAGTTTGGAATGAGAAGGGGTGAACGAGGAGGTGAATAAAGGGGGAGGGATGGACGAAGGTGGTGGAAAAATAGGTGGTGGACGTTCCTGACAGTGTGCCGGTGGTGATGGAGAACGGCGGTGGAGGCAAGAAGGTTGCCAACTTTTCTCATGCATCGATATGAATATAAATAACCGTGGCCGGGGCCACGTGGGGACGACCCTGTGTCCGCGCACTTACCAATCTGCCAAGCATTTCTTCCCACCCTTATATATTATAGGTTTATACTGTGTATCCTCGCACCTCGCACCCTGTAAGATGATTATGGACTTCCTTCTTTCCCTGTTCGACCCTCTTTCTTGTTCGGCTCTTGCGCCCTCAGTCAACGATCCCCTCTTATAGATATGTCTTCGCCAGCACCTTCCTGTATTATAATTTATTTCTGTCGGGGTGATATTTACATGAGCGAATGAATAAGGATGACGATCGCAATTTGAAGTAATCGAAGTCCGCACGTTCGCACCTTGAATAGAAATGTGCGTCTCGGAAGCTTCCGCCTCACTTTGAGAATCTTCAATGTCTGCGGTCAATGCGGAACGCTGCCCCTGACACGAAAGCGGAGCGGAGTCAAGGCCACGAGAAATTGTTCAAAGACCTCTGGAAAGGAAAACCGCTTTTGTTTCACAACGGTGTTAGATCGCCGGTAATGGACGGTGGACAATAGAAACGAATTCTGTTCTGGGCGGACTTAAGAATTTGAAGGTCCCGTTAACGAGGCTCCCGGGTCGGAGTGCGGCTGATACCGCGCGGGTGTAATTGTCATTCGTATCTCATTCCAAGTTGCGAGGAAGTGTAGGATGAAGCAGTGCATAGAGGAGGCCGGAGAGATAGAGGGAGTGGAAAAGTGAGGGAAACGGATAGAGGTAAAGAGAGAAGAAGACAGAGAACGACGGCAAAGCAGACGAGCAGGAGAGGCTAGATATCGCAGCTCGGAAGCAAACACCGTCTCGCTACAATGAAACGCAATTTCCTGCTGTTGGGTGCCGAGACTGAGCTAGTCGTCTCATTCGTCTTGGCTAAAAGCTTCACTCCTCACGCTCACTGCGTTAAACAATCGTACCTGCGTGGCATTCGTTAAGGGAGGACGACCGTGGCAGTGGCAAAGAGGGAAGACAGGGCGGGAAGGAAAGGTGCAAAGCGAAAGAGGGACTCAGACAGAGAAAAACAGAGGCTTGAGAGGGTGACTAGGCAGCTTTGCCCCCTTCTTCCTGCTCCGCTCCGCTTCTCTTTCCTCTTGTGTATACGATACCGAAGATTCACAGTACCGGTGCTCTCTCTTCATTGGACGTTTAGACATTTGTTTTCTTTGTGCGATTGTTTAAAGCCACGCGCATATGTACAGCATCCCAGTATATACTGCATCCCCCGTTGGGGTGATCGGTTTTGAACCCTTCGTTTTGCACTTGCCAACATCCTTAGGAGATCAAAGGCTGGTTGTTGCATGAAAATCGTCTGCGAGCACTTGCCTTCCTCATTCTTCTTCTATCTTACACCTGGTAACACCGTCGAAGCTTTTATCAGTAAGGAATAATGACGCGAATCGAAATATGCGTTTTAGAATGGCGGCGGCACTGTGGGAGATATGCGAAATGAAAAAGCGTAAGCGGCTGGCAGGTAGATAGAGACGGATAGAAGATACAGGGCACGAGAAGGAGGAAGGGCAGTTGGAAGACAAGCAGTATTATTGCTTTAATCGATCAGCCCGATAATTCTATTACCATTTGCATTATTCAAATGGTATTTAATTTTCCGCAACGTTACCTTTATTTCCCGATTTACATTTTATTCGTTCGGAATTGTCGCGCGCCCTTCCGCCACCCCTCACCATTGTTCCACGCCATCCTCTAACCCATTCCTCCGTTTGCTTTCTTTCGCCGTTAGAGTTTCGCCCTCCCTTCTTTCATTTCGTTTTTTTTCGCCAAGGGGGTCATTTAAAAACTGCGGCCTGTCGTATCTACATATCGTTAACCTCTCTGCGTCGCCGTTTCCGTTCCGAAATAGCCAAATGCAGTATGCATCGGTGTTAAAATTTACCATCGAAACGACATGGATGGGGGGACTACTGCCTCGCGTTGGTCTTTTTTTCTGTAGAGATGAGACTTGGTTTTCCGGTCTGTTGCCCCTGCTGCGAAATATATGCAGTATTAATATTTTTCGATCTAGTTAGCAGTTTGAACGAATAAAGCTGAGAGAGGTACGACTTGATCAGAGCGTTCATTTGGGATCTCCGATTGTTGAATTGAAAATACAAATATTTTATTTGTTAGGTACCCTTCGTTCATGTTGGTGGGAAAACGATCGCAATGCAATGTTTGTCTACGACTGCGTGTTCAGATCTAGTTTCCAGTATCAAGGTAGATCAAGAATTATAATTCTCCATCATCATTCGATAATGTTTATGGTTGATTCAGAGGCGAAATATAAGCAACAGTCTACAGTTCTTGATAGATGGTGTGCAACAATATTGACTCCTTTCGCGTAAAATATCACGACGGCGGAAAAGATGACGATATAATGTCTGCGCCTGCACATGCCAGACTGTACTTAATGCGAATTTCTCGTTTGTAGATAGACACTTGTGACTCCTTTGCCGACTGTCTAGAGAGCAATTATGATATTGGTTTGGCATTTGCATAAGCGGCCAGATTCCATCTAGCTTCCCGTAACTCTAGTAACTTCTAGTCACTCTTTGATGCATTTCCGCGGGTACCACGCAAGCGTATAGAGGCACATCATTTCATTCGTGCACTTTGCACGACCCCCTAAACTCCTTCGCTGTCTCGACATTCTCCCTCTTTTTCTACATCTTTTTTTTCTGTCTCTATTTCTCCAGACCTCTCATAGTCTTCCGTCGGCTGACTTCGCTACCGTGAGCACTCTTGAGCGGTTGGCCTACCTTCCCGATTTTCCAGCGGATCCACTCCACGTGTCCCTCAAATTTCTCTTCGTTGGACAAATGTTGACTCTGTCAAGCTCCTCAAGAAAATCTAAAACTTCGACGGAGGACCGACATCCAGCGATATTCCGGCATAACGTTGGCTTTCCCTGGCAACGGTCATTTATTGGTATATAAATTCTAATTGGACATATCCTACGCGAATTGTTCGATTTCCTTAAAATCCACGAGACATAACACGAACCGTGAATTGTGATCGAATCAATTTTATGATTAATAGATTCGTAAAAGTAGCTTTGGGTTGTATGCGATTATGTTAAAGTTGGGTAATTGGAATTAGACGGCTATACGCCGTAGATCAGTTGCTGAGAATATGGACGCGTACACATGCCACGCCTGAAATGAGAGAAACTCTCTATTCACAACGTTACACCAACCCTCTATTCAGCGTTCTAATTAAGCGCTAATTAAATGGAAAATTAATAAGATCGCGTCCGCACAAACCGTGAAATCCCATAAGCTATTCTTGCGTGGAGTTCAGCCTTTGTCGTCCAAAGGCAGATGAAGGGCGATCTCGACGACACCATCGCAAGATTTTGCATCACTGCGTCATGCGCGAGAATTTATATTTTGAATTAATTCTCAGAAAGTTTATCTTCGACGAGTTTTGATATTCGTAAAGGAATTTGAAACTTTTTCCGAGGCATACAAAGAAATATAATGCTCGTGACAATTTCACAGTTGCACACTTATACTGATACAATACTCCGAAAAGCGCCATGATTTCAGATTCATCTGATTTGTCCAAACAATGTTCAGCAAGCGGTTAAAACGCGACCGGGAAGAACACAGAGACATTAACAGGTCACCGAAGAATTACATCGCAGTTCGTGTACCCCGTGGGAAGGAGGGGTGGGTGTAAGGGATTGAAAGATCGTGGAAGGAGAAGAGGCGCCTTCTCTTTCCCTTTGCCCATTAATTTAATTAAAGCACGACGGGGGCTGCGGAAAAATTTCTGCCAAAGAACCGAAGGATCGGTAAGAAGGGAAAATAGCCGAGTAGTCTCTCGGTGCGGACTAAAAACTTCCGAGTTACGGATGAGCGAGGAGAGTAGCAGACGATCGTAGAGGTACTGGTGTTGGTCGGCGGTGGTACTGGTATAAGGGTGGACGACGGATCCTGGAGGGGAGATGTAGAAATTCCTGATACCTTACCTTACCCAATCACCTTGGCCGCCGTCGGTTTCTCGCGGAGTAGCTATCGGAAACTTTTCTTTAATCAAGTGTTTGATCAGCCACCTCCACCCCCTCCGGCCTCTCCACCTCCTTCATCCCAGACTCTCGTGCGCCCTCGTCCTCATTGTCCCGACTCTTTATTCGTCGACAATCTGGCCTTTCGCTGAATCGCCTTCTGTCTTGTGTGAATTCGTCCTGCCGAAGGCCCTAGGATCCTGCTGTCCGTCTTCTTTGCGTTGCGATCGCTTTAAAGTTGTTACGGAGACTAATTACCAGGAAACGTTGATGTCAACGCGTCCCACGTAAGCTTAGATTGCGAGCATTGCGTGGTCTTCTGCAAGTGCGTTTCCATGATCGATTGAAATGTATTCCAAACTATGAGGCTACCTAGAAAATTTAATCGCAACATAAATTACTCTCTAATGTACCGCTACTTGGTTCAAGGCAAGGGTCGGATTCTAGGCAGTTTCCAAACTTGCACTCTTCGGTGTGTATACATGACTACATCTATCTGCAGCGAAAAAGTTCAGTAGAGAGTATCACCTAACGTTACTAAGAATCACGCGACACATAACGGTGCATTAAGGGTGGCTCCAAAAACGACGATATAATTACATGAGGTTGCGCTTGAGCCATGATTTAGTACGGTATAATGTATAATTTCTAGCTCCATGGTAGCGAGCCGCCCCTCCTGCCTCAGATCCATCCACCCCACCGTTTCGTTCCCTCTCTCTGTCGGTAGTACGGCGCCGTTAGTGTAAAGTGTCGGTGCTTTCGCTAAAGTATCACGCCTATAAAATGAAATTAAACTTCCAGCAAATTTATCGGCTACCGCGGCGTTGCGGGTCTTCGCCTTCCTCCGTTTTCCCGTGCTCCTTCCAGCTCGATTAATTCGTCTCGGGCGCTTCCGGAAGCCAAATCTCCCCCTTCTTAGACCTGCATACACGGTTTCTCTCTCGTTTCCTTTCTGCCTCTCTTCACTTACATCCTCGTTCCTCGCTCGTCGATTATGATCCAGCGTGATAAGTTGCCACTTCTTAATTGACCGCGGGACAAATTCGTTCACACCAGCTAATTTTCTGAGCCAGTTGGAGAGAGACTTATACAAGTGAGCTCAGACTCGGGACTGAAAGTATATGCGGTCTGATTTAAGTTGTTAAACGGAGGGCGGTGTCGACGCACCTGATGAATGCAACGTGGCGAGCGTGAAATAAGTAAAACAAAGGTCCGATCGTTTTTCAGGCTCTTTAAATCTACTTTGCACCTCATACATAATGCGTCCACGGGAGTAATTCCATCCTGGCGATAAATTGTTCTTCAAGACGTACTTAGAGAGGATCAAACCGACATTCTGAATATTCTGCAACTCTCGGTGAGCATTTCACGCAGTCCGTACTTTTACCATTCTCTTCGGATTTGCTCTTCCATCGTTACCCAATTTCCTCGAACTTATCCACTGTCGCTATATCAAAGTACATCGTTATACATTTTTGATGACGTTAAAATTCGCGCAATATAGACGACCACTCCGTCATCGGGTGGTATTTCCTATGGGCAGCATTTTACTTGATGCGCATACCGGCTTTATAGGCGCTTACGGAAACCGTCAATCTGAGAAAGTGAATATTCCCGCCTGGACTTCGTCCGGCGCCTGAACTCTCGTTTTGTCGAATGACGATGGCGCAGACGATGAAGCTACAGATACGGCGACGAATCCGCTCCTCTCAATTTTTCTCAATTGCTTCCGTCGATATGAGCCCTTGCGCGATTTCCGTTTGCGACACTTTAAGGAAATCACGTTTCCCAGTTTGACGAATGAGATAAACAACATTATTCGCTCACACTTCATTTCGTCGATTTAATGGCTTACCGCGACGTAACATAGTTTCCATGGAAATTTCCTCATCGCCAGGCGCCACCGGATATGTCTACGTAATAGGCGACCTGCCATAACGAAAATTGAAGTGACGCACAATTCCGCAAAATGTAAAATAGATTATATGTCGTACAAGCGTGTCACACGCGCAAGACTCTAAACTGCGGCGGTTCGTTTCAGCTGCTCATCCACTTTTCACGTTCCCAACGTGCTCTTTCGACTTGTATCATTTATGTGCGGCACGGCCCGGGCATCTTCGTGTACGTGCAGCACGTCATAATCAAATTTTGAAAACGCGCTGCGCACCACTTTGCACCCCGACCCCTAACTGAGGCTAACTTCGACGCTTTTCACGCCGGGCCGGCTTGGTAATTCGATTTTACCGAATTATCACTCATTCCGCAAAAAGGATAAATGCGGACGTGAGTAGAATCCGACGTTACTACCGCCGTTTTCTTTCGCGAAAAATGCTGCCTAGTCACGGTGCCGCATAGGACATGTAATATCTGACACATTTAGCGTGTGCCAAGGATCTTCTAAAATCCATGCTCTAAGTTTTCTTCATATTCTTTCGGTATCATCTGCAACGGGCTCCGTGTCTACACCAAACGCCATACATCGATCAGTACAAAATTCTATAAAATCAGTGCAATCATAAAATCCACCGTGAATTTCATGATAGTATAATATAAATTAATGCGCACAATTGTAGTCACACATGAGATGCCCTCAGTTCTCGATAATAAATGCGAGTTCTCAGGCAATGTCGACGTACATAAGCCCTTCTGCTTTTCAGAATAATTTAAAAAATTCATTGTCCTCTTTGTTTCGGACAAAGTGATATTTCGTAATCAATCTCCGTACAACCGTTGTTCGCGACGCCTCGTATGTTACAAACGGGACAGGCTGCTAGATTCATATTAAACGATATAAAGAAACGGGTCGGTGATTTATGCGCACAAATTGTCCTGTCACCGTCGTACTCCTCTGGAACTTGAGCCCCTTCGTGCTTCTCTTACGCGTGGCAGGGTGCCCGTTGTTCTCCTTTTGCCGACATCTTATTGTCCGCCCTCGCTCTCTCCAATATCCGGTGCATTAAATCCCACTTTTTCGCGATATGCCTCGTAATATGGTGCCCTTCCGTGTCTTTCCTCGTGGCACCCGTGAATCCTTACCGGATGTGCTTTATACGACACCTGGTGATGGCTTTCGTTTCCGGTTCTTCGCTGCATTTAAGATTACAATCAACACGTTAGCTTCTGGAAAATTAGTGGATTATTAATTGCTCAATTTTTAATCGCATCGATCCAATGAACAGATTTTTGGAATGGAATTGTGTCGGAGTATGCTGTCACGTAGAGCGAGGTTCTCAAGAACGCGTTCACTTTTGGGGAAAGTGCGAATGTTACCGTAATTTTTTACCCTCCGATAAACGATGGATTACGGAAAACCGTTCCCACTGCAAAATCTCCGAAAGTATCGCCTGGTGCGCGGCGTTATCCAATGCGAGTAAAATACCAAGAGGATGTAAACTTGCGTAATGAGAGTTGTCGGACGGCAACCACTTATCGTAAAATCGTGCTTTCCGCTCTAATGCACTGGCTCGATCTAAAAACTGAGCGTAAAACACAGGCGGCGGGCATGAATTCTTGATGGCATCTTCGTGAGTCCTGCGGTTTTTCCTTTTTGCCCTTCGTCGTCTATCTTTTCATGGTTTTCCTCGACAAGGACCAAGAGTCTGAGGTATTCGTTTTCCTTCACGAGAAGGCACCGCTCCCTTCCCTTCCTTCTTTTGATTCGTTCCAGTACGCCGTCTCCGCAAAAGTGAGTTGAAGTTTCACAAAGGCCACACGGGCTGAATTTCTCACTGAAGTGCTCCTGTCCAGTGTTCTTAAAATTCCTTTCGTCCTCGGAACGAGGAAACGACTGTTGGATACCTCCCGCTCAAAGAGCACTATTTACTCATGGTATGCTTTTCCGTGGACAAAGTCCATGCGAATTTGTGAAAACGGCTGCCGTGTTAGAGCGGCGAATGTTTCGCCGCGCGATTATGTTCGCGTCGTTTCAATTGTCCACGAAAAACAGAGCGTTACAGAAGGAGAAGAGGGAATTTCGTGGGGTGACACAGGGAATACGGCATAAACTGCACGAGCTACGCGGTGCGAGATATCGAATATAGGAGGATGACTCCTCGGCAACATCTGCAGAAACACAAGGACTAACAGGGGCGAGCCATTTAAAATGAAATGTAATACCCACCGTCCCCGTTTCCGTCCCATTCTCTTTTCGCTTACCTCGTTGCCCCGAGCCCTTTTGTCCTGTACGACTCGTACCACCAAGCACATACCTGCCGAATGTTTTATGCATTTTTATCGGCGAATTGAGAGCCTGGAAATTTATTTATAACGGCGAAATCCCACGACATGCAAGTCTTTCCTCTCCGAACGGTTAAGAGGTGTCTTTAAATCTTGCAAGCATTTCTACTTAAAGATATGCAAGACTGATGGACAGATAGATAGAGAAAGAGAGAGAGAGGAAGAAGAAACGCAAGATTTAAGGAGACGCATAACACCTCCTGGCTATGAGAGGTGAAGCGAGCAAGTACTTGCGAAGATTTTTATAACCTCGTCACACCTTGATACATCTCTTCGCTCAGAGCGCCTTAAGCTATCAGGAAACGCTGAGAGAATAGTTTGAGAGGCTCGATAATTAATGAACCCTTCGCCTCTACCACCACCACGAGCGAATTTTACAGACTCCGAACGTTAGAAAGTAGTTTTACGATGTTCCCTTGCGTAAGTGGCCGTTAAAGGTGCTTTGAGATACTTGCGGCACTTCCCGGGACTCGATATCTGGAACATTCGCGAAATGCGTTCTGAATAAAACTGTAAATGTAAGTTATCGGAAGCATAAAACATGAGACTTGGTATATCATCAATTAACTTAATATCCCCAGTGGTATGTAGTAATGTTATCATGACGACACATTTAACATCCTATTATATCGTTGCGCGACATTCTATTAAATCGTACTGCAAATAATTATCTCCTCTCTCACGCGTGGTATTCATTTGAAGCTGCATCGACCGAGTACTTCTATACTACCAAAGTATGGTATTTGTTTTGCGGCTTAGAGGTGTTCACTGCACTTGGTGCACTACGAAAAAAATGTCGGTTCAGGGGATTTCGAGTTCGAGCAACAGACGACAAAATCGCTGGTGATCTGGTGCAATTCACTCACTCCCGCTACATTCGCCTACCCTCCCTTTCTCGTACCTACTTTATTCGTTTTTCTCTTTCTCTTCTATACCCTCGTTCCTCCGGGCCCTCACTTCTCGAGAATAGAGGTAATTACCGGATTTCGGCGAATCCATGGTGCGTGGGGTATTCACAGCCGTTATAGTTTCGACGAGTCGGCAGTACCGACAAATGGTTGGCCCGTCAAAATGAAACGGGGGGCATGAGGAGGTGGGCAGTCTCGTGGTACGTAGATAGGGAATGGAGGGGGACGAGAGATGGGAGCAATAACGACGAGAGAGATAGAGAGAGGAGAGAGAGTGACGGAGCCAAAGAGCGAAAGACAGAGCAGGGGGACATTGCAGTCGGCGAACAACGAACAACGAACGAACGGCGTTATAACAAGAGCTAGTTAGCGGCAATGCCGTATTACCCTCGCACAGTTCTAACGCAGCACAATGGCGACAAATTTCACGCGCTATATCATTCGGTTCCACGGCTCACTCTCCACAACCGCAGGAAAGTTGGGAGAAATCGAGAGAGACGTAGACAGAGAGAGAGAGAGTGAATAACGGAGAAATGAAAGAGAGCAAGGGTGAGATTCGTCGATGGAAAGATCGAGAGGGAAAATGCGATAAACGGAAAGAGAGAAAGAGACACGAAGAAGGAGACAGAGAAGCAAGGAACGATGGAGACGGGGTGGCCCTCGACCAGGATAGCTTTTCCTGGTTTCGGGTATCCATAAAGGCGTAATAACTGCTAATTCATGGGGTTTGTTTGGCCCGTTTCTCTCCTCATCCCTCACGACGTCTCCGGTAACCGGCGTCGACGATGGCTTGATACCGAAGCGTTTAGTCAGCGGAACTCAATTCTATAGCGAAGAATTCGGGTCTCCCTTTCTCTTCACATGCTCCATGAAAAGAAGCAGTTTGATTCGTTACCGTGGGATCGGAAAAGTTCTACGGATGAGGAACGACTCATGATTGTTCTACTGTGGTATTTCAAGCTGCGTGTTACACCTGTAACGATCACGGTGTTATCAAACATTTCTTGCAATAGCAATTGTCCTTGAAGCTAGTTTATCCATCTATTTCTTACGGGAACGTATTAAACCCCGTCTACGTCGGTGCAATTCTGCACGAATTCTGAATCGGCCTGCGGAAACTACCTGAGACGGTCCGTAAAACGCAAGAATTCACTAGTCGGAAGCAGACGGCGGTGGGTAGCCTTCCGAGTCGTGCGAGTCTGATTGA
Organism: Cryptocheilus praepositus; assembly: GCA_033815515.1. NCBI lineage: Eukaryota > Metazoa > Arthropoda > Insecta > Hymenoptera > Pompilidae > Cryptocheilus > Cryptocheilus praepositus. Next base: position 421,570 of record JAWWQZ010000141.1, on the reverse strand, counting down.
CAAGTTTGATTTCCGTATCTGGGCGCGGCGTTTCACGTTAACGCCTGGCAGTCGAGTCGTGGAAATTACTTCGTTCCCCCATGGACCTGCCGGGAGTGGATGAGTTGCCGGGTCGACGACGATTTACAATCTCCACCAAATGCTACAGGCTCCGCGAGAATGCAGTGTGATGAACGGAGAGGTGATATGCACGGGTGTACAGGGGATGCGAGAAGAAGAGGAACGAATCAGTGGGAAGGAGTCTGGTTGCATTTTACTCTCTTCGCCCCTTTCTGATTGTAGGGGGTCGCGAGCAGGTAGGTAATGCATTTTATATTCAATGAGGCGAGAAAGGCACCCACCCCCTGCCAAAGGCGGTGCACGACTTGAGGCTTCTACCGCGTACGTTTGCATCCGTCGTTTTTATGTGTACAAGAACGGCCGTGCGTCAGCGAAGCCGTCGGACTAAGTTTGTTGTCGTTGTGCATCGACGCCTAGTAATAACGTTTATTGAAGTGTAAATGCACCTCTGAATTTCCAATGCTTCTACCCGATCAGTCTCTCACCTATTCGCTCGCCTCAACTTTGTCGCTCCCACACGTTCTGCCTTTCTTCCTGTCACTATCTGTCAGAGCAATATAGTCTTCGACACCGTCTTAGACCAATTTTCATTACAAATGAGTCATAAGTTCGTGCGCACTCTTGCATAAGAACACATGTGTTTCCATGAACATGTGCAAACACTGTTAACCAATACTAAGACAGATTCGCATACGGTACGGTAAAAAGTGAAATCACGTTCACTTGCTACTGCGTGCGTAAAGTGCAGTACATATAGTACATTGACACGGAAAACATTGTTCATTGCCTTTCGTCATTCGGAAATAAGGAATGCGGGTGCATGTATGTGCGTTGTATTTCTTCGCATACGTGATACGCATTTTAATAGATGGGAGCAGATATTTCTTGTTGCCAAGCAAAGTGAACAAAGCCCTCGTACGAGAATACATATAATAAGATGCGGGTGTATGTACTTACATACTTCCGTGTATGGCCGACGCGAGTGAACGGGTGACGCACACACGTGCACACGCAACAGGCCGACGTTCGATCCATCAGGGTGCCGTCGTCGAAGTTAGAGGCAAAGAGAAAAGCTTTTCTTTCCTCTTTTGTCTCGTCTTTCCGGTGCCGTCGCTCCTGCAACCTCTCATCTCGTCGCGTCTTTCTCGCGGAGCAAGAAGGTCATAGAATCTCTATGAACGATTTCATTTTCCTTCCTCGACGGAGGATCTGTTTCCTCACCTGGCACTCTTGCAAAATACTCCATATACATGGGCGAGATATTTTGTAGCAAGGCGAAGCATCAAAGTGAGAGGTGACGTGACGATGCAAGGAAGTTTCGATTATCTTGATGCACCTTACGCTCTGTAAGTGTGAAAACATTCAATACGATGCCGTTACACGGAGTCTGCTTCCACTTGTATCTTGTGCCACTTTCTTTCAAGCAGATTATTTTAGAAACGCACATAGTGAAAGTTGCAAAGAATGTTATCTTTAGGAACTAGGAATAATAGAACTAAGTTTGGTAGATCTTTGCTCGAAAGAAATTAAACAAACGGATTCTCAAGTTCCATGCAAAAGTAAACTGATATAGCTTAACCATATAAAACAGACAAACCCGGATAACATAAAGTACGTGAACCTGCGCTGTAACCAGAATGGTTTAAGAGCTATGTGAAAAAGTCTGAAGGCCATACTTTTGTTTATTGACGCAGTTGCGAAACCAAACACTAGCGTTCGGTGCCTTCCGTAATTCACTCGGCACGTGTGTAGCTCGCGTTAAGCCCTGTCTTATCTTACAAAACAAACTTCGCTTTCGCTCTCAAATTGGACGAGAGGCTTTAATTTCGCACCATCCGGTATGGGCCATATTATAGGTGGGTTTCTTACCCTCTCGGTGGTTGCGAATAAGAGGGAGTCGCGGTCGCGGGTATTCCCGAGTCGAAACAAGAAGCTTTAATACCTTATCTACCTCTGGGGTTAATAATGCTGTTGTCAAGTCATAAATCACATGATAGTCGGGGAGGGAGGTAGACACTGTCGTCAGTGGGTGAGAAGAACGTTGAGAAAGAGTTCGGGTACAGAGTAGAAAGAGATAGTTGTGCCTTCTACCGAAACACATACTTAACGCAAGATACATATTTCAGTGAATAACGGAAGGGCGGTTATACAATGGTTAGAGAAATAAAACAAGGCGGGCGGTGGAGTTTGTAATACACAATTCCATGGTCCCAAAGGACCAATCCATAGTATCCTGGCAGTTATTACTTCTCGACTTCGTCCTCCGTTATTGCTTCGAATTTTTCAATTTTTGTGCACTCTTTGTTAACTTTTTTAATTGTACAAAACCCGAAGAATTTTCTCTACCTATTTTGGCATTAAATATTTGCAAGAATGAATACTATTCCGACTAAAATGAAAATAATATATTACATGATAACGAATGTAATAAGTGCGATGTAAGTAAGAAAGTATTGCAAAAATGTCTCATATTACTGTCGTTTAAAATCATGAGGATAATATAATTCACCCACTAGACCCCCGAGGGTTAACAACGTGGCACATTAGTGAACGAAACGAGACGAAACTTTCTTGTTGCACAACATTCAGGATATCATGGAAGTCCCACCAGTACATTTAAAATAACTTACGGCATCATAAGATTACAAGCCTGAAGTAGGTATAAACTCTCCTTACCTTACGTTAGAAGACCACCGTTGGTATACCGGTGTCATTAATTAAGAGCTTCTAAGGGTTGGAACGGGTGCAATCTTCCGTATCGAGGCACTGCAAAATAGGTAGGTAGGTAGCGTCTTTAGAAAAACTGTAATCCTGGAAAAGTCGACAACAAATTCCATCAAATTTAGATTTAAGTGAGAGGTTGCAGCAAGCCAGCAAAGCTTACTAATACTGAAAGAGAACCGAATTGATATTGACAGATTGAGTCCCAAAACGGGAATGAAGATAGAAATCGATTAAGTCTGCACAAGGGGACTACAGGATTTCTGTGTAATTTCTCTCAAAAAAAAGTAAGATAATCGTCAACATTACGCGACTTTGTGTGAGAGGCCTTCATGCAAATCACGTTTTCCGAGGATTATACGGCAAAAAAGCGCGCTCGTATTTTAAAACATAGAAGACCTCAAAGACTCGCCAGTCATTAGCGTACCGGCGGCATATTAATGGTCTCTGTGCATGCGTTTAATTGGCTATACAGATTACAGCTTCGTGACAAGCGTCTAGATTACAGGTATTTTCTCTCGTAAAATTGGCGAAACCCCATCGTAATGAGAGATGTGGCGGACAAAATTCGCATCGTCTATCGTGTAAGAAGCTCTCAGTCGGGAGGATGCAGACAGTTACACTGGATCAGTGGCGCGTAAGTGGCAAAGGCCGTTCAAATCGTAAAGAATCGAAAGGTCGGACCGTCGAAAGAATACGACGATATCGGTCGAGTGACGAAGCAGAATTTCGAGGGCACGGTGCTCCGAACGAAGAGGAAACGTTTTCCACGCCAGAGTCCCTTTCCCGGGAGAGAGAGTCAGGCATCCCCAGCAGGCCCGCAGACCAGTACGCTCCGAACCCTTCAGCATTCAGCACACTCGATCACACAACAGTTATCAAAGGAACTCATTTGAGCGGCTGAATGGGTAGAAAGGAAGTCAATCTCGGTGCGCGGAGATAAGGCGGACCCCTTGCCCCTGCTCTCGGTAGTCCCACGTACACTCCACTTACCAAACCTCCCTCCTTCCTTTCGCGTTTCCCTTTCTCGCGCTTTCTCCTTTTCCTCCACGCACACTCTTCTTCCCACATTTACCCTCTTTCGAGGCTAGGCGCACCGTTCCTTGCGAGCCCTGTCGCGTACGTCTCCATGGAGCATCGGGTCTGTGTGCTCCCCTATCCGTGTTTCTCTCCTTTCGTCTCTACACCTCACGGCGCCCTTTCTCTCATTCACGTGTCAATACCTCACAACCGCTTCGAATGTGCACACTCAAAGATTTGCGGATGCGACTGTATATCTCCTTGGTGTGATCCGTATCCCTTTTACGTTTATTAGTTCCTTCTTTCTGCGGCAGTTTCCTCTTGGCTTGGGATGCATTGTCTTCTGGTACTTTGTATAATATGTTGGATCTTTTGTTGCAGTAGACCATCGGGATCCTTTTGAACCACTGTTGTAAATGTTTCATCTGTAATGTGTGTAATTTCAATGAATACTTTTAAAATCATTGAAATGTGCATTATGTAATATTGTCACTAATTGCGTCGCCGGGCAGTTTCAGGCAGTTTTTAACCACCGATGCTCATTTGGCGCTTCACCCTACTGTTAATTTCATTGCACACATTACGTTACGATTACCACCCTTGCTGTCTCTCGCTTCGGGTGTCATCCGGGAATCATCGTAGTCATAAATAAATTACGGTGAACGATGTGGAGGGAGTGCGTTCGAGCAGGGAGGAGTCAAGCCTATGGAACATGTTTATTAGTTCCTGGCGAGTCGACAGGATGAGGGTATAAGGTAATTACATGTAAATAAATGTATGGGTCTGGATAGTTGGCTGTAGGAAATGGGAGAGGGAGCCGAAGGCTAGACGTAGAGTTGGACGCGGAAACTACTTTGGCTCTTTCCTTTTACCTCCTCCACTTCTCTTCTTAGCCCTTTCTTCTTTCTCGTGTACCCTGATCCCTCTTGCCTCCTTGGTTCACTTCCCGTTCTTCTCCAACCACCGGCTGTCCTCAACACCGCCTAGCACCGCGAGGTGGTATAATTTTCGCAAGCACGTCGCAGGACGGCGCAAAGTTTTTCTTTAATATATTCTTACATGCGCCCGCAGATTAGATTAAAACGGCGAATGCATAAACCTGCCGTTCTCTCTTCTTCTGCCCACCAGCTACGGTTCACCACCCCTTTTGAGTGCTATTCTGCGCGTCGCGTGCTCGTTTCTGATACTACTGGTTCTACGGAAGACAGTGAACGCGCTTGTATCTGTATGACGTACTTAAATGCCCCCAAAGTCGAGCAAGTGTGGAATGAAATGCAAAAGAACGGAAAGTAGGGGTGTGAGATAAGACAGAGAAGGATATAGTGAGGGTAAGGAGTAAGGATAGGGGGACATATAAAGATACGGGGTGATACAATTGGTGGTGAGGAGAAAGGTAAAAGAGCAATAAAAGAGGTGCATGCAGGCGGATTGGTCATCTGAAAATACGTATCTGGGGAATGAGAGTGAAGAGTGTTGCTGAAGGACAAGTGAAAAATTAATTTAAAAACCAGTAGAAAAAACGTCAAAGAAATGAATTTGTGACTACTTTTGGCTAGAACCATCGCCTATATTGACTAACGATAACTGACGCAAGGAAAATCATTCTCTTCCTGCATCATCTCTCCAGTTTTGCCATCAAGCTAACAATAAACAGGCATCAAATAATTTCAAATCCGCGTGAATCTTCCACACGATAATTTATAAAATTCACTCATACAAACGGAAAGTATGCTTTCACATGCTGCCTCTACATCACGCGTAAAGGACAAGCCTGCTGTATGCAATAATATACGTCCTTAATAAACGTTGAAAAGGCGCGCCTTATTTTATTGCAGTCCGGCGACATTTCATATTCACCGGGGTCGAGAACGAGACGCAGCGTGCCAGTGAGACAAAGTCTACCAGAGAGGAGAGATGTGCACGCGAGAGAATGAGAGAGTGCGGGCAGACAGATAGAGAGAAGGAAAGAAGTAGCCTATAATCTTGTGAGGAATGGCTGTTAAAGCTGTCGCGGTTACACGGTGCTCGCGATTACGTGTCGCTTTGCCGCATGTGGTAGAGCACAGCGCAGCTACCCTGTGCATGCCGCTCCGCAGGGCCCCGCGGACCTGTTAGCGGGTGAAATTATGCGCTCGTTTACTTTCGCGCCGCGGGTATCATGCAAACAGTTACGCCGTCCGCGAGCCACCGCCCGGATAGGCGGTAAAATTACATTTCCAATTCATGAAACGTCAGTTATATGACAGGGCGCGAGGGTGGCTACGCACAGCCCTGCGCGATGCTCCCTCGTGCGAAAAGAGCACACACGTCTCCCCCATTCTCTTTCTTTCTCTCTGTTCTTTCCCATCCGTCTGCTCCTCTTCCTCTTCTTCACGCTCTCCCCCAATCCCACCTGTTCGCTGCCTTCAACGGCATTCTCGGAACGAGGGAGACGTTCAATCGGATGGCAGTCCAATTTTGGCCGACTAATGTTGTCCCTGAAGTTTCAAAGTTCGCCGAACAAACACGGAATTGGGAGATTGCACGAGGGAGGAAGGTTAGCGTGTGGGAAGTCATTGAAATTTGAGGTTTTAAAGTACAGTAGAATTGCGAAGAGAAGGTAATTATTGCTGAGGCAGTGACAATAGTTGCAGGAATCAAATATGAGTGGAGTGTCAGTATGTAGAAAGCAAAGATTGCGAGGCGCTAAAAAAGTAAAATAAAATATACTCACTTTTCCGCCTTTATCGTCCTCCTATCTTCTATTCCCTGCTTCATTCATTGCGGTGAATGAGGATAATAGGTTCCTGATGTAAACGTTGACCCCTATAGCAAAGTATCAGGATATCAATGTGATCCGATAGCTATCTGTGGTAATATCAGTAACTTTTGTTGGAAGCAAATTACCGATTCTATTTGACAGGGCTCGGCATTCTTGTGCTGGTCACATGGTACTTCACCGAGTCGAAGATGGAAGAAGTCTTTTATAGGTTCTTATTTGGTCATTGGTAGCCACATCATAATATACGTCCCAGTGGATGGAGAAACTAAGGCTGTTGAACCTGAATATAAATTATACAATTCATCTATTACACTGACATAATTAATGTCCCTGTTGACGCGTTCCTGTTCTGTATAAAAAATTGTTTAGACTGCACCTCTAAAGATACACGTAAATACAGCAAGGAAATCGGAAGTACATCATACAAAAGGGGACGCCGATTGCGAATTATCAAGCAAAAGTAACGTAATCAGATCGTCCTATCCAATCAGCGCTCATTTGTCCCTGCGTTGCGGGATTAAACGCCTCGGTAAGAGCGGACGTACAATGTCAACCAACGTTATACAGTGTGGCGTGGGAGGGAACGCAGGGAAACGTCGGAGAGAGCGTTGGGACGCCTGCGAACCGTTGTAATCCGCAACACAAACAAATCCGTAGGATGTCGTCTGACGGGCGATGTCCGGCAAGCCGTCCTCCTGGCAGGGGTGTACGCGTGTCCTAATGTGTGTTTTCGAAATTTCGTTTCCACGCCTCGCCCGATAGGCGTCCACCTTTTCGTCCCATAATCACTGCCCCGGTTAATTATAACTTCGTCTAATTGCCCTTAGGTAAAATCCTCTGCAAACACATCCGCCGCTTTCAGCTCGGACACCTCTCGCCAATTGACCGACCCTATCTCATCCTGACGCCAACCTCGTGTCTGTCTGATTGCAGCTTACGCGTGATTTCTCGAGAAAAGCCGGTGTGAAATTGTCCGCCGGACACGATTTGCGGCGCAAAAGTATTCTGTGTCAGTCTTCATCGTTCTTCCTCCTCAATATTTTTGATGTTCTTTAACAAAAAAGGATTAACGTTATACATTTACGCCTGATATAATGTATGCAAATATCTCTCCCAGATTTCCCCGTACGACATTCCTGCACGTTTTTCTATTTACATACTCACGTTAAAATACGAATACATTTCCCCGATGTCCGATCACTAAGGCGGAATATCGCCAGCAATCAATGTCGGTAATAGGATACCCGATCGGTTTAATATCACCTTAATTAATATCCACCCCTCATCCACTTTCTCTGTCTTCCGATCGACACGGCCGAAAATATTTTCCGAGCGTAATCTCTCAGCGAGTAGACTAATTCTCCCGCTTTGTAGGAACCAAGGGGAAGCATTAATTGCACGCTGCAATTCTCCAGGGGGAGTGCGCTTTTGAATTAAGCTTAACGTGATCTCGAGAGATAGGGGAGGGGCGAGGATGGCATGAAAGAGGGAAACAAACGCACGCGGGTGAGAAAGCGGGAGAGAGCTACGAAGAGAGGAAAAAGGAATAAAGGGCGTTTTTTGGTGGTTAAATTTAGTGTCTCGTTGGGATCTCCATACGCACGTAGCAAGTGTACGCGAGACAGATAGATAGATAGAGAGAGAGGGAGAGAAAGAGACTGAAAGGAAAAGGGGTAATACAGAGAAAAAGACAGAAAGTGCTACGGGAGGGAGGTATGAAGAGACTAAAAACATGCGCGGGAGAGAGAACTTGATAAAACCTAAAGCTGGTCCCGAAACCCGCGTTCACGTTACAGGTGGAGGACACAACGCAGTGTCGGATCCGCGTGTAACGCGTCCACGGTGATTTACAAGGGAACGCCGTTGCAAGGGTGGCGCCGCCGGATGGTCGTCCAGGGCCCATCGAATCGACGCTCGAACCCTTCGACACCGGGACAGCGTTTTATGCGGAGCACGGGACGCGCCAGGAAAATCGTCGTGTTTTCCCGTGGGCTCCCGTATAACAGGGCGAGTGAGAGTGCGCTTTCCCTAATTTATGGTTCTGTGAGCAGAGTGAAAAAAAGGAGCAACGGTAAAGGGCGTAGCAAGCAATACGGCGGAGTGAAATGGAGAGTGTAGTGAAGTATAAAAAAAGTCTGGGATCGGGAAGTTTCGAAAAAGAAGGTAGGATCAAGGGAAGCATGCGGGAATCTGGAAACGGTTTGATCGCACTGGTTGTTTTTCGTCTCCTACAATCTAGTTTGTCCATGATATTTTCTATACATTAGAGGTCTGTAAACCCCGTTCAAAATTATATTCTAATTTGTAGCAGTTAGATTAAATTGTAATGATAATTGTACTTATAGTACGGACATATAGACGCAACAGTTAGTTATTTCAATAGAGATGAAGAAGATTGGCGAGCTTTGCCTTACATAACTGCAATTTCTATATTTAAGAACATTTACGAAGTTTGTTACAGTTGACTGAACGACGTAATCACTTTAAAGCACTGTTGCGTATATACCCCTTTATTCTGTACACTATCACGCCTCAAGACCATTGGCTTACTGCGTAAATTTCTTGTTTCTCTGTATAGACACTAACGAACTATCTCGAATACTCACAACGACAAAAACGCTTAAGCATTACCCTTTCTCCCACGGGGTATTTATTTGCTATGTCTACGTGACGTCCCTTCTTAACGGCTCCGGTCGAGGTATCAAGAAGAAGGGTGAAAGTGGAGAAGGAACGTAGAGAAAGAGAATGAACTGCCGTTTTAATGCGGAATCAACGCAATATTTTTCAATAAAGATCCCCAAGACGCATTAACGGCACTCCTGGTATATATATATCACGACGGTAATGACGCGCTCCGCAGTGCAGCCATTCCCCTCAAAGGGATGAGTTCGGGTATGGTAGAACTTACTTGCCAAGTCGAGCAAACCTTATAAATGCCATCGCAGAACCATAAACCTATGATGCACGAGCACCCTGCGCTGGTCTGGAGTTGTGTTGTCCCCGGCTTCCAGAGTTAGTCCTCCCTTTCAGTCTTCGCCATCGACGAGAGTAGGTGGGACAAGGGAGATAATGTCGTAACTGACCAGGCAAATTCAAAGCTGCACGTTGTTGCGAACAGTTTGGAATTTCTATTTCCAAACTTTTTGTCTGTGAATGAAGTTTTCCGCGACGCATTAAGTTGACTTAACGCCGATTGTGACTAAATGATGATTTTATTCAGGTACGCTGGAAATTCATATCTGAAAGTATCATAATGTATCTTATTATTTTCTCAGAAACCAGAAATAAAAATAAAATATACATAACAATGCAATTGTAATACTGAATGTAAACACAAAATAACTTAATGTTTTAATATTGAATACATGTGTATCAAATAAATAATATTTCTAGGTACTTTGGAGATCTATTTGCGTTACCGTTTTTCCAGAATCAAAGAGTGAGGAGATGATCATTTGAGAACTTGCATTCACCTCATAACCGTAAATATCTCGTGATTCACGATGTATCCAGCTTTATATTGATGTTTACAGTGGTGATGTTTCTGGACTACTGAAGCATGCTCAATATGCGGCAGCATAAGTGCAGAATGCGGTACTCCGAGCGTTAAAGGATTATTGAAGTCGTTTGGTCCTCTTAGTGGAAAGCCTATGTTGTAATCTCAACATTTGATGCGACTGTAATGTTCAGTGAAATTTGCCGTTACGATAAGTACAGCAGCAAATGAGATCTTGGCAGTTTAATCCAGGATCTAAGATACGAAATTTTAATGTCATAATCAACAGTATCTGCATTTTTTAGGAAATGTTGCACTATAAATGATACAGAAACACTGTAAGGCAAACACCTTTGAATAAAATGGACCGAATACAATAGTATTTTAGAATGACCTCTACCACATATGCTCTCACTTAATTCCAAAATGCAAACACATTTTAACCCGTATCACTCTGATTATGAACTATTTGAAACACAATACAATACAACACAAATTAGACGTACAAATTTTATATAATCAGGGTCCGTTATGAAACTGCTGTTGAATACATCAACTGGAGTCTTCTGTAAATTTTGCATGATTACCTTTAACAAATACACACACATTTCAACACATTGATATATCTGTTTGATAACAATATGAGCACACCCAGCAAAACTGCTTCCATATATATGAGACACTGCGTATGCATTGCAATAAATATAATCAATTATATCTAAACAGTTAATAGAGACAGGACATGTATATTCAGAAACATATCTTCTGCTGTTGAATACACCAATTGGAGTCTTCTGTAAATTCTGCATGATTACCTTTAACACGTGCACACACATTTCAACACATTGATATACCTGTGTGATAACAATGTGAGCGCACCCAGCAAAACTGCTTACATATATTTGAGACACAGCGTATGCATTGCAATAAATATAATCAATTATATCTAAACATACAATTAAACAAGATGGTATATGTTCCGCTATAAGGCAAGTAAATGTGCAATGTTGTTACATAACCTCAAAGATTATGGCTACCAATGCCACAAATTGTAACCATAGTAGTGACATACTTACTATGGATACCTACCGTATGATTAATTTCATACTGTACTTATGAGGTATTTCATCTTCATATCATTGTATCTTCCTATCTGACAATACACTTTCATGACAAACATTAAAACACGATAAGGTGCACACATAACAATATGAGACATGGTAATACATGGGAAGTTGACTGGATATACCATTGCCAAAGCAATTTCATTACAGTACTGCAAAGGAATTTTGGTGTCCGTGTTGGCTGCCACTGCTGTCGAAACGTATATGACAGCGACCATATCCGTCACTGTCTTGATAGTCTGGCATATCCGTCGGTTGTCTGGAATCTCCGTCGATTGTCCGGAACCAGGAAGCAGCGCACGAATCGAAATAAGTACTGAATAGGGATTACCTGACTTAGCTGCAGAGGTGAGACACGAAATATTTTGGAGCGGCGTGGGTTCGCGTGCACCGACGCCATGATGAGACGGGAAGACGGAGCATCGATTGTTGATCGTCACGAAGGAACACATGCGCCGCCTGATGCCAATGAATGAAAGCTTCATACTTGTACCTGCGCATGCGTCTCTCCCGTCTTCTTCGTAGTTCTTTTACCACTGTCGTGATACGGTTGTACATATCTGCACCGCTCCACACATTTCTATAACCATAACCAGAACCATATCAAATGTGGCCCGAACTCCAAATTTGCATTTCATCTGTGCGGCCACCCGAGCTGGTTGGAAGTGAGTTGTTATGTAAACTCGGACATTGCTTCCTCAATTGAACGAGGCATCTATCGGTGATGCCAGTGTCGCACGTCGTCCGGCAGCCGTTTTGAGGATGACCACATTCCATCGCTGTCGTCCAGTCTTCACTCGGTAGCTATTGGATTTCTGGAATCTTTCAAACTTAGGCTTATAAAATCATGTATTGATGTGCAATTGTTCGTATTTCTTTGTGCCAATAATTTTTCTTCCATTATTTCAGACATGACGAATGCCTCCCATATGAAATGTTGGTGTCCACGTAATGGCTGCCACTGCTATCGAAACGTATCTGGCAGCGACCACATCCGTCGGTTGTCTGGCATATCCGCCGGTTGTCCGCAATCTCCATCGATTGTCCGGAACCAGGAAGCAGCGCACGAATCGAAATAAGTACTGAATAGGGTTTACCTGACTTAGCTGCAGAGGTGAGACACGAAATATTTTGGAGCGGCGCGGGTTCGTGCATACCGTGGCCATGATGAGGCGGGAAGAGGGAGCATCGATTGACGATCGTCACGAAGAAGGAACACATGCTCTGTCTGGTGCCAGTGAATGGAAGCTTCACCCTTGTATCTGCGCATGCGTCTCTTCCGTCTTCGTAGTTCTTTTACCACTGTCGTGATTCGGTTGTATAACTCCGCGCCGTTCCACACATTTCTGTAACCAGAACCGTATCAAATAGTACCCAAACTCCAAATTTGCATTCCATCTGTGCGGCCACCCGAGCTCGTTTAAAGCGAGTTATTTAAACTCCGGCACTGTTTCCCGAATTGAAGGAGGCGACTATCGCTGGTGCCAAAGCCCGTCGTCTGGCAGTCGTGGGGATGACCACATTCCATCGCTATCTTCAAGTCTTCACTCGGTAACTATTGGATTTCTGGAATCTTTCAAACTTAGGCTTATAAAATCATGTATTGATGTGCAATTGTTCGTATTTCTTTGTGCCAATAATTTTTCTTCCATTATTTCAGACATGACGAATGCCTCCCATATGAAATGTTCGTGTCCACGTAATGGCTGCCACAGCTATCGGAACGTATATGGCAGCGACCATATCCATCGGTTGTCTGGCATATCCGTTGATTGTCCGGAACCAGGAAGCAGCGCACGAATTGCTGTAAGTACCGAATAGGGTTTACCTGACTTCGCTGTTCAGATGAGACACGAAATATTTTGGAGCGGCGCGGGTCCGTGTATACCGTGGCCATGATGAGGCGGGAAGAGGGAGCATCGATTGGCGATCGTCACGAAGAAGGAACACATACTCCGTCTGGTGCCAGTAAATAGAACCTTCACACTTGTGTCTGCGCATGCGTCTCTTCCGTCTTCTTCGTAGTTCTTCTAACGCCGTCGCGATTCGTCTGTACAAATCCGCGCCGCTCCACAGATTTTTACAACCAAAACCGTATCAAATGGGACCCAAACTCCAAATTTGCATTCCATCTGTGCAGCCATCCGAGCTGGTTTGAAGTGAGTTGTTATTTAAACTCGGGCATTGTTTCCTGAATGGAACGAGGCATCTATCGCTGATGCCAAAGTGTCGCGCGTCGTCCGGCAGCCATTTTGGGGTGACCACATTCCATCGCTATCGTCGTCTACACCCGGTAACTATTAGAATTCTCGAATTTTTCAAACTTAGGCATATTCAATAATGTATTGATGTGCAATTGTTTTTCTTCCGTTGTTTCAGACATGACGGATGCCTCCTATATGAGATGTTGGTGTCCACGTAATGGCTGTCACTGGTATCGGAACGTATATGGCAGTGATCATATCCGCCGGTCGTCTGGCATATCCGCCAGTTGTCTGGAATATCCGTCGATTGTCCGGAACCAGGAAGCAGTGCACGAATTTCTGTAAGTACTGCATAGCGGTTACCTGATTTAGTTGCATAGATGAGACAAAATATTTTGGAGCGGCGCGGGTCCGTGTACACCGTGGCCATGATGAGGCCGGAAGAGGGAGCATCGATTTGCGATCGTCACGAAGAAGGAACACATACTCCGTCTGGTGCCAGTAAATAGAACCTTCACACTTGGGTCTGCGCATGCGTCTCTTCCGTCTTCTTCGTAGTTCTAACGCCGTCGCGATTCGTCTGTACAAACCCGCGCCGCTCCGCACATTTTTATAATCAAAACCGTATCAACTGTGACCCAAACTCCAAATTTGCATTCCATCTGTGCAGCCACCCGAGCTGGTTGGAAGTGAGTTGTTATTTAACCTCGGGCATTGATTCCTGAATTGAACGACGCGTCTATCGGTGATGCCAAAGTGTCGCGCGTCGTCCGGCAGCCATTTTGGGGTGACTCCATTCCATCGCTATCGTCAAATATTTACACGGTAATTATTGCATTTTTGGAATCCTTCTTTCGGCTTGTCCAATAACGTATTGATATGCATTTGTTTCTATTGCTTTGTGTCAATAGTTTTCCTTTCGTTGTTTCAGACATGACGGGTGCCTCCCATATGAAATGTTGGTGTATATGTATGCTGTAGCGTCTCGTTCCTGTAGCGTCTCGTTCCTGTAGCGTCTCGTTCCTGTAGCGTCTCGTTCTTCCTTCAACGAGAGTGTCCCATGTCATCGCTCAGAACGAGTGCTGAATGAAACCTTCCCTTCCCACGGGTCTCCACGACTACACATGGTGAGTGATTTAATTCAAGTTCTCACTTATCTTGATTCATGTTCTATATTCTCTGTATGTTTCCTTGTATTTCAATTTTTATCACATCACATACCTCAACGCGCTATTGATCGTCGAGAAATGCATCAGAAATTAACCAGATATGATACAAATGCAGAAAGTTCCGCGATTTAAAAGCGGAGCTTACGGCATCTAACCTGCCCGACCTATGTATTTCGGCAACCATACATTGTACGGTTAAAGTTTGCAAGGTTTCAATCGAAAGACTTATAATAGAACGCGGGCAAGTTGGCAACAGTTTACGTATCCGTAGTCGGTCAAAGACCGTTTCGCGAAATTCTCTGAAGAGTATATTCCCTAGTCCGATCCACGGTCGTTCAGGACAAGTAAAAAGCGTCGCATTATCGAATGCCGGAGCAGAAAGAAAGCGATCGATCCAATCGAAATGCCGATCGCTTAGTGCCGTTTCGTTCGCTGCAGCGATGTAGTTGTATATAAAGGTTGGCCAGCGTGGTTGTAGGTCGGCGCCTATGTGTCTGCTGTAGGTGGCGCGGTTACCGCTTTGACAGTTCGCACAGTTCGAAATCCAATAAAAAGCTAATTGAATCTGTGACGCTACCTGACTTCACTAATGAAATTTCAAAGTACCAATTTCACGTTACACCGTTCTGGCCTACCTGATTGGGACGCAGGGGCCACTGGCAGTTGAAGTAGTAATACTCGACACCGCCGCTTAAATTCCCTAAATTGGAATAAAATTAGTTTCGGGACTCGGACGAATTCGATTTAATTATAATTCTCGAAGCAGCGCATAGACTTTCTTGGAACGGTCTCGAGCCGCGTCGATTGGTGCCAATTCTCATGAAGGGGGCACGCGCGTTATTAAACGCGTTGTTATCGTTGACAGCGTAGAGCGCGCTTTGTTGGGGAACGGTGAGGTATTTTCGCGTTTTCTCATAAACATGTTTAGCGTGATATATCTCGAAGGTAACCAAATTCGGAAACGTGCGTTCGCGGTCTAGATAAGTGTAAATGATAGCGGGCGCCGCGTGAACGGCATAGACTGCTGTTAGGTTGCACCGAGAAAAAAGCGTGCGCGAGTGGGTGAACAAATTTGACGATCGTGCTTGCGAAGCTTAACACGTAGCATCGTTTCTCGTCGCGTTGCGTCGGTAAGGAAGGGAGGAGAAGGAGCTGTGGTTGGTTCTTCTAAAGTAGACGGCGCTGGAGACACGTACCTCCGCTACGTCGGCATAATTTCCGAGAAACTTTCGCAAATCTCGCAATGCCGCGAGGATGCACCGGACTCCCATCCATTTCGTCGCCTCCCTGATGGTCGGTGTTTCGCATTCGCCTGTTTCTCTCGCAACAAACGCCCGTGTAGTTTGCTGGGAGGATGAGGACGGAAAAAACAGTCGGCCATTCGTATCGCGAGCACGTGCAGGCCGAGGTTAATTTCAGGAAACGAATGTCACTTCTTAAAACTCGTCGTTTGCCGAAAAAGTTTTTCAAGTGTAATTGCATTCTCCGCTCTTTCACCCCATTCTGCCACGGCCCGCCCACCCCCAAGGCGCCTTACGGACGCGCGGAGTCGCCGCATAATTTTACACCGGACTGAAAATATTGTGACTACACGAGGGGCGAGCGTCTTGCATACCGGTCCTTCTGGAAGTCCTCCTCCTGCTTTATATCCCCAAGTTTTTTCAGAAAAATTCGTATCACCCGTCTGGCCGTATGCAGCTCTATCCCACGCCCACAGAACTCTTTCGGCGGCCGTGCTCGGGTCGCCCAAGTTTCCGCGAAATGCGCCTCGCACTGATTTTCTTGACCTCCTTGGAAACTAATCTGTATTGTTTACGCGAAATTCCATTAGTGCGCTGTTTCATTTTAGAATGCGAGTACATGCAGTTTAGTATGCGCGCGAACTCGTACCGCGGTTACGGCCGTTTTGGGGGAACAAGCACAAACGGTTTTGGGAAGTAAAGTGAAACGAACGATGCCGGAGTGAACAGGGACGATATTACGCTGACATGCGTTTTGTTTCATTACGTTTCGCACGTATTGTCATTGCAACCGTCGACTAACATGTTGCACTTTAGCGTTCGTACGTACAGTTTCCGCGAACTTTTTACAGGAGTTATATTTTATCGTTTCCTTGAAACGGGAAAGTTTCTTTCGCTCCTGCGTTGCTTCGTGCGCCACTTGCTTTCTCGTATTCATATCTTTCCTTTACGCGTTGCGATATCCGCTCTTTCCCCTTGTCGCAAACATCGCGGTCCCTCGAGATATTAGATTCTACTGTAATTGTATTAAAACGGGAGTTGAGCAGCCGGAAAGTTGCGGGATACCGCCAATCAAAACGTTTCCTCCGCCATCGGATGATGGATGAAACGCGCGGCCAGGCGTGCTGCCCAAATTCAAGGTGGACGCGCGGGAGATACTTTCACGTGAATTTGAATGTATGGCCGAGCGAATCGAGTAGAAACGACGCTCGACTTATAACTAATGACAAGCGCTTTAGTGAATAAATATTGGGTAAGAAATAATAGTTGTACATAATAACGTTATTCCATCGATTCGCATATTGAAAACCGCGCGCGTGATTATTCTCTGTGACATTCAGATTCGCGTGATTACTCGCAGAAGTCGTTGCCATTGACTGGTAGTGAACATAGCTAGACGAGAAGCGACGAACAAATTCTGAAATTGTAATTCGCGTACGAGTCGATTTTGTGCGATGTAATATACGCGTTCACTTTCACAATGTCTTACAAAGCATAAAGGTTCTTTACAACAATTTGAATGTATGACCGAGCGAATCGAGTAGAAACGACGCTCGACTTATAACTAATGACAAACGCTTTAGTGAATAAATATTGGGTGACAAATAATAGTTGTACATAATAATGTTATTCCATAGATTCGCATATTGAAAACCGCGCGCGTGATTATTCTCTGTGACATTCAGATTCGCGTAATTACTCGCAGAAGCCGTTGCCATTGACTGGTAGTAAACATAGCTAGACGAGAAGCGACGAAGAAATTCTGAAATGTGTAATTCGCGTACGAGTCGATTTTGTGCGATGTAATATACGCGTTCACTTTAACAATGTCTTACCAAGCATGAAGGTTCTTTGCACCTTCGCCGGTCTTTGGACGCGATTTCGATTTTCACAGTTCGCATGCCTATATTCCTTACGATAATTCCTTAGAGAAGGGAGAGACACATTTTTAAATTATTGCAACGCGTAACAGATTCTCTAAACAGTTTCTCCACGTCACAATACTATCGGAGATCCGTCCAGACTAAAGACTTAAAATCACCGTTAAGGCAATTTACCCGCGAGCAGGTTGATTGAACGGATCTTTTGTTTGGCAGGAAGTGTGATAAAAGTGATCGTCACGGTAAATGAGTTTAGTCCGCGCCATGCTGTTTGCAGAGGCGCTACAAGCCTCGTTAAAAATATCGTTTCGCCGTGATGCGGTCTTATTCAAAGTCACATTTGTACCATTATTCAAGGTTTAAGGGTACTTGAGTCATGACAAAGGGACCATTTCATGGCACGGTACGAATTCGCCGTGGGGAGAGCACGTAGGAGGATATCAAATGGCGCCCCTTCAACGTTCGCGGATCGCCTAAATCACCGGTAAATGAAATTAATTTATCCGAGCCAATCTGTCGCGTCGGCGTTACGCTCGCTGGCCCCAGGGCCGTATATACGCGTACGCGATGCGTGCGACAGACAATATATTTGGCACCCCACTCCCGCGCGCACACTGAACGCGCTTCGGTCATGTGACACTGTAATCTGGCACCATTCGGGAGTTCATCCTGTCGGCTCTGCGGATAAAGGACTCCCGTCATTTTCTGTGACCTGTTAACTCGATCACGCTAGGCTACGTACGTCTTTATTTCGCGTCGGCGTTATCAGAAAAGCGGAATTTGTCGGGTGACGAAAAACGTAGATTGACGCGTTTTGGTTACATTGGGCGTCGGGGAATTAAATTGTCAAGCAATTAATTGTCCAACATTTTGTGTTATGTTCGAAGAATTGTTTCCTGAGGCAGATAAATGATCGTATGTCATTTCCGGTCTTTTAACGTAAGGGAGACTAGGATTTTGGCCAGCTCTGTTATTAACATGTTGACTGCCAAGCGTATTTTACTATATTAGAACGGCGATGCTATGAAATACTACAGCGTTCGACTGATTTATGGAAAATGTAAATAATGTACAGGTATTGGAGACCAAAGGATCGCATCACAGTTCTAATAACAACTGCGTTTATAAAATAATAATTGCTACCCATTGCGAATATTTTAGATCTTTACTAAAATCTCTTGCGTCGGTCACCGGTGACCATCATGGCAGTCAAAGTATTAATTTGTTCGCTACGTTCTATGGCAGGCAGAGTATAATATTACCTCGGGGTAATAAAAACTAGTTGCACGTATACGTGACGATCGCGCAACGCAAAGTATTGGACGAGTATACTTTTACGGATTGAACTTCCGCGCTAACGTGGCGGACATTATGCAGACTCGATCCGTTTCAGTGTCGGCGGAATAAAGCGGGCCGAATATACGCTCGTCTCCAGATTTGCCCACGCGACAGGCAAAGCCATTCGCTGCTTTACTTTCGAACTGATTAATATTGCAGTAACAACATGCGCATTATTCAGAGGATTATCTCTTTCGCTTTCGGTAGAGTGGTGTATTCGCGCGTGCGCTGCTTCCACTTCGCTGGCCCCTCCGTCGATTGTGTCGTCTCACCCTCCGTAATCCTCGCATGAAATCGTTATCAGGAGAGCTGTAAGACTGATATATAGGGGACGGACGCTTAATATGGGAGTCTCCGGAGAAACAAACTGTGACACAAAATTCTAACTCGCAAATTGCGCATCGGGACCGTACGCTTTGGGTCGGAGTCTTCCATTCGTAGTTTAACATTTACTTCGATAGTACTTTACACAACCTAACGTCGATATATGGCATTAACACTTTGATTGCCGTGATGGTCACCGGTGACCGGCGCAAGAGATTTTACTGAAGATCCAAAATATTCGCAATGGGTAGCAATCATCATTTTATAAATGCAGTTATTGTTAGAGTAGTGATGCGATCCTTTGGTCTCCAATACCTGTGCATTATGTATATTTTGCATGATTCAGTCAAAAGCTGTAGTATTTCATAGCATTGCCGTTCTAATACAATAAAATACGCTCGGCAGTCAACGTGTTAATTATATTTTAGGGTTGATTTTCGTTGAAGGTGTTTATGTCGTACGTGTCTTTCGGTGATGTCATTTTTTTTTTGCTTTGTCGCTTTTTCTTTATTTCCTGATACGTAGTCATTCGCCGATGTACGCCCTCCCTCTGTACCCGTCTCTCTTCACAGTCATACATGCATGCACACATCCCGACACCCGTCGCGTTTTCTATCCCCGTGGGAGCGAAAGTTCGTCCATTTCCCGAATGAAAAAAACGGAACATCTAAATGATCGAACGGTCGCGGCGATATAGTTGCCGTAGTTAATAGAGGGAAATTTTTAATTCGAGTTTCGACGAATGGGCATGGAAGCGAGCGGCCGGACGGTTGGCTGGTTGGGAGAGAGAATAAAAACAAGCGGCTCGAACGCCTATTCCGCTTGATTAAAGCGCGGACGCAAAATTGGCTATTCGCGCAGTGCCGGGGCAAGGCGAGTATTTCCGAAAAAATACGCGCAAAAAAATGGCCCGCCGTTTGCTTATAAACATGCAAATCGCGGACGGCAGAGCGAAATTTTCATTACGCGAGCTCTCCTCACGCCAGCCACCGTGCGTTCCTCCCACCTTCATCCCCAGTCAACGCGCCTCTTTCTCTGTCGTCTAAATCCCGTTCAATGCCTAGAGCGCGTCGGCACTTTTTTGCGTCCCATGTGTGAAATTCATCGACAGTTATCATCATTCACACGTCTCCCCCGCGCATGTCAGGTTCAAACATGCCCGCTTTTCTTCTGTCTTGAATCTATTTGCATCGGAGCGTAGCTGCCTCCGTTTCGACACCAACTACTTTTGACTTTAACGCCGATAGACGTCGCAGGCAACGCGACTGAATATGTATCGCGAAAAACGGAATTAGCCAGGCGGCTGTTACGTAATGCCGGACGTGAACCCTCCGGTTATCGTATAGATACTGGTCAATGGTTCTTGAGCCGACATGATCTCGAATTATGCCGACCGCCGCTCTCGATGGGGCAGATTGTTTGAAAAGTGCGATGATTACCGCGAGCGAATTAATTGCACGGTACAATGCTGAATTGAAACACGAGCTCGTGCAGTTGCAGACAGTTGAACGGTGAAACGAGGCCCACTCTCGCGCACTCGATGACCGCCGTGGCCGATTCTCCGACGTATTGCCTCCACTTTGGCGGTTTCGGGTAAACATCGAGAAACGCGATTTAATGGCCGTCATTTACATCGGCGGTCGAGAGCTGAGTAATTAAAGCCATCCGAACCCGTTTTATACCGGTAGCTCCATTCGACGGGTCGCCGTTCCGTGGTACGGGGCAAAGAGTGCCCGGGTTTATAGGCGGATCGTGAAGGGATTAGTAAACCGAATCCTTTTAAGGACCACGCCATTATCCTACGTAGTCGCCGTTCGTCGATCCTGACCGATTACCGTGACCTAGGGCCTGAAAGTATTAAGACTATCGACCACAAATGCGCCTGGCTACGTCGACGCGTTTTGGCCATTCGCCGCGGAGGTAATTTTCATTCAAGTACGCGGTCGCGAATATCGCTCTGGGGTCTCGGGACGATCATTTCTAGTCGGCGTAATTGCCGTCGGAAAAAGTTGCAAATGAAGACGGCGACGCTCTGCAGAGGCGTTATTGTGAACGGTAAAACACAAAAGTTGCATTCGTTATGCCGTCGGTTCGTTGTAACCTTAATTCGATACGTTAAAAGGAGGCTGTGAATAGGACGCGCAAGATAACCTTGATTAAGCCACAGCAAGCAGATAATGGCGAACAACGGAGTAGCGAAGTCTGTGAGTGTTAATGGACAAATACATAACGTCCTTTTCTCAGGATTCACCCGACAGGGTAAAAGGGGGAGAAGAAAGTTAAAGTTTCTGCCCCCGGGGGCTTCTGGTTAGCGAGGGTTGGAGGTGGTTTCAGTACGGTTTGGAGGAGAAGATAGGACTGTTGCCTATCTCTCGGGCCATGAATAAAAACACAATGGATCCACCGCCCGGGCAAGTGTTTCCAAATGAAACTGCACAACTAATTAAAAGTTCACACCATTACCGTGGCTAATGATGCTAAGATTGTATTATTAAACTGCCTCGCCTTCCTCTCGCGCCGACTCCTCCAGACACGAGGTCCTCTTTTCTGTTTGATTCTTGCGCCTTGTTCGTTTCCTGCGAAACGATATCGGGTCAGAAATTTATTCCCTTTCTGCTTATGGGAATTCCACCGTGCCTGCACAGAATTTCAGGAACTCCTACGCGCAACAGTACTATGCAATTATCACCGCGCTTAAGGAGACACGACACGTAACCAGTCTAGAGAATAGCGTCGGTCATGAAGACAAACTGTACTGCACAGTTGCCCGCCTAAACGCCACTCCCGTTAAAAGCGCGTTGTTTTATATAAGCAGAAAATTAATTTCAGCAACAAAATATGCGCGAATTTCAGCGACTCCCTCGTCATACGCACAGAGCGCCACATTTTGCGCAATAAAATGCAACCGGTATACCGGCGACACATGCTAAACGCGCAAACCAGAACGCGTCATAAAAGCTAACTAAACGCGCGCCTGCAAAAAGATAATCATATTTATGCAAAGTGTGCAACGCGTACGCGGTTCAAGACTGGCAGCCGACGTTTTCTGCGCGAGAAACCTTCGCGCGGCAAACTTCGGGCAGCGTCGAAGATTACAAAAAAATAAGGCGTAAGATGAGAAGCGATGAAAGAGGCGCCTAACGATAAAAGCGGCGTCGGCGTAGATGACGTCGCGACGGCGGCAAAAAATAAACGAAAAGAGGGAAAGAAAAATTGAAATGTCCGGCTCGGCGCTGATGTACTTTGGTGCGGAAGGAGGAAGACTCGCCTATCGCCGACTCGCCTCCGAAGCCTTCGCTTCTTAAAACAGCAAATTATTTTCCCAATTTATGAGAGCGGCCGCGGGAGGGTACGAAGACGCGCGCGTCCTGGGAGAACGAAGTGGCTGAGAGAAATGAAGGGAGAGAAAGGGCGGGCGAAGGGACGGCGAGGAATAAGGAGAAAGGACGGAAAAGGTGCGCTCTCTCGACAGTTCGTGGTAAGAGGGCCGATTATAACGAGTGCATTAAAACTCGCAAGTCCGGATCCGTCGACGTGCCCGTCGTCAACTTTTAATAGAATCTTTTTCCCGCTTCTCGCGGACAATTGAGCTGCGATGGCGGCCCAAGGAAAAAGAGCTGGCCGGAAAAAGGTTGAGAGGGGGGAAAGAGCGGGACGGGGATAAATGGTGACGAAATTAAAAGTATGTACATGCTCCTGCACGCGTCTTTGCAGGCGGGCGGAGAGGCGGAGAACATTGGGAGTGGAGAACGGATACAAAGGCGTCCGAACGCTTGAGCAATTATGTATTGACGAAACAAAGAAGACGTTAGTTTTGCTTTTACGTTGTTGCTCGACGCTGCTCTTTGGGAGCGAGTCGGTGGGCGTAGCCATTATGTTCGCGGGCTGGCATTGTTTGGCGAGAACAGACAACCGGGAAGTCGGATCTGAAAAAGGATTCACAGTAATAGGTATCGATCCACACCGGGGTGAGTCGCTCAGAAGGAAGGAGAGGGAGCCGGTGGGTGGGTGGACAGTCGGTGGTGGAAGGACCTAGAAGCTCAACTGGGTTGTGCCTCCGATAAGATTTTGGCCGAGGATCCTTTCATCGGTGGTCTCGAGTTACGGAAACTCACTGGCTGCCGATGCCTGAAAAGTCGAAGAGAAATCGAATAACGATGCGAGAAACTCGATCCACGAGTGGAAACGGCAGAGGGCGGCGCGGGAGGGAAAAACGGAGTGGGGTGGTTGCGACGTAATTGCTCGGACTCGACGAGAGCCGAACGAAGAAAAGATCGTTCCTTTCGTTAGCTCGAAAATAAGTTTCCCCGTTGAATGGGCCGATCGAGATCGGCTTTCGTGTACGATGGAACGAACTTTCAATGCGCAATGAAGGTGCGGTTGTCGACGCGGAACTTGTGTGCCAACGAAGATGCACGGTGTTGCGCTGTCGGCCGTAACAAAGACTCATTGTGTCAGCGGCGTAATGGTTCAAGTAGCAGAGATTGTCTCCGGGACATGCTGATAATGAGACGATAAAACGTGCCGGTCGATGATTGATACATAATCTCGCGGAGCAGTTAGGGCGATGTTTCTGACGGTACGCGCCTCTGATGAGGCAAAAGCATCGATCGGGTGTGCATAAAGCATTGCAGGAAAATTACAATTTCGCAATTACGCAGGTCGGTTCGAGCGCATAAAGCTTGATTGTTATTATTGCTACGCGTGATTGCTGAGGTCAAGGGGAAGGAGCGGGCGCGGTAGATAAAACGAACGAAAAGGAAGTCGATCCGATATCGGGATCATTTCCAGTAATCAATGTAAAGTCTTTCAGCGAAGAACCACCTCATTTTTAACGAGACACTCGGCTTCTCATCGGGCGATTTCGCGAATTACGGAAGTAAGCGTCTCGAAGAAACCAATAACCTCGTCGAAGCGAACAGTTGAAGAGAAGGAAGACGATAGTATTCTTGAAGATCGCCTCTAGGAAGAATCGAACTGCCTCATTACGTTAATTTCCCCGGAGATGTCTGCATTTTTCTGATTCTTCTCGTTCGTCGCAGCCCGGGTGCTGCTCCAGTTTCTCTCTCTTCTTCCCCTGTTCATTTCGCTTCTCGTTCTCTTTCCTCCTTCTATCTCCGTGCATGACTCTCCCTTGGCTTCCCTTTAGCCGCCTACACGATGAGACGCGTGAAAGACGGAGGAAAAAAGATTTTATATCGAGTCTCTGGGCCGAGAATGAAACCATTTATTGCAACCCGAGGACCCGTAGAAGAGCAAGGGCTGACGTTGACTTTACCCCCCGGGGAACGGCAGGGTGAACCGCCGCGAGATTCGAGCTCGGTGTTCGAAAGAAATCAGGGAAGAGCCAAGATGAGACGTCGGGAATAGATGCGGAGGCTGTTAGAGTGTCTTGACGGCGAGACGTCTGACAAAGAGAAACCAAGGAGGTAGAGAACATTACGTGCAGCGGTTGGAATATATAGACTCAAATCACAAAGATCTGATCCTCGACGGTGAGCGAGACTCGCGAGGTTAGATATGCCTCTTCTTAGCCCGGACGATACCTTGAAATTTGTAGATCCGAAGAAAAAAACAACTTTTTAGACTTCATCTCTAAATGGAAGTTCCGAAGTGTATCGGGATGCCGCTTAAACCAGACGAAGCAGCAGCCTATTCAATTAATCCCGCGGTGCTATCCGAAGTTTTCTGTAAGTGTACTTCGAGCCGGTGCAATTCATGCTCAAGTGTATTGCGCCTCCCGCGAAGTCGACGCGGAATATTCCGCCTGGCGAATACTTACAATTCACCAACTGTTCTCGGATCGCCCACGGTCCTCTTAGGCGGGCGGCTGAGAGAAATATTCGGTGGCGCCTTACTTCGGCGCGGTTAATTAATGCAGCTACATTAAGAAGGTAAGGGCGGAAGAGCGGACTGCTGGCAAACCTTCCTCTCCCTCTTTCTCTCTTTCTCCGTCTGTTTCTCTCTCTTCACCCCTCGCGTCTCGCAGTCCCGGTGGAATTCTCATTCTCGGCGTAAGGAAACCCCTAGGCTATATTATTGTGCTCGAACTGTCTGAATGCGGGGGTTAATTGGAAGCCCTCGCGTGTAGTTATGCGCCAACCCTCCCGATCCATTCGGACCAGTGCACCTCGAAGCCTCCAGTTACCGACGCTTCTTCGTTTCGCGCCGAGCGTTTCGGCGTTGCGCGCTTCTCAGAACTTCGGCTTCCCTCGACGAGGGTACAAGCGCACTCTGGTGACTTCGTTCCATTGCTGCAAGACCAACTAATGCCTTAATGCCGCGCAAAATGCGCATTCGAATATGTGTGCAGACGGCCCGGAAACAATGATGGCGGAGGAATGAAGAAGAGGAAGAGGGAGTCAGGAATGTTCAATGTCGCAAGTGGTATACGGTTATGAATCATGGCCCGGGAACTGTGCACACGAAAATTCTGGGGAAACGATCTTCTCCGACATACGTGGTGTAACCGCAGGCAAGCGTACCTGAGGAGTAATCGTGTTCCCCGTCCAAGTGGCAATTGACAAAATTGCGGGATCATTGAATCATCTTCCATTAGCCAAGAAGCTAACACGTCGCTACGTGTTCTAGGTTCCTGCATCGCGGAAGACTGACTTTCCTCCCCGGGGATCCGCTAGACCAGGCGCAATCCTTCCCAAATCTGATTACCGATTTTCCGGCGGACCGGCATTCTCACGCTTGCGAGTTCAGATCTCGCCCGGCGCGATGACTATTTCAAAGGGGTCTACGTGTTCCCACCGAGCGTGCCTCTTCATCACTTTGCGTTGACCCTCTTTCGCGGAGGCACGTCAGGTAGAATATCCTCCCGCAAACCGGTGCTGATTTTCAGATGAAAATCTCGAAAGTCTTAGCACGTCGGCTGAACTCCTACGGCCGAGTTTCTCGCGACGATCCCTTCTGCCTTCCTCCCACGGCTCAGTCCAATTCGCCGTTTAACATCCGGCCCTCGTACTAACGATATATTGGCAATTGCACAAGATTCGCCCACCGTTTCACCGGTCCGCCACCTCGTTCCGGCGCCTCTCTCTTTCTCGCCGTCCCGTCCGCTGCCTCCGCACCTTTTCGCAGTTTTCCCTCGCTCGCGCCACTCTCTTCCGGTCCCTTCGCCTCGCGTCCTCCCTCGCAGTTCGGCCGTCTGCATTTTCGTATTTCCGCCGACTCCCTTTCTCACCCTATTTTCGCGAGTCTCTCTTCTTCACACGCCGAGCCGGATGCATAGCAATACCGTGACGCGCATGCGCCGCAGGAAGCCGTACGCATTGCGGTTGTAATATCACAGAACGGCAGTTTTGCCGGTGCAAGGATATTATACGTAAGCCCGCTGCTGGCTTTTGCTCTCCCTCCGTCTGCCCCTCTCATTCTCGCGCTCTGCTTTACTCTTCCTCCTGTCTCCCGTGACTCCGTAAAACGACACCACTTGCCGCCTTGCTAGAAGCAGACGGAGCGGTAAGGCAGGTCCTCCCTTCCGGCGGGAAACAGTGATATCTTTAACGACGCCCGGCACCGTCGCCCGTCGCTTCCGGACACACGCTGTCCGCCTACATCGGCCCGTGCACGGCGATCTGGGGGGCCGCACGATAGCACTTTGCAATGTGCGCAGGATTTCTCGCCATCGCATATAGCAGGGAATTTAGATGGTTAGGTTAGATGCTAGGCGACTCGGAGATATTTCCAAGGCGTCATGTGGGACGTTGAATGTTCGTTGAAAGATGAAGGGATTTTCAAAGATTCATGGGGAACGCGGAGCGAGTTGAAAAGTTTTTAAGAAGTGCAGGGGTGGGCATAGATGAGTGTTCGGCAGTAGAAGTAGAAAACAGCGTAATCGAGCTGAACGTAAACAAAACGCATGTAACTGCGTCGATCGTGCGTTATACCATTCTATTTTGGTCTCAATTTTTCGTGTACTGTTATCCTTATAATCGCTCCACGTACTTATTTCTCTGATATAAACATTGACTAGTCATTTGTCAATCTCGTCACAGTACACATCATTTTCACGGTTCTATGACCACGCGGGAATTTCGAAAAAAAGCAATTGTCTGCCGGTAATATTTGTCTTACGAGAGCGTCGATCGTGCGTTATACCATTCTATTTTGGTTTCAATTTTTCGTGTACTATTATCCTTATAATTGCTTCACGTACTTGTATCTCTGATATAAACATTGACTAGTCATTTGTCAGTCTCGTCACAGTACACATCATTTTCACGGTTCTATGACTATGCGGGATCTTAAAAAAAAGCAATTGTGTCCCGGTAATATTTGTCTTACGAGAGCATCAATCGTGCGTTATACCATTCTATTTTGGTCTCAATTTTTCGTGTACTGTAATCCTTAAAATCACTTCACGTACTTATTTCCTCGATATAAACATTGACTAGTCATTTGTCAGTCTCGTCACAGTACACATCATTTTCACGGTTCTATGACTACACGGGAATTAAAAAAAAAGCAATTGTCTGCCGGTAATATTTGTCTTACGAGAGTGTCGATCGGGTGTTATACCATTCTATATGCGTCTCAATTTTTCGTGTACTATTGTCCTTAAAATCATTTCACGTACTTATTTCCTCGATATAAACATCGGCTAGTCATTTGTCAGTCTTGTCACAGTACACATAATTTTCACGGTTCTATGACTACGCTGGAACTTAAAAAAAAAGCAATTGTGTCCCGGTAATATTTGTCTTACGAGAGCACCATCCGAATGGAATACTGTATACACAGAACAAGTGTGCCTGCGCAATCACACGTGACGTCTGGCGTGCGACAATCTATGCGCCGCTCTGGTAAATTCACGCACGTGCGCCATACACCAGGATCGTATTTACGCGCTCAAGTACACCTACACGTGCATCTAAGTGCGGCGGCGCGCTGAAATTTCGTCGGTGATCCTTGGTAATTTACGGAGGAGGCAATTGGTCCAGAGACTCCGCCGCCATGGGGTTAAGAGAATCAATGTGGTCGCTACTAACAGCGGGACGATTATAACGGTGTTAGTCGTGATCGTGACAAGAATTGTAGTCGCAATAAAGTCTCGTATCGCATAAGGAGATTCGGCGGATTATGGGGAGCCATTTTGGTATCGTTAGAGAGTTACATCGTTTCGTGGATGTACGACCACATGTGCAGAACGTACGGTTTCGAGGCGATAATTGCATTGAAACGTAATGTAGATATTAAGCTTTGTTTATTTGCGCGTTGCGGTCGTTGTAAGAAATGCTGGGCTGAAGGAAATCCGAATTTATAGTGCAGCGAGGCAGTAGGATGAAATGCTTTTTGCGGTCGAAACGTAAGAAGTGTCATGACGATCGTTGGTGGGTCCTCCGAGTATACTGAGAAGTGGATACGAGGTCGAAAGGGGGAAAAGACACCGCGAAACAGTCCTTACGTGTCGCCACTGTTGATTACCCCTGCGGGTATTTTGTACAAAGGACGACGGACATGAGACTAAGTTTGTGTGAACAGAGGCCATTAAGATGGAACATTGTAGAAGAACAACGGCGGTCAATTTAATCTGTGGTAAGGGCGAGAAGAATAAGAACCAAAAAGACAGAATAGTTGCGTCTCAGAAAATATGACGTTGGCGTACTTGACGTGATAGTAATTTTGTATTACGCCGTTTTGGAAAATTATCACGTACACATACGCAATAGCGTATGTTCTAACTCATCTCGGAAAACGCCAAGCGACGGGATAGCACCAGGGTTTACTAAATTAATGTAACTGAACAAAGTGGAAATTACGGAAAAAGTTAGGGAAATTAAGGAGTCAAAGAGATTGATCAGTTTATAATCACGTGCGTATTTTGTTGTTACATTTATAATACAGATAATGATACGAAAATAAGTCGAGAAATCCGTTTATGAACATTGTGTGCAGTTAAGTGCGTCCGGTAAGATCCCGGAAATTCTCTCAGGACTGTCCTGACGGAAGGTAGTTGAAATAGATTCGAACAAGTCCGCGCTTGGTAGCTTGCAAATTTATGGTAATACCGGATCACGAATCTCCCAAATGAATTTTATTTAAAGTTTCCTACATTCATCTGTGGACGGTGGTTTGCTGGAAAAACTTTAGAATTCATAAATACAATTTGAATGATTCTGGCCATTCCGGTCCCTTACCGCGCCGTCGACGTCATGGCTGAGTAGACGCGTATAATGATAGTCGGAAGGGACACAGAGATGCTGAAAATCCGATAATAAACTTCGGATCCGTTCGCATAAATCTTCACGTCACTACGGAGAGCTATGCTAATGGATAACAAAGCATTTTCCTCTCATGAACTTTTACAGGACGTGTTGCGCGCCGTCTGTTAAATGTTTGTCTTGGCTCGGCTTGCTTGTGTTCACCGCATTTGTCCAGAGCTCAGGAAAGCGTAACGTCTGTAAACGTCAATAGTTGCTGCCTGAATCTGTAATGAACCCTGAGAGATTTGGAAAGAGGACGTCGCTCGTTTCGAACTGAACGTGGCGTACCTTTCCAATGAAGCATTAACAGGTTAGCCATCTTTGAAGTGGAATGTTTACTTCGACCTGTGCACGATTACAATTCGAAACTCGCCTCGGTCGAAAGAATGCGCGAACGAAGTCTACACAATTGTTTGACGATCCTATTTCTCGGATAAAGAAGTTCCGGAGTAAGCGGCAGTAAGCTCGACAGAGTAGAGTGCTAAGACGGCGAAGAAGAACGGTTGTGACGAGGGGAACAATGTGGGTTGATGGATTTCAAGCTCTTTGCACAGTCATCAGGGAGTACGACTCAGCCGGTCGAGATACCATTTACCAACCGAACGTGAAACATCGTGAGAATGTATTTCAGTCGTCACGTGAGTCGATGGACTTTAATCCCATAGCACGGTGTACACCGCGTTTCCGGAATGACTTCTAGTAGTACAGTGGGGCTGAGATTATTTCGTGTCGCAATATGCTTGTCTGCAGCAAAGCGGAGAATAGGAAGTGATGAGTTGTAAAATCGTTCTGAAAGACGGATTATTTTTCATTTAAGCGCGTTACAGGAGACTGTAATCAATGGAAGTGCTGGGTACGTGCTCCGAAGAGGGATTGTGTTCATTATTCACGTTGATTCGTTTCACGTAGGTTGACAGTCGTTATTTCATTATTAGGTCATCACTTCATTCCTGTATGCAGCGGTTGCTGAATAAATGTTCGGAATTCAGAATTAATTTCAGACTTTCGGGAACTAGGGCACCACGTTATTATCGATTTCGAATTTCCGCGGTAACGGTATAAACATTCCGTCAATCAAGTTACAACCCAGTTTCGCACGGCCCTTTGAATCCGCGCGCACTGTAACGACCCCGGCTCACAAAATTCGCGTGTGTGTTAGGAGTCTTTTGTGAGACCATCCCCCTAAAACGCACGCCACCGACACCTCGTTTGCTCGTTGCTCGTCCGACTTTCCGCTTATTCGATGAACTTTGTTGCGCCTAAGAACCGCAATGAAAAAGGAATCAGGTCAGTATAGCGTGAAGAAGCCTTTGCAGCGCCTCAATCCAATCGGGGCGACCCGCGTAAAATATTCAGCTGAAAAGTATTTCCAACGATCAAGTGTGCGAGCTTCAGCGCGCTCGCGTGCACAGTTTCGTGTTTCGAGAGGCACTACCGTATGTTTTTTAAGAACTGAGATCGCGTACCTCCCTCCTTGCGTTTCTCTCCACCCTCGCAAGCCCCTCGTCCCTCTTCGTCTCGCACAGCATTGAAACAAGCCAGCGCGCTGAACAACACGCTACATACTGACACACGGGCGCCTACACTCGTTCCCGCTGCGTTCGTATTCACTCGGTCACATATATTCCGTTGACGGCCTCCTCGAATGGATTTTGGGTCGAGTAGTTCTTACGAGCCTATACGTGTTTTCAGCCGTCCAACTTTCTCGCCGCGGAGCTTTGGCTCTTGCGCTCGAGAAAAAGGCCGAGCCGCCGCTGCCGTCGTTGAAAATCTTTTTCATGTTCCTTCCCACTCGGATCCACTTGGAAACGAAAAAGCTCTCGGTGAAGTTTTCGAGCGATGCAGCGTCCACGTCCTGGTGCCGTTTCCCAGTTCGCTCGCGGACAGTGTCTACATTACAGTGTGTATATATTCTACAGTCCTCTGTTTCGCTTTGTCAGTTGCCAATGGCGCTACTGTAGTTTTATTTGTTTCGTTACTATCTAGTACGGTGATAGTTGCAATTTTCTGGATACTGGGCAATTAAGAAATTACAGCTGTGTGCTTTGAACAGAAATATGGTAAT
Organism: Cryptocheilus praepositus; assembly: GCA_033815515.1. Classification (NCBI taxonomy): domain Eukaryota; kingdom Metazoa; phylum Arthropoda; class Insecta; order Hymenoptera; family Pompilidae; genus Cryptocheilus; species Cryptocheilus praepositus. Next base: position 389,956 of record JAWWQZ010000141.1, on the reverse strand, counting down.
GAGAAACCGAGGAGTGGTGGGTTTTTTTATTCGTTGAAAATACGACCTGGAAGTTTACTAGACAATTTCCTCCACACATTTCGGGGTCACTGTTTTCTTCTCGTCAGCAGTTTATAAGGTTGAAATGAGTATGGTCGGATTATAGAAAAATTCTACAAAAATTCAGCATGTACTGAAACTTGAACTTACAGATTATTTGATCAGTTAAAGCACTTCCGTTTTCGCACCCTTTGCACCCTTTTTAGAATTAATATGACTATTGTTGATGTCTTCGTAGATAGCTTCAATGTTGTGTGGAAGTGGAGCCTCGGTTTTTGAATTACAATAAGGCTAAAAGAATTTAGCATTGAATGACGAGATACAGTTATACCAGCATTTTTACTTTGAAACGATCATCTACTTTTCAATTTTCGGCTAGAATTTGCGCGGCCAAAGACAACTTAGGAATTCTCGTGATGTGAAACGAAGGCCCTATGGAGTGTCCTCTATAGTAAACGAGGAAGTACAGTACATTGGGGTGGTTGCGGGTCTCCTATTGGGGTTCGGAAAATATATGAGCGGAAATAAGCCTCTGGCATCGTCAAGATGAAAGGACGATAAAGGCAGGCCGAGTGACCGGAGGCATGCAAATTGATAGTAATAGCTATCCTTCTGTGTTTCTACCCTCCGTAACTTCTTCTCCCTTCTCCTTTGGTCGGGTTCCCTTCCGAAGGATCCGGCACCCTCTTTCGCACATCCTTGGAATCCTCGCGTGCACTACGTGACATCGATCATCCTGATTTACAGCCACTCATGTTATTATCCGGCCGGAATCGAGGCGACCCGTGATAGTGGCTGCCTCGTGGTTTCTTTATTATGAGGCGTCGAACGTACTACGCAAATGGATAAGACGGCCTCCCTAAAAACTTGTGTTATTTGGAGGGAAGATACTTCCGCGTTCCTTTCGCGTCACTCGGTTTATTTATCCGGCAAGATATATCCTTTGAGCGTGCTACAGACGGATTTCACGGTGCAACATTCAATTATGGGTTGACACTAGGTGCAGTAAATTCAACAACACTTTCTTTAAACACTCACATAGTTTACGTTATGCTGTCGATGCGTCTTAACTCATCTGTATCATTTGGCTAAAGCTGAAAGTGGAATTGCATCACGGAATATTTTTCGTTGTGAAATATAATCTAAGCGCAAGTAGATGAATTAAATCATATTTTAAAAGTAAATATGCGTAGGTCAGGCACTATAAAGATTATATATTTTTCGCCGAATATTTTGCAGTTCGTGATATGACTAAGACAAATTTCACGGAATATGCCACCATTTGATCCAATTACGTTAAACGAACGACCCCCTTATGACAAATATCTTGCTATAGCTCAACCGTCAAAAGAAATTTTTCAGAATTTCCACTTGCATAAAATCAGAATATTGTTGGTCAACTCAATTCGCCTCAAAGCGTAACGCATATACTGTCTAGCTACAGGCATGGCAGCGTTACAAACGTTCGATGTAACGAAAACGGAAACGTGTGTCAATAAACGCATAACGCAGCGGTGTAGAACTGAGCAGAAGATTGTTCACGTGGGAGCAATGCATCGAGACGCAGTAAGGGATGCGAGGCGAGGAAAGTTGTCACCCTGATTTACACCGGGGCAGACTTCTTTTGAATATTTAACGGGGCAAGCCTGAACATCGCTGGCACCGTCGTGCCGTTGATCCGGATTAAGGGAAAGTGATAAGTTACCCAGAGCCTCGTGCGCGACTTCCACTCAGTTGCCAGATGTACGGGTTGTTTCTCTTTATTTCTCTCGGACTCTCTTTCATTCTCGTTTTCGCCGCGACACTTTTCCACCTGGTGATTTTCTTCGGAATCTTCCACGTAACATGCACGGTGTAAAGAAACTGCATTAACGACGCGGGTCCTCCAGACTTTTCCTCGAAATCTGATCACAGTTATCAGAATGCCAGCCGCGTCTTGCATTATTTATAATATATCGACGATCAGTAGCCAAATCGCTTCTTTAGATTCAATTGACGGCACGTCGTAATTCAAAGTTCAATAGCGCGGGAGGCAAGAGAGAAATTTGCGATTAAAAAATATAATCAGTAGTGATCGAAAAGCATTTTTCTCAAAGTATATTGATTTACGCCATGAAATGACTAGAATTCAGTCTTCACTGCAAGAGAAATATAACACACTTCGTTTACTTCTTCGAGAGCACTTCAGGAGATTACGAAGAAATAACGATGTATCAAAGTTTCCGAAACGTAGGATGGAGCTTTACAGGGAACGGTTTGTCACGTACAAGCAGTTCTGTTGTGTAGAACGAAGTGGGCGCCTGTAGGTCGGCTGTGTCGACATTGTGACGCTTGAAACTACTCAAGACGTCGATGTATTGCGTTAACCGTTTGCACGTAATGCTCGCTCAGCCGTTATTCAGTAACATCGATACGATCATAAAAAGTATTATGTACCCTTCGGTTCCTTCGACACTGAAACACTGATAAACACTGAATAGTCTTTTAACATACGTAGGTGGGTACAAGTCATAATTGTTATTACGACTTGAAAGCACAGGTGTTATGACTTATAAACAATTTAAGTTGTACCAACATTCTAGTCGCATACCAAATGAGTGCTCTATTGTTAACACGTTGACTGCCACGCGTATTTTACTATATTAAAACCGCAACGGGATGAACTACTACAGAATATGATTGAATTGTGCAAAATTGTGCAAAGAATTGAATCACTATTTAATATTAATTGCATTTTCAAAATTATAAATGCGACCGATTGGGTATTTTTTGAATTTTTCGTGAGACCTTTTGCGCCGGTCACAGATGACCACCATGGCAGTCAAAGTGTTAACGCATATTGTATTCTGTCGAGTCGTATCGGACTGGGGTGGAAATTAAATTTGAAATATTTGGTCGATCTTCGGCCTACGCCGTAAAGATGAAAGTGCTTTTTCAGCGATTTCAATTATTTGTAGGAGTTTCAGAAGATTTTATACATACAATTGGAAATCGTACAATACAATCATAGGAATACATATATTCAATAATAAGTATACATCGACAGCATAAATTTTCGCTCTGCTCCGGTGTACAATGAGCTATCACCATTAATCTGCTTCTACAAATCGTGCACTTTGCATTCATATCGCAACCATTTAACATTTTGCTTATGTCAATCATTTTCGTCGGTCGCATACACGACTCTGCCAGCCATGCTAACAGTTCGCACCGGACGCATATATGCGTCCATTGTCCGCAAAGGGCTAAATAGTGAGCGTCGGACGTTACTTCGAACGGAACGTTCCGCAAGCGACATAGACAGCAGTAGCGGTAACGCTGGCCGCGGCGGACTCTGACGAAGGGCAAAGTTTCTAATGGACACTTAACTTCAATTAAACTAAAATTGGAACTACCGTCGCCGCGATGCTCGTTATTATATGCGCCGCAAATCGCGGGAACGAGTCGTGCGGCGGAATACCGGGTGAGAATCGCGCTCGACCGGTGCAGCGCATCCGAAACTTTGGAGCCGATTAATTAACGAGTGAGAGAGGGGGACGCGGAGGGCGCAGGAGTGAACGCGAGAGAAGCGGGGGTGGACAGGGAACGTGAGCGGAAAGGGGCGAGAGGAGAGAGAGAGAGAGAGAGAAAGAGACGGCGTCAGTTTCAGGTGGCGATACACCGCGGTTGGCCGTCCATGATTTATTTTTCGTCCTGCGCTGCACCCGCGGTTACGCCGGACCTCGGAGCCTTTTTGCCGACGCAGTCGCGCGTAATTTTCGCCCGTTGCGCCTACTTCGCTTATGAACGATGTCCCCGTAACTCGATAAATTCGTTCTTTTTCCCCATACGGCGGATTTAATAACGGCGCCGCGACGCAGTCCCGCGCGACTTTCGGATCGGTCGAGCGACGCTCGGCAAGCGTAACTTTGCCGCGGGAAAAATTGCGGCCTTCATTCCGATCCGCCGACGCGGGCCCGTTTCATCCCGAAACGCAACCGGGAACGCAGCGCGATTGTACACGATAATTGAGCGTTTATAGTCGCGCGCGCAACAGACGATTCACGCGTCGCGATTGCGAAGTGTCGGTATCGCGCGCATATTATTTTCTCATTAGCGCCTGGTACGCGCGAGCTCGCTAAGCGCCTTCCATTATCGCAACTCCCTTCGATGACCAGGCGTGCCGGGTCTAGTTAAACGCGAGCGGCGCAACGAGTGGGTGCGTAATGAAAAGCGAATCGAACGCGAATATCGCCGGAGAGTTGGATAGACCGGGCGCATTCGTTAGCGTGTCAGCGCCGGGCACTCTAGCCGTCGGTCAAAAGTGCCGTTAATTCGAATAAATTCGCTGATAAAGATAACCGTAACCGTCGGTAGCGCTTAATCGATTACTGCAGATTTAATTGGATTGCCCGATCTCCGTATCAAGCGGTGAGCAAACAGGCTCGGCGCGCCACTCGTACGCGCTACGTTCGAGTAGCGGTGGAGGGTGCAAGAGGGCAGAATAGAGGGCAGAGGGTGGTGGCTCTGGTTGTAGCGGGCGAAAAGCGTAATGGCAGCGAGCGAGACCGCGACAGGAGAGAGAGGCCGCGTGCACGCATAAATTACAATAAACGCGAACCGAGAAAATTACGGACGCGGCGATGGTGCGAAAATATTCGGCCGACGCGCATGTTGCGGGGAGCGATGATTAATAAATCAAACCGTCGCCCCACGTCAAATAGGCATGATTGTAATTTGGTGCGATTGCCATTTCTCTGTGTGCGTGTGTACGCGCGCGGGTGTGTTCTTCTCACTGTTAAAGAGAGGGAAAAGTGGAGAGACGGGAGGTTGAGTACTCACACAAATTAAAATGCGCATAATAACCCGGCAATTATGACATTTGCTTTTCGGTGAGATGCTCTCGGTGTCTGTTAGAACGTAAAATTTGTTAATTATGCCAGTTTATTGGAGTTATTGCCGGTACGTACCAAGAACGCGAGACAATTATACGCATGCGAGGAAATTTCACTTAGTTTCTTTGCTTGTTCTGCTTAATTTTATTACTCTCAATCGTGTTTATTGGTAAGGCATATTTTGGTTTGATAGGATTCCATATTGTATTCATTAGATTGGTTTGATAAAGAAATAGTTTCATTTTTCTCGCATGTGACTCGCTGGACTGTTCACGATACTACTGAAACGTAACGTTTCAGTCTTGAATGTGCGAGATTCTTCGGGCTTAACGGGTATTGAAGGCGTTATTCGTTACGACATATTCGCAGAAACTTCGGATTATGTCAGGGGATTGTTACTGCCCGAATGCCGGCATTGTTGCTTTGTACGGTCGCTGATTGGAATTTAAATTTTATTCATAGGCTCGTTTATATCCGGCCAGTTATGTATTCAAATCGAACCGTCCGCATTCGAGTCCCGCGAAGGTATGTACGTATCTACGGTATAACCTGCCCGACGGTCGACATGCTCTCGATAATTCCGCCGATTTCTAACGAGGCTATTCGGACGATCGCAAATCGAAAAGTCAAAACCCCTGACTGTTTCATATCGTTCCGTGATCCGCGGAGATAATATTTGTGCCCGTTGCCCTCGCTGCCATATCGGTCTGTTTCTAAGCAATAATTCCGTATCAAGATCGAATCGATGAACCGTAATACGTGTATTCCGCTTTCGTGCCGGTAATAACAGTATGTGTCCGGAATAACGAGGTATTAATTTCCGAGCCATTCGGAAACTCTATATGTCTCGAATTCCTAGTGCTCTTCCGCTCGACGGAATCACTGGTTACCGAGGTATGAGAGGACACAATGCGTCGTCAGGAAGATTCTGGACTTTGAAATTACGGTTGAGGATAGCGCTTTTTCTTTCGATGTTTGTCGTCCACGGTTGACGTCGCTGCCGACTATTGCGGCGTCGCTTGTGCCTTATTCCAGACGAGTAAGGGCAAGTATTTGGCATGACGTCAAACGTAGATATTAGGATTCCCGGGGGTGACCGGCCAAAGGGGCCAAGGAAGGCGGAGCAGGGGGTTGAAAAGGGGAGAAGCGAAAGAGGGACGACTATAGGGTACCTGCTCGTGCGTCACATCCGTGACCAGCCTACGGGCATCATGGTCCTTGCCATCGTCGTCCTTCTTCCTTAGTCGAAGGAGACTTTATTTTTGGCACATGCTGCAGGTCCTTCGTTATATCACCACTGTCTCCATTCCAGATGAAAAAGTTAGCGTCATTGAAAAATTTCTACGGACCCCAGCTAAAGTCGCTCTTCTGCCGCAGTTCGTATGTGGAAGATTATCATTCGCGTAAAAAGTGGGATAATGACGGCAGGTAAAGAAAACGCGGATAATACGACGACGCATCTAATCTGTATGGTATTTTTAAAAAAGCTGATTTGCAAAGTTGCATAGCTTCTAAGCAGATGCATACAGTATGTCGGTAGGGCCCACATAGCGTAATGTAGTAGACGTTTTCTTATCTCTTTGTAATTTTCGCAAGATTGCATAATATCAACATGTTCTCCAGTTATCTCGATGCACTTGGTTCTTTTTACTCATAAAGTTGCTCTTCAAAATGAACGCTGTAAAAAATCAAGACACGGCTTCCTTTGCAAAGAATAATTCCTACAAACTCAAATCGACAGCACATCGCGCGTATCCGTAATTTTATCCGCCGAGTTCCTCCCTAAATTAAACGTTGCAAAAAATCTAGATGCAGCCGCCATTGTAAAGAATAATTTGTACAAACTCAAATCGACAGCGCAACGCGCGCATCCTTCATTTCGTCCGCCGAGGTTCATAATTTCACCACCTGCGCACTGTGAATGAATAAATTTATATACTTTCGGCGGTACGGAACTGCGAGCACCTACTCTCTCGTCAGAGCTCCGGATTAGTTCCCTTATTTCAGCACAGGTAATCAACTCGTTCGCCTGCCGACGTCTTTCCCGTCGCCTTCCTCTTTAGGAATTGCAAATTTTTGGCAAGTTTTCGTTAGGGAAATTCAGCCGACAGTGTTCGCCGTATACAAAGTGGCACTAGAGGATAGAGTGGATAGCTAAGAGGAGGCAGGAGAGGGGCCTCGGTTACGTCGTTCCACGGTAAAAGCACAAATATTTGACGGGTAAATAGAGTGATACTTGATGCGGCGCTGGTTGGTGCAGCGTTCGTAGTGGTGGTGCCGGTAATAGTAGTGGTGACAGTAGTGACGGCGGGAGGTCGCAGTATTGGTGGTGGTAACTGTGCTGCTGCTACTGCTGCTGCTACTGCTCCTGATGCTGCCTTTGCTGCTGTTCACTGCCTCTGCTAGTGATGCTGCTGCTACTGCCGCTGCTGTTGCCAGACAGGGGTGCCGGGGATGCCTATCGTACTTCCAGAGGGTGCTTTAGGAACCCTTCCGCATCGGCCACCCAGTTTGCTCGCCGGCGAGATCCAGCACGCCTAGGTAAATTGCAAACATTACCTTGCAACTTGCAACTCTTCCGCGTTGCATCTCAGCAACGACGCGCACGGAATCCAGGATTACCGACCTAAAGGGGTGACCGTGACTTGCGACGGGGAATGGACAGCGCGATTGATCGATCGACAACGTATTTCAGTCTCGCGCCCGTTGCACCAGAAGAACGCGGCCGAGGAAGCGGGATCATTGGCACCAAAAGCAACGCTGGCAAACGGATTGGGCAATGGCTCCGCACAGAAATTAGGACAAGAGCTTTGTCGCCGGCCGGTGTTTATTGAAACACCAAAGTGCCGTTGATTCACGACATGCGACGGTATAGTTCTACAGCCGACGCCCGGAAATAATCACTCGGCACAGTAGAATCGTACCCGACGACAAACTAATTGCATATCACATGTATCATGATTAATATTCAAATCGTACGGATCCGACATCGAATTCTCCACCGCCGTTTTACGCGACGCGCTTAGTGATCAACACGGCAGTTAATGACCGGAGAAGAATTCTTAGCCAGCCACATCCTCACAGAGGCAAAATACGCCGTCGTTACCAGCAGATTAAGAATTACACCGACGGAAATTTGTGCCGGTATTAGTTCCGCGTACGGATCCCATAATCGACAAACGGATTAGGATAGAAATATCCTCCCGGAGTGATTATCGAGTATAAATTCGTTGCGGCGTTCTTCTTAAAGAAGCTGTGCGCCCATCTTGGGAGCATGCGCTCGTCTCGGGGAAGAAAGTTGGCGAAGAAATCCGGTCTGAAAGGAAGGGAGAAGCGACGAGATGGGAAGGGGACAGGAAGTGGAGTAGGAGTAAGACGGGGGAAGGGAGACGATCCTTGTGTCGCGCTTCCTTGGTCGAGGCCGTCGACGTCTGGGGTAAAAAGAGCCATCACCCGGGGCATAATGCGTTTATAATAAATCGCGGGTAAGCTCCTATGGAAATCCGGTGGAATAAATTTGATTCGAGAATCCGTTGGGTAGAGGTGGGCGTTGAAAACCGAAGCAGGAGAAAGTGGTGGCTGATGCGGAGGGTCGAATCAGTGACGGAAGACCGCGTGAATGAACGCGTCGGAGGCGTGCACGTGGAAATGGGAAATATTTATTTCCGAACATCGGAGCCCGTATAAACAGGTCCCCTCTATATAAACTTCCGTCTCCAGACATTTTTCTGTAGCCAACGGGTCGATTGTTGAATTCTTAATTAAACGTCAGACGTGTATTATTATACATCTTTTTGTTGTTGAAGTGCTGGGATTTTTGAGTAGCAGGAGGTACCTGAGTTATTTATCAATATGCAAGGCGACGATGCGTGACGAATGTCCATTTGAAATTCACCCTTCGTTCCAATTATCATACTTTTGTTCTTTTACGCGATGGTAGGGAAGAATAGTCGGTAGACCTAACTAGGTGTTCCAATTCGTCACTGAAGGAACCCCGAGGCCTATGGACTGCGATAAACCGCGTCTTCGACTCCCTTCACCGGCCACCCTACCCATTAAGTACAATGCCGTGGCTATTATTCTTTGCGATGTTATTGAACGATTCGCATTATCATCGTATAATATCGCGATATCTTTTCGCCCCCATGTGGAAATGCCCGTGAAACGGAAAGGCTGCCAAATCGCATCGGGTTCTCTCACAATTGCATCTCCTTAAAACATTGCACGGAGGACATTCGTAGTCAATAGATTTCACGGATTTCTCGTGTAATTCCGGAGATTCTTCTGTAAATTATGTCTCTCATCGCCAGCATTCCTAGCGAAGCGTTTCGCTCAAAGTTCCAACTCATCATCATACAGTAACGCACGAAGCCTTTCAGCAAATCATGCAGTGGCGTAAAGTGACACAATAGACGTCGATCAGCCGTTCTTTTCCCCTCGGCGTTGCATTTGCAAAACAAGACGAGCCCAGTGTAAAAAGCAAGACCGCACAAATCCTTCGCAGGCAATTGAAGAGCAGCGTGTTATCATCGCCCCGCCGACTCGATTTCCGGCACTAACATAACCAACGAACTAACCAACGAACCGACCATCCCGGAGTCAACTTTCCGCTCTCGTTCCCTCTCTCGCGCTACTTCAGGAAGAGCGGCACCAGCGACGGCAGTCGAGCCGGAGCTACCTGCATAAGATAAATAGTGCCCAATTATAAATTCCTCGCATGCAAATGCCAAGCCCACTGGCTGCGAAGCGCCTAGACGAGTACATCTCCCTCCTTCCTTCCGTGCGGGCGCTCAAGAAGCGGAAGAGACCGCGATGTCGTCGCGGATTAGGGATGTAAAGGAAGAGTAGTGAGGGACGACGTTACGCACGGATGAGATGAGACGAGACGCGGTCGACACTGCGTTGGAAAGGGACGTCGCCGTGAGACACTGAAACGAGTGCAGAGACGGGACGTGGAAACGAAGAGCCGGAGGTAGAAAGAGTGGAGAAACAGAGGCAGCGGAGGGGACAGGGTACGTCAAACGGAAAGAGACGGCGGCTGACTAGGCGGATAGATAGATAGACACGGAGCGTGGGAGAGAGTCAGAGGCGAAGGATGAAAGGGAGGAGGATCAGAGGGCCGAGTCTGATTGGCGGCGGTGTTAACTGGGAAAGCTAAGCCCGTAGTCAGCCGGGCTGCTGCGTCGTCATCCGTGTGACAACTTATAATTTGATAGAAACCCGTTTCGTACCGTGTCTGTACTGGCCTGGCCCTGTGCGCCCTGTCCGTTCCATGGATCCCCGGTCTCGTTCTCTGTTCCCGCGCTTCCCACACCCACAGTCCATACCTGCGACGCAGTCCAGTGAGCAGGCCTACAGGATCCTTGCACGCCCTGCACCGTCGCGGCAACGGGCCCAGGAGTTTTCGGCTGAGAGCGGAACCGTTTCAGCGGAGCTATCGAGAGGCTCCCGAGAGAAACGGCGCGAGCTGACGGAGGATAGTTTAATTCTGCTGATTATATCGCCATGTTTGCACTGCGCTCGAGCCAGTTTCGCATAGTTAACCGGCTGACTGATTTCGCGACAGTCTGCGCAATTTAACCGTTCGCCATCGGTGCAACAGCGAAATTATTACTTACCTAGAACCCTTCTGCTATTGTCGTGCCTATTCTGCCTTTCCGCGTTTCTGGGAACTTTCGCCACTTTTCGTAGATTTCGCGTGTCGCCGAACAATCGATTTACTGGAAGGTACCTGCGAACAGAGGCACAATGCTTGCGCATAATGGTGGGAGTATATTGTAACGAGTATATAGATTGATCGTTGTATCCAGGGATCCCTCTTCTCTTTACCGTGCGTAAAGGCGCAGAAATGATTCCGTGTGCGATTCGCGTGTGCCTAGTTCTCCCGTGGGTGAGATTTTAGCCGACCAAAGAGAAGGGGATGAGAGGATACGAGGGGTAAGGAGGATAGGCGGAACAAGGTGGGAGTGAGCGATAGAGAGCGTGAGAGCGAGAAAGAGAGAGAGAGGACGGGCTTGCTCAGCAGATTGGTATCAATGGAGACAAATTGAGTTGGCCGGTGATCGATGAAGCTCACCGGCCGTGACGCGAAGTTACGGCAGCGTGCACAACGTTTTCCCTCCCTCGTCCCCCCGACACCCCGTTCTCTTCGGCCTTCATACCCTGGCTAACACCCCAATCTTCTGCTTCCACCTCGATACATACCTTCCCTTTCTACTTCGACATTCATCGGAGAAACAAGATTCCGCCTTTCAGACGTGATTATGAACGGCGAATATGGAAGAGTGCGCTCAAACGTAACTTTTCTGTTATTTAATCATCTTGAATGAATTCATCGCCAGCGCCGCTCATCTTTCGGTCAAACGCACCGCTAATCGTGAAACCCGACGCGTTTCACTGTTACACAAGATTGCATCCCGCACAACGCCGGCCACTGTCCCGCTCTCTTATGCATTCAGAATACTTAATTAGTTAATTATCGCGCAGATCGGTTTTTTTGCCACCCGCTGAAGAGCTCCAACGAGCCGCGGGGTCGGAAAGGGCAGACAAATTATCTGGATACCTGTGTTGACGTACGTTTGCGTGGCTCGCGTAAGCGGCTGACGTAAGCTGATTGCAAGCGCCTCGTTCGCCGCGTAGTGCACCGCTTGTTTTTGTGCTCCCGTCACACCGGCATATTCGCTGCACACATCTGCGCGTCACGGCCGCTTACGTACCCCGAGCGTTTCCACAGCCGGGCGTTATCGGTATACGAGGGTAGACGATAGCGGTTATTGAGACGCGGTGTGCAAACGCAGACTACTGGCTTTTAGTTGATTAACGCACGCCGACCGTGACTTTCGGTATGGATCTCGAGTACAATGAAAATAGCTCTCGCCGGAAAGACGGATTACTCGAGATTATTGACTTTCGATCCTATCCCGCCACTCCGTGCGCCGGCTTCCTCCGAGGGAAAGTGGAACGGACGGTCCTCGGGATGAATTAGACGAGGTGAAATTCAGATTTCCCGTTTGAGTGCGCTCCTCGGCGGACGAGTGTTTAAGTGCGTCGCCGTTCGGGGGTCGTCGAAACAAAGACAACGTTTCGCTTTCGTAGTTGATCATCGCCTAAATGCCTCGTGGCGGCAATCTCGAGTGCCGTAGATTCACTGCTACGATAGGAAGGCAGTTAGGGAGGCGGGCGATCAATGGGAAGTCGTAGAGAGAGATAGGTGGCTGATAGATATGTAAATAGCGGGAGGAAGGGTGATAGGAGAGACAGAGTGGAAACGCGAAAGGAAGGGGAGAAGAAAAGTGTCTGGATGACAGGGCTTTTCATACTTCCTTAACAAGTAGCAACGACCGACTCGAATTCCCTCGGAGATTCTTTATTGTTTGTGCAAGGTATCATCGTAGAGTAGAATGAATCAGCGCAGTATTCATCCCAGAAATTGTCCAATCTTCAAAGACCGCCATAACGTTTCGCCGCTTGAGGTACATAAAAAGTTCCTTCTACAATACTGCCTCGGTCCGGTAATGGAATCGGTAAAATGTTTATTCTTTCTCTCCAAGAGGCAACTAAGCCTCCGTCCTGTATTGGCGAAGGATAATAACGTGGGTCGTTTAAACTTTCCGGCAGTAGACAGATCAGCCACTGAGAGTTGATTTACTGGCGACTGAGACTGGAAAAGTTTTCCGCAACCAAGAGTACCAGAAGCGTTTTTTACATTAGCACATTGAGTTTACCATTAACACTGCTGGATCCTCCGCTCGTCGACAAACATTCTAACCAAAAAATGTTAACGTGCTGAAATTATTTTTTATTACATCAACGCATGCTATTTTATACATAACCAATGCTCTGATAAAGTATTACGGAAATGTCGTAGTGGAAATAATGTCTTAGAAAAGTTACTCTCTACGGTATAGTTTTCGAAACAATCTAAGGCACGGCAGGATCATCGAAGTACGCATGCTTCCTTCATCACTTTTGTGATACATCGTCGTTGGCGAGTATGGCGGAGCCAATATTCTTTTACGACGATCCCAAGGTGCTACGATTATACCATCTTCCGCCATCGGCAGCCAATTTCAGCGTACACTTATGTAGACTCGCTCGATCAAACGGCATACTCTCTGAGATAGGATCAATTTCTGATTGAGAAAAAAATCTACACTCCACGGTTCATGCGCGCTAGCGTACGTATTACAAAATTCTTGAATGCTCTGTAAAATTTAAGCAAGTTTGTGAGAATGTTTATGATTCTGAGAAATTTCCTAGCGAAGCTCCTACACGCGTTCCAATTAAAATTAACAATCGCTGATTCCGTTTTATCGCCATTAAAATAAAAGCACCAATGCACTGCAATATTTATACCCATACGCATGTTCATTGTAATACCGTGAACTTTCGGTGAAGCAGTTTTACCATAGGTTTGGAACCGCAAGGAAAAACGACAAATCTGTTTTAGAACGTGTTACAGCATATGCGCGCTGTGCGAAAAATTCGAGCGTGCAAGAGGCGGGAGTCGATGCCATTCGGTATTTGCGAGGCATGAATTTTACAACTCGTTCGCTGTAACACGATTATCCGAATTCCGCACTTTTGTCGGGCTCTCGTCGCGTTCGCATATCGATACGCGCGCAGGTCGCTCCACTAGTTCAATTCCTTGGCATGCATAATGCACGCAGGGTCGAGTTTACGTTGGCAATAGCGAATCGAAAAAGTCTCGTCGACATCTATCGCCGCGCCGACATTTCTCGGGGCCCAAGGACGTCGTCGATTTCTCAGGACATATGCGACGATAAGTTCGCAGGGGTTGTCCGTTGTCGCGGCGCTAAAGGCATCTAAACTTTTTAGCGTGCAATTCGTCAGTTTGTCGTCAAACAACGAGCACTTCGGGCGTGCGGTAAACGTGTCTAAAGGTTATTTCCACTGTTCGCGCAGCTTTATGCGCCCGCTGTTTCCAGATCGAGTAATCAAACTTGTTATCTGCCCCACGGAATTGGTTTCCGCCGATACGACCCGGCCGAAAGTGATGAGAATGTCTTGCAGCCGGGCTCGCCGACAACACGATCGAAATAGTCGCGCTCCCGGATGATTCGCGAGCAAACTAATACGTCGAAGCTTTAAATGCGATCGCGCGCGTACACGCTGAAAGCGGCGCGTCAACGACGAATCGGGTTCCAACCTTTGACTCGTTTTACCGTGTAGCGTTAATCAGTCGCGATCAATCGCGATATCTCTAGTGTCTGCCGCGCACTGCCGTGACGCGTAATTATCGAGGAACTTACGCGCTAACGAGGAACCCGGAGACAAAAGAGAGGCCGGACGGCTAACGCTATTCGTGGGCGCAGCCAGAGGAACGAGACGAAGAGCGCGCGAGGACGAAAAAGGGTGCGCGCAGGACGAAGAGGGAGGCAAGCTCCCGGCGAAAGAGACGAAAAGAGAGCGGAGCCGCAGAGAGCCAGTGGTAGTAGTAATTTCGCGCCGACAAATACGCGTTAACCGGTTTCTATGCGCGCGGTCGCTCGCTTGTTTTAATTTCGCCATAAAGAACTGGCTCCTTTAAACGATGTACGCTAACACCCTTACGTACCTCTTTTCTGGCCGGGCTACCCTCCGTTCGCCCCGCGCGCCCGACTGCACCCACTTCGAACCGCCCTAAAGCTCGCAAATACGTGCACAGCCGCGCCTGGATTATTGTTCGTGCTCGCGCGAGCGAGCGAGCGAGTTGGCGGGCGACTAACGGGCAAAGGGAGGAGAAGGAGAGTGGCACGGCGCGCTGAAAGAGAAAGGCGGGCTGGTAGAAAGTGAGTAGGCGGGAGAGAAAATGCGCCGGGGAACAGAAAGCGGCGGACGGCGGGAAGAGCGAGAGGACGGAGGGAACGTACTGTTGGCAGGAAATGAATTTTTACGATATTTACTTTAAAACTTTTTCCAAGCTGGTCGTTACTGACTTCCGTTCCGCGTTATCGCGGCTACGTAACCGCGCGCCTGCGCGCAAGCGCTCTTTATGAGCATTCGAACTACTTGACGGATAAATCGCCGGGAGCCGTTTGACGCGAGTGTTTAGTCGCGATCGTGTTACAGGGGTGGTGAGGCGGTAATTTGTCGCCTACGGTTCGCGCTAAGCAGGTGCTGAGTTATGGGACAGCTAGTTTGACTTCTTTCACTCTTTCAGTACCGAACAACGAAATATTGTTATCTTTAACACTTGCGAAATTCTGGCCCATCCACGTTGCCGGAATACCCTACCTCAAAACACCTGTATAAAACGTTATAAATGGAATTATTTATTTTCAAAAATGTTACGTTAAATTATTGTTTAGTATTTTTTAAGAAATGTCCGCACAAAAGCCTTATACGTGCAACAACCCCAATTTAATTATTACGTAGCTCCCTGGACCTAAAGCTTCACAGGACCTAAAAATAAAGGGCGATATGTAAAAATGCAAAGAACCGAGTTTCACTGGCCTGGACGACCCCGAAAGAATCGCATCTTTAGTATGCAGAGACCAATCCCTCACACATCATCGTTCGCCTTTGTGCGTTTCCCTGTTTTGTGTAAGTCTATTGACGGTGCGGTATTGGAATCAACAGTGAAGAGAACAAATCGATGCGATGAACCGCTGCGAATTTCCGCACGTACCAACTGGATGTGTAACGATCCTCGATGCGGCGGAATATCGTGGGCCTTATAATGCGCCATACTGTGCCGTCGTTGCTATTGACGGTACGAATTATCCTTCCTGCCACGGCACGATCTCTGGAACGGCCAATGGGGTGGCGTCGTAGAGCCACCCCGTGTAATTATCGTACGTGCCTAATTTCAAGGCACCGCGTTGAAACGCACTAACCGTAACTAATGCCGATCGACAAACGCTATTAATCTGCAGCTTGACTTCTGCTAATCAGTGGTATACGTTCACCCACGTAACCCATGTTCGGGGCTCTCGATCTGACAACTCAGCATTTGACTTTGGATGTCTCTCACGTAATTGCGATGACCGTATCATGGCTTCTTTGATTATCCGGCGCGCAGTTGCATTTTCCGGCGACTGCGTAACTTCTTCGGTGCTATTAGCTGATATTGCGGCAGCGTACGGAATAGCGAGGGTTTTATTTCGCGTGAATAGAATCATGATTATATGATGACACGATAAGATGCAATATGTGCACGTGACAAACGCATATTGAATTCATTACGGGTCATATAATTGCCAATCACGTCATTAAATCGAAATTAAATTGGCTGTCAGACATCGCATTCGATACCGAAATATTGTATGCGGTAGCTGAATAACTGTCAGGAACGAATAGTTGACAAATTGATAACGTAATTGTTGCCAGTCATGTCTGTAAGTGACATTGACGAAATTTTCGACCGATCGGGGTTGTTGTCAAAGATGTATCAACGACGCATGCCACCGCTCGGAAACGACATTGCTTTCCCTTCCTCTATTGATACTGTTTCACGGGTGATCAGAGATTGGTGGCGATCGATTAGCAATTACCAGCAGATAATTACCGCGCCACTCTACACGGAACGATATGGGCGCGCATGGAAGGTGTAGGCGTATTCCGATTCCCACTCTGCGAGGACCTCAGTCGTGTTCAAAATCGCTCGCCGCATTGACTTATTGAAAGCATTCAGCGAAAGCTCCCGGAAAATGTCCCGGCCACACAATTTTCTCCCCATACCTCCACGTCGAACCTTTATCAGGCCTCGTGCGTTCCAAATCACATCTACTAGTTGTCAAAAATAACGTCGCCAATTACATCGGCGCAGTGCCAGTAATTATTGCGTAATTCATCCGGTGCTCACACGCTCGCGTGCAATTCAAACGAGTATACTCGAAATCGCATCATTCGGCGCGTCATTATCACGATCGTATCATTCATGCCGCAAACGGAGGTATGTTCGGCCGTTGAGTGCGAATACGTTGTACGCACCTGATAACTCTTTGCAATTAGGTAACTATCCCGCGAGCGATTCGCCTCCCTTCATGACATACGTCATTACGCGCGCATGCAAACGCTCGAAACGCGGATTACGCAGGTGAAGTTGAATGCACCTAGAATGTGCGCGCCGGTGGCTGCGATCCCTTTATGGGAGCGCGACGGAGAGGGAGAGGTATATAGCGAGCAGGAGAGGGCGAGTGACTGTAGGAAAGGGATCTCGCCTTGCCGTCGATTCGTCGACACACCGATAATTACTCGGGCAAGTAATGTCAACTCCCTGTGCCGAGTTCCTCCGGTATAAACAATATCCGTTAATCTTCGGGAGATTCAGCCCTGAAGCAAGCTCATCCACGCAAGTCGTGCAACTCGATGACAACTTGCCGCAGACGCCTGTGCACCCCCGACTTCGGCGAGGAGGCATCCCGAAACGTATGCAGAAACTTGGTAACGAACGGTCCCGCAAGGATCCATCTGCGCGCATTCGACGCACGCAAATTTCCATGTGGAGGATATAATTGCGCGGCGTCGCATTGATTCGCCGTGTCAGAAATGCGAGCGGAAATGTTTGTGGTGCCGCCGCGAGGACCGGTTGCGAGCGCGCTGTAATAATAGGCGTGTGTATTCTGATCAGCCGGCGAACTGAAACGCGGCTCTACACGACTGACGAATCGTTTTCATTTACGCATCGAGCGCGCAAGACTCTATTTAGCTATTTTTACCTTTTCAAAGCCCGTCGCCGGATGATGACTATTTGAACTGTCGCGATCCATCGCCGCACGAACTAGCTGGCCAGAGAGCGGGTGCGCTCCCGATATTCAGCGACATCCGGCATTCACGCGCGGCCGGTGCGCGACTATCGGTGAAGAAAATTGGCGGCTCACAAATTTCAAGCCATTGAGCGTCCGCCTTCGGCGAATTACCCGGGCGCGGGGGAGAATAAAAAGGATCGACTTCGGCGGCCGGCCGATATTACCATGATAATGCGCGCGGCATTTTGCATCCACGGCCGGCTCGCCTTGCCGCGGCTGTTACGAAGCAGGAAGCTGCAGTAACACCAGGTAGAATCGTGACAGCTCGGCGACCGAGGGTGCGAGCGAGTGTGTCGAAGCGCGGGGCCGGACGGCAGAGTGCGAGGGACAGAGAGCATTTCCAGCTCTCGGAGTCCACGCCGCCGCACCCGATCCCGCACCCAACCCCGCACCCGACCCCGCGCTGCAACCGTTAGGGGTGCATCGCTGGTGGCAACCCCCTAACGAACCGCATTTACATCTGAAAGGTGCGCCAATTACCCCGGGTGCGTTTTACTTCATCGACGTTGTGCGAGCCGCACGGCTGCACACCCTTCGCCACCCATGCTCGCTTTTCTAGCCCTCTCTTTCCCCTGCCACCCTGCCTCACCCCCGGCGCTCGGCCATTTTCGCCAGGTTGCGTTACTGTCGCTTTGCCTTCCTTTCAATTATTCCTTTTTTTATGTCATCCCTCATTCTCATCCCTGCCGCCGTTGCGCTCGCGGTCTTTTGCGTTCTTTGCCCGTCGCGTGCTCCTTTCGGTGCACGGCACATTTTTCTTCCGACGCTTCCAGGAAAATGCTGGACTTTGATCTTCGCGTCAGCTAACGGGGTTAGGGTGTCGCGAAGGCGGGGCGGCGGCGTTCGTTTTTGTTATTACGATTGGAATTGTAACTATACCGGCGCTGTGGTGAAATTGGGATCGCAGTGAGGTTAGGCAGTAAGAAAAAATGAGCTTTGAAGTATGGAGAATTGGTCGTTGTTTCAATAATTGTAGTGGCTCGGGCGTTAATGTCGAGCAAATTTCAAATAATGGAATCGTTAAATGAGGAGGCAGCAAATAGGTGGCGTAACAAATTATATTTACTAGAGCTGTATTATTATGACGTCGGATTAACAAATTAAGAGCAACAGAGAGCAACAGGGGAACTTAGGATCAACTTTTATGGTATCAAGTGCACCGCACAGCTAAAGGTATCACATCATAAAAATAACAATAAAAAAAGGGCTAAAGGATATTGGATGTTTTTATTATTGGTGTTTACGGTGTTATGGTCTTTTTGGGTGTCGCGACGATAGAGTTAATTTAACGTAGTTTGACATCGTGATCCGTCTTGTCGAGTTTATTTTTGAAGCCCAATACTTTGCTCCTTGTATTCCTGTACTTGCCGCTAGTTTGTAACGCGAGCACCTGGAAGTGGGAGGGTGATTAGGCGAGACTGAGAGCGGAGTTGTGCTTTTGGCTTCGTGGCTTTTTTTTCGGGTTACGGTGTCTAATTAAATTCTCTCGCGTCGCCAGATTGTTCAACCATAGCGCAGAAACCGTTGTAATTGAGGCGAATAATAATTACGCGATTCACTGATTTTCGAAATCTTTCGCAAGCCATCCGACAAGCGCGGTCAATGCATAATCAGCGAGATCCAATCGATGAAGATTCTTACGTGTCAATCTCCCAAGGAGACATATCCTCGTAGAGCCAAATCTATCATATTTATCTGACCTGAATTCAGATGCACCAGACACGATATGTGCACCAAACTGGGCCACACGTCGGCAGCTTATATCATGAGTTCGCCTCGAACTTTAACGAATTGCCATCTAAAACGAGCGCGTCGCATCTTCCCCGGAATATTTGCGTCGGAACGCGCCGGCCAGCGAATGTTTCTGCAATTTAAAGACCAAACGAGAGTGCGGCTGTGAAAAGCGGTACCGCGGGGCTCGTGTTTCCAGCGTGAGCTGTCGAGCGACAGGCAATTTAGGTATTTTTGCGTGCACCCTAGCCCTACGAGAACGCTTTGTACTTTGACGCGTCCGTAATTTTCGTGGACAGCGGCCAGCCGACTGAAGAATAACGCGTCTATGTCGAGCCGGAAGCGTGTTAGATTCCTCTCGTCCGACCGCTCCGGCGCCGGGATTGAATATCGGCGAACCGTTAAAAGTCGAAGACGACATTTTAGTCCCCCGAAAGCCCGTCGGACCGTTTGCTGGCCGCACGCGCGCGCGGGTGTGCATTTTCCCGTAACTTTTCCCCGCGGCCTTGCACGGTCGCATATTTTAACGCACGACTCGGCACGTACGGTCGAAACTTTTACTGGCCAGTTGGTAGATACGTATGAATTCACACTTTTACCGAGTTAGACACGCGTTTGCACGAGGTTGCGCATGTTCACATTCGCGTACGATGGTCAGGGAGTATGGGGTGGAAGGAGAGAGAGAGAGAGGCAGAAGGGAGGTGCTGGATTTTGAGGGTGATATTAATTTTCGTCGGAGCGCACCGTCTCGCGCTTCCCTCTTGCGTTACGTTTTGACGTTTCCCCTTTGTCGTCCGCTCGTTAACCGTGCTGGAGCATTTTTAATTTACGCTTCCGCGTCAGGGGAGTGAGCAAGCGCGCGTTGCTCGGGTGCAATTGTGGGGCGATGCCCTGTGCGTCGATGCCCCCGACGCTTCTTCCGTCATGTTATGACATTCAGTCATAAATGGGATCGTTTGAGCACGACGAAAAATCTAAATAGCCGGATTTTCGCAAACGCGCTCGCAGGATATTAATCCGCCGCTGTGATTCCCGCGGAATAGTTGGTGCGTTAATTACTGATGTAATTTCGGCGCGAATGTTAATATTGGAGATAACGTTAGGGTTGATCAACGAATTCGAGCGTTTGCGATGAAAAATATATGTCACGGCATGTTTGTCAGAATAACTGTTGTGTCGCATGTGAAAGCAAGCGTTGGGGCGTTAATGCGAAGGTGCGGGAAAATATAGACGTAGATACGTGATTTGAAAGAACGCGTCTGTCGCAACGGCCCACTTAGACGCAGTATCGCCAATAAGAAAAATTTCGAGAGGATTTCCTTCTCGTCGGAAAGTCCTGTTCCTCACCCCGTCCGCCTGCTCTCTGGGGTACTTTCGACGCTGGGGTGCTTCGTTAATTCGCCTTCAAGCCTGGAAATAATTTCACCGGAAAATTTCATCATGCGGAGGGCGGGCAGTAGAGGGAAGTAAAGTAGTCCTTGTAACGTCTGGCAGCCGGCTTAACACTCGTTTAAGTATGCATGTATACGTACGAGAGGCACGGTTTAGACGTTGTCGTTGACGAAATATTACTTTCGTTATTGTCTGTCTCAGCACCCACTATAAACAACTATCCCGAATAGCTCCCGTCCCTCTCCATTATTTTAGCCAATCCGTGTCGAATTCTCGGGGAAGTTACTACAGTATCACGAAATCGATCCACCCGGCATTGTTCCAAAGTTCCATTTTTTCCAGTATTGTTCCCACGTGCGCATGCAAAATCTTTCAGAACCCATGCTACGACTCACTTGCAACGTAGAATACTATCAGTAATACCCTGCAGATTCGTTTGACGTATACCAGTCAATTAATGTATTCGAACTTATTATTTGAAAACCTCACGTTTTGTTACTTGGCTGTCTCCTCACAGAACTTTTGGTATCAAAAGTTTTAACATATTTATTTGTTGGCGTTTATCGCGCCATTAACGTGTTGACATTTATTATTTCAAAACCTGACGTTTTGGCACTACCTATATGCCCATATCAAAGGCATAAACTGTTGGTACCAAACGCGTAATGCATTAATAGACCGCACATGTCGGTATACACGAACAAATTTGCAATATCATCCAATCAATAAAAAAGAGAATGTAAGAAAGCGCGCACAGAAAACTGTTTTTCGCTATTAATAGACCGCACATATCGGTATACACGAACAAATTTGCAATATCATCCAATCAATAAAAAAGAGAATGTAAGAAAGCGCGCACAGAAAACTGTTTTTCGCTATCGCACCAACACGCACAGCACGATACCAAAATACACATAACGCACCTCCGTTGCATATTCTTTCATCCGAAACGTCGATTAATCGGGGATCGTTAGCGTGACAGCGGACGAGTACAGGTTTAAAGACGGCTCCGTTTAGCAAGAACATCGGGTTTAATTTCTGTCCCCGGTAATCCCACGTTCACGTTAATCTCAGCCGGCGAATACTGTCCGAGGCACCGCGCGACGGGCACACAAGACTAATGTGCCGTTAATTTGGAAATAATTAGCGAGCAGCTTCGGTGCGCCCGCTTCATCTGGCCAAGGGTACCGCTACCGTTTGCGCGTTGGCCCTTTAACTTGGCCCAATTTGCACGACACACGAGACAACTCCGCCACCCCCGACGATTAAAACTTGAGCCTTTGAACTCTGGCGCGTCGTCATATGCCTTACGGCTCGTACGTGCTCGTCTGAACGTTTCCCTAAATTCGCGGGCAAGTCAATACGTCGGATTCTTCAGTCGCATTTCCTTCTTTTTTAATGCCGGGCATCGAGTAGAGAATCACTGGTCGCATCACGTTTCGTTTGACCTCAGTTCGATGACGCTTTAGGTTCCGCCTGGCGTCGATGTTGGATCATCAATAGTATGTGTCCCTGGCGCAATAATGGTTGCGGAAAAATCGCCATTGCGTGGGTGTCGATTTGACGCTTCGCTAAATTCGCTCAGTCCAAGCGTGATTTTCTTTGTAGATCTGTATATTTTCTACTGTGTAGCAGAGATAAATGCTGTCAGTCCAGCCATACGGTAATATTTTTGTATTTTTTGTTGAGGAATTCTGTAATTAATCATTTACCACCGATTCTTTATTATTTTTTTGTCAAGTGTACTCGTCGAGACTAACATAATATAGTATTGCAAAATTACATCGGCGTAATCGGTCAATCAATAGGTACAAAATTCTATCATTCGTGGAGCGAAAAAATCTCGACGTTCTCGCACTTGGTTGGTGTCTTTAGCACAGGATTTAAGCTATCTGTATTCATTTAATTTTGTGTTTGAGACTAGTAATGCTTCGAGACGAGAAACGTGCGGGAGATATTATTTTGGAATTGATCTGGCGAACGGTAGGGCTAAATTATAAATTTTCTTTAATCGTCCCCATGATATTTTCCTAGAACGCGTTCTAAAAGGTGGCTGCCTGGCGTGGCGCTTCGAGCACGCGATCAAAAGCACATGGCATTCGCCCGCTTTCAACAAGTGAACGTTGTGAAAGAAACGTTCTTTAAACTTTGGATGTCCGCGGGTAACGAGAAGAACACGCAGCGGCACCTATCATAATTTCCGAAGAAAAGCCCTGACGTTCTCGAGCTTATAACGCGACCTGAAGTAGGCCGGTAGCGGGGCTACTCCACCGGAAATTGGCTTCACTTAAATTCCCCCCAAAAGAGCTGCCGAGCGCCTCCTTTTCCATGAAAGATCTGAAAGCGACGCCTCTGTGTCAGTCATTTTTGCGTGCACTCGTTCCCGCGGAAACGACTAATGAGGCTACATTGACGTCTTTAAATGCCGCTAACGATGAAATAAATAAGTGTCGCGCTTTTCAGTGTAGTAGCGACTCGTTACGCTGCATAATAGGTGAAGATGTTCTCACGGCACGATTGTCGCCTCTCGCCAAAGGTCTTGCCTTCGCACGCGACACACTCCGCTCCAAGTATTTTCAACCGCCCCACATTCACCACTACCCGGTGAATATATCTGTGCGCTGAAAGGTACAACGGTCCTCTCTGACTCGTCCGCTGCAAGCGTCAACGTTATAGATTATCATCCGCGCCGGCACCGTCGGAATCTCTTTCAGACCGTTCCAATAGCAATATCGCTTTTTTTCCGTTCGGCCATGAGCACGCTACGTTTGAAATGTTTCTGGGGATGAGCTTGTAATCAAGTTAATGGCGATATCGTCCGGTCGAAGGTGTTATCTGAGCAGGTACAGCTTCCTCTTCACATTGCGATACGACAATGTGAACTGCCATAGGCGGCGCACGTTCGCAATTTTATAACGTTTCCGCGAGCGACGGCTCGCAATACCGCCATTATCGAACAATGCGATTCGGTTCAGATCGTTTTACCCTCTACCAGAGCCGTTGCGAGACGTTAGAGTCCGCCACAATGGAATTGCACAATCGAGTCCAGAACGCGATCGCAGGTAAAGGGCGATGCGTTTTGATAATAGGACGCTTGTGATATACTGCAAGAATGCTATTCCGGTAAAAACCCTTCATTCCGGGTATCCGGTATTACCTAACAATTGCGCCGCCGCCCATAAGGAATTGAAGGGATTTGGATCCTTTTACGGGACTAGGTTGCCGGCGGTGGCCCAGTTTTCCGTGCATTTTGTTTCCGGGCGGATATTAAATTATTAACGGATTTACGTGCACACGAAGGGGTGGCCTTGAGCAGCATTCCCCTGGGCTTCGTGTTACCGGGCGAGCGGGATTATTTGCGGTCGCCATTACACGAACTCTTCATTAACGGTTTGCTGATTTGATGACGACGCGGGCGCGTATCGGCGGGAACAGATAAATATGTTAATGCACGCTCGTCGTGCCCGTTTTGTTTGCGTTTTTTTTCGTGACCCTTTGTGACTCGCCCTGTCGCATCCGGGGGATTTATAAAGCGGAACGTATATTCAATCCGCATAGAAATTTTCAAAATGAAGCGGATCCGGTGAGCTCCTCTGAAATGGCGCATATTCCTGCTACGAGAAGGAATCTGCTCTGCGGGTCTGGAGACGTGGGACAAGAGGGAGCGGATGGAAACGCTGTTGAGAAGGCGTACAGTTACGATAACTCTTATGGGGTTCTGAGGCTGAGGTGATGCAAAAGTCGCGGAGCTATAAAATAGCAGCCCTGGAGTTCGATTTCTGCGAATATTAGTATTTTCGATAAAAACCTAAATCATCTCGAATGGTCTAATTTGCGAATTACCATATCGATAGATTCGCGTAGAAGTACATGTACGATATAATTTATCGTCAGTGAGTAGTAACAGTATAAAAGTATATAACGTTAATGCAAAATACTCTATTTTTCCATTTACTCTTACTTTACTTTTCACTTCGTTACTTTGCACTTTCGCTCAGTTTGCTCTCCACAACATTTGCTGTTGACCATATAATTGACAAGAGGGCGAAGTTTATACCCCGTCACTATCTGCTGTGCAGCTTTTTCTCTTTGTCTCCTACTTCCTATCTTTTATTTCCGTCATCCCGCAGTTGCAATAGTTGCCCATCTGTAATTCCACCAGCAATTGTCTTATTAATCCAGTGCGCGCGACATCGGCCTCGCAACGCTATCGGGTGATACCAACTGCCGTTGACGCTCCGCTTAAATTAGTATCCGTTCCGGAAAGTTCCTGAAACTTCCTCGGCCGCGCCGAAGCTAAAAATACTCTCCCGGTGGCGAACTGCCGCAAATTTCCGTGATAAATTCTCCTCGCAGATCGTCGTTACACATTGTCGAAAGTATTTCCGCAGACAACGAGCGTTGATCTCCGAGCGCCGCTAGAGTTGCGTCGTCCGCGGCCAACGGTAGCCGAACTTTTTCCATAAAAGAAGACAGCAATTATATTTCGTCGACGGCGCGCCCGTTCTTAACGAGTCATTGGGGCGGGCGCACACGAAGCGCTCGTCACGGGCGAATTTTTGACGGAAAGTTTAACCCTCGCGAGTCGAGGGCCGGAGAATTGGATATCCGGAGCCGTCGTTTGTCCCGAAGGGCCCGCCGCTACCCACTCCCGTACTTCGGCATCCTCAAGAGCCAACTGTTAATCTCCCGCAGTGCTTTGCCCTCCGGATTGATGCCTTTTAATTTGTCCTTCGCTTAAATTAAAATCGACTTAGTCTTTTTTGTCCGTCCTCCCCGCGCGTCTCACCCGCTGCCTGAATGACGGCAATGAAGTCGTTTGAGCGTGGCGAGCCTTGCGGTTTCCTCCTCGCGAAAGATATAAAGCGAGAGAGGGTGAGAGAGTGTATGAGAGAAAGAGAGAGAGGGAGAGAGGGGACGTAGGAGGGGACACTCTCCATCAGCTTCGGCGCACGTTTCGTTGCGATTGCTTTGATCCGCACTGATTTTAATTCCCTCGTCAGGTGGTGCCGCGTCTCATCCATTCGTGTGATGAGCTTCATTTCGCTTTATCGCTCCCGGCCGCGCGTACTGCCTCCTGCCCGCCATGAACTTCCTGCGCGGCCGTCGCGCAGGCGTTTTCGCCGAACGGCGGCCGGAAAAAGTTCATTTTCGAAGCGGCCGGGACTCGCGACGGTTCGGCCGTCGCGCGCGACGACTGCAAAGACCATTACCGATTAATGTGATTTCGCCGCCGCCGTCGCACGAATAATGCGCGTCGGCGCGCGAAGCGCTCACAGCCGTGTAACGAAATTAAAAGAACGCGCCCGAAAGTGACGCGGATTACGCTTTTATCAGCTTTTAACATTCGCCACAGATTTTCGACCGCTCCGCACCCTCTCCCCCGCCACGCACGCGAGCATTATCGCGCGCTTGTATTCGTCCGTGACGTTTGACGCACGGTTGTCGCGCTTTTTCCGACGGGCCTCCACGTCCTGGGGTCCGACGCGCGTCGTCTCAGAAAACGAGCCGGCGCGCGGCACGACAATAACATCGAGCGCGATGGCGCGCGCTAAAATCAGAAAGTAATCCGAAAATATGGCCGGGCGGGAGCCATTACGTACGTGCATCAGTGATCCCCCGACGGCGTGTAAGCGTGTGTTGGTCGTCACTCGTGTGAATGCGTCAGTCCGCCATCCGGTGAAAGCGCAGTAGTTCTGCCCGGCTGGCAGCAACAATGGCATGCATTAACCTTTGTGCAGTTGTAACTGCAGTTGCGAGATAGTGGCTCACTCTTTGGTACGAAATAGGGGTGAGAGTAAACGGGAGAGGGGGAGGAGGAGGATGAGGAGATGCAGAAGAGTGGAGAGGGAGAGGAAGGGTCCGGCACCATCGCAGACAGCGGGCTCTCCTGGCATTTACAACCATTTCGCGTAATCTCAACGAATACATGCATCGCACAGAGTAGCCGGCGCTGAGTGGACGCACCAATTATTGTCTCCGGTCCTTCGTCCGCACGGTTGCTCGAACCGTATGCCGGGCTTTCGACTCGAATGATCGCGGTACGTCGGTCCCTCCTTTCTCGAACTACTCTCGTCTTCCGCCATTCATGCCATTCAGGCGACGATCGATAGAATATTCGCAATTCGGTATCGTTTTCCGACGATTATAGCGCGCAGACGATCGGAAGACTCCAATGCCGGCGATTCAACCGGTCCTAACGGATGCGGTGCAGACCGCGGCAAGTCAAAAGTTTCAATGCAGATGGCTGCGGACGGCGAGTTTGATCTAACGACAGCCGTCGAGACAGGAAGTCACAGGGTGGCGGTGTATTTAACGCGTTAGAAGCGGAACCCATTTTATTTGACTTTCCATTCAGGCGGCGCGGTACAGAAAGCGCCTCTATGTATAAACATGAATTTTCTGCAATGAGTCGGAAAAAGGTATACACAAGATTTTTAATATTGTATGCTGTATACAGTATCAATTCGCAAAGTTGACATTGCCCCCGTAAGGGAGAGTTTAGTGTCGACCCCCAGGGACCGACACAGCGCTTGACATGTTAACCGTTTTAGTGCTAGGGGTCTTCTTAAATACTGAACCGAGTAGTGCCAGACGATGCTGTTGCCCTTATTTAATATATCTGGGGATTGCACTACTCCAATGGTTTTACACGTTAACTGAACATTTATTACGTGTCTGCAATCACACGAAGAAGATAGGCAAAACAGAGCACACAAACAACCTGTCGCTACATAATAAAACATTAATCTACAAAAATTACACATGTGCAAAACGTATTGAATTTTCTTCTCACATAATACAATTGCAAAAAAGGCAAAGTAATGTGATCGTGCTTGATTCTACGTCACAAAAAGCTATGATCAAATTTGCGCGCAAGCTGAACTAGCTCCACCGAATGCCGTGGCAATTTTCATTACGAAATCTGAACAGCGCGACCGTGCTGCATGGCACTGAAACTGTTAAGCTGGTCACGTTAAAACGATGATGTCGACGCCTCTTTGATTCTTCGATGCAAGACGTCGCGCATTAATTCCTAACGTACGTAAGAACGTCTCCCTGTCTTAACCCATCGACGGAAGCTGCGGGTTGCGTGCGTAAGAGATAAGTGAGGCACGCCTTATCGTGTTACCAATGGGATCGATGAACCAGAAGGTGGCGAGGGATAGAAGAAGGCAAATAGGGGCCTGCTTTGACGTCGCTTTCGCGGTGGGTAAAAATGAGAATCGAAAATCTCTGCGTCCCTGGATCAGAGGGTTGAGAGAAGGCGAGGGAAGAGGAGACTCGGCGATTATGTCGGTAATTGCGTTCCATCCTTAGACGACGTCGGCAACTTCCAGCGACACGACCGGGACCCTCTCATGCTGTAATGCGAAAGCTTTTGATGTACGGACGGCGGAAACGACGCTGTAATTTACGGAAACTGGTCTACCGCGACGAGACAACGGCAAGAGACATGATAATGCCAGAGTCATCCTTCGGATGCTGAATGAGCTGCACATCTACACGTCAACGAAATTGTATCACAAGTTCCCCCATTGTCCTGTCGATCGATGTGTTTAACGAAACTTCTGCAATTAATGCGGGACGCAAGTTTGAGTAATTATTGTATTATACAGACGACGCGATATGCATACAGTAAATATACGTACTGCGCGGGATCGGGTGACTGTTGCGAATTTGTCGGTGCGTCGCGACGGCTATTCACAAAACTATGCCGGAAATGTAGTGTACGGTATGCCGCGTTCAGCGTTATTAATTTTTTTGCCGCACGCTACCAGGGAAAATGGAACAATTAATAACGGCAAATGAATAGAAATTTCATTCAAGGTTTATTGCCCAAGTTTGCTCGTGATACCGGCTTTAATCTAAATGACGTATTGAAAATGTAATTACACGGTGTTTAGCAGCCGCGGCCGTGGCTACGAGACTCTAGGGCAGACTAATCCTCAACTTTCTAACGCACTCATTAATTAGCGTCGAGCCGCTCCTACGTAAGTTAATTGCAAATTACGCTGAAATGATGAAGAACGCTCTTCAGAAACGGTTCTTCCGCGGTTGTTACCGGGACCGATTAAATTTTCCATCGAGATTATTACCGAAGTTTCACGCTGGCGATGAGGAGATATATTCGTGTGAACCTAAAACATTAAGCGACCCAAAATGCATCGTTATTTCAAGCGACGCACATGCAGGTCAAGCACGTCGCGCGCCGAATTTCATATTTCCCTCCAATCGCTTCGCTGTTTACGGTTATTCACGCATACGCGATGCTGCATGTTTTCCGTTTTTAAAGACGGCGACTTGAAATCCACGATCTCTGGCGAATCACGTTAATATATAACATTAAATGCAGATTGAATATCGATTTTAACGTCAGTCGAACCTCGTCCGCGCTTCTGTGTAAATATCAAATTCCTTGAATGCATTATGCGCGACGCGTTCACTTAATTCATTTTGCACTCGCCCAAGTAATATTCGGTGAGCGCCATTATGAGAAATTGATGAAGTTTTAAATGGTGTTTTAGCGCAACCGCATGATCGAACGTCGAAGCCAGTCATTGAGGTGACAAAGCACCGTGGAGGTTTTAGATTAACGAGCAATCTATTTTTTTAATTACCCGGACCCGGCGAAAAGAACTGGCGAGTAAGAAGGGGATGCACGAACAAAGAAGGGGTGAGCAGGGGAGAATAAGGTGCCGGAGCTACAGGGAAATTAAGTGCTAGGTCTTGTACAGTACTTGTTCAGTGGGTGGTCGAAGTGTGACCCTGGGGTTACTAAGCACATTATGCCAGCCATGCGACAGCGGACGATGCATTAACGTCGAGACTAGCGCTAAAGTGAGACGCGACGTATGCACGTCAGGCCGTTTGTCAAGATTGCGGAATAAGTTACTGCGGTTGCACGATAATGCCATCTCTGAGGTCATGGCAATAGTACTCTTGCCATTAACAATTTTCTATCACCCCACGTACCTGGGCGATGATGCCTATAAATTAACGCTATTTACAATTCTCTGCCAGTCTAGACGCGTTCATGCTCGTGGCGATGGTATTAACGCGAATTGCAAGTTTCGAACACTTCATTAGTCTCCGTGTATTATTGCGATTCATAATTTGCCGCCGAAAATACTTGCGTCATATCTGAAACTGCGGTACTTCGTAATAGAGGTCAACATCGCGGTATATGCTACTGCGATTGTACAATAGTGCCGTCTTCGGAGCCATTTACAATTTTCTACCACTCTACATACCTAGGTGTTAGTATAACAAGGACGACTGTTTCGTATACCGCGCATATCTATTTACAATTTACCTTCTTTAGGTGCTCACGTGGTTCTGGCAATACGAAGCCAACTTTTTTTTTTTTTTTTAAACTGTTTACCATCGTTGTCACGCGTTTTTCGTTAGTATCTACGATTCACTTTACTTCAATTCCACTACACAACGTTGGACGATGCTGAATATAAATGAACGCCATTTACAATTTTCTACCACTCTACATACCTAGGTGTTAGTATAACAAGGACGACTGTTTCGTATACCGCGCATATCTATTTACAATTTACCTTCTTTAGGTGCTCACGTGGTTCTGGCAATACGAAGCCATCTTTGTTTTTTTTTTTAAACGGTTTACCATCGTTGTCACGCGTTTTTCGTTAGTATCTACGATTCACTTTACTTCAATTCCACTATACAACGCTGGACCATGCTGACTATAAATGAACGCCATTTAGTATCCGCTGCCATTCTAGATGCCTTCGTATTCGTGGCAAGGTTCCTAACACGACTTACAATCTTCCGTCACTTCGAACATCTCCGTATCGACGAAATCGATATCGTTGCTATTCACAATTCGCTATCGAACATATAAACCGCAGTACTTCGCGACAGAGGTCAGCATCGCCTCAGACGCATAATTACCAGCCGAGTATTAGATGACAAACGTCGCGCGGCATTTTCCACGCGGCTCAATCGAGTTTCATCGGAGAAACGAGATATTCCTGTGGGAGGACCTACCTCTCCGTGGATCCTTCGATCTCGCGGGCTCCCGTGCTCTTCCCGTGGCCCGTGCGCTCGGATAGGAAATAAGGTGTTCGGAGAAATCTCATATGGCGGGGTTTCGCATAAAATAGGCTGAATAAATCACGTAGTCGGAAAGAACGTGGGGTTTAGAAGAAGGAGAGGCAGCGAACGCGTGACAGTGAGAGAGAGAGCGGGCGAATGAGGAGAGAGACAGGGAGGACGCGCGAGCGAGAGGAATGGACAGAAGCACGCGCAGGGAGCCGGGGAGAGAATGAGAAACGGAGGTGGGATGCAAGACAAACTTTCGCCCCGGAAGGGTGTGCACCCTTCCGCCCCCGCAGCCCTCCGCCCGCAAACCATTCACCTTCGACGTCGTAGTCGTCGTCTGGGCGCGTTTCGCAGTTGAGCGCCGCGGCGCTCTAAGAAAACTGATATTGCCGGCAATATCCAGTTGTTTGCATTGATTCAGGCTGTCTGAGAATCCAGAAGAGCTATTCCTTCCTATCCCGCTCGCTTCCCTTACGGTCCTGCGAAAACTCAGCTTCGCTCGGTCCGTCTCTCTTCGCCGCGCCCAACTTTCTTCTCGCACGCGCTCGCCTCCCTTCGCCTACGGTCCTCCGCGCATCAATACCCTCTCTTGCGTCCTCCTGCTCTCCCATTCGTGCCCGCGGATCCGCCTGACGCTCCCCGCGCACGTGCGCATAGATTATTGAAAGTGCACCCCGCGGAAATTCCTGCGAGTATGTACACATCTTCGTTTAGTGTCTCGCCGCCCCTTCGCCGCACGCTCGTTTCTCTTATCCCACAGACTTCATCCCCACTGTCGCCCTGTCTTATCCATTTTCGACGTCACGGAAGACAGAATACCCGCAGACGTCGCGATTCATTCGGCTTTCCTTTTATCTTGCCCTGTCCCTAATGGAAAATGCCATTGGCCGTATTTAGCCGACGGCCGCGGTGCCGCGCGCTAGACAGCGGAAACGATTTGTCCTACGACCGGGATGACTCACGAGCGGTGCACTGCGTCAAAAATGCGCGGCGAACATTTGCCGGAAGAAAGATTTACGCTCTCGTCCAAACTGCTTCTGCATCAAGAGACTCGTAGGGAGGATGCGGAGGGTTCCGGCGCCTATAATTCAGACTATCCATCACCGCCTGACGTCACCATCGTATAGACGTGACAGAGGGGGTCCCCATGCAAACTACCTCGACGTTCGCATGATATATCTATCGGCACCTGTTAGACGACAGCGTCTGAACGCACCAAAGCGCCATTCTCGTAGTCTCGGGCGGATGCACAATTT
The DNA here is from genome assembly GCA_033815515.1 of Cryptocheilus praepositus. Classification (NCBI taxonomy): domain Eukaryota; kingdom Metazoa; phylum Arthropoda; class Insecta; order Hymenoptera; family Pompilidae; genus Cryptocheilus; species Cryptocheilus praepositus. The sequence continues at coordinate 357,838 of JAWWQZ010000141.1, read as the reverse complement.
AAACCTCCTTATTATGAATTATCAAGTGGCGCTCGATGGAAAGTTAAGGCCGTCGTCGATTGCGTGCGATACGCGGGGGTGTTGATCAATATCACGCTTCGTCTGAGCGGAAAAATTCTCGAGTCCTCTCGCCGCGACGAGTTATTTTTACTGATAGCTAACAATAACGCATCTCGGTTAACGGAAGATCTGAAGAATCGGACATCAGCTATTATTATAATTCTATTCTAACTAAACAATTACATTTTATGATTATTTTATCATATTATTATTTCGGTCGCTGAACTTGTTTTAGATTTTTAACACGGATGTGTCGATATAAGTTAACTCGCACAATAATAACTTACAACAGTTCTTGAGGAATGGCCCGTTTCGGGTTCGTTAGGCTCTACTTTCCGATGGATGGTCGATTAAAAAAAAATTCTTACATACAATGACACTTCGTAGTAAAGTCATTGTTACTTATGAAACGCTTTCAAACACGAAATAGTGATAGCCGGTCACTATTTTATTTGTTTCGTCCTAATACTTTTGTAATATGAGTTACATGCAAGCCTTTATTCTCACCGGCCGCAGTCAGGTGGAGTCGATCAAAGTCCGGTAATGGATCCGGTAAATAATAGCTGATTCGAAGCGGGTGCCGTCACAAGCGGCAGCGTCGATGCTGTTATTATCTGCACTAACGCGCATCGCAGTGTTTCAACAGCAGCGGTGCAAATTTAATCCGACAGAGACGATAGTGTCATTACGTATTCGGCGTCTGGTGTGCCTTAAAGCACAGCCATTTCTATCTTCATGCATTCGGCTTGGCAGGACGCGGCCCGCGGCCTGCTCGAATATTTCGCATTCAACTGGAAAACAATAAATTTTGCGGACGCTAGCATGGAAGGGTTCAGCGGTAAGAGCTTGAAAGCCAGTATGGGAGTAGTTATTTACGAAGCGCCCACGAAACGGAAGGCATTGTGTCCCTGTCGTCTCGCCGCAATTGGGTTAAGCCTAAAACTTACCCTAAGCTTGGTGCCCCACGACGGTCAGGTTCAAGCTTCCGGTGTTTCGTGTGTATCACTGACTACACGTTTCCCTTTCGACAATGTATCACGAGCGGCTACGTTTCCGTTTCGACCATGCACGAGCCCTAACCCCTGTTTCCGCAAGAAGTTCATTTGTAACTCTTGGCCAAAGCCACTCCACTCTGTCTTCTTTGCTACGCACGTGCGAATCGACTTAATTTTTCTGTATTTATGGCCAATGGGTTGAGGATGATAACAACATCAGTGAAATTGAGTCGTAGACATTTTTATAATGTAGTAACTGTAATACAGGGTGTTTCCAAAACCGTGATACAGCCAGAAAGAGGGTAAGTTCTCGTATGAAATTGGGGTGAAAATATGGAATAATGGTTTTTCATACGTGACTTCATTTCCGAGAAATATTGAATTTGAAAATTCAGACCGAAGCAAATTTTTCTCGGAAATTAAGCCCCGCACGAAAAAAAAACATCCGATATTTTCGCCTGAGCTTGATGTGAGGCATCACCCTTCTGCCGGTTCCACTACGATTTCAGAAACACCCTGTATAATGTTTGTGTATCGAGAATCTGCAGAGCCAAAATATTTCACGCACTATCCATCACGGTTATAGATTGCAGACAGATTCTACAATTTAAGTTTCAATTTAAATATTTCCTTTTTGTTTACAAACATTAATTCGGGACGCAAATGTTCCACTATTTTTCCAAGGTACCCGTATTTTGGCGGAATTTTGGTCGGAATGTGACTCTTTTCTCTTTCTAGCAGCAGCCATAGTAACCGCAGAACCTACAGCAAATTTTAACGTGTCGAGCGGGAGCGTAGCAGTGTGCGGGCTCGTTTTCGTATACATACTATCGGGCACACTATCTTCGCGGTCGGTTAACATACGAGACCGTTCTTGAATAATTAACGATAGTGGGCACATTGCTAAAAGTATTCCATTATGCGACTTGTCCGCAATTCCGCACCAAATCACTTCGATGGTAATGGCACTTTCTCGTTACGGGTTATTTCGCATGCATCGGTCGAGTTCCTATCGGCTATAGATACGCTGTAGACGTCCACTCTCCGCCACTGTTCGGCTATCAGTTCGTCGGCAGTCGCTTAATGCGTACAGTAATTCGCAGTAAAACCGTGCTGCATCATATTGATTACACGCCATATAACAGTCATTCGGCATTTGACTATTCATAAAGTTTCCCGCGAGCGAATGCAGAGATCGCGTTTAAACGGGAATCGTTTAATAGCGTCTTATTAGCGAGCACGAAATACAAATAGACTCGTCAAAGGGGAAACAAGCGATTTGTCTACCTCACCGCGCTAGCAAGAACCTTTGCGAGATTAAGAGAAGATGGTCTCTGGGCACGACGATGTAGATGCATAGTCGGTGCCTCTTTCCACCACAATCCAATCTCGCCCTAACTTCGCCTCTCTCTCTCGCTCTTTCCTCCTCGCCCCACTTCGTAAACTTTATCAATGCCCAATTTCTAACTCTGCCCCCACTTTCTTCTGCCGGAATTTTAATACGAACAGGAACAAGAGGGCAGCAAAACAATGGTAGCTCGGCGGCGGCAGTTGAAGAACTTTGCTTTATCGTCTCTTTAGGAAAGCTGCTCTCCGGTGACTGCTGCGGATTTTTTCGCGTCTTAATTACGTGTCAAAGTCTTGACCAAGCTCTTACCATGTTCCTGCTGTTGGAAGTATCGTTACATACTTAATTATTATGACGAATATAACCGACGTTACGAAAATTTTCTTTCGGTCTACTTTTTGGTGTATAGGTACTTGATGTAGTTTGACCCACTGAAACGAAAGATGCCTATAGACGTCTACTTTGCACTGTTCCCAGGCAACTCAAGGCGCCCATAGGCATCCATGAAATTTTTGCAAGAAACCTCACTTGAAATAGATGTGTATGAACATTAACATCTTCCGTTGTTTGAATGGACACATGTTGTAATGTTAGATGTTGGATGGACACATGTTGGATGTAACAGTTTCGCACAAAATTCAGCCGTGCCTAAGAGGTTAACACGTTGACTGCCACGGTGGTCACCGGTGACCGGTGCAAAAGATTTTATTAAAAATGCAAAAAATTCGCAATGAAGCCTATTTGCAATCTTGTAAAAGCAATTGATTTTGGAACGGTGCTTCAATACTTTGACTTGTAATAACTCTGCGTTACCTTTATTTTGCACGATTTAATTATACTCTGCAGTATTTCATCGCATCGCGGTTCTAACATAGCAAAATACGTTTGGCAGTGAACGTGTTAAGAGTTGAACGTTCGCACCACTCGGTCAGTTCTTACAACTTCCACTGCCAATCTCCAGGCCGCACGGTCTGTCATCGCAGCGTACAATTACGTGGCACGCACATCGTCCGTACGATTTGGCCGATGGCAATTCTGCTCGCGTCAGCGCGCAGGTAGTTGGGCATGTGCGGTGGCGCGAGATTTCTCCTTAGCCGGCCAAATCGGAAGGGTCGCCGACGGCCTTGACGACACCAGCGACAGAGAAACGTAAACGCTTCTTTTAATGCCTCTTGAGGAAACACAATGGCCGTCGTTGCCGGTCGATTGACCGCACTCAGAGAGGCTTCGGACATTTTACTCGACTTTCGTTCCCGTCTAGGTGGGAACGCGGAAGGACGGTGGGCATCGGCGGCGACGGCGGCGACGAGTTTTGTGCCGCTTAAGGGGTGCTTTCGATCGGTCCGACTCTCCCAGGAGCTACGGAAAGACACAATAGTTTTAGCTTCGACAATCGGTTGATTGGGAAGAATTACGAGACGATTGTTCGGACCGGTGCCTTCGTCGAGTAGAGTGGATGGCGTCGGCCGAGCTGATGGTAGGAAGTGTGGCAGGCGGGGGAGGGGGGCGGGAGTCGAACAGAGATGCGGGAGGGTGCTAACGAGGGCTAGGAACATCGAGCGCCCCTTTGCCACCCACCGTTGAGCCACCATCTCCTCCCCCGCAGTCGCCAGCTCAGCGTCACTCGCAGCCCAGACTAACGTCGTTTAACTCGACAAGGTCTTCGGCTAAATCCCACCCTCGTCCGTTTTAGCCCTCTTTCCTTTTTGCGGATCCCTTGCATCTTTCTCTTTGGCGCTGGTTAAACGTGCCACTCCTTCGCGTTTTTCTCGCCCGAGACTCCCTGCTCGCTTTCCACCGGGAAGATGGATGCCTTTTGATCGCCTCCTTTGATAATCGAATGCGTTTATACGCGGCGACGGCTGAATGCGTGTTCCATTGAAAGTGAGTTCGTGTACGTCGAGATCGCGGGGTCACGTAAGTATACAAGGGAAATGGCTTACGAGTGTGCCGAGGCAAATTTCGTTGGGATACATGAAATTACGGGAATGTTAACGTGCCGAATATTATCGGGCCGCCCGGCTGCGCGTACGTCAGAGCGAACGAGTGTATGCCGTCGTCAATGGAGTGCCCTTTAGGGTTTAACGGAGGTAGGAACCACGATGTGCCGCATTTTGACGTTCCGTCGTTCGCTGAATATCACCCCTACACAGCCGAGTGGTAACAAGCCAGTACAGCCCTCATTACGCATTACGTAGTTCGTGTATGCCTCATAATATGTTTCCGCCATTACGTCGCGGTAAAGGAGTGCATTTAGAATCATGGGTTTGATGGGTAGGGTGAAGCAGGTGATGCATCCGACATTCCGCCCCTCTCCTCGCCGTCTTCTGTCGATCTTTCAGTCCCGGATGACTGACACGGCCGAATGCGGCTGACTTCATGGGGCGGACGACCCTTTTCATCCGATGTCACGCTCGTATTTCATAATCCACCGATATCCTCGTGCCAGAAATCCTACGGCCTGAATAAATCATTTCGCGGACCCCACCAAATTGTTTTGCGACATATCGCAAGGGAAAATGGTTGCGCAATTAATAACTGGCGCCGACGACGGAAAGAATTTTCAAGGCACGCCGGTTTCGTTCGACAGCGGGTCGCTTAACACGGTAAGCACTGTGTCGGACCGGCACTAAACTTTCTGTTTAGGCGGCAGGTTGAATTTTGAAAGGTGATACTTTATGAAGCGTACAGTATTCAAACATATTTATATTTTTTAATCGATTCTGCTGCAACATTCAGGCAGAAACAAGCTTTATGTTCGTTGCTAAGAGTCGTGATATTCACGATTAGCTCAAAATTCTCACTACGAGTCAGATCCGACAAAGTACGTCAAGGGATTAACATTGTTTCACCGATGCACCGTTAACCAAAATTTCGCCGGCAAATTCAGGTGGCGGGCAACTTCTTTCGCGATCCGCTCACGATCTCGTTTAGTCAAAAGTCTCCCGGCAGGTTCCATTCGTCTTAAACTTCGGATCCGTCTGCCTCGGCATGGCAGCGTCGTAAATTGCCGAGGCCAATAACGATGGACGCCGTGAACGTGTGAGCCGCTGAGACACGCCGGGTGCTGCATTAGAATCTCTTCCCCGCCTTTACGTTCGTCTACGACAGCCGTAGTTTCCAATTATCTCGCAACACTACCCCTTTATTGCGTGCCGCGTCGTCGTTCGTCCGAGTCTCTCTCTTCTCCATTTGGCTGCCGCCGTCCCTAAACGAGCAGGCGGTAGTTGATAACAGCCCGTCAACCGCTCTCCCTCATTCTTCGCGGAACAATGACGTAAGTGTCGAATAAATGTTACCGTGAGAGCGCCGCCCTTCGCAGTATTAAACTGTAGAAATTCCCGGTGCGGGCTCAGATCAATTTCCGCCCGTGTAACCCAAATTTCGTCGTAACGCTTTTATTCACTGTTCCGCCCTGACTCGCCGCGCATTTCGTCGTAACTGTTTCAGTGCCCAGCGTTGTAGAGCGCAAAGCCGTCAGAGGTAGAGGTTTGTGGTCGCAGGGAACACGAATGGTCACGCAGAAAGTTGCGGACGGGATCATTTGTTATTGCGCTTCGTCAGTGATGTCGTTATATGTTACACGCGCGTAGATATGCTTGACGACTGTTGCATCGCACATTCGAATCTCACTCATTCCCTGTTCCTTTCTCCGTCTCGTAAGCATTATAGTATTGTCGGCTGTTTTGTATTTATGATTGTCCCGCCCGCTTCTCTTTTAACCCTGTGCACTGGGACATGTTTTATTATGAAGTAGCAAATAACGCATCGTTTCGTGTAAAGTGATACAGTTTTGAAAAAAATTCCTTCTATTGAAATTATACTATATTTTGCACACGAGTCATACTCGTGATATTCACGTTTGGCCCGACATTCTTATCACGAGTCAGACTCGTGAAAGTGCAGCAAGGGGATAAGCAAATGCTTCAACTTTAACCATTTCTCTGGCGTAATGTGTCAATGTCCTCCCGTGGAAACCACCGGTGAATGCTCACACGTCCGTGTCGCACCGCCTGTTTAATTAACCGTAACAAGCATAATTCTAAAGCGCCGTCCTCTGCAACTTTCGCGCTGCATCGAACATAGTCACGGGCAAACTGTCGTTCAATTTGCCCGCCCGGATATCGGGGTGCCCCTCTTTATCAGGCGAGGCTCAAGAATTCGCCGTTACCTTAAAGCCGTGACATAGTGCACTTTTGATCTTGCCCAAAGGGTCGACAGAGGATAGTGCGTGACGTACTGCCGGCAGACGGCCGATCATTTCGTGCTTCCCTGATCCGTGTATCGGAAGTCTGAACATCCGAGTGACGGTGAGAGACTCGCAGTGCAAGAAGACGAGCCAGTTGGTATAAAGAATCCCCATAACTTAGTGCGCCCGGACAATATGGGCAATCAGGCTTTTTTACGGTACGTTGAGCAGCAGGTCAGTCCGCGAACGATGCTGGGGCTAACCATTGGAGGGCTAAGGTACGGCTGAGACGTGATCCGCACGCGAAAGAGACTGCGACAGTTTCCAGACGTCTTTCCCGGAGCGTTACGGAAACCCAGATTAGTCATGAAAGCGATAAGGACGAGGGTCAGCGTACATTCTGGCGGGAAGGAAAGCATCCGAACGGAACGGCAAGCTGCCGTGACGACGATCTCCGGGGTGCCGTTGACACAGAGGTTAAAAGTCTTGACCGGTGTCAGAAAGTAACCGTCGAGCGCTCAGGTCGGTCAAATTCTCGACCGTGCGTCAGTTGCCAGTGTATTCGGCGTCCACCCTCTACCGCCGCGCAAGTTGTTCAGACACTATCACCCGCAATAAGCGCCAAGAGCCGCAGTGTCCTTATTACCCGATACGCATCAAGCGCCTGACGAACCTTAACCCTTTGTGGACGAGTGGCGGATATATCCGCCCAACTCTAGCGCTGCGGCTGACGTACGTCTGTCATCGTAAACGATAAGATACGCATGAAAATTAAATTTGTTTTTTTATGATTTTGTTAGATTTTATGAAAAACTTATTCAAATTAAGATTTAGTTTTTATAACGCAAACGTGTGGCGTGAATATTTTCTTTACTGCGTCTGTTTCAATACTTGTCCACAGCGACGCTCGCCTGTCCAGCGGCTCCGTCCGCAAAGGGTTCACACCATTCGTTATGGGTGCCAACTATAGCCGGCGGCCGCGCGACAATCAGTGTACACGGCTGATTACTATAATCGACGTGTATGCAACCACCTGAGCCGATTCTTGCTAGTTATCATTCTGACTTAACACGTTCACGCCGGGGCCGATTTTCATGTTTTCCGCTGTGAGGCGGCAGTCGAATTTATGCAGCGCTTCATTTGGTGGCGCACGATTGTTGTTTGTTTCAATTATTTAAATTTCAATTATTTAAGTTTTCAACTATACGGCAATTTTATCCACTTACTAAACGGACTATATCTTTGATGGTGAGCGGCGTCTAAACAAATGTTCACGCCCGATGGGACAGTCGAGCGCGAGCCACCGGTGGTACACGCCGGCGTGAACGTGTTAAATGACTAAGAATTATAATTTGATGTCTAACTACCCAAAATTTTACTTACAATAGCAAAATTTCTAAATATGTAAATAACTGAATATTCATACAATATACTCATTTTCATGTTTTCCCTATAATACGATAAAACAGTTGCTATGTAGCTCTTAAAAAAGTGTCCATACAAGAGAATCATAAAGTGGCGTTGAAAAACGTAAGTCCGAATATCGAAGACTACTGACGTACAAGTGCACACTTCGCGGCGCGGTGCCCCGTCCAGTAACGTCACTCCCGCGGACCGTACTGCCGTAAGGAAAGGGTTAATAAACCGCGCATCTTACCACTCGCGTACGTGACGGTGCATAATCCCGTAATCCACCCCTTAACATTACCCTCCCCGCGCCCTAATTTCGTCCACGAAAAATCCCATTTCATCGGCCCACAGCCAGTAGCAAGGCGCACGGGAGGCAGTCAAATTGTTTCTTCCCGGTGCTGTGCGGCGCGCAGAAAAAGGCGTGTAAAAAGGCGCGCCACGACAATGGCTCCGAGCGGCTAGAGTGGCAGAGAGAAATTCGAGGCAGGCCGAGCGAAGGGGTCAGAGGGCTCGTGGCGTAGCTTCGCAGCCGACGCGCGGCGAGGAACGCGCCTTAAACGCTCAAAAGCGCGACGCGACGTGTAAACGTTAATTATCGTGCCGAGCATGCGAGGCGAGCGAGGAGCAATAATTATTTTCGCAGGCCGCCGCGATTAATTCAAGTGGTTGCGGCGACTGGCGCGGGAGCGGCGTTGGGCAAGCTTAGCACTCACCCCCGGCAACAACCCCTTCTTTCCGGCCTCGTGCTCGCCGCGGCGCGCTGCAGCGCACAAAAGCGAAACACAGTCTCGAGTGCCTGGGCTTAAATATTACGTACGCTGCCGGTTCGCGGAGTATGCGCCACTTGCGTACAGTCCGCGACAGGCCGCGGGGGAGTCGGAATTTCGAAAACGTCGGCCATGAGCGATCGATGGCGAGAGTTATTGTCGCGACAGTCGTGTGTCGAAGCGGGAGCCCGTCTCGAGAGGGTGGCGCGGCGGAATTTTATCGATCGCCGGAGAGTAGTCGGAAACTGCTAATTTGTGGCTCTACGCCACTCGGCCGATTCGGGTAATTAACGAATGACCGATGTTTCGGTATGGCACGGTTGTTGACCGCGGTAAGACGGATCTAGAATGTTTCGGTTTAATGATCTTGGTGTCATAGTCAATAGTCATCGTGTATCATGATACTCGGGTCATCAAGACGTAGTATGTTAGTATATTTAATATTAATGATCTTAGTACCATAGTCAATAGCCATTTTATGTCATGATACTCGGGTGGTCAAGATCTAGAATTATTGGAAATCGTGCCTGGTACAATGATCTTAGTACCATAGTCAAGTTTCGGTTCAATGATCTTGGTGTCATAGTCAATAGTCATCGTGTGTCATGATACTCGGGTCATCAAGACGTAGTATGTTAGTATATTTAATATTAATGATCTTAGTACCATAGTCAAGTTTCGGTTCAATGATCTTGGTGTCATAGTCAATAGTCATCGTGTGTCATGATACTCGGGTCATCAAGACTCAGTATGTTAGTATATTTAATATTAATGATCTTAGTACCATAGTCAATAGCCAATTTATGTCATGATACTCGGGTGGTCAAGATCTAGAATTATTGGAAATCGTGCCTGGTACAAGTTGAGAAAGTTACTAAAGTCACCGACTGTACGCCCTTTTGATTTTGCAACTGCGTTATTTTCGGAGTTGAACCGAAGTTAAACCGATTTTAACTACATAGTTTATGTTCCTGCAGTTTCGTTATTCCCTTGTGTCAGTCTCACTTAACAAACGTACAGCGATTAAATTCAAGTACGCTCGCATTGAGTTTCAGTCATAGTCGTCAAATATTTCTTGCGCGCTCGCGAAAACAAATAGTTTTATTGGGTAGTGCCACGAGCAGCGAAATAAGGTTAAACAGTTCTGTCGACTGTACGTAGCGCCCGTTCTTCGCACACTCACGTGTCTGGCACGAGCATGCCGCTTGCAAGAGAGGCCGCATAATTTTATTTATCGCCTCTGAATATTCATACAAGCGGATAGGATTTTTTTTTCGCAAGGTGAAGGAGCGGGCGAAGGAGCGAAAGGGGTCCTAGCGTGCGCCGGATACCGAGTTTCTTTGTACACGTACGTGCATGCACACAGAAGCATGCTGTGCGATCGTAAGTGCACGAGTCGGGCGGTAATCTAGACTATCAGAGAGCGGTGCAATCGTGGTCGATCAGGTTGCTGGAATTAACCCGTCAACCGTCACACACCAAGGTGAAGTTAGTCGCGGAATACGATAGGGAAATAGAAAAACGTCTACCTATTTCCAGCGCCGAGCGGTACCTAAGCAGCGACGGCTGATAAACACTGAATAAAAGTAATTGCCCGCCGCTGATAGTGTTGCGAGAAGTTATATCTTCGCGGAACCAATATTTTACGCGCATCGGATAAGGTGTCGCAGGAAAAAGTGGTAATTATTTGCGATAGCGTCACGCCAACTTCGAAACTCTTTGGAAATAAAATGACTTGCGGTGGCGACGATTAAATGCATTAATCGTTCGGTACTGTATACGATGTACCATTAACCAAACAACGAGTACGCGATAATATGGAAATTTGTCAGCAACCTTGCGGTCATATGAACGTACGAAGTCCACTTCGAAGTAGGAAGTCCAGTTTTGAGCACAATGTTTACATTCTGTAATTTGCATGTGCACTTTCGTGCATGCACTTTGCCTTTCGATATCTGCCGTGCGTGCGTTAGTGTCCAAGGTTACACAAAAATGGTTTTAAGCGTAACCGTAACACCATTTAACGTTCGGCCTGTCTCATTTATCGTCCACGTATCTTGACCGCATAGAAATGTGCAAAACTGCTTCATACATTGCCATGAGCAACAATTAATAACCGAATGCTTTGCACACGCGATTGTAAACGATTCTCCGAAACTTTTTCCGCGTACGTATTATATTACGCTTATATTCAAACAAAATAAAGTCTCCGAGTAAATACTTAACGGAAAATGATGACTCCGCGTAAATAGATGTGGGTTACCCAGGGCTTACGGCCAACTTACCTTTCATGAGTAAGACTGTACTTATGTAGAAGGAACAGTCTGGGGTTGGTTTAAGGCGCGGTAAGGCAGGCCGAGTTAAGGTTAGGCAGGGATGTTTCCTCGCAATTACGCGAAGCTACATCCTCACGCTGCTTTATAGACCGACCGTCGCAACCGCCACCCCTACCCCTGGATTCCTCGGTCGCTTACGAGCCGACAAATATCCTTAAGGACCCGGCCGATCGCAGGTTCGCGGCGGTTCGCCTTATTAAAGAAAAATATCCCGCGATAACGCTCGCGGCAAGGTTTCTGTACTCGAGTTCCTCATTAGTCGCGCCGGAAAAATTCATCGCCGTCGTCGAAGCGACCTCGGCCGCGCGACGTATACATCGCGGCAGTGTGATCTCTGGAGCGTTCAACGGACGTGACTTAATTAAACCTTTAACGAGGGGCATTGAATTAATTCCGACGATTGCGTAAACTTCATGCACAGGCTCGCACATTCACGCCGCTCGACGCTTCGCCGGTCGGCGCGAGAATCGATCTCATTATACGGTTTTACAGCAAATGGACCCAATCGTTTGCGAAAGGGGGAGGAAAATTTATCCGGCATTCGTTGGAAACTTTTCGTCGAGTTTCCGGCAGAAATGGTCGGGATCACGCTCGGCGTTTGCCGAGTTTCACGACGCCCGGATGACGAGCGTTTCAAGTCCATAATCGCCCCGATAATTAGATCGACCAATCAGGCAGCACCGTCAAAGAGTTTCGTGCCCCTTCGTGCCCCTGTCGCGTCATCGACTTAAGCCTGATTACCGAGGACGTGGCTATATTACTTACCCAGGAACCCTGTATGCTTGATGGGGTTTATTAACCTTGTGTTTTCTCTTTCTCCTTCTCGCGCGTTTCTTCGCTCTTTCTCACACTCTTACCGCTACTGCTCATCCCTTACTTTCCGCCCCTTTTCATAGTCGTTGCGCTCTTCTGGACTCTCGTCCTCGCCCTCTGCGGACGAAAGTTTTGACGGGCAAATTACTGTTGATCAACGCTGCACACACGTGTCATGTTCGCCACTGTCAATACTATATTCGTTTAATTATGTCCGTGTAATGTATTCGGTAAAACTGAAACCTATTTTATGTTGGTTGTTTGGCCGAATTGGGAGTACACCGAAATTAGACAAGAGTAACTCATTTGTAAGCGCAAGTCAACACCGCACATATCATACACGCAGGTTTCTATAATAAGAATTAATTTTTTAATATAGAGCCCCTGTAGAAGAAACCATTGTGGGTTTCAGGATCTAGAGAAAATAATTATTTTAATAAATGAAAGAGCTTCAGTTTCATCGAATAATGTATTCAGTAGTGAATTTCACCTCGCACATTTATTGACATTTCATCAATTCTGCACATGTAATTGACAATATTACGAAGTAGTGCATTTGTATCATTAGGGATCTGATTGTTCTATTAATTGGGATGACAGTTACTTGATCTACGGCAACGAATGTCCAAGCTAAACATGCACACGTTGCGCCGCCATAATTCATAGATGGTCGCAGACTGAAATGAATAAAACGGAGAGATGGAAAGACAGATGGGCAGAAATAAGTAACAAGAGGAAGACATGCTTTCCACGCCAAACGTGAATCACGCAACACAAGATTCATGGCGGACCTGGCAAATCTAATTTATCGTTACGACAGCTTTAGGAAGTCCGTCGCGGCCACGATCGTAGATTAAAGACCGAGACTCAGTAGGCTCTCTGGAGAAGCATAACCGTGCGGAATTTACGGCGAACACTTTACGATCGGGCAAACATAAAATTTGACGAGACAGAAAAATATCGCCGTTCCGCGATCAACGAAAATTTTATTTTGATTGATCTATAATTCCTCAACTCCACCGTCGATACCTCGCGCTGTGCACACTGTCATCCGAAATAAGGCTCACAGAAGCAAGCACAAAACACCCCGTCATCATTTACAACGCACCACTCTAAAAGCGAAAGTTACCCTGCCGCGTACTCTCTCCGCTGTCCTCTATGACTAATTTTCAAGTCAGATCCTTGAAATGTATCCCGTCGCAGGGGCATTCATTCGCGCAACAAAGCGTGAGCGACTAATACAGAAACTTAATACAGGGTAGTTTACGCATCGTTTGCTCGTCTCCCGGTACGTAAATCTTCAGCCGAGGCGAGGTTGCAGGAGAAGTCGTGTGGCGCCTAACTGATCGTGAGAGCGCATCAGCTGGCGTATTAACAAGTAACTCTCGATCCTCGTGTCGGCGGAGATCGACTTTTAATCCCCGCGGGTCGACGAGGGTGGATCCCGCTGTTCCAGTACTGTATCTCATATCTCCTTGGCGATCATTCCGTGCGATTAAGCAGAGTCTCCGGAGAGTTTAAAGTTTTGCGACGGTACCCGTGAACACCGAGAGGCGGGATGGGGGTGGGTCATGGCTAACGATTAAATTGACGGGGTGGCGCGAGTACAATGGTGCAAGACTCACACTCGACTGCACACTAATATAAATGCAAATCGACTGTTACGCACTCCTGAACGTCTCGTAAAACAAACCGGTCGCGCAGGTCAGCGCGGGAATGTCAAAGGGTGGCACGATGGATAATGTTCGAACGCGGCCCTGACAATCTGTCGCGGGGGATAGGGTTGAAATCGGGGAGCGACGGGTTCGCGATCAGCGGCCGTTAAATTAAAATTTAAGCAACGGCACGCGGCGGGCATTTTTTGAGCTGAGCTTTTGGAGGAAAGCCAGTCCTGTGCGTTACGGAGTCAATGCGTCTGTCGGTGTTTGCCGCATGAAGGTGTGCGTTTTACGCAGCGACAAGAATAATCTCTCCCGATGTTTTGGAACCCGTGGGTCCCCTTTTCAGTATAGTACCACGTCGAAGAGCTTTCTTCAGAAGACAATATTCCTCTATTTTTAGAATCTTTCCACACATAACTCCGACAGTACTTTTGCAGTTTATACAGAACTTAAATTAATGTTGAATTACATAATTTAAACATGAAATTAAAAATGTGTAACGTTCTTCAGTGTTCTTCTGAAGTGTGACGACATTTGGAAAAAATAAGCTTCTGCCAGGAGCTATAACGTCTCCTATTAACATTAACTGAATTTATATAACAAGTTTTATTACAAATTATGTCTTACAAAAGTATAAAATGTTTGATTGTTTGCACGCAAGTCCACTTCAGGACTGACTGAATAACACGTGAAAAAGAACACAATAAAAGGTAATGCGTTGTTACAGAAAAAGCGTGAGATCTCCCCATTCGGTTATGCACTGACTTACGAGGGCGGTCCGATAAGTAGTTAGCCTCACTGCCTACTATCGTAGAAAAAAATTACTATCGTGTAGTACATTCTCGTAGACTACTGTCAAAATTTCAGCCATATTAGATTTGTAATTTTGTTTTGATCGCGTGTGAAAGCCGGCGTGTCCGCGGATTTTGCAAAAATGGAAAAAGAGCAATATCGGCCTACTTTGCAGATCTCCAGAAAACGTATTTTTTAGACCGGTTGAAGAAATTGGCGCATCGCTGGATCAAGTGTATCGAGTTAAATGGAAACTATGTTGAAAAATAAATCGTCAATTTTCCAAAATTTTCGTTTTTCTTTTGTAACCTAAGTACTTATCGGACTGCCCACATACTTCAAAGCCGCGACTAATTCGGTTGGCTAAGTTGGCTAAGTGTTAACAGCACCTTATGGAACAATCGCGAAGCCCTCACTTCGAGTCGGCCAACAAAATTAGCAATAATCCCTCCCGTCGATTCCTCGGTTTTTCGTCAAACTTCAATGATTGCCACGTACGTAATTTACCTGGGTTGCGGAACGCAACACTCAGCGCGAGTGTTTGCGGACAGACGAATTTTGAGTCTGTGACAGAATGGCGCGGATGGTGGCGGGATGGTCTGGAAAGGGGCGGTCAAAGGTCACGGCGACGGAGAAGCAAACCGAGGATGTCGAAAGGAGACGCGGATAAAGTGGAATCTGCGAGTGCGAGGAAAGTGCAGAAGGGATAGGAGAGGCGAGAGAAGAGGATGTAACACAGGAAAGGCGCGCCGGTTCTCGGAATTGTCTCTCACAATAAGAGGCTTGTCGAGCTAAAAAGAAAAGTTTCTCGGTTAGGGGTGAAATTGTACGGACCATGCGTCCCTACGAGAATCCTCCCATTTTCCTTCCTTCCTTCTTCATACCTTTTTGCCTCTTATTTTCTACGTCCTTCCACCCTCGCAGCTTTTTTTTCTTTCGCTCGCACGTTTCTCTCTCTCCATTCTTCTGTGCTTCTCCGTCGCGCCGCTGTCTGTCGTACCTTAGTTTGTATAAACAAGCGGATTTTGAGCTTAAGCGAGATACGCCAGAAGGAGTGCACGCTCTGTTTTCGCGGGTTTCAAAGGAACTACCGCAAAACGGCTGGAGCGTTGTTCCCGAAGAAAGGATAAGGTGAGGGACGGGGCGGAGGGGAAAATCGAATGCCTTACTGCCGACACGGAACACAAACTCGTCAAAAAACTCGCACGACAGAAACGTTATTTCTGCTGATTGATTGATTTTCAACAACAGTCACGAAATATTATGTAATTCCGAAACCGCATGGTACCTCTTCACTTGATATTATTCGACGACGTCGATCATCGGCTTTTACTGAAATCACGATGAACGTTGTGTAAGTTCTATTTGGTAACAATTTGAAAGCCAGCGAACAATTTCATGTCTACAAGTCACTTTGGAATGTTTCGCTGATGGTGGGGTTGGAAATACGAAAATGTGGGCTAGATTGGGCTATTGAAAGGTCCGAACTGTGGCCAATAAAGAAGGTCGAGTCGTCCCTCGCTACGGCAATAACCTCCTCTGTTGACTTCATTTTAATCACGCAGCCGCAACGTTCGCCGACAAACGAGCACGGACGGCGCTGAAATATTCTCGCCACAGACCTTCCGACCTGTCTGGATCTGTCCGCGGCACCAGCAGTTCTTCGCCCCTTCTTCCATTAGACGCGCGCGCGTGTTTGCTTTCATTAAGGGCACCGCGTTTCTTAATGCCTGTATTATCCTAAGCAGGCCGATGTTATCTCCCCCCGGAGGAGTGCTTGCTCTCTTGCGAGGGTCATTGTTTTGGTGGCGGCTGGCAGCGTGACAGGGGTGGGAGAGGATGGCAGGCCGGCTGGATGGGTTACAAAGATGGGCCCGGGGAATGCAACCGCGGGCCAACAATATAAGCAAACGTATGCCTCGAGGGTCGACCGGGGTCTTCGCGGTGAGATAGTAAACAGTAACACCTCCTCGGTTCACACTTGGCAACACCCCGAATTGCGAGACTGCGAGACTGCGAGTCCTCAAGGACGCGCTACCTTCCGTTGCCTTTGCGGTCGACCGAACCCCCGTAAACCCCATAAATAATGCCGCACAGTAGTGCTCTCCCGCGTTCCGCTGGCTGTTGCCAGCTGTGCCGTTTGTGCGTCCCGTGCGCGCCTAGCCGCCGTCATTTTGTCGGCCATCATTTTCGCTGCGGCGGTGCCTCCTGACCTGTCGTCGGCCGAGTCGAACGACGATAATCAGCGTCGTGACGTGTGCGCAGCCTGCGCGTAAGACGCCCAGAATATAGGGACGCGACGGTCTTCGGGCGGTCTTTATTGCGATTAGTATGTCCAATCAAGTGGATGCGGCCGATAAACGTCCGGCGACCTAACAAGGGTTCGATACGAGCAATGCACACGGCGCCGCATACGACAGCCTCTGGCTTTCGCTTGCCCGTCTACGTCTGGTATCGTTGTTTTAGAAACGGGCCAAATCCTCGTGCGGTTTTCTCAGCTACTGTATGGTGGTATAGTGGCCTTTGTGTATGTTGTGTTTTTGAATGTGTAGGGAAAAATGTATGTACGCTACTTAGGTCACCGCATAGTAACGGCGACGATCACCCAAATGATACTTGGACTTTTGCTGCGGAACATGCGGGCACAGAGTTATAACCAAGCGACCGAACAATCATTGAATTCTGACCCTACCCATGTCAATGGAAAGAAGTGAAGTCTATTGCCTATTGCTCCTCGGGTAGTTAATTTCATTCTTCTTTCATAATTCTTCTTCCCCCACAAACGGTAGGCCATAATAATGGTTTTGTGAATGTCAGCTTGCTGAACGCTATGTCGCTGCAACGGTACAGTTTATCCGTGTCTAGCAGAAAGAGAATTCTCTCTTCCCCTATCACGTCGTCTGTATCTTTTCTTGTACTTATCCGCACTCACTGGTCCACCCATTCGCCCACGCGCTCCCTAACCCCCAGAACACCCTATTTCCCTGTGAAAAACTAAGGCACCGGCTGCGTCACACGCGTTTCACCGCGCCTCTAATCTCTATCTATCTCGGCCTACAATAGTCTCGACGCACAATACCCGGAACCCTGCCCCTCCTCACGAAGGACCATCAAAGCCGATGCGAGAAATTTATCTTACTCTCAACAAACTTTCCCGATGCTACAGTTACGTACCAGAAAGCACTACAAAACACAGATCGCAGCGTTCCGATGTTTACCCGGAGTCTGAAATGTTTCCGTAGCCATACGGAGCTCCGCGACAATTCCAGCCGTAGCTTAGAGGTCAACGCCAGCCACATTACGCCGACAAATACGCCGTCAAGCGTTGCGGCGTAAAAAATGCCCGCGACCCCGACGCTCGCCGCTGACGGAACAAATGGCCTCGCCAATACGGTCAAATCGATACAACAGGCGGGCGTTACGTTCCGGCATTACCGCGGGACGAGTGCGCGTTCCGCGGTTTTTCGGAAAAAGCGTTCGCTCACGCGCGACGTGCGACATTTTTCGCCCCACATGGCGGCGCGGTGCGGCTCGCTGCGCGACACCTGCGCGGGCGATACGTTAACGTGTCAAAAATCGCGCTCGCCCGCAAATATAATTGATGGACCCTTTCGTAATTAATAGGGGCTGCCCGTGCAAGAGGTGCTGGCCCTCGGGTATCGCCGGGGTCAGGAGGGGGTGCAGAAGGGGGTGCAGAAGGGTGGCTGCGATGCCGACGGCGGCGCACCGGGGGATTTGCCGGCGAGCTGCCGGACCCATTTAAAACTGGCAGCCAGTGCGTACTAGCCGGGCTGCTAATTGATACGTGCCCATTAATTATTACGTCATTTCCGGTGAGCCGTGCTGCTGCGGAGCTGCGCACGTGCCTGTGACAAGAGTCCACGGCCGATTCGGATGCGGGGGCGGGCGACAGGGCGCGGAGGGAAATTGGAAGGAACCGTGCGCGCGAACGTGCCGGGCGAAAGGTGAGAAAGAGGAGGCGAGGACAAAGGGGACGGAGACGTCGGGAGGTACGGCCAGAGTGGGAAAGGTGCAAAGATACGTGAGCGGCCGTGGCGAGGGACGGAGAGAACGCACTCTCACGATAATTGCGCGCGATAAGATTTATTCTTTTAATATCGTCCTGCTTTTAATTAAACCACTCCACCCCGCTTTCACGCTCACGCGCGCACGCCGTGACCTTTTCCCACTCGAGCACCCCCCCGCCCCCCAACCGTGTCTTTTTCTATTTTCCTCGCCTCTTTCCTTTTCAAAGTTCTTCCCTCCGTGCCTTTTTTTCGCCGCGCGATTTCTTGTAGCCTGCTGACCCCGGCGAAAGTCCGCCGTCGCATGAAGGATTGCGAACGGATTTGTATTAATTCGCGAATTTCGCCGGGCGAAACGCGGACGGGTCGAATGGGGATGGGAAATTTAGGTTGACGATAATCCGTAGTTCCCTGCTTACCGCTTAATTTTGCCAATTAAAGCCGCGAGCCCGTCGAGTAGCGTTCCGGCAAAAATTCTTTCGTCTCGTTGCACGTCCGCGGGCGAGGTTCCAAATGATTTTCGCGAAAACGCCGCATTCGAGACGGATTCGCGGCTAGATAAGGATAAATAGGTAAGGAGGGATTTGGGTGGGGGTGAAAAGTGATACAAAGAGAAAGTTAGTAGAAAGGGCGATGAACGGGAAAGATGGGGTCCGGGGAGGGGGTGGAAACAGGAACCGTCAGGAAAATCCGAGGTGATTAAATATTGATTCGTAACCAGTTCGTATTGCGTCGCTATAAGGGGCTTACGAGATTTCCTCCTTCATTTCATTTTCTGCACATCAGCGCTGGATTTTCGCGTGTATTTCCTCCTGCCGCCTATCCTCCTTCCGTCTCTCGAGTGCCGAGAACAGATCGAATCAAAATCTCGTCTCGCGCGCTGCGCCAGCAACGATTCGAAATTAATTTTTTTCTCTCCTTCTGTTCGTGCTGTTCATCCTCGCCTTATTCGTCGCAAGCCTTGTCATCGTTTCTCACTCTGTCCTATTATTTCTACCGTTACTCCCTTGTCACTATATTCACCTGCGACTACCAGATACACGAGGCACGATAGAGACTACTATTGACGCTTATCGGACGTCAGCACTTCAGACCTGATTTCGTGCTCGCTGCATTACTTGGTAATGTGAAAAGTGCCACACTGACAATACTTAAAACGAAAAGGCATTTTATTGGGCAAAGACATATGCTTTACCATATTCCAACTGGCGACATAAATGTTTTCCGAATACACTATATTACAATAAAATATTGCACGGCATACATATTTTGTAGTATTATAGTTTATTTGAGAAACAGTTATGCCTATAGTTTTGTTAAGAAATGCTTACCAGCATATAACCACAGAGTACATATTTCATTACATTAACTTTAAAGTCACCTGTCGCGTGTCGTACGTCTGGTCAAGTGAGAATTGCAAATGTATCGTAAGAGATGGCAAACGTCCACTACGGTAAAAAGACCGTGTCACGTGATAGGTGATATGCATCCGCTAAGGGTTAAACAATCATCAGGTATTTAGGTCGACAGCGAAACATTTCAGCTGCGTCGCGCAACAGGGCCTCTTTGCCAAAAAGATGATTGCGCCGGCAGTGAAACAAGTAACCGCGCTAGGGTCACTCGAGCTGAAAAACGTCGAAAGCGTCATGGCGTCATCGGGGTGTAATATTAACGTTGAACAAACGACGCGGCCGCAATCCTCAATTCCGCGATCGCGCCCGCGCTCGTCATCAATTTTATTCATTTCGAGCGTGCTCCGAGGAAGACGAGCGCGAGTCATGAATATAATTACGAAGCGAACGATGCGAAATCACCGTGCGTTTCTGCATTCGATGCGGTTTAATCCCGACACGAGGCGTTAGTAATGAATTTTCCCGGCGAACACTCGGCCACGCCGGCGCGTATAAACCGTTATTATTGTCGGCAGTTTATCATTGGTCTCTGGGGTACGCAAGTCGTTGCTTAAAACAGCATTATACGGTACTTCGCGGCGGTCGTAAAGCGTTCCTCTCGTCTCGCGGAAGCATAGAATATTAAGCGGGAAGTAAACACGCGCTATGGTTAGACGGTAATAAAGTGGCGATGCCGTGAAAGTAGCTGGGAAATTTATTTATGTCAGTCTCGACTCAAAAAGTTCAGCCTCGCGTGGACCCTCGCGCCCGCCGTCAGACATTTGTCTCACCCACGGCGATCGCGATACGACCGAGCACGCGTACGGGGCCACTTCATGCGCGCCGTCGCTAAATAACGGCCGCGATAAACTGCGCTTCGTAATGAGTGACATTACACGCGCGGACCGATGAGGATAATGGCACGCTAGCTTAGCACATTGAACGCGGGGCCCATTTCGTCTGACTCCGTTCAGGTGGCGTGTACATACAAAAAGTCTGATTGCGTGCAAACGCGGAGAAGCTGCAATTTCGTTTAAAAGCTTTCAATGAAATCCATTAAAAGTGTAGATATCGTTTTTAAGTCTATGTGATTTATAAAGTATCTGCTCGCAAAGTGGACGCTGTCGGTAGCGTGGGATTTGGATAGGAGGGTAGATGGCTTTAGCGTACTCGGTTAAAATATTAAAAGAATACTGGCATATTTGTAGAAAATTAATATAGTAATATACCGTTCTTAAAATAATTAATAGACACTTTGTGATACTAATAGATCTATGTGATTTATAAAGTATCTGCCCGCAAAGTGGACACTGTTGGTGGCGTGGGATTTGGATAGGAGGATAGATGGCTTTAATGTACTCGGTTAAAATATTAAAAGAATACTGGCATATTTGTAGAAACGTGATATAGTAATATACCGTTCTTAAAATAATTAATAGATACTATGTGATACTAATAGGTCTACGTGATTTATAAAGTATCTGCCCGCAAAGTGGACACTGTCGGTAGCGTGGGATTTGGATAGGAGTGTACGTGGCTTTAGTGTACTCGGTTAAAATATTAAAAGAATACTGGCATATTTGTAGAAAAATAATATAGTAATATACCGTTCTTAAAATAATTAATAGATACTATGTGATACTAATAGATCTATGTGATTTATAAAGTATCTGCCCGCAAAGTGGACACTGTTGGTAGCGTGGGATTTGGATAGGAGGGTAGATGGCTTTAGTGTACTCGGTTAAAATATTAAAAGAATACTGGCATATTTGTAGAAAAATAATATAGTAATATACCGTCCTTAAAATAATTAATAAATACTATGTGATACTAATAGATCTATGTGATTTATAAAGTATCTGCCCAGTGTGTTGGTATGGGATTTGGTTACTTTAGTTGGTTAAAATATTAAAAGAATACCGGTATATTCGTAGAAACGTAATATAGTAATATAGCATTCTAAAAATAATTAATAGATACAGAAAAACAACTGTTATTACTTGTTTGTGGTTAGAGTTACTAAATAACGACGCGAATAGATGCCGATAGAGCATTTAATTGATCACGTATACTATGACGCGAATATGGTACACTCAGAGAGAGTAAACGGAATAATCGATGACACGTGAGTATACGGAAGAAAACAATTGTGGCACACAGTGTGCTTAGACAACTGTGTTAACACATATACTGACAGATACGGTTACACAACTCACCTTCTAACGGAAAGACCGATGCAAACTAAACGCATGTTGAGACGTCACGTACAGCGAGAAGGCTAACACAAAACTCTATCTCTTCTCTTAACGAAACCAAAATTCTCCTGCTCAGTTGGTCTTTATATATCCGCATGACACCTCACGAATTAGTGTATCAACCGATCAGATGTATTTAATTGATCGGCTGATCGGTTAATAAACCGCGAGGATAGGATGCCAAATTGTTTGCCCAATTGGTTTTCCAGGATTTACAGGTAAATCCAATTGGTTTATTTCCAGGATTACCAGGTAAATCCAATTTCGCAGACACGTAACATTTGTTTCATGGTACCATGTAAATTACATGGTTACGCTTAAAACGCTATTTTAGCGTTATATCCTTTGAAATATCTTTCCAAATACCTACAAACTTACCCCGAAAGTATTCAAACGCGCGTCAGCCGAATTCAGATGACGCGACGCTATCAAGATTTTTGCCGTCATCCGAATGACGCGGCAGCCAACGTGTTAACCTTTTAGATACGACGCGCCACTATAGTGGCTTTCGCGAATATCTTCTTTTAGGACGACACGCCACTATAGTGGCTTTCGCGGATATCATCTTTTAGGACGACACGCCACTATAGTAGTTTTCGCGGATGTCATCTTTCACGTTAGCCGCAGCAAATATATCGTGGATCAGCCGTTCAGACTAACGAATAAACATTTTCAATCGTATTGTAAATCCAAAAAATGTAAAATAGCATTACGAAGCACTAATCAAAAAACATTTTCAAACGTATTGTAAATCCAAAAAACTACAATAGCGTTACGAAATTGTATAGTACGTTCAGAAAACGATATAAGACGAAGATCAAGCTATGTGTGCGAAAATTGTGACGTGGGTCTATGTGGCGTACCATGTTTTAAAATATATAATACACAATTGTATTCTTAATTATTAAAGGGAATTGTTAAAGTTAGAGTATGTGCAATATATTTAAAAAAAAATGGAATTTAATCATCAAATACTTCTTTCCAATGTACTCGTGTAGAGAACCGCATTGCCCGCAGACATTGCAGTGCTGTAGCGTTCCAAAAAAAATTTTTTCTTTTAAACACAGTTCGCGTTAGGCTCTGCCGTCCAGGGAAATAGCCGCACGCAAAATTCAGCCGTACCTAAAAGGTTAAACGCAAACGTATTCGGGCACAAGTCACCGATTCGCCGCTGAATCGTCTTGATACGTTATCGCGTGGGTGCGACCAGCGAGTTATGCCACTTAAATAATTCACCAACCGAAAGGCATTAGCTCCCGCCGCCCGTCGGAGCAAAATTACCTTCCGCAACAAATAGCGGGCCACGCGGAAGTTCGTGAATCCATTCGATAGTTCGCGGTAATTGATCTGCAGCCGGGGAGTTCCCTAATGAAATTACGCTCCCGCGGGGGGTATGGGGACGCGTAAGAATCTACGGGGAGCGCCGTAACCGAAATTTGACTTCGGCCGGATCAATCGGACTTGCGTGGGCAACGTCTCGATGGCACTTCTAATCTCGTCCCAGTCCGCCTGGAATCGAAGGAAATCACGTCGGTGGTTGGTTGGCTGTATCAACGCCATTATTGCCGCAGAATATGATAAGCACGGCGGATATCAGTTTGTGGCTAATGGTAATTACGCAGAGAGCCTCGAGGCAACAGGGGAGATGGCAACAATATCCCGCGCCGAGTGTGACGCAGAGCTATTAGTTCGGAATCTGATAACCATAATTATGCTCGTCTCGGATCTTACCGCGCCTCAACCTGACAATAGCGATCGTTCGCGACACATTTAGTGGATTGCGGACGGGGCGATTCGTTTCTGCGGAACCGACGGGCGCATTAAGCTGTCGGACGATTGCCAGGCTCTTCTGCTTGGTCGAATCCCTGCCCGATAATCGAAGAGTTGACTGAATCGTAATAAGAATTTCGGGCCAAACCTGAACATGACGAGTTTGACTTGTGGTGCCACGATCAGGTCTTATATTAGATAGTAGTAGAGGGTGGTTTTTGTACAGAAAGCGGCTAAAACATAAGTGTAGGGATATAAGATGTTAGGTGTCGTCGAAGTGTGATGCGGAATTATATTAAGTTGAATAATTTATTTAAAGATAAATAGAAGCACTAATATATACATATAAATACAAAATAAAGGTAAAGCTATGGCAATTCGACTACGATTCGGTAAACGGCAAGAAAACGTATCTATACTGGACTGAACTGCACTCTGAACTTGACTGATCTATAACTCAACTTAAACTGAACGACAACTTAAAACTCTGATCTATTACTGAGCTCGCGTCCCAAACCGGGCCGGCATTTATACGGACCTCTACCACTTTATTTTAATCCGATAGGGCCCGATGGCCCCAACGACAATTTTATGCGACGCATCTACGGCCGTTTTCCTGATGCTACATAAGTAATTTCGGTGGTTCTTGGCACTACTTTGTGCAACGAAATTTCTTCTTTGCAAAGGATAATTCATGCTTGGGCGTTGTGTTATCTTAATTTTGCTAATAACATTCCTGGTATAGAAGATAGTATAGTTTTAAAGTTCTTACTTGTATTCTGTTATTCAGTATTGGCAGGGTTATCACTTATAATTTGAAGTATCGACTGTTTCCATATTATTTGCATTATTGCATGACATGAAAGACATATATATATACTCGAACGGAAAAACAAATTAAAATACTATTTGCAAGTTTTCGGTTCAAACGTATTTGACTTCCATAAGTGCGGCATCGCTACAGGCATATTTCCCTATCTTAACTCGTTATGCGACCGTTTACGCGCATCACTTTTATCCGTTTGGCGAGTGTCGCATCCCACCGATTTAGCGACGGAATCTTCCGAACTTATTAGTACGGCAAGGGTTTAATGTGCGGTGAAAAGACTTAAAAACTCTCTAAAACTAGCAGGACAGTTACTACGGGACGGCACTCGAACGTAGAAATGCAACTATGGTCGTGTATACTGTTATAAAAACACAAAACATGTAACTAATTAAGGGAAAACTTTTTGTTAATTTATTGATATATTAATATATAACTTTTTATTAATTTATTTGATTAATTTCGCTAAAAATGTAAATGTCCTTTCTGTTGCAGAATTTGAACCGATCGGTTTTTTCTTTGGTGAGTACGAACAATATTAGGCTCATATGTTTACGCGATAGTGGTTACGATATCGCAATTGATCGTCTAATGATACACTATATTAGGGTCTGCGTCGACTGCAGTTATTGCCTGTTTCTGATTTTCTGTCAGGCACTGTCGATACTCCGGAATCATCGACAGTTTCCCACATCACGCAGACTCGGTAATCTTCACCCCGCACTCCAATATTTTACGTTTCGCTTCCTGCATAAGCGCGGCTACGCGGATAAACTTATACGTGGGCGCGAGTCCTATTTCGGATATGGAGCTATATATAGGCCAAGTATAGATTGAATTTCGCTGAACTTTGCCTACGATGGGCAACCGATTAGATGGCGGAGTAGCAAGTTTTCCCTATCGGTCCAATTACCGAGCGTACAGCAGAAGCCGAATCTGCCAACTAAGAACACTTCCCCTTGGCACGAGTCATGTATCTAACCCAGATTATTAATTAAATCTAGCGCATAAAGCTGTTTCGGCTGGCAAATTCTGTAACGTATTACCCGGAGTAGGTGAGTCAACCTGCCAGAAGACGAGCACGCACGTGTCGCCTTAAGCTACGTCTCACTGTTTCCGCAATATAAAACATGCCCCGCGAAACATATTTCATCTGCGCCACAGAAACGGTGCAAAGTCCATGCTGTAACCGTAAGTTTCAGAGGGACGACGTAATTAACCCTTTTGATACTAACCAAGACTATAGGCGCCCACCGGCAAGCATTCATTGTGTTGCTGTGCAAAAGTATACATTTTACGTAGTAAACAGAAGAATAGTTCAACGAAGTTTTAAAAAATAATGTAATAAATTCATTAGCATTCACAACGGACGTATGCATTTAAAGCATATTTCCATCGCTTCTTTTTGGAGGACCAAGCATAAGTAATAATAACAAACTTTGTAAATGGAGTGATACGAGTATATATTCAAATTTATTTCCTCACTCGGTTTCTAAATTTCAAATTCTGTATGTCGGATACTCGCATATTTTGCCCTTTATCTAATATTAATGCGCTACACGTTGTGTGAAATTACGTTATAGGAAGTCGTGTTATATGAGGAAAATTCTATAATATGAAAACAGTAATCGCTCCTTTTACACGGGTAATCGGTAAAAAAAGCACAGCGCGTAAATTAAATCATGAAAAACCGGTGAAATTAATTAATCTCTTATCGAAGTAGAACATTTCTGCTACAGATTTTTTAAAAACTTACTGGCAACAAAAACACATTTTGTGATGTACATATAATTTATTTTCATGTTTTAATGTTGCTTATTCGAAATCACTCTCGCCCTTCTGGGCAGCTGGTAGCTCGAGCGCACCAAATTGAATCCGCGTAAATGAAAGGATTACTGTACCAAAAATATAAAAAATACATTAGATAGGAAACAAAAAATATACTAAAATAATACAAGTACAAGTAATACGTTAGATATGAACATTGCCATGCCAAATTATTCTCCGTTCTAACAATTAACACATTGACTGCCACGGTGACCACCGGTGACGGGTGCAAAAGATTTGACTAAAAATGCAAAGAATTCGCAGTGAAGCTCATTTGCAATCTTGTAAAAGCAATTGCTATTGGATCGGAGCTTCAATGCTTTGACTTGTAACAACTCTGCGTTACTTTTATTTTGCACGATTTAATTATACTCTGCAGTGTTTCACCGCATCGTGGTTCTAACATAGCAAAATATGCTTGGCAGTCAAAGTGTTAACACATTGAGTGCCACTGTGGACACCGGTGACCGATGCAGAAGATTTGACTAAAAATGTAAAAAATTCGCAATGAAGCCTATTGGCAATTTTGCAAAAGCAATTGATATTGGAACGGTGCTTCGATACTTTGGCTTCTAACCCAGTGCAAAAGGTTTTTCTAAAAATGCAAAAAATTTGCAATCAAGCCTATTTGCGATCTAGTAAAAGCAATTGATATTGGACCGGTGCTTCAATACTTCGGTTTCTAATCCGGTGCAAAAGATTTTACTAAAAATGCAAAGAATTCGCAATGAAGCCTATTTGCAATCTTGTAAAAGCAGTTGATATTGGAACGGTGCTTCAGTACTTTGGTTTCTAACCCGGTGCAAAAGATTTGACTAAAAATGCAAAAAAAACCGCAATGAAATTATTTGCAATCTTGTAAAAGCAATTGATATTGGAACGGTGCTTCAATACTTTGGCTTCTAACCCGGTGCAAAAGGTTTTACTAAAAATGCAAAGAATTCGCAATGAAGCCTATTTGCAATCTTGTAAAAGAAATTGATATTGGAAGGTGCTTCAATACTTTGGTTTCTAACCCGGTGCAAAAGATTTTACTAAAAATGCAAAGAATTCGCAATGAAGCCTATTTGCAATCTTGTAAAAGCAATTGGTATTGGAACGGTGCTTCAATATTTTGGCTTCTAACCCGGTGCAAAAGGTTTAACTAAAAATGCAAAGAATTCGCAATGGAGCCTATTTGCAATCTTGTAAAAGCAATTGATATTGGAACGGTGCTTCGATACTTTGGTTTCTAAACCGGTGCAAAAGATTTAACTAAAAATGCAAAGAATTCACAATGAAGTCTATTTGCAACCTTGTAAAAGCAATTGATATTGGAACGCTGCTTCAATACTTTGGCTTCTAACCCGGTGCAAAAGATTTTACTAAAAATGCAAAAAATTCGCAATCAAGCCTATTTGCAATCTTGTAAAAGCAATTGATATTGGAACGCTGCTTCAATACTTTGGCTTCTAACCCGGTGCAAAAGATTTAACTAAAAACGCAAAGAATTCGCAATGAAGCCTATTTGCAATCTTGTAAAAGCAATTGATATTGGAACGGTGCTTCAATACTTTGGTTTCTAACCCGGTGCAAAAGATTTAACTAAAAATGCAAAGAATTCGCAATGAAGCCTATTTGCAATCTTGTAAAAGCAATTGATATTGAAACGGTGCTTCAATACTTTGGCTTCTAACTCGGTGCAAAAGATTTTACTAAAAATGCAAAGAATTCGCAATGAAGCCTATTTGCAATCTTGTAAAAGCAATTGGTATTGGAACGCTGCTTCAATACTTTGGCTTCTAACCCGGTGCAAAAGATTTAACTAAAAATGCAAAGAATTCGCAATGAAGCCTATTTGCAATCTTGTAAAAGCAATTGATATTGAAACGGTGCTTCGATACTTTGGCTTCTAACCCGGTGCAAAAGATTTTACTAAAAATGCAAAGAATTCGCAATGAAGCCTATTTGCAATCTTGTAAAAGCAATTGATATTGGAACGGTGCTTCAATACTTTGGTTTCTAACCCGGTGCAAAAGATTTTACTAAAAATGCAAAAAATTCGCAATGAAGCCTATTTGCAATCTTGCAAAAGCAATTCAGAGTGGTACGGAGCTTCAATACTTTGACTTGTAACAACTCTGCGTTACCTTTATTTTGCACGATTTAATTATACTCTGTACTATTTCATCGCATCGCGGTTCTAACATAGCAAAATACGCTTGGCAGTCAAAGTGTTAACAAGCTACGTCACGTTCGGCCAAAGTAAACCACAAATCCCCGAATTTTACCGTACACCCCTTTACGCAAGAAGCGCATTACATAAAAATTTCGTCACGACGTCCGCACTGCCTTATGCGCCTTCGCATCATACCGGAGACCACTATACTTGATAATTCCACGACACCCGCGATGCTGTCCGGAGTTCGGCGCCTCGGCGTCGTCATCGCAAAAATGTCGAGCGACCCGTCGCTTCGCGCGCCAAAGTAAACAGCTGCGCTCGGCGCACGACAAAAATCAATTTACATAATTAATCCCGCGCCTCGGCACGGCCGTCGACCCGCCTCCGCACGTCGTCTATGCGGAATATGCCGTTCATTCATCGACGTCAGCCTCGACGTCGATACTAACGACATGCCGAGCTTCCGACTCTCGCTTTGTCTCTCTTTCATTCGCACGCGCGTGCACGTTAACGAGAACGCATTGACTCTTTTAATAAAATCCGCGAGCCGCGACAGCAGATATCGGCGCACTTGGGCCGGGCTCGTCGGCAGTGAAAGGAACTGAGAAGTTGCATCCAGAAATGTGTAGAGGACGAGTGGGCGGAAATTGAGGAGGCTCAGAGGCGGCACTGCTGCGAGTACTGGGCTGATTCAGGCGAAACGGCCGGATAGTTATTATGCACGTAGTTTGGATGCAGATGCGGCTCGGCGATACGCGAATGGCGAATTCGAAGTATCAATTCACTGCTCGGGGGTAGAAGGACAGAGTCGGAGATCGGCGCTGGATGCGAAGTACAGTTCCGCTTCGCCTTGCGCGGGTCGGGTTCTGGGTATATTTATTCCAGGCTATGAATGGATCGTTTGCCGTCGCATGGGCGTGTAAACAACGAGTGTCGATTGATTGGTACGCTGATACGCTGGCGAACGTTTTATGCGCTCGTGTTAATTATCGATGCCGGCAAGTAGTGCGAACGCTTGATAGTCAGACGGTGCGGTCGGTGCGTAGGGTGGCTGTGAGTTGACGTTCAAAGGTAAAGTGCGTCGACGATTTTATTTTTGCTGCGACGGTCGTGTTATACAAAACAGTCTTTTTTATTGCTAGGGTCACGGCAAGTTGGTGAGGGGTTGTGTTTCTGCTGTAACGTTGCTCTTATACGTATAAATTCTCTTTACTGCTTGATAGGTGATTTGCCTTATTGTGGACATGCAAGTAACACCCGTATCGTATATACACATTTTTTATTGTCTGGTAAGGCGATTTGTCTTCTTCCTGACGTGGGAGTGTCACAGTAAAATTCGTCAAGCATTTAACTTTTGCTGTGACAGTCGCATTATGCATATCAATTTCCTTTATTGTTTTATGGAACAATTTATGTAACTATTGATGTACGACTGCGACGGCAAAGTTACTTAAACATTTAATATTTCTTCACGGCAATCGCGTTATACATATGCATTTTTTTTATTGCGCATTAAAACAATTTGCCTGACTGCTGACGTGCGAGTATCACAGCAAAGTCAGTCAGGCTTCTGATTATTGTGTTATACATTGTAAATTTTTATTGTTCACACGCGAGTCCAACGCGTCGTTTTGCTCCAAAGGTCGTGTTACGCATATATATTTGTCTTATTGTTTGATAAGGTTTCACGTAGGCGGGATGCGATTTACGGTAATCGTGACGGTATCGTCAATCAGATGTACGTCTACGACTAATTCGT
The DNA here is from genome assembly GCA_033815515.1 of Cryptocheilus praepositus. Classification (NCBI taxonomy): domain Eukaryota; kingdom Metazoa; phylum Arthropoda; class Insecta; order Hymenoptera; family Pompilidae; genus Cryptocheilus; species Cryptocheilus praepositus. The sequence goes on along the minus strand of JAWWQZ010000141.1, from coordinate 327,453 downwards.
TGATGACCTAGCGTGACGAAACGCCAAGGGAACAGACAGAGGAACGTCGATAGTAATTAAGCGAAGGACCATCCAGCTGATCAAGGGGCATAGAGATACCGGCTTCTACAATCGAGAGAACCACGGGACGAATAGGGATCATAGGACACCTGTAATCTAACAGATGACACAATCCACCCCTGTCTTTCGCGCCGTTCGTCACAGTTTCGTTCGGCATTAGTCTGCAGAAATTGAGAAAAAAATCGAGCCTTGTCACTGGCACAATCGTGCGCCGTCGGGGCTTTATCCGCGTCTTCCTTTTTTACTCTCGTTAAAACGCCTCTTTCTCATCAACCGTCCGATATCTGCGAACGAATGGGCGTGCGCCTGTATTGGGACCAAAATTCTAACCGTCTCCTGCGCTCGCCCCTTCCTGCAAATTCTCATCCTTTTTACCTTTAATACGACCGCGTCCAGTCTGACTACAGGGAAGGACTCGACTACAGCAATTAGTCGAAGTTATTGCGAAACTGCTGTGACAGCGCAGCAGTACGCCGGTGCGAAACGATCGTTGGGAAAAATCTCTAGGTTTCAGCTAATCAACATCGACCGTCACAAAAATTTTGCGTCATTTTATTTACCCGCGACAAGAATGTCGTGACGCATCCAAACGCTACACACTCTCGCCACTCATCCTCATTACATTTTCCGCCCCGAAATCAAGAAGTCCCATTCCTCTCAATCGCTTCATCCGCAAACTTCCACACGGACTCTCCCGCGTTCGATCAGTCGACGAACTCGTTAATCGAACCCTTGCCCGCGCGCAACATTTCGCCAAACGCCATAGTCCCATTTTCCCGGACTGCGGCCAAGGACGTTCAGCCCCATTCTATAAACCCTTCGGCGTTCGTCATGGGCCCGGACTCCCGTGTACAGCGTTCTTCGCAGCGCGTGCATACGCGCGTTTAATCGAACTCTTGCCCGCGCGTAACATTTCGCCAAACGCCATAGTCCCATTTTCCCGGACTGCGGCCAAGGACGTTCAGCCCCATTCTATAAACCCTTCGCCGTTCGTCATGGGCCCGGACTCCCGTGTACAGCGTTCTTCGCAGCGAGTGCATACGCGCGTCTACGTCGAGTCGGTAAATCGCCGAAAAATCCTCTCTTCCCGTTCGCCTTCGATAGGACGCGCGCAGGGCGTGCAGAGAGGGTGGCTATTACAATTAGTCGCCATTATGGCAGGATGGGCAGCAGCGTACAGCACCAACATGGATGAACTGACCGACCGACCGACCGGTTCAGTCTATTATTGCGGACCACCGCGTGCGACTCTAGCGTGTGCCCACCCTGTGCCGTCCCTTTCCCTACCCTCCCCCTACCCCTTTCCCTGCCCGTCCCTTTCCTGCCTCGAAATGCAGTACCACCCACTGGCCAGTTTCGACCGTTCTGCACCCCTCGCTCCCCGGTCTTCCACGCCGCACCCACCCCCACCGTAATTACAAGCATTCATTTCACACTAAAAGCCGCCGGCACTGGCCTGCTCTGGCCGTCCGAAACGAGCCCCGCGCGAGTCGCATTTTCGCTTCGGATTGCTACCCATCCGCTACAACCACCGCCTCTGCCCCTCTTTTTACGCCATCGTCTCTTTCTCTCTTCCTCTTCCCCGCCCTCCGCCCCTCTTTCTCCCTCGCGCTCTCTCTTTGCGTTTCGCTCGACGCTCTCTGCGCTGCGCGACGTTTCACAGAACTCCCGGCCCTTTTTCGAAGTCGCGCGATTACAAGGAAGCGCATTTCTGTGATCACGGGAGCACGTTTGACGAAGGCTCGCCGGTGAAGTCAATTGGAGTCAGTGAAAATCAAAGTTGCGAAGCGCTGTCGGCGTGGAGGCTGGTACGAGTAGAACGAATTGTCATGAGTGATCGGAGTGATGATGCGCGAATGTGATGGAGGTATCGGGAGAATCCTGGTTATTACTGCTGAGACCGACGGATAGTAAACGCGACCCCTGGCAATCAGCAATAAACGTCTTCGTCCCTTCCGCAGCGAAGGTTCTCGCGCCCCTCTCCTCGAAAATTTGGCAGTTCGCAGGGATTTAGCACCACATTCGGCGCCATAGAGTAGGGTACTTCATGAACCTATGGCGGATTATCCTGATAATTATGTCGAGGGCGGGCAACGTGTTAACGAGCTGTAAAAGAGTTATCGCTCGTGCTACTGCGAGGGCATTTGATGGGGAACGGTTCGTTCCGCCATTTTTGTACGTAAACGCGAGGCACATTTCGTACGAACGCGGTCCGTGATGTCCTGCGTTCTGTTGAATTTCTCAACTTAGCTGTGCTCTGTCAAATCTTTAATCTTTTGCACTCGAACATGCCTTCATCATTTCATATAAAACGGTGGTTTTAGAAAGTATTAGTCTGTGCAAACTTATTTTCTATGCAATTCTATGGGTATATATTGCATAAAGTAGAATTGAGATATTATACTTTATACTTTGCGAAAGTGTGATAATAAGTAATTTGTCGGTCAATTTATTACCTGAATATGTTGCAGAAGTACGTTTTTGCAGTTGCAGAAATTCATTCTTTTTTTAATGCTTTTTAAACAATATTTTATTTTATGCTTGTATATACATTCGTCAATAATAATGTGCAATTTTTTCGTGTCCCCTCACAGGAGACAGTTAGGTGCAAAAGATTAATTGATCTCAATAGTTGGTAACAATATATATATATATATATATATACATATCCTTCGCGTCAGAGATTTTCTTTCGTGATTCGGTCGTTTCTTTTGATATCAAGAGTTCTTTTATCTAACCATCCAAGCGTCTTGTCGGTCCTATGAAAATAGTGCCTGGCGAGAGAGTAAAGAATGAGCCAATCTCGCTATGATCGAACATTTCGATTCGGCCTAGGGGGACATTATATCTATACAGTCCGCACCTACACAGACACGTGGGTGGAAGTTAGAAAAACAGAGATAGAAAGATCGGAGATGAAAAGGATGAACTCGTGAGAGCGAGGGCGAGGGCAGGAAGAGGCACGAGAGAGAAAGAGACAGGCCGACAGAGTGCTAGGAAGCGACGAGAGCGCGGAACCGTGGAACTCGAAACTTTTTTATTCCCTGAATATCGGACCCAATCAGACACCCTTGGCTCTCCGCGCACGCGAATATAAATGCCCTCCATCTCGTCTATATAATCATGGGAGTGTGAAATTAACCAGCCAATCCTGCAGCCAACCGCAAAGCCCGCGCAGAGGAGGAGAGAGCGAGCGAGCGCGAGAGGGAGCAAGCGAGAGGGTGGAAAAGTGAACGGCCTGACCCCGCGATCGACCTCTATCGGCCCTTCTAGAATTTTTGCAGAACCTGAATTTAAACCGACAGCAATTCTTCTACTCGAGGAACTCTCAATGCGCCCGCGGGTTTCAGAACGGCGGTCGCCGGAAAGCGACGCGCTTTAATATATCTCGATGCGTCAACATCCCCGCGATCGGTTCGACACCGTGCGACCGCGTTCCGCATTTTCACCCGTGACAACGCGACACCGTTGTCCGACCGTCGCCGCACGCGAACGCACGCATGGCACTCGGGCGTACAAAATTCCCGAGGCCCGCGCCGATGAAACGGAAAGTCACGGGCCGACACAAAAATCATCGCGCGACCCAAAAATAGAAAGTCGGAGAGCGACCGCGCGAAAATGCGCGCCGATACTCCAGGCGCGCGCGCCGCAAGCGGGGAAAAGAACGCCGGGCGAAAAAACGGAAGCGGCAGTGGACGGCGCGCAAAAGAGAAAGAGAGGGTCGCGCGAGAATCGGGTTTGCGCGGCGCGCGAGCGTCGCTGCACAATGGCGGGATTAAACGGAACAGCCATGCGGGGGTTAGTTTCTGTTTATCGCGTCATATAAATACGGAATTAATTAAAACTGCGGAGTTAATTGAATTTTTATAACCTTTCGCAGGGGCCCCCGACGCTTCGTCCACCGCCACCGGCACCACCATCGGCGGACTGCGTTAACTGGGTAGTTACCGTGACTCCCCCGCCCCCGCCCCCGCGACCGCCCACCTTCCTGCCCATTCTGGTAAGTGTAATGGCGTCACGGAAATATTACCCTTTTGTGGAGCGAGAAACACGTCGACCGACTGCCGTCCCACCTTCCCACGCACCTCTCGCTTTTTCTGCCCACCCCTCGCGCCTGTGCCGCAACGAGCGTGCGAGCCACCCACCACTTTCCCCCTGCCTTCCTGATAAAATCGCTCAGAGGTATTTACGGCGACGATGCACAATCTGCCCGCGAATAAACGGCCGTTATGTACTTTTAACGAGGTAACCGAGCTTTGCCACCGACCCGAATGGGAGGCGGCTTTTACCGGGTCGAGGGCGCAATTATCGTCGGCGGAACGGGAATCATGATTTTCGAGAGTAGTTTTGTTTGTGGCCGATTGACTATTAACCGCTAAGACGCTTGGACTTGTTTGTCTGCGGGTAATTGAGTGCCGGTTAACGGGGGTGCAAGAAGATCGCGGAATCGGGGGTTGTTAACACTGCCGTGAAAGAGTTCGTTATTAAGGAGGTTTGGAATGTGACGAATATGACGGTTAATATTTTAAGAATTGGCGACGGGTGTTGAAGTAAAGCGTTAGTGGTGTTGGATTGGGGGAATTATTGTAAAAGGCTGATTGGTTGTAGACCATTGACGAAATATGATATTCGTAATATTGACAAATGGGTAGTATTGGTTATTTTTGGCGAATTGGTTGTGAAAGCCTGCTTTCTTAGTAACGAAATTCAAAACGTGCCATTTGTAGTATTGCTCCGGCGAATTTCTTGCAAAAGATTGCTTCCTCCTAGACGCAGGTCGATATATGACGTCGGTAGTATTAACCTTTCGGCGAACTGATTGCTTTCCTACAGCGTGGCCTCCAAGTGCAGGTCGCGTTACCGTTTTAGCACATCAGTTCACACCGCCCCGACATATCATTCTTCCAACGAGCGCGAGGCAACGTCCCCTTCATTCTTCCGCATTCATAGGTTTTCCGGTGCCGCTCGAAGTGCAGTTGCGAATCGATTTCTGGTTTCGGCGAAACGTCATTTCCCGAGTGTCATAGGGAAGTGAATGGGACGCGGCCGGGGGAGGCGAGCAGCGCGTTTTTCCGAGGGTGCCTCGTAAGTAAACCTCATAAGTAATCTCGCCGGCGGCGATGGCGCGTCTTCGATTTGAATTACCCTTCTGTTATTTCTTGCCCGTCGCCGGGCGTTATCAGAAATCCGCTCGCTCGTCGGATTAGCATGTCTGAGGTAGCGACCATCAATTTCAATATCCACTCGATAAATATTCCTTTGGAGCCCGACTTCTTTCCTTCGCTAACCCTGCACCGATCACTCCTCCGCCCAACCCTAACCCCATGCCCTTCTTCACCCGCAGCCACCCTCTTTCTCTATCTCAGTTCACTCGTCTCGCCGCCTACGACCCTCCGCCCAGCACCATCTTCGTCTGGAGATCCGTAAGATTCGGAGCATCGAGCGGAGAGACGTACGATTCGATAGACGGGTCGCAGACTGGCTTTAGATAATATCCTTCCTTTCGGTCTTCATGCCGTAAGACTCTGCAACGATAGGTATTCGCCCCGAAACTTCGCGAATATATGTACGCGGCTATTTGCGTCGTCGATATAAGTGCACGCGCGGTGCGTGAACAACCGTTTGACAAGATTTAATTGTTAGCAAATAGTGGCAAATGACAGTGAAGACGCGATTAAATTAATTTAGAAGTTAGCGATTGAGAAAAAAATGTTATCCGACGTTTCGATGGCATGTGAGTGTGTTCTTTGAAGGAATGGAGTGTAGGTTTGATTAACGCCGGATTTACGGGATCCGTCACTCACGGTTTTCAGAACTCGTGGCAAAGTTACGAATCGATTATTATTCTTTTAAAGTAACTTTTACTGAGTTTCATTTATGGCATGATACGAATATGTATCCAAATTTATTCCATCCCCCGGCATGTCATTGGAAATGTTATATGTCGTGTACCTGTATATTTCTTCGGAAAATGTTGTATATATATATATATATATATATATACTTCGCCGTAAATCTACTGTTAAATGGTCGATGTAATACTAACAGACATTAATCGTTTAAGTCCCACGCGATGGGGTCGCGTTGTATAGCTTTCATGCCAAAAAGTGCCACTACATTAACCACCATCCGCAATCCCCAATACGCGTCCAATTTTACTGATACTCATACTTCACATAATTACATTTTTTTCATGTAAAATGTATAAGCTCAAGAAACACGACCACTATCTTTCGACGTTCTCCGATATAAATGAACACAATGGCCGCTTGGTACTTGTAGACAAGATTTTTCCAATAATTCCTGAGACTCAAACAATTAACCCTTTGACTGCTGAACTCTCCCGGCCATGGCGCTCACTAAGGAGGGAATACTTTTTGTGTGAACTCTTAATTCAATTTCATTTGGTATAAACTCTGTCGATTGATTATACAAAGCGCAATTATTTGCTAAGGAATATGGGCGCAGATAATTGTGACTGTAGTACCGGAAAGATCGAAAAGTACACTACACTACACTCAGTTCTTAAATACCTATTTGCCACTATCATTCCGACAACATTAAGTTACGGGATGGAACACGAGCCGCACAAGACCCGTATTTTAAAAAAATGACCATATGCGCACACCGAATTTCGCCGCGCCTCTTTGCAGCCTGTTTTCGCGTGTTCGCGTACTTCTGTTTCTTTTCACACAGGCATCCGAAGTTACCAGCACACCGCGCCGGTATTATGCCGCTACGATAAACGGCGGTACGCGACACGCCGGCGAGACGAATAATTGAATAAAATCTGCTGCGCGTACCTTGTAATGCGATTACGGGCCTTGAGGGCATATATATTTACGAGAGAATCAGAACTCACTGGCGTGCCCACTTGTGAAAGTTGCCGGAGAAGGGAAATATTCATGCACGGGGAACCGTGGTGTTTCTAATGAGCAAACTACCCGGCCCGCTAGTCGGACTGCCGTTGTAATGGCAAGCCGTGAGCACGCAACGAGATGTAAGGAGCGCTGCATATATAAATGCGGTTCTGCGTTACGCGTTTATAGCGTATTTGTAACATAAATTGCGTCTTTCCTACCGCGAGTGAGGCGGCGACTGGATAGGGAGTGCCTTAATGTCGCAAATCGAACTGGTAAACATTCGCTAATGAGGTTCCGCGTTTCGAGGTATTTGCCGCCGGTAGAAAGTGTTTTGATGTCGATCCCGGTGGAAAGCGTGTTGACGGAGAACTGTGTTTTCAGGTACGGTTTTCTGCGAAATTCTTGTTATGAACTGCGCACTTACGGTTCATGTCGAATTACCGTAGACTACCGTATAACACAAGTTCCGAGAACACGGATTCCTATGGTGCGTTGAAGATGTTGCAAAGAATTTTTTTCGTATTACGCGATTCTCGTATAATACACAGTGATAAAATGTGGTTTTCACTGTATACTTTGCTCGAACGATAATTTGGTCCGATCGCAACCGAGTTTATCTGTTTCGAAATTTCCTATAATGTGATTTTACATAACGGGTGATATATTCCAAGGTTGATTTTTTTTTTATAGACATTTTAATATTTTCAACTGAATAATAAAAACAAATATTATCAGTGCAGTCACATTATAAGATTTTTTTGTTCAGGAATTTTGTACTGAATCATTTACTATCGAATTTTCCATTCTTTTTTGCCCATGAAAATAATTCTAATTTAAAGAAGGTTTGATTATGTACGTAGAGTGTGCTTTTTTGCATTGTTGACTGCAATCTAATTTTGCCGCCAGTCCCCAGACTTTCATTATATTGTAACAAATTTCGTTAGTCTCCTGAAGAGGCATCTGAGTAATTGACAAATGAAACCTGTTAACTGAAAGAAAGCACACTTCACACCCTTAAACATAATAACATGAAACGTATTTAATGAAACGCACGTCATTTACGTTGCACTGTCAAAACACATGATTATTGAAGAGACCAGACATGATGCATAAAACTGCACATAACGAGCCACCGATCTGTTCCCTTTCACGCAGCGTTAGTTCTCACTCGTCAAACGTGTACGGTCAACTAAAAAAAATAGAGCAACGCTATCCAACTCGTATTTCGTCTCGAGTCGGAAGTTACTCCCACAGCGTACGCTACCCGTGCCCGCACCCATCCTTGTTCGACTTCCACCAAGTATCCCGGCACTTTACCTTTCTCCCGCAATGTAACTTTTCCAACGGGCCCATAAGTAATGAAGAAACGTTGAAGATTTTTGCGAGACTTTCCAAACTGGTCGACTGCCGGCTGGGCGCAAAGGAGGGAAACACTAAACGGGAAAACGGGCGAGCGAAGAAGGAGGGAAATAAAGGAAAAGAGAGGCGGAAGGAGTCGGTCGGTCCGGGGTAATATTAATAAGTAGAAGGAAAAGTTGGTTTGATCAGCCAACCTGGACGAGTCCAGGCACTAGACCACATCACAGGGGAGTCGAAGCACCGAAGCTATTAGCATAATTACAATACTTCCGTCTGGCCAGTACCAACTTTCTGCTTATTTCAAGCTATTACTCTGATATCTCCCGGTGATGGGATTGCGGATGCATCCATTACGCTGATACGGCATTAAAGAGCAAAATCATCGGAATGAATGTTGGCTGCCGGCGGGCGCCATCATTGGTTACCTCGCTTTCGCTCCACGTTATTCGCACCGACGGCGAGTGGAGGGTTGAAGGGTAGCAGATGGGGTGGACCAGGCTGAAAATGCCCTCAATGCTCCACTCCCTGTTCCTCCTGATACGCCGATATAGAACTTCAACAGATAGGCCGCTTTTTTGCGAAGTCATCGAAGCGCGAAACATAACAGGCGCGTTAATGCAAATTGGAGGAAATCTTTCGCGATGACGTTGAACCCGGAATTCGAATGACGCGAGCGTCGGGTGAACAGCGGTTTACGGCGGATCACGGTGAAGCCGCGGCCTGAAATTGAAATTACGCGGACGTTTGTCGAAGAGCGGTGCGTATCCGATAATGCGAGCGCCGACCGACATTTTTCCCGTATCGAGCCGATCGCAAATGAACTGCCGCCGACGAACCTCGTCGCACGGCAGATGTAACGACGCCCGTACATTTTATTACCCGAGAATCAATTTTCCGAACTCTCCGAGCGCAGGCACGTCGCAAGCTCGTTTTCCGTGAACACGCAGCCCCGACTCTAATGACGAAGAAGCCGGTCGCTACATGTACTACCGCGTCGTCTATTGCACATGATAGACTGCTGTTTGGGAGCGGTAAGGGTGCCAAGCTGATTCAGCTACATTCACTGAGGCGAGACACCCTTCCGAGATTGCCAACCTGTTTATGTCCGTGCCGCGAATAAATCTGATTCGCGGGCGCCCCGTGTTAGTTACAACGATCACGCGACTGCCTAAAGGGACGAGAATTAATTGCCCGCCGCTCCACCCCTGCCGCGGCGCCCGAATTTTTCGCCGTCGCGGCGAAGAACCCGAAACATCGAGGCGCGAAATCGCGGATAAACGCTCGGGAACGTCTCCTGCAGCGAGATTCCGCGAGATTCTGCAAGATTCTGCGAATGAGTCGACGCCCGCGAGCGCGACACGCGAGATTAATCGTTCATCCGATCGAAGCCATCGGGGCGACGCGATACCGGATGGAACCGCCTGGAAATAAAGTTTCGCCTTTCCAATTTTCACCGCGGGTGTCGGAAGGCGACGGATGCATGCGGAGATTCCAGAAGGAGCATAGGCGGCGGGCGAGCGCAACCTCGGCTCTCCGATTCGTTCCTTCCGGCGAAAAATCGTCTCGCCCCGAAATGCGAAGAAGCGGGAGGGCCCTGGAAGGAGGCGGAGGAAGATGGAACCGATACGTATCGGCGCCGCTCACAGATCTATCGCTTTACCGCGAACGGAGATCGTTCCGTGCTTCCGGGGGAACGAAAAAAGGCCGGGAGGCGGGGGGCGGGGAGACGGGAAATGGATTAAACGAAGAGCCGGAGAGATAGAGCATGCACGAATCGCGGCGGCAGATGGGCGGAATGGGGCAGCGCGGAGGGCGCTGCGGTGCCAGTGACAGAGTTACGTTGTCGCATGTAACGAAGTAGATTAGTCAGTGTGACAGAGGCTTGCAATTTCCTAGGCAAATGACATCGATCGTATAACGGACGCGCCACCGTCCGGCATCGTAGCTCTCGTTAGTTCGGCGCAAATTTTCGAGTTATACGCGGCGTGCACGCGCGATATGTGCGCGATATGTGCGCGATAACGCGATCGTTCGGGAACCTTTTTGCGCCACGCGGCTCTGTCTCTGTCCGGCTGTTTTATTCTTGCATGCGAATGGCTGATACCTTGCAGCGCGGGGCTGAACTTTCGGTTCGGGGCCAACTAGCCGTCATGTGCCGCGAGTCGGCGGCTCGATGGATCGTTAACCCAGTGACCATATAGATTTTTAACGATACGCCGGATTTCGCCGGAATACGAGCGCGCGTTGTGCCGGGCTACGAAAACCGTGCGGCGTTGACTGAGCACTTGAATTTTGTTAGTTGAGCTCCCACGTCGTTTGACCTGATTGAACGGCTCGACAAGCCTCGGCATTTCGGTTTAACGCTGCTTCGTCGACGAATAATAGGCTAATTATATTTTTTTCGCGGCAGTGCAGAGCGTGGACATTGTAAATATCACAGTGAGGAACCGCATAAGCAGCATTCGCCTCCGTCTAATCGCGCGAGTAATTTTTTCAATACCGAAAATGGAAGTGTTAGGTTAAACAAAAGAAGCAACGGCTTATGATTTATTTATTTTTCTCTTCGTTCTATAAATATGCTTTATTTTAGTTTAAATAAGACTCAAATCTGACATTTTTTAAAGCAATCGGGTGTGATATCTTTCGTAACCATCCAATCTTTTCATGTCTTTCACAAAATATAATGCAATCCCTTCTTTAAACGTTTCTTATTCTGTGAAGCTATCCATTTAAATTATCTTTAACTGGTTGAACGTCAAATGTCTTCACTTTCATCTAGCTCTAAATTCTCACAATAACATTCTATCGATGAAAAGATGTTTCAAAATAATTTAACCTACAAATTCTAGAAGAAGTGCGTTATAACTGAAAAACCATGTAGCTAATAACAACAGTAAAGTACAACATCAACCGTAATCGTACTAATTTTGTGGTACCATGAAACAAATGTCTCCTTAGCAGCGTCAGCAGAGCGTTAAGGGTTAAAAAGATGGGATCGGTTCACGAAGCATAGAGAAAACGCGGCATACGAGCCGGTCTCAATTACTTTCGCCGAAAAAGTCAAGTATGAGGACGAAACGTGCTAGACGCTGTAAACTAGCGCTTCCTGATCCCCAGGGCCCGAGCGGCGAGTGGTCAGAAATGATTACTTGTGATTTAAGGGGCTCTCTAGCGTCGAACCTCGGCGCTGCCCGAGCCAGCTGCATTTAGTCTGTCCAAATGCTCTGCCCTGTTTTATCTACGAAGTGCAGCAGCCGTCTGGACTTAGACGCCCCACCGTCGCGCGGTTTCCACACATTTGGACCATTAGTCGGCGCCTCGTCTTCGCTGCATGTCAATACAAAGTACCTGACAACAGCGAAGAGGGATCCAATGCCAGGGAAAAGCACGTCTCGTAACGTTGTTGCTTCGTCGTTGCACGCATGTCGTACCTAAACACACGAATGCGCCTCGACTCTTGCCAGAAGTTCACCATGACGTTCTCTCGCGATCGTACTCGATGCCTGGCCGGTTCGTTAAAACACGGCGAATGAAAGAAGTAGATTAATTAATGCTTAACGCAGCCGCTGATAAGTTAAGGCTAACCAAGCGATTGATGGGACCAGGTAAGCCGAAATCGTGTGCTTTGGTTGGTCGTGACCGGGGCCGGTAAGCAGCCTCTCGAGACAAGAGGCACTATCGACATAGTAACGGCCTGGTAACTGCCTCGTAAGCCGTCTAACGGAGCACCACCGACCCTAACGCCCGATCTCCACACGGTGGTTGGAGGTCCGGTGGAATGGCCACTTCATCAAGGATCACACGCCTAAATCCTGGGATGCGTACTGACTCTCGTCCCACCGTCCCACCCCCCGGTCCCCTAACTCACTCTCCTTCCCAATATCGTCAGCTCTCTGTCTCGCCCGCGGCACTCGTATACGTCCCTCCAATTGTCCTTCTCTTTCTCTCTGTCCATGCCTCTATCTCGTGGTCCGGCTAGTCTGTGCAAGCCTGCGGAAACGCACAAGGACCATACAAGATGCGCTTACACGTAAGCACGGATTTTGGGGGGTTTCGAGTTTCCAAACGATGCTCGCCGATCAACTGTTGATGATCACGATGATCCATGACCGTGTGTCCCGATTCCCATCCTTGATTCGTGCGTCTCAATTTCTGCTGCTGGCGAATAACCGCTGGCATTTATTAAGGATTCTTGAGCCGCGCAGCGAATACGGGACTGCAGATGAATTTGCGTTGGCCGCGCACAATCGGCCGGTTGAGCGTCATCAGATGCGGGACAATCGTGGATCTGGGTTCGGATCCGTCCGAGTGCCGGCCATGGTGTAGCAGGTTTAAACGGCACATGATCGACGCAGGCAATGGCTCATGGCCTATAGCAGATGCGTAGTCGGTACCGACGGTTCTTGTAGCCACGCTCTGGGGATTGCCGGCTCGTTTCCCCGGGTAATGCCGTTCCTCTGTTTCTCTTCCGCCTCGCTGAAGGGTGTATTGTGGTCGTGGCTATCCCATTACGAGGCCACTGTTTGGTGGCGGACTGGAGAGAAGGAGGGCTGCCCGGCTGCGGATAGATCGCCTACGACTTCGTCGCCGATTAATTTGCATTTCTAACTGGAATGTTTATCCCGCCCGCTACTCTCGCCATTGAGCCCCCGGAACGCAGCCCGTCTCTCTTTCCACCCCCGTTGATGTCGCCATTGATTTCATTACCACTGCCTTCGGGGCGACATCGCTTAATTCGCAGTCCCGCGTCACGTAACAGCAGTAACATCGTGAAGCGCTGTCCGCCCGACGACAAATGCGCTCGTCGTGCACCGTTATCCACTAAAGAATCAACGAAAATCACCAGCTATTTCCACGTCCCCAGCAGGATAGCAGCTATCGTTACGCTCACCCCAAATGTGTCCTAACGACCAGCCAATTTCGAGGCCGTAAAACGCCGTCGGACGCAACTTGTCGCGGACACGCTTTTTTCCGTGGCGACGATGTGGGAGCAGCCAATCGCGCGGCACTCGAGAATGGCACAATGGGGCCGCACGCGAGTCCGGGTTATGATCGTTAGGGCATATCGTCGGACGTGACACGCCGCGACACCTTTGTCCCGGAAGGAACGTTCGCCGACGAAGGAGCGGATCGATGCGATCGAACGTCTCGAATTTTCGTGCGTAAAAGGATAGTGCTCCTCCGTGCTCGTCGTCCCGTGCCAGTTTTGCCGGCGAGAAAATTGGCTCGGCTAGGTCTGGGAGGTCGCGCCGACCTGCGACGCTTAACCATTAAATTGATTTCCCGTGAATCGGTGTCAGACGCATTCGATGCCGTCTGAATGGATTTATTTAATGCCGGACCTCGACGGTCGCGAAGAACCGGCCGCGCCCGAGGAGGAGGATCCGGCTCCCAAGCTATTGAATACGAACAAACTGGTCGCCCTTTTGTCGAGCACAATGCCTGGGCTTACGATCGTCCAATATTTTCCGTCAACATACTGCATGCGCTGATCTCGTTATAAAGTCTGTTTGATCGGCAAATATCGCTGTCCCGATGTGTGCAGCCTCATGAACGGTGCATCTGTCAGCGGGAGCGCGGAAGAGGAAAAGCGGCGGGAGACAAAGACAGAATAGTTCGCTGCCCAAACGAATATAGTACCGGTCCGCAGAAATGGTTGATAAAATAGTTGTCGCCGGAACGAATAACCGATTTGTTTTAAGCCGCGCGGCTGCGGTGTGTGCGCTGCGACGCGTTGATACTTTCAACTTCTTGACACAGCGCGTGTTTGTTCACGGGCAAATGTATTGATGGTGGATTACGTTGCGGGATTTGTTTAAATTGTGATGCAGATATTACAGAGGGAAATAATTACTTCTTTGATGTACTTCTTTGTCTATAATATTGGATTTACGGGTTTCATCAATTCGGTGAATTTCGGGAATTACGAGAAAATTACACAAATTATTTCTATTATTTTTTAACACGTTGCCTGCCAAGCGTATTTTGCATTGTTAGAACCGCGATGCGATGGAATACTGTAGAGTATGATTAAATCGTGCAAAATGAATGTAAGGCAGAGTTGTGAGAAGCCAAAGTATTGAAGCACCGTTCCGATATCAATTGCTTTTACAAGATTGCAAATATGCTTCATTACGAATTTTTTGCATTTATGATAAAATCTTTTGCGCCGGGCACCGGTGACCACCGTGGCAGTCAACGTGTTAACAACCCCTACTGATTTTTATAATAACGTTCTGTATATCAGGTGCCTATAAGTCTACATCTATTTTCCGTTATCGCTGATATGCCTACGAACGCACAAACACTTCACAATCTCGGCCAACAGTTGAATCGTTAAAGACCTTGTCAAATGACCAGCAGTTAAGAAACGTGAAAGGAAGAGAGTGAAGTTTCCATCAATTATCATCGCGCCTTGATCCTCGTGACCGCGCATTCTGGGTCTCCCCGAAAGTTTTGCTTTACAAAAGGGGTCGCAAATTGATTCGCGCGGCGCACGAGCAGCCTGCAAGCAGCGCGCGACGATGAGGTTCTAGGCGATTGAAATTCGTCGATTTATCGACGCACTCGTGTTTGCGAAGAGGGAGGCAAAGGGTTCGGCCGCGCTGCACGAGCCGAGGCGTCTTGAGTATTATCAAGACCGTTGGCAATCTCGGCAGTCTCTGCATCTGTGCCCAATATTTCGACGGCAGCCTTAAGAGGCACCCTTTCCTGCCACCCTTATGTCTGCCGCAAGATGACAGCTCACCTACGTCGGAGAGCCGATGACAAACGTTGCCATCTAAACAAAGGGCCTCACGGCATAGGCTCCGCAGACACGCAATTTCCGCACGGCATGTAAATCGCCCGAAATGAATTTCTGCCAATCACGCGTGTACGTTAGTCAGCGGCGCGATCCGTGGGAGCGCGCGATTACGATGCGCTTTCTTTGTTCAGACATTATTAGAACGAACGCCTGGTCTGATACAACACGCGTTTGGCGGTTCGTGACGATCCATGACCCCGCCGATATGGAAACGAGACTTTACACAACGGCGAGTCGTCGATACCGCGATTCCGTATTCATGAAGAATCGCCGATGTCTTATGAATCTGAAATTCTCCCGGAGAAAGTGCCGTGATCAATAGATTCGGCAGTTCCGCGACTCACCGTGCGGGCCCGGCAGACATTGTCCGCTGTAATCCTCTTTTCCTTCCGGAAAATTAAAGCGCACCGACGCGCGCGCGCGCGCGGTATTAAGATTCCGCTTTTTGCACATTCATCCGATCTGTCGAATCGCGTCCCGAGATTCGCATACGCCGGGCTGATGGCCCATACGCCTCGCCGCTGCTTCCATCCGCGTGATTGATGTTCGCCGTCATTCGGCAGACGCGACGACATAAATCAAAAGGCGCCCTTATATGCGCGAACCCTTTTCTTGCCGCCCCCGCGCCGGCCGCCGAACTCTCATTCTATCGTCTTGCGCTCGTCGAAGCCCCTGCTTCCTCGTTCATTCTTCGTCGCGCGCGTGTTCCTTTATCGCGCGGCGCTACGAGGCCTTATCAAATCGGCCTATGACAGACACGGAGGGATTAAATACCGGATGAGAGGCGCGCATCAATTGTCGAGGGTCGTCGAACGACGCGGCGCTTGACGAGGGTGTCGCACGCGTGAACGTTTGCATGCGATGTCCCCCGGGCCCCGTACGATTTCGCGCAGAAGCATGCGCCTATTAATAATGCGTCCCACGGCAGTTGTTCCGAAGATATTACGTGACTGCGCGACGAAAGTTATACGCGAGCGAATTGACACGCACGCGCCTCCCGCAGTCTGCGCAGCTCACGCTTGCCAGGGGACGAATTTATTTCGACGAAATTCCCGGCGCGGCTGGCAGCGGGTCGCGCATTTTCTCGCAATCTTTTCTGCCGCACGCCCGCGTCTACGCACAGCGTGCCCCGGGTATTCGATCAATTTTCGTTCGCGGGGTGCGCGTGTCGCCCGCTCCCCCGTCTTGCGCGACGATTGATACTTTCGACAAAGCGGCCGTCGAGCAATGGGATAACTAAGCGATCTCAGCAGCGGCCGCGTAAATGCGACGCGACAATGACGAGGCGCATCGCTGATAAATATTCGCCCATCCCGCGCGCTGCGGAGACGCGCCGCTGCCAGGAGAGAAAAATTAATTCGAGGAGGCGTCATAATGGATGCTATCAGTATCGCAAATGACGCGGCGATTAAAATCGTTTCACACTCTCCGCTTATGTGCGGAGTGTAGTGTCGCCGTGCAGAGCGACGATCCATCCTCCCGCCTGACGGACGCTCATTTCTTTCCACTATTAGACATTCTGTACCTGGAAGTGACGCCCCGATATGCTTTTAATCGTCTCCCGCGCTGCGACGCGCAAATGGCCTGTAACTAAAAAGACACCCTCAATTCTCGGTAAGCGGAGGACACCTGGATCGCGAAGTTGTCTGGTCACAAGCAATCGATTTGTAGTACTTTATTCCTGGGATGTCTTGCTAGATAAAACACGTAAATCCTCCTCCTCGGGAGTCTGATATCAAAATATAGCTTGCTTGCAGTAATTGTGCGTAATTTATATGATTGAGTCCGATATTTTATGCCATGGAAAATAGTTTCTTCTCGTATTATTTTATCTTCCGACTCGACTTCGTATCGCCATTTAAAGTCATCGACTCCTAGAGGGTCGCTTGGAAGTGGCCCATATTTTAATGCGATTGTCCCACCATTACGTGAACCGGAACTAAAGTTTTACATTTAACACGTTGACTGCCACGGGGGTCACCGGTGACCGGCGCAAAAGGTTTTACTAAAAATGCAAAAAATTTAGCATGAAGCCTGTTTGCAATCTTGTAAAAGCAATTGATGTTGGAACGGTGCTTCAATACTTTGGCTTCCACCAACTCTGCGTTACCTTCAATTTGCACGCTTTAATCAACCTCTGCAGCATTTCATAACACCGCAATTCTAACATAGCAAAATACACTTGGCAGTCAACGTGTTAAACCTTCCGCTGCTCGAATTTTTAAGATTATTGGTCTCCAGCTGATTTTGCAGCCATTACTATTTGCACCTGCAAGACCCTGGAGCCTCGGTATGCTACTAAATTCAGACGCGCCACCCATCCGAAAGCCAACAATCTCCAGGAATAAAGCATTTGAAGCAAAACAAGGCTCACATAAACACTCGTTCGCCACTAATCCGCACGACTCAACTACCATACACCATACGTTCATCGAACGCTGAACGTAACCGTAAAACGTACCGAAAGCTCTCACCCGAATTAACTGATATTCGAGGCAGCCCCGCAGGAAAAACTCCCTCCCGATTCCCTCCGTCTCCAGCATCGGAGCATCGTTCTGGCACACTTCTGTCAGGATGAAGATCTAAGGAATAGTTGAGAGTTCGGCCGGGCAGACGGGGTTCGCTCCGCTCGAAATCCCACAAAGCTCGCGAAAGATCAGGCAGAGTTGGCGGCTGAGTTCCGGGGGTGCGTGGGCGTAAGGGAGAGTGCCGGGGTAGAGGACTGGCGAGAGGGAGGGTGCCGTTACGGGGATCAGTCGGCGATGAAACCGCGACAAAATTCTCGTACGCGCGCGCGGATTCTTATGCGTCTCGGTCTCGAAGTTTTCCGGGCTGGCTCGGTATCGTGGTTGAAAGAGCTCATCGTGGAACACCGCCCGAACTATGCCCTTCCGCTTGTTCACGGACTCTCGGAGCTCAAAGGCCGAGGGCATATGCTGCGGGATACCGCGTGCTCATGCCGCTCGAAAACGCTTCGCTTCTTCGCGAGCGACGGCGAGACGACGGGAGAGAAAGTGAGGAGGGGCACATCATTTGGAATTCCTTTTTAGGCGCCGATTCGAAGAAACGGCGGGCTGCGGCTGAAAAAGTGAAGTCTGCGGCGAGTGCATATTTTAGTCATGATGCGCGTTATGAGGGGCTTGCGATGGCCGGCGTGATTATTGCAGCTTTTGAGTAATGGGGCGGGGGCTTGACATGCAAATGGCTGGAACGTGATTTAGCGGCGATAATGTTTATTTTATTTATATATGCAGGAAATGCGCGACGAAAAGAAGCTTGTTGGTGCATGATAAAAGTTGTATGCGCGTTGACCTTCCGCGGCAAATGTATTTCGGTAGATTGTTACTCCGAGGGCATGAGCAGTGGTAATGACATATGTAGTTAGTGTGTAAAATTCTTCTGCCGAAGGTTGTGTTATTCAATTATTGTGTCCTGCAAGAGATTGAGGTGTATTTATACACTCCATTGTTATTACTTATAATGTTGAGAATGATAAAAATTGTATGCGCGTTGATCTTCCGCGGCAAATGTATTTCGGTAGATTGTTACTCCGAGGGCATGAGCAGTGGTAATGACATATGTAGTTAGTGTGTAAAATTCCTCTGTCGAAGGTTGTGTTATTCAATTATTGTGTCCTGCAAGAGATTGAGGTGTATTTATACACTTCATTGTTATTACTTATAATGTTGAGAATGTATTCTTGGTGTTATCGATTACCGTGGGGCTCGATTTCGTTCGTTCCCTTTACTGGAACAGGGAATGAGGTTCAATTTCTGTGATTCAATGAAAATGGATCGGGCGATTTGTGAAATTACTCTCTTCATCAAAACTAGCACCGGCTTGTACGAATGAGATGAAATCTTTCGTTAATCGGTCTGCCGATGGCTGTTACACGGAGATTACTGAACGTCAGTGCACTTAAAAATAGGATACGAAGTGCGGGAAGTAAATTGAGTGTTTTACCGTTCATAAATGAAACTCTCCTGAATGTCCGCTGCAAACGCAAAACTGCGCTGATGGTTCTAAAGGTTGATATAAACGAACGAGAAATGTCAACATATTTAGAATGCTACTTTGACTTCCACATTTTACAGAACGACGTACGTGAGTGAAAATAAAATTAAACTTCTTGATTGTTTACAAAACACACAATTGCCGTGCAATGAATTCAAGTACAGCTGATAGTAATTATAAATATTAAACACGGCGTTCACTGCGTTTTCTTTACTCCACTTTTAACGCTAATGCATTCAGGGTTCCTGCCGCACGTGATGTTAGCATACGCCGCCGTTACGGAAAATGAACAAAACAGATATAACACTTTTCCTCGACAGGCAATGCCTGCCGATGACGTATGGCAATTAATGAGTCGCATTAAAGATCGTTGATCTTCGCGTTCCGCGGAATCAACACGTTCGTAATTTATCGCGCAATTTGTTTGAAGCAAACTTGCCCGACGTTACTGCATATACTACGCACGGGCTAAACTATGTGTTCAGCAAGGATGCGCTTGAAGGAATGCGGAACACGCTACCGTTCCGCAGAATCATTAATTACGCACTGTCGTTAAGAGTATCGTGCTTACGTCCTCGCAAGTAGTGACACAGATGCATATCATTATTCATTGTCAATCAATAACGAATAGACGCCCATTCACGGCACACGGTATAAATGTAGTCGTTGCGAAGGTGGAGGCACTAGAGCTGGAAAGAAGTAAAGAGTACAACAATCATAATGCGGGCTTCAATCTTGTTCCTCCTCATCGCTGTGGCTTACGCCGCTGCCGTTTCGATTTCTGGCGGTGCTGGGTTTGGTAGGAATGGAGTAAGTATTTCTTACTAATAATAATAATTACAATATAAACTGACCAGGTCGAAGATATACGATATTCTCCCTAACCGAACGAAACTTCTCTATATACACGATTACCGTGCTTATGAAGTATATCGCAGTAGCTTTCGCGCCAGGCTAATTGCAATCGCAGAAAAGGCAGGGTAGGATCCTGAGGATGCAATTTCGTTAACAGGTGGCAGCACGAGGGAGCCTAAGCCTGCGTAATCGATTGTCACGTCCCCGGCATGTTGGACCGCGTCACCATCATCATGAAGGTCATCGATCAGGTTCTCCACATTCTGGAGGTCCCGGAAGACACCACCACCATCACCCAGACCCGTCGCATCACGGAAAAGCAGGACATCACGATCGGCATCACGATCGGCATCACCCATGGCATCCGCACCACGATAGGCATCGACACCATACTACTACAACTGCTAGTACACCTACCACAACCGTAACAACTGCATCTACTACGTCCGCTGCTGCAAGTACCAGAGCCGCAACTACTGCGAGTACCGAAGCTTCGACTACTGCGAGTACCGAAGCTTCGACTACTGAGAGTACCGAGGCATCGACTACTGAGAGTACCGAGGCATCGACTACTGAGAGTACCGAAGCTTCGACTACTGAGAGTTCCGCTTCTTCAACTACTGAGAGTTCCGATTCTTCGACTACTGAGAGTTCCGATTCTTCAACTACTGAGAGCAACACAGATTCCAGTACCAGCTCCGGCGGCAACAGAGGACGACGACAGATATCGTTCACGTTCGAAAAACGCTTCCCTAGCCTTTTTGATTTTGGATTCGGCTCATCGGGAGAATCGTCAGAGGAGGGTGCACGTAGAAGAAGGAGGGCGCAGGACGATGGATCCACCGCTCAACCTGAGGAAGACGATCAAAATGAAGAGTCGACTGCTGATGCCGAGGACGATTCTACGAGTGAATCCAGTAACCCAACGGCTAGCTCGAGAAGCTCAAGTTCTACACAAAATTCTCAATCGTCGACGCCTGCCCTTCCCAAGATCGAAGATCCTTTTACAGCTGGTCAACATCACCTGCTGGCTATGTTACAGGCTGGAAACGATATTGACTCGGCCGTTCGAGAAGCAACGAGTAGAGCACTTGACAGCGATGATCCCGAAGGTGCGTTGAACACCGTTGCGGATGCGGTTAGGAATGTTTATAATCTTGCCGCTGATAACTGTCCGTTCTTCGGCATGGCGAGATGGCTGCGAATCCAGGGAGAAATCCGCGCCGCATCGGTTCGTCGGGCAAGGCGAAATTAGTGATCGACGAGTGATTATTACCAACCTAGAAATGGGGTGTAGTAATAACATGACACGTTAGACGGGCCTAATATGCATTTTACCGAAAATTATAGATTACGATCAAACGCGTAGCTAGTGCTAGTAGCAATTGGTGAGATAGACGAAACTCAATCAGCGTCATGCTACAAATATGTATGTTTGAAGTATAATCTTACCTTGCACAATGAATCAACAAACATCGAGCAGTTCTATATTATTACCCTTAAATGTCTTTCCAAAATGCGATCACTGTCACATACGCATCATGATCCGTTTTACAACAATTTCCTTCCTATAGATGTCGACCAATGAAACCACCCCACCAACGCACAAAATTTCTCAAAGCGTCTACGTCAATCGTTCTACTCTATTGCACATAAATTTCAATTTCATTATTTCGAATTTTATAAAACAGTCCTTTCTCGCAGCGCTTGGTAAATGGATTTATCAATGACCAATTGCAAGTTTTAATAATCCCTGGGAGTACTTTGTCAATGGATTTGTCAATGACCAATTGCAAGTTTTAATAATTCCTCGGAGTACTTCGTCAATGGATCTGACAACAACCCATCGCAGAGTGCGTTTGTGAAGACGTTGTTTATCACCCCAGATTCCGTCTATACCGCAAATGCCATGTGCGAACGTCGATAGAAGAGCGTGAGACGGACTTACGTTTCGAGTACTCTTCTCGTCGATGCCTGCGGGGTCGCGTTTGTGAAAGATGCCCGATTCCTGAAGGTACAACGCACCTTCGGGAAATGGCGAGGGGAGCGGGCTGGGACGCAAGAAAGAAGGAGGGTAGACGGCGGATGTTGGTAGTAGTCGTCGGTGGTAAGGGTCGCTCGGGCGCATATTTTCACCTTGGCGTCTTCGCCCGTATACGCGAAAATACATTTTCCCACGAAGTGTCGTCACGGGAGGGCCTCCAGCTGCTGGTCGTGATATTTCACATGCGTAATGCTCGCGCGGATATTTCCATACATACATTTCATTCGGGGTGAAAGTAGCTGGCGATGGGTGCGGCGGTTGATCGGTTAGTTACGTGTTCTTGACGGCGGTCATGTTGCGGTTCGCTGGCGAAAGTCTCGAAAAATGTGTTTTTAGTGATAACGGCACATTTGTTGGTTTGGCAGGATGCTGGATCGCGTGGCGACTTTCAGAAAATTGTGCTTTATGGGGTGTGCGCGCTTGCATTCTCGGGAAAGTGGAAGCTTGATTCATGTGATGTATCTTTACGCAAATTAGTGTGACGTTTGGATGAACGCGAATTTATTAATATGGCTTTATTGTGAGACAGATTATAATGATCCTTCGTAACAGTAGTTTATTTAGAAGTACGCTGTGCGATTAAGATGACACGCGCCTGTGTTTAAGGATAAATATCTGGGAACTTGAGTAAATTCAATGTGTTATATGTGTTACAGAAGAGTTATATCCATTCACAATATAACAAAATATTGCACTTGCACGTATACAATTCATTTTCTATCGTAAAAGTTTACTTCGAACACTTTCCTCCTTGCTCTTCTGGATTATCATTAATTTGACAATACCGGAACCCCATATCGACTCTATATATCGTCGCATTGATCAACGGATTTTCGATAACTGCTTGAATCAGATGTGCCACTTCGTCGCACGTTCCATATCGTTTCGGAGTCAGCTTCATGGACGCCCAATATTTCCTCTCGTCCGGCTGCTGTGGTGCTGTATACAATAAAAAGTTCATAAACATGTTACTACATAAAGTGCCGTGGCCAACGGAAATTTCATAATTATAAAAATGGTATTTCCAACGCGTACTCTTTAGTAACATCCTTACTGAACACTTCCATATAAAATCGCCTACCCTGTTTCATTTGCGATCGTATATATGAAAAGACGCAATATGCTATGCTCTATCAGACAAAGAAGCTATACTCGGAACTAAGCCAGACTAATGTTAACAACGATGTTACCGGACATTGGACTGTCTATGTATCCGGGTGCAATAGCAACCACACGGATTCCTTTCTGTGCGAGGCCTCTTGCCAGGGGAACAGTCATGCCAGCAACCGCCGATTTTGATGAGCCATAAGCGACCAGGACGGGCGGCGGCTCAATAGCCATAGTGCTCGCCATATTCACAATCACCCCGCGCTGACGATTGGCGTCCGGTTTATTTTCAGCCATTAGGCAGGCTGCTAATCGCGTGACATTGAATGTCCCCCACACGTTGGTGTCAAACATGCATTTGTAGAGCTCGGCGGAGTGCGGCTTCTTGGCTTTGAAATCGTAGATCGCCTCGTATCCAATCACGCCAGCGCTGTTAACTAGCACGTTCACGCCGCCGAACTTCTCCTTGGCACAGTTTATGCTTTCCACGACGTCCTTTTCGTTTCTGACCTTTGCGGTAAACACGTGCAGCGTTAACGGAATTTCCTGTCTTTAGCGTTTTGCATTGAAAGATACGGCACCGATAGAGCAATATGTCACGTCAGGAGGCGCAGATAACAGTTATGCGGCGTTTTCTGCGACTTATGCAAGTTTGAGGTTCTTATCGGGGCAAGCGTGTATAATAACGTAATGTGGCTTACGTCGGTGCACGTGTACAAGGCGCGTTCACCCATACTTTCTGCAACTTTAGCACCGGTACATGAGATGTCGGCTATTACAACCTTTCCGCCCTGACAGAGAATCCTCTCCGCCACTGCCTTGCCAATTCCATTGGCGCCGCCAGTAATGTATGCGACCACGTGCTGCGCAGTTATAAGAATATCAAAGATTGCACAAAGCATTCGCAAGTTGGCGTGTAGTTGACATTACGGTGAACGCTTGTACAAAGTGACTTACCTGTAATTTACTCATGCCGCCCTTGCAATTGTGCTATTACACGGTAATATTAGGTACCTGTTTTTCCTAAGTGAAACAAACTTCGTTTAGTGTGGGCTCTTATGTGTGCATAATCGTAAGCTGGCGTTTGATAGAAAACGTCGGCAGCGCTTATCGCGGTGGTTGTCCTCTGACAATCATTTCGATAGAATTCAACAGCATAAAAATGCGATACTCACGTACTGTGGCGATTTGCATAAAATCCTTCCAAAAGAACTTCCTCCGGTAACGTCAAAATCTTATAACGGGAAATCAATGGCCGTTGTGCGAATGTGACTGCTGTACCTGATATCGGTGTTTTTTCATCTTGTGACGCACTTCCGATTGCACGCTCGAAATTTTGCGTTCCAGCGCGGCGGGTTGTTACCATGACGAATTGTGTGACGACACATTCATAAAGTGGACACATACACATACGGGCATATTTACATATGGTCCCCGCATATATACAGTATGCAAATGTCTGACGCACAGCCCAATAATTTCGCATTAAAGGAAAGTTACCGGACATACGCTGTATCCAGATTCGCACAATGTCATTCCGTCAATATAACCTGATTCGTCGGAATAAAATGCAACGGCCGGCGATAATGCTTGTAAATTGGGCGAATTATTCTGCTACTGACGGTCGACGTAACCTCGACCGATTAACATGCGCATTACGCCAGCGTCGTGCAGGCTGACCTGACATTTGCATTGGGACGTGTCGAACAACCTGAGACTCACGAACACCTGAATCTCGGGTTGTCTGCAATTCGCACCCACGCCGCGCTGTAAATGTACAATCGGCCGGATTGAAATGGAAGAATTTGAGAAACGCTTCTATCCGGATGCATTCTACAAAAATCCTTTCACCGAAAAATACATATTTCGGCGACACAACAGATTTTGCACCTTTTTTATTTTAAGATGAAGGTCGTCACATTCAGCAACAAGACTCAGTTATATATCCTGCTAGATACGTTTATTACGAGGAACTGTTGTCGAAGCAACATTTTGCCCGCATTTACCGCGGATACGTGGAAGTAATGATCGAAAAAGCGACGAAAACCCTCCCGGCCGTCAGTCTTCGATAGAATACCGCTTCCATCCAACCACGCATGTTTCTTTTCTCTTCGCACCCTCGCGCGTCTTTCTTTCTCGCCCTTCCTTCGCCTCTCCCTCCGCCAGGCGTTCGCCCTCTCGCTCGCACATTTTCTCTTCCCGCCGCCCGTCTCCGTTTGCTTCCAATTTCCTGCGCGTCATTACCGTCGCTGGTAAGCTCTCGACCAGGTGAGACTTCGGGCTTCTCTCACCTCTCGCCGCTGAAGGAACCGACCCTTCTACGTAAGTGTCGTCGACGTCTTCGAAGCTTCTGCTCACGACAGCCACCGGGTTTTCCTCCTTCCGCCCCCGCGCTGCGCCGTATCCCCGCCACATAACACTTTCCTATCCACGAAACCAGTAGTCTTCCATTTTCCGGACCCTCGCGCGACGTCTCCGCCGTTGCGTATTGAATGCACGAGAAAGAGGACGCCGGGCGTTGGCGGGGAAGAAGTTAGACAGACAGGATCCAGGCGGACAGAGGGGCGGCCCGGCGAAAAGAGACGAGTGACACAGGAGCATCGGACGGAGATACAGACCAGCAGCATTCAGCCTCGCACACTGGCTCGTGTTGCACGCGAGGGCGGATTCGATGGAGACCGTCTAGTCCAGAACAGAGAATGAGGAGAAAAGGGGAGGGCATCGGAGAGAATAGGCAGACAAGGTATGGGGCGTCGCAGAGGTCGGACACCACGTAAATTGCATACCCCATTGCGGTCTACTGAAGAGTGGCGCTCTCTACCGAGCGAACCCCCCTCTTCAGGACTGTACCGACCCCAAACTGGATCTAACAAGCCAGCGCCCACAGACTAGGTTCAGCTTGCAACAGGGCTGCTACCTCTGGGGACTGCCGGCGGGTACCGGCGGTGAACTGTCCCTCGTGTCCTGACTGCAAAACCTTCCCCTTCCTCGACTCGCCCCGCTCGTCCTGCGTCACCGAACTCCCCCGTCGAACACCTTCGAATCCAACCACCCGTTCTAACAAGCCCGCTTACGTTCATCCGTAAACCCACCGTCGCCGCACACGTCAAACTCCGTTTCCATGGCCGCGACGCACGTGTTGGCTTCGGAGGACGACGAGCGTGGAGCACGACGGTCAGGAGGCGCACAGAAACGGGATTCTTGGCCAATCGTGGAGTTAAGGCTGACTGGCGTTTGGTCTTTGAAATTTTGCCGATGAATAAAAGGGCGACAGGCAGATTGATGATAGAATAAGTGAGCGCAAGCACGGGAGAAGAGAGGAGATCGTTCAATTTTGACGGTGTAGTAAGGTAGTTGTACGGTGCAACTTTGACGAAGTCTATAAATGCAGCTGTGGAAACCGATCCGTAAATGCTAAATACAATAGAGGCCCGCGCATAATGAAGTAGAGCGAGAATCTGAGTCGCAACTTCGCGGGGTGCTGACGTCAAAGAAGTTCCAGTAATCGTTTGCTATAACGACTAATTGGCGGAAAACAAGTGACGGGTTCCTGTGTCTGTCACTCCTCAACTGTCCTTTGCAGATGTTGGGATTTGTCACTGCCGACGCATAATTCTTTGTCTCGCGTAGAGTGCTTTCATCGCCTGGTATAGAGACG
Organism: Cryptocheilus praepositus; assembly: GCA_033815515.1. Taxonomy (NCBI): domain Eukaryota; kingdom Metazoa; phylum Arthropoda; class Insecta; order Hymenoptera; family Pompilidae; genus Cryptocheilus; species Cryptocheilus praepositus. The sequence goes on along the minus strand of JAWWQZ010000141.1, from coordinate 300,688 downwards.
AGAAACTGTAAGCAACGAAAAAGCGGATCTTCCTGTTCTCTTCTACTAGCAAGCGTTCTGATAAGATAGAAAAAAAGATCCTCAATGCAGCGTCGCTGTGAGAAGACAGCTACGGAAGTACGACGGCTTCAGGTGAAGAAGATCCGCTCAGGTCCAGGTGGCTTATTATCGTCGAAACAAACAACTTTGCCCGGAGTGCCAAATCGGCGAAACGGTGAGAAAAGTGACGAACTGGAACGATTGTCGGGGAAGAAAAGAAGCGCTGAAAGATCGTCGTATAAGGAAAGATTGGAGGGACATGCGTATATATGGGAACGGAGGAAACGACGTGCAAGTGAGAAGCGTCGAGACGGGCAAGCGGAGAGAGAAGAAACGAAAAGTATCGCAGAAACAGGGGATTGACAGAGAAACGCAGGGAATAGAGACACGGAAAAAGACGAGCGTTGATGGTTGCACAGAGGTACACGTATATCTCTGTATACGAAGGGAGAAATAGTGAGAGCGTACCATACGACGTGTGAGAAAATGCGAAGGAGAGAATATAACAGCTTGCGAAGGACCTCTTCTCGTAGATAACCACGTTTCGCGTCTGGTTTTATTCTTGTTTTATTCGCGTCTCAGAATTTCCTTTCAAGCGACTGCTTGTCTTTGACGTTTTTCTTATCCCGGGACTCACTCATTTTTGCTGGCGCTCGTACGATCTAGCCAGACATTCGGGTATGGGGGAACAATAGGAGCGGATAAGTCGTATGAACGTTTATCAGCGTTTGTCGAGGTAGCATGATTATTCGGAAGATATCTAGATAGATATCTACATAGATCGCTAGAGATATTGTGGATTTTTCCGAGTCGACTTTCTAGCGGGCCGACGGCGTAGCAAAAGTTTCTAGTAGACTAATACGTTAATGTATTCTAACTGCCGCATCAGCGCTCTCGCGACGGAAAGAATGTTCAAGTGACTTTAGAAAGTTCGAGAAATCGTATAAAATGTAAAGTGGCGGATTCGCGAACGATTTTTCGAATGACCTTCTTGATCCTTGCGCGCGGCCAACAGTTGCATCTTCGCGGCGAACTCTCCCGATACGGCCGCTCTTAAAAATTTAAATAAGATGAACCGGATCATTTCGCGGACTCCCCGACGTAATCTCTGATGGGAATCACCGGGGATCTCGTGGACAATTCGTATGATTCAAATTTCGCAAAGTTAGCCTCCGTCGAGGATCAACCTTCCATCTCACAGCTCAACCAAAAACTTTCCCACGCAATCTCCGGAAAGACACCGCCAGTCCGAATCTGTGAAAGATTGATGCCCTCGACATCGTGTGCATCTAGTCGGATTCCGTCTTTCCCAAAATCCCCGTCATTGCGCTCGCCCTCGCCTTACGACCAGCCATCATCACCGTGCGACGCCTAAACAGTCATCCCACTCGTTGCGCTAAGAGGCAGGCTGTGTTTCTGCTGCTGAAGAAAGCGTCGAAGACGGTGGTCGGGCGGGGTGAAAGACGGGGGTGAAGGTAGATAGGTGAACGAAGCCGTCTGAGCGGTTGGCGCGAAGGTAAGAGGCTGAAGAGCCCATCTGGCTTCCAATCAGAGTATTGCCATCAGCACATGTGTTCACGGCGCGAAGGAGGTGGCGGCTCAATCAACAAGGGTGAATCCCTCTTCTGGCCTCCTCCGTCACTTTATATCACATAATCGAGCTTTGGGAGCCACTCTCTCACGACGCACCCCCTCTCACCCCCTTTCACCTCACGGCTCACCCTGTCCTCTCCTGCTCTGTCCTCGGCGGATTCTTCTTCTGTCTTTCTTTCTACCGATTTCTCTCCCGCCCGCTTCTTCGCTCTCGTTCGTTCGAGCGCTTTCCGTCGTTCCAGCCGCGCGCCATGCCTGGTAGTTACTCCATCCACCTACATCCGACCTTTTCACGGCCCCGTCCCTCTCGTTCCCCTGCGAGTCCGCTGTAACGCGCATCAGCAGTGCTACCTAACGCCGTTAACGGAGGGGTAAGTAATTGCACGCGTCGCGTACGGGAAAATGCATCGCCCGGGTACGAGAGAAACGACGTAGTAACTGCGAAAAGTAATCACCGACCCTGTTCGTACACCACCACGGCTGCATCGCCCTTGGAAAATCGAGGCAAGCGCCCACCATCGATCCGCCCGTGTGATTAGGTCTCTCTCTTCCTCGGCCGTCGCACACTCGCACGTCCGCACACTCGACAACGGACGAAGTACGCTGCCGCGATAAATCGTAATAGGGAGTCTACGCCTGGTTCCATGTAATTATTGTTCCTACTGGCGAGTCTTGAAGCACCGAGTTGCCTCGTACGTCTTCTGCCCGCGCCTCGTGGCCAGAAACTTAGTTCGCTCTCATTTCGGCTTTTGCCGTTCGAAATAGATACGCGCGAGCGAGAGGGAGTCGGCAGCGCGGAGGTGAAAGCGGAGGGGCAGGAAAGAAATCGCACTTTCGTGCGCTCCATTGTTTCAGAAAGAACATCCGATCATTAATAACAGTTATCAGTCCCCACCGGAGGGCGAATATAGTTTCTTCGTTTTCCTCTCTACCAGATTAGAACCCGAACTGTTCTCCGTCGCGGAGGAAAGTTGCGATAGCATCAAACCTCGCTTTTTCGCTCAAACTTTAAGGCGAAAAAGTACGCTGTAGAAGGATCCGAGCGATGGACCGGTCGCATCGGGAGTCTCCGGTCTCGAGAGTTCTCGGACCAGTAACATCTGCAGTGCGCTGCTCAACGAGCCGAAAGGAATGAACTCACGTGCAGCGCTTTTGAAGGGAGCCGCTACGCTGGGACCATTTCGAAACGCCTTTTGGGGAAATTGGGTCTGCCTTTCTTATGCAGATATCAGGTCCCTGCGGTGGGGTCCGATTCGAATGGGACTCCCTGCGCTATGCTAATCTCCCCGTGTCCACTCGAAAATGCGACGTTCCCGTCTTTCGACCTCGCCAGCACTTCTAGCAGCGACGATACGTCAAAAACGGCTCCGTCCCGTTGCGCTATTAACATTCATGTCGCGGCATTGTTAATGTCGGCGAACGCGGAACTTCCATTAATGCTTTTCGTAGAGCGTTCTCGTCAAATCATAGAAATCAAATATTTACGTCGGACGCTTGTATTCCGTTAAACGGGAGCGCGCGGATAAATCCTTCATCGCGAAGAGTTACGCGTTAAGTAGAAATATAAACGTTTATAGCCGATGGAGGAGCGCGCGTTTCGCAGGCGGCTGATTTTTTTTTGTTTAGCGGCAGCGGACATTTACGAACAAACGCAATCTGGAATCCTATAGTCATGTCAGTGCACGTTACCCAGGGAATTACCCTGATGAGCTTAACCTGTGCCAGCCAAATTATTATGCGACATAGCCGGCTGACGTAATACCATTACTTGTAGTAACAGTATTTGTATTATACCAGGTCGTTGCTATAGCGACAGAAGCAGTGCATGTACATGTGACATCACGCTGTATTCGCCTCCCCACGTGTCTATTATGCGACCCCACACGAACTCTGCAAATCCCACGAAGATTATGCGCGAAATCGTACGTTTGCCGATACATTTTCACGCCAGCCGACTCTTTCTTCATCCTGACAAGAAAGCGTAGACTCCGTTTCATCGTTCCCGTTGTAGCTCCGATACGTGAGCACTCCGAAATTATTGCCCGCCCGCGCCGTGACATTTGTTTCTATTTTCTACTCCCGTCCCGACGGTACGCGCGAACCTCGTCCCGTTCATTTCGAAATGACAACTCTCAAATGTCAGCGCAAAATTAATTTCACCTTCCCCCTTTCCGCGACGCCGTTTCCACTTCTGTCGCTTCCGCCGCGTCTATTTACGAGCGGCAATTTTAAAGAGCGAAGTCGTCCTTCGAATCGGAGCGGCATAACGCGCGCCAATATAAAGCGCGTCCCGCTGCCGATCCTCAAATTGGAAATGTTCGCGTCGTTCTCTGAAAATCGTGACGAAAATCGCTTTATCTTCCTCTCGGCGGACCCTCGCGTCGAATTAAGTGAATGCAGTTTGTTTGCTCGTGTCGCCGGCGGGCGGAGAGGCAGGCGGGGAGAGAAAATGCCCGCGCGTAAAAGAGAACGGAAAAGAGAGGGGTTGGGAGGGAAGGAGAGTGCGGAGTGTGAAGAGAGACGGAGAGGGATAAAGAGAGTGTCGGGAGTGTAAAAGGGGGCGCAGGCGTGGGGAAAGGGGTGAATGCGGCGTTGGTCGGGCTCGTGCATGGACTCGCGAGATATGAGAAATAATGGTGGTACGTATACTCGCGCCGCTTGTACACACGAAGCCACATGCAACCGAGAGAAACTGACCGCCGAACAGTTCCAATGGGGCCTGCTTGCCACTCCGGCGGTAATAGTCTCGACAATAATCATTTATTGTTCCTCAATGGCGACGGTGTTGCGGCGGAGAAAGGAAGAGAGAGACGGAGAACGAGGGAGGTAGGGGACAAACGGTAAGGGAATAACAATTGGAAGCTGCACCGTCGCAAGCCGGTTGCCGGGCGAACTGACACGCCAATTCGCCGGAAGTTCGCTAGACTTTCGTGCAGCGTACCCGCGCCGTCTGATAATTGTGTCGATTATAGGCTAACAATAACGACGGAGCGCCGATCGTGCCGCTTTGCCTTCTAATACAGAGACGGCACGACAGCCATCTGTGCGAGATACCGCGGAGACGGTGTCCTTTATATTTTTCACATACTTGCGGTATTCGCATTCAACTGCCATTAGACGTCTGAATACCGGTGAGATCATTTAACTCTTTGGGGCACGGTGGGATTAAAAGTGTCCCACCTTTTTGATGTATTTCACGGCATGGTGGGACATTTTTAGTCCCACCTCGAAATCTTGCAGTAGCTGCACGTGCATAGGTTTATATTTCGTCTTATTTACGTAAAGTAGTTGGTGATATCTTTCAACAATGTTACAAATGTATCCCTGGTGTTGGCAACATTCAACACACAATTACCGGTTGACCAATTGTTATAAGCGGAAGGTTTACTGCTCTAACATTTTTTTCTTAGTTTCATGTAAAAAATCGCAGAGGTAAGTTAATTTTTATAAAAATTAGTTCTTTATAAGCGAGTAACGAGGTTTATAATAAAAATAAATGGTTAAATTTGTTTGCAAATGATGAAAGTATGGTGGGATTTTATTTGTCCTACCATGCAACTTGCGGAGTAACATAAAAAAAAATGTTTCCTTATTGTTTATGTTGTATATTCTTAAAACTATAAATATAAATGTGATTTGAATATAGTGTACGTAATTTTTTACCCGTCAGCTTCAAAATGAACAGAACAAATAGCTCAAGTACTTCTTCGAAAATGTCTCACCTCAAACTGCATTGTGGCGAAAACGAACATGACACGAGATCAGAACAAATATTTGAAGAAATAACTTCAGATCCAGAATCTTTCATCGATTCTGAAGCTGATAACTCTGATGACTCGGAATTATTCGCGCCAACAAGAAAGAAAATACGCGTACTTTCATTTTCGGATGAATCTAAAGACAATTTTCCCATAGATGAAACTATCCATGAATCCAAATACGTAACCACAAACCTAATGTTTCAATAGAAATAAGAAAGCGAGATTCAAAACATTTACCAAAACGTTCGTCTCGTAAACGATGTGCACTTTGTAGTACAAAAAAAAAGGAAGTTCGAACACTCTGGTCTTGTACTGTGTGCAAAGTGCCCCTGTGTTTAGGAAAAAATATGTGTTTTAACAAGTACCATTCATAAACCTATGTGGCACGGTGGGACTATTTGAGCCGCGCTCAATTCCAAGAAATTTAATTAACTATTACTATTTTGTTATGTTTTTACATGATATTATACCGTTATTAATAAAAATATACCAATTTTGTTTCATTTAAAACCCGATAAAATTCCTGTGCAACATGGGTCAATTTTTGATCTGAAATCCTGTGCCCCAAAGAGTTAATAGTTGTCTCGGCGGCAGTTCGCATGTACGTCGCGTTGCATTGTATCGATGCCTGATCTGTGCTTGTGACTGGGGTTAATCGAAGTATTCTCGGATGCTGCTGTTTACGGTGACAGATTGCTATAGCGGTTCGTTCCTATTGTGCGAGTGGAGGTATGGGTTGCAGGGTCGTCAGCGGTTATTACAAGAACGATTTGTCCGACAGTGCCGGTCGTTGACATGGAATAATGAAATTATCTACGAACTGAGCGCCACCGTAATCATCGGATAGAATGGAAGAGTGTACGGGATCATGGCCGTAGATGAAATTCCTGGAATACTCGTGAAAGAACTGGAACTAGTGCGCAGATAACCCGAAACCCCTGTGCTTAATATTCCTTTCGACTCTGGCCTTTGCTGACCCTCTCAGGTTACTCGAGATAACGTCTTGCCTCCTCGGCATCGGACCACTTCGTCTGATAAATCACCTTCCACGGAGACAATCATTATTCTGAACATGCCCTCAGATACAAGGGTCAATGCGACTTAAATATATTCTGATACTTCACATGCAAAGAGACAAGCAGGAATAATAAAAGCAAGTCACTGTGATTACATTTGATTTATGTGTATTGACAGTCATATTATATACATTGAGTTATATATAGTGATAGTATCGACATTTCGCTTGAAGAAATCGACGTTCCAATATTTCAAAGTTTGTTAACAAAATTATAATGGGCGAAACAAGAAAATATTTCTGATATCGGTCTTTGATCGTACGACTCGCGTACTTGCTCCTCACGATCTTACCAGCTAAAAATGCACCCCGCACACAACGGCTACGCATAAACAGATGAACCTTTGTATTGGAACACTAAAAAGCCTATGAACGTTTTAACATTTACCCGACCATTCCAACAAAATTTTAATGAATGAAACGAGAAAATACTTCCAACATCCGTCTCTCATAGGTCGACTCGCGTACTCGCGATCTCACCAGCTAAAAATGCACCCTGCACACAACGACTACGCATAAACTGACGAATTTTTTTATTGGAATACTAAAACGCCTATGTCTGTCTTAACATTTACCCAACCACTCTAACAAAATTATAATGGGCGAAAAAAGAAAATACTTCCAACATCCGTCTCTCATAGGTCGACTCGCGTACTCGCGATCTCACCAGCTAAAAATGCACCCTGCAGACAACGGCTACGCATAATCTGATGAACCTTTGTATTGGAACACTAAAAAGCCTATGAACGTTTTAACATTTACCCAACCATTCTAACAAAATTTTAATGAATGAAACGAGAAAATACTTCCAACATCCGTCTCTTATAGGTCGACTCGCGTACTCGCGATCTCACCAGCTAAAAATGCAGCCTGCACACAACGGCTACGCATAAACTGATGAACCTTTGTATTGGAACACTAAAAAGCCTATGAACGTTTTAACATTTACCCAACCATTGTAACAAAATTTTAATTAATGAAACGAGAAAATACTTCCAACATCCGTCTCTCATAGCTCGACTCGCGTACTTGCTCTCCGCGATCTAACCGGCACAAAATGCATTTCGGTCCAACGGCTATGTATAAACTGATAAACCTTCGTACTCGAAAACTAAAAAGCCTATGCGCGTTTCAGCATTTACCTAACCACTCTAACAAGAGTACTACGTCCCACACGCATCCTTATATCCCCGCGTCGCAACGTAACTTCCCGAAAAGCCCCACGCATCGGCCCCGCAATTTCAGTTCCCGATCCCCCGAAACGCCGGAGCGCATCGCATAAATTTGCCTACCGAAATCACGCCGTCGGCTGATGGCGCGCAGAAATTCGCCGGAAACTCTTCGGCGCATTGAGACGGGCGCGACGACAGTTTCGGGAGGATTTGCATCGCGCACGCTGGAGGAAAGGAGAGACCCATGGAGGCTGGTCCCCGCCGAAGTGCGACCGTGACGAGGCACGGCGCCCTTGGTCTGCTAAAGGGCGAATTATTAATGCGACCGCGCGACGTATATTCTCGCGCTCGGAGTCGCAGCATTTGCATGGCGCATCGGTAATAAACACTCGCCGAGCAAACGGTGTGCGCTCGACGTTTGATTGGGCCGGGCATGTAATGACGGGGCATTGTCATGCAAATCTCGGCGAAACCCCGCTTATGGCCCCGGGGCCCATTACGCCGTAACAGGCATTCGCTTATCGCCGTGTTTGCCAGCCGTAAATCGTCGATTTGCGAATCCTCGAAACTTGCCGGGCGCCGTGGCGCATGTCTTGGGATCGATCTTGAGAGGAACGGCCAGAATGCAGAGTCGTATCTGTTAGGACGTGCCGTTACGGTGATTGCCATTGATTATGGATTTCGGGCGAGCCTGTGCGTCGAACGAAGGGGTTACTGTGTGCGGCGGTTATTTACGCTTTGCGTGGGAATGGCAGCGGCAATGATGTTTCTCGACAGGTACGGAAAGTGTGGGAGTGTGGAGGTTTGATGCTGAGAAAAGTGTAAAAATTTTATTAAGGAAAATTAATTATTCGTGGAGTGGATCGGCATAAAAATTGCCGCATGCGCAACTATACGATATATTATCATTAATTCAGCGATTTTATAAGATTTCTGACGATCCTATGCGGCGAAGGACGAGTGATTTATGCTATTGCGTGGTGGTAGTAGCGGAAATGTTGTTTCTTCACAGATTTTGAAAGTGTTGAAGCGAGAATATGTGATGTCAAGAGAAATGCAAAATTGTTGTTCAAAAATTTAATTATTTGAAAACGTGAAACTATACGAAATACCATTATTAATTTAGTGATTCCGAAGGTTGCGGCGAATAGAATATTTTTTCGATAATTGTAAAAGCTGTACACGTTTCGCTCGTAATTCTTAACGTTCTAATCTGACGAAATCTCGGGCAATAGAGCGAATAATTTCAATTGCGCCGATTCCCGATACGCAATTTAACTCAGACATCAGAGACCGAAAAAAAGAAATGTCGATCGCAGCCGGTGAATTATAACGAACGAACAGATGCGCGCCCATAGTTCTGTGTCCTCGTGGGGTTTTTATGACGTTATTGCTGGGAGGGTGTCTATGGACCCCTGCGATCTAATGCTGTCACGAAATGACAGATTTGGTACTCGACGTGAACGGTCGAAACGGGTAAGGCAATTTAAATTTGTCGATAGAGCGAACGACGTTCCCTTTGTAATTTATACCCAGGCACTACGGTCCCTCAATAATTAGAATGTTTTGTCGGTCAGAGGGGAACGTTCAACCTACCGATTCCCATTTACGCGTCTACAATTTTATTCTAAAGTGTAGCGTACTATTGAACTCAATCGGCTGTTAGCACTTTGCCAGCCGCAGTCACGCAGACGCGATTTCGCTGATGAGTAGATATCGTTCGCTGTATCAGATACGAATAGTCGACCATCTCTTTGTGTTCGACGAACTTTTCAGTCGTTAAGCAGCAACAAATTTCAACCGGTATGTAGATGTTTGGACCTCACAGAGCATAATGCTACCGTTAGATTTATCATCTTTGACGAAGGCCTTGTAAATGGTTGTGCGTGCCATTATTGTGTTCTCTTCAGGTATGTCGATGATACTTACCCCTACATGAGACCAGGAAAGTATTCATGAGTTTTTTGCTTTTTTTGACCGTTAAGCTTAACGGATCTGGGGCATCTTTTTAATTAAGCCCTTGATGAAACACAGGCAATAAGAACAAAAGCTATGCTAACATTCTTGCTCTGCATTTAAAAATAGATTTGTGTTGGATGCTATTAGAGTTACTTTTCATTTTCTCATAAGATTTGCAAGTCTTCAATGATCACGCAAATAACCAGTTTGCTTGTAAAACTTTTGTAAGAATCACAAATACTCACGCTTTCCATAATAGACACGCGTCTACGTAAACGTTCCCATTTAATACGTACACACACACCCGCCAAACTTCCGCACGAGTTGCTCCGTCTCAACTCCCGTTCATCACAAAACAAACGCACCAGCAGCGACATACTCGATGCGCAAAAGTCATCCGCGCGGCCCGATGAAGAGAACTTAACGGCCGCAAAGCACACAAAGGCCCGCCACCGCGGCAGAAAACGCAGCGTCGCTAACGCGTTTAATTCAAACTTTCCACTCTGTCCCCGCCCAATTAGAAAACAAACGGAAACCGGTCGGCATTCTACAACGACGTTACCGTATTCGTACATACACCCACCGCAGTCCGACAGTGCGCCGGGCCGCTGCCTTCGACGCGAAAATCCTTTTTGACGCGCGTTTGTATCCCGATATGACTCGCCCGGTCAAAGACCGTTACGGGCAGCGCGTCATTCGATTTAAATCGTTTACCCCGAGCCGCCCACACCCACCGATCGAGAAAACTGGCCGCGCACGCAACGTCGCCGCGAGTGATTATCGCGACGTATGCAAATGTTTCCTTCTAATTATTACTATTGCCGGCTTAATTGCACGAGAGCGTCCAGGGTACAGTCGCGTCGATTAAACGAGGGACGATGTCCATTTCGATTCACGGTCGAGCGGTCACCAACGATTCGATACTTTTGTCCGGTATTGTGCTTCCATCCATCCTCCCTATCCCATCGTCCGGCCGCCTGGCCGCACCGCCGACCCCTCCATCCCTCTGCACCCCGGGACCACCATGCAGATTCGCAAAACCCGCTCCCCATTCCAGAGCTCCCGATCCATGCGGTGTACCGTGGCCGACGTCCAAAGTGAGAGGGTAGGCCAGACGCGGCCGGGGCGCTGGGCGTCGGTGCGTTTGTAAATTTTTTCTGCCCCCGTCGCAACACCGCCGGCCTCGCCGCCGGTAGAATAGAATTTATATTTGGCACGGCGTGTTATCGGTGATTTATCGCGAGACCCAGTTTTTCGCGTTCCTCTGCCCGTCTCACTGGATTTCCCTCTTCCGCCCACTTTAATCAAATGAACGGGGGGAAAAAAACAATCGGAGCAGGTGGGCGAAAAAGAACTGACGACCGGTCGAATTCTCTGCTAGCCCGTACGTTGATCCGCGAGTTTCCGGCCGCGGGGCGGTAACTGGCACGAAGAACTGTGAGCTGTAAGTCAGGGCGGCGACGTTACTTGTCGGTTGGCGAGTTTGCCGGAAAAAGCACGCCGTCGGGGTGATGTTTCGAGGGATCGAAGTTGAATCGGCGGACACGCGTTGCGCGACGGTAAAAGCGCGATTCGAAAGTGCGTGCGCCCGCACGGCCGGGGGCAGATAAATTACGTCGCCCGCAACAATCAAGTCTAACGAATCGTCGCGCATTTACATGCATTCACCGCTGCTCCGCCATAAATCCGGGCAAGTAGCAATTTATTTCGGCCAACTCCGCGGACGGTCACAATTATTCGGCGAAGAACGCGCAACGAGGAACGTGTGCGCCGAGCGCCAGTGGCGGGCGCGCGTTTTTACGAGGGAGAAAAGCTGTCGATCAATTTTGTAAGCTTTCTCTGTCTGCCGGCGCGCACCGGCTCGGCGGCATCGACTCTAGAGTAAAATGGATGTGTTTAGGTGCGTAGGTAGGTGCAACGGGCGAATCGTGGCCTGCGTATCTGCAATAACAGGATCATGAGCTTAAGCTAGGGAGCTTAGGGGGGCTCGATCAATTATTGTTCGCCTCCTATCTACGTCACGCCGGCTCGGAGAATCGTTCGACCAACAACAGAAGCATCCCCCGGCTTGCACTCGCTCGTGCACTTTCCGCGAGCATCTCTGAGTGAACTATCCCCCGGAAGCACTTACGGTAATGTTCGCGAAATGGCACCTCGTAACACGCCGAGGCTGGCTGATGCGAAAATCTATTGCGGTGAAGATACCGCGGACTTGGCGATCGCTGGAGCAAATACGGAAAACTGCTTAGTTAAGCCCGTGGTGGGCGTAGCTGGACAAATGTGTTCTGTCGGTCAGCGGACGGTAGCAGAAATATTTCATTTCGGCTTTTCGTCCTTTGACGACCAGCGTTACAAAAATCTGTGGCTCTGAAGGTACACCGCGGGCTTGGCGATTGGTGGAACAAATATGAAATACTGCTTACCTACACGATCGGTGTGTGTACCTGATTAAATAATAGAAACGGTTCTGTTGTTCAATGAACGAACGGGGATATTTCTCTCGTTTATTTCGGTTTTCTCGTCCTCCGAACTCTAGCGTTACGAAAATCTGTAGCTGTAGCGATATCATGGAGTTAACGATCAGCGGATTAAATACGAAAAATGACGTAGGTCGTTCATTGGGGTGTGTGCCTGATTAAATTATAGGAACGGTTCTGTCGTTCAATGGACGGTGGCAGAAACATTATATTTCGGCTTTCTCGTCTTTTGATGCCTGGCGTGAGAAAAATCTGTTACCGTAAAAACACTTTGAACTCCCTCATTACCGAACAAAATAACTACACCTACTTACCTAAGCCACTGTGTTTCAATGAATAATAACAACACCGTTTTGTTTCGGGTCGTCCGCTTTTTAACGTCTAGCACGCCTCATATATATTATTGAACGATCATTCTAATGACCCGCACAAATCTATGCTACAGCGAAGTGACGAGCAATGCCTGCGAACGTGTTAACGCAGTGTCACGTTTGTAAATTATCCGTGTTGAACGAAAGTGAGAGTGCGTGGTTGCGCAGTGTACTTTATCGATTTCTATCGATTCTGCGTCAGTACAAGGGTAATGGGGATCTGAGTATTAGCCGCGACCATTCGTGTCTGGATGGACAATAGCACGGTTTATCGGTCGTGAAACGCCCTATAGACTAGTCAGGATCGGCCGGTCGACTATATTGTCACGGTTAGGCCGCTTATCTTCACACTGTGGCATGCTAATCAACGAGCTACTACACCTACACACGTATATAGGGCAAACGTGTCCGGGACAGTTATCTCGATTTGTCCAAATAATCCCAGGACAAATCGTCGGCGAGGTGATTAACTTCCGCATCGTTTCTATTTAGCATGCTCGTACGCTTGTTCGCTGCGGCCGTTTCGAGCGCGCTGCACCTTTCGTGACGACAATGAAAAACACTTTCGAGATCGGCTGCCTCGATAGTACGCGACCCGAGTGTTCTCAATTAATCATCGAACGTCATCCGGATGATGTATGCTGAAAGCGGTGTACAAATAGATTCTGTCCTTAAGCTTTCCGACTTCGAGTGCCAGAAGATATTTACATGCGGGTCTGGGAGAGAAATGCCAGGGACGTTCATTTCAAATTGCGAAATACATTTTTAATAAACTCGGAGTATCCATTCTAAAGATGAATAGAAAAAGAAACACGCTCATTATCGTATATAATTCTTGCGCGGACGAGGATACGACTCATAGATATTTATTCAGCTTTGAATAGTTGAGTTGCATAGTTTTGGTGGGAGTTTGGAAAGGGCGGGAATTTCAGATTTTGGAACATAAGATCTCATTTGTTTTGCTAGTATTGCAATAGTAACGTCTATTTCAACTTTCAAGTACTTTCTCAACGATTTTCCTTCTGTCCCCATAATCTGAAATGAGTGATGTAAAAACATTTTTTCTACCCTTCCGATTTTCTTCTAGCACTCCACGCTCCCTTACACTGTGCAAAACGCAGTTAAAAAATAACACGAGTACTCAAATCCGTGATCTTTCATTGCCGCCACGTCGAGTGCAAAAATTCTCGCTTGCCAACAAACGACGCAATGTCGCGCGCAAAATGTCAAAACCTCGTCCCCTTCGGTCGACTTTCGACACGTCGCCGACACTTCCATCCGACAAACGTCTATGACGTCTAAGTGGAAAATGAATTGCCACCGTAGAATAGATTTTTCGAAAAAAAGGGCAGGAGAAATCGCAGTAAGACCGTCGTGAAACGATTCGTCCTTCGTTACCAAGCCGAGGAGAGACCCGTTTCTGCCATCAACGTTCCCTCCGCCTTCTACTTCTGCGGAAATGAATTGCAGGTTAGCCGCGGATGTGGGGTCGTAGAAGGAAGACGTGGAGGAGGAAGAGGCGAAGGAGACGGAGGAAAAGGAGACGCGGCCGTCAAGTTGTGCCGGTTGTTGCGAGTGACACCTCGTTTCCCGACCCTCGAAGCAGAGAGAAAAGGAACGAGCTAAATTCCGCGCGCCGAAGAAATCGGCGTCGCTATAACCGCCAGTCGAATTCCAAATGACTCTGTCACGCGTGCCCCGCTGTTTACGTGTCTGCACGCTCTAATGTGCCGCCACTATCTTAATCCTTTGCACTTGGACATGTTTCGGGACCAAGTAGAAAATAGCATATTTCGGTATAAACAGATGTAGTTTCAGAAATAATTTTTGTATTCAAATTATATTTATTATAGAGCTTCATTGGTACATACTTTGTGAAAGTCCGAATGACATTGTCACGCGTGTTCCAGCGATTACGTGTCTGCACGCTGCTATATGCCGCCACTATCTTAACCCCTTGCCGTGCCATTTAACTCGAAGAATTTTGGTCCAAACGATACTTTGCGACTGCCTACGAAGTAGCCGTGCACTTATATACTATATGCGATAGTGCTTTTGCAGAATTCAAATAAATTTGGTATAAAAACGTTTAAAAAATGATTTGATTTGTTTTATCTTTTGTATACATTTCTGATACAGCATTCACGTATGGCCCGAAATTCTCATCACGAGCCAGACTTGGTAAAGTACGGCAATCTTAATCTTTTGCACTCGGACGTGTTTCGGCACAAAGTAGTCAATAGCGTATGATTTCGTATAAACTGGTGCAGTTTCGGATAGAATTATTCTATTTAAATTATAATTTATATGAGAGTTTATTGGTGTATACTTTATGAAATAAAATTGAGACTTTATAATCTTAAACCTCTCTATGCATATTATTGGCACCATTGGTCCATGGTCATTCGAACCAAAACCATGTCTTCCCCACATTTTTTCTGTCCGGTAACCCACCCAGTCCTCCATTTCCACCCCTACTACATTCTATTGTGACCAGTGCGTCGTGATTCTACATTCTGTCGGTGTGAGAATAAAAAGTTTTTCCTCTACCTACCTTTAATTACATTAAACTAAGTTCGAAGCCAGCGGATTAGGAGTTCGGACGCAGCGTGGGATAATAGAGATTCATTGTTACGGCATAACAGCGCCCGGCGATAAGTGGAAACTTAAATAACCGTACAGGAAATGTGCGAAAAAAGTCGAGCGGCGGGGGATAGTAAAACGGACAGAACGAGGTGGAATAAAAAAAAACTGACGGGCTAAGACTGGTGTCCGAAACGAAATATTTCGGTTCGCCACCCAACGTGTGACTATCGTGCATTCAGTTGTTGTTTCTTGCAGATCGCGGCGACCGTACTCGCTTTCTTCCATAGTATCAAATATACCGCAGAGATAAAGATACCACAGTAACAAAATTCTAAAATCAAACAGTTTCAACCATAACAGCCCTTTACGTATTTCTTAATTTTCCATGCAAATTGTAGTAAGCCCAAAATTAAACGCATCGTTCAAAAAACCAATGCACCATTTTTCAGGAAGATAGCCCGGTACGGCGTCAGCGGAGGAAAACGCCAGGTAGACGAGCGAAGGATTCGAACAGTTGGACGGAGAGGAAGAAGGAATAATATCGTCCCGCGACGAGATCCTTCGAGGAGAGTCCCTCGTGACGCACCTCCGGCCGTTCTTTCCCGAAACGAAGAGAAGATTGGAAGAAACCGGAGAGGCGCCTGGTTCCGGCGTTGTCTGAAAGAGGTGCCGAGAACATCGTAGGACAAGGAGGTCGACACGGCGGTGAGGGCGAAGAGAGGGTTCTCCGAAGGGGACGGAAGGAGAACCACCCCAAAACGCGGCCCCTCAGGGACTCGCGAATGAAATTTCATTTCGGGAGCGCCGTAATCCTGGAATTGTTACTTGACTTCGTTCGCGGAACGTCGGAGAGTGGGAGAGGCGGTTGAGTGCGAGAGGGAACGACGGGTGGGAGAAGTACCGTGAAAAGGATCTTCTGGATTCCTCCGGTAATCGGCGAAATCACCCCTACCCGAAGACGCCACTTTCTCCCCTCTTTAGCAGACGCGAAACCCTTATTGTTTCGTACACCTGTGTTTTCAATTGGCCGGAGAGACCGGCGCGCGTGTCTTGATGAGAGAGAGAACCGGGATGCGGCGCTTGATAAGAGTTTCAGGAGGTTCTAACGATCGGCGAATCGACACAATCTGCCAGAGGCAGTCAATAAAACAGGGCGTATGGAGGGGCCGTTGGAATGTAAATGACGCCGCGCGTAGGTGTTGAAAGCGTGATAAGGGAGAGTAGGTGGGTTAAGGATAAAAGTTTATATGGGTATGATAGCGAAACGTAAGTGTGGGTGGGGCTGTCTGGGTATTGAAAGTGTGAGCAAGTAGTGGCGATGGGTTAAGAATAAAAGTTTATATGGGTATGATAGCGAAATGTAAATGTAGACGACGCTGTCTAAAGTATTGACGGTGTATGTAGTGTAAATGGGTTAAGAATAAAAGTTTTTATGAGTACGATGGGAAATGTAAATGTAAATGACAAAGTCCAGATGTGGAAAGTGTGACCCCGTAGAGTGGATCTGTTAAAAATAAAAATTGATTTGGAGACAATGACGAAAGTAGTGCACAAAGTTCTGAAAATATATATTTGAGTACAATCTTGGCATTCGCTACAAAATGAATATTAACACATCTAGTTAAAAAAATGATCGGGTACGTAGGCGTTAACGGTATTCAAAGCTCCAATCCTGCAGTGATTTGCATTTGAACAGGACATGCGAAAAGCCAGTTGCCTCTTGATCTTTGGGCCATACGTCCACAGCCGAAGTTTTGGAATTGTCTAGCGGGCGGGGCTATTAATCATAGGTCGACTCAGAATTATCGGCCGAACATTCGGGAACTTGGATTCCCTAACCTTCGTCCCAGAACTTCCCCTTTCTTCCCAGTTGCGCAACTATCCGACCATTCATGAGGATCTCACACTGCTAACCTAATTTTCGGTAAGAGATTAATCGCATAATTCACCGCCAATCGACGTAGAGAGGCGACTGATAGCGCAAATGCGGGCCAAATGGTATTATGTCCGGATTCGTGGGAGTCGGCTTCGAGCGATTCGATCATTCCGAAAGCTCGAGAATGAATCGGTCGGCCCATGAAAGTTATATCACGGCTAGCCCGACGAACATTAGTTACCCAACCGTACCCCGAGATAACGAAATTAAGTCATGTCACTGAAGACCGTCTAATCTGTCTTAGGATTTACACGTTTCGACGCGGCAAACTCAAATATTACCCACAACATATCTCCCGTTCGGACTTCGATGAGTTTCCTCCTGTATTACGCTAAATCGCAGATGCGTTGTATAACGCGGGTGACATAAATTGTTACGGGAACATCGATGCCATATTTATACACTGGAAATGTTTTGATTATACGCATGGGAAAACATTTTTTAGAAGCGATACGGACGGGTAGTTCATGCGCTGTCGCGAATAATATCAGCCCCATAAATCCCGAGTCGATTCTCCCCAAATTTTTCGCCCAGCCATTCGGCCCGAGACGTTATCACGCGTTGGGCCAAGGTAGAGTTGTCGGCATGCAAAGGAAGTGACACACGCGAGTTAGCGGGAAAGGGGAATAGAACGATATGACGACGAAAAACAAAGTGGCGTGGAAGACGTTGAGATAAAAAGAGATCGAGAGCGAATGCGGGGATGGGGGCGGGCGGAATACGAGAAATACAAAGATGTAAAGAAAAAGACAGAGAGTAGTGTGAGGGTGGATGAGACGGAAAGAGTGCCTCAGCGCGCGATTAGATGACTTGTCAACCTACGAGAAAATTGCGTTTTACAAACTTGTTTCCAGAAAAGAATTGGAGGGAATTGCGGACGAGGGTGGTTGGTAGGCAGGTAAGGTATAGGAAGCAGGGGGAGACTAGGTAGGGTGAGTCACTTCATGTAAGGAGACTAGAAGAACGAGATGAAGACAGAGAAAGGCCGGTGAACGGAGAGAGTAGGATAAGCAGAATCCAACGCGGTACGAAGGAGACGAGGTAAAGGAAAGAGGATAGACGCTCTGTCCTTGTACTACGACGAAACGCTCTGAACCGGTCTCGAACCATGCAAAGTCGACGCCCTCCGCAGCATCCCACTCTCCCCTAAATCCTACCCTTCCTCGTCCTCATCCCCCTGCCTCTTCTCCTCCTCCTTAGCATCTAGCGTATCCCTCCTCCCGCACCACCTACTCCTTACAAAGAGAGACACAAATTGCCTCGGAACTTAGTTTCGCCGGATGTAAAGGACTTTCCGATTACGTTACCCGTACTCCGTGATTGATCTGAGATGACGATTGCAAGAGTAAATCGGCATGACCTCCTCCCCTCCGCGACCTTCTCTCTTTTCGCCCTAAGGGATCTAATTTTCACAAGCTGCCGGCCGCTATCTCCTACCATCGATCCTCTGTTCGCCGTCTCACAATTAAACATCTCGATCACCTCCGACACCCGTTAAACGCGCGCAGAACGTACACCGTATACCTCACCGCAATGAACGTACACATTTCGCCCGCGGTCCCTTGCATATTGAAAACACCTACCCCACGCACCGCCCCAACCCCGTCGTTTGATTTCACCGCGCCCCATCGGTGCTTCAATAACGAAGCGACAGAATGGTCTAGCAGTACTCTGCATCTGGAGCATTGCGCGTACTCGCGACCGTCATCGTCTAATCCCACGGGCTCCGGCATCAGGCTCATGGCCACTTCTATCAGCCAGCCGGCCGCACCGACCGAAAAGGCCTCGTCCTGCTTCTGGAAAAGACGCACATATGTCGGGCCGGACGTTTATTTAAATAAGGGCGGCGACGGGGTGCGCGACGGACACGGGCGAAGTTATCCAAACGGGGATAATTCGGTTGGACTTCGGGGCAGCGGAGTAGTCGAATCACGAGGGTCAACGATTCCGCTAAGAAGGCCCTCAGCCAAACGACCGATGTGCGCCGATTGGTCCTCTCGCCGACGTTCCCCTCGGCCGGCCGAGACCGACAGTTTATGCGTGAGCTTATATGTAGACATCCAACCGGTACGGCGTGTGGGTATCGGCGAACGATTCTCCCGAACGGGGCTCGTTCGAGATAAGCCGCGCGTCGGGGTGAGTCCCGACCCCTGCGCGCGAGATCCGCCCGACTTTATCCCTTTTTTCGCCTAATATAACGATGGAATAAGGAAGACCGTGACACGGGCCGAAAAGGAACCCGCCCCTTTTCGCTCGCTGTGATTTTTTCAGATTTTACGCCTCGCCTGACCCGACGTCGCCCCGCGATGGCCAGCGACTTCACGCCTGGATTGAGCCTTGCGAGGACGGGAGATGCGGATGGGGGAATGGCCACGGGTGCAATATGGTAATAAATACTGAGGATCAGAGCGTTACTGCCGGTGAGTATATCGGGTGGAAAAGTGGAACGATTGTCGCAGCCCTGTCCGTTCGGTCGCTCGTGGATGCAGGGGCTGTGTCTCTCTCCGTCTTACGTCGTTCATCCTCGTCGGTGTTCTGTCGCGTGTCTGCGTTCCAGCGTATTTCTCTTTTGCCGAGACTCGCGAGAGTCAGCGACACGAAATTCCCGTATTTAACCTCGAGGTGGTTTAACGAATCCACGGGCTAACGAAGGCATTGGATTAACTCTTAAGGCCAATACCTCCAACTTGGTCCCAAGTTAAACTCCGCTTCGCCCATAGTCGTGCTTTGTTCGGGCGCGAAGTAGTTCGCCAAGTCTGACCGTCTTTTTGCATTTCATTCTCTACGCGGGGAAAAAAATTCTGACCGCTCGATAGGTCGAGATTGAAAGTTCAAACTGTCAGTCCGCGCCATCCGCCTGAATATTGATGATTAGGGGTGAGAGAATGACGAGCGGCAAAGCTGCCGTGCGCATAAAAAGGCGGACTTATTGCACGTCAAATAGCTCCGAGGGTGCCCGTTACGTTGCTGCAAATTTTTCAAAGAAACGGCCAAGTGCGATCGATATTCCATTACAACGTTTTAAAGGCTCGCGGTTTCGTGAAAACTTGGGTGGAAATTTTGCCTTAGCGGCGAAGGGTTAAAGATCAAGGGCTTTCGACGTTACTCGGGAGCATCAAGTCTTCGGTGAAAACCTGATCACGTGAAAGTGTTGCATACTGCACGTATACTTGGGTCGTCGAACGATACATGTATAGAACGTTCATGTACAATTCGTATGACATACGATGCACATGATGATATATTTATCAAAATTTTTCTACTCAGTCTAGTGTGTTCCATATACCGTATAAATATTGAATCGCTTTTTTTGCACACCCAGCATATTCAACGCATACACATACTTCCCCTGACCACCCCGTACATTACACACAACACACGTACAGTTCGCAAGAGCTACAAGTCCGAAATCTGCCCATGCCCTCTTCCCCAGTCCTATCCTCCGCTGTAATTGAATTACCATAAACTCTGAACGTAACCTTGTCGTTTATGACAAACCGGTCTCGCGAAAAAGTTGACCGTACCTTTGATTTGCGAGCTTATTGATGCAAAAGGTACACATAGAAACGATTACACGCTGACGATAACGAGCGCAGGGCCCAAGGGCTGGATAAACGAGTTTTCGAATTTTCCAGGTGACCGCGCCGATCCAAGGGTCGCCCCGGTTAATGTTTCTCTCCCGCGCCAGTCCTCTCCTTCCTGCACTGACCACATTTCGCACACACCCGAAGCCGCCGTTCTGTCGCATGCACAGAGAGACACATACGGTTCCGCGCGTTTCTGTCTCTCTCGCCCAGGAACCTACCCACTCCGCCTTTGTCTAGTATTGTTCGGACCAATTTGTGTTCAGACGTTGACCCGTATATTCGGGGCAGTCGCAGAGTGAGGAGGAAATCCTGAGGGTGCGGGAGACGACACAGAGTATATGCACGAGCATAGTGGAGAGGAAGGGTAGAAGATGAACAGAGAAAGTTGCGAGTAGGACGGCGCGCCGACGAAATTCGAGGGAAAAATTCCTGCCGAATGAACTATTCCCCTTGGGCTGATTGTGAATTTGAACTGTTCCCGGTTGATCGGACGTTGCGCCGTGAGCACCGACGCGAAAAAGCCGACGTCCACTTTCTATCAGCCAGAAAAGGGTGTCGACCCCGTAATCCGTGAAAACGTCTATGCGCGGATTACGTCCGCACGTGGAAAATGCGCGCAGAATGTGCGTCGGGGGTAAATATGTGCGTTGCGCCCGTTACAGCAATCGCGCGTAAAAGCATTTAGTGCGATCATTTTACGTCTTGCTAAATGGGAACTCTTAAAATGACGTTGTAAAGAGAAGAAAGTAAGGGGAAATAGGTATAGAAAGTCTGTACCGTATCGAGCCGGTGCTTTATTTTTTATTAACTTGCAAGAGTTTTCGGCCGTTTACCGTTGCGGAAACATCCGATGCTTTCAACTTATTATGTCAGATGGGAAACAGTGTGTTCTATATTTACCGGTAAAAGTCGTCGTCGATGTTCAAGTCGATTTTGCGACTGCTTCTTACTCTATTTGATGTGAATCAACATAATGCGTAGCTGTCCACTTGCAACATTAACGGCCTCCTAAAACGCTTCCACGAAAAACACCCTCTGCACGTCCGGCGTTCCTTACTGACACACTAAAAAAAGGCAGAATATCATAGCGCTTTCGCGCAACACCATAAAATCCAAAACATGCATTGCGCCAACAGGCAACGAAATGTTTGAAATGAAAAGACATGAAAGCTTGAACAGATCTCGCGCGCGCGTCGAGGATCGATGGAAACAAGTGAAAAAGATCTGAGACAGTCGTTCCGAGGGAAGAGCGCCCGGGCAAACGAGTCAAGAAGGATTCAGACCTGTCTGAGCAATCAGTCGCCCGCATGCTTGGATTACAGACCTCCGCTTCTTTTTCTTCCACGGTACCAGCGTCCCTCTATTTTTCTTCTTCCTTCTTCGCTACCCGTCACCCCATTGATCTCCTCGCATTGTCGACGTAACGCACCCACCCAGATTAACGCGCAGCACACGGCGACGAAACTTCGACTCCGCCGAAAGCGTGTCCGACGTGGAACACAGGCGCGCCAGTATTCTCGCCGAGGCACGTTTCTATTTCTGCCCGGAAAAAGAATCAAGCGCGACGCTCCCGATATCTTCGATTTCTCCCCGTCCCCGTCGGTCATTCTCACGCCTTCGTTGACGACGTTGGGTGTGATCGCGGGACACGTGATAGCGAGGCTCAACGGCGAGCATGGGACAATCAAGCCACCATTGAGGCAAGACGATTGTTGTCCGGCCGGATGGACTTTGTCGCTCCTTCCACGGATTATCCTTTGACTGGGCGCCGAGATGAGACAATAATACGCCGGACGATGGGGGATGTTCGGGGCCGAAGGTCAGTAAACAGAATGGCGGAACTGTTATTTCTCGTTATCGGTTATCGTCCGCGAAACAAAACCAATCCTGCGACGATCCTTTGTGCCCTTGACGAGAGAGCCGAGGATCTAGGAGATACGAGCCGTGCTCGTTGGCCGCGGCGACTGCCGTTCAGTAAAAACTGCGCGATTGGCCGACATCGATCGGCGGCGCGATATAGCGAATAAAGGTCATTTCGGCGGCGGATGGATCGGTTAAAGGAATTCACGCGACACGAGGTAATCTTCGGGGAGGGTTCACATTACCACTGTACCGTGTCGTGTTGTGTCGTGAACCTGAGTTGGAAGATCTAGTAGTCTGAAAACAAATCACGAAGGTGGCATATTATTTTTTATCCAATTTGTAAGAAGATTGAAAACTACATCCTTTAAAAAACATTTCTAAATACTCGCTCGACAGTCGGTCAAAAATCTTTATATTTTGTTACCTAAACCATTACCACACTGCTCATCCCGTTTACTTTATAAGAAAACATTAGCCATTTACCCCAAACTATCCTCTGCGTACATCCTTTCTGTTTCAACACCCCGTCACATTATAGGCTTCACCTGCTCGTACACGAACACAAAAACATATTCCATGTATTCCCAACAAAATACATAAACGTTAAATCTGCCGAATGCAACTTGACATATCGGAGAAGCGGGCACGGCCGCAGGCATAAATTGACTAATAACTCTCGCCGGCAAGTCGGAAGCGCCGGGGACGGAAAATTCGACGATCGGACTCCCGCATCGTTTGACTATCATGGCCGACAGTGAGCCACAATGACCGTGCGCGATCGTCGAAATCGCAGCCGGCGGGAGTAGAATTTACAGCATGCAGAAGGCAGGAAGTTTGTGCGTCCTGCTGATGACAAAGGACAATACGGAACGTTGCATATTCGTACGGATTCTGCGGGCAAAGTTTGTTGAAACTCGTACAGAGAGAGCATCGGCCCGATGTGTATATGCGTCAGTGACGCGACCACAGTCACATGTTAGCAGGAAACGTACACCCCGGTCTGTGCGAGGATACATACGGATATTCTATTAGGGCCTTAGCAGCCGAGAAAGTGGAAAGTAAGTAGGAGGGAGCG
The DNA here is from genome assembly GCA_033815515.1 of Cryptocheilus praepositus. Lineage (NCBI taxonomy): Eukaryota > Metazoa > Arthropoda > Insecta > Hymenoptera > Pompilidae > Cryptocheilus > Cryptocheilus praepositus. The sequence continues at coordinate 277,194 of JAWWQZ010000141.1, read as the reverse complement.
TGTGGCGCGACGGAACAGGATTAGCGCAACTCTGACTCTGAATTTGGACTCACGGGCGCCGGTATCGAGACCATTGTGCATTGCCTTTGCCGCCCGGAAACGTCCGCGTCGCGAGAAAGGAAACCCTCTCTCTTGCGCATCCTTAACTTTGGGACGGCGAGGGAACGAAGCCGAGCGGCGGTCTGGCCGAAGCCAATTTAACCGCTTATGATTACACGCGTCGTACGGACACGCTGAGACAACGCTATCATGTGTGGGATCAGAATCTTTGTTTCGCAAGTACGCATATGTAAGAGAGATTTGTCCTGAGCCTGTTGTATTTTATTACTGCGGGCCTACTTGGCTATTTATGCCTGAAGATAAGTGAGTGGTCTGCTCATCGTCACTCCGTAAGCCTGTCCCTTTTATTTTTCCGGTTAACAATTTGTAGGAAAGGTAAGTGACATATCGATTTCGTGAATTAAGCATTTGGCAATTTGGTGCTAGGCACTTAGAGTTCTTTAATCTCGTTAATTTAATTTTGTTACACTTTGTCTTTGCAGTACGTTGTCATTCGTGTAAAATTATACATAGGTGATATAGATCGTGATATAGACCGACCATGCCATCCGTTGGTCGCGTATATTAACTCTTTGACTACTGAATACTCCCGGCCGTAACGCTCGCTAAGGACGAGATACTTTTCGATAATTAGAACTCGGTTGATTGATTATGTAAGGCGAAACGAAGTTCTAATGATAATTCTTCATTTACGCCAAATTAAATAATGCAAGAAAATTATTTGATAAATAGGTAAGAAACAGAATTTATTGGAGTCGCATATATGCGCCCATAGTCGAGTCCGGTAGATTTCGCCGGACGCATATATGCGTCCATAGCACTCAAAAGGTTAAAATAAAAAATGGAACATCCTGTTTGAAGTTGAACGTGTTAAAAATCCTCAAACTACATGACAGCCGCTAACAACATCACGCGAGTTACTAACAAGGGCCGCATGTTCCTTGATTACGCTAGTAACAATATTGGCATCACGGGTACATTACAGCCCTACCATCATTCCCCGCGGTCAGACTGCTTTCCTCAGAAAACGCCTCATCTGCGAAGCTCCGCCATAACGCAGCGTGCCCGAGAATTATCGCGGGCGTCGTTAAGCACGATTTAGCAGGCCGGCCATGTACACGTCTATGAAGCGCACTAATATTCCACCGCGACCCGTCCGCCGACGCGGAGGCGTGTACGGGGCTTATGAATACGTCTCAAAAGTGTATCGGCAATTGCCATCTCTTTCACGGAGCGATATCTGTCGATGGGATAATCGAGTCCTGCCAGAGGCAGCAGCGGGAACGGTCATGGCGGCAATAGCATCGATAGGTACGGCCGCCATTAGGGTATCCTGGACGCGACCCAGAAGTCTGCTCCTGCAGTAAATGGATTTCCTTTGAAAGGCGCCGTGTAGCCCGGCCTGGCCCGTGCAAGACAGCGTTTTCATAACTTCGACTCGATTCAGACGAGCGAAATCAACGGTCCCAATCTGATCCTAGTTGTGCCACGTAGCGCGAGTGAAAACCCGAGATATCGAGCGATAGCTTTTCATCAACTATCAGAAACTTTTTGGTACCGACATGCAATGAGAGTATGAGATTCCGAGAGGGATAGGGACCGGTGGGAAAGAAGCAAAAAGAGACGACTACGAGTCTACCTTCTGACCGGCGGGGGTCTTTGCGAGCGGACGTGAACGGATAATCATTCCCGACGTACGCGCTGATGAGGTGCATTTGATGAAATTCGTTCTCGCCGGATTGTACTGTTACGTAGCAATATTATCTTAATGCTTCAGAGGTGCATGATTGAGGTGACTACTCACTGACGACCGAATCGATTCTGTGGATTGCCAGGTCCGGTTTTGGCTATCGTGGAGGCGTGTGTGCCTATTTGTAAATATTTTGATTTATTTCGTTTCAACGCATACCACCGCAAATATCAGAAGTAAACAGAAAACAACAAATTAACGATTCTATGTACAATGTAGATTCTGCTTAAAACATCTTTACGTCTTAACATTAGCCCTTTGTGGACCCACAATAAATATGTGCATTCTGTACGTTTCAAATTCAAATAAATAAATTAATCAAAATCTCAAAATTCAAATAAATAAATATATCAAAATCAAATAAATAATTTAATCTGGATTAGAAGCTCAAAAAGTAATTTTAATTGGAATAGAAATTATCCAATATAATTAAATCACATCTATAGCCAGTAAACGCACGTTTGCGTCCGACAGAGACATGCGAAGCAGCCGAAGAGCCGAAGCAGGCATATATGCATTGCACAAATGCGAGGTGTTAAACTGGTATTTCAGACGATTGTCATCGGCTTCGAACTGCTCCGTTCGCAAGAGACTAATGGGCTATCGGTCGAGAAGCGTTGGCAATCAAAAAGCCGATTAATACGTCATCGTCGATAGGCATTCGCGTCGAAAAGCCTTCTTAGAGGCTCCCGCTGGATAAAGTGTTAAGACTCAGAACAATCCTACGACATGCTATTTAGATAAATACTCAATGTCCACCCTCAACGAAACCATGTCTTCCGCATATTTTTCCTGCCTATTAATCCGTCGAACGTGTTTCAAGACAGCGCATATTTTTTAATGCGGTAATCGACTTAATACAATTTTATACTCTTTCCCACTGCTTCGACATTCTGACAGGCATTTATTATGCGATTGGTTTGCTGTTAGTTACCGCAAGGCTTCATTACCTTGGCAACGTAAAAATCGGATCAAAATATATTGATAAATTTATAAAAATAATTACATTATTTTATCAGATCAGACATTTCGTAACCTGACCTCAACGTTTGGTTTCCGATATATACGAGTTATATATCTGATATCTAGTGATCCGTACGCAATCTGTTTCGGGACATTTCAGAACATTTCATTCTAAAGAGTTCCGTCCTCAATCCGTCTTTAATTACATTAAATTTTCTCCGAGGCCAGTCGATTAGATGTCAGAATTCTTTATTACAGCATAACAGTACACAACAAGCCACAGACCCGCGAAGTGGCCGATCTCGTTCGACACGTTAATAGACGCCGAAATTCAGTAAATTCGATCTTTGCCCATAATGTTACGCGTTTCGGCAAACTCAGCAGGCTTTACTCGCTGAACGGCGCTGCATAATGCATATTATAAATTATTACGTCGCAGGGAACTGTGTGCGCGAATTCAGCGTGCCCGTTAAATATTGCGGCACCAGCGAGGCTAACGGACACGCGTTAAAATAATCACAAAACGTCGATCTTCGGGCGGCTGCCCGATCGGCCGGCAGTTTTCGCGAGTTCGCAAGCTCATTCGTCAGCGCATGAAGTGTGCCATGGCAGTGCCTGACGTCCCATAACGAACGCCCGTCGATTTGGCAGTAATGTACGCTATCGTAGGCCCGCTTACGCCGAGTCGAGCCCTGATCCCCAACGCAAGAGTTACAGACTAATTAAATCGGTGACGGAACGTGTTAGTGCTTTCACCGAGTGCACGCGGCTAATTACCAGTTTATGGGGGATGTCGGGGGAGGGGACGGACCAATGGCATACCCGGCACAGGCGATTTGTCGGTCGGCTTCTAATTGCACGCATCGAGCCCTCGTTGAGAGAGAGCCTGTAATTTTGCAATTCGCGCACAGAACGCAAGCACGCGCGGATATTTATCAAGCGGTCCCGTTTCTCGAATAAATGTCGATTTCTTCGCGGGACTGCCAGAATGCAGTCGAGAACCTGTTCACGAAGTTAATTTGTTTGTGAAGATCGTACGTGAAACGAAATGATTTTCTGAGTAGGAATTAACGTAAAATGGATTTACAGTTTCTCACCCCGCTATGTATAAAGACCACCCTTTCTTCCTGTCCTCAAGTCAAGACTGCGTGTTCGTACTTGGAGAAGCAATATGTCATCCCAGGTGCTTTATGTTCAAAAATGTCTTCATAAACCGAATTGTTTGTGATCCGAGGCGTTTGTGAACCAAAATTTGACTGTATAGTAGTAACATTACTGAAAACCTGAGCAATGGCTGCCATATAATTTTTCTCGTAATACGTTCCGCAAGCGGTGGAGTAAAAAGACTACGCTAGCGTGCTTATTGCGAAGTAGTTTTGTTATTTGCACTTGGTGTTCCGAGGTGTCGGTTTCACCGAAATTATTGCGGGGCACTTTTGTTGTTTGCACTTGGCACTGAAAGCTGTTGATTGCAACTAAAATGGAATCAAGATTACGAAAAATATCGGTGATTCGAAAATTAGCAGATAACTGATGCCGTATTGGTTGAAAGTATGTGGACATATGGGAAAATTGAAAAGATATCATAATGATGCTTGGGTATCAGTGTAGATCGCGTACCTGCAGGAAGCAGTTGTAGTTCGGTAACAAAAGAAGTTGATACAGGAAAACGTTACTGTTCATCAAGTGTCAATTCTATCCACGCGAATATATCATATATACAATTATACCAATCGTACTACTTTTTATTTCGCGCTCCATTATACTGCTGCACGTTTACCTTCGACTTGGATTAATTCGCTTCGTTCCTCCCACGCACACCTTACGCTGGGCTCAGCTAAAACACAAGAGGTCCGGCGTCAAGATTCTTTCCACAGATCATCCATTCTCGCCTCCGCTTCTGGCGAACTGATACTCGCCCGTCCGTTCCTGCGGTGCGGAGGTGCCGGACGAATAAAGTGTCGATTCTTCGGAAGGACAGAATTAGGAGGCTCTCAAACTGGCGTCGAGCCAGACAACCAAGTTTCCGATATGCAATTCCGCTTTATTTCCGGATCGTTTGGTGCGCCCGCGCGCTCGTGCGAGGGCTAATGTAATGGAAATGCTGTAAGCTCTCCTATGCATATTATTGCGCCACTTCCATGCCGCGTCGCAATGCTAATAATTGTTATGGCCCGATAGAGTGCAATTCGGTACGGTGGCCCGACCGGCAGCGGATCGGTATGAGGCCAGAGCTTCGGCATTGAATAAATTGCGACTGTTTTGTCGAGCTTTCGTACACCTCCTCGTCACCGTGCCTCCCACTCCCGTCTCTGCGTATCCATCGCCGCCCAATCCGGCGCACTCACGGTTTTCGTTTCGTTTCGTTTCAACTGCCATCGATCGATATCGATTCGATTCCGATTCGAATCGATGCACCGCGATTCAATTGATTCAACTTTCGAGAGGGACTTCACGCGCTGCCCTCAGCGAGAGCGTTTGACATTTTGTACAAAACGCGTTACCGTGGCGGTGCGAAAGTCGACACAATGGCTCGATTCGGCGAAGTTGAATTTTCTGCTCGCCGCTGAAAAATTGCGATCGTTTTCGAAATTCGCCGTTCTCGTCCCGGCCAGCGCATCGCCCGTTTCCATTGTAAACGCATAATGTCCATTTCGAGCGACCCCCGCACTCGCGCTCGCGCCGTTTCAGCGTCATCGGCAAATCGATTCCTCCCTGGAATTTACATATCGTCGTCGCTACGTGTCGACAGACTTAAATGACGCGCGCATAATGGCACCGCGCCGCGCGCCGAACCGGCGTTCGTCAAATTTTTATATCGCCGAATCGGGAAGCGCCCGACGAAAATCAACTGATTCCTGGTCAACGACGCGTTGGACGGCGACGACCGTGATCCGGGGGCGCGATCGCGTAAAAATTGACCAACGACATGGCGCCGGGAGCAAATTACCGTGAACCCGAGCGAATATCTCGTTCGAGCGGACGGAGAAAAAATCGCAACACTTTCGTGCCCGTTAAGGGAATCTGGGGTACAGTCTCTTTTGATCAGAGGATTCACTGACCAAGAGTGCTCGTTAGGGCAACTTCACGTTTTTACACATTTTTCCTACTGGTGCTAGGAATTTTCAGGCATTTCAGTAAGTTGATATGCAGTCATATTGACGGCACAGGCCATTGAGGCGCGATGGTAAGGAAAAGATGCATGGTCGATTGGCAGGATGCCTCCACTTATGGAGTTATAAAATAAAATCTACGTGGATGGTCTTATTCTACTATTACGGATAGCGTTCGATAATAAAAGTATCAAATAATAGAAAATAGTACTGCCGGCATGGTGGCAAAGAATACATGAATATATATTTCATCCACATAAATATTAGGGGGACCGGAAAGTAATGTCGTTTCTGCGCATGGCAATACTTGATTGTCATTTTCCAGCTCATCGTTTGGTTCAGAAGCGTGCCAAAGACATTATGAAGTTATAGTGACTTCTTTACCTATAGACAATTGAATTACAATTTTTTTTTTTTTTGTAACTTTGGGTAAAATGCCAGCCAAATTTCAGAAGAGGTACACATCCGGCATTGCATGCTCTTTGAGTTTCGCAAGTAACGCAACAGTTGCAACCAAAAACATTTGCGATGTTTATCCGAATGCATTGGACATTCGTAAATGCCAAAGGTGGTTTTCCAAGTTCAAATCTGGTAATTTTGATCTTTCCGATTCGTATCCTTCGGAGTACTCCTAAGCCAGGTTTACACCCCCAAAAAAGCGCTTTTGTGTGTTTGGTGGAATATTCGCGGCATTGTTCATTTTTAAATGCTGAAACCTGGACAAACTGTTAATGCAGACCTCTACAGCGAATAATTGCAACGAGTCAATCAATCTTTAATTGAAAAGTGGCCAGCGATTGTCAACCGAAAAGGCATCATTCTTCAACGCGAATTGGGGTGGGAGGTGCTACCTCATCCACCATATTCGCCTCATATTGCACCATCGGATTTCCACTTATTGCAAGCGCTGCAACACTTTTTAAATGGCAAAACATTTGCAAATTTAAATGATATCCCAAATGCCATCTCTAGATATTTTGCCGAAAAACCAATTCATTTTTATCGATCAGGGATTGAAAAATTACTCACTAGATGGCAAAAGGTTATTGACAATGATGGGGAATACATCATTGCTCAAAAATAAAGACTCGTTAAAAATGATGTGTTTGCATTTAGCGTAAAAAACGACATTACTATCCGGTCCCCCTAATAGTTCACTGATCGAATAGTAAGCATTACATATGATACTAGAGGCATACGGATTTTATAGATGCTTGTGATGCATGGCAAAAAAAGGTTGTAAACAAACATAGAGTTTCACTCCAAGAAAACCACAAATAAAGCAAATTCAACCATAACTCGCCTTTAATCAATTTCCAACTGACCAACTGTTCGTTCCAAAAAAAAAAGAATAAACAATCACGTTAGCCCTGATCCTAATTTCACCTGTCCGACAAAATACGTTTCGCTTCCGCTAAACGCAATTTCCATAGCACCGGCCGCCTACCCACCCCGTAATTCGAGGCACCCGAAAAACTTCGATTTCCAGCCGCACCCCCCATTAACGCGCGGGCCTCGCCAGGAGTTCTACGCGCGAAACACCGTGGAGCAAATCGGCGTGGGTCCGATCCCGTAACATTTGAAACGCAAATGAGATGTTCTCCGCGCTCGGCGCCCGTCGAAGTCCCGGCAAAAATCACTTGAGCGCGAGGCAATTTCTCGCTTCTATAGACGGCAGACGGTACAATTTTATTTCCAGAGCCAGCCCGGCGTTCGCGTCGTGATCGTCCGAGGCTTGCAGCCGCACCTAACGTACCTCGTTCCTAGCCGGGCGAGTAGTGCCATGTAAACGAGAAGATTCGCCGTTGTAACAAGCTGCAACCGAGTGCGGCCGGCTGGGCACCGTCGAGCATCGGCCATTGGTTTAACGAGCGCGTAAAAGTTAAAGCAATAAGTGCCCACCGTAAAAGCGCTTTCCCGCCGCAGTTTTAAACGGCCAACGGCGCGGTACTTTATGCGCCGCGCACCGAACGCTGCTATCTGCTTCCTGGGGTTTTCGCCCTTGCACTCGATAAGTGCGCGCGAGCTGCGGCTTTCGGTTCTTTGTGCTTGGGCAAAGAGAATTGGGGAAGAAAAGATCGCGCGCCGCGTCTGGTGAACGAATGGCAACGTCAGACGGGAGTGTTGCAAACATGTGGGCGGGCTATGGGCAGTTGGTGATAGCAACCGGTGTTACGAGGTTCGAGAGATATGAGGGATTATTGGGGTGATAGTGGCGGGAAAGTAGTAAAGGTGTGAAGTTGTGACGTCGGGGCTAATACTGTGAAAACTGGAAGTCAAAATAATATGTAGATACGCCGCAATGCTTTGCGGTTGATGATGTCGTGGTAATTTTTTACGACGGATAATCGGTATGGTCTAGCGTCACGATTATTTTGGCGGCTGCGCTAATGAAGAGATGATCCAGGAATACATTAATTTCGCAGCGATCCTTGCAAAGCATTCCCTTCTTCAAGACTAGCCAATTATTAAGCACAAAGAATTCGCCATCATATGTAATAAATAGAAATATTCGGGCCAGTAATTTTGTACCATAGGAATTTTATTCCAACCGCAGGAAAACGCCTAACTCTGGTTTTGAGAAGTTTGTGACGTAGTTGTAAAATTAGCAGTGGGGGACCACGTGGTGTATGAGCGATTCAAAAGATGTCGATTGTTGGCGTTTTCTTTTAAACATTGCAATAAAAAAACTTCAACTATATTGGGGGTTTCAAAAGCTTTTAAGGCTATCGGGTTCGAAGTAATTGAAATAAGTCAGACGAACAGTATGATCGTTAGCTTGGTCGATGTGTGCGTGCGACACGACGTAAGCGTTAGTTTGCAGGCTGTTACATAAACGGAAAGGGGAAGAATTCCGGTGCCCTTAGTCTTGCGTCTGACGAGCCGGAGTCGGATGAGAAAGGGTCGCCACGAGAGACAGAAAGGAAGATTTGGCAACGTGCCACAGCGATTTATTTATTTTTGTCAGTGCAAACTTTCCCCATAGTCGGTCGGCGACTAGACAAACAAGAGGGGAACAAAGACATTTTATTACGCGATTAAGCTCAATGATCGCGATATTTCAGGAGTCGGCAAAAAAATGTCGCCAGACGCGATTGTTCCGAAGTTCATTGAGAAAAAAAGTTTACGCGTCAGCGGCAGTCCCTCTTCCTCCACCCCCTTCCGAGCCCCACGCTAAACCTAAGTGCTAAAGCGTGTCCTTTAAGGCAATCATTTTTTTTTTCGGGCGCAAGAACGTGCGCGATAATCGATGGTTCGGTAATAAAGCACGAAAGATCGGTGAGATGATTGCTCCCAGAGATGTTGGCCGTTTCGATGACGTTCCTCAAGTTCACGCTTCCTAATTTCATGTAATTCGGAGTCCCGTAGGAAATCGGCCATGGAAAGCACGGAACGAGGAAGCTGTAAAGGGTCCCGGTGTTCATGAAACATTTATGCGATCATAAAGACAGTTCATAAAGTTTATACGGGTGGATGTTGTCGCTAAGCTATCCACGATACTATACATCCTGCGACACCATGTGACCGGAATATTCGCGGAGTGTGGTGACCCGCCGTTACTTTTAATTTCGTTGAAACATTCTGTTTCCATTCATTGTTGTCCACACCTTGCGATACATTGTAACGTCCATAAGAATGGGGACAATCTGTTGTAATAAAATATTGTTCCTTTCGCGCGCATTGCACTGTAGGCAAGTTAATGAATACGAAACATCGGTCAAGTTTGATAAAGACTAAATTTAAATATTCTTGGCAATTTGGTGACATGAGATTCGAGACGATTAATTATATACGTATACTTTCATGAATCTGAGAAAATTGGTATATTATATTATGTAAAGTTATTAATGTAACATTGAATTGGTTGACAATACTATTATTGGAAAGGTTTCGGTATTGGGGTAAATATACTGTAAGCCTCACTTCACGACTGAAAACCTATACCAGTAGGATTCTTCTATTCTTATGTCCTTACATTTATTAATCTACACCCTTACTGTGCATCCCAAAGCAAATATCTATAAAATGGTTATAATGGGGAGAACTGCTCTTTCAGAATAATGATAATTCCGGCAGCTTTCTCTTCGACCTCGTTGCTTGATATCACTTCAGTAACAGCTATTACATTAAATATGAACAAAGCACCGGTTATGATCATTTTGAAATTATTGAAGAAGTATTCATGAGTCCATAGAAATGCAGTGTAAATTTAATATTTCTTCCTCAAGCATTCTCCTTTACTTACAAATATATCGATAAATGATTCCTGTATTTTGAAACTATGTATTTTATTCTCACACCCGTATTTGTCCGGTATACATTTCGGTATAAAGATCGATATAGTCAAATATTAGTATTAAAACGCGGTGTAATCCCGCATTATTAACACTAGATGTACGGAACACGTCAATTTGACGGGTTGTGAATTTCGCAAAATTACAGAATGAGTTAATATTGTTTTCTGGCAAGTTTTGCTGATTTGCATTAATGTCATCATACGAATACGCACGAAAGATAATTTCCTCCTCAGGCTTCCAAGTTCCAAATTTTGTATGTCCCACACCTACAGATTTCTTCGGATAATGTTGTACATCTATATATTTCTTCGTAAACCTAGTGTTAACTCTTTGCGCTCGACGCGCTTTTCTTTCGGACTGACCAGTAATCGACAGTAATCCGCCGCACGCGCGCCTATTTCATGAGTTCGTTTCTGTTAACTTAAAATAATTTTAAGCACAATGGGACACTTTAAACTCGTATATTTTAACATTACATACATTTATTTAACTTAATAAAGGATATTTATTAAGGATTACGTTCTATAATTTTTCTTCTTGTGGTATTTTGTAAAACAATCTCCAATGTGCATTCTTGGCTTGTCGGGGCATGTGTCACAATAGTACACAGTTTGTCGTCTTTGGCCGGACTTTCGTTGGGAACAAACTTTGCAATTGGATTGCATTTTGTGATTGGTTCTTTTTGTACCTTTTTTTTAAAGAAGCGAATTGAAAGAAGCGTTGCGACGTCTATCAGCGTTCTATTATTCTCAAAGCATAATGCACGCATTGAAATTCGTTTGTGTTTTTGAGATAAGACATCTTTATAGCTATGTAGACACCTCATAAAATGATTTACAAAATGTCAGGTAGACTTGTCAAGCGATATTCGTTAGGCCAAACACAAATAAACACCGTTACCACTCAATTTACCGCATCGATGCGAGTGGTGCCTGAGAGGCACCGGTCGAGTTGGCGCAGCACATGCCGTAGTGCCTGAGAGGCACCGGTCGAACGCAAAGGGTTAAAACGTTCAAAATACCGCGGTATGAAATACGAAAAAATATCGATGTTCTGCCCGCCGTCGACTACCGATTCCACGAATCCACCGTCCAGGCATTCACACGCCACCTTCGCGGCGTGCCGTTTCGCCATCGCCCCGACGACTGATTTTTCGGAGCGTAATATCGCGAAGCATAATCAAATTGCACGTTATCGCCGGCGGTCGCTGTAGATGTCGCGCGTCAGAAACAAAACGAATTGGCCCCGTAGCACATCGTAACCGGCGTTTATAGTTCGCGGGTGCTCCAATAATATAAATCCCCTTCGTTATCGCGGGCAAATTTATTGTAGGATATTATCGAACGTCGATTATCACGATAACATCGTGACCGCACGCACATGACCCCTGGCGTGCTGGCGCGGAGTGTGTTCATTGCCTGCTAGCTGCAACGCCACGAGGCCGGCGTAATACGATTATTTATCGCGAGACCATTATTTATCGCTCGCCGATTCTTCGCCCGGCCGATACGCTATTCTTTCGCGCTCCTAATTTCAACGGTTTTAGGAGAACATTCTGACCGTTTCCGATAGATATGTCAGAGCGCGATGATTAGTGGGCGCCTTTTTTCGGTGATAAATTTGATTTCGCTGCTGTCGGCGTGTGTAGGAGTTTGGGTGTATGTAGATTTGGGCAAAGAAAATTGGAAAGTCGAAAGGTCGGTGATGCTTTGGTCAGTGGTATTTGGTGAATATTATGAGTTGCGCAATCTTTTATGATGAGTAGTATTTATAGAGGATTATCAATTTGCAGTCAGAGCGCGATGATTAGTGGGCGTCTATTTTCGGTGATAAATTTGATTTCACTGCTGTCGGCGTGTGTAGGAGTTTGGGTGTATGTAGATTTGGGCAAAGAAAATTGGAAAGTCGAAAGGTCGGTGTTGCTTTGGTCAGTGGTATTTAGTGAATATTATGAGTTGCGCAATCTTTTATGATGAGTAGTATTTATAGAGGATTATCAATTTGCAGTCAGAGCGCGATGATTAGTGGGCGTCTTTTTTCGGTGATAAATTTGATTTCACTGCTGTCGGCGTGTGTAGGAGTTTGGGTATATGTAGATTTGGGCAAAGAAAATTGGAAAGTCGAAAGGTCGGTGTTGCTTTGGTCAGTGGTATTTGGTGAATATTATGAGTTGCGCAATCTTTTATGATGAGTAGTATTTATAGAGGATTATCAATTTGCAGTCGGTTTTAAGTCAGTAGTACTTATAGAGGATTATCAATTTGCGCGATACTTTTTGGTAAGATTCGGGAATTTGTATTCGAACCGGCAATACGATAGTAACCATTTACATTAATGTAAATGTGTGGGTTATACGTTATGGCATATGTGTATTTAATCGTAAAGAAAACTGAAACGTCGAAAGGGCGGACCTTTCCTTGGTCAGTACTATTTATAGGAGACCGTCAGTCTACATGACGCTTTCTGATGCGTTTCAGGAATTTGTGTTTGAGCAAGTGCGATAAGCTGGTGAGAATTGAGATGAATGGAAAAGTGTCGGCTGTCAACGTCAGGTTTACTCTGTTACGTGCCTGATTCGCTTATCTGCCCGATCTCATCAGACGTTAGGGTCTAAACGGTGGGTGCTTGAGACTCTAACGAGCAGTAACGGCTACGTCGTTAGATATGTGCTGTTCAAACGAATATATACATCCCCGTGCTTATACGCATTTCAGAAAAGGGACCGTATTGTGATACGCCTCTCGCAATTCGAGAAAACCAAATCGACGACCGCACGAAACGATAGAGTCGACGAAAGAGAAATATTTCCCAACAATCTGAAGAATGCTGTTAAGGATCTCCCCGAACGACATAAATTCTTGAAGTTTCGATCAAAATGATATTTTCCAGCGTTCAACGTCGCCGGCGTAATAGCCACGGTCGCAACTTTTGTAATCGATACTACCCTCTTCCATTGCCCGGCCGGTCATATCAGATCAAGGGGAATCTTCATTGCCTAAGACATAGGGGGTGTTTATCGTAACGGCGCCCATAAATACTGAGAAGACGATAACCGTAGAAATATGTTTTCCGAAAAGGCTACGCGCCATTAATGTTCAACAAATATAAAACAGCTGCCCAACGGCGAATTGAATAAAATACCTACGAATTCTAATACTCTTTAAACTACCAATTTATTCGCGTACTCCGCACATGGTTGCTGTTAGTGTATGTGTGTGTATACACACATGTTTAGTCATAGCATTAAATGTCATAGTTATTTTCTTCCATATACTCATCATTTATCTGCGAAATATTCTTCTACGTCATATTCAGACAATAGGCTAAACAACAAAGTACACACTACTTGTGCGCGAGGAAATAAGCGAGAATGTATTGTATATTCGAAACGAAAAACGCCAAGTAGAAGACGATAAACTACTTATTACTGCAATGCTTGTTTAACACGTTGACTGCCGTGCGTATTTTACTATATTAAAACTGCAATGTGATGAAATACTACAGAATGTGACTGAATTTTGCAAAACGAAAACAATGCGAAGGTATCGAAGACCAAAGAATTGAATGACTATTTAATAGATGCATTGCATTTACAAAGTTATAAATGCTACCGATTGGGTATTTTTTGAATTTTTCGTAAGACCTTTTGCGCCGGTCACCGATGACCACCGTGGCAGTCAAAGTGTTAACACGTTGACTGCCAAGCGTAGTTTGCTATGTTAGAACCGCGATGCGATAAAATACTGCAGAGTATGATTAAATCGTGCAAAATGAAGGTAACGCAAAGTTATTAGAAACCAAAATATGGAAGCACCGTTTCAATATCAATTGCATTTACAAGATTGCAAATAGGCTTCATTGCGAATTTTTTGCATTGTTAGTAAAATCTTTTGCGCCGGTCACGGGTGACCACCGTGGCAATCAAAGTGTTAACCAAAGCCCTAATGCATATTGGTGCGTATCTTGTACGTCATCACACCTCAGGGAAGTATAATCTACAAAATATCAATTTCCTTTCAAGAAATATAAAGCAACAAAGCTTTATACAAAACGTAACTTGAACAGCTTATTTTTTCCGAAATTGCACGATTTCATAGGAAACGACCCGCTTTTCATCGCCAGCGAAGAAAACGGAGTGCAGACCGAAGCGGTCGCACGCTCTCGTGCAAATATCCGGCCGAAGATACGTTTCGGCGCGATGGAGCGCGAAGACAGACGCACAAGACACGCCGAGCGCGAACCAAGGGTCCGTCCCTTGTCCGCAGTGTAATTGGAAACTGGCTCAAAGACCTACGTCCACGGTCCAATGTATCAACAGGCTCCGCCGGATAACAGGGCATTCTCCTTCGCTTATCGGATAATTACGGGTGATGGTTACTTCTTTGCCGCGGATTGGAGTCAGGGTTCCGAAGACGTTGCCGTAGGAACACGAAGGCGGCAGGAGAGGCCGACGGGAGAATGAGACGGGGCTGAGTAAATGGGGTAGGAGGCAGAAGAAGTCGTTAGAAAAAGTCAAGTCGGATCAAGCGAGGTGGCAGTCTAGGGCGGAGGGTGCGAGCGGTGCAACGGCCATGCGCGAGGGATGAAGGCGTTAGATTAGCGTGATCTCCAGTGATAACGTCCTCGCCCAACCTCCCTTTCTTTTACCCCCTCGAGTAACTCGACCTCCATTCTTCAGATTCCCCTCGAGGTAGGAATCCTCGGCTATCCATGGAAGCGCGTGTCCGCTTCCTGCGACTGTGAGAGGATCTCGGGAGCGGGCAGCATCTTAGCACGTTGCTACCGTGCAATTACTGACCCTTCTAACGAGGAGGGTTGCGGGTGCAACTTTTGAAAATCTCCTATTAGAAATAACGGCCCCTCGGGCGTACGTGTCCCGAGCACCTCGGCAAATTGGAACCTGCGCGCCGCGGAGGGTGCATTTATCCGTGGAAAAGTGAGAGGCGACGGAGCCGATCGAAATGGAGCGGGGCCGATGGAAATATCCGCTTTTTTATTCTCCTCTTACGCCGACGCCGTGGATTATTTCCGTGAGAGCGGAGCCCTGCGCGAGAAAGATCGTTGCGAGTGCCTGGACCGCGATGGCTGCTAAGACGGCGCGACGAAGGCGATTTCGCTGATTGGGGGAAAGCGGTTTCAGCGTTTGTTCCTCGAACCGGTGGGCTATTCGATGCAAACGAGTCATCGGGTTTCACATAGTTTTTGTCAAATTTTTATCATAAGTCCGAAACGGTGGTTGAATTTGCAACTTCTTTCTGTACTGTTCCGAGGTATTTTCTTCCATCTTCGATATACTGAAAGAGCGATTGAAGGTGTGAAGCTTTTTTTTACGCAAAAATGGCAAGGGTAGATTTTCCGATCTTCCTGATTGATAACTATACTAGCAAACGCATAAGTTGTAAAATGTAAATAACTTATTTATAATAATATTTCTGTATTAGTAATTATGACACAAATAAATAGTAATAAAATCAACTTGAAACCTCACTTTTTCGTTTTACTTTAAATTCTGGACGTTGCCACGAAAGTAACAAATGAATCCCTATGATTAATTAGACCCAAATAATGTTTTCTATGGGATTCTGTCTCCGCGATAATCTATCGTTGTAAAATGTAAATAAGTTATTTATAATAATATTTTTGTATTAGTAATTATTGACACAAATAAATAGTAATAAATTCAACTTAAAACCTCTCCTTTTCATTTTACTTGAAATTCTGGACGTTGCCACGAAAGTAAAAAATGAATCCCTATGATTAATTAGACCCAAATAATGTTTTCTATGGGAGCATTCTGTCTCCGCGATAATCTATCTTTGTAAAATGCAAATAACTTATTTATAATAATATTTTTGTATTAGTAATTATTGACCCAAATAAATAGTAATAAAATCAACTTGAAACCTCCCTTTTTCGTTTTATTTAAAATTCTGAACGTTGTCACGAAAGTAAAAAATGAATCCCTATGATTAATTAGACCCAAATAATGTTTTCTATGGGAGCATTCCGTCTCCGCGATAACCTATTGTTGTAAAATGTAAATAAGTTATTTATAATAATATTTTTGTATTAGTAATTATTGACACAAATAAATAGTAATAAAATCAACTTGAAACCTCCCTTTTTCGTTTTATTTAAAATTCTGAACGTTGTCACGAAAGTAAAAAATGAATCCCTATGATTAATTAGACCCAAATGTTTTCTATGGGAGCATTCTGTCTCCGCGATAATCTATCGTTGTAAAATGTAAATAAATTACTTCTAATAATATTTTTGTATTAGTAATTATTGACCCAAATAAATAGTAATAAAATCAACTTGAAACCTCCCTTTTTTGTTTTACTTTAAATTCTGGACGTTGCCACGAAAGTAAGAAATGAATCCCTATGATTAATTAGACCCAAATAATGTTTTCTATGGGAGCATTCTGTCTCCGCGATAATCTATCGTTGTAAAATGTAAATAAGTTATTTATAATAATATTTTTGTATTAGTAATTATTGACACAAATAAATAGTAATAAAATCAACTTGAAACCTCCCTTTTTCGTTTTATTTAAAATTCTGAACGTTGTCACGAAAGTAAAAAATGAATCCCTATGATTAATTAGACCCAAATGTTTTCTATGGGAGCATTCTGTCTCCGCGATAATCTATCGAAGGCAGATCGATAGTTGATTAGCCGCAAGGCTCATTCCTTGTACAACCCCCTCATTCCGACACTCTCCTTTATAGAGCGCATTGTATCCACGATAGATAGATAGTTACCGCCCTCTTGCCATCTTCCCCAGCAGCAAACTCATTTACCCCGGGTGTGCGCTTCCTAACAATGCAGTGCGAGGAGCAAAACATCGGCCATGACACTATTAAAGCGGCCATTGTGGGAGGTTAATGCGACTCGTAATCACTTCGGCGCCGTTACGCACTCCCACCGTCATGAAACGCTGATAAAGTTCCTGCGGATTTGTCTAATTAACAGCGCCGGCATATTGTCAATAGTAATTTTCGCTGTAATTTCAAGGGCGGAGAATTCGGGGCCGGATCGCGTCTTGTAGCGATAAATTATGCGGCAGTTACTTGTTCGCGCGCCCACGCGGATGTAGCAAATGGATAGTTAACTTCGCGACGCACGTTCACGTCACAGCTGCGTAATGCGCGTCCTGACATCCGGATCGCACGTTCTTTAGTAGCGAACTTAGCACTACGGCAACTTCCCCGCGTTTATCTATTTCGACGCGTGCAAACTATTATTTTGAGTGCTTCCCACGCGGCAGCCTGCAAACAGTTTCCCGTTAAAGTTACAGCGCGCGCATACACGCGTGCGGCACACACGGCCATCTCCCTGCATTTCCGCAGATAAAAGAAAATACGATACGGCCGCGTCCCGGAAAGTTTCATTCTCGACGCGACGTCCGTGCCTATGAGTTGCGACGAACTCCGGCTCCATTATTTCCCAATAAATTCCCGACACTTAAAGGACCATCTACTCTCTCGGACGTCTACTCCCTCCCACTCCGGCCTGCACGCGTGAGTCCGTCCGAAGTTTAAAGTGGTTTTAAAGTGTCATCGCGCACTCGAGTGGACGACGCTATCGACTCGGCTCGTTTCGTCCACCGTATCGATAAACTATAACGAGACAAATGGATGTGGGACCGTAGAATGCCGTGTCTCCTTCTTCGCTCCGCTTACTTTCGTCCCCCGTCTCGTTCCGTCTCGTTCAGTCTCGTTCCGTCGCCTGTGTACCCGTTTCTACCGGCTAACAGCCGCTCCTCCGCCTTCTCTTCTTCCTCCTTTAACACGATCACTTTTGTCCCCCTGCCGTCGCGCCCCGTCCGACGGCCGATTCCTTTTTCTCTGTTTGATAGGTCAAAAGCGGGGCCGGCAGAATGAGCGGACCCGAGCGAGGCCGCCGACAAAGCGGAGAGCGAGAAAGAATCAAAGTTGTAACTGCATGTGTCCTGACCATCCCATTTTCGCTTCGTCCCTTATCTGCGCCCCCGCCGCACATCGCTGTTCGTCGCAACACGAACCTACCTACGAACTTACCCTTGCCGAAGTTCGCCCAAGACGTGGCGATGGATATAAATGACCCCGGTACTTTCGATCGGACGACGACGCTTGCGCGGGTTTGCGCGGGAATCCGAAAAAGATGCGTGAGAGTGGCTGGTGCAAGTGAAGCAGATAAACGGAGAACGTTAAAAAGTACTAGACCATGGACGTTGCAAATTTTGTATTAACACCTTGACTGCTGTTGCTATGCGGAAGAAATTATGAAAATGTCGAGGATCGGCACACATCAAAATAACTGCAATTGTACGATTTAATTATACTCTGACGCGAAAAGCAAAAGAGAACGGAGACAGAAGGAAAATCATTGAAAAAGTACTAGACCATGGACGTTGCAAATTTTGCATTAACACCTTGACTCAATTATGCAAAATGTAAATAATGTGCAGGTATTGGAGACCAAAAAATCGCATCACTATTCTAACAATAACTGCAATTGTACGATTTAATTATACTCTGCAGTATTTAATCGTATTGCGGTTCTAACATAGCAAAATACTGCCGTGCGTATTTTGTTGTATTAGAACGGCGATGCTATGAAATACTACAGCGTTTGACTGAATTATGCAAAATGTAAATAATGTGCAAATATTGGAGACCAACGAATCGCATCACTATTCTAACAATAACTGCATTTATAAAATAATTATTACTACCCATTGCGAAGATTTTGAATCTTCAATAAAATCTCTTGTGCCGGTCACCGTTGACCCCCACGGCAGCCAACGTGTTAATACGAAGAAAAATTGTGGGCAAAATCCGTAGGACGCGAAACATGCGATGAATTGGAAGAATAAACTTGCTAATCGAAAGAAGGCATTCTACGTACATAATCAACCACGGCTGATCCCACCAACAGTTGCGATGTAATGCACGGCAGGTCTTCTAATTGTCTGATCAAATTTTCGCGACCGGAATTTTTGGAACTGTTACTGTTGCTGTAATGTCTGCGAAAAATCATCACGTAGCTGAATTCAGACGCGGCAATCGTCCGGAAGGCAATAATTAACAAATCTGATATTTGTTTTGTAAGTTCGTTGAGAAGTGAGCAACGTTTAAAGAGATTCATCGTAAATCTGTCCTCTCGCGTATAACACGTGCAGTAGTGGGTTTCTCTTTTGATGCCGGTCTAGTTGCGCGTCGTAGTTATTTGGAAAAAGAATAAAAAGGTTTTTCGGGAATTGGGGTAGTACGGTGAACGCGACCAAAAATAACAACGGGAGAGCGGACAAATATTTTGTCAGCCAGGCGTTGAATTTCGTCCTTGCGCATGCCGGGGACGGATAATTTTTTTTATTTACGGGAATGAGGATGCACGGCCGTTGTGCAAGCAATTTCGCGAACGCAATCATCCGTTGTGTAATTTTGTAACTAAATAAATTTTCAAATAGCTGACATTCAATCGTACGGATATTGCAGTATTACATAATGTCGGTCCATATTTTGTATGGCACGGTGACGAAAGTATATCGAATTCGTAAAATACAAGTAGAATGGAGATTTCATTAGCG
Source organism: Cryptocheilus praepositus (assembly GCA_033815515.1). Classification (NCBI taxonomy): domain Eukaryota; kingdom Metazoa; phylum Arthropoda; class Insecta; order Hymenoptera; family Pompilidae; genus Cryptocheilus; species Cryptocheilus praepositus. The sequence goes on along the minus strand of JAWWQZ010000141.1, from coordinate 257,433 downwards.
AAAAATGCCAGAACTGGCAATAAAAGTGTTGCGGCAAATAAAGTGACTGCTGGTATGCGGCAGAACTAAGAGATGGCGCTAAAGGTACTGCAGTGAATAGTGGATATAAAAGCTGTGAATTAGAAAATAAATAAATCAGTAGTATTTCATGGCAGATACGTCGCACACCATCTTCAATAATAATAAAAAAATTTCTATGTAAATTGTACGACCGACCATTTGCCTTTACAATAAATATTAGTAAGAAACGTATATATGTTTTCTATAAACACATCGAACTGCAGAGTGACAGCAGTGGAACACTTTTATTAAAAAGAAATAAACCCTGTCAAATTGATTACGAGTACATACACCATGTCCCGTTGTCTTCAGACAACTAACGTAACATCCATTTGTCAGAAGCCGTTCGGTGCATTTTTTTTCCGCGTCAGCTCGAAATGACCGCCAAAAATTCGTCGGAGTTCTCGGAAATTTCAGTCGAACGCTGACGGGTAGTAAAAAATAACACTAGGGATAGACGGAAAGCAAATATTTTGACAGCCAGACATAAAATTTCACTCGCCGTGAGGTCGAATGGTGTTCTGCATCTCTATTCATTTTCGCGCATTTTTCCTTGCGCAACACACGCCCGCCACGTGAAACATTCGCAAACAAATAAGCGCACATTGACTAAAATGCATATGCGATTTCTCATTTTTAAATTGCAAATCCTCTCCACAAAGACATTTCCGAAAATTACGTTCCACTCGGAATCCGCTTGGCATTGTGCCGCTACATAAAATCCTCGCTAACAGTCTCTCGTAACGTACACGCACAAGTATGACAGATTACGCGATTCGGCCAAAAACTATACCATTTGTTAAAAAAATGATCTTCACCGCCATCATCATGCGTCTTTCGCAATATCAGTCGTACGCCAGTATCTGGATTTCGTGCGGTCTTACCACCTTACTTATCACTCTTCGGATCCTACTGGACAATGCATTCAGAAAAATAAGAATATCAGTCACCAAACGCTTAGGGGAAAAGTACTTAGAAGCAAGTGACTCAAAACTAAGACGTCACTTGTTTTCACCATTTGATTTAAGTACCTCTACCTTTCACGCACACCAACTATATAAAAAGGTTGGCCATAATACATTAATCCATCCATTTACGCGGATTCACATTTAATGTGCTCGAGCTGCCAGATGCGCAGATGAAGGAAAATTATTTTCAATAGGTACAATTAAACTACATAGAGAATATAAAATAAATGATAATTACATTAACAGGTGCCTTTTTTGTTGCCAGTAAATTCTAAAAATGTCTTAAAACTTTTCTATGCCAGTAAGAACTAAATGCATATTTGCAAGTGTTGAACAGTTTCTTACTTTAAACGGCTTTTCACAGGTCCATTTACGCGCTATTTTCGTGGAATCAATTATCCGCACAAATGGAGCGATTACTGCATACAAAGAAGCAATGCAACTAGCTCACATGTCCACCGTTCCTCCGTAAGTCCGAAACACTGCCAGAACATACAAAGTTGAACAAAAAAGTTGAAATCATTTAGTTTTCTTCACGTCGTACTGAACACGCGGTATCACGGGCGCGTCAGAGGATTCCAGGATTTCAGGAGCACCCGGTGAAGGCACGAGAGGCAACAGCGAGAGGGTGCGCAAAGAGAAAAGGGTGTGGGAGGGTACGACAGATGCGTTGTCGCTGCAGGCACCCCGCGAATCGAAATGAACTTGGAGTCCCTCTCTTCATCTCTCACTTTCTTTCCCATCCCGACGTCTCCCTTTCCCTTTCTCTCGGGTGCCAGGGTTCCGCGCCCTTCTCTCTGCGTTCCCTCCTGCCGCACGCGGCTGTCTTCCTCGGTTCCGCCGCTAACCCTTCTCGTTATCCCGCTCTGATCCACACTCCCGCCGAGGTCTGGCAGGCTTGCACGCTTTCGTACCCGCCCGCTTAATATATGGCTCCTTGTAATTGCCCCGCGATAAATTAATACGATTTCGCACGCATGTGCCGCACGATATATAGGCCCATTGTTTCACGGCCGTGAGTATCCTCGAGGTACGAAAGGGTGTACGAGGTGACTCCGTAAGTAAGCGAGATTCTTGCCGAGAGGGTTACGTCCGCTCTCGTGAGGCTTGCTCTTCGCTGTCTTCTCCTGCCTGCACATTCTCCTTATTCCCGACGTCGATCGAGAAACACCTGCCGAAGAGGCGCGCGTGGATTGGTCCTGTGCCGGACGTAGTAACACTCGCGATGCTCGGGCCTGAGAACAAAAGCGCCTTGATTTATCGCCTGCCCGTGTCCGGATCCACCTACGGCAAGACGCTCGGCGATCGAGGAAGATCCGGGTATGGCTTCGAAACTGTGCAGTTGACCGCTCATTCACGATGCTGTGACCCGTAGACGGGGTGGTGTCACGATTTTGGGTGGAGAGGCAGGGCGATGTGTGCCGACGACTTTTGTGGAGGTGGAGAGAGGATTTGCGGAGGATGTGATTTCATGTGAATGCAAGGTTTGGGGATGCGTTGAATGAAATGTTGGCGGTTCCTTGGTTGTAGGTGACTTTTCTCTCGTCAGCCGATGTGTGCAAACATAATCCCGACGTTTCGATCCTATTGCGGATCGTATTTGGCGGTAATTTGTAAATATCCTTAACACTTTGATTGCCGTGCGTATTTTCCTGTATTAGAATGGCGATGCTATGAAATACTACAGCGTTTGATTGAATTATGCAAAATGTGAATAATGTGCAGATATTGAAGACCAAAGGTTCGCATTACTATTGTAACAATATCTGCATTTATAAAATAATTAATGCTACCCATTGTAAATAAATATTTTGGAACTTCAGTAAAATCTCTTACGCCGGTCAGCGGTGACCATCAATAACACGTTGACTGCCAAACTTATTTTGCTGTAGTAGAACGGCGATGCTATGAAATACTGCAGCGTTTGATTCAATTATGCGAAATGTAAGTACTGTGCAGGTATTGGAGACCAAAGGATCGCATCACTATTCTAACAATAACTGCATTTATAAAATAATTAATGCTATCCATTGTAAATATTTTGGAACTTCAGTAAAATCTCTTACGCCGGTCACTTTTTGCTGTAGTCGAATGGCGATGTAAAATCTCTTTGACGTCAAAATGTAAATAATGTGCAGGTATTCAGACGGATGATCACTATTCTAACAATAACTGCATTTATAAAATAATTCATGCTACTCATTGTAAATATTTTGGAACTTGAGTAAAATCTCTTACGCCGGTCAGCGGTGACCATCATGGTAGTCAAAGTGTTAAACACCCTTGCCCGCGAAGTGTGCGTGCATGTTTGCACGCGTATGTAAGGAACGCACAGCAACAGGATCGCCGAGACGCGGTTTGCCAAAAGATGCGATGATCGCGAAAACGACGCTTCGTGCCGCAGACACCGCGGGCAAGAGTTCCTGGAATGCGAAATACCTTGCAGATCGTACAGAGCCTACATTGCCAATGAACACTCCTCTGCGAACGGTCAATGCGACTGCCACGGCGATGTGATTTAATTGCAAAACGACGATAACGATCAGTTCTGGCGTTTTCCACGTCGCGTTGCTTGTCGGCTCGTATCCGGCCGCGCGTTGTTGCTAGGTAACTTGTGATTTTTCCGAGTGACGCGTAGTCGCTTCACGTCTCGCCGATTAGAGTGGACGGTCGCGTTTCCCGGCAATTTAATTAACCCCGACCGGTACTCCGCCGCTACAGATTCATAAATCGTATCTGCACGATCGCGTTTCAGCGTCATTGCGCACGGACATAATGCTTCATACACGGTGTGTCACCGATAGCGATCTACAAGGGTATAAATCATAACGTCTTGGAACGAGGCGCAACGAAATCGGGGAAGGGCAGGTGCGCTAATCACGCGATGAGAGCGCTACTGTGCTGATAAAGCGTCGCAAGTACTCCGAGACATATCGACTCGGCGAAAATGTGCGTCGTCGTGCGCGGCGCGTGGAAAAAATGAGGGGAATGCATGTGCGTGGACGCCGGTGGCCGACGCATCGGCGTCGACACACATGCGACGCCGTAATGCGGGGTTTCAACAAAAATTATTGCGCAGATAATTTCATACGGGTAAACGGGTTAGCATTAATTATCGTGCTGCCGGCGCTAAGCCTCGTTACCGGGCAAATTGAGAACATAAATTAAAAATAACTGTTTAGTTGTGCAACCCGGTGGGACACGCCCACGCGGACATAATCTATGGCCGGAGGTGTGTCTATTATCGGAGTTACGCACGAATTTGCACCATGCCGGCGCACGGACGTTTCCGACTTTGCAGGCGACGTGACGCTTGCGAAGAAGCGGTCAGCGATCGGCATGAGGGAAACATAAAGTGCCGTAATTGAATCGACAGCTTCTGTCGACTCTTAAATCCGCGCGCAAACGTTTCCGTAGGAGGGCTGACGCAAATTGCTTTTAACGAGCGGCCGTCGGTGACGTTAATTTGTCAAACGTTAAATTTCGAGCGAAGGGAAATAATGTGCGCGTGGGTCTCTTGGAAATTGAACGTTTCATCGGGCTGTCCGCTTTCCGAGGGCGCAAAACGTGCGAGGCGGATTAGTTTTTATTGCTGCTTCGCGAACGTCTGCAGGCCAGGCCAGTTGCGTGTTAACGAGTCGAGCAATTGCTATCATTTGTAGCTTTATCGCGGTGTGTTATACTTTAACGCGAACCTGCAATTTTACAATTAATTAGCATACTATTTGCGTTTCTGTTTACCGCCGCGTTAATCACGGACTTTCATGTTATTCGAAATCTGCCGTTATGTCAGTCGCTTTACCTTATGAGCGGACTACTAATTAACATAGTTTTACGATCCCGTTCATGACCATATTTTACGGCAGATCGTTCCGACGGCTCGTTCAGTCCATTGCGAGCATAGTAGTCAGCTACTATTATACGACTCGGCGTGCCCCATTGCGCCGACTTTTCCTCTATTTTATATAGTATAACGCGCGTCCCGTACATCTAACGTTTATACTCTTACTGCACGTGAATCGTAATCGTCGCGAAACATTGAGTCCGTATAACGTCATTACATTTATGACATGTTCACAATGTTTCGCTTATTTCGTGCCGAAGTGCCTGTAAATTTCGTTTGCATCAGTTGCCGCGCTGGCCGTGCGCGCAAGCCAAATATCGTCAGGAACGATTCCGCGGGCTAGAGGGGGCATTATACGTTCGCAGTGGCACGATAAAAGTAACGGATACGGTAATTTAGTTCGTTAATGAACTTCCAGTTGGCAAGCCTCGCCTCTTGCCTGCAAGAGACCGGAGCCAACTGGAGAAATACATCGTTCCTACGAATTGGGGAATACCACGGGCCCGGGGGAACATTGTGCAACTTCCATAGCGCGAGAGGAATGAAGCGATCTGAAATAAAATCGCAAGACGGAGAGGGGACGTTTAAGCGGCGTCGTGGCGTGGCCGAAGAACGGAAAGAGAAAAACTGAGAGCGCGTTCTGCGAGCGTGGAGGCGACAGAAGAGAGGATGTCGATCGGCGATGAAATAAATTCTCGTCTGCCGTAGGAACACGGTGCTTCCGCGAAGCACGCTGTAACTCGACGAAAAGTCCGACGTAAAGCCACCGACAGCGACGGAGGCCGCGGCGAACAAAACAACCCGCGGCCGTGCGAGTCGGCGGAAAAAACATTCGCGCGTGTTAGAAATAATCGAAGCAAAAACTCGAGAAATCTTTATTTTACACTGTGGGGGCGGTAACTATTAATTATACAATTCCCTCCTGGAAAGGACAATTTCAACAGCCACGTCGATAGAATAAGAAAATGTATTTTGAGACATGTGGTTACTACAAAGTTCGCCCAACAACTGACTATCTCGCCCTGCAGTCCGCAGCGTCGCACGTCCTAAACAAAAGACGGCACGGTTCGTCACTACGTCATCGCTTGACAAAACACTGCGACCGAAAATTCGATGCAGGGCGATTAATCGCCTACAACACCAATACGTCCGTACTCTTTACAATGCTCAGGTAATGTGTTCCGGTACGAAGAAATGCGACGATCTTACACCCCTTCGTCCCCCTTCCTTTTTTTCCAAACAAAAATCCGTAGCGACGGAGGCCTCTCGCGACAGATGCGCTTCACAGGTATTTTGATTATGACTCATGGCATTCCGCACAACAATGACTACCTCAGTGCCGGACAATCACCTAAGGCCCCTCTCAATTTCGCCTCAAAATATTTTTCCGCCAACACGCGCGACTCGCAAGACGCGGCCACGTAGTTAGAAGGGCGCCGCTATCGATTTTCATAGGCGTCCCGAGCGTTATATAAACAGATATTAACGGGGATTAAGGGCGATTAAAACTTATTACGCGCACGCGCCGCCCTCGCTATTCCATTATACGCCGGAATTTCACGCAAAAAGCCCTTTTAACGTTTTATCAATAACCGTGGGCCGCGTGTGCGAGCACCCCCATGACACCCCCGTGCCACTCACATGCCGGGCCGTCGCACAACTGACACTCCCGCGTGGCCATTGTAAGCGCATATGTTCTACCTGGTTGGCCAATAAATAGCGATAATGCTGCGGCATTATAGCAATAAACGCGAAATATAAATACAAATTTAGCGGCAAGCCGAAAGTGGCCTGGGGCGGCGCACGGTGGGCAGGCGACGATGGTGGTAGTTGCGTTGGCGATGGTGAGTGGTGATGGCGATAGTGGCGTCGCTCGCGGTGAAGTGGAGAGCGGCTGGCGAAGGTGGGCAGAGGAGGACAGCGGCAGAACCGGCTTATTATAAATTGATCTAATCTATATGCATTAAAAGCGTGTTTCGATACGCACATCCGCCCACGTGGCCGCGCCCGATATCGCATTTTGATAATGCGCTCGGATATTCAAATTAGGCGAGTTTATCAGATTTACCGGAGTATCACCGTGGGATCGTCGATACGGGAATTCGGATCCTAGCCTCGCGCGCCTATCTTCCCGTGCGCTCCTGGAACAGTGTCAGCCAACTTGTTTTATTGACCCCCGCGTCGGGCTCCCGGCCGTCAAGGTGCTGTCACTTTTTCTGCCGGTGACAGGTTACATTTTACGGGGTTCCGTGTTAAAACTTCTGAACACGGGGGTTAGACGGTCCTGACGTCTTATGTGTAGCGGGCGGTGGTGCCTGTGACGCGTGCAGTCGTTGTCGTAGAATGCAAATGGTGCGGTGTTTAATATTTACCCGGATAATGAAGCAATGTACAAAGTCTTGTTATGGTTGAAAACGCTTGACTTTAGGGTTTTATTATAAAGACTCTCGACATGTTTCGGGGTCACTGGTGCTCCCTCTTCAGGGGTGGATTGTAATTGGGTTAATTTGTTTACTGTTCATTTCAACCTTTGTGAAGTATTTGAAATAATACGCCTTTTACGGTTCAACTGTGGTCCCGAAACACGTCGAGTTAACAAGTAAGGGTTCCATATTGAAAACATAAAAAGGCGTATTATTTCAGTTAATTGTGCTAATCAATCTTCCACCCCAACACTTGATGTTCAACATGCGGGGCTCAGGGTCTGTTTCGCGCGAGGGGAAACCATGTGGCGGATTCCAGGTATGCATAACGCATCCGTATGTTTATTACCCTCAATTCTACATCACCTCTGGAAAGCACATCCAGGGAAAGGTGGTCGCGATTCTGCGATATGCATTTTTTTCGAACTGCTATCGTAAGGTTATTTCCATAGGCGCGCCTTACTAATTGCAATGAATACCGCTCAATGAGGCAAGGCGTTACTTTTCGGAAAACAGGGAATGCCTGTTCTGGATCGGCCCATTCTCACGACTAAGAGTCTTCCTAAGGACGAAGAACAGGCTTCCACGATACTTTATCTCAACAAATTAAAGTAGCTGTATATTTTTTGCGATATAAACCATCGTCTCGAGTTAACCAGGATTTGCGCCTATTTATAATCGTTTATGTACTTAGTTGTTACTTCAATAAACCGTGTTAATACAAACAATTAACTAATTTGTTGTGGGCTAAGGAAGCGTATCACGTAAGTTATAGCCAATTTGGTCCTCCAAGGTTTAAAATCCTATCACACCATCAAGAATCACATAACGACACGACACTTTCTTACAACACATTAATGACGTCGTTTTTAACACTAGGTTTACGGGCGTTTCTTATATACCTATCTCTACGAGCACCCGTCAAATTGGCGGGTAGATGAAAATACGTATTTACATTAAAAAATCAATTCATTCAAACTAAGTCTGAGCCGAACAACATAAGGCTTCACGTAAAAATAAAATTTTAATAAGTCAAGATCTTTTTTCCGAATATCTTTTCGATACGACATTTAGTCTGCTGCATGCTTTGAGTTTCGAATGACGCGGGATCACTCTGGTAAGCGAGTTCGTTCAATACGAAGTAACATGACACCAGGGCCACACAATTTGCTTTATCAGATTATCGAGGCGCTATTGAGATAATGAGTTGTGGGCATCTTAGACTTTTCTTTCACTCTTATATTTACTATTGGAGGAATAATTTTACAAACGAAGCAAATATATAAGGATTGTTTACGTAATTAGCTAACCCGTTAATTTGACGCGTTGCGTAGAGATAGGTATACCACATACAAATTTCAACATTTAGAAAGCTTAAGGAAATAATAATTGTGTGTTTAAACTCTTTTAATGAAATAATGAATTTACGATGCAAAGCAGTTAAAATTATTGCTATGGTTTTTTGTGTGTTTCATTTCAAAGTTTGAAATCCGTGAAATTGACGGGTTCCGCAAACCTAGTGTTAAGGAAATAATAATTGTTTGTATAAACTCTTTTAATGAAATTATGAATTTACAATGCAAAGTAGTTAAGGTTATTGCTATGGTTTTTTGCGTGTTTCATTTCAAAGTTTAAAATCCGTCAAATTGACGGGTCCTGTAAACCTAGTGTTAATGAAATTATGAATTTACGATGCAAAGTAGTTAAAATTATTGCTACGGTTTTTTGCGCGTTTCATTTCAAAGTTTGAAATCCGTCAAATTGACGGGTCCCGTAAACCTAGTGTTAAGGAAATAATAATTGTGTGTATAAACTTTTTTAATGAAATTATGAATTTACGATGCAAAGCAGTTAAAATTATTGCTATGGTTTTTTGCGTGTTTCATTTCAAATTTTTAAATCCGTCAAATTGACGGGTCCCGTAAACCTAGTGTTAATAAAATTATGAATTTACGATGCAAAGTAGTTAAAATTATTGCTATGGTTTTTTGCGTGTTTCATTTCAAAGTTTGAAATCCGTCAAATTGACAGGTCCCGTAAACCTAGTGTTAAAGAGTACGGTGTGGGTTTGAACAATTTTTGAACTTTCTCGGATAACGTCGTGACTTCTATCCGTTGTTAGTCGGGAAACTTAATGGTCTGATCCGTTCCGCATCGCATTGCGATAAAACTCGAAGTATGCGCAGCTGATGCAGTTTCTGACTACTTCTCTCACATTGTGGGTCGCGCAGTGGAACAGTAGTACGTCGCTGCACGTGTGCATAGAGAGTTCAGCAGAGCGGGAGGCCGAAAGACAAAGCTAAAAAGAGGAACAGAGAAGCGCAGAGTGGCAAAAGCGGGAGAGAAAAGAGGCGCCGATAAAACCAGTATAATATCCAAGGGAAACGAGCAGTATTCGCGTAAATGATTCACCGGTCGCTATACGTTCGGAGGAATAATTTCATTCGCTTCGACGCGCGCACTATGTAGGCAGCGAGGCTGGGAGTAGAAGAGGGATGAACCCGGCGCGTGCATGTTCCTATATGCACATCGATATACGCACACCTTCTAAACGAGAAATAGCAGCCTCGTATAAACTGGAACGCTAAGAAACAAACATAAGGAAGATCCAGAGTGGTCATACCTGTCGGAGCGACAGTAATAAAGAAAATCACAAATATCAAACCACAAAATCGGAATCAATAAAACGCGTAAATGGACAGAATATGCGCATAAATCAAAATCAATCAAAAGCATCGATAACATAATACAATCGTCCTGTGCTATACGCACACCCTCTAAACGAGAAATAGCAGCCTCGTATAAACTGGAACGCTAAGAAACAAACATAAGGAAGATCCAGAGTGGTCATACCTGTCGGAGCGACAGTAATAAAGAAAATCACAAATATCGAACCACAAAATCGGAATCAATAAAACGCGTAAATGGAGAGAATATGCGCATAAATCAAAATCAATCAAAAGCATCGATAACATAATACAATCGTCCTGTGCTATACGCACACCCTCTAAACGAGAAATAGCAGCCTCGTATAAACTGGAACGCTAAGAAACAAACATAAGGAAGATCCAGAGTGGTCATACCTGTCGGAGCGACAGTAATAAAGAAAATCACAAATATCAAACCACAAAATCGGAATCAATAAAACGCGTAAATGGACAGAATATGCGCATAAATCAAAATCAATCAAAAACATCGATAACATAATACAATCGTCCTGTGCTATACGCACACCCTCTAAACGAGAAATAGCAGCCTCGTATAAATTGGAACGCTAAGACACAAACATAAGGAAGATCCAGAGTGGTCATACCTGTCGGAGCGACAGTAATGAAGAAAATCACAAATATCAAACCACAAAATCGGAATCAATAAAATGCGTAAATGGACAGAATATGCGCATAAATCAAAATCAATCAATAGCATCGATAACATAATACAATCGTCCTGTGCTATACGCACACCCTCTAAACGAGAAATAGCAGCCTCGTATAAACTGGAACGCTAAGAAACAAACATAAGGAAGATCCAGAGTGGTCATACCTGTCGGAGCGACAGTAATAAAGAAAATCACAAATATCAAACCACAAAATCGGAATCAATAAAACGCGTAAATGGAGAGAATATGCGCATAAATCAAAATCAATCAAAAGCATCGATAACATAATACAATCGTCCTGTGCTATACGCACACCCTCTAAACGAGAAATAGCAGCCTCGTATAAACTGGAACGCTAAGAAACAAACATAAGGAAGATCCAGAGTGGTCATACCTGTCGGAGCGACAGTAATAAAGAGAATCACAAATATCAAACCACAAAATCGGAATCAATAAAACGCGTAAATGGAGAGAATATGCGCATAAATCAAAATCAATCAGAAGCATCGATAACATAATACAATCGTCCTGTGCTATACGCACACCCTCTAAACGAGAAATAGCAGCCTTGTATAAACTGGAACGCTAAGAAACAAACATAAGGAAGATCCAGAGTGGTCATACCTGTCGGAGCGACAGTAATAAAGAAAATCACAAATATCAAACCACAAAATCGGAATCGATAAAACGCGTAAATGGAGAGAATATGCGCATAAATGAAAATCAATCAAAAGCATCGATAACATAATACAATCGTCCTGTGCTATACGCACACCCTCTAAACGAGAAATAGCAGCCTCGTATAAACTGGAACGCTAAGAAACAAACATAAGGAAGATCCAGAGTGGTCATACCTGTCGGAGCGACAGTAATAAAGAAAATCACAAATATCAAACCACAAAATCGGAATCAATAAAACGCGTAAATGGAGAGAATATGCGCATAAATCAAAATCAATCAAAAGCATCGATAACATAATACAATCGTCCTGTGCTACACGCACACCCTCTAAACGAGAAATAGCAGCCTCGTATAAACTGGAACGCTAAGAAACAAACATAAGGAAGATCCAGAGTGGTCATACCTGTCGGAGCGACAGTAATAAAGAAAATCACAAATATCAAACCACAAAATCGGAATCAATAAAACGCGTAAATGGAGAGAATATGCGCATAAATCAAAATCAATCAAAAGCATCGATAACAAAATACAACCGTCCTGTGCTTGAAGGCATATATTTGTATGCCAGCCAAAGCGCCCAATCCGATAAAGTTGCTGTCAATTAACTTCGGATGAGAGAAGAGGCAATCATATAACTCATGACGCTAAGAAATGAGCATGTCGAATACCCGCAGTAATCATATCTGCAGAAATCACGCCAGAAAACAAGATTGCAAACACAAAAACGTGAAATGGCAATGTATAATTTGCATATAAATTAAAATTAATCGCCTCACGCCCAAATAGAGAATATGCGCGCATAAATCAAAATCAATCAAAAACATCGCATAAAGTCCTGTCAATCAACATCAGCAGCAGCTTTATATAAGTCATAACGTTACGAAACAAACATAAAGACACCGACAGTAGTCATATTTGCAGAAACACAGTCAACGAAGAAAATCACAAATATCAAATCAAAAATCGCAAAAAACGTAAATGGATAGAATATGCGCATAAATCAAAATCAATCAAAAGCATCGATAACATAATACAATCGTCCTGTGCTATACGCACACCTTCTAAACGAGAAATAGCAGCCTCTTATAAACTGGAACGCTAAGAAACAAACATAAGGATGATCCAGAGTGGTCATGCCTGTCGGAGCGACAGTAATAAAGAAAATCACAAATATCAAACCACAAAATCGGAATCAATAAAGCGTGTAAATGGACAGAATATGCGCATAAATCAAAATCAATCAAAAGCATCGATAACAAAATACAATCGTCCTGTGCTTGAAGGCATATATTTGTATGCCAGCCAAAGCGCCCAATCCGATAAAGTTGCTGTCAATTAACTTCGGATGAGAGAAGAGGAAATCATATAACTCATGACGCTAAGAAATGAACATATCGAATACCCGCAAATCATATCTGCAGAAATCACGCGAAAACAAGATAAACACAAAAACGTGAAATCGCAATGTATAATTTGCATATAAATTAACATCACGCAAATATGTATATTTGTGCGATAACCAATCGCTCAAAAATATAATCAACATCAGCAGCAGTTTTATATAAGTCATAACGTTACGAAACAAACATAAAGACACCGACAGTAGTCATATTTGCAGAAACACAGTCAACGAAGAAGTCTACAAATCAAAAACGCAAAATCGTAGGGCATTATTGGCATATAAATCAAAATCAATCGCCTCACGCCCGAGTACGCGTATTTGTGCGCAACCAAAATCACCCAACGCGATAAAGGCGGCATCAATTAACCATTGGCTGAGGGAAATATCAGCTCCATGTGAACCATAACGCTGCGAAACAAACATAAAGACATTCACAGTGACCGTTCGTGCAGAAACAGCGTCAACAAGGAAGCCTACAAACCCAAAAACGCAAAATCCCAGTGCATAATCCGCATATAAATCAACATCAATCGCTTCACGTCCGAGTATGCGTATTTATGACCAAACCGCTCAACGCGATAAAGGCCTCATCAATTAACATCGGCAAAAGTTCGATACCAGGCCAAAAATATAACAACATCATAGAAACTGTGACACTAAGTAACAAACATAAAGAATATGCATAGGAACCGTACCTGCAGAACCATCGGTAACATTTAATGTGCTCGAGCTGCCAGATGCGCAGATGAAGGAAAGTTATTTTCAATAGGTACAATTAAACTACATAGAGAATATAAAATAAATGATAATTATATTAACAGGTGCCTTTTTCGTTGCCAGTAAATTCTAAAAATTTCTTACTTAAAACTTTTCTATGCCAGTAAGAACCAACGTACCTGCCAACCATCAGTAACAAAAAAGCCTACAAACACAAGGACGCAAGATCGCAGTGCATAATTCGCATATAAATCGAAATCGATCGCCACTCCTTCAAGTACGTGCATTTGCGCGCAACTCAAATCACCCAACGCAGTAAAGATGCCATTAATTAACATCCAGCAAGACAAACAGCCGCTTCATGTGAATCACAACGCTACGAAACATAACGTAAACAACCCACGGCACCCATAACCGCAGAAAAGCCGTCAACAACGAAGCCTAGAACGACGAAAACGTAAAAACCCAGTGCATACCTCGCATATAAATCAAAATCGATTGCCTCGCATTCGCGCACGCGCATTCCTGCTACAACCAAAATCACCCGACGCGCTAAAGGTGCCGTCGATTAACACGTTGACTGTCGTGAGAATTTTGCTAGTTTTGTCTCAAGCGCCAAATTGAAATTGTCCACATGTCAACCGCATCGTGATGAAATTTTATTCGATATGATTGAAATATGTAAAACTAATGTAAGGCAGACACATTAGAGAACAAAGGGTTAAACTTCTATTCTAATATTAATTGCATTCGCAAAGTGATAGGTGCTATTGTTGAAATATTGAAATAAGTTGCGTCGGTCACCGGTGACCATCGCGACACTCAACGTGTTGACACGTTGACTGCCGTGCGCATTCTGCTACTTTTATCTCCAGCGCCAGTTCGAAATTATCCACATTTGAACTGCATCGTGATAAATTTTATACGACATGATGAATTATTGTTGTTATTCTGGAATTTTACGCATTTCTATCGAGATCAGTTGCGGCAGTCATCGATGACTACCACGGCACTGAACGCGTTAACGTTAAAGAAACGTGGAATTCGCACATTTTCGACATAGGCCCATACAGTATGACACTGCGCGACATAGGCCGGCGTAACGCGATGTAGACCGTCGTAGCGCGATATAGCCCCATGCAATGCGTTATATTAGATGGCACCGTGTTATAGAACATCGCGTGTTATAGAGCTGCACCGTAAACAATTGCAACATAAGCAGACGCATTCGAAAGTAAAGAGTTAAACCTCTATTCTAATATTAATTGCATTCGCAAAGTGACAGGTGTTGTTATTTGGGAATTTTACGCATTTCTATCGGAGTCAGTTGCGGCAGTCATCGGTGACCACCACGGCACTGGACGCGTTAACGTTAAAAAACGTGGAATTCGCCCATTTTCGACATAGGCCCATACAGTGTGACACCATGCGACGTAGGCCGGCGTGACGCGATGTAGACCGTCGCAGCGCGTTATATTAGATGGCACCGCGTTATAGAACATCGCGCGTTATAGAGCTGTACCGTGAACGATCGCACGCGCGGAAGGAATGGCACGTGACGACCGCAACATAAGGCAGACACATTAGAGAGCAAAGTCTTAAACCTCTATTTTAATATTAATTGCATTCGCAAAGTGACAGGTGTTGTTATTTGGGAATTTTACGCATTTCTATCGGGATCAGTTGCAGCAGTCATCGGTGACCACCACGTTGAAGAAACGTGGAATTCGCGCATTTTCGACATAGGCCCATACAGTATGACACCGTGCGACGTAGGCCGGCGTGACGCGATGTAGACAGTCGCAGCGCGTTATATTAGATGGCACCGCGTTATAGAGCTGTACCGTGAACGATCGCACGCGCGGAAGGAATGTCGCGTGGCGGCCGCAACATAAAGCAGACACATTAGAGAGCAAAGGCTTAAACCTCTGTTCTAATATTAATTGCATTCGCAAAGTGACAGGTATTACTATTCGGGAATTTTACGCAGTTCTATCAAGATCAGTTGCAGCAGTTATCGGTGCCCATTACGGCACTCAACGCGTTAACATCGGCAAAAATGCGACATCAGGCGCAGGCAAGTAAAAAAATGTGAAATTCGCGCATTCTCGACATAGGCCCATACAGTATGACACCGCGCGACGTAGGCTGGTGTGACACGACATAGACCGTCGCAGCGCGTTATATTAGATGGCACCGCGTTATAGAGCTGTACCGTGAACGATCGCACGCGCGGAAGGAATGGCGCGTGACGGCCGCAACATCGCATTACGATAAATACGTAAGCGCAGCGACGTGCCGCGAGGGCAGCGCGCATCGTTGCGAGCGCGAATTCGCACGCACGCGCGCTGCTGCGGGGGTAGACTATGGGGGTCGGGGTTGGCGGGGCAGCGCCGACAACCGACCGGCACGGGGGATTATCCGACGAGCCGTGGCCGGATAGGACCATAAATTATGACGGGAATTTGTTCGTGCGCTCTATAATTCCCCGGGAGCGGAGTGCATGGATAAAAAAGAACGGCCGACGTCCTCGTTGCGATGAATCGTCGGGCTTTGCGGCCGGATATTCCGGCTGCTGGCGCTGCGCAAGACGCCCACCGAGATGCGTGGGTGAGGTGTGCTTGCTTTTGGCGAAGGGGTAAGGTGTCGCGATGGTGCGTATTGAATGTGGCGTAAAATAAAGGGTAAGGAATTCTGTTGCATTGTCCTTACTGCTCCGTTGGTCGCAGTGCTCATGTGTTTTAGGTAAAAGTTATGCCTGCGTGTATGTATAATAGTTCGACGGGAACCAATGAAGCGCGCGACGTATAAGATAGCGATGGGTTTCTCTTGACGCGAGTTTAAGAATGGATAAGTGATGATATAATGGTCTATTTTGATGCGTCTTTTTAAATCTGAAAATTGTCGGAAGATATTAAATACGGACCGAATCATATCATATCTGGTTTCATATCTGATTACAATAATGTAAACAATACGTTGTAAGCATGTCCATACAGAAGAAGTTAAACATGCAAAAGTTTATGCAAATTTATGCGATGTCAAGTTTATTATAGGATTAATACACCTTTAAGCATTTGTTGCCCCGAATCTCATTTCATTTCTACAGGCCACAAAGACGAGAATCAACTCCGGAGATACAGTGTCCCTATTCCTAAACTGTTCCAATTCGATTCCGATTAGAAGGGCAACGTAAAAGATTTTATTGTAAAATGTTTGTACCCCGCTCAAGTAATACTATGCATGAGGACAACTACACAGTGCGTGCCTTTATTTTCGTCCCCTTCAGTTTTTTTAAGGTTCCCCCTGACCACAAGCTATGGAGCTAAATATTAGCTAAGGCATAAACCCCCTAGTTCAACTTCCAATCTTAATGTTTAATGCAGGTAACATAACGTCCCTAGATACTGCCAGACATGCATGCAAAAAACGAAAAAAAACTGAATAGCAATTTTAGGAAATAGTGTCGAGCGCATATGGATTAAAGCTTTATAGAAATTTAGAAACACAGGTATTTTATATCAATGCAGTCTAATCTCTCTAATCTAATTAATAATAAAATGAATTTAAGTTTTACTCGTAACTACTAACTGTTGGTATCTTGTGAACCATGCCTTGTATGTGGTCGATTTATACGAAGGAAAAGGTAAAAAGAAGCGACCTCTCAATTTTTTTGAAACCACACGTCCGTGTATAAGGTTTTGCTATGTTAAATGCATGATTCAGTAGGGTGTAAGGGTGGTAAGTCGGAGATCGTTTACAATAGCATCTTATACACCTTTTGCCCTATTGTACCATTGAGATCGAATATCAACGAAATCTGAATTGGGAAACCACTTTTCTCGTGCGGACTGATGCAAGTTAACGAAACAGATATATTCCGTTCCTGCACAGACGTCTCGTCGCAAATAACGCATTATCTATCGAGAATTAATGCAGCCAGAGTTCGTTTACCTCGCCTTGCCGCGCCGATTTGCGCGGTGCCACGTAAGTAATTTTATAAAGAGACCCTATTGGCTTTATATCTTAAGAGTGAAATATGAGTCTGCGCGGCAGAGAAATAGGAGCCGATTGGATTGAAAGAGGATCCGCCCGTCGCTTGACACCTACTTATACGCACACGTGTACGCCTGCGTTCCGTTATATACCGAACGCATTATGCACACTCCACAGTTCTATAACGCCACTCGCCTATCTACATTCGCATCTCTATGGGACTGATAAAACACGAATCCGACCACTTGTCGATTAAGCACCGGCCTGTCAAAAGTTACATCAACGTGTCCCGCATGAAATGAAAGTCATACGACCCGCTGTTGACTATGGAAACACGGACACGTATACAAATACACCAGCGCCATTCACACGGGAAGTTCGTAACCCAAATCTTCTTTTGTGAGAACCTTTACACGACACAATGTAACAACGCATACCGACCGGAGGAAAGTGAAAGCGCCCTCCGTGTGTTCATATACGTGTGCATATCATACGTTTCTAAGAATGTGCGCGTGCATATACGCGGAGAACGGGGGTAGTAACGAATAATCTCGATGCACACGGTCTCATACATATTTATCCGCGACGTGTGTACACAGTGAATGCATCGACGACGATCCATATGCATGCGACGACGGAACCACACATTTGAGGCGCGGTTTGGACTTGTGAAAGGGACCCGGGACACTCAAACGGGGGCGTAAGGCAACTCCGACTCTTTTTCCCGTCTCGCGCCGGCCAATTTCACGGTTCGAACGTAAGCTAGCAGAAAGGAGAATGAGCTTGCAAAAAATGAGCGCGGAACGAAGAGCGGGAGAAAGTGCATGTAGCAATGGCAGGCTTATATATGTACGGCGAAGAATGAAAAGCGAAAGCAACGCTGATATACGGTGAATTAAAAGTCGTTGCATACTGCATTTTCCTAAAACGGCTTTGCTCGGGGAAATTAAATATTGTACAAATGTGTTTTCCTCAATGATTCACGTGTATGATGATATATTCTGCCGGCGGACTGAATAAAATAATAGAAATGAAGTAGCATCGCGAAAACGTAAATTCAGTAGACAAAAACTGATTTGCACATTAACGTTTTGCACATTTGCTCCCAACAGTCATAAAGCACTAAGAAAAAGTATTAAGAATATTCTCGCCCAAACCGACGCGAAGTCACCTTATATTCCATAATTACACGTTACCATCGTAATATATTATTAACCCTTATCGGTCGCTATTAACGTATTATAATGATATTGGACTTATATGCGAAAAATCTCGTTTATAAAAATAACATTTTTATTAGAAATATATATTTTTTGAAGGTGTAAAAATAAAAATGAATAATTTAATTTTTATAATTTTTAATGTGATATTTTTTTAAACACTCTCCAATATGAAGGCATGGTTTTCTGTTTATGCACGTTTCACAATAATAAGTCGTTGATTTCCTGCCACTAGATGTTTTACTGATCAGAACAAACAAAGCAATCCTAGTTTTCTTTGTATCCTCATTGTCTGTTTTGATGGCATATGAAGATTAAAATTTTGAAGTTCCCAATTTGTGCGTCATAACTAATCCCCGAATAAATTTTATATATCATTGATTTTACTATATTTTATTTGATTACAATCTTGTACTAATATAAGACTTAATTCACAAGTCAAACGCGCCCGCATTTCATAAAACGCGGAATTTTGATTGTTTCATTGTCACCTCCCACGTGACGTACAACCGCACTAAAAGTACTGTTGTCACGTGAGAGGTGACTTACGACCGTTAAAGGTTAACACTTTGCGGACCGGACATTCTATTGCTAATCGTACCCAGTGGCCGGTTATTTTTTTGCGTCAAATATTTTTAAATTAGTGATGATTTGTTAGTAGTTAACATACCACTTTCGACATTATCTTACTTCTTCAAAGATTTTACTAAAAATGCAAAAAATTCGCAATGACATTCATTTAATCTTGTAAAACGCAATTGATATTGAACGGTGCTTTAAAACTTTATTAACGGCAACTCTGCATTACTATCATTTTGCACGATTTAATTATCGGCTCATTTTTTTTATCGCATCGCGGTTCCAACATAGCAAGAACCGTCACGGAAAATCGTAAACGACCACAAATTTTTCTGTAATATTGCTAATCATTTTGTCGCTATCCATATTTCAGAGCTTCAAATAATTAATTCGCAACACAAATTACGAAAAATTGTGGCTGACAATCACGTAGCGCACTGTGTGTTCGTTGTCACGTGTGTTCCTCGAACGACAGAATGTCAAGACGATATATCTCAGTGGCCCAGAATGACGAAATACGCAAGACGATATATCTCGTCAATGGCCCTAAACGACGAAATAGCAATGACGAGATATCTCGTCATCCGTCCGCAATGTGTTAACATGAACAATTGCACAAATACCCTTCCGACATTATCTTACTTCTTGAATCATTTTATCAAATGCGACGCGCATACATTCATTTACTCCGCTGTTCCCATGAAATGACACCGTCGCAATATTGATGGCGTCTTTAAAACTTTATTAACGCATAATATGACTTGCAGGAATTTTTCTTAGTTGAAGCGGATTGGGATCGGCACATTTTTTTAAAGGCTATTGGACCGTCACGGAAAATTAACGATATATTAGACATGTTTCAGCTTTTGTACGTTCTCAATATTTTAATGTTCTAGTGCATCGGCTACGGAATCCATGTTTGTTGTATATATACGTGTGTTCGCGTTAATTGACTGTGTTAGGGGTCAAAAGTCATGGTGCTTTCAAAAGGGGACCTTAACTTTTGTACAATATTTTACTCGTTATTTCCATTCGAGACGACTTTTTTTAACTCACGGTCCCCACGTGGTGCGGGCCGGAATCTTTTTTGTGTGTATATTGTTATTTTTAATTGTTGGTACACAGTAAAACCAATGCCAAATTTTGTTTTCCTGTACTTTATAGGTTATTATGAATGAAAAATCTGATTTTGAATCATTTATATAACATGATTTCAATTACTGTTATGAAACACGGTGTATATAAGCATAATATAAAGTATACTTTTACTATAGGCAGTTTATTGTTTAAGCTCTATTTTAGAGTTTGAAGGCTATTGTCCTTCCAAATATTGTTTAATATATTATTTTATGTTTTCAGACTATCATGCATTCACCAATATTTTAATGTTCTAGTGAGAAAAGAATCCATGTTTGTTGTATATATACGTAATTTCGGGTTAATTGACTTGTTAGTTTACAGGTTAGTTGAATGGAGCGAACGCTTTATTTTACACAATATTTTACTCGTTAACCCATTCGAGACGACGATTTTTTTCGAACACGGTCCCCACGAGCGAAATTTTTTTTCTTTATATTTCATTTTTAATTTTTGTTACACAGTAAAACCAATGCCAAATTTTGTTTTCCTGTACTCTTTACAGATTTCATTAGTTCAAGAAAAATCTTATTTTGACGGCTAGTTTACTCAGAATAACTGATAATTGCACATTACTGTTATTGCACACACGGTGTGCAATCGGTCTCGAATGGGCTAAAGTATACTTTCACTATAGGCAGATCCATGGGTAATTTTTTTATTACTCGATCTACCATCAGCGTACATTTTCAAGAACGGGAGGAAGCGTATTTCTATCGATTCGTCGTGACACATTATTTCGTAAACGACGTAACGATAATTACGCGCATTCTTCTTGGCGTGTCACGGCAGCGGTGTGTGATCTAGTGTTGGGCTGCTGTTAATGTGCAGGAGTGCATAATAATGAATAGCATTGCAACGGCAGCAGTCGAAACGCATTGTATCACGGGGGTTCTCAAATCAGGGTAAATAGGTACTGCGGTTGCACCTGGCGTCTCGGGCCATTTACCGATTAGTAGCATTTGCCGGCATAATGCGTTCGTTAACGTTCCGTACGTTTTCGCGGAACTTTTCGCTCGCGGTGCTCTAACAAGCGTTCGCAACATGTTTCAATAAACGTTTCAGTAAAATATGCGCGCATATTGTCAAAGGGCGACGCTAAATGCAAAAGTCACGCGCAAACGTGGTTGACATGTCAGTTAAAACTCCGCGATAAAGTCCTCTTACCAGAGTGTCAAAAGACTCCCCACACTGTGGCCAGATCCCTTCTTTAAAATATTTACTCTTTTGCACTTGCAACGATGCATCGATGACGTCTGTATTTGTGATTCTTCAAAGGAATAAGTACATAATTCAAGTAGCCTGTAATAAGGAGCCGGACCTTTTGCAGTGTCTTCGAAATAGTCTCGAATGCTATCAACATAGATCCCACTATTCTTTGTTTCGATGCTCTGAAAGCTTAACCCTTCTTTGCATGATGGTGGAAATTTCTATCATAACATTGAATGTCCAAAAATTATATAAAAGAACAAGTTCACTTTATACATAATTCAAGTGGCCTGTAATGAGGAGCCGGACCTCTTGCAGTGTCTTCGAAATAGTCTCGAATACTATCAACATAGATCCCACTATTCTTTGTTTCGATGCTCTGAAAGCTTAACCCTTCTTTGCATGATGGTGGAAATTTCCATCATAACATTGAATGCCCAAAAATTATATAAAAGAACAAGTTCACTTTAATCTAACTTTGCATGATGATGGAAATTTCCATCATATTGTTTTTTGCTAAATTTATACTATAAATGTATACTAAGATTTTTTTAACCATTTTTCCATTAATTTTGAACATGAATTATATCACTTTGATTTATTTCACCAATAAAGAAAAAATCATGCAAAGAAGGGTTAAGGCCTGAATAACCGACTAACACCACCAGGAATATTTATCCTCGACCCTGTATCGCCGCTTTTTGTATATTGACATGTATGTATATATGTGTAGGATGTGTGACTTTTTGTATATTGACGTTCTCGAAACCAATCAGTATAAAAGTGTTGAGCGCGATTGTATGTGTGTGCATCATAGCGAATATTTAGAGATTATCAGTGTGCACATTTATTAGCGTTTAATATAGCATTCATTCTTCTGTTTAATATATCATTCCAATCAAAAATCCTACATATGTGTACACGTAATGCATTCATTCTTCGTGCTTTTAACGTGTGCGGTATTTTAAAATCGGAAGTCAAAATTGTCGCGTTGTTCGTGCGAAGAAATGTGTGAAACTTTTCAGGAACTTGCGCTCGTTACTTCTGTGTAGCAGGGTCTGAAAACTTGGACTGTGACTTTCGGCTGACGTTTTTGTCACTGGACGATGTTCTGATTAACATCGAACGGTAGCATAATACCTTCGTTAACGTTTTCACTTCGTTGCCGTGCACCGTCTTGTCCAAACTATTCGCAACACGTTCTGAACTGAAGGCAGTTTAAAACTCCGAACGACACTTTAGTCGCCGGTGTTTCTTGCCAGCGGCCAGTTTCACGCCAATGCGCACTAAGTAAGGCAGATAGTGACGATCGTTTGATCTGAGAACTTAATTTTACGTCTTTTCATAAAACGGACAGATAAAACGCAAGTATACTAGTGTGTCGTGAGATGGTAGGTGGTTAAAGAAACATTATACTATGAGATATTTGCGGGACAAATCGATGGGTCAGAAATAGTGGCGAGTTCATACGGTCACCAATCAAACTAAAAACCAAAAACATCGTTACATTTCGAATTTGATTATGAATTTTATTTGGGGGATACATAAATTAACGTTTTTATCGCATTGCTTATTAATGTAGAATGTAAAATTGGTGTGTTTTAATTAGAAATGTTTCATATGAATTTTTGTTAAGAAGTAATCCGAATTAAGCATGTCTGCAAGAAATGTAAGAATGTTAAATTGCTATGTTTTAATTCGATATGTTGTATACGAATGAGTATTTAACAAAATCATTAAACTTTACTAGTGACCGTATGAACTCGTCATGATTTCTAGTTTATCCGTTTGTCCTATAAATTCTAAATGCTCGTCGAAGTACTGAAAATACAACTCTACACGAAAGCGTTAATGGTTGCACTAAAACTCTTAAATGCTGCACTACTGAATTTTTAATTGATACGATAATAAATTTGTCAATATCTGCAATTGTACTAATCGCATTCATGAATAAGAAGCAAGGGAGCCAACGGCGCGTGTCATCATTTTCGAATCAAACCTGATTTTCACGAAGCCACTGAGCCCCGCCGAAATTTCAATAGGACTGACAGACACATTCTGCCGCCGACAATTCGTACATTCATCAGCGTCGGTATTTATTTCTTTTTCTCGGCGATACAAGCGACAGATGCCTTTTACGCAAATGAAAACATGGTGTACGCGTTCATGAATGGATGCGTGAATGTGTGTACGCTTGCTAGGGGAGGAAACATGGGCATTTGTAGGCATACATATATATATATATACATATATATACATTCTATATATATATATATATATATATATATATATATATATACACACACTATCAAAGTGTCATATATATATTTACAATCACTCGATATTACACAACAAGCATACTTATATAAAATATTAATCCTACAAAACATGTTACACATTCTAATCACAGCATACACTTTATTTTCATTCGAAAAGTTGCGTAACTCCGATTATGGATGACCAACGCGGCTATCAAAGTGTCAATTTAATAAATTTTAATATTATTACCCAATCACTGCGATATTACACAACAAGCCTATCAAATGATATTTAGCGATGTAAATACTTCCTTCTGTTTTCCAGCATTCATACCCGTTCAGTTTAACGAATCAAATTGTGTGTTATTTGTGCGTCAAAGGATTAATTTACGCCGATGTTTACGAGATGAGAACGGCAAACGTCAAAATTCTGTAAGCAATACTCCTATTGATTCTCTATTCGCGCCTATGGCACTGCATTCATCTAGCAGCCGGCTGTTCTCCCAAACAACGCGTTTAACCCGATTTTTTAAACCGCCCTCACCGGGCGCCGAATATCTGACTTTCTGTCGAACGTCAAACTTTTATCGTCGCCAGCATTGCGACAGCTTCAGTACATTTTCATGACATACCTCTTGTAATTGCATCAATTAACCGTGCAGCCACTATCCTTTCAAAATCCCTTTAACCAGCGCCCTGCAATTGAGTTACCCCGCGGAAAAAACAGTGACATTCTCCCTCGCGGAATTTTATTCAGCAGCCGTGTAGGTGGAAAAACGTTTGAGCCGGTAATACGTGTTCGTACGAATCTTTCGATTTGCCGTGCGCGATTGTGCGGAAATCGGAAGGGCAAGCTTGCCGGGTGTTGCTGCGTAAAAATGCGTGTCGCGTAATAATAGGATAATGGTTTGAGGACCTTGGTATCGATCATTCGATAATCGGTATTCTTTCGACGCAAGTTTTAGATTAGGATGGATAGTGGTTATGTCGATTTGAGTGAAAAGCGGTAAGTTGGCAGAATTACTGTAAATTGCTTCATAAAGAAGAAAATGCTGGTTTTCGGGAGAAAAGTTGTAATAGTTACTGTAGGGATACAAAGATGTTAGGTGTCGTCGAAGCGTGATGCGGAATTATATTAAGCTGAATAGTTTATTTAAAGATAAATACAAGCACTAATATATACACATAAATACAAAATGAAAGTAATACTATGGCGATTCAACTACGATTCGGTAAACGGCAAGAAAACGTATCTATACTGGACTGAACTACACTCTGAACTTGACTGATCTAAACGTTGACCTATAACTGACTGACAACTTAACTTAAACTGAACAACTTAAAACTATGATCTATTACTGAACTCGCGTCCCAAACCGAGCCGGCTTTTATACGGACCTCTACCGCCTTATCTTAATCGGGTAGGGCCCGATGGCCTCAACGACAGTTTTATGCAACGCATCTACGGCCGTTTTCCTGATGCTGCATTACTCTTTCCAAACTTAGAGGATACGACACACAATTTTAGTGTTAGTTCATATTCATAATCATTTGAAACGTTCACATTTATAAATAAACGTGTGTCCATTACTTTGACGCCAACAAATGACGTAGTTTCCAATGCATATGTGCATTTTTTTATCGAATAATTAGTCGAAAATGATACCCTTCTCTGAAAACCGCAGGTACATCTAACGCCGGATCAATTTCACAATTTTGTTCTTTACCTTCGAACCTCGCAAATAATTTGCTTCCGTCCGAATATCGGCGACCGGCCGATATTCGCCAATAATAAAGTTTTGCCTGCGTGTCGCATTTAATCCCGCAAACAGGAAACGCAGCCGACGACACATCGAACACCGGGTGCCTCAAGTTCTTCTCTGGAAGTCGCGCGAACGCACCACCGATGCTCTGTTACACAGACGTAATGACCCTGGGGCCGCGACATTAACATGAAAATGCTTGTCATACAGCGTGATAAATAATGCATCGATGCGAATACCTCACTCTCGCCCCCTACGGTCTCACACTCTCGGCGTTCCCCATTGTGGTGGGCTGACTGTACCTCAGGCCCGCTAACTCGCGTGCCCGGCAACGTGCAAACCTTTACGGGATCCTGTAGGCTTTGCCCGAACAACGCCGGCAAGAAATGCACGCAAATATTCTGCGCCCACAAAATCTTCCGAGCGGTGCCTGCTCTGGAGAGCAGAGGGGTGTTTGTCATTTAGGAATGAGGGCGGTGAAAAAAGTGGTCGACGCGGGGAAGGATTTTGCGGAAACGGTGTTTAAGGGGTTATGCCTACTTGGGTTGGTGAAAAAAATCGACTTTTTTTTTATTGAATTTTCTTAATGTAAATCATTTTAAGAATATTTCCTCAAAAGTACATAAGAATCGGAGCACACGTTGAAAAATGATAAGCGTTTATCTGGAGCGCTACTATGTATGATTAGTAAAGAGCTTGAAACTTTAAACGCGATTATCTCGAAACTGTGTTTCTTAAAACATACG
The DNA here is from genome assembly GCA_033815515.1 of Cryptocheilus praepositus. Lineage (NCBI taxonomy): Eukaryota > Metazoa > Arthropoda > Insecta > Hymenoptera > Pompilidae > Cryptocheilus > Cryptocheilus praepositus. The sequence goes on along the minus strand of JAWWQZ010000141.1, from coordinate 231,051 downwards.
GTTGCGGTGACCACGATTTCTCAAAAACTGCTTCACCGATCGGACCCTAATTTTATATACTTATTTGTCATTACAATAGGCAGGGCCTGAACGAAGGATTTTTTATTTCGGTAACAAAAAAAAAAGTTACAACATAAACACGAAAGTCAGTTCACCTCGAAAGACGGATTTTTTCGTAAAAGTGTTGTCATTCTTGTAAAAATTAAAATTTTTCCAAATCCTTCGTTCAGGCCCTGCCTATTGTAATAACAAATAAGTATATACAATTAGAGTCCGATCGGTGAAGTAGTTTTTGAGAAATCGTGGTCACCGCAAGTGATGAAAATAAACGGAAGCTCTAGGAGAAGAGCTATATTTCCTCCATTTTTTAATATTTTCTTATAAAAAAATGTATACAAATACCACTAAATACGTACTTTTTGGTAGTATATTGCGAATTTTAATTAGTACTCACTAAAATGGCAAAAAAAAATGTTGAAAATCATGTAATTTCGTCGATCCCAAGTAGGCATAACCTCTTAAGTCAGTGATCGATTTGGTATTACAAGTACCGGTATTTTTAAGTAGTAATAAAATGCTTGCGTTTCGGGCAAATAAATTAATCGGAGAAAAGAACCGAAGTTTTTATTTGATTAAAGTACCAAATGCGATAAAATAATCATGCACAAGCATCGCATAAAGTTGGACATTTTCGAGTTGGGTCGAAAATACGATAGATTCTAATATTCGGTACTCGTGAGTTTGAATCTAATTATACTGAAGAATACGGAAATCCCTTGTAAACCAGAAAGTTAAAGTAAGCAAAGCAAATGCTATTAAAGATCATGCAAATGCATCATGTAAAGTTAGACATTTTCCCGACTCAGCTTTGGGTACCTGAACATCATGAACTTTTGAAAACACGAATATGAAAAAGACCATACGATGGCAATTCTGAAAAATTGCACATCGCAAGAATCAGGTTCACCTTCCCATGGAAGTGCTTACCGGAGGTGACAAAGGATGAGGGTTAATAAATGTACGTGTGCGTTATGCATGCCTGGAATTCGCTACATGATTCCTCTTCACGCAAACAAACTGCGGGGGTCGAGGCTTTAACAAACATAAGACTACTTCCTTTTCGTTTAACCGCAGGAAAAATTGTAAACGCGCGTGCTGGATGGCGGAGAAGCGCACGTAATAAAAGTTTATTCACGGTCCGGTGCTGGAAAGTTTTTTCGTGTTTCTGGCCTCAGAGCATTTCTGTAATTACGTGAATTTATTGATTGGATACGCGCAGAATCCCGCTTTGCGAATGTGATATAAATTCGGATTTGTGCGGATAATGTTGAATGGATAGCTGAGGGTGATTCACGCAAATTTAACGAGTCATAAAATGAATGCGCCCGCGACAGCGGAACGCATTGAAATGTTCTGTTTGAGACATATGTTCCACGGTTGTAATATTTCTATAGAGAATGTTGACGATTTACTTCGGGGAACGATTGTTCCACAGAATTCACAGCGATTTGATCGTGTTAGTTGCTGCAACGCGTGAAGATTAGAAAACAGAGTATTACGCGTGTAACGTTAAATGATTTATTCATTTTCAGTATCGTTTTGTCGTCACTCCTGTATATATTTTGCTCATGTCATATAGCTGAGTATTATGCATTTAAAATGCGTTATTTAATTTTAATAAAAAACAGATGAAACTTTTCTGTAAACCTAATATATGTATATTATGCTACGTTTTAAGTAAAGTTGCTCAATCGTTTTAATACGATCATATACCTTATTTGATACTTTATACATGGTACTTGTCCATTGAATGTTTCACAAGACAATTGGACAACATTGGTACTTGTCCATTGAATGTTGCACAAGACAATTGGAGCCTTGGACAATTGACTATCGCGAAATAATTTTTTATTACCAAGACGAATGCTTTCCCGGATTGTACGTAAAACTTCGAATGTTAATATCAACTGTTCAGGTGTTCGTAACGATCACAATTTATCAAAAACGTATCGAAGCGTAATTATCAAATTTTCTGAAGACACTCCACTTGAAATGTCTCAAAAAACACATAGTGTAAATCACCGACATTTACAACGCGTATCAATGAAAGATTTGTATCGAAAAATCGCCCATTTGCGTTTTGCATTTGACATGCCGCTCGCCGTAGTAAATATACTTTTACCAGCTGATACGCGCACCGATCATCTGGAGGTTTTCGTGCAGAAAACTGTTCTCAGGAGTTCGCCGACCTGCCCGGGACAACCGACAACCGGTCTGTTCGTGAATTCTTTCGTAACCGGGAACATATAATTCTGTAGTATCCCGACGCGTTCCATATGTTGCCGCATTGAATGCTGTGCTAAGACTCGCTTTCGGTAATTGTCCGTTCTTTGCACGACGCACATTGCGTCAGGTTCTCAGTACCAGAAAAGGCGGCAATGCTACACATGATTTACGCGATGCACATTACACCAGTTGGGCCACATTACACCAGGTATATACCATACAGTATTTGAAAACCATACGTTTAAGAAAGTAATAAATGTAAAGACATAATTTTAACATTTCATTAATAAACGACATTAAAAGCTACTAAAACATATTAGCAATATTTTCTATCATTTTGCTCGTGAAATCTACAATCAAACTGACGAGTTTCATAGGTCTGCTCTTAAATGAAATTATTCCGATACTAATATCTTCAGAGGAACTTGCATACAAGACTCAAAGGCTCTTCCCAAAAATTTGCTAATTTCTTCACGTCAATATCTATAAAATTAATTTCACTTTACGTATTGCTCAACAACGAGCCAAGTTTGCTCGTGCGTGCCTTTGCATTCGTTCTTACAAGTGTCAATACCCAGCGGTATATCAATCGCCCAGCGGTGCAATGCAGGGCTATACTTATACACTTTTAAGCAATGACCATCCGCGGTCGTCCAAATCGCATGACCATTCTTCCACGAAGACTTCGACGCACAGGTTCGTTGCCCGCCGCCCATTAACACATTGGGGCCGAATGACGCACATGTGTGTCTTTAGACCTTTCACGCTCCGCTTTTAAGATAAATAGAGAAAAAGTGACGGAGAAGAATCGGTAGTAAAACGCTATAAACGGTTCGATTTCTCTTCAGAGATTTTGTAACAGATGTTTGGCGAGATAGTATAATTGCATGTGCTTGCGACTTCTTATTTTATTTCAGGATCACCGACACCTGAAGTGCATATATCTTGGAGTGGTCGTACACATGTTAATATACGATCTATGGCCAAACGTAAATATCACGAGTCTGACTCGTGATGAAAATTTCGGACCAAACGCAAATATCACGAGTCTGACTCGTGATCAATATTTATATATTGTATCAGAAATATAGATAAGAAAAAAGAATTAAACTACTTTTCAAAATTGTTGGTCTTGAACTCATTTCAATTCAATAAGAGCATCATCAACATGAAATGAATAAGCAGACGAGTACTTCAGAGGCAATCGTAAGATATAATTTGTTTCAAGTTCCGACAATATGTCTCAGCCGCTTTGGCTCCTTTCGTGGACATTTCTACGCATTGTTTGGGCCCAAGTTCTTCCGAGTTAAATGGTACGGCAAGGGGTTAATGTACGAAATGTCTATACGATATGCAGCTCTATCATAATTATTTACATTTCTCATTTATTCCTCTCATTCCCCATTGGCCTCCAAATACTGAAACCACCTTAACATTTGCGAACATATCCACTTTTTCTTCGAAATTGCAATTTGAATTACTTTTTCAAGCAAATCGCCTCTACGCTTTACGCACCGCGATTGTACTCGTCGCAGCACGTAACATGCATGTGCTTGCAACTTGTTATTTTATTTCAGAATCGCCGACACTCGAATTGCATATATGTTGAAGTGACGTACATATGTTAATATACGATCTATGTCTATATTATATTAATCTACAAAATGTCTATAGTATATACAGCTTCATCATCACAATTATTTATATTTCTCATTTATTCATCTTATTCCCCATTGGCCTCCAAATATTCAAACCATCTTAACATTTACGAACATATGCACTTTTTCGTCGAAATTGCAATTTAATCTACTTTTTCAAGCAAATCGCCTCTACGCTTTACGCACCGCAACTGTACTCGTCGCAGCACGTAACATGCATGTGCTTGCAACTTCTTATTTTATTTCAGAATCGTCGACACTCGAAGTGCATATATGTTGGAGTGACGTACATATTTTAACACTTTGCCGACCGCTATTGACTGAAGATGCCACTCACTAACGACCGACTCTGTTTTGGATATCGCGCAGGAATTGTGTATGCGCCTATTTGTAAAGTTTTATAACTAAAAAATACTGAATGTGTTGTTGAGAATCCTTTGGTTTCAAAGCAGTGTAATTTTATTGTCATTTAGAATTGTCATAATATCATCTGATATTTATTTTATCCAAAATAACCGTTGACCACTGAAAAGCCAATTAATCGGCTACCGGTAAATAGCAGTTGGAACCGAAAAGTCGATTAATCGGCTTTTTAGTGGCCAACGGTTAACATTTGCGAAACATATCCACTTTTTCGTCGGAATTTAAACTACTTTTTCAAGCAAATCGCCTCTACGCTTTACGCACCGCGACTGTACACGTCGCAGCACGTAACATGGTCGTTTCTTCGCGACGTGTATCCTCGTCAAAGGCGGGCAACTGGTTAAAGCAGCCGCCGGGGCCCTGGGCCAGGCCTCCACGGTGCGTGCATAATCTTGTACCCCACGCCGCGTCCCATCTGCCGTTCGCGCGCGTACATCCGCGCACAAGGCGCGAGGCCTTCGATTCGGACCGAAAACGCGGTCGGCCACTTTGCGCGCGTCACGTCGAACGCCGGCAATTTTCGTCGTGAGCAAATTGGCGTCGGTCCCGAACGATACCGACGACCCGGCTGCATGGAAACCGCGTTTATATCCGCGGCCAGGCCCGACAATGGCCCGGAATACCTGACCGTGCGGCGCGCAACGTCGAAAGCCTGCAAACCGGCTGTTTGCGGAGGTCCTGCAGAAATTGTTTGCTCGCGGCACGGATTCCGCTTGCGGTCGCGGACCCCGGACGAGGCCGGCGCTTTTTCGAGACGCGTCCGACGGTTTCGGCAGGCCAAACAGTCGCGCGTGTGTGCGCAAACTGGGCCGCGGCGACGGCACTCGCCCGCTTGATTGATATTTATGGGAGTCAATGCGCACTTCGTAAATGTGCGTGAAAAGGGACCGCGGGAGAGTGATTTCGCGCGGTGAAAGCAGCGAGAGATTACTTAAGCGCGTCATTACGCGCCGAGGTTGAAGTCAAGTATGCGTGGTGGACGGATGGATGCGTTGTGCAACCTGGACTGTGGGAGCGGGTGCGCTTCTTTCAGGATTGGGGAGGGACGGAGAAATTGGCGGATATGCGATGAATGACGATGATGCTGCTGGTTGTGGAAGCTTCTTCTTTCTTACGGTTAAGATTAATCAGTGGCTTGGTGATGCACGTTATACGTATTGAGCGCAGATCCGTGAGTGAAGGTTACAGACAATTCGCGTATTGTTAAATCGTTTTGGAACACCGCGGTTTGTTGTCGCTGATAGCACGTCTCATATGTACAGATAAGCCATAGCAGTTCGAGAAACCACCCAGGATTCTCGATCTCCCCCTACAATCTCTGCTCTAGCTTCGTTGGCACCTCGAAAATGATTTCAGAATACCGTAAATAATGAAACAGCCACTATAAAAACGTGAAAAGCTCTGATTTGCTTTGCAGAAGAAAAGTATCGACAGAGTACGACGTAAAAACATCACATAATCTTGGATCGTCTTGCATCTATCACTGCTGATGTCATTGTACCTCAGCCATACAAATAAGACAACACATCCGCAAACAATACAAAGCTGCTACCTTATTCCCTCCAATCTCTACCCCATTCCAATTACTTCCTTCCGAAAAATGACTCCACGAGACCTCAATCAAAGGAACAGCCTTCAACAAATGCGCCAATCCAGAATTCTCGATCTCCCCCTTCGGTCTCTACTCCTAGCTTCTTTGGCACCTCGAAAATGATTCCAGAATACCGCAAATAATGAAACAGCCTCGATTAAAAACGCGTATTTATGTGCATGAAAAGCTCTTATTTGCTTTGCAGAAGAAAAGTATCGACAGAGTACTACGTAAAAACATCACATAATCTTGGATCGTCTTGCATCCATCATTGCTGATGTCATTGTACCTCAGCCATACGAATAAGACAACATATGCGCAAACAATACAAAGCTGCTACCTTCTTCCCTCCAATCTCTACCCCATTCCAATTACTTCCTTCCGAAAACTGCCTCCACGAGACCTCAATCAAAGAAACAGCCTCCGACAAATGCGGCAACCAGCCGATCTGTTAAAAAGCACTCATTCGCGCGACCGAGAAAAGAGTCGAACGGCGTAAAGAACTTACGCGCGGCTGTGTGTGCCTTGTAAAAAGAAGAACGTGGCGGCCGTACGTGTGCAGACGTATGCGAGAAAGAGAGAGTCGGCGCCGTGATTTCCCAAGCCAGTACGCGCACCTGCTCCAAGCTCTGCTCCATTTCTCGTGCGCGATGCAGATCATCCCGGGAGATTCTATCGCCCCAGGGCGTGCTACCTGTGTTTCGTACTTGGCGGGCGAGGTCCTTGCTCGAACACCTGATTGCTCGCATATGTGCCGCACATGTGCTCGATATGTCCCCTCGCGTGCGAGCGCGCGCACGTAACTTGCTTCTCTGCTCATGTGTGCGTGCACCTGTACGTGGCTAACCTTGCGGAGGTGCATGTGCGTCCTGGCGAACGTTTGTGTACCCGCGGGTCGTTACGCCGTGATCGGCGCCGTGCTATCGATGACCAGGTGGTTTGCAGGTGTCGGCGATCTCGACAAAAGGAGCTCCGTTGTGCAAGGCACAATCGATCGAGTCGTGCGCGAAAATGTTGGAACTCGGGACATTACTGCTGGCACGCTTCCGGATACGGTGCCCGACAGGAGAAGATGGGTGCTGGTGATTATGAGAAGAAATGTCAAACGGGGAACGGAACGGATGACGAAGTGGGTAGGTAAACGGTTGTTGGAGTCCGGGTGGAATTGAGGTTGTGTTAGTAGGGCACGGGTACGGGCGCGATAATGAAAATAAACTGACTTTTGCGACGACGAGATTCTGGGTCTGGTGAAACTTGAACACGATTGTTCTTAGGTGGGAAAATATGCTTAAGTTGATTGAGCAATGGGGTAGGGGGATGATGTGTTTGAAATGAGTGTAGACGAAATGAAATTTGTGATACTGTTCACAGATACAGATATAATAAGTAAAATAAACTGGCCTTTGCGATGGCGGGATTTTATATGTGATGAAATTGCAACGCAATTGCTTTTATATCAGTTTATGGTGGTATCACAGATGTATTGTGGAAAAGTATAACTATCTTAATTGACAGAATGTAATAGTAGTAGTACGAGGGTAGTAGCAATGTTGTTGGTTGAAATTAGAATGGGTAGGTGCAGGTGTAGGTAAAATGGAGTTTGCAAGTTCTGTACAGGCATAGTTACGATAATTCAAATAAACTGGCTTTTGTGGCAACAAGGTCTTCTGTCAAATGAAACTTTAGCACGATTGTTCTTATGTCAATTTACAATCAGAGATGCACCGTGCAAAGACATGCTTATCTTATACGTCAGTATTATCAAACAACGAACCCGTTTGATAATACAAGACTATTAATATTTAACAACGCAGCGTTTTGGCTTGCGAACCTTCAAGTTCATTCAAGCACTTTCAAATTAGACTGCACTAAAATCTCGTCAACCCATCACTTGATAATGGACCGACATCAAAAAATCGCTACCGTCATACAATGAAATCGCACATACCAAAGTAAAGTCGTAAAGTCAGTTATATTTTCGATGCTTCTAGCCAATGCAATGCAAATTAGTCACGTGCATTTCAACTGGTCGTACACCATTGCTTTCCTGAGGTGGACGTGACTAGCGATTATCGATTAGATACACCTACGACCTTGCATTGTAATAGGGTAGTGTAATGTGAAATCACGTAACGCCCCCCGAGATCGCCCGAAGGGATTTGCAAGTGTCAATTCGCCTCCATGAATGTCCTTGTATGCGTGCATCCGTGATGGCGGGCGGGGCGTTCCGCCATTATTAGGACTTCGTTTTTGACGTAATTAACAACGACCTTTTGTCGCTCGTTTCCTCTAGATATACTCATTAAGTCGACCAATTACCCAGTCTCCTCCTGCAGGGCTTCCCCGGCGTTCACGTCATTAACCGCGCCCCTCGTTATGTTGGGGAACAATAAAAATCGGAAACACTGGTTGCAGAGTGTCCCTGCTAATTTTTTTAATAACTTTCGCAATTAAAATGACACGATAAATCGTGCATTGTCAAGCTACCCGCGAACGGCTTCACGTTTAGTCCAGATGTTTGACGACGCACGAATTCCCGCGGAAATTGTATTCCCGCCTAAATAATTGGACGCGGCGACTAATGCCGCGTCGCAAATAATTCCTTGCGCATTACAGCCGCGCGACGCCCATCACGGATGTCGCAAATGCGACGAATCGACCTGTGTACCTTCTAAATATCCATGTCGCCAAACTCACCCGCGCCACCGCGGGTCCCATTCGTTCTCCTCAATCATCGATTTCGAAGCAGACGCCGTTAATCGATCGGCTCAAAGAAGATGTCAATATTACCCTTGACGGCGCGAGGCTTTCAAACGAACACGACTCCGGTGCGACTTCGGTACCCGTGTTCGATCGGCTCGCGTGAACCGTTATTACCGGTTACACCTGTAAATCAGGCCCCCGAGGCGGTTAACACCCACGGGATTCGTGGGTAGAACACGCGCGGTCAGATCTGCAGATTATGCGGACGACCGGTATCTTGCCTACTGCGCTCTTCCTCTCTCTCTCCCGTCGAACATTCATGCCGCCAGCTCTTCCACCCTTTACATTCTCTTCACCCCGCGCACTCCACCTTCTCCTATGGCCAATGCGCGCTGCACCTATGTACACACCGTTGCATACCCGGAGACCCAATAATACCCGCTATCCCCCCATAATTTAGAGCACTGCTTCGCTGTACATCGCCGACCGCGTTTGCCTACGCCGAACTGCCGAATGTTTAGTTCCAGATTAGTTTCGACTGCCGAATATACGTCGGCCGATCCGATACGCGGACAAGTCAGGCAGGACGCCGATTGGCTTGATAAAATTACGCCGAACGGCTTTGCTCAGAACGCGCCGACCGAGTTTTTGCCGAATGCGAATTTGCCGGACCGAAAGCGTTTGGCCGACTGAAGGAGGGACTTTCCTGATGGTGGTCGCGCGAAAAAAAAATGCAGAAGTTCGGCTTTTTGGCGGACGCGAATTTTTCCGAACGACGGCTCATTGGACTAGAGTGCGAGACTGCCGAACGTTGTTTGCAAAAAAATTGAGCGCAGATCGGGTTTTTGCGGATGCGAATTTTCTGGGCGATATTTTATTGAGTTTACAGAAAGACGCGCGTTACGGCGGCCGGTAGGGGGGAAAAAAAATTAACGGAGATCGAATTTCTGTGGACGCGAATTTTTCGTTCGGTAGTATATTGGCTTTGCGGAAAAATCCGCGTAATGGCGGTTGTTCGGAAAAAATTAGCGGAACATCGTTGCATCTGTGTACACATCGTTGCACGCCGGCAGATCCAATACCGCATCCCTCTGTAATTTAGACCGCTGCTTTGCTGTACACCGCCGACTACGTTTGCCTACATCGAAACGCTGAATGTCTAGTTCCAGATTAGTTTCGACTATCGAACGTACGGCGACCGCTTCGACACGCGAGCGACAAGTCAGGCGAGCCGCTGATCGGTTTGATGAAATCACGTTGATCGCTTTGATGCGTGCGCGCTGATCAGCTTTTTGCGTACCCGCATTTTCCGCCCACCGGTCCCTGCCGCTAACGAAAACACCGCGTAATGTCGGCCGTTCGAAAAAAAATGAACAGTTCCGCCGCACGCGCGCGTACCTCCCCGATTTTCGCAATACACCGTCAGATAGTGTATCTTAATTACCAATGAGCGCATTATCGTCGTACCACATTCGCGAAGCAATTACCGGGACCTCCGCGTCCATTTTCGCCCGACCGCTTGCAGACGACAACGCATAAAATTGCAGATTACGCAACAGCCCACGGGGCCATCGTTTACCGGAGCGTTGCGGGCTTAAAATCCAGTGACGTTTTCTGTACGCAGATAAAAGCGGGCTTCGCGCCGGGCGCGCATCATATCCCTCAGGGAATTTACGACACACTCGCCTTTAGGGGGTGCAGAACTGGCATTATCGCGAGGAACGAAGACTCGGGGAAATTTCTTTCCAGATACCGAGGCCGAACGTGAAGTACGCAGGGTACACAGTGCGCATGTGTTTCCTGCGCGGATGTACACGGGTTCGAGTCTTCGCGAACATTAGCGGGCATAAAGTAAATATGTAAATCGGGAAGGCGCACGGAAGAAACGCATTGTATGCAACATTGTACATCCGGATACACTTCTCGGCGACTCATGAATAAAAAAGGAGAAATTACGAACTAGCGAATCCCGGGGTGGTCGCTCCTATTAATGCAATGAAGGGAACGGCGAGGGTGTGGTGATGGGCAGGGGGAGAATGGGGAGTTCATTACGCATGGAAAAATAAACTAAAGGGAGACCGGCTACGTAGACGGCAGCAGAGGGCCGGTGCAGCATTCAATGCTTCGTCCCGTCCTGCTTCCACTCTCTCGCTCCCGCCTTCTCGCTTTGTGCCATCCGACGAGATCTCTCATCGAAAGTATCTCAACAGCTCTTTCGACCATCCTCTGACCCCATCCGGCCACTCCGCGCTTCTGTTCTACCGTCGCTTGGCCTCTTGATCCTCTTCACAGCGTCGCTCCTTCAAGTTACGCACATACGAGCCCGTGTAATGATTTAACCCGGCAATGCCATTAATCAGCGGAATTAACTGCGTGCCGCGGCGCAGGGAAATAATCGTCAGGCCTCTTGCTCGATGCGCGTCTGATGCGCCTTTTGCCTCACTGCGCGCTTTTCTTCAAATATGTCAGATCGGAGCTGGTCGTTGTCACTTGACAAATGCCAGACAGCTTTACTGCGACATATCGGAAACTGACGCGACGCTTGAACTGTGATGCACGTGCAGACGTTGTTTATACTCCAGACGTCGCAACCGTTAATTACACGCGGTCAGTCGTGCGCCTAAGTGTACGTCTGATGCGGGTCAACCCGTGTGCCGCCCATGCACTTCACTTTATTTGACCCTTTGAGTGCTGTGAACGCATATATGCGTCTGGCGAAAGTTGATAGTTGGTCTATGGACGCGTATGTGCAGTTGCCAATCTTTACGATCTTTCACATATTGGAGATAGAATGCTCAGTGCGTGAAACGAATATATGTACGCTAGTTAACAAATAACTTTCTAGCATTATTAAAGTTGGTGTAACCGAAAAGCTAGACTTATGTATAAAATATATTGTAAGCGTATATTTGATACGTACTTATACCTTATTTGCGCGCTATATGATCAATCAAATGAATTCAATAGTCTACACGGAATGTTTCGGTACTTAAAGGGTTAATTAATTAATTTAGCAATTAATGTATGAATAAGCATTAACGTAATTGGCATACGGAATCGCCCAGAAATTAAAGCTTGCTTTGTTTTACGTTCTGCTATTATTGAATTGCCTTCGTACATTACCATGGTCAGACGTCCATGTCACAGACATCATATCAATGCGAAGTCTTACGAACAAATTCACATTTTTACTGTCATGTAACGTTTTCAACAAAGAACGATCCACACCGTGTTAATTTACAGTAGCGGCACCTGCAGCAGACGGTACACCTGCTGTCATAATCACATGACATTATAGCGGTGACATCGGAAACCGAGCGGGTAGTGAATATTACACGGAACGAACCGATGTCTTGTAAATAGTGGCAAATTCGTGCGACACTGGCAGATATGGACGATGTCAGAAGTTATTTCTTTTCATCAACTATTTAATCAAATGACCGAAAAGACATTAGTTAAAAACAATTAATTCCACATATTGCTGAAATACAGTCTTCACTACTACTTTTATTAGTTCTCAAGCATGGTTATACATATGTATATATACGTAGTGAATATTAGAGTTGCCCAAGGTATAATAGTACGCACTCCCTCATGAAAATGTGTTCGTCTTTGAAGCTGCGACTTCGCAGCAGTCAGGAATTTCCGGCAACGTCGCGCGATAATTGGCGCGAGGCAAATTCGTCGCGCTAAATATGCCGGACGGATCGACGTTATCGCGGGGTCGTGTAGAAAATTGCGCGCTGCGTTGATATAGAGTCGACCATTGGGGCGAGAGATACTACCGCGTGTGGGAGAACGTATCGCGCGACATGCCGGTAAAACGCGATAAACGCCGGCGTTAATATCGCAGCCGCTTATCGATCGTCCCGTCAATTTGACATTGTACTTTCGGACGGACGTAAGTACGGTCCCGAGGGAGGCGAAACCAGTTATCTTGACAAAGTGCTGCGAGGACTTCGTGGTTTGGCCCGTGCACGTGTGTCGTCCACGAATTACACCGGAGGCACGTACACACGCTTCGTCTGACGTGTATGTATCGGTCCTGTGCGATTTCGACCCGTAAGATATACGCCACCGTCCATCGAAGCTCGCTATTATAATCGGAACGCCGCCACTGTAAAGTCGCGCTGTCATTGATTTTAAGTTGGCACGCGTGCGAATGGGAAAATTTGCACTTCTCGGCGTAAGAGCATTTGATTGAACGTGTGGAATAAGGACGACGTTTCGTAAGACCGTGTAGAAAGGGTGCGGAATTGGAGCAGGGGTATCGAATTTTAACAAATTGGCTTCGGGGCATTTTGCTCAGTTGGGTCACGTTGGAAAATATGGTTAAAAATATTTAAATAGTTAATACGTTACAGCAAAATGTTGAGAAAAGTGGTAGGTTATCGGTTTGCATAATAATTTTCATTTTTAATGGGCTGTTATCCGTGACTCTCAAATTCTTCATTTGTAAAGTTCGAAACATGATATTTCAGACATGGTATCACATTACCAAAGTTAGTGGTGTGTTTCTAGTGATATGCTTGAAAACTATAGAAAATATCAGTGTTTTGAAATATAGCCCAAGAGTCAAACTCGTTGTCAAGGCTTCATTGACTGATGTTAATTACAATTTGCAAAGCACGCCTATTGAAAAACTCTCCGATCGCAGTTTTAAAAAAAATGTAATATTGCAGGATCGCGATAATTTCCCTTTGATCGTGCTCTCAGAAGTGATAGATGGTATTATATATTTGGGCGCGCCAGGCATACCGGGAATCCGCCATATTGTTCCTTGTTCGTGTGGAATACACTATGAGAGTCGGAGCTTATGGCGTCAATCGTAAAGATCTTCAAGAAAAATCAATTAACTCAGCTAGCGAATTAAACAACAACAGACTGGATTTACGTAGCTGATATCTAAACCCTGCGATAGATCGACTGAGCGAGAGCTTAGTGTTCCACGTCCAGTGAATCTTATGCGTGGGTGCGGTCGAATTCTCGATGCGACTCTCCGTCTTTTACAACATCCGCCCGGCCATTGTTACCTTAATGCACCATTCACGATGTGTACATATTCCGTTTCAGTCGAATGATTACAGAAGAAAGGTGGAGACTTGAGAATCGTAACCTATACTCTCGCGCTACGTTTTGTCTTGGACCACCTGGACTCTGCATCTCCATAAAATACCGCTGGCAAAGGGACAGAGACAAACTGCGGGAACAGGGAAACGGGTAGACCGACGAAGAGATTAACAAAGCGTACGATGGAAAAAGAATCAACGAAACGCGAGTACACGATAGTGCAATCGCAACTGATTACCTCGCAATTGCCCATGAAAGTATTCGCATACATTTCAGTCGATACGCTTTTAACAGGCCGACTGCCCGGTGAAAATCGTAAAAATAAATTCAGGTGTCAAGTTGAAAATAGTGCGCCTGCTAAATGAGCCAATGTAGTCAGCTTTTAACAAAGACAGTTAACAGTTGTTTCTGAATTTATTTGTAAGTAGAGTGCGAATTGTTTCGGTTGGTAGGTTTTGTGTTTTCAGTATCACAATTCCTCAGTTTCCAGAAATTAGTGAAATAAAACCTGTTAATCGAAAGAAGACCAAGTATACATACGTAGTTTTCCTCATATAATCGGTCACCATGATAACAATTGTTTGATAACGTATAAATTTAAAGGCACGTTTGATTGCACTTTGACTGCTATGGACGCATATATGCGTCCGTCGAAATCTATCGATGTCGACTATGGCCGGAAATCGTTCCGATTTCTTACCTATTGCAACCACAATTATCAATGTACGAGTTGAATACAGCCACGTTCCTTATCAAACAATTTTCTTGCATTATTTAATTTGGCGTAAATAAAGAATTATCATTAGAACTTAATTACGTTTTACATAATCAATGAATAGAGTTTACACTAGCGAAAACTCGTCATCAGCGAGCGCTTCGACCAAAAGTATTCAACATTTTTTCTCCAAACATGTTTAACAGATATTAATAAAATCAACTCTCTTGAAAGACTATTATTTACGCAACATATATTGAATCGTCCACTGTTTCTCCAATTGTTTAACATTTATTAATTAATTTCTCTCCTGCGTATAGTAAATGTTGCTCGGTATATCGGAACAGATTATATGTTTTATCATGTTAGACATGGCAATTTTTCGTTTTCAAATGAATCTCAAACGGATCGAATCATGCCAAACCCAAAATCGTTTCATTATTTTCTGTCTTGCAACGCCGATTGACTCTAGATCAGGGTCGGCCGATTTCTTGACCTCGATACCGGCGCCACTTTCTCGTCGCTCGCATCTGCCCGTCTCAATTAAATCTCGACCGCTGCCGTTATTACGTGCATCGCTTGCTGTGAAAGTGAAAGATAAAGTTGCACCCGGCGTGTTCGACGTGCCCCTCGAGCGAATAACCGAGCGACCGGTGACCAGGTGGACTCCTTTTTGTGTTACGTCTTCATGAGACCGTTCGCGTATACGTCAGCCCTGACAAACGATCAACTGCATCTTAATTTCAGATTCCCAGCCCGCGCGACGACAGCAAAAAGATTCCTGCCTTTTCGAAAAGGCGGGTTGGAATGCCCGAAACTTTGCGTTCCCATGTAGCTTTCTTTGAACCCACGTCCACGAAGCCGTATAATATTTTTGTCGAACGCCATGGCGCGTACTTCATAAAACTGTGCGATTGTAATTGACGTTAACGATCGGCTCTCGATACGGCGGCTTTCGGTAATATCTTCGAAACGCGTTTACCAACATTGTTAAAACGGGTTTTTGCATTTCTTCGGCGTGCAGTGAAATTCGGCAGAACCACGGCGGACTCCCGTATATCCTGAGATCTTGCAATGAAAATTCTTACGCAGCAATGTGCGATTTTATCGTTTGCTCAACTCGAACAGCGCATAAGTTATTATCTACGTCGCAACCGATGTCTTGTGCTTCTAATTTCGTACAACACATAATACAGTAACCGCGTTGCACTTCTACTTTATTATTCAGTCGTACGAAACGCATTATCGGAGCAAAAAGCGTCGTAGCTACCAGCGCCACTTTTCAACGATTTACTCTAAACCATCTTTTTGCAGCGATCGCACGAGCTGGAAAGCTGAAATGAAGACGCAGCCGATCGCTCCCCTTGCATGTACAGGTGACAACAGAAGAGGCGCTTCTTTATTCCGACATGTATATAGACGTCATGTGCATATACGATCGCACCATTGTCGCTCCGACGGCACGAAAACCTGGACTACCGCCGCGCTACACAGCTTTAGCGTCCGTCCAGAATGCGGGTAATATAATTATCCGGCAGGACAAATCTCGTTATCCGTACCGTGAACGACGACACGGCTTGACAACGGGAGCAACGTCATCCTTGACGACGTCGCAGTATGCAACGGCTTGCCAGGCGGGCAGGGCTCCCGGTTGCAGTTGCGGCACAGGAGCAGATAACGTAAAAAGTGGAAGGAAACGAACGAGCGGGCGCAAGCGAGGGGAATGCACGTCGGTGGGAAGGGATATCGTTAACGTAATCACGAATTTCCCTGCGAAAATTATTCGTCCACCTTGCCTCCCCCGCCGGCGTAGGAGGCTGCAGGGGATTGGACGTTCGAGGGAGGGAAGAAAAGAAAAACGTTTACGAGAGCTTATGCAAATGCGGGTAATTAATTTCGCGAATCCTATTAGCCCTGCCCAACGGTCGTAGGTGGTGCAGGGAAGGCAGGAATTCAACTGGGGCGCCGTGCCCGCAGTCCTCGACTTTCCGTGATCCTCGACTTTCGAACGTCCGGTCGAGCGCTTTCTACCTGGGGGTTAATTTCGAGGAGAACGACGAGTATACATTCC
Source organism: Cryptocheilus praepositus (assembly GCA_033815515.1). Classification (NCBI taxonomy): domain Eukaryota; kingdom Metazoa; phylum Arthropoda; class Insecta; order Hymenoptera; family Pompilidae; genus Cryptocheilus; species Cryptocheilus praepositus. The sequence goes on along the minus strand of JAWWQZ010000141.1, from coordinate 214,534 downwards.
GTAGGTATCCGGATAATTGGATCGCTCTTGAAAGTTGTACCTTCGGTGTGTCGACGAATAAACGATGCCCGGCGCTGGAGGTGTCTCGGATGTATTGAATACGGCGCGCGCTGTTTGTATGTACGTTTGCACGCGCGGATAAGGCAGTTGCCGTCGACTGCCGCTCCTTTAATTACGTTCCGATGGGTTATGGTAATATAATTATTCTTGTGCGGAATTTCTTGCCGGCCGATCGATGGCCGAAATGCAAAGGGAACTTTGGTGTGCCAGCTAGTTTGGCGCGCGTGCAAGCGTTGGATGCCGCGGAGTTGGGTTAGTGAGGTTTGACGGAGTGATGCTTTTAAAAGGTGTACGCGTGGTATCGACTACTGGATAATATAGAGTTGATTCGCTAACTTGAACTCCTACCACGTGGTATCATGATAAACGGCGTACTTGTGCCTATTAAGCCGTGTCGCCTGCATTGATATGTCAAAGTGTGAACACGTGAATCGCACTGCATGCTGCTTTTATAGTCTACGACTCTTATGATTCTTGCAAGTACAGATACTCGACAATATCTTGCGGTAGACATATAATGGTACCTAACAACGAGTCTGTTGCCCGTTGATCCAATTTCCACAATTATTTAAGCGATTGCACCAAGAAATAGATTATTTGGGAACGATTTGTTTTTAGATCTTCTTTACTAACTATTCCCCTCGCGAGAATACTTCAACGAGAGTGCACTCGTACCGGTCGTCTCGCCACATACGGAACGAGAAATAATTTACATCAACAGAACCCCGGGAACTTCTTGAGAATGGATAGACGAGCGGACGTGCAAGGCAACATGCGAAGAAAATTATACAGGAATTCTCACCCAACCGCAACAGGCTGCACCTACTGGACGGTTGGAAATAGAAGGAACTATTATGGAATCTGTTATGGATCGGTGCAAAAAATTCGTTAAAATGTATCGGATGGTACTGTATGATTAAATCGCATTTTTGTTAGAAGCCAAAGTATTGAAGCTGTATCAATTGGTTGCGTCAGAAAAATTCAGCGGGCCATTTCCTTAAATACAATCCTGTGTTTTTGCCTGCACCGGTGGATGCAGTTTTGTATACGCGTAATAAATGTACTATCATACCATTCATTATGAAGTTATCGCAGTTAAAAGTGGATTTCTTGGAGCAGCCGTATTGCTGTAAATGAGATTCCAGTTGGTAAAAATAAACATAATTGTTTTTGTTACCATTCGAACTTTCTAATTATTAAGAACCATACCCTCATCCCTCAATAGCATGTGATCGCGGAAGATGACACATGTAAGACCTTCCGAGTCGTCTCCGAACATGCATCATTGTTCTTCGGAGCGTGAATTATTCAATGGCCGCTGCTACTGTTGACTATTTACGAACACTCCGCAGAACCGCCGATCGATCATCTCGTTATGCTTATTCATTACAAATGCCTCGTCAGTGCTGCGCTTTTAACAATAAATACAATTTATCGTTATTGCAGCCTTTCCACGATATTCGCGTCGTTGTCATAAACGGTTCGACGCTTTCGCTGACCCGGCCCAGGGCAGTTAATGTATCTATCGTGAAAAATTCGTTAATTTCACAGTGACTGCGCATGGATGGTTATTTCTAGTGGCGCACACTGTCGCGCCTCCTCGTGCACGTGCGAGTCATGTGAACATCGACACGCGCGTGCACGTTGCGAGTAGGGGAGACCGGGGCTACGTGTCAGATGATTTGGTTGTCATAAAGCTCATATTTGGACTGCTAAATAGCAGGAACAGTTTTATTATTGGAATTCTGTTATTGCCGAACACAGGAGCAATGTTGGTTAATGCGGACGCAAATATGCGTTATGTTATTTAGGTGACGTTCGATTATCGTCCGTAATTAAAATTAAAAATAATTCATGTTCGGAACATGCTCATAATTTTTTTTAAGATACTTTAACACATCTTGCGCGGGCACTTTGCTGCCAAAGCTTTACCGTGTAGCGGGCAATTTTTTACAGTTTGGACGCAAAATTCCTTCTACATAAAATGGCGGTAGTTTTTAAACGTTAGGTTTTTTAATAAAACTTTTAGTCTCTCTTTAGAAATCAATTTCTTTATTCCCTTTTAAAAAATGTAAATAACATGTCAAAAATAAGAAACTACGAAAAATTTTTTTGAGAGTGGAAGGATCACATATCCCGCATATATAAGAAGCAAAAACTCAATAAAGTCTCTCTCCACAAAAAACTACCCAACATTTTTCTCAAGGCATTTGGTAACCTGCTCCTCAATATCTTTAGCGTATTACAACGTAATCACGTCAGCAAAACGAATTCATAGGAATTCATTCTTGCAACGCACGTTTTGTATTTTTGCAACGCCTGTCTATCTGATCTTATTGTAAAAACGTCACAAAAACCCACCGATAACAATAATCCATCAATAATCCGTGAAAAACGACTTTAGTCGCTTCCCGCTCAAGATGTGAAATCCGCGCAAAACTACTTTAGTCGCTTCCCGCGCAAGATGTGTTAATAGTGCGAGTTGGTGAAATAAAAAATTTATACTGAAATTATTGAAATTGGAAAAGAAAAACTGTCAAGACCATTTCGAGTTTTGGTAATGTAAAAGGAACTATCGGTAATTATGGAATGATCACTGGAAATCAGATATTTTTAGTAACTAAGACCTAGACCTATTTTAGCTGAATTTGTATAAAAAAAAGTAGAGGAATCGAAAAGCAAAAACTCTGTACATATGTTCCTTCACTCCTGTTACACACGTTACAAACACTTTCAATCTCAACGTAATGGGAGCTGCAACCCAAACATTTTCAGTAACTAAGACCTAGACCCCGGAGGGATTTTCGGCGAATTTACGTGAAAATCGTATAGAAATCGAAGAGTAAAAAATGTGACGACTACCTCCGGTCTTGTCGACGTAACGGAAGTTGCAAGTCAGAGCGATCGTTCGCACCAGCTTTTCGGGTTCCCACTGGACGAGGGACTCCGGCACAGCCCCTCTTGGCAGCACGTATTATTGACGGCTTAAATTCATTAGATTCTCTTCGCGGTGGCGCACGCGAAAGAGGGTGCCCGCACGCCCACCACTCACGGTAAGGAAGAATGAAAAGGGGAAGTTGAAAGTGAGAATTCGCCGCCTGTCGGGGTGGCGTGAAAAAGTGAAAATGTGCACGCGTGTATTGGATTACTTAACCGAATCGGCGGGCCTGTGTTTTTCATCCCTGTCGAACTGGCTTTATTGTTAATCCGCGCACCGCTGAGCACGTATGTGTTTTCGTATGCAATGTATTTTCGACGTGAAGCTTCCGGTGCTTGAGTGGTTTCGATGACTCAACTCGTTGTATTATGTACGCAGTGTTTCAGCGTCAATTCTTGCGGCGCAAATATTTCCCCGGCGTTTCCCGTGCGATATCAGTGGTGGGTGCATTATGTGCTTAAGACGAAATCGGACAAGATTTATGGACGTCGGCAGTCTCTGCGTTGAGACTGCGAAGTGAGCTGACGAATCAATTTTAAGATACTTACGTTATTAGTTTCGCGGAAGCATCGTAAATAGGGAGTACACGTTGATGATTTGATTTCTTGCTGAATTATCTATTTTTTGCGTTACACCCCGCGGTATTAACGTAATGGGCCCACAGACGAGTGGCGTTCAATTTACCATTAAAGACATGATTTAAGATTCCGTCGGCATCCATAAAATTACGTCTTCGTCATGCATTTTGCTCCCTCGCGATCGCTGGCTTGGCACAAACGCATTTCTCTTTCAATATCGGGGAGCTAAGTTATTCCTTTGGTTCCACGTTGCGAAAATCAGGAAGGGTCGGCGGATCCAAACTTTTCACCCTCTCACTGTCTGCTTATTTCTCGATATTTATACACGACAAACAAAATTATAAACTAAACGAATTCTTTGAAGGCACGTTAACAATCGAAGTATCGCCGTAATTTCAGCGATCGCCATGAAAATAGAATAACGTCTTCCTGATATGTGGACACGTGCATACCTCTGTCAGTACCAATAATTATAGGCAACGAACAATATTACAAGTCAATGACATCCTGCCAAGCATTCAACTCAAGCGAAATCACTCAACCCTCTGCACTCGGACACTTTTTTCAGATGATCAGCAATTCGAACATATTTTTTTACGAAGTTATTAACAACACATTTCGTGTGAAATGGTATAAACCCGGAAATAATGATATCTGAATTGAATTTTATGGGAAATTTTGTTGGCGTATGTTTTATGGAATACATAACAGTCTTATCTATGTCCTCTCGCACGAATGCTATTGTTATAAATATGTTATTTACAATTCAATCTGCTATGGATATGATGCAAAAGATTCATAATTTTAAAATGGAAAATTTCTCATTTTTGTGTTTGTAATTGCTTTCGCTTGCAGTAGATTCTGAATATCTCAAGGAAACAGATGCTGGAACATATTTCTCAACACATATTTCTGAATAACAACACGCAATATTTTTGCATCACCTAAGAGGACAGTCGAGTGCAAAGGGTTAACTCCCAACGACCACTAATTAGCTATACCATACTCCTACATACAGTTCCTACAGTGTTCTAAAGATATTGCGACGAATTTATCATATAACATGATTCTACCGTACACTTTATTCGTATACGGTTGTATCCATTTCGTTGTATCCATCGCTACCGGTTTCTTCCATTTCGTACCTTCCCATAACGCGATTTCATACAATACCGAACTTATTAACTGCGTTATACGTCCGTCTACCCTGCATCTAACATTTCACCGTTCCGCCCTCCAACCGCAAAATCACACACGCACGCCATCTACGCCGCTGTAACATTTACACATCGCCACTGATATTCCGTATCGAGCGCGGCAGAAAACCGCATCGCAGTTTCAATTTAGATTTCTCGCGAGCGCTTGATTCACCCTCATCTTGTCACTCCTCGCGCCTCTCGGCAACGAGGTCGCACGGTGTGCCTCGGTGTCTAGAAGGAGTGATTAACTCCCCTTCATTATCACGACCCTCGTAGCCTCCATCGTAGTCCGTTGGACTTTCCTCGCCTCGTGGCGTCTTCTCGCGCATTCCTCGCGCGTTTTAAACCGTCCCGTCTCATCCCCCATCCCACGCCCTCCCAATTCTTACCGGCGGAGGAACGCAGACCGACGACGCTCTGAGAGAGAAAAGTTCGCGTCGAGGTTCGAGTTAATAATGTCCTCGCGATTAATAATCGCGAAATTAATACCGGCGGCGCAAGAATAAAGATGGATGACGACGGGACGCCCTCTTTTTGGTAGCTCCGTCACCCCGACGTTCGCGTGCATTGTTCAGCGTTGCGGATTACGTCTGTTTAACCCTTCTCTTAACGCGGCGTGAGTAAATTTTCTGCAGTGCCGACGTTAACGCAGATTCCTGTTCTGCAGATGCGAGGAATTGAAGTAATTGGTGGAGGTATCGAAAAAAACGGTGTAAGATTGTGGTGTGGATGCCGACTAAAGTCGGCGCCTGCATGTTGATGCCGGTTATAGTTAGCAAGGGTAGTGTGGGGTTAGGCGTATGTGGGTACGGCCAAATGTTGCACAATTGAGTGACTAATATACAAAGTGTAACACGTGGGTAATCTCTGAAAAGGGTAGACTATGACATGGATTAGCAGAAGTGTGGCGATTGGTTGTGAGTGGGGTCAACTGGTTTATGGACAGTTGCTACGGAGCAGAGATTGTCAACCATGGTCATCTCATGTCATAATTAAATTAATTAGTAAGGTAGCTCCGTCACCCCGACGTTCGCGTGCATTGTTCAGCGTTGCGGATTACGTCTGTTTAACCCTTCTCTTAACGCGGCGTGAGTAAATTTTCTGCAGTGCCGACGTTAACGCAGATTCCTGTTCTGCAGATGCGAGGAATTGAAGTAATTGGTGGAGGTATCGAAAAGAACGGTGTAAGATTGTGGTGTGGATGCCGACTAAAGTCGGCGCCTGCATGTTGATGCCGGTTATAGTTAGCAAGGGTAGTGAGGGGTTAGGCGTATGTGGGTACGGCCAAATGTTGCACAATTGAGTGACTAATATACAAAGTGTAACACGTGGGTAATCTCTGAAAAGGGTAGACTATGACATGGATTAGTAGAAGTGTGGTGATCGGTTGTGAGTGGGGTCAACTGGTTTATGGACAGTTGCTACGGAGCAGAGATTGTCAACCATGGTCATCTCATGTCATAATTAAATTAATTAGTAAGGTAGCTCTGTCACCCCGACGTTCGCGTGCATTGTTCAGCGTTGCGGATTACGTCTGTTTAACCCTTCTCCGGCGTGAGTAAATTTTCTGCAGTGCCGACGTTAACGCAGGTCCCCGTTCTGCAGATGCGAGGAATTGAAGTAATTGGTGGAGGTATCGAAAAAAACGGTGTAAGATTGTGGTGTGGATGCCGACTAAAGTCGGCGCCTGCATGTTGATGCCGGTTATAGTTAGCAAGGGTAGTGAGGGGTTAGGCGTATGTGGGTACGGCCAAATGTTGCACAATTGAGTGACTAATATACAAAGTGTAACACGTGGGTAATCTCTGAAAAGGGTAGACTATGGCATGGATTAGCAGAAGTGTGGTGATCGGTTGTGAGTGGGGTCAACTGGTTTATGGACAGTTGCTACTGAGTAGAGATTGTCAACCATGGTCATCTCATGTCATAATTAAATTAATTCGTAATATTCTGCCCTACATTGTAAAATATATTATATTTCGTGTCGTTCTATGGAAAATACGTATAAATCTGATTTACCAAAACAAATAATGCTTTTAGATGAGAAGGTATTGGTTGGCTAAACATTTTTTGTAAAGACACTGGTAAGAATAAAAGTTATTTTCTCAAGACGTGAGTAAAAAGATGCAAAAGTTAATTTTAATATGAGCCCCAGATTTCATTAAGCGGAATTAATTTCGTCTTGTGAAGAACTTTGCAGGGATCGTGTCGCAGCTCGCACCTCTTTTCCAGTAATAGTGACGTACGCGTATGCATCTCATAGTTTTGTAAAATACATCATTTTTAATCCTTTGCGGACGTTGAACGCATACATATGTCCACTGTGACCCATAGCCGGCTTACATATGCGTTCAACAAACACGATTGACGCAAGAAAATATATTAAATGCATGCGATATGTATACGGGGCTGAACAAAAATAAAAATATTTTTACGGTACACGTATATATCCACATATGTGTTATCGACAATTCCAAATGACTATCTTCGTACTGCCTCGGCACAACAGTGTTCAGTTTCGCAGCATTTCGTCCGCAGAGGATTAATAAATAAAGTGCGTGACGATATTTGATAGTAATGATCCTGAGTTGCGTGTAGTTGATAAAAAATGTGAAATTCAATATAAATGATGTGATCAAGTACTTTTCCTAGTTTACGTAAAACCAAAAATTACAATAAATTACATAATTTAAACATGACATTAAAAATGTGTAACATACTTTACTATTATTTTTTAATAGTAATGTTCGGAACAGATAAGTTTCTGTTGAGAGTTATAACGTTTCCCATTAACTTCAACTGAATTTATGTAGTAAGTTTCATTAAAACTTATGTTCTACGAAAGTATAAAAGGTTGATTATTTGCGCACAACTCCAGTTCAGGACTGATTGCATAACGCGTGAAAAAGTGCACACAACAAGAGGCAACCGGTTGTTCAGGAAAATTAACCCCAAATTTATCAACGGTTCATCCACATTTGGAACTGGCCTTTAAAGTTAACAACCTACTCCACTTGCACCCCACGAAACAACGTCCGGTCTGATCGTTCAGTCCGATCAGATCTTACCGACGTCCGTTCCAAAGTATTTTGGTCCATCTTCGACGTCCCGAAAGAAACCGAAGTCCGTCGCGCTGTTTGTTTTTCGAGTAACGGCGTAAAAGGTAAACGGGCGCGGTACATTGCATTTCGATGAATATTCGCCGGCTCGCCCCGGCGAAAAATCGCTATGTTACATCGTCGCGCGTGCGTTACAGGGCGACGCTCGGAATAATGATTCGTCCGAATTCATCGGAATTCCTTTCATTCACCGGGCACGATGTTCCCCACCCGGCTGCCAATTTTGATTTGGCGCGTCCCGACGAATCGATGCCCTATCTCACTTTTAAATCAATTGCTCGGCTACGTGGCAGTGGTGCTCTGTCATGAAAAACCGACTCGCGCCGGAAGGCCATTCGGTCAGAGTCAAATGTTGAGCCTGCCAGATTCGTTTCAGCCCCGGAGATTCGCACGGGCTTGTTTCCCGCGCTGCTGGAACAAATGAGAGAAAGAGCGAGAGGGGGTGGGAGAGGGGGATAGATGACAGAGATTGTCGAGAAGGCGCAATCCCGGAAGATTGAACCCTCGCTGCCCTACGGATTAATTTTTGTAATTCACCGTTTTCGCCACGTTCCATCTCATAACGCCGCGAAGCACTGTGAAACCGTAAACCGAATTGACTGGTGTATCAAAATAAAATCAAAAAAGTAAATCCAAATCAGGGAGTGATGTGAAAGTATGTGTGCAAAACTTTATTTAAATAGAAAAGAAAATTGTATACACGGTCGTCGGGACCGCTCTAAACACGAGACACAAAACGAATAACTGCCTGTCTGCCAAACTTCCCAATTCTCGCCCTTTTCAAACTCTAATTAAAAACTGCGCAACTCAACCGTCCAAAAGCGAATGAATTTTGTCCTTTTCATGTACGCTATGCTCGTCCGGGCCGGAATTAAATGATAGGCCCGCTATCGACTGGTAAATAAGATCCGTCTTTAAAATGGACACATAATTAATCATCCGAATGAGCTAGCCACTGCTATTATCAGCACTGAAGGAGAAATCGGAAGACTCAAAAGAACGAAATGACTATACTTCACAAATTGTTTTTTAACAATTACAAATATATTGTCACCACGTTGACGGTCGTGGCGCATTTCTAATTTTGCAGACCCAATTGATGTTAACACTTTACCGGCCGCTATTGACAGAAGATGCGACTAACTACCGACTCTGTTTTGGATATTGCGCAGGAATTGTGTATGGGCCTATTTGTAAGGCGTTATAACTAAAAAATACTGAATGTGTTGTTGAGAATCCTTTGGTTTCAAAGCAGTGTAATTTTATTGTCATTTAAAATTGTCATAATATCATCTGATATTTATTTTATCTAGTATAACCCTTGACCACTGAACAGCCGATTCGGCTACCGGTAAATAGCAATTGGAACCGAAAAGTCGAATAATCGGCTAGCGGTCGTTAAAGTGTTAAAATAGTGCTCCAATCCTTTGTTCTCCAATACCTGCATTACCTTCACTTCAAACATATTCCCTAGTATCTCATCGCGTAGCGGTTCTAACGCAGTAAAGCGCATTAAAGCTCGATAGTCAACGTGCTAATCAATAAAAAAAACTACTGGACGCCGACGTTTATCCGTAAAGTGTCTCACAAGCGAAATCCCCCGTAACGTCTTCGCATCTCGCCAAAACTGCTTTCCATACCGCAAAGCCCCGCGTCTTTCCGCGTGCCGCCCACTGCGTTAAAACTGCACCCAGCCGCCCACCCTCCCTGCGGCGTGAAAAAGTCCAGCGACTACACAGCCTGCGCCGAGCCGTTCCGCAGCAAACATTACGGCTGCTTAACGACGAGCTGCAGGTAACATTTGCGCTCATCCGCTGGCGTGCGCGGGCTGTCTTTGTGCAGCCGGCGCACTTAAACGCCTCGCGCACGGAAAATAGAAAGGCGGCCGAGATCAACCAGGAAAGAGAGCACTCTGTGGTGCGTGCGAAGTGCTCTTGCGGTGGACCACTTGCCTTCCCCAGCCACCGACGTGTCCTCGCCCCCGCCGCCCTAAATCCCTGCGGACGGAAAGCGCATGCCCGCTCGCGAGTGCAATTAACTGGCAGGGCTTCTCTTCTCTCTCTCTCTGTCTATCTCTTTCTCTCTGTTTATCTCTTTCTCTCTCTCCCGGTCGTCACCCGCTCGCAGTCTGTCTCGATCCCACGCCCACTTTCTCGCAAACTCGCGTAATTCGTAAGGTATTTCGTGCGGTTAGGCGAAACTTGCTAACTTTGGCGCGTGACACCTGCCGCGCGTAATCAACCTGCCGAGTTAACTGGGTTTCTCGTTCTCTTGGCCGTTGCCAAAGCGGACCGTGCGACTGACGTGAGTAGTTACGTAGGTATCGGTGGCGAAACCCGGAGCGGTTCTTCTTGCGGGAGGCTCCGTTGCAGGGGCGACTGACGGCAGTGGCGGGTGCCGCGTGAAAAACGAAATGGCGACTGCGTGCGACCGACCGAGCGCGCGACCGAACGAGCGCGGCGGAGTTGTGGCTGAGATGGACTACTGGACGACCGATGCGGTTGCGGCTGTACTACTGGTAGCGAAGAATTCGCGCGTGCTGTCAATGAGCGATGCGATTTTTGAGTGGGAAAGATTATGTTAGTGATGACGGGTCACTTCGGAAGCGATGGAAACGGAATTCACGACATTTGATACACACGCGTATATGTCGATATTTAGACATTACTTATTTGATGTATACATATGTGGCATCAGAAAAGGAACGGGCAGCATTTGCAAATGCACTGGGCGAACGGCCCAATGGTAGGACCTAAGATTAGAATGAGACCGTCTATGAAGCAAATAAAAGCCGGTGCTGCCTGCATTTATTTTCTATGTTATGTATATTGCATTTATTTTCTATTCTGTGTTAGTTATTTGTGCATTTATATTTTAATAACAGCTCACTCTTTAATAAAATTATTTAACGCCAATCCGCGAATCTTTAAACGCACTATACAAGATCCGATAAATATCACTATTCTATACGAATATGCACATACATATTTGTGCATTAAATTAAAAAGAAAATATGTGTCAAAAAATATATATTGTATGATACGTATATATGCATATATACATATTATATATATTGATATATATGCATATATATATTTTTGTTTAATGTTTAAAATATCTAACAAATACACATAAAAAGTATAATAAAACAAAAATATATGAAAATATAATATAAATAATCAATCCACAACAAATATATACATGTATACTAAATGTTGAGAATTCTACCCTCATCGTTCCAGAAGTCGCCCGTTAATACTGTTGTAAATCGCAATCACTTAATTGATAGCATCGCTTGTACGTGAATGTGTATTCAGTTTCTTTCTTTACCTCCTCGATAGACGACGTTACGGCCAATTGAAAGTATCAAGTTCGATTATCCTCCTCAGATCAGGAACTTTTTATTACAGGTCACGGGTATTCTAGGAGAATTCCTTTTTAACGTCAAATCCGCCCCCGTCCTTCTCGGCTTTGGAACGCGACTCAATCGCGCAGACGGGGGACGAAGTTTGGGCCGGACGAATGCTCGTTCTGATTGGAATGGCGGCCAATGGGAGTTTTATTTTATTTGCCCGGGATATCTTGATTCCGATTAGGTAGCTTCTTCTTTCGGAACCGACCTGGGAGAATGACGTATATCGAGGAAGGGAAGCAGCCCGATGGAGGAAACGACCGAGTCATAAAACGCCACTTATAAATGGATCTGACGTGGAACTTTCACGGGAATTTGTTATAGATACTTGCACACTACTAATTAGAAGAAAAGTTTAGCGGAAACTTGGCGCTATTGAGTTTCCGAAGATTTACAACGTAAGGTAGGTCTCAGGTTGAGCATGATAAATTAGTTTTGAATAGAAATTACTTTAGACAAGTGTAAGATCAATATCGGATACTATAAGCAATCATGTACCAAGATAAGTATAAATTACGATGTACAGATAGATGTAGATGTAGAATTCTCATTTTACCGCCCTGTCTCTGTATACGTTGCAAATAAAAACGAAGCCGACCTCAAATGAATCTCACGAAGTAGTTCTTAGTTTAGTGGCCTCTCACAGTCCTATATAGGTGTTAATAAGGCTTGCCTTAGTTTTCTTAAATCTGATGAAATTTTCTGGAAGTCTCGCTGCGCATAACGGTTTATATTCCTCTATTTAATAATATTCCGTTTTAAAGATATTTATTTTTTTCTATAACGTCGCTTATAACTATGTAATTATACGATTTTATCTATTTATTTAAAAATAACTCTTGTTTGCATTGATATAGTATTAACATCCCATTTGCGTTGGTTCCGTTGCGGCATACGATACGCACAAAGATCCTTTCGCACTAATTACAACTAAGCAAACGCGGCGTAACTGTGGCTCGACATGAAAGAGGATACACACCCGATACCGATTTGTCGAAGACCCGAAAATGCCCTGCATACTTAAGGGTATAATGCGCCCGCCGGGAATACCGACAGGAACGTAACAACAGCAAGAGCAACAAGTGCTCAGAGCGTAATTACCCTCAACTTCGCTTCGATCGTTACGGCGTAACAAACCGACTTCTCTTCTGGTAACGACAAAACTAGTGTGTGCCTCCGGATCCACTTCACGGGACGAACTCCGCGCGAAACTTTCTTCGCGAGGAACTTTTTGCGAAATTATACCCCGCGCGGCAGAGCAACTCGCGCAAAGAAAGAAAGAGAATTATTGCCGGCGGTGTACATACGGGATCGCGCTGTAACAATCTGTTCGCCGGTTCCGGGGCAAATATCGCGTGTAATCGATCGACACTGCGGGAGTTAAAGTTCGCCCCGGTTATATCGCTTTCCGGGAAGAAGCATAAAAGAGATCGCGTTCGGCGTGGCTTAAGTCTATCGTACACGCGGTAAGTCTTCAAAGCGGCGCGACTCTCGCACCGGCAAACGGAATATACGGATACGGTTCTCTGCTGAGAAGGCAGCGTCAAGCGTCAAGCGGCTCAAGACGCGGGGCATGGAGTGCGTGCGTTATGTGCAAGCCACGTGAGACCGAGCGCGATGCAAAGTAGTGGCGAAGAGAAACAAGGAGCTGCCAAATGTTCAATGAAGAGGCCTGAGGAGGGGGCTCAAGGTCCCCGAAACATGTGGAGTTTATTGACTTAATCGATTGGTATAATGGGCTAGACAGTTAATTAGTAATAATAATTTTGTAGTCCTCGTTATGGGTTATTGCTGTATTTGTTTATTGCTATATTTGGAAAGGCTCTAGATGTTCCCGGATCCTTGGGTCCTCTTCTCAGGAGTTTCAGAAAATAGCGAAACTTCTGAGAAGGGCACCCAAGAGTCTCGAAACATGGAAAGTTTTTTAGAGTATAATAATAAAGGAAACTCCAACCATAATAAGGGCTTGAAAATCTTTAAAATGACCAAAGGTTGAAATAAAGTGAACAGATTAATAATAGAGAAAATCAACCGGCAACCTGGTGATAAGCAGGAAACTAACGATTGGCAAGTATATTCGGTATGTGTATCAGCAGCAGGGATATAATAAAGCACCGTCAAATATTTGCTGAGAGGCAACGTAGACGAAAGAAAATGAGCGAACCCTCGCAGGAAAGAAAACATTCACAAACCAGCGTAATACAAAATAGTAGCTAAGACACATAAGATACTACCAAATATTCCATGCCACCTGAGGAATTGGCCCCACGTCTATTGCCGTAATTGACTAGTAATAAAGTGAATGAACGCAAAATGATTATGTCGATAAAGTCATTTGCCATAACTGACTGGTAATAAAGTGAATGAACATGAAAGTTCATTGACATAATTGACTAGCAACAAAGTGAATCGACAACCGGTCTATTTCCCTTCAGTACCACATCCTTGAGTCTGACGCCGCAGCATCAACCGATAAATAAATATAATGTTCAATCCATTCCTAACGTTGAACATATCCACAAACAGGAAAGCGGCAGCGAAGCGCTCGCGCCCGCAGGAAAAAAGATGCTCGCAGGCCAAAGCGGGACAGCCTCCTGTGATCCTCCTGGTGACCACCCCCCAGCGATAGATGCACCTTTCCGAGCAGCACCATCGCCCACCGCCATCGTCGCTGCCACCACTACCGGCAGGAGCAGCAGCAACAGCAGCAGTACCGGCGGCAGAGCTTTCCACCCCCAAAGCGCAGAACGTGGCGCATGCCCATCCGGGAATCGAACCCAAGGAGGCACAACGTCACCGGCGAACCGGCCGCTGGGTTTCCCTCAGTGCGTTTGGCGAACAGTTCGCGGACGGACGTGTTCCTCGTGAGCTCTGGAGAACGCTTCCACGTCCTCGAATAAACACGAACCACCCCCGACACGAGCCCCACGCGCCAGTTTGCTCCGCGTGCCCGGCAACGCGCCTAGAGGGTCTGCGCGCGTGAAAGTATGCGGCGATAGTTGATGATCGACGATTGTAGTCGCTGCGGAGGAGAAAAGTACGCGAGCATCGTCGGCTCGGCGTCGAGCGCGTAGTCTTAGGCCCAGTCCCGACAACCCCCAGAACATTCTTTGCGTCCACAGGAGGGTTGCGCGGTTGAGGAAGCGTCACGATAAATGAAGCAGCAAGGTCGTCTGGGATCAATGAGCGCCGTGTAGGCCGCCACGTGACTGGTCACTGATAGCGACGCGTCGCAGCTCCTGGCACACACGCGTGCCGCACGTAGCCTTTGCCAGATTTCCGTCGCGGAACGAAAGGGTGCACGCGTTGGGTGATTGGCGGTCGACGGTGCGCAACGACCTGTTCAGAGCTTTGACCGCCGTCCGACCTGCACGGATCCCCGAATTTCGACCTGTGCAGATCCACGCGTGGCCGCTGACAGACAGTACGAACAGATCGGGATGAACGTGGCAGTGTTAGTTTGATGTGCCACCGAACTGCGTGGTACGGTCAAGCGCCGCACAGATACGCACCGCATGCTTTTGCGCACGGTAGTCGCAGGAAGCAGTGACCAGTGCCAGAGGACGATTGCTTCGAATTCGATCGCCTTCGGTTGTCACGTGGCAAGCGCCTCGTGCCGACTTCCGCGAGTCCCGCGGTTCCCATAGACATTCCCGCGTGTAACGTCCTCCATTGTCAACCTGTCGCGAGCGAAAGTTGCCGTCGCGCAATGTGAAAATGTCCGGAGCCTAACGTGCAGGCCGCTTCGTTTGTGGGTGAGATTAAACATTGAACGTGTGAATTTTAGCGGTAGAAGGTAAGCGACGGAGGGACAACTGCGGAAACGCCGTCTTCGGGGGACACGTGAGGCGCGGGAAGAAAGCGAAAGGAAAAGGTCGAGGAAGAGAAACGAGTGACGTGCTGTGCGATCTGTGCGAAGGAGACTCGGGGGACTAAAAGCTAGACCCGGTTACGACGTGACATGACGAGAGAATTATAGACGCGGAACGGTGCGGTGACAGGCAAAGGTGGAGAATTTCGTGAACCTTCCGGAAACGGGAACCTCGACGGCAGCGTGACTGGTGAGTTTGTATGCAAGGCGCGATATTATTAACGTGTTGACTGTTACATTGCCCGACGCGTGTTGCTTTCATTAAAATGACGACTGACGCTGTGAATCTTGCATCGGTCAGACGTTCATTTTGTTGTGCGAAGGCGCGCAGGAAAAATTAGGCGGCAATGCTGCGGGATGTTTCTTAAGTACACATGTACCGAATGTTCAAACGTAAAAACTAAAAAACGATTTAACTCAATGAGTGGAGCGGTTGGTGCATTTGCGGTGAAAATTTCAACGCGTGCCCCTTTCATTAAAATTACATATGACGCTGTAAGTTTCGTATCAGCCAGATGTCTATTTTGTTTTGCAAAGGGACGCAGGGAAAATTAGGCGGCCTCGTTGTGGATCATTTCTGATGTGCACGCGTCGAATGTTTAAGCGCAAAAATTGGAAAACGATTTAATCTTCGATGTAGTTGTAGCAAGAATGAATTATTAGGCATACGCGGCGAGTATCTGTGTAAAATGTCGATGCATGTGTAAGTTTTATTAAAAGCGTCGGCAGTTGAACGCGTTGAAGGTTATGAGAGAGGTTACGGTTAAAATAGCACGGGGACACATGTGTGCGATGATGAATGGACCGGAGAGTGGAGAGAGTGAAAAGATTAGGCGGAATGAGGCAGTGAAGGAAAGAATGACCAAAAAGTAGCCGCGCCGTATGAACGAGTGACGTAAAGCTGGCGTCAGTTGAAGGTCTAGCTCAAGTCGTGGGTGGTCCGTGTGAAACGGAAAGAGATAGGAAAGGAGACCACAAATAAAAACGACCGACTATGAGACATAACAAAAAAGGAACACCGGTCTAAGAAAGATAAAAGCGTGTAGACTGAACAGGCAAGCCACGAAAGCGATAAATAACTAAACGTGAAGGGAATGTCAGAAGAAACATGCGTGGCAGTTTTGGAGCAATATAAATGAATAATATGTAACAGCAGCGGGACAAGAGAACGGATTAAAGTATTTTTGTTGAGTCCCGATATTTTTATTTTGACGCAAATTTTTAAAGCACCGCATTGCTTGGTTTATTTTTTTTGTTGAATCTAATGGAATGCGTATTACTTTGAAGGAATTTATTGTGCATCAAATTTTATCACATTGCAATAAGCTCCAGTCGCGCCATTAACAATAGCAATTATAGAAGTACGTGTTGTAATTGCACTTGCTATTTTACCTACATTCTGCAACAGGCAGACGCAGTAATTACAGACCGTCAAATGTTTAATTATATGGTTCGGATCTGTTATGGTAATATGTCACCCGACAATATTCGTCACAATGTTTCTGATATGTCCGGTAGAGCACTAAACGAATTATAGTTCTAAGAGAGATCGAATGCGAAAGTTAGAAATGCCATACAATCAGTGTCTTACAAGCCTATATCCGCACGGAAAAGTAATTAATTAATTTCTTTTTTTTCCTGCGTTTAAGTGCACGCGTTTACATTATTCTCATGAAAAAAATTAATTATCGTGTAAGACATGCGCGTCTTTTGTCCGCCATCGTATATAAACGTTTTTCTCTCAACATGCAGGAAAAAAAAGTACAGAACGGCATGCCGGCAAAACTAATTACGTTCTTCTGCGACAGGACGATTAATTCGTCTGCCGAGCACGAACATTCACGCGCCGCATACTTTTCGAGCATGCGACGGAATTCATCATAGCGCTACACGACATTCTTTTTCCGAGCGTACTTAAGTTAATATGCAAGAAGTACCGGCGACGTAATAACGTACACGAAACGTCCTGAAAACTTCTGATACATCGCGTGAATATTGACCACATGCCCTCTCTGGCACCAACCCCCCAAGCAAACACGCGTCCGAGATACTGACATCTCTATATTTATATCAATGCGCGCGCGCCTGGCGTTGATTTAACGATGATTATTCATCATCAACTTGTGCCGATCCTTCCAACTATCATTGCCCATCACACTGTTTCCGCTATCATTTTTCCCCGGCTCCATATACTCATGTTACTATCCAAGGAACATCGATCACATAAAAATACATGCGAAGTACGTCCTGAAAAATTCTAAAACATTGCATCCACATTGACCGCATATCAGTCATCATCAATATGCGCCGATATCTAATCAACACACGCCATTCTATTTTTCAGCGTTACTCATTTGAATTATAATTCAAGAAGCACCGACAGCGTAAAAAGATACATGAGACTCGCCTAAATATTACACACATGCTGTCAACCTGGACTCTATCCTCTAGCATCGACTTCAAAATTCACGCGTCCGCAACCCCGCCATTTCTATATTCATATCAATACCCCCGCTTATTTAACGGTGCCTAATCAATCAACATCAATTTGCACAGACCGTTTTGCATCATCGTAACACACTTGACTTACAATCCAAGAAATACCGATATCATAACGTACATAAGTCGCGTACCAAAAATTCCCACGCATCGCTTAAATATGAACCACATACCCTCCAGCGTCGACCTCGAAATTCACGCGTCCGCAACCCCGCCATTTCTATATTCATATCAATTCATCCGCAGCCGCCGCTGATTTAACGGTGCCTAATCAATCAACATCAATTTTCTCCGACCGTTTGGATCATCGCAAAACACTCGACTTAGAATCCAAGAAATTCCGATATCATAACATACATAAGTCGCGTTCCAAAAATTCCCACGCATCGCTTAAACATGAACCACATAACCTCCAGCGTCGACCTCGAAATTCACGCGTCCGCAGCCCCGCCATTTCTATATTTATATCAATACACCCGCGCCCGCTGCCGATTTAACGGTGCCTAATCAATCAACATCAATTTGCTCCGACCCTTTGGATCATCGCAAAACACTCGACTTAGAATCCAAGAAATTCTGATATGATAACATACATAAGTCGCGTTCCAAAAATTCCCACGCATCGCGTCAACATGAACCACATACCCTCCAGCGTCGACCTCGAAATTCACGCGTCCGTAGCCCCGCCATTTCTATATTTATATCAATACACCGGCGCCCGCTGCCGATTTAACGGCACACAATCAGTCAACATCAATTTGCACCGATCCTTTTGCATCATCGCAAAACACTCGACTTAGAATCCAAGAAATTCCGATATCATAACATACATAAGTCGCGTTCCAAAAATTCCCACGCATCGCTTGAACAGGAACCACATACCCTCCAGTGTCGACCTCGAAATTCACGCGTCCGCAACCCCGCCATTTCTATATTTATATCAATACACCCGCACCCGCTGCCGATTTAACGGCGCACAATCAGTCAACATTAATTTGCACCGATCCTTTTGCATCATCGTAACTCGACTTACAATCCAAGAAATACCGATATCACACATACATAAGTCGCGTTCCAAAAATTCCCACGCATCGCTTAAACATGAACCACATACCCTCCAGCGTCGACCTCGAAATTCACGCGTCCGCAACCCCGCCACTTCTATATTCATATCAATACACCCGCTGATTTAACGGTGCCTAATCAACCAGCATCAATTTGCACCGATCCCCCTCTGCATCGTCGTAACTTGGCTTATACTCCAAGAAATACCGATATCAAAACACACATAAGTCGCGTTCCAAAAATTCCCACGCATCGCTTGAACATGAACCACATACACTCCAGCGTCGACCTCGAAATTCACGCGTCCGCAACCCCGCCATTTCTATATTCATATCAATACACCCGCGCCGCCGCTGATTTAACGGCGCACAATCAGTCAACATCAATTTGCACCGATCCTTCTAATTACCAGTGCGTTATGCCGTCCCGCTCTCGGGGAACCGGTTTGTGAAACTCGAGCTCCGTTTCATTTCCCGATGAAATCGGCGCACACTCGCCGACCGCCGATTTCGGCGTCGTCCCGATCGAGCGAACACGCGGCACAATTGCATCCCGCCGGGTACCCGCGTTAATTAGCCCCGCGCACGCTCGAAAATAGACTCCAGCTAATGCCGGAATTATGTTACGTTTGCCGGCCGCGCATCGGATCGATGGCAGGCCGCCTCCGCCAACACGCGAGCCCTTTTTTGCGCGGCTTATCGCAGGCGACGCCGCTGGAACGAGGCCTGATGGAATCCAAATTCGTTTCGAGCCCGGTCCCCCAGCGACTGCGAATTCTTACTCGGTTCCTTTCGTTCGCGAACCCATGCACGCCAAGCCTGCCGGTTACCGCGACCTGACCCCTTTTCGTCGTCTGGCCATGTCGTGTGCACGGCCGGAATGTCGGACGGCCTTTGCAGGAAGGAGTGTTCCTTTTTTCGCGCCCGCTTAATTGACGTGTATTGTTTGCCGACGTGTTCCGTTCGGGCGATAAGTCGAGCGCGTCGGGACGCGGAATGATTGACGAACGGCGCGTAATTAAGCTGCGAGTGGTCAGTGCGCGTTTTCGCAGGGACGTCGGTAGCGGAAGCGTGTTAAGAGCGGAGTTTATGGAAATTTAAGGTCAAGCGATTGGACCGTTCGGTTACTGGGTGCCGCGGCTTTTGCCGGAGAGTCGACGATGTGGACGTTCGCGGGGCGCGTAACTGTAATGTTGGTGATTAATTTTTTGCGCGTGATTAGCCGGAATGGCGAGTGGCGGGCGCGCGGTTCTGCGCTAATGGAGGGAAAGGACGGGCGGGAGAAAAACAGATAATACAGTCCGAAACGTCGGCTGGCAGCCGGTAAACCTCATTCTGATGGGGCTTAGTCTCGATTGGACAAATTGCCGCCAATCATAAATAATTGACAGACAATCACGAGGGATTTAGATTTTCCAACCCGGCACGTCCATAAGTTCGATACTGTGTTGTGTTGATTCCGAACCCTTCATTGGAAGCCGCCCACGCGCCGTCGATAGATGTAATTTTGCAGAGACGACAGAGCAACAAATTGGACGTCAACCGACGTCGGATTTTACCGACTGCCACATCCTTCACTGTGCCGTCTATTCAAATAACGAGATACGTTCATTATTCGATTTATTTTACCTTCCGTTCGAATATTCTCATGAAGCGAGCGGTATGAGCAATGAAACCGGACGCTACATAAAAATGCACACTTCGAGCTGCGAGTGTGCTTAATTGCGTTACATATAACTTTGAATCGAAATCCAGCGGGGGACAGAAATTATTTGTTCGGCTCATACGCAAACGTCGCGCGTTTAAACGTAACCAGATCTACTCCCGCCGCTTTCTTTCGTCGTGGGCAATCTTTATTATATCATAGGAATTTTTACGCGCTGCGGAAATTACGTGAGCACGTGCGCATATCGTTACGGTATTTCAGTTTTTGCCATACTCGTATTATGACGGGATTACGGTCCGAAAGCGCGCGGAATTCGAGAAAGGAAGTGAAGCGGAGTAATTTCTATTCATGACACACTGAATAATTCTCCTAGCCGTCTGAATATGCGTAACACCCGAGGACTCTCGTTTTTCACCGAAGAACGGCAAAATATTGCGATGAAAAAGTTTCGTTAATGCTCGTAAACGGGCGCGGCAGACGTCAATTTTTTGCTATCTTGAAAGTATATTACAGTCCCGCTGCAATGAAAAGAGGAGTATAGAGAAACGGGGAAATGTGTTGAGAATAAAATGACTCCGGCCGTCCCCGCAGACAATTTACGTGCCTTACGGCGCATGTGTAATACGTCACTTTCACGATTCTACACAGAACTAACTGCAGCGGTGTTCTTAGCAGCCAAACTCGCAACCGTTTATTATTCACAATGAGCTATAAACGACAAACGCCGCAGTCGCCTGTACGAGCATCTCAATTGACAATTTTTGCGCCTGACAAAAAGTATCGTTTAACCAATCTGCGTCCGCACATTATGACTGTCAATTATCGCCAAGTGCAGAATAATTTGCCAGTTCATGTTTCAAAATACGCAGTGATATATGCCGACCGTCAGCCGAAAGTCTGGCATTTTTTTACGGTCCCTGCGTATTTAAAGCTATGATACAAATTGGTTAACACGTTGACTGCCACGGTGGTCACCGGTGATCGGTGCAAAAGATTTTACTAAAAATGCAAAAAATTTGCAATGAACCCTATTTACAATCATGTAAAGACTATTGATATTAGAACGATGCTTCAATACTTTAGCTCCTAACAACTCTGCGTTACCTTAATTTTGCACGATTTAGCCATACTCTGCAGTATTTCCACCCATCGCGGTTCTAAGATAACAAAATACGCTTGGCAGTCAAAGTGTTAAAAGGCCCGAACCGACAAAATTTAATATCTTCTCAATATTGTTACTATTACTGCTACTACTGCTTTACTGCCATCTACTGAATAACCTCACATCAACTGCATACGTTCTCTTCTCATTGCACACCGACACCGAAAGCAGAAGAACCGTGCACCCTGCCCGACGCAAGTGTTGTACAATGAGCCCGACCAATTGCGAAGCTGTTCCGTGCTGCTGCATATGAGGGCGAGCTCGTTATCAGGACACCTGCTCGCAAGATTTCACAGTCGTTACTTTTTGCCCCTACCGCAGCCTCTCTACCTACGACGTTCATATACGCGCCATTGCCGAGGTCGTCGTAGTCGGTGGCTTTATTGCACTAAAGCTGTGCCTTATAAACACCGCCTGCTGTCCGAGCGGACTACCGGTCGAGTGTTGTACACTCGAGCAAAGCAAACGCCACTGTAGACTTTCGCCGGTCCGCTGGCAGCACGATTTTATTCTCCTCGTACCGTTGTTTTATCGTGCGCCTTCTCGGCACAAATGTTTACACGGCAACCCGTAAAAGCTTTTAATGTCAATGACAGTAAAAGCTTGTCGTGGATACAGACGACCTCAAGGTGCACGCTCTAACGACGACGCGAATTCCTCTTGAAATCGTCCGCAACCGATGTCGGTTGCTTATCGTCAAAGCACTCGACTCTATTGCCAGCGCGCGATTCTTGCCCGGTGCAGAAAGAGTTGTGGGAATCAAGCGATAATCGCATGGCGATCCGAACAATGGGGCAGAGTTTTCAGGTCGGATAGGGCGGGTGAAAATTTGATTGGTGGAGTGCGAGTTGTGAAGGCACGGTCTAACTCATCCTCCGGTCATTTTTTCTGACAAAGCGTGTTCCGCGGGTTTTCACTATATTCCGGCCAAAAGCGCGTTGATCATGGAATTGGTGAAAATGGTAAAAAACACAGTTAGTAACCGCGGCGCTGCGAGTTCGAATGTCTAACTATCGCGTAAATTTCAAAATGGTTCGATATGGAAAAAATGGGGTCAGATATTGCGTGCGAAAATTTGATTGGTGGATTGTGAGTTGCGAAGGCACGGTCTAAATCATCCTCCGGCCATTTTTTTTCTGACAAAGCGTATTCCACGGGGTTTCAACTATATTTCGGCCAAATGCGCGTTGATCGTGGAATTGGTGAAAATGGTAAAAAATAGAGTTAGTAACTGCGGCGCTACGAGTTCGAATGTCCAACCATCGTTTAAATTACAAAATGGTTCGATACGAAAAAAATGAGGTCAGATATTGCGCGTGAAAATTTGATTGTTGGAGTGTGAGTTGCAAAAGCACAGTCTAACTCATCCTCCTGCCATTTTTTCTGACAAACCGTGTTCTATCGGTTGTAAATTATCTTTCAACCAAAAACGCGTTGCTCATGAAATTGATGAAAATTGTGACAAGCAAGATTAGTGTCTATGGTATTCCATTTTCGGACGCTCAGTTGAATGAGTCATTCATCAAATCTCAAAATAGTCCGACGTAAAAAAAGAAGCGCCCCGAATATTGACTACCTACGCAAGTTTCTTCATTAGCAATGCTAGAGATAAGTTACGATTGGCATTTGCCGCAAAACCATAAAGTGGAATTCAGTTATTGAAACCATCTTAAATTTAGTTCTTAAGACCACACGAAATCTCACGCTTTGATCTTTAACACTCTGCACTTTACAACGATCACTTCGCTCCACAAAAAACAAGTCCAAAGCCACAGGATGCGGACGAAAGGAAAAAAGTGCAAAGGAAAAGCGATTTTCCCGGTAAGCCGTGGCTATGACTCAAGTGAACGAGGGACACCCGGCCATGAAAGCGCGTGTTTTGTGCAGCTAATTGTTTCCTGAAGTAACGGCAAGATAATGGAACTGTGCCGACACATCGACATAACGATGCATCGGACTGACACCCGCAAGAACAAAAAAATTGCGACGTCGGACAAAGTGACTCGGTCGAAAAGCAACTGCTCCCAACAGCCACAAAGGCGGCGTCGAAATGGAACAAGAACGCGGGCCTTGGAAAATGACAGCGCGCGTCGAATTAGTGGTTAGTCTGACGTTGCCAAGAGTGCGAGACTTCGATGGGGGGCGACCGAGCAGATACGTGTCCGAGTCGAACAAAGTACAAGAACGCCGCAGGAAGGCACGGAGACGAAGAGCGGCGGGAAATGAATAAAATGAGACAGATTCGGCGACGGCAGGAGATGCGGACGGAATAGTACAATGCGAGGAGGAGTAAAGCTGTCCTGAAATGAGGTCGACATAATTGCACCCCTAGTCATACTGGAAGTAAGCGGCGGACCGGAGACAGGGCGACGAAGGGTGCACGTTGGGATGGCAGAGGGCGAAAGGGGTTCGGCAGGGGGTGGGGGAGGGGGTCTGGATTGGTCGCTATCCATTGTCTCGAGCAGACTCGACCCGGCACTGATTAAATACTTGACACATCCCCCGCTCGACCCGGGCCGACATAACTTTGTTCGAATTGTAATTACGGGCCCCGGATCGAACTTCGGTTACGAACGAGTTCCAGGCGATTCGAGAACACCGAGAAACTTCGACTCACGCTTCCATTCAGACGAGCTCGTTGCTGGGAGGCGTCCTTATAGCCTGCGAGGCCGCGCTTTCTCGCTTCTGGTCGGACCGCGAACTTTTCTCCAAGATGATCACGTTGATTGTCGCCGGCCGATTGATTCGCCGGGCGAACCGGTCGTGTCACTCAGTCGCGGCCGTGTCATTAGAGCGCGATTACTTTATTCCGTTTACCGACGGCGTCAGACGCTTCGCGGATAGGTCATTGAGAGTGTCACAGCGGGACGAGCTAAACTTGAGACGATTATTTGTAATGACCGAGTACTTACAAATTTTGAGTAGCACGGCGTATGCAGTCTACTATAATGCGAATAACACTACTCAAAATATGTATATCTGGGTAATATAATAATGTGGGTACTGTATTAACCCTTAACGGTCGTAAGTCACCTCTCACGTGACAACAGTACTTTATCGCTGCGGTCGTACGTCACGTGGGAGGTGACAACGGTTGAAACAGTCAAAATTCACGTTTTATGAAATGCGGGCACGATTGACTTGTGAATTAAGTCTTATATTCTGTATAAAGCTGATTGTAAGCATAACAACAGTAAATCAATGTCACATAAAATTTATTCGGGAATTAGTTATGTCCCTGATTGGCAATTTCCGTGAAGGTAAGACTCCGCGATATGGAACGCCATCAACAATAGACAATCAGGATAGATTAGATGGAAAACTACATATCTTGCAACCTGATGCTGAAGGAAAATATAACGATTGCTTAGTAGGTTGTAATCGTAAATTGCCTGGAGGAACAAAAAGAACAATATACTTCTGTGAAACGTGCAACAGAAAATCATTCCTTCATATTGGAGATTGTTTCAAACAATATCATACGTTAAATACTTATAAATAATTATTTTAAACTCATATATATTAGCAATACACCTTAAAAAAAGAAGTAATTTCTAATAAAAATGTTATTCTTATAATACTGATGATTTTTCGCATATTTACTGAAACCAGCTACAACCTAGTGAGAATCACGTACGAAAAGCTAGCGACCGATAAGTGTTAAAATTCGATTCGCACGCGAAAACTCGAATATTAGAAATAGTCTGAATGCGATTAAAATTGGTTACGATTTCAGAGACCGAAATACTACAGTGACGTAAATGGCTTTAAATTTACAAAAAAAGACACGTAGAAACAGCGGTTTTATAGACAGCATAAAGATTCGAACAAAACATTTTCCATCCAGCGCTATGGCTTCAAAATTTGAGAAAGAAATATTTTTGCGTAGATAAATCAGCTAACATCATCCGCGAGAACTTGAACGTGAATACATTAAAATTCCAGGTAAAAGTACATAGTACAAACATTCTATTCAGATGGCTGCATCATCACATTCGAGCCAGTTGAAAAAGAATATAAAGGGGCAACGACGTATATTTGTGTGCCATGGAAAAAGGAAGTTGTTTTTGTTCCGTTATGTTGAACGAGTAGAGGCTCCGGAGAAACTTAGCACAAAAGATCTTTTTATGTATAACACTGCGAACATGCAATGATACGAGCGCGGTAAGTGCAGCCGAAAGCTACCCGTGCAAGCTCGACGCAGAGCAAACATTTTTGCCCGTGCCCAAACGCAACCGAAATATACTGGAGTTGCAATGTAGATTTATATACATTCAGTGAACTACGATTTACCAAAACTTATCAGTACTCACTTTACAAAATTTAGAGACATTTGTCAGAACGTATAGAAACATATCGGAATTGCAGCCTGTCCTATAACAAGCGCATTGATATATGACTGCTTCATAATTGTACCAGGGCGCTAAACATTATGGAAATTACGTACTGACTTATATCCAACGTAAATGTGCAATAAGACCTGAAACTTGGCAAAATGGATAGTAAATTCATTCGTACCAGCAACTGTACGATACTACGATTAACTTTGACATTTACGTCTTTCCACGTTTTGACATTTATGTCACTCTGAATTAAGTGCGGAAAACTGAATGGGCTTTCGTCCTCGTCGACGAGGACCCTACCTCGTGAAAATAATGAATGTGTTACTTCTTTCTGCTTCATGAATTGCAAATTTCCATCGTTATTCTTCCGTTTCTCGTTTCCCCGGCAGCTTTATTGTTTACACATATACGTCCGCATATTATCTCTTTCCGATTACACGTCAATTCATCTTTCCCACGAAAAGCCTCAATCCCGCCCAAAACGATCGCGTCATCAACCACCTCCACTCTTTTTCCCAACGCACCACCTTCACCAAAAACACCTTCATCCCTGTTTTTAGCAGCACAACCCCCGATGCATGCATCTTCTAAAAGAAACTCCGAAGCCACACGGCGGCGTAAAAAGCTGCGAAAGCGACAGATCGCAGACACGCGGCATAAACAGTCGCCCAGAAACAAACCGGACACAATGCCCGGGCGAACGATAGAGACAGCGACAGTTTATTACCGACCGGTTTTTAGCTCGGCGGGCGCGCAGCAGGATTATGCAATTTAAAATGAGTTAATTGAAGTGCAATAAGTCGTTAAAACTCTTGAGCAAATTAATTAATATGAAAGCCGGTTAGAATGGGGCAGCTCCTAGCCCCACCTCGGACCTGACCCTCTCTGGTCGCACCTCCCTCGTCTCTAACCTCGCCAGTCACCCTCTTGGTCCTTGCCTGGCGTTCACCTCTCGAGGGGAGGGGGGCGACGATGAAGAGGTTGAGGGAAGAAGCTCGGGAGACGGTACACGATGAGAAAAAGCACGCTTAATGAAATAATATACGCTCAAGGTGCTCCCGGAGTAGGGCGCACGAGATTTAACATTTTCTTCGAAGCCGCGTGACTTTCTTCGGACGCGTAGGGTTTTTAGCGAATTTTTGCTGGTTCGTGACGCAACATTTAGAGGATTGGCAGAAGACGGGCGTTAAAAGAGAATTTTGGGGTCGATGGGTGTTGTGAGAAAGACTTAGAATGGAGTGTTACGTTGAACGCTGCAGAAACTGCGGCTTTGTATGAGGTGTGCAGACTAAAGTGACCGGCGACAAATAAACGAGAACGATGACGTTACCGAAGAGAGTGCCAGTTAAAAAATTCGTTATCGAATCGCAGTTCACGATGAGAAAAAGCACGCTTAATGAAATAATATACGCTCAAGGTGCTCCCGGAGTAGGGCGCACGAGATTTAACATTTTCTTCGAAGCCGCGTGACTTTCTTCGGACGCGTAGGGTTTTTAGCGAATTTTCGCTGGTTCGTGACGCAACATTTAGAGGATTGGCAGAAGACGGGCGTTAAAAGAGAATTTTGGGGTTGATGGGTGTTGTGAGAAAGACTTAGAATGGAGTGTTACGTTGAACGGTGCAGAAACTGCGGCTTTGTATGAGGTGTGCAGACTAAAGTGACCGGCGACAAATAAACGAGAACGATGACGTTACCGAGGAGAGTGCCAGTTAAAAAATTCGTTACCGTCGATTTCGTTACGGAGCATGCGTGCGCCGGTATTTTCCTCGTTCCGCCGTGGGCCAGCATCGCAGTTCGTGCTCGCGCGCGAAAACCGGCCGCATTTGCGAGCAGTCGAATTTCCCATAGAAAATTCGCATCCACAAGGCGACGCGTCTACACGCTTAAGCCCGATCGGACATATCAGAAGCGCGAGATCTCAATAAGCCGGGCACAATATCCTCTCGATCGACGCTTTCCGAAATCTCAGAGAGAGGCGTTACCAAATCCTTTCTAGGGTCTCGTCATTCACGCCCACTTCCTCTCGATCTCACCCCTACCCCAGGCCACTTTCTATCCGAAGTGAAACCTGCCGGCTGAGCGTCGAGATCGCGTGCGATCGCGCAACGATCTCGATTTCCGTCCCCGTGGATGTTACTTCCGTCTCAGTGCCGGATAATCGAGGCGTCGGCGACCCCTTTTTATCGAGCGTCGAACAAACGGCGGCACGAGAATTCCGGGAAATTGGAGACATTGAGGGTGGGCTATGAGAGGACGTTCGGGGCACTTGTCGATCGCGAGCGGAGGATGGTCTCCGAAAACGAGACGCGTACGGACGCACGACACTCGCCCGGCGAAGAGATGGAAAGATAAAGACGGAGGGAGGCGGCTGATGGGCACTGCGCACAAACCCCCCGGGGAAATAGATGGAAAAATAAATTGTATCGGCCAACCTCTACCCCGCTGTAGCCCGCTTACGAAATAGTTTATGAAGTTTTATTGCCCGCGGTGAGGAACGTGCTCGCTAATGCCGCAGCCGAAACAGCGTTTCGACACGTTTTCGAGTTAACTACTTCGGCGCGGTGATTAACCGATGGATATTCGTTGTTGCGGGGCTGCGGCGACGACACGTGCTTATCCCTTTGCGGACGGAACGGCTCGGAGCCGACGACGGTCATCTGAAATATCAGCTTGCGTTTAATACCTGTTATTTGTGCAGCGAAAATATGCCTGCTGCGGTTCTGTCATTTGTTTGCGCCGAATGTAAATTGTGACTTTCGGCGCAATCGTCGGCTGCAGGTATGATTCGCGCTGAACCCGTATATGCGTTTTTCGTCCGCAAAGAATTAACACGTTCCGTATCGAACAGATTTGTGGTCACCGACCGTGGAGGTCGCGTGTCCATGGGAAAAACTGGAAGGAATTTTTAAAGGCAAAAGATGCAAATTATATAAAGATATTACTTTAGAAACCCACTGAAACCAATAAACACCAGGTTTAATCAAGCAATAATTGTGGCCTTAAAGACGCGCGAATAAATAATTGTCCGCAACAGTATATGTGCAGTTTGAGCAAAGAAAGTAAAAAAAAAAGATTACTATGCCGTACACGCCCCTCGATACGTTAACACTTTGACTGCCATGATGGTCACCGGTGACCGACGCAAGAAATTTTACTGAAGATCCAAAATATTCGCAATGGGTAGCAATTATTATTTTATAAATACAGTTGTTATTAGAATAGTGATTCGATCCTTTGGTCTGCAATACCTGCACATTATTTACATTTTGTATAATTCAGTCGAACGCTGTAGTATTTCATAGCATCCCCGTTCTAATATAGTAAAATACGCTTGGCAGTCAACGTGTTAAACGCGGTATACTTGATATTGAGGTGTACCTGATATTAAGGTGTCTCCCTACTTGACTTTGCAACACATTTTTTTATTCTTCTTCTTACACTGAATATTCCAAATAGCTCGAACGAAAAATTCAGAATAGGGCGCATACTACACAAGGGGCTTTTTAAGAAGGCCAAATGCGCGGGTCGTTTAGGCGTCGCCGCTCCTTTGCCGACGGACGCCGGAGATTGTACGGTCGGAGTACGGGTGCGGTGCGTTTTGTAAAGCGCGGCGTTTAATGAGAGTGAAATCGCGAAAATTGACAATCAGTCGCGAGCCCGCGAGGCGCGGAAGAATGGGCGGCCGCGCCGACGGACGAGCCAAACGACATTTTCGCAGAATTAAACGAGTTATCGCCTCAGTGTTTCCCGTTGCGTAATCTCGTTTGCGCGGAAACAACCTTTCTTCAGTTTCTTCCGTCCTCTCGCGCCGTCTGTCATCCGCTCCCGTGCTTTAGCCGCGACGCCGCACACGCGCCGCTTCTCTCTTCACCTCCGTCTTCTCTCTGTGTACGCGAAATGTACGCCCGCGCGCGACGCTGCTCGCGCCTCCCATCGCTGAAAACATTTAACGCGCACAAACCGGTTTTAAAGGGTCTAACGAACTGCGAAGTCAGACTAATTGAGACAGTTGCAAAACGCACCGGTATCTCCCGGCCAGCGGAACCAGTTTACCGACACGACGACAGGTGTAACGCCAGACTGTATCGCCCCTTTTACGACGGCTAATTCCGCAACCGAGTCGCGCGAAAATTCGCAATTTCAACGTCTTTCAAGACAATTTGCCGGTAATCAAAGGCGCATCGTGCGACTGAATTTCGACGTCGCCCGCCGGTTGCTATCGCGAGTGTGTTCAGGATTATGGGAGCACGGTGCCTTTAGTCCACTGCTATCGTGGCTTAGAGTGCAAGGGTCGCTGGTAATTAAAACCGACGATGTATTAGCTGGCCAACAGATCCTGGGGACCAAATGCGGAGAGCGCTGAAGGAAAGCAGCTGAGTCGGTGGTAAAACTTTTGCATGTATATTGTTTCGGACCGTTTGCGATGTATCGCGTGCTTAACATTTTCGGTCCTTAATGCTCATTATAAAGAGAGGTGCATTGCATTAGTAATGGCAGAAAAGTGCAAAATTGTCGTCTAAGTGATGTTAACCGAATTCGGTAGAAATTCGAATTTATCATTAAACCGTGGTAAAAGAAAAATGCCAGACTTCTTTTTCGCGTCATGTAAAAACCGTCGTACTAACATAACTGTACATAGTGATTCAGTTTTAATTATAGTGTAAAGTCATTCTGTCGTTGAATGTTGTGCTTTCTATGCTCATCGAAAAAGGAACTTTTCTCCATCAATAAAAAAAAAAAAAAATTTTTGTTTTACCTTCCGACAAGCACCATCGTCCTAATTTCAATACATATTTCAATACATTTTATAACCGATGACTCGATTTGTACCGTGCATACAGTTAGATAGTCCTGCGTCGCCTTGCATAAAAAATATTTTCTGAATCTTCGTAAGGCGTAACAGCGTGCAAGACCCCAATCGCGAGTTACATTATTTCAACAAAGTGCGGTCACACTTTTTTCCATTTGCCCGACGAAGGACATTCGCGTGGGTCGCCACTGGCGCAGTCTACAATTGAAGAGGTTAACGTTTGCTGCGCCACGAAAGGATGTTCGCGAGCGTAACAAATGTGCCCATTTTTGTAACGCCAACTCGCACGATATAAGACACAGTTGGCGTAGGTCGGTCGCGGAAAAATCTGCTGACCGGTGTGATTTAGGCCGAATCACGCGGTTATTGAATCCCTCTTTGAATCCGATTTAATATTACCTTCGATATTCGTTCCAATATGAATGACCACGAACCGCGGTCCCTCTCAGCATGTATAGCCTGCGAAATTTTCGTATCGGCCGGCGGCGAAACCGTATCAACCGATAAATAATTCCACGGATACTATAAACAGCCGTGCGGTTTATTTAGGTCGGATGCCTTTCGTGCGCTCAGCTAATTACATGCACAACGTTAATGATCACCGACTCTGCGGATGCGCGTTGTCATACGTTATTATTACGCAGTATTAATTTAATGTCATTTATTACAGCGCCACGGCACACGCGGCGCTTACAGAAATCCCCGGCAACCCGCAGTCTACGCCGTATCAAAGAGTCACCGGCATCCGAGCGGACGCTTTTCGCCTAACACCTTACCGGCGCCGATTAATATACGCGCGCGAAGGCTCGATGATCATTAACCGGCGCCAACAACAGGTTGTTGGGCGAAATTTACGAAACGCCCGAAAGAATGAATTTATCGCGCGCGGCTTTGGAGACGCGCGCGTTGGTCGGTTCCGTTCGGGCGAGAAGAGCGAGTTATCGGTAAAGCTTCCGTTATCGCGGCCGATCGTGTAATACCTTGTAACGAGAATGCATGCCAGCCGAAATCCCTGCCACGTACACGTTAGCTCTGCGAAGGCCGCCAGGATTCAGGCGGAATGACGAGACGTATCTACGCGCCACACAACGCAGCCACGTCGATGTACTCCCGCATGCATTCCCGCGAATCCCGTGTACGTGCACCGAACATCCCGCGTGTGGGTGCAAAGCGTGTAGAGACGTGTGGCACGAAGGTCGCTCAGGGGGAATCGGAGGGGCTAGAGCTGAATTAGCATGGCTATCTGTGTAATATATTGGACTGTATCGTTGGACACGACCAGCCAGGGGTACGTGATATACTGACAACCCCGGTTTTATTGGCAGTGCACTCTCTTTGTCTCTCTCCCGCGCGTTCGTGCGCGCAGCCACAGATACACCCTTCCTTCATTCTAGTAGCAAGCCTTGACGCCCAGTTTATCCATTTTCCGCGTTAATCCGCCACCGACCGAAGCACGGACGGTCAAAAAATATATTCCATTGCTCTTGCGCGTCTTCAGCCTCGCACGTTTCGACGTTCTTCAACTACTCGTGCGCTGAGACGAACGTCGAGGTAAACGTTGACGGACTCTTGTCGCCGGAATGGTTAATTTCCGAAAAATCTGGACAGGTCATTTTACGCTACCGTGGGTCAATCGCGACATTTCCCTTGCGTCACGTCGACGTTCTGTAATTGATTGAAGGCAGAACGGACGTGTATCGAAGTGCCGGCCCGAGATAAAGCTCGATTTATGCCAGCCAAATTCGTCTCCGCACAGGCCAATTTTGACCCGTGAGACCGGAATCGCGATTCGATATTATCGCACGGGAAGGAAACTGATTATTAATTATGTGTAAATGCAAACGTGTAATCCGTTTATCGGGCATGCATGAGGGTTCATGAATCGGCTGCAACCATCAACGGGAAAGCCATGTCGGGGTGTATCACGTGACACTGTCGATTCGAACTGGGATAATTTCAAGTCCTAGAGAGATGTTACGTAATAGCTAATCTCATTCTGCCGTGTAACCTGGCATAATGGACCTCGGGGTTGTTGATAGCATTAATAAGTGCCGCCGAAGCTCTTGCGTGGCATGATTTACGCCGTTTACCTAACCTTCCGACAGCTGTGTTTCAAACGGGATACGGTTCATTTACTGAAATAAGTGTTTAAGGTTTTTCACGTCACGTTCACGAATGACTTCATAACACATAAAAATCATCCGTTACTGCGCCTGCTTTTGACCTGCGCAAAATTTTTGCCTTAATTATAACGTTAATTAGTATTCAATTATTTATACTCCGAAAAATCGATCTTGGCACGGCGAGCGAATGTCATTAAAATAGTTATAAATTGCACCGCGTACTAGGTCTGTGATTCGGTTTATCAAACGTAATAATAATCTGCGCGCCTGATAATTGGCGATCGTTCGGCAACGATTCGATAAATGAGAAATTTACGGAAAATATGGGAAATGTTGAAATATGCCAACCATGGTGAGAAGTTCGCCCGAAATGTAGGCTACCCGCGGCTGATCGATTCGAGTCACGAAAATTTTCGAGCGTCACCGCAGTTCGAGTTTACGAACGCGCGTGTGGAAAACTCCGATAAAATTTCTCCGCGCAAACTAGAACGCCCGATGTTGGCATACTGGCGTGAAAGGAAGGTAATAAAGTATTCCAACAACCTGTCGGTCCGTTTCCCGAATACGAAGTTGACCATGTGCAGCGTTCTCGCTGCACGAAATTGCTTCTCTGAAATGATATCGATCGCCCAATCCTCGTGTTCAGTTTTAGAGTCGCGTTTGGTTTGTCGGTCCGCTGACAATGGCACGTTTACCACACATTAAGCAACGATTACACACAGAGTCACTGCTTCACTCACTACGGATTAGTCAATTGTCCGGGTTGCCCACTTCATGAAATTTTCGTAAACGAAACGAGTTATTGCACATGCGAATCCGGAGCACCGTGTGCCAATAAAGACTCGTCATAAACATTTCGGAGCCATTAACCTCTGGAGACACGATTTTTTTTTGTTTAACGATAACAAATATTATCAATGCAACCGCGCGATAAGATTTTTATTTGTGATTACGCAAAATACCAAAATGGAAGGACGTGAGTATAAATTCACTGAACGATAGTGTTAACTCATTCGCTCTGAGGAACCTACATATACGTGCTCGGTATATACATAATCTTATACGAAAATACTTATATAAACGTAATCCAGTAATTATGCTTGCGTAAGAAGACAAGATAGCAATACAAGTAAAATTGGATATTCGACAATAATGTCTGTTGAAACAGCTTGATGTACTGGAAAAAATCCATTACAAGCTTCAAGGACAGAAGTCAGTCATGTATTGAACATATTTTGCATGCTTGTGTCGATTATTAATGACGCGCTTCGTCTGTCTATCGATTTATGAGCGACATGTTCCGCTCACAGCGATCACATTTTATTATAAGCGCGCCCGAGCGTAGGGATTAAAAAACTGTGCAGTAAAAATATTGTTAAATTTTATGGCCGTACATTTAATTTAACGTAAATTCGCATGCACAACCCACCGCGCCTACAATTTCCCGATACCAACCCTTTCTCGATCCACCGCAGTTCCCTGTGCCAGCCTGAACCGTACGTGCGCTGTATATGTGGTGAACAGTTTGTTGCGTATATTGCTTAAGTAATCCGTGTTCATTAAATTACACACTATTCCTTACGTCGCCAAATTAATAGTCACACCGCTAATTGTAAATATAACCGATATTTAAACTCTCGCATTTCTGCAATAATGAAACACTATCATAAATATTATACTAATGAGTAAGCAATGTGTTGGTTATAAGAACGTTACTATGATATTAATGTTTTCGTTCCCGTGGTTTTCAGTGGCCGGCAAAAACGACCGGACCCAAGTATTACAGATTAAATTCCTTAACACGTTGGCTGCCGTGGGGTCACCGGTGACCGGCGCTAGAGATTTTACTGAAGATCCAAAATATTCGCAATCGGTAGTAATAATTATTTTACAAATGCAGTTATTGTTAGAATAGTGATGCGATTCTTTGGTCTCCAATACTTACACATTATTTACATTTTGCATAATTCAGCCAAACGCTGTAGTATTTCATAGCATCGCCGTTCTAATACGGCAAAATACGCACGGCAGTCAACGTATTAAAATTGAATCGACTTCTTTAGTGTGCATACTTTCTTCATGGCGCATTCCATTGAATCTCACCACCTTTTTTCCAAATCGGTAAAACCGCTTGCAGTATTACAGCCAAAAGTTTGTAAAATACCGAGTGCTCAACACCTGGGCCCTCAAGTCATAGCCCTCTTACTGCGCAAAATCCTGTTTGCCTCGATTAACACTTTGAAACGTATTACACGCCGCTTTTATTATAACTGCGGAAGCGCGCCACGCGATACGAATTAGCCGTATCGCAGGTCGGATCTCGCGGCTCGGGGCGAAGTATCGATCGGACGACGGTAATTAACGCGCGGACCGCCCGAGAAAAATCGGTAGCGATCAGAGCGACGCCCGGCCCCGCTAACTAATTACCCGCCGTGGATCGTGATTGCAACGCTTTGTCAGTCACTCTGAGCTACCCCTCGGACGGTTGATTTGCATTCCGACATTCGTTCCACGAAAGCCGCCACTGTCTATCTTTAAACTCCGGCACCGGCGGCGTGCCGGACTCGATGCTCGTTTATCAACGAATCTTACCCCTCTTCATCAACATCCCCAACTTCTGCTTGGTCATACTCAAATTTCACTTGTCGGCCCGAACGCCGGGCGCGAGTGTTTTTATGCGCGATAAAGGAGTGGAGTGAAATTAGGAATACCGTCTGTGTCTCGCGGATTCAAATGAAAATTAAGTGGGCCCGAGTATCTGTAGATGCGAGAATTAGGGAAGTCGGAACCGTTGATATGTTCTTGTTAATTACACTATAAACTTGTAGTATGAAGATCACTTACAGATAGGCAAAATTGCGAAAATGTTTACTTTTGCGATGTATAGTCAATAACACGTGAAATGCTTAACGAGAAAAATAAATAAGGCCCGTGCCACCCTACTATACAGTAATGTTTAAATAAATTTCTATCAGCGAACTTTATATTAATAGTCACTAAGAGCAACGTCGTGATATACTAAATGACACGTCTACCCTATCCTTCGTTTGTTGTAACACTACAATGATGTTTCTGATTATCAATGGGCAAAGTACCGTTTTTTTGTTCTCAATAGAACCTTAATTACACCGTATACGTATTGATTAGTCAGTTCGGTATGTAGACCGGATCTTTTCATTTCTTCGGAGCCCTGAAATATTTTGCCGCAGAAAATAAATTGGAAAATAACGTCTGAATTTAAATGGAGTATTAATATTATCGGACACGGCAGGTTTACTAGGATCTTGATTAATAAAACAAGTACTCCCACAAGAGGTCGCATTTCAACCGAAACGAGTTTCAACCATTCGGCTATCAGATATTTACGTCCCTTGATCGGTTATGCCAAGCAAGTTTTATGGTTCCAGGATACAATACCGCTGGCTAAAAACGGACAGATTCCTGGAAAGCGATCACCGAGGGAAAAACCACTTTTTAGGAACGTAGGGTCATATTATTTTACTCGGAGTCTCGCATGGCCCAGGGGTGTTAAACTTTACGAGCTTCTGGAGGAGAGGGAGATTTCCTTCTACGACGAGATTTCTCTTTTTCCATTCTCCGATTGACGATCCTGGAATTCCGGTAACCACAGAAATTGCTCTCTGCACTCCCCTTAACGCCTACCCTTATTTTCGAACTATCGGCGCAATTGAAATTCCCTCCAATTCCAAAGGATTGTTATTGCGCGTTTAAGTTGAAATTTAAACGAACTGCGGTTAAAACGTTACCAAGTAAGAGAACGTTCCTACTCCAACGTCCAATGCCTTTAACCGAATAACCACTGTCAAAAAATGACCGCACCACGTCTTTGGCATCGCAAAATGGTAGCCACACAATCGCCACATTTGAAAACGACTCGCGTCCATTGGAACTCAGAACCTGTCGAGGACCAGCGTTTTCGTGACTATAATTATCATTGCATTTCACCCGGAAGATTGCATCGTTGACGTACTAATTGCACTTCCTGCTCTGCTGATCCAAGCTTTATGAAGGAGTGCGCAAGTTTACCACAAGACAACCGATATACTAAGATACGTACTTGCAGTCATATACCGGTACAACCTTCTATGCATTTCAATAATCATGAACTCAAAACATCGAGTTCTTTTTTTTTAAAATAATTGTTTAACACGTTGACTGCGGAGCAGATTTTGCTGTATTAGAACAGCGATGCTATGAAATACTACAGCGTTTGACTGAATTATGCAAAATGTAAATGATGTGCAGGTATTGAAGACCAAAGGATCGCATCACTATTCTAAAAATAACTGCATTTATAAAATAATTATTGCTACTCATTGCGAACATTTTGGATCTTCAGTAAAATCTCTTACGCCGGTCAGCGGTGACCATCATGGCAGTCTAAGTGTTAACACCTTGATTGCCAAACTTATTTTGTCAGTAGAACGGCGATGCCATGAAATACTACAGCGTTTGATTGAATTATGCAAAATGTAAATAATGTGCAGATATTGGAGACCAAAGAATCGCATCACTATTGTAACAATAACTGCATTTATAAAATAATTAATGCTACCCATTGTAAATATTTTGGAACTTCAGTAAAATCTCTTACGCCGGTCAGCGGTGACCATCACTTTATCACAAACAGAATCTTCCTTCCTTTCAAATGGAAGCCAAAATTGACTAGACAGCGATTATTTCACGCAAAACGTACCAACGACATCAGTACCTTTAGTCGCCTACCACCCAACTCCATCACCCTCGCACCCGACCGCGTCTGCTGCAAATTGATGAAACACCATCGCACCGCTACCAGACACCGCACGCATCTGTCGCAAGACGCACGGACGCGCGCCAAGTGAACAATGCTTAAAGCGTGTACGCGGTAAGAATGGATAAATAGATAAAAAGATGGATAGATAAACATATAGAGCAGGCGTGCGTTTGGCGTGAATGTAAAAAGGGGCCGGAGGATAACAAAGCGGGCGTTGGCGACAGACAAAGAGACGTCGAGGGTGGGAGACGCGGGCGGGAGAAAGATCGAAAAGAGAGGAGGTCGGAAAAAGGGCGAAGCAGGAGTACACTGAGGGAGCGAGATTGTAAAGAGTGTTTACTTAACCCCTGCTCTACCTCGAGGTGAGTGCAGCTATCTATAAAGCGTGCGGAGTCTGTGTAAGGATGGACTAAGAGCGAGCAGGAAAGCGGCAAGAAAGAAGGGAGTCCGGCGAGGAGCGGAGGTAGAGTCTGTTCAACGAATACAAGCGGTTTTTACACGCGGCCTGTTTACACGACAATACTCTCGGCATACTCGACTCCGCCGACACCACGAGGCCGACGAACGTTTCTATCTGCAGCACGCGCGACACCATCGTGCCGCGTCCTTTACAACGTGTACTATTGTATTCTTTTAGCGGCGACGCTGCCCGCTGAATGCCCTTGCGAAAACAATTTTCCGCGGGCGACTGCTGAAAGGCTGCTGCGCGGTGACGCTTAAGTGGAAGGAACGTGACGATGTTAATAGGCGCTGCTGAAACAACACGGCGAGCGCGAGTTTGGCGATAGTGTCGGGACGTCTTTGTTTTAGGGTGATTTAGGGCGCGGGAGGCGCGCAAACGCGCAGGAAGGGGAAATGGTTGCGTTACGGTCGATTCGGAGTTTGGGTCGTTTGTGAAAAAGATGATCGGGCTGGGCATTCGGAAATGGAATGGCGGAAAACTACGCGCGCTATTGTGTAGAGGCGTCGGTTATGGTATGGTTATGTTGTTTCTGTTCAGCTTCGCAGCCGAGGAATTGGGATCTGGTTAATGCCTGTTATGCGACTTAATTCTCACTTGTACGTATGTAGGAAACGACGGCATGCTTGTTGAATTTATTGCAAAGTATATGAGGTACTTATTTTCAGTGGTTTCATGTGAATTTTTCAATAATTTCTAATCTTTTTCTGGCTATATCTGGGAAACTACATGAGCTGTTCAATTCCTTTTACACAATTTTGATTATATCTCCGGCACGTTTTGAGTTGTTTTCGACCTTTCTGATACACTAAAAGTACAATGAAGTCTATGAACCTCCTGTTTTCTTTTCTTTTTTTGTAAAAAACGATAAGTTAAATGGTAAGTAAATGCCAAGATTTGCTCGATTTTTTCACGGCCCTTTCATATCTAAACTAGTGGTCGGAGACCATCAATTGTATAGGGTTTTTTGAAGATTTGTCGCGCTCTTTCACGGGATTAATAGATTTATACTATTGCGAAAAAAAATATTTGCACATGTTTCAAAGCGCCATACCTTCGAAATGATTGAGATTCAGCGAGTGATCTATTTTCAGCGCAAATTACTCTCTATCCAAGCGCATCGATCCGACGCAAAAAGAAATGTTGACATTTTTCAACTATTTGTAACTACCTGTTTTTGACTATCTGTAAGAGATTCTGCAGATTAAAAGAACATATATATTCATTCCATAATATAGCTCCAGTGTAACTAACAGGCATATATATATATATACACGATTCCAAGTCTATATAATTCTAATCTATCACATATAAATTTCACAGCCGTTGAATATTTCACTTGTGCCAACCGATTTTCTGAATAACATATATGAGACTATTGGCAATGCTATTAACCAACCTTGGACGCATATATGTAATAAGCCACGAGGGGTTAAGATTGTGATATTTGTAAATGATAAAATTCTGCAAGACTATGATCCATTTCTGCGAACAAATACAGCCCCGCATCCAATGTAAAATCCCAAACTCGCGATCACAGCACAAAATGTAAATTAACGTTACTTAGAAGTCGTATTAACTGAGAAACACAAAAATGGAAAAATACTAAAAACTCTTGAAACCAACGTCATCAATATATACACATACACGGCTCTGAACCCTTTAAATTCTTGTTAACGACGCAACTGGACACCGTCTCACTTAACTGAAATGAATCAACAGACGACGTTATCGATGCTGGGCGTCAGTTCCTTCTGCGCAGTTTATTATTTACAGCAGCATATCGGGGTCGACGAACAACGCCGGGAGTTTCTTTCGCGTATCTCATCTTTCAACCCAGAAACAGAAGTTTATTTCCGACGTCGGAACTCGAGTTTCGGTACCTCACTACGGGTAGTCTGTATCGAGCGTTTCGGCTTGGGAAACGATATACGAGTAAACGCGGAAGGGTAGTTTGAGCAGTGAGCACAAGGTTGGGAGGTTGCGAAGAAGAATGCAACAATGTTAATAGAAGCTGCGGAAATAAGAAGTGCAAAAGTCGGGCGATAGTGTCGAGACGCCTTTCTTTTCGGATGATTTAGGACGAGACGTAGGCGAGAAAATGCATGGAAATTTAAAGTGGCTACGTCGCAGTGAATTCGAAATTTGCGTACTTCATGAAAATAGTAGTGTTACGAGTGGAGCCTTTAAAAATGACCGTGACTCCGATGATTTCACATTCTGCAATGCGTTAATATTTTCTAGCAAACGTTGCTTATCAAAGATGCACTGCGCTCGCTGCCAAGAACCGAATACTGCACGATCAGGGAAAATCTAAGTTGACGGCGGATGACATCGTAAAAACTGGCAACGTGCTTCTCACCAGATATATGGCAAAATGAAAGTACTCGCACACACAGCGTCCCTTCGCATTCTCGTTAAAGACTCTATCTTATGTAAAAAAAAATCTAGTCAACAAACAGCTGTTGCATAAGACGAATACAATCAATAGACAACTATCTCACAAAATTATGCAACATGTATATAACTATGTATCAGAAATGTAATAACTATGCTGCATTCAAAAAATTAACATATGGTGAACCTTTTATATTGATTGACAATACGATTCACGTGATTGACAACTCGAGCCACAAATGGCGGATACAATAGATGTAGATAGGTTAACGTCCTGTACAAGACTGCGTGAAAACGTAAAATTTCAATAGCCAGGTTCTATACCTGCGTCCTCAAGTAGGGGTGGGTTGGAGAAGAAATTACGGAAGTTTCGGAGGCGATAAGTGTGAGCGGAAAAATATACAATGCTTGGGTGGACAAAGAAATGACGTACAGGCTGTGACTGAACGATAACACCAGAATTTGGTGTGCACACGGATTCAGAAAAGATGTACGCTAGTAAGGCCTTAACCCTTTGACTGCTATGGGCGCATATATGCGTCCGTCAAAATCTATCGGTGTCGACTATGGGCGCATAAATGCGCTTCCCAGTCGTTTCAATTTCTTGTCTATGGCAGCCACAATTATCAATGTACGAGATGCATACAGATGTGCTCTTTATCGAATAATTTTCTTGCATTATTTAATTTGGCGTAAATGATAAATTATCATTAGAACTTAGTTGCGCCTTAGATAATCAATCAAAGTTCGGCCGGAAGTATTCAGCAGTCAAAGGATTAACAAACATTTAATTGAACAGATACTGCATTATCACTGGCTACCGTCTGTTTCGTCTGCGCTGTCTATTCCAACGTCGCCCGTTTCTTTCGCGCGCCTCATCTTTCAGCCCAGAAGCGCAAGTTTATTTTCGACGTCGGCACTCGAGTTTCGGCGGGCACCGGGGTAGTCTGTATCGAGCGTTTCGGCCTGGGAAACGATATACGAGTGAGCGCGGAAGGGTAGTTTGAGCAGTGAGCGCCAGGTTGGGCGATGGGTGGTTGAAAAGAGGGACGCGCCGGGGGAAAGAGGGGCCTGTGACATCGAAGCCGGCTTGTCGAGTTTGTCCCCGATGTTTGCCGAATGCAGTCAAAGTGCATGTGAATTACCGCATTAACCTGGACTCGGCCTCTGCGCCACCAGTGCCGGCGCGTAATTAAAACATTCTTGTCACCGGGCGAAACGTCACTGCAAACAGGATAGCACCGATCATTTCGATTTGGATTCAGTCGCCGGCCGGTCGAATTAATTGGAACTCGCGGCTTTTCGCTCGGCTGCGAATCGCTGAAAGTGAGAATTCGACGTAGGACAGTGCACGGCGCTAGGTCCTACGGCGAATGACTTTTCGGCGAAGCGTCGACGCGGCGGAAATCGTTCGCGAGTCCTGCCGAATGCCGCGCAGCGATTGAGAATGCGCGCAAAATGAACCGGCGGGTTTTCGGGTCATTCAATTTTACTACCTATTAACGAGCGTCGCGAATCTATCGGCTGCGCCGTGGAACGTTCACGCTGCCGTTTTTCCCGTTGAGCGTGTCTCACGATACGCCGAGCGCCAAAGGTAATTGGTATAATAAATAGCGCAGCGGGTAACACAATTATTTGCTCGCCGCTCGTAAAAAGTTGATGTTTGTAAGGTCAGCCGTGTGACGAGCAACAATGTCGCGTGAACAGTTATGCAGCGCAGAATTTACACCGTAAGCGCTGACAACATATTTGACATTCACAGTTTTTACCTCGTTCCATTCCGGACGCTAACTATTTCACGAACTATTTCACGTGCACCGGCCCGTACGAACTATTAAACTTGAATACGCGTCAACTAATTAAATAGACAAAATGAACTGCGAAGGCAAGATTTTTTGGTAACTTTTGACATGCCAGTCAGCAATGCAAATTAATGAAACTAAACGAAAAGTCATTGTCTCGATCAGTCATTCGTCGTAATCGAGAGAATATTTTTACTTAGGCTACTAAGAATTTAACTGTATGGGAGTATTATATCGACCATTTAATAAGATATAGACAACACGTTATTATATATACCACTGACAATTAAAACAAATTTAAATTGGTTAAAATATTGGAGATTGTGAAATGAAAGTTCATCGGACGTTTCGCGTCGAAATATTTAACACTTTTATTAGTATTTTTTTTGTTAATATTTGAATATGTCAAGTAGCCCACACCTGCTCAAAATGATCCGTTCCTTGAAAGTGTCTGATGAAAATTGTACTCTCAACCTCCAATCTTTCAATTAATTTAAATTCGTTTTGCGTATCAGCGACTAATATTCGCCAAGAATAAAATTTTTTCTCCATAAATACCTAACGTCATATCGTGTGCTATCCTGAGCAATTTGCAACCTCCTGCGATCATTAATTTAATAAATGTCTCGCTATAAATAGACATTGCAGTAGTCTCATACGGTATCGGATGCATAAAAGTTAAGGAGCCGGTCGATGGAGTTGAAATCGATTCTGGATTTCGACCGCGGACCGTTTTCCCTTTTCGAGTGTCAATAAATAGCGACAAAACGACCATTGGGTGAAGAGGTGGTGCATAAATAATCCCATGACTGCGACAGTGGAGTAGCCAGACTGCATGGGGCTTTAAAGCGTGCTCCAGCCATGACGAGTGCCGTGTTTTATGGAATGTTCAACCGCATTTAAAGCCCAAGCGTGACAAGTCCGATTCAAGGGGGCTTCAAAATTTGCGAATGTAACGTCACCATTGTCGTGCTGAATACTGTCCGCAACTCGTTTTTCAGCCCGATTCTAACGCGGGGCAGCCATATTTTCACCTGCTTCCCGATCATTTCTTCACATCCGTTAGAATATTAATACACGGGCGATGGAAAAAATATGACAAAACATTCGTATTACACTGAACATTTTTATCTGGGACCAGCTTTTTGGCACGCACACTATCCTTTTGTCGTGATTCGCGCTTTGCACTTTCGCTTATCGAGCATTTTTTCACGTCCATTAGGATACCAGTACACACGCGGCGCAAAAAATACGACGAAATATTCGTATTAATAAGCGTTTTTATCTCTATCCGGCTTTTTGGCATGCGCACTATCCTTTTATCATACATCGCACTTTGCATTTTCGACGTTCCGCTTACTTCCGACTCGGCTTTAACTGAATAAGAGGATCCACCGTCAAACGTACGGCTGTTTGACATTCCGCTTTTCTCATTCGTAGAAAGAATGTCAAGCTTTGTAATTTAATTAAAGTACGCAAACAGCATTCTTAATGAGAAGCAGATTCGCGGAACTTTTTCACTGACTTTCGCCCTTTCTGCTCTCTTCTCGCGGCCGAATGCCTCATCCGCTCTCTTCCTTTTGCCTGTCCACTTTTTTCCCCGTCTCGCCATTGGCTCTCTGTTCTTATCTTTGGGAACGCGAAAAGGCTTCGGCTCTTTGATTCGAGAAACAAAGGGTCACAGATTGAAATTCGTTTGTTGCAGCCCAACCATTCCTATCGAGTTCGAGACGTTATTCTTTTCATTATAACGATAAGACTGTCGAACTCGATTCGAGATTTCTGTTCGACGTTTCTTTCATCACGTTCCTCCCCCGCTCGGGGCTCTCTGCCTTTGTTGGCGGATGATCAAAATCCGTGCCAGTGACTTACGGCTATTTACGGCGAAAGCTCGCCTCTGTCGTCCGCCGAATTCCATTGCACGTTTCACCGTTAATTCGTAAGCTACTCCAGCAGCGTCCAGCGCTGTTGTTGGATTTCGCTACATTACGAGCGAAGTGCCTTATCTCAGACACGGTGACCGGAAACGTCTTCTGTGACTAACAGTAGTACATGAGCCGCTTATTCCCCAAATCAATTAAACCCACAAAACAAATACTATTACGTTAAGTTGAAATATTTATAGTAAATTTACGGATAAATATGTAGTTGTATGATATTACCGGGAAAAGTGTACAGGCATGCGAAATACAGAAGTTGAAAATCAAAAGGATGAGGTGCAAACCTTTACATTTGCAAAACTGCAATAGTATTACGTTAATTTGAAATATTTATAGTAAATTTACGGATAAATATGTAGTTGTATGATATTACCGGGAAAAGTGTACAGGCATGCGAAATACAGAAGTATGAGGTGGAAACGTTTACATTTGCAAGACTGCAATAGACCAGTATTGAGTTTTCAACACGTTATGGGCCGGTGTCACATAAA
The DNA here is from genome assembly GCA_033815515.1 of Cryptocheilus praepositus. NCBI lineage: Eukaryota > Metazoa > Arthropoda > Insecta > Hymenoptera > Pompilidae > Cryptocheilus > Cryptocheilus praepositus. The sequence goes on along the minus strand of JAWWQZ010000141.1, from coordinate 169,822 downwards.
TATGATCTCGGCGATCAGCAGTTATCCACCGGCACACGTAGACGTGACTTTATAAAAAGCAATACGCCCACAATAGCACATGTCGGCGGCTACCGAAGCGTTTATCAAGTGAACGACTAGCGATCTCATCTGAAAAATTGTGATAGACCAGTGTCAAACGTTGAACACCTCAACGTCCGCTGTCACGCGCGTAATTTCGATTTGCCTCGAATAATACGTCCGCGACAGCGCATGCCAGAAGATCGACGCCGCGGCTGTTAGCTATTGTTCACTGGAAAGCGCAGCCGTCAAACTGCTAAAACATCAGCTCACTGCGGAAGACACCAAAACATCAAACAAAGCAGCTAACATCCCGGCACGAATACCCTTCGACGCTTAAATTACCATTTACTCCGTTTGCATTCTCCCCGCAGCGGGCGGAGCATACATCGTTCCTCAGGCGCAGTTGGCGAAGTAAAGTTTCGCGCGGCCGTCTTATTTCATTCGTCCACCATATAAACGGGGATAATTTTGAAGCGAGCCAGAGGAAACTCCGATAGCGACGATAATACGGCGTCGTAACGCGAAAGAATCGAGACGCCGCGTCGGAGTTGCCCCGGGTCACTTTGTGAACTTTCATCCTCGTACCGGAAATGCAAAGTAGATGTACCGGGCGACGAGGTAGAGAGACTCGTCGACCTTTCCACCCTTCCCTTTTTCTCCTACCGCTCTCGTTTCGGCGGCCCGAGGCGAGAGGCACGATCCGGCAGATTCTTCAAACGGCGAACGGATAAGATGGAGGATCGATGCCGGCGAAAAGTTAGGAAGGAAGGCGAAAGGAGGGAGCGGAAGAAACGACCGAAGAAACGCGGGGACCGTTATATCAGGCTTCGAATTAATAAGGCGGGAAGTCGTGCCGAATGATTGATTGATTGGTTTTCTGATATTAACGCGCTCGCGTTATTACGGTAACACGGTGACCGTGTAGTGACGAATGGTGGATCGATTGATTGATCGGGTTCTTGACATTAATTTGTTCACGCTCTTCTAATAGGCCAGTGTGAGATCGAGATTTATGACGCGTGTTCACGGATTATTGAGTGTTACGGCTTAAAGAAGCTTAAGGGGATGCTTGGAAGACGGGATGCTGACAAGCGGCAGGTGGCTTAAGAAATTTGTTATTGTGATTTGTGTGGTTACGAGTAATGAACGATAGCGGAATTTTAATGCCCACGTATATTAGAACGAAGATTCTGGGTCGAATCACTTTAAGATAGTCATACAGAGATATTCGGGCAGAATTGTCAACCCCGAACATGCGACGAGTAGTCAAGTGTCAAGTTTGGTCGGTTAGACGTATATTTGGTGTTATAACGATAAATAAGAACTTTTCTTCTGTTGCGATACAATGGGTACCCCACAACTTTTATTTTATGGGTGTTTTCACTGCAGTGTACTCTTCAGATACACCTTTGTCCGACGCCCTTTTTTATAGCCTCGCCAGCCTGACCAAATTCTACTTTGCTTTGCACACGGTAAAAGTGGTGTGATTATCTTATTTATTTCATGTTTTAAATAAGTATAATATGTTCAGTTGTCCTGTGGCCACGGTATACAATTATTACACTACATTTTTTATCCTTTCTAATAAAATCACAGCATCGTTTGGCCAAATTCGTCAGCTCTGCAACGGCAGATTACATTAACACGCCGCATATTCAGTTAATGCATCAGACATTTCATTGCAGCAGCAGCGAACTTTGCATCACTGTACCGATTGAAATAAATGTTTAATTATTAAAATAGAAATCTCAAATACCTGTCACCTACAAAAGCGTATAAAAACTGCTGTTGCACCGATTTCTGTTATTACCGTCATCAGGAACCACTTAGCCTTCCTTATGACCTGCAATATCATATCGACCGCCATAGAACCCGAACTTTTCAACAGTCCAGTCTCATAATAAAGTGCCACAAATTATGTTCCGTATCCATGACATAGTTGCCCGATTGGTTTACAATTCATAATCCCAAAATATTCCACCTATATTTCTCTCCCTTTCTGCGGCATCTTTTCGCCTCTCCAACCATATCATCCTACAAGCATTTCGGGATGCGGACATAACTGAACTTTCCACATACCCATTTTTCATAAGCATAGCGAATGTCCGTGGATATCAAACGAATTCCATGACAATATCCGTACACGCCGAACTGTTTGCTAGTTCCGAAATTGTTACCAAATATATCTTTCATAATGTTCATCGATATTTCATTAAAACCCACCAACCGACTTCGCCGATTAATTTCACGCGAAGCTGTACCGTGCGGTTCCGGAATTCAATAATATTTCGCGATCGTATGCGTACGATACAACGGCTTCATTCGTTGCGCACTAACAGCGACAGCAGGAGGAAGGCGAAAAATTGGTAGCAGAATTTCAGTAAGTGCGACGCCAGACGTTCCGGATTCCACGGAGAAGAGAGAATAAATAACACCTCTCTTGGACACACCTACAAATTCGAACTAGAGCAGACAGTGATGTTTGTCTATGCAAATGCTGGACGCCAGATTCCGATTCCGTGCCGCTCGAGAGATCCGTCTCTTTTTTTTTCGTCCCCGTGCACTTCTTAATCTGCATCTTCTTCGAGTCCGCATTGCATGTGAAGCTTCACTGTCGAGTCTAACAACACTTCTGTCGCCTCCCGATGAGTCGGAATACTTGATATCTTCGACAGCGGCAAGAAAAAGTTCAACGGCTGTTTAACTGCTCCATTTAGCATACTTCTTCCGTTTCCGTTGTTCGGATTTCTTTCCGCTCGTGACGTTATCTCCGTTCTTCTAGGTGTGCGCGTATCACTTCCTCATTCGCGCGTCTTTTACTTTCCAATGCACGTCTTCGAACTGAAAGCACGTTAACACTTGGCCAACCGAGTGGGGAGATCTTCCTGCTTTGAAGTAAGTCGCTGCATAACCGAATAGAGAGATCTTAGACTTTTCCCTTGGCAACCCGTTGCCTTTTATCGTGATTACTATTTCTTGCGTCATTTAGTCAGCCTTGAACTGGATGTGTTCGTAAATCATCATATACATAAGTTCAGGTGAATTGAATGAATTGATTGAAGGAAAAACGTTGTAGTTCGCAATAGAAAGTTGTCTGTTCTGGACGGTGCCACAATTAAAAAATATTAGAATACTTTATATATTTATAATTTCATGATTAACACGTTGCCAAGCGGCGCGATGGGCTTGTTATATTCCGGTCGACTTGCGGCGGCGCAAGAGATTGTTATATTAAGATTTTTATAAATAAAAGCATGTAGTAATAATTAACATTATAATGCATCTTTTTTAGAATATTGAAAAGTTACCGTAATGTTGTGCATCGAGATACTTGCACATTATTTACATTACGCTGCAGTTTTGAGGACAACAATCAAACGCTGCGATTTCATAGCATCGCCGTTCAAACGGCAAAAAACACTAAACTTCTGTATATATTTATAATTTCATGATTATATTATGAAATTTATCTTTAATTTACGTTTTGCATAAACTAGAAGATATAGTTAGTTACGTAATTTATGTTGAATTAAAAAAAAAAAAAAAGGGCAGAGGGCAAAAAATAATTGCACTTTCGATTACGTATTTTTTTTACAGCGAAAACGACCACAATTGTACGTAACCAGCACGGAATTCCGAAAATATCGTAAATTTTGGTCATAATTAATATTTGCTAATAAGGGTATAACGCCGACAAAGGCACTGTAATTGAAATTAACCGTTATACGAGTTTAAATAATTTAATACACGCATCGGCACAATTAACTGTTCACGAAGTCGATACGGAACCATTTCGCGCAACCGGCTGAAGTATATTTCTAATACACCATTTCGACTTCTATGTCACGTAGACCCGCTTCAATATTTTTCACGTAACTCTATCTGAAATCGATCAGCGAATTCTATTCCTGAACAATAATATCGAAGCTTATACCGGAAAAATGTGAACTCTCGAAAGTGTGCTTGCAAGGGGATAACGTGCAATTTGGCAGACTGGGTCAGAAGCTGCTGATGCCGTTTCCAAAATACGAGGAAAAAAGAAGGGCTGACACCAATCTTTGAGACAACGACGATATTTTGCCGTAGACGCCAAGAGGGTCTTATCGGGGAACGTGGAGTATTTGCCGAAGACAGTGGACACTGGTGATCTGAACGAATGATCGTCGTAAAACAAGATGTCATCGCGACTTACAGGTATCGGGCGCTGTTTGTTGTAACATACGCCGATACGCGAAGAGCAAAGCATTGTTTGAAGGCGTGTTAGAGTACGAGCAGAGTCGGACGTTTTGCGCGACTCAGTGTCGAAGTAAATTTAGAACGTCGTGTGGAATAAATTCTCAAGGAAATTTCGTATCGTGTATTCCTTGCGACATTCACACGCCGAATCGCCTAAGCCAATTCCCAAAGAAATTTCCTTCACCGTTTATGTGATTTATATGAAAAGAGTGGCTCATAATATATAGTTGGTACTTCGACGTGTAAAAGAGAATATCTCCACAGTACGCATTGTATGCAGAAAATGAGACTATTGTATTCAGAATATGAATGTGCATACTCGCATTCTTGGTTTATATCTCTTCTCTATGATCATTACTTTATTCAAACTTGACAATACTCGGAAAGTGTCAGACAAAATTATTTACGCGACCATGCGTCAAATCTCATTAGCTCCCCGCAGACAGCATTCAGAAACCAAATGTGCATACTTGTACACTCCGTTCCTGTCGGTCCTGAGATTATCATTTTATTTAACATCGACGATACCTAAAAAATGCCAGAGCGACAAAACTATTCGCGCGGCCACACGCAAAAAGTTCTCAGCTTCCCACAGACAGCAATACTCGTCGCGAGCGTGTTCAGCGTTACATTACCACGCCCGTCTAATTTACGATTTCACGAAACGAGTAACCGGCGGATTTCGAGTGCCATCACAGAAAAGTTTGCCGTCGTCCCGCGCAAAGTTCCGGATATTCGCGGGCGCAGCATGTTGACGAAGCCCTCTTACATGCTCGAAAAAATTCTGCACACTCGAGCCGTCGCGCCAGTCAGTGTCTCTCGAACGAAAGGGGATACGAAGCCTCGCGGAAACCGACGGACTTCTCTTTTTCCGAAGGTATTACATCAAATCTGAATAAACTAGCTGTTGCTCTGACGCCGCGAAACTGCCAGCGGAGCCGTGCTTTGGACGTACGTAGCAGGAATCCTCCTACGGTTACTTACATGTTGCGGTACCCGACGTCGAGTTTTATGAAATACTGCCTTGCGAAAGTTCGCCGTAGGACCACCGAGCCGCTGACACCTGCAATCTGCATTCTCAGCTGCATTCGAGATGCATGCGGGAACGCCCGCCGGCGGTATTCGTATTTTACGATTACGCGCGAACGTACCGACGTGCGCCGTATTGCCGGGACGAGGGGAAGAGGGCGAAAAACAGGCGGTTATGCCGAAAAACGCCCTGCCTGTGCGTTTGCGTACGCGATAACGCGTTAGGAGAGGCGCTTATCGTCGGCAGCGAAGTTGTCTACAGAGTGCGTCGCCAAAATGCGGACAAATCAAACATTTTCTTGGAAGATAATTTTTCCTGCAATAATAGAAAAGTAAAAATTTTTTTTTGTTACTGTATTGTTTGTTGGGTCATAAAGAAAACATTCAGTCAATATAACCCCCCTCTGCTTCAATGACCGTCTCCATTCTCGGTCTAAATCTGTCGCAGGCCCGTTTTAACGAGCCTCGGTTCATATCGGCGTATGCCTCTTCAATAGCGGCTCTTAACACTTTGACTGCCACGGTGGTCACCCGTGACCGGTGCAAAAGATTTGACTAAAAATGCAAAAAATGTGTAATAAAGCCTATTTGCAATCTTGTAAAAGCAATTGACATAGGGACGGCGCTTCAATACTTTGGCTTCTAACAACTCTGCGTTACCTTTATTTTGCACGATTTAATTATACTCTGCAGCATTTAATCGGATCGCGGTTCTAACATAGCAAAATACGCTTGGCAGTCAAAGTGTTAATGATGAGACGTTGGGATGTCTGGACTTGTTGCTGACCCTTCCAATCACGCTGCATACATAATAGTCGAAAGGATTTAAATCTGGGCTGTTGGGAGGCAGAAAAGCAGGTTACAGCGTTCAACTCAAAGCATCTGTCTCACTTTTATCGCATAAGACTTGTAGCGGAGGTCCTCCTCCTAGATTCGACGGATAGTTTTTTCGCTTACGCCGACAATCGACGACAATTTTCGGATCGACTGCCCTGGATCCTGAAAAATGAGCTCCTGAGCCCGTTGAATTTTCGGGCGTCCTAAAAACGCGCTCCTTCGAGTGACTTTTCCTGGCCAGTGTTGTGCAAAACTTTCGCTGTCTCAACAGTTATATCTGTTCAACATCATCACAGTCAATCTTGGGTATCCGAAGAATCGAATCATTTCTGTCGCTGAGCGCCCAGCGCGAATACTTTCGATAATCACGGCTTTTCGATTATACCCTGCACTTTGGTTTAACATAGTTACAGTTTCGAGGTTATGAATGTTTATTACATGCTTCAAATTATTTCGTTGCCAATAGCGACATCTCCAAGTGGTATAGAACGACAGGAAATTTAAATTGAATTTTGTTCGGATTTTGACGACGCACCCTGTAATGCGCAACGAGTGTTGGGCGACTCTGTCCTCCATTCTTGGCCGTCGGGTAATGCACGTGTGTTCGATGGGAAGACTGCGCTTCCGACATGTAAATCTTATCAATAGATAGACAGTCGACTCCCAGGAGCATAGGTATGATCAAAAGTTTCGACACGGCGAACGCCGCACTTTCGTCATGCGCGCTGCCGATAAATCAGGTCAGTGCAGTCGAACAGAGCATTATTTACGTTCGAGCCGGCAGCTATCCTAGAAGTTTTAATAGCTCGGTGACATTTGTTTCCCTCCTAGGGCGGCGCATGCGACGCAACGCGTATTGGGAATCCGATCGCCATTGCCATCTCGCCGGCATATCCCCGGGAAAAGTTTCACAATCAAAGTTTTCTGAGTTGTTTATGACGTCAGTGAATCGCCCCGATGGACCATCATTGAATTATTACATCCACTTTCGTTTTATCAGGAGTTCCGCCGTTTCATCTGCCTAAGTCGCGCGTATATCTTACCCGCGAGTCTATTGTCCAGATAAATTCAGCGGTAGTTACTCTGCCTTAGTGATAGACTCGGCTGGACTGGGTAAAGTCACGTTTATTTTCGGACTCGTCCTATGCCCTTGAGCAGTGAAAATGAACGAACCCGGGAAAAATAAATTGCCGTACGAGCTCGTTTAACCTATTCGGCGTACCGAATAAATATTTAGATTGAAGCACACAGGTATGCTACGTCGTATTTCGGGTTATCGTTGGCGATTTGAAATATTCCTTACCCATTTCTATGTATACACACAAAATACTTAAAATTGCCTACATTCATTTAATGGTTACAGCAAAAATACCGACGATATTCCTCATTACCTATACACACTGCAATAGTCTCATACGGCGTCGCATCCATGAGAAATTAAATTAGGAACCCGAGCAATTTATAATTAAGCCAACATAATTTCTAACATCTAGTAAATTATCGGCGATTCATCCGCAACTTATTATTTCACTTTCCTTTTACTAGTCGCCCCACCGTTTCATCCTCCAAAGTCACGCGTTCATCTTGACCACGTGTCCATTGTCCAGATAAATTCAACCGTAGTTGATTTACCTTCGCAACGGCCGACCCATCCGGATCTCGATTTCTTTCTACACCATGCGCCTGCGTTTTCTGCACTCGTTTCGCGTCACGGAGATCAAACGACTTGGATCGGCATTCCTCAGAAGCGCAGTTTTCTTGTTTTTCTGACATCACATTCTGCGCTACGCTCTCTGTCCCCGCGTCCCCTATTTCCGGCGCGCATTCGAATTTATTCCCTACTTTTTCGCGTCCTTTCCCGCGGATGTTGCAGCGGGTGCCCGTCTAGTCGTTCTCCGCGCAGCTTTTGCGCGAGAGTCATGAGGGATTATTAATAGCTCGTTGCCGCATGAATTATTATACGCCCGACGAGATATCGTCGCGGGCACGTATGGTAATCAACGTCTGTGCCTTCAAGCTCGCGGGCTAACGTTCGCGCGTAACTGGAGGTCGAATTTCTCGCCATGGAAATTCTACCCACTGCGATATTTTAACGGGGACGCGATCACACCGGGAATATTGTCCGATAATGGGCGAAAATGTTTTCACGAATGACGATAAGCGAAACTGCATAATTTGCGTCGGAATTATTCGATTAGAACGACACTGATTGCGAATGAAGGTGTAATTGAGTATCCGCTGAAAAGAATTTTGGGCGAAGCTCGTTAACGCGGTAATTCTTATGCAGTATGCCGGTACTTGGAATACCACTGAAGCGACAATAAGGTCATAATATTGAGACTCACGCGATGTCTGACACGAAATAAAACGAGACCGGTGCGCGTCTCGCAGTGATGTAACCAGAATCTGAATCATAACTCATGAATGCGTCTCGGTCTGAGCAGGAACTCGTTTGAGTCCTCTCACAATTTGACCCACGACTAAAGAAAATACGATTGATTTTTTTTTATTGTAATTGATAGCCTAATCCGTTAGATTATTTAAAAATATGTGAAGAATAACATATATAAGGCAGAATATATCTGTTGTGCTATGCCATACAGCCAAAAGTAAAACTTTCACTACAGTTAATACTTTAATTCCGCGATAAAGACAGTGTTTCATTTTTGAGAGCCTATGCATTTAAATGTTAAAGCCAACCACGTCGCGGCGATCTCCTCGATAGCCACGTCCGCAAAAAAATCTGCAAATCGCGAAGGAAAAAATGTGATGTCCGTTTGCCGTTCTCTCGCATAATCGCAAGGAGGGCGCGCGGCTTCAGCGGCACAATCGCGGCGAATCTCGCGTTCGATTTCACGGAGTACAAGAGCATGCGGGGGATTCCCTTTAAAAACTCCCGAAGGAATATATACCCCGTCCTCCGTGCCGTCCTGTCGCCCCTTTTCCAATACAGGCGATACAAACGAGCTCATTACGCGTAGAGCGGCGCGATTCTACGACGATCCCCCTTCGAAAACGAACTGGAACTCTGCCGGCAGTCTGGTTCCTTGGCCGTTCCCGCGACGATAAAGATAAAGGAACGAGGAACCAGTCGACGTAAACGCAATGTGCTCCTGCCGCGCTGCGCAATAATACTCCCTATCGCCCGTATAACGTTCGAACATTAATTTGCATTCTCGCGGTTTCCTTTGCCCGCGTACCTCGTCTGCCACGAGGCAATGGACGAAAGTGACTCGCCGCGAGATAACTGCGCGGACTGAGGGAAGCGATTAAAAGAAAATGCCGCTGTCGAGAGTGTCGCGAAGCGAATCTTGGGGTGAAGGGGAAAATTGGCAGGACGATGTTTCGGGTATGAGGTTTGATATTTTTGATCTATGATAGTTTGGTGTTGGGCTTGATGATTTAGAATTGTACGGAAATGGCCTGGTTGGAAGAATGTGAGCGAAATAATGCAACGATGTAAGTCTAAGAATGCTATCGGCATAGATTTTTGGTCAGAGGCTTATTGTTGTATTTGAAATATTCGCATTCCCTATTGGATCGATGTTACATGTGTAGTGGGTCGGGCGTTAATGTCGGGCAAGTTTCAAATTATGGAATCGCTAAATGAGGAGACAGCACACGAGTAATACAAGAAACTATGTTTTCGCGAGCTATATTATTGTGACGAGAAACTAACAAACTCAAGAGCAATGGATCGCACAAAAGAACTTAAGACCAACAGGTTGAATGAATGTTCCCCACGCGATTTGCGGGCGGAACAAGATTGACATGAAACTATCCTGCATAAGATATCTGCGTGTCTTTATACCACACATTTTAAAGATAAACATCAAATACTGGTTTCGATTAATTTTTTTATTGCTATTTAACCTCTTAGATGCGATGGGTTTGAGGAAAGCGATTAAAAGAAAATGCCGCTGTCGAGAGTGTCGCGAAGCGAATCTTGGGGTGGAGGGGAAAATTGGCAGGACGATGTTTCGGGTATGGAAGGTTGTGTGGGGTTTTTGATTTATGGAAGAATGGAACGATGTAAGTCCAAGAATGCTATCGGCATAGATTTTTGGTCAGAGGCTTATTGTTATTACTGAAATCTGGATATTCCCTATTCGATCGATGTTGCATGGTCGGGCGTTAATGCCGGGCAGGTTTCAAATGATGGAATCGCTAAATAAGGAGACAGCATACAGGTAACATAAGAAACTATGTTTACGCGAGATATGTTATTATGACGACGAAGTAACAAACTCAAGAGCAACGGGTCGCACACAAGAACTTAACCCTTCTTTGCATGATTTTTTCTTTATTGGTGAAATAAATCAAGGTGATATAATTCATGTTCAAAATTAAAGGAAAAATGGTTAAAAAAATCTTAGTATATATTTATAGTATAAATTTAGCAAAATACAATATGATGAAAATTTCCATCATCGTTATGATGGAAATTTCCACCATCATGCAAAGAAGGGTTAAGACCAACAGGTTGAATGAATGTTCCCCACGCGATTTGCGGGCAAGCCAAGATTGACATGAGACTATCCTGCATAAAATATCTACGTGTCTTTATAACCACACTTTTTAAAGATACCACACATCAAACATTGGTTTCGATTAATTTTTTTTATTGACATTTAACCTCTTAGATATGATGGGATTTTTCAGCGGAGCTGGATCTCTGTATGGCAATGTTTAACGCGGTGTGCGGTTACACAGTGTAATAGGGCACTGTGTATCTGGCAGTACTTTCTCAATGCAATTACATTAAATAAAGTTGTACATGAATAAATTTACACAGTTTTAATGACAAACTTAGTTACTGCAGTGGCGTACCATTCAGAAAAATGACATTCACGAAAGTCACTATAGTGGCACATCGTTTAAAAGGATGACGCACGCGAAATGCACTATAGTGGAGCGTTGTAACTAAGAGGTTAATTATGTCAACAAGCTCGACGTGTGTCAGGACCCTTGGGCCATCTCCTCAGGAGCAACATTTTTATTCATGTGTTTCATGGAGGAAACGGATAAAATTTCCAGATTAAAATATTATTCCTGAATAGGAGTCCAAGAATCCCGATATTATACGAGATTATATTGATATAATTAAATAGTCATGAAGAAAGTCAACCGAAAATCAGTCTATTCTCTTTCGATTCGTCATTTTTATCTATGCTCTATAACAAGCGATCTTGTCACTAAATTCTGTGGACTCTTCCGCTGACGCACCGTTTCGCCACGTAGTAACGAACGTTCCGGCTTGTTTAGACAGCGCGGGTTGCCGTAAGTTTTTGCAATCTAGTTACTCGCGGGGCAGTGATGTTGAAAAACGTAATGTAATTCGATTTACCTTCCTCCGGGTTGTTTAAACTTAGTCATGATCAGGTTAAGTTTACTCGATAATTTTACGGTCTCCTCTCGTTCGCGGTCGCTCGGTCGATCGTCTGACCTAAAAGTATTATTCGCGTTAAGAAACTGTAAGCTAAAGCGTCACACTGACGACTGGCATACCGTAATCAACGGTAAACCACTAAAAGCCCGTGTCCGCCCCAGGTTGCGTTTCGTAACCAGACTCAACCCTCAATTCTTATCGCACTCTTTTGCTCCGCTGCTCTATTATTCTCGGCCGACTTCGCCAGGCTGCCAGCAACTCGCAGCGATTTGTACGAAAATCTGAAAGACCGAAATCTGCTTCATCGCGACCGCGACCGGTCATTTGGCCGTCGGCTGTACCTGCGCCTATTACAGACTATATATACGTGCATGTAACAATATGTCCGCCGACCGTACTCCCTTCCATTGTCAAAGCCCCGCAATCTCTCGACGGCAGGCAGAGATTTTGACCGGCATGAATAGATTTTTTGGGGTCTTCGCCGGCGGAACCCTTTGACGACGAGAAAATGGAAGCCCCGAAGCGCGTCGCGGACGATTTACCATATTTCAATGAGTAATCTCGGCCACGGTCCTGGTACAATGCGTCTACGCGGAATGGAAGCGCAACGCGGGAGGCACGTGCACGTTTTACGAGAATTTAGCCGGAATAACTTGCACGAAACAATTGAACTTGCCCTGTGTGCATTTCAAAGGAAAGGCCGATCGAGAGAGGATACGTGTACCTCGCTGAAGAATTTTCGCATGCGTAATGGGCGGAATGTATGAGACGGCGAATACTGATTCGCGAGTTTATCGCGTGATGCTGCAGATGTGTGGAGTTGGGGGTGTTGTCATAAGCAAATTCTACGTCGTCTTATGCGAGGAACGGGGCTGCGTTCATTTTGTTCTCTGCGAACAAGCACACAGCGGTCAGTTGTCCAGCGGATATGGCACGTGGTGGTTCATGTCCGAATGAACTTTTATATAACTTCAACGCACCTTTGTTATTAACACGTTGACTGCCGTGCGTATTTTGCTATATTAGAACGGCGATGCTATGAAATACTACAGCGTTTGACTGAATTATGCAAAATGTAAATATTGGAAAATTCTATCCAATGATTTCCAACATTCTTGGTTAAGATACTGAACAACTATATTTCAGATATAATAATATGCATTACATAAAAGAACAAAAGAAACTAAGAATAAGAAACGCTACGTCCACGCATTTCGGTTTACGTCCTATAACTCACTAACGCATGCACTTTGAGACGCGCAGCACAAAAAAAAAACAACGGAAGAACAATGTAACGTCTACGAGTCCACCGCCACGATGCCACGCGGCATTCTCAATACTACATTAGCCTAAATATTCTTCCAATAGTAAATAATGTGCAAGTATTGGAGACCAAAGAATCGCATCACTATTCTAACAATAACTGCATTTATAAAATAATTATTACTACCCATTGCGAATATTTTTGATCTTCAGTTAAATCTCTTGCGCCGGTCACCGGTGACCCCCATGGCAGCCAACGTGTTAATCATGTCCGAATTTAAAGTTGGAAAGTCCTACATTTGGCCGCGATGCGATATCGATAATACACCCTTAATTTAATTAATACTTATTTTCTGCGTAGCTACTTTTTTCTAAGTAAACCATATGAACAATACATTTAACTTCTAATTACCATCACTTCCGGTTATATTTATTCAATAACGACAAACGCTATCGCATCACTTGAGGTTTCTTAACACTTTGCGGACCGAGCATTCTATTGCTAATCGCACCCAGTGGCCGGGTATTTTTTTGCGTCAAATATCTTTAAATTAGTGATGATTTGTTAGTAGTTAACACGTTGACTGCCATGGTGGTCATCGGTGACCGGTGCAAAAGATTGTACTCAAAATGCAAAAAATTCGCAATGAACCCTATTTGCAATTTTGTAAAAGCAATTGATATTGGAACGGCGCTTCAATACTTTCGCTTCTAACAACTGTGCCTTACTTTCATTTTGCACGATTTAATCATACTCTGCAGTATTTTATCGCATCGCGGTTCCAACATAGCAAGAAACGCTTGGCAGTCAAAGTGTTAAACTGTCCACAAATATTTCTGTAATATTGCTAATCGTTTTGTCGCTATCCATATTTCCGAGCTCAAATAATTAATTCTGTCAAAATAATAAAACTGTGTGATATCTCGTCATCTGCCTCGAACGACAGAATATGCAAGACGATAGATCTCCTCAGTGGCCCAGAATTACGAAATACGCAAGACGATATATCTCGTCAATGGCCCCGAACAACGAAATAGCAATGACGAGATATCTCGTCATCCGCCCGCAATGTGTTAACATATGTTAAGATAAATGCCACTCGCTAGTCCTCGAAAAGATTTTCAATGATCCCAGGGAATCCACAAAATATTACCAAACGTTGCTCTACCGCTTCAACGGCTCCACAACCAAAATTCACACTCGTCAAGAGCCGATACCGAAATACTCAGTGGAAAGTAATATGTTGTAGTAAAAGACAGCTCGAATTTGCGCTGATGCGATAGCCTTTCATGTAATACCACACATACTATGACGTTTAATCGACTTCGTAACTAAAGGTCATACGAGGCAGGAAGCGACACGAAATGCTCAATGAAAGTAGATTCGGTAGAGAAAATGGTGTCGTGACGTTCGTGCACGCGACGCGGTTCGTTCAGCGAAAGCAACAACGGGCAACAATTTCTGTTCGGCGAAAATCGGAGAGTAGTTTTCGGCGACAACGTAATTCGCACAAAAAGCTTCAGCTGACCATGCCGACGGTAATTCGAGCGTGTAACTTTTTAAGTGGTGACTCAAAGCGTACATTCTCCCGTTCTCTGTCTATCCGACTCTGTCTCCCGTGTGCACAAACACACGTCCGCCCATCGATCGTGCTTGGTCCCGCAGAGAAATGACGGGACACCAAAATTCCGCTTTACGCAACAAATATTTTGGTATATCCCCACAGTTATCAAAGTATCGTAAACCGTTCAAAACTTTACTGCTGACCGTTAATACTCATTCTTGTCTGACACTCCGCAATTGCTTTATCTATGCAACTATACCAGTACTTCCTTGCTCATGCACCGAAACACCCTTAATTTGAACAAATATGTCAGATGTTAACCATATTATTCCCTCCCAACGCAATCGCCCTGTTCCGATTTGGTTTCGTGAAGTTCCACTACGGTTTTTTACAATAAAATTATTTTTTTGAATTTACCAAATTAACAAAACAATTATTTTCTAATGACCATTATTTTCAATAAACGCAAGCGATATCATAACGCTTGACGTTGATCTATACGAAAACCACATAAGTTATTATAGTCAAATAAACTAATTATATAAGCTCCTGCTCTTAATATATACCTCAATGCAACATCGTCATCGCAAATATTATTATAATAAGTTCATCGGCATAATTTAAAACAAGTACTCGCCGACAAGATTTTTTCAATGCCCCCTAGGACTCAAATGATCAGTGTGCCGTAACACTTTAGATATAACGAAATGGCCGGACGTTTGAATTCTAACTTGAAGTTCCACGAAGCCAAAGGCATCCAATTCGTAAAACACCCTGAGCTCGTCTGCACTTGAAACTGTCTCGTCGGCGATGTGTTATCAGTCTGGGCACGTCGGCGGTGCGCCGATCGGCACTGAAATTTCGGTTAAATTTGATTTTTTTTACTCCTCCCGGTCCCCTTCCCCAAATCGAGTCACCCGTTTCCGTCGATGATTCGTCGATATTCCTACAATCGAATATTCCCCTCGGAATAATTGACTTTATTGGATTACCGCGGGTGCGTTCCCCGATACCCATACGCACGCGGTGTACACAGCGCGCGATGAGCAAAATAAATGTCCGGCTACGAATTATATTCTATCGGGTGTTCGTAATCGAAATTCACGCGGCCCGCGAACGGCGCGTCGGTTGATATCTCGTTCCGCGCTGTCGCCGGAGGAGTTTGCGTAACATCGCTCCTGCGAATGTCGGACAAGCGAAAAAAACAGCGCGATCTCTGCGAACACAGTCCGTTAGGTATACATACGAAAAGAGAAACCGTCGGATTTATGTTTTCGAATACTAGAAGACCGTGGGGATACAAATTGTCTTTTCTGCTGTTTGCAAAAACTACTGGCAGCTTCGTAGTAGTGGGTAACTTTTAATGTGTACTTCAACCTTTTAAATTATTGAAGAAATATGCATTTTTGTAGTTGAAATGAAGGAGAATGGGAGAAAAGAGGAAAACAGATTATAAGTAAAATACAATACAGTACGGATTAAAAATTGTGATACATACACTTGACATGCACTTCACGTTTAAAACTCATCACTTTTGCCAATGGTTTTTGCAAAAATGAGAAAGTATAATATGCATTCCAATGTTTTTTGGTATTCAAAAACATAAATTTAACAAGAAGCGTAGCTTAGGTGAGTTGATACGAGTACAATAATTGTAGGTTCGAGTTTCTCTGCCGACCTGTTTTCTATTCTTCCCGTAGAGAGTTATTAAAAGCGATTGGTTCAACTCGCCTGTCAGCAACATTTATTTTAACAATACCCTTTTTTAGAGAGCAAATTTTTCCCTGCGTAAGAAAATGAATAAATGCCGCGGCCAAGAGATTTGATTTTCAATCACTCTCTATTGATTGAAAAAAAAAGTAACCCGCTAGGAAAACTCGATTCCACAATTATCGTATACTTTCAGCTGCTCACCTTACCGCCTGAGTTACGCTGCTATTGAATTTAGATATTTCAATACTGGAAGACCGGTGGTACACAAATTGTTTTCGCGACTTTCACTATAACTACTAGCCATTCCAATAGGTTTCTGCGATGCCGTGCATGCCAAGACCGCGCACAAGATCCAGGTGTCCAATACTAAATATAGAAGAAATTATCCAGCCCTCTTTATTACTACTTATTAGCGTGTCACTAAGATTCAGTAGCAACATCCACCGCCGGCGTCCACGTAAAGGCGAGCACGAGTACATTTGCTTGATTCATTTTCGTACAGACAAACCACAAGATCCAGGTGTCCAATACTAAATATAGAAGAAATTATCCAGCCCTCTTTATTACTACTTATTAGCGTGCCAACTAAGATTCAGTAGTCGACCACCGTGGTCCGCGTAAAAGCGAGCACGAGTACGTTTGCTTGGTTCAATTCTGTACAGACAAACCACAAGATCCAAGTGCCCAATACTAAATATAGAACAAATTATCCAGCCCTCTTTATTACTACTTATTAGCGTGCCAACTAAGATTCAGTAGTCGACCACCGCGGTGCGCGTAAAAGCGAGCACGAACACGTTTACTTGGCTCATTTTCGTGCAGACAAACCACAAGATCCAGGTGTCCAATACTAAATATAGAACAAATTATCCAGCCCTCTTTATTTCTACTTATTAGCGTGCCAACTAAGATTCAGTAGTCGACCACCGCGGTCCGCGTAAAAGCAAGCACGAGCACGTTTGCTTGGCTCATTTTCGTACAGACAAACCATAAGATCCAGGTGTCCAATACTAAATATAGAAGAAATTATCCAGCCCTCTTTACTACTACTTATTAGCGTGCCAACTAAGATTCAGTAGTCGACCACCGCGGTCCGCGTAAAAGCGAGCACGAGCACGTTTGCTTGGTTCATTTTCGTACAGACAAACCACAAGATCCAGGTGTCCAATACTAAATATAGAACAAATTATCCAGCCCTCTTTATTTCTACTTATTAGCGTGCCAACTAAGATTCAGTAGCAACGTCGACCACCACGGTCCGCGTAAAAGCGAGCACGAGCACGTTTGCTTGGCTCATTTTCGTGCAGACAAACGCGCGCGTACGTGGCAGCACGTTAATCGAGATAAATCTCGATATTTATAGCCGACGATCGGCCGGATATGGTCGGGCATTGTACTTCTATAAATGCGCCAACGCATCTGCAGCTGCACCCAGCGTCGGGATATAACGTTTGCGCTTATTATATGTGATCGCGGCACGGACGCGCACGGCCGCCGCGCATTTGCGTTTTGCGTTTACGTGCCGTGGGTGGACGCGAAGAAACCCACGGCACAATAAGCGCACTGAGGTACAGCGCGCGAGAATAACGATCCGCGTGCATTGTCGGAATTACGCCGATTACGCGGTGGCGTTCATTTGGAGATTGCGATCTGCCGGCGATCGTCGTCGCGTAACTGCGCCGGTTTAAGCGCGAATAAAGTACCTAACGGGGTTTCTTCATGCTGCTCGTGTTCATTAGCGACAAATCGCGTTCGGCAGCGATGCGAGACGCGTGAGTCGCGACGTCGACGTTGCGGCTTTACGCGCGGCATGAAAAACAGCGACGGCGATTGATAATTAGGTGGATCGCGAGGCACGCGGGACTTTCCCGCAGTTTATACAATGGACTGCCATCAGGATCAACCGTGGTTTGACTACGTAGGTAGAATGTGCAAGTTAATTTAACCAAAATGACTAAGAAAGCTGCAAGACGCACCCCGAAATTCGCCATGGTTCACGAGTTATAAGCAAAAATAGAGAAAAAAATAAGAAGAATAAGCTGAAATATCGTGAAAATAGGCGAAAAATGTCAATTTTTTTGTTTTTGTTTCGGACCGATACCATTTGATAGAGGGTAATTTGCCCTGCAGATAGACTACTTTCCGCGCGCTGTACTCTTCATAGTTTCCGAAATATGACGATTTTAAGGAAGTAAAAAAAAAAACATTTTTTTCAAAATTGCTGATCGCGATTAGTCCCACGCGAAAGTGCGTCCAAAAAACTTTAAGAAAACCTGTATTAGTTAAAAGTTTCGATCTTTAGTTTAGACGGGACGTTGCCTTGAAGAAATCGTGAAAATCTTAAGGTATACCCCTTGCCATTTTTACGAAAAAAATGATGGGTCACCGATTTGATTGCCCTTTTAACATATCAAAGGGGGTGGAAAATAACTCGGAAAAATGCAAGACGCACCGCGAAATTCGCGATAGTTCCGGAGATATAGCCAATAATGTGCAGAAATTTAAGTTCATTAGCGACAAATCGCGTTCGGCAGCGATGCGAGACGCGTGACTCGCGACGTTGACGTTGCGGCTTTCCGCGCGGCATGAAAAATAGCGACGGCGATTGATAATTAGGCGGATCGCGAGGCACGCGGGATTTTCCCGCAGCGTATTACTGCGCGTATAACGCGGGAGCTGTGCATGATGATAAACGAGGGATCAGGGCGCATAACGCTTACCGGGCCGTTGTGTGCGGATGCAAATATAATACTAGCGGTCAAGTCTAATGATACAGGCATTTTATTCCCGCCGTCCAATCAGTATGATCCGCGTGACCTAGGCGAGTACGTTTACACGGAGCGTAATATCCGCGACACGCACGGCCGCGCAGGAGAATCGCGCCGCGAGTCTTCTTCGCGCGGGGTCGACGACCCGTCGTACCGGTTTGAAATTCTCCCCGGAATGTGCGCCCATTTCATGCGAATGTAATATTTCGGATAGTTATAGGCGCGTTAACGAAATCATTGTCGCGCGCGTGAAATAGCTGCGCTCCGAATTCTGGCATTTCTTCGACGTGCGGCGGGCGTTAAATTGCGAATGCCTTCTTCGTCATGAATATAAGAGTGCGTACGTGTGCGCATCCGAGCGCCGCCGTTAGCCGACTCTTGCGTTCCCGAAGTCATATGCACTGTTCGGCATCTAATGAACGGCAGGTTGCGTGGGAGTGCGCCTCAGATGCCGTGGCTCCGTAACAAAATATCAGAAGCGCCTTCAAACCGAAACAAGCGAACATTCCGCGAGCCTCCGCCTCGAGCGCGTCCCGAGCGGCACAAAAAATTCGCCCGTAATCTCATCTGCCTCATTTGTCCCACACCCAACTGCCGACCCATCTCAAATACAGACATTTTCTGCTACCTAACGAGCGCACCGAAAAGATGATTATTCGTTCGGGGCATTCGGAATTCCGCGCTTGTCGCACTTTGCATATCTCTGCGAACATAATGACAGAAGACTTAACCGATGGACATCATTAGCGACCGGAGCTGTTTGAAGATGTCGTGCCGGGCGTTTTATGCCGGTCCGGTGATTAGGACTTTTACGAGACGATTACGTGCCCGACGTTGCGTCGCTCGTAAACCACCCTTCGCACAGACACGCCCGGCGATGCGCAATTTCTAACTGCGGATACGTTATGTCCGCGGCAGTTTGTACTCTGATTATATTTACGTCTCGTCGGCACTTGCCGCGCGCTTGAATCATTGAAACCGTATCGCCGAAGCCGACGATCGACGGCGGAACGGGAACAAACAGGAATACTGGCAATCCATCGTTCGGATAGAACTGGATACCGACAGGTGCGGCTTTCTCGGCTTCCATTTTGTATAACTCTTTGCGGCGGTCGGATCGCCCGAGCGCGTCGTCCTACAGATTTGCCCTGATTCATCGCCCGACAAAGTGGCTAATAAATATTTGCGGATACGGGACCCGTCGATTTAAGTTCCGCCGTTGCAAAGAAATTGGGTTTGTGCGCGTACGCGTCTTTATGAAAGTTTGATTGTACGAGAACGCGTCGATGCGGTTAGAAACGAGTTTCGAAGTCATTTTTCAAGGCGCTTTGTATCGCGCTAACGTATGCGCAGTCGCGCGGTGTGACGGATGGTTGAAGGCGACCGGTTTTTGCGGAAAAAAACGTTTACTTGTGCGAATCCATGGAAATTTTGCTAAATTTATGTATGGTGGAGTTATGTTTGCCTCCTGTATGTTTGCTCCCGATGTGATGATGAATGCTTCTGCAAAGGCAGCGCGAAAATATGCACAATCAATAACAGCGCCTGACATCAACCAATATGCTTTCATTTCGTCGGAAAAAAACGGATGTAGAGCTGCGAAAAATTTTGTTCCTCTACGCAGACGGACATGAGCGGGACAGCTGTGAATAGAATAAAAATTAATTTCGCTTTGCGCCGCAAAGTCCAACGCGGCTAAATTAACTCGCGCTTCATATTATTTTATTCGGATATTGTTTCTACGGAGTTGCACCTATACTGTTGTTCACCGTTTACCAAGTTCTTCTCCAACACGTTTCGCACAACAAACTATTCAGGGCATTAACTAATGATATTGTGATCTAATTTCATCCGCTAATACACATGGTTAAAGAACATCCGTTAATCTTCCCAATAAATGAGCAAATTGGCGAAAA
The DNA here is from genome assembly GCA_033815515.1 of Cryptocheilus praepositus. NCBI lineage: Eukaryota > Metazoa > Arthropoda > Insecta > Hymenoptera > Pompilidae > Cryptocheilus > Cryptocheilus praepositus. The sequence goes on along the minus strand of JAWWQZ010000141.1, from coordinate 149,064 downwards.
CTGCAATGGAACAAATAACAGAATTTCAGTCACGACGACATTATAGACGCTGCCAACACTGAAACTACACAAAATGACGATACCCAGTGCTCCATATATAACTATTTTGCTTGTTTGAAAAAAGTTGGTTAATCTTCTCAATAAGGGAGCAAATTGGCGAAAAAAGCTATGGAACAAATAATAGAACTTCAGTCACGACGATATTATAAAGATACCATCCTCGCTGAGACTACACAAAATGACGATACCCAATTCTCCATAAATACCTACTTCGCCTGTTTGAAGAACTTTGGTTAATCTTCCCAATAAGTGAACTTATTGGCGAAAAAATCTGCGGGACAAATAATAGAATTTCAATCACGGCGATATTATAGACACCGCCATCATTGTGATTGCGGAAAATGACGAATAAAATAGAACTTCAGTACGCGCAAGTATCGTTAAAACCAGAGAAAGATATGCTATGTGATATTGTGATCTAATTTCATCCGTTAATTCACATGTGTAAAGAACGTCCGTTAATCTTCCCAATAAATGAGCAAATTGGCGAAAACTGCAATGGAACTAACACAAACGACATTATAGACACTGACAACACTGAAACTACACAAAATGACAATACCCAGCGCTCCAGAAATAACTATTTCGCTTGTTTGAAAAAAGTTGGTTAATCTTCCCAATAAGCAAATTGGCGAAAAAAGCTGTTTGAACGATATTATAAAGATACCATCCTCGCTGAGACTAATCTTCTCCATAAATAAGCCTGTTTGAAGAACTTATTTGCGAAAAAATCTGCGGGACAAATAATAGAATTTCAATCACGGCGATATTATAGACACCGCCATCATTGTGATTGCGCAAAACGACGATGCCCAGTGCTCCATAAATAACTATTTGTGGTATGCCACTGGCATGCGAACAAGCCGTACGCGCAAGTATCGTTAAAACCAGAGAAAGTATCGCGGCTGTGTCAACCGGCCCTGATTTACTTTCATTTTATATTAGATTTCCGGTGTCGTTCACGGAGCGGCGCTTTACGACGTTCAAACGCCCGGTGCACGTCGTGATGAAGCTGGCCGTATGATCTGTTACGAACAATTACTTTTTTTACGAGACACGGCGCTCTCTGTTTACCGCAGCCCCTCGCGGACGACCGCCCGGCGGCGCTATAATTTTTTTCGAAGCGAACGCCAGTTAGTCGGCGTCGCTGAATTAACGCCGGCCACGGCAAAAATGTATCCAGCGTCGACTTAACCCGACACACTTAAGCCGCAGGTAATTTCCTCCGCGCCGAGTACGGCGATCATAAAGCCGGGCGCGATTGCAAAATCGATAGCTGCGCGCGTTGAATGCTGCACGGTCAATTCCGCGATGCATCCTCGTACGTTCGTGTTGCGAAGCGGATTATAGTTTACAGTGGGATGGAGAGTACATCGGCTGCTACTGCTGATGATCTTCCGACGAGTGGTATGAACAGTAGAGGCACTACGGTCAAGGGCAGTTGTAACGAACAAAAGACGCGGTGTTTTCGTTCGGCAGCGATCGAGTGCGTTTAGTTCGAGGGTGCGCGAGACCCGTGTTCTTGACGCGGGATTTACGGTGAAGTATGTGGGTATACGATGTATGGAATTTGAAAATTCGAGCGATGGAGGAAATTAATTTTTATATACATCAGTGGCATTTCCTTATTTCAACTTACGCCGAAAAACACGAAGCGATGCCGTAGCACTGGTATTTATTGAATATATATGATTGAAAATAATGGCGATTATAGACGAAATGTATTATTCATATGGTTTACATGAAAAAAAACAACTGCGAAGAATGTCATATTCAAAATTACATCTGAATAACACGATCACACGGGACTGAAACGTTAATAAAAACCACTAAAAGTTCCAAGAGAATAATAATAATAGTTTCGGTCTTTTGACCGTCAAATTAACGGTCCCGTAAACCTACTGGTAACCGAAAATGAAATCCGTGAGTGCACACACGTTTTCCTCATATGATCTAACCGCGTCGGTAGTATTTGAGACTCGCTAAAAATTGATGATCGTATAGATCTACCATTTAATAAAGACCGCGAGGCGGGTCCACGAAAGTGCAGACATTGAAAATCCTACGAGCATATAACGTTAGCCTCACTGCAGTCGTTTCAAGACTTCACTTTCCGAAATAAAGAACGCGAACTGAATTGATTACGTAACGTAGCAAACGTGAAACTTACTAGAGACTGACGCAAACATGTAATACCGCAAACGTGTGACACCTATGCATGTAACATGCTTGTACGCCGCTAACTAACCGCCAATACTGACAGGGAAACTTCAATTAATTATGAAAGTCAGTAATAGATTATACGCAATTGTATACAATAGACTGGCAGTAGGGTCAACTGTGGTTTGACTGCGTAAGTAGAATGTGCTTTTTTTCGGCTGGCAAGTTAATTTTTCCAAAATGACTAAGAAGAATGAAAGACGCACCCCGAAATTCGCAATAGTTCTCGAGTTATAAGCAAAAATGCAGAGAATAAATAAGAAAAATAAGCAGAAAATATGCGAAAAATGTCAAATTTTTTTTTTTGTTTCGGACCGATACCATTCGATAGAGATTAATTTGCCCTGAAGATAGACTACTTGCAGCACTCTGAACTCTTCATAGTTTCGGAGATATGACGATTTCAAGGAAGTGAAAAAAATTTTTTTTCAAAGTTTCAGATCGCGATTCGTCCCACGTGAAAGTGCGTCCAAAGAGCTTTAAGAAAACCTGTATTACTTATAGGTTTCGACCGTTAGTTTAAACGCGACAGGGCCTTGAAGAAAACGAGAAAATCTTAAGGTATACCCCTTGTGATTTTTACGAAAAAATGATGGGTCACCGATTTTATCACCCTTTTAACATATCAAATTTGCAATAGTTCCGGAGATATCGGCAAAAATGTGTGAAAAAATCGTGAAAAATGAAGCTGAAAACGGGGTCAAAAATGAAAACCCTACCGATCGACTTGTAATTGTGCCAAATGAAAAAGGGTATGAACAGAATTATAGAAATAGTTGTCGCGCTGAAAAATTTGAAATAGTTTCCGAGTTATGAACAAAAATAAAGGGAAAAAAGGACAAAGTAAGCTGAAAATACATTAAAATAGGCGAAATATGCCAATGTTTTCTGTTTCCAACCGATTTAAATTTGAAATATGAGTAAATTTAATACCGACTCAGAATATGGTCATCCTAATTATGCCTAGTCTGTATTAGAAACATGTCCAACTTTTGAAGTCTAGTAAAGTTGTATGCCAACGAAAACTAATGATATGGAAGAAATAGAACAAGAATGGAACATGGCTGGGCGAAAATGGATGGCACAGAAGACAGGGGTTCAGCTCAGAAGAAGACAGATACTGGATTAATAATTGGAAAGTGAGATGTTTGGTGTCTTGCGGACACCTCATTAGAACTCTAACAGAAAGATGTTATAATATAATACCAGGAGCAAGGATTGCGGGAGGTGCCACCACAAAAATAGTACAAACACACGAAAATGGACAAACACACTCGTATACGGGATTCGCAACATTCCACTGCATTGCTGATTATTATTATACCGTAACATCCTTCTGTTAGACATCTGCAGATGCACCGAAGGTCGTGAAACATGGAGAGAAATTCGAAAAATGAACGTGCCAACCGGAACAAGGCACGCATTACTCACATAGTCGCATACGACAGCATGCTAAAAGCACCGAATAAAAAATTAGAAATTTTCTAGGACACAGCTTACGGTTACTACCTTTCGCTCACGGCGTGATGAAAGCGTGTGTACGCGTTGCGTGCCTATGTTTTTCAAAAGCACAGCGCAGCGGAGGAAATAAAGGGTCGAGGAATTTTTAATATTTGTCGTCTCCGGCTTTGACCGCCGATCTTAACTTATATCGCCGTTTCTCTTTCGGACAATCCCTGTCAAGTACTGAAGAGAATCCAATATCGCTTCCGGATGGTGGGTGCGGCCGTACCTTTCGCGATGATCGCCGGTGTTTCGCGCTAAAACGATTTCCGCGAGATCTAGAACGCGTTCGAAAAGACGAGCGGCGAAAGGCGAGGCGAAGGTGGAAAACAGATGCTGCCGCTTTATGGTTTCCATAGTGGCTCGCCACGGCTCCGAGACCGATATCGTACGTCGCATCGTATTGTCCTCGCTTATTTATCGTCGCTGCCGTGATAGGATCTGCTGCCACCCTGATCCCACAAATTATCAATAACATAGATGCGCTTTGCTTCCCACGCTATGCGACGTCTTACGTTCAATACAATCGTGCATGACGGACAGCTTCCCATTCGCCTGGTGAATTAAATGTTTAAAGCGCTCAAATGATATTTTGCCCAGCAATACCTCAGCGTTGTTGGTACTTCAGAAAAATTCTGTCTCTTTGCTGACACTGCTGGCATTTGCTCGTCATACGAATTTCTGCACTTTTGCAACGATCGACATTTGGCTGGGTCATTGAAAAAGTAAAATATTATTTACGGGTGGGACTAAGAATTTTGACAATCGGGGTACTGTTTGGTAGTGAAAGAACAGTTGATTTGGCGTAGACTAGGGAAATGACGTCGGTGTGAGAAGAAAGCGGATACCGGCACTTTACGGTTTTCGTACTTATGTGTCGCAGACACCAGATCGATATCACACAGTGCGTTCTATTGTCCTGGCTTATTTATTGTTCCGAACGCGATACAATTCCGCGGTTGCCCTGATCGCACAAATTCCATATACGCGTGTCTGACTGCTATGTTCTCCCCCAGCCAGCGACTTCCCACATTTATTTTCGCGAATAATACGTCCGTTCGCGTGCTGATATTTTTACGGTAAACGCGATTGATACATCACTTTTTCCAAACTAATTTTAACAACGCAGTATCGTATTCCGCGTCCATCAGCGTTTCCAATATGCGCGGAAAGAAAATATTACGTGTCAAGTACCTAATAAAAGCAAATATTTGTTTTTGATTACAGGTACGTACGCTTCAGCAATTACACGCACGCGTGTGCCAACCGTGAACAGGCCTGTCTCGCAGACCGTAAGTAAAGTAACGGAACGCTTTTGGCTCGGCGCAATGACAGCACGCAAATAAATAGAAATATCCGCCAAACGGCCGGACTACATTTCCTAAAGCGCGCGATGAACCACGCGTAATCGATTGTAGGTCCGCGCGGAATGGATTCCCCCGGAAAAACGAAGACAGAACGGTCTAGCGATGATAACCGGGATAGAACATTTATTGCGCTGAAGAGAGATGATCCGCCGGTCGATCCTTTCTGTCCGCGCCCCTTTCGCCCACCCCCGCGCCCTGCTCTCGTCGTTGATGCCGACGTCGTTCCTCGACGACGAGTCTTGTAATCAAAAAGTCATTATCCCCGGTTACCTCCGACTCCTCCAACTTCTCCGACTCTCGGAGTCGACCACAATTCCGCGGACTTCGAAATGAGAGACAATGATACTACTTCGTATTAATTTCCCTCTCCGTGCCACTCTCCTCGTCTGCCGCCCCCTCATCCCTTTTCCCGACGAGTCCTTCTCGACGGCGCAACTCCCGTCGTCCAGGAAGCACCATTGTTACCGCTTGTTTTCCTCTTCCGTTTGCCTCGCCAATTTTCCAGCGCCCGTCGGGCGCGCGCGCGCGTTCCGATCCTCAATAGCGAGCGCGCCGCTCCGCGCAACAATGAAATCCAGACTGATTGCGGACGTATAGCGAAAATATGCTAAAATCACAAGCCCGCCGCCCGGGCCGCGTCTCGCCGCAAAATGACACGGCACTCGAAAGTATTCAACAAGTTTGCTTCAGTTCGCCCGGAAGCCCGCAATTGCCGCCAGTCGCCGATTCTACGCGGCCGACCGCGCGAGTCTGCGCGCGGACGAATTCGCCGGCGGGGCCGTTCGTGAAAAATGACCGAGCGTCGCGCGCGGTTACAGCGGCTAACGGTATCATTTTTCGATGATCCGATGAGCGGCCGCCCGGGATGCGGCTGTGAATTCGATTAAAACAGCTTTACGTAGAATTGTGCATTTCGCATGAGCCGGGCGCACAATCGTTATTAACGTCGGCGGCGTCCAGCGCGCGTCCTCGTCTCTCTTCGCTTTCCGCTCGCTCTACCCTCTCTGCCCTCGCCGCCCTTTCAGTCAGCGTTACGCGGACAGACTCCTGATAAAAGAGTGGCGACATCGCGCCTCGGTGGCGCACTGTTTGGCGATACATTATTTAAATCAGCGTTACGCTTGTTTGCTGTCTCTGTGTGCGGCATGTAAATACATTCCGGCCCTACTGTACCCCACCTACGTCACAATCGCCCTTCGACGACCCGATTCCCCCAGTGCGACACACCGAAAACAGACAACGCACCTATCCCGGCGCCTCGCCATGACGGTTTGAACTGTGATGATGGCTGCGGCCGTGGCGGTACCTACACCAACGCCGCAAACTGAATTCGCTCTTTATTTGCCCGCCTATCTGTCTGTCTGTCTTTCTTCAAGCGCTCTCTGCCTCGTCCCGTCAAAGGCTTCTCACGTCCCTGCGTCCACTCCGCTGACGTTCGATACTGTCGCCTGTCGACGTCGCCCGCCCGCGTGCGCTTACGTGTTTTTTATTTTCCGGTATCCGTTTGGAATAATCAAATATTCAAATTTACGCGACGAATCAGCGCACCAACGCGCGGCGGGTAATTCTTAATTGACGGATAAACAAATGTTGCGATCGTGGAAAACGTACCGAGCGAGACTTTTTCTGTTCATATTAGTGTCTCGAGTGCGACCGTGCGCGTATGGAATCGCGCATGCTGTTTTACGAACGGAGAAGTTTATAGAAGTATGTGCTAGAGTCAGTTTATGATTTTGAGAATTTTCTTACGTAGTTGCGAAAAATGTCTGTAATATCGCGGGTCGAGCGTTAAACGGAGAAAAGTCAGGATCAAAGCGGGCGTTGACTGAGTGCGTCTGCCAATCGATCTAATTTGGTTGGATTGGACCGGTGCAATAAACAAGCCTGTCCCGACGTGCGCAGAGTCAGAGAAAGGCAAGAGCAGGAAGAGAAAAGCGAAAGAGCAAAAACCGCACATCGGCGGTACACAGAGGTGATCGCAGAGGTTACGTTCCGTAACCTACAGCATGTACGCGAAACGATATTTGCTCCGTTCCCCCGTATATACACGAAAAAGTGAGAAAAAACATGATAACCCGTCTGCGTCACGTTCCGCGCAGTTTTATCTTAATGTTTGCGGAAAGCAAATCCCTTGAAACCTTTGCGTCATCTTCCGTATTGGAAATCCATGGTAGCTGCTGCACGCTAGTATCCGCGAAACATGTTTATGCAAAGCGATTTCATGGAATGGCTCACTCGGTTGCTTACGTGGGTGCGAAGCAGGAGGCGGATATGACAGGATCGCCGTAGAAGAGAAAGATGGAAGGAACGTGAAGAGCGGAGACGCGCGGAAAGAAGGAGGCGAGCGGAGGAACGCGGCGATAAACATAGACGCGACGGGAGTGAACGATGAGGAAAGAGAGATGGAAACGGATATACGCAGCGCGAGACGGATGATGCGGGGAAAGGCGCAGACAAAGCAGGGAGAATGATAAACGAAGATAAAGACCGCGAAAGTACGAGCGGGTGGGAATGGCGCGGAACGATATTAAGATACGAAGATATCGACTCCATTAGCAGAGTACCGTGAGAGCCCGTGGAAACCGTTGAACATTCGAGCAGAAGGTAGTGGCGCTATTCGCAGTGCATTCGTCGCGTAATATGAAGGCGAATTCATGCGCGCGCGCTCACCCTCGTTCAATGCGAAGTACCGCGGAGGTGGCGTAAGTACACTCGCGCATTGAAATTCGCCACGCGCAGCTTCTTTACGCTAAACCTTTTGTACGCCTATGGCAGGACGCGCGAAGAACTGCAAATACCGCGCACGACGTCGCGCCGTCTAATTTTGCCTCTAATTAAAGTTTCAATCTCCACGCCGTCGCCGAAAATGCTCACGCGCGCGCGCGCGTCTCGCTAATGAGCGGCGCTAATGAGTAATCGGTTAACCCCCAACTCCCGGGGTGGATCAATTTTAGGCCTCGCTCGTTACCAAAACTTCGCGAACACATTCGGGGTTGGACGTGTGAGCACGAAGATTGCTAACCCTCGCACATAACCCGAGTGGAAATGCAACGTGGCTGTGACTATGCGCGCTCATGTTATACGGTTGACGTGAATGCTTCCGTGTCGTAAATATCGCTTAATGGTGGAAGCGCGAGATTCCTAAGCGGAAATTTGATGTTCGTCTGACGCGGAACGTACAATGCCGACAGCATGCGCGGAAATTCGATTATGACATTTTTCGAGCGCTGAAGAAGAAAATGAAAGGGAAAGTGACGATGCCGGCGGAACGGAGACGTTGCGCGACGCTCGTTAAAAACGCGCGTACGCGTCGGACGGACACGTCGCGGCGGGAATTTTGACAGGAACGCAGCACGCGTGAAGGGAGAATATTTCGAGCGCGGAATGCGATCGATATGGGCGAGAAACAGACACCCTTTCTGTCCCGACGTAAGTTTAGTCTGGTAATATTACGGCGCTGTGAAGTTGTTGCCTTCCACGGCCGAAGAGAAGGACGGCGTAATAAATGAGGCGGATGATAGTATATGTTGAAGAGACTCGACCATTCTCATAAGGATCAGGCCAGACGGTAGAGTGCAAACGCAGTTTCGCGCAGTAAACCATCGGCTCTTGCCTCCAGGCGAGCGCCCAATGGTTCGAGAAATTTAAAATGCCAATCAGCGGAGCGTTCCGGATGTATGTACGGACATATATACATACGTATTCACGAATGTACGTATATACGTATACATAAATTTGGTCGATCACTGCCATAAAAAGCAATGGCTCGATAGTAATAGTCGAGCTGCTGGCTGGAGCGAAAACTATCATCTCATCGCCCGCGCAGGAAATCTTCTCCCACCCTTTTCTCTTCCCATCGTCTCTCCGCGATATCGCTCTTTTCGTGCACTTTTGTCCGTTTAGTTGGATAGCGAGTTTCTCCTGAGCAACGGCAAAGTTTCTTGTTTAATCATCGGCTTATTCGTTCACCACGTCGTAAGCGACCCTCTTTGAAACTTTGACGGAATCCTCTTTTATTTCGTCCAAGATTATCAGGATATAGGAAAACGGATTCCGCGTGAAAAATTTTTAGTGCTATATCATTATTCGATCGTCAGAAGCTGATTATGTGCAGTAACGAATAAATTACCCAGCTCTATCGCGCTCCTCGCAGCCACGAACCGAAACAAGCGTCACAATAACCTGAACTTTTACGATACTCTTCCACAGTCCAATATTGTAAACACGCGATGGTTCGTCGCAATAAACGCGCAAAAAGTATCCGCGGTCTGAATTGACCTAGAAGTATTCAAAGAGCTGTAACGAGGCTCCACCGTCGTGATCGGCATTGAGACGAACAATCATAATGCATAATACCGGCCATTCATAACAGAGAGTAAAACCAGATGCGACTAACACAGAAGAACGGCGCGGCGGATTGAAACGGAATGCGCATCGACGCCAGCAATAAATTAGTACCACGTTGCCGTTTCGTATCTCTGTTTATATTAAAGGTCGCGATTTCTTCGGACGAGCGGCTGATAACATTGTCGTTTGTTTTGTACGGAGAAACATTGCCTCGGTCACCGACAATGCGTAATTTAACATATCGGCCTGTCCTATCAGTCGAGGGTTCGCCTCTTAACGGCCTCCAGCTTCCGCAAATTAATGAACGATAGCTTTGACTTCGCCATTCTCCTCTGTTTTGCCCTTCCACCCCTCACTTCTTATCTCTTCCCGCTTCTCCGTTTTTGTTCCGCCACTATCCGTTTCTCATTTCAATTATATCGCCACGGCGTAGAGCTTGTCCCTTAATACCCGGAATTCTCCCGTTTTGCGCGTAATCAGCTATTTCCTCTTTACCGCGCGCCAGCTTTAACTGTACGTCATTGTTCCGCGGCGAACTTCTTGAGTGTCGCGTTAATCAGAAAACTGTACGGATCTCACCCGTGTTCGCTTCCAAAACCGAGCTCTCGATGAAAGATTTATGGTCGCTTCCGCTGTACCTTGCCATTTTGATCCGCTTGCGAAAATGGGATTATATTACACGGGAGCGTGGAACGTGCGGAGTTTTCAAAAATTTCTATTTGGACGTCCCTGTAGGTGTGTGTTACGTGGGAGCTCGTATCAGTCGGATCATCGTACGGAGCGAGCTCGTCACCTCGTTGACATTTCGAGTGTTTCCATGTCCGAAGAAAGCCGGGTGTTTGTACGGAGCTTTCTTTCGCAAACGTGACTGGATTATGATCGAATGTGGCTCAGTAGTTCAAAGCGAACCCCGGCAACTGGCTGCTTGAAAACGCCTGCGGAGGGTTCATTTGCGATCAACTTTGTTATTTCAGTCAAATCCAAGGACAACGACATCATTAGTCTCATTTTCGCTTTGTCCGTGAGCTAATTAAAATAAGTAAGCACTCGAGCGTGCATGATGTGTGTCATTCTGCTCTTTCATATCCGCAGATGCGGAAATTGTATGGGTCGGTAATGTTAATTCAATTTAGTTTTAATCGAGATGATTCTTTGTGGGTTTCTATTGTCCGCGAATCGCACCATCTGACGTGCAAATAATCAAAGGAAAACGCTATTAGCATATCATGAACCAATACCAGCTGACTTATTTTTCAGCATCAACCTGGCATCCTCACATCGACCGACGCTGATAAATATTAATGAGAGCCGCGCATAAATTTCTTTAATTCCCAATGAAAAGTTTAAATGAAAAAGAAAGTAGCAAGTAATTAAACGCGGTGATTGGCACTCAACGCTAAGTAAACAAAGATTCTTTTAATTAAGGTGCCTCCGTTTACGTCTCTCACTCCTCTTGCGCCACCGGTCTAGCTTCTTGTCAACTGTTGTCGGGCTTCTCTTCAGAGCATCTCCAACCTCTCGGCTGATTGCCAGTTTACACAATACTGGCGAGAAATATGCAAGTCGCCATAAAAACGGACAACCGCACGATAAATATCCGACTAATTTCTCTCCGACTCGTTTTTTTGCGATCATCACCTTAACGCTTCTATTCGCGTATCGAGTGCTTCGGCCGAGAAAAAAAGCGGCGCGTTCTCGCACGGTGAAACTGTAGAGATGAAATCGATCGTAGCGGCGGATTAAGCCCAGCGTGGCATCGTAAAAATGTGCTTCGCCACTTTATACATACTTTAGCCGCACACGCGGCATCTCTCACGCACTTACTGTTCTTACACCGCTTTCGGTAATGCAACCATAAATAACAAAACAGCCACCGCGTCAGCCCCCAGGGCTTTCCATCGGCGCTACATCGTATTCCCGTTCGAAAACGACCGCCGCCTGTTCTCATATGTTGTATCCTGTCGCATCTCTGCGGGGTGGCATGCTTTTTCTGCCGCTCTTCCCTCCGTGCGCGTCGGCAAGAGGCCAATCAAACAATTCGTCAGCGTCCCCGTGACAGATGCACCGATTTCGCCACGCACCTTTTGCTCGACATGCGATTTTTTTACTCCGACTGCCAATCGATTATTCTTCCCACGCCGCTCGTCGCCTCAAATCCGTCCGGTTAATTTGCATCGAAATAATGCGCCCGATGGAAATTGCGCAGAACGGTTCGGTTGTTTTGCAGAAATGTGCCGCTTGCCCGTTGTCACGGTGTCGGGTTGTGGATAATTCCGATAACTTTGACATCGTCGCTGATATGAGAGAGCGCATGACGTAACGGAGAGGGTCGGTACATTTGAACGGCAGGTACCCGCGTACTTTTTGTATTTTGCTTCCGCCGCACTCCTCGCCAGTCATTAGCGAATAAAAATCTAGCGCAACGCTGGGAACTGAATGAGCGGTCGGCGAAAATAAATAGTGACCGAATTCTTTCCCAATTTGATGGATATTTTATTATATCGGAGTAAACCGATATTTGTGCGTACGCCGCAGAATACAACCCCGTTGCGTTGTTATGAAGTGTACGATTCAGAATATTCAAACGCGTTAACAGCGTGCGAAATATCTAGTACGCGAGAGAGGAAAGGATTAAAAACAGCGGGGGATTCTATTGCGCGAAAAAATCAATCTCTGCTAAAGGTGATCAGAGGTATCACTGGCGTGAATATAGTTATTACTATTCGATGGAACTATTGATCGAGTTACGCTCGTCGCGTTAACGAGCTTTCGAAACAGATTTGAAAGCGACAGATATAATACGGTTGACAGGATAATATACCGCAGTAACATCCAATATTGCAACAGAAGCCGCTACCAAAATCGCATGACGACCACATCAAAAACCCCACCAATATGAACACTGTTTTGCCCGTTGCCGACATATTATATATCTAAATCAGGACAGCTGATTCGGTCGAAAGCTGCTCCGATCCGCACCAGGAAATTTTTACTCCAATTGCAGAAATACACATTCCCCCATCTTGTAACTACTTCACTGACTGACTATTATTGGAAAGTGACACGAATTTACACTGCGATGCAAAATCTCGTCAATTTATTCCCAGCAATCCGAAAACGTCGGTACCATGAGTTGAGGAGTATCTGACAAGCGTCTCAGAGTCGGCTGAGTTTTCGCATTCAAGAAACGAAAATAGTTGAAGCCAAGAAAGGGAATGATTGACACGAATGAAAGCGTAATGCGCGTTGCTCAAACCGTGTGGCAGAACACCTTTCGAGCTCCACCTGGGACATTGAAGTTGCAAAGGACGTCAGGCGCGTCATTTCGCTCGACTCGTCAACGCGACAGTCCCTGAATCTGTCGATACCATTGATTTTGTATACAGACGGACCACCCGCGCGAGTTCGACGGAAGTGCCGGCACCTCCAAGAATTCCCAACTGTAGGAACGAATGTCTACAGAAATATCGGCTTCTGTACATCGCGAGTGCGCCTATTTTCAGAGCTTCGAGAACGCGCCCGAGCGCATGCGGCTCACAACGTTGACTGCTACGACGACAGACGACGGTGGAAATCGGCCACCCAGCCGGTTCAGCCATAATGGCTTCAACGGCCGAACCCGCCGAAAAGTAGGAGGGAAAAAACGAGGAGCGTAGACACAAAAAGCGTCCCTTTGAGCGCATTCCCGAGCAATTTTTACGGCCACTCAAACATTATCGGTATGCGTGCGACTGTGGCTGCGAGACGACAAACGCTGCCCGAGAACAGATATATACGAGGAATCGGGGAGCGTAATTAACGTCCGCGCAGCCGACGTTCGCAAAGAAATTATCGACCGAATCGAGGGGGGAACGTGAAGATGGAAGCTGGAAAATAAATTAACGCCGACGCGGGCGGCACCGTAACGGAGTAAAAGAGTCTGTGTAAATTGTAGATCATTTCTGGTATTAATATCGTGGCAATTTCTTGACGCCGCACTGCGAACGCACGATGCAGCGTGTTATCACATATATTGGGTGCCACGTATTCAACGACGCCTAATTTAATCGTTAAGTAATTGCGTAATATCCAATTTGTAATGTAGGCTACGTGCCGTACTATGCTTCGTTGAGCCGGTTCGATGCGCGTCTAAGCGTTCGCAACGTGCACGAGACTAATAATTTCAGATGCATACCGTGTACCGGGCTCACGAGATGGGGAATTCTCGACTCGAGTATTACAGCTCTCTCGCCAGCTACGAGATTAGCGGTTAAGAAGAGTGGTATTAAAAAAATCCGGATATATTAAAAAAGCGCTTCAGGTTTATGAAACGAGGCGGAAAGCGTCGTTGCCTCGAAGCACGAGATGCGAGAGATAGTAAAAGAATAAATTCTCGTCTGTCAGTTTTTAGAAAGGAGCACATAATTTAGAACGTGATTTTTCATAAAGTGAGAACATGACTGGCGGAGCATGTTTTTAGAGTCAAGCGAAGACGGATTCGCATATTACCCGGCCGCGGAGAGAAAATTAAGTGAAATTAACAACGAACTGTACCGCGCAAAAATTACAAACATGCAATTCTACGGGCGGGTAAGTGATGAGGTACGTTACCGCAGCAGGACCGCTTTCCTGGCGACAGGAAGACAGGCGCTCTGTGTCCCGTTGGCTGATCCAAGCATTTTGGCCGTTCAGTTGTCACCGATGTACAAATCCTCAAAGACAGCGAACGTGGTCGAGCAGCATCACCAACGAAGAGTTGCGCATTCCTTACTCGCGCGGTGCGACGTTTCAACGACGGTCTTGAGGGTGAGAATGGGCGAGTTGGACGGGAACAATTTGTGCGGCACGTCACTGCAAAGGAAACAAGAAGTAAGTGGCGGAAAGTAGGTACACGGTGACACACTCCCGTTTCGGTTGACACGTATACTCCTTTGCACCGCACACGACGCCATACATGCCTGACCCAATTAGGGGAATTGCTATTGTAATTAAGCGAGCAAAACATTACGCGTGTTAATGGAAACGTGGAACGCCGTCGAGGATGTGCCACGAAAACGTGCTGGGCTTCGACGTGGAAGGCAGACGATAAAAACGAAAAATGCGGCTGAGCGATTACCTTTTAAATCGAACAAATCCGGTTGCCGGCTTGCGCTGGGCCTTTCAAGATGTTAGGTTGCGATTTACACGCGCACATGTCGTCGGCGGGTGGTTTCGGTAGAATAATTGGTACGCTGGTGTTCTCAATTGCGGCAGTGTCTTGATTATCCTAAAAAAATGTATACGTTGATCAACACCGTGTGATGAAATATTAAATTAACGTAAAATGCTGGTAAACGATTGAAACGAAAAATACGGCAGAGTGATTACCTTTTAAATCGAACAAATCCGGTTGCCGGCTTGCACTGGGGCATTCAAGATGTTCAGGATGTCGATGAACGGTCGTTAGGTTGCGATTTACACGCGCAGATGTCGTCGACGGGTGGTTTCGGTGGAATAATTGGCACGGTGGTGTTCTCAATTGCGGCAGTGTCTTAATTATCCTGAAAAAATGTATACGTTGATCAACATCGTGTAATGAAATATTAAATTAACGTAAAATGCTGGCAAACGATTGATACGAAAAATGCGGTTGAGCGATTACCTTTTAAATCGACCAAATCCGGCTGCTGGCTTGCACTAGGGCATTCAAGATGTTCAAGATGTCGATGAACGGTCGTTAGGTTGCGATTTACACGTGCGAATTCCGTCGGCAGGTGTTTGCGGCGAACGAATTGATACGGTGGTGTCTTGATTAACCTGAAAAAGTGTATGCGTCGATCAACACTGTGTGATGAAATATGAAATGTGCTTGAAATGCTGGCAAACGATTGAAACGAAAAATGGGGTTGAGCGATTACCTTTTAAATCGACCAAATCCGGCTGCTGGCTTGCACTAGGGCATTCAAGATGTCCAAGATGTCGATGAACGGTCGTTAGGTTGCGATTTACACGCGCGAATTCCATCGGCAGATGTTTGCGGCGAACGAATTGATACGGTGGTGTCTTGATTAACCTGAAAAAGTGTATGCGTCGATCAACACTGTAATGAAATATCAAATTTACGTAAAATGCTGGCAAACGATTGAAACGAAAAATGGAGCTGAGCGATTACCTTTTAAATCGAGCAAATCCGGTTGCTGGCTTTCGTTGGGGCATTCAAGATTTTCAGGATGTGGATGCACGGTCGTTAGGTTGTGATTTACACGCGCAGATGCCGTCGGCAGTGTCTTGATTAACCTGAAAAAGTGTATGCGTCGATCAACACCGTGTGATGAAATATGAAATGTGCTTGAAATGTTGGCAAACGATTGAAACGAAAAATGGGGCTGAGGGATTACCTTTTGGATCAAGCAAATCCGGTCCAGAGCAAAGATGTCTGTCGATGAACGGTCGTTAGGTTGTGATTTACACGCGCAGATGCCGTCGGCGGGTGTTTTCGGTGAAATAATTGGTGGTGTTCTCAATTGTACTTTGTTAGCGTCGATCAGCACTGTGCGATGATATCTCAGATTTACTTCAAATAACGACAAGTGATGTTTAGATGCTAGTCATTTGCACTTGTATTGGCTAAATACGCACCTACTATATTGCAGACTTTAACAAATGTTAAGAATAACTTTTACGCGAAACACTTTAACGTATTCACCGTTCTAACAACCACACAACTGTGCGCGACAATGGACGATGCGCGCCAATTTACTGATTCTCGAATCGAAACTCGATCGATTCGAGAATCGACCCTGTACGAAACATTTCAAATTTCTTTAGAGGGCGCAAGAAAATGGCGCGTTTCCAGTTGGACGCATACTTTGGCGCGCAGTTAACCTCATTCTATCGGGCACATTAACAAGTTCGCAAATTGCATCAATCAATGAATGACACGTGAAACCATCTCAAATTTGATTGAAATTACAAAAGGAGGTTCTATAAAATTTCGTACATTGATCGACGGTTCCTACGGCAGTTTGAAACGATTTCAGAGTAACCTAACAAAAATAAGTGCCACAGTACCTAATAGTACTTTCCCAATATTTGTTCTTTTAGCGTTAAGTATTTTTCTCAATTTCGTAATGTTCCGTGGCACCTCAATTTGCAACAGAAATAAGTTTTGGATACCTTTTTTTGCATGATTTTCATGCTCATCTGCGGAGGGCAGTTTTCACTCCTCATGCTAGTTGAAAGCTTCAAGGTAGCTGCGTCTATTACGTGAGAAGTATCTTCGACCAGAGAACTTCACGTTTCATACTGGAACTTTGTTTCACTCGGGACCAGTGCGAATATTTGCCTTTTCGCTTTCATTTTCACAGATGACTGCAGATCGATATCGCTTAACGTTGAGCGAATAAATGAGACTGGAAACACAAACGCCCGCCTCGTGCTACCACCTAGTGTCAGTTCTGGAAACCATACTTGTATTGGGTCATGGGTTGAATAAACATGCATAGAATGTGAAACCATATCTACTTAGCGCACTATTGTGTTCCGAAACAATCTACAGAAGTATTTCTACGGTTTTCATGAAAATTGCACAGAACTATTACACACTATCGTATGAAGTCTTTCGGAAAACGTAATTATTGATATAAGTAAGTTCATCAGGACAACAGAGGTAATAAGACAATATTCTATATACTTTGTATGAATTGTCAAATCAGATCACGATTTCCTTCAAGCGCAATAAAATTAAATAATATGAATATATACACATTTCCTACATACGCATAGGTTAATAACGTTTTGAATTATCTACTGTAACATATAGCACGTTAAAAGAAATTGGATATTAAAATTCTAGAAATTACAATAACTTCAACTGGATTTGATAATCTTAATTTTCATGCGGATTGATATTCTTCTTTTCAGAAAGAGGAGTACGATAAAATACACACTTACTACGAATAGCACATCTGCCATTAATAACAATGTTTAATAAAGTAATATTTCATCTTTTGCACTTCCTCGGGCTTTCACGATTTTTTCTACTTTTCAACACTAAACAGGATGTCGAAGCGGAAATTAATAAAATTGTAACTACGCGAGTTAACATTCAACACCCGTCGAAGGATCAAATATCGCATCAAAATATCACATTGCAACAAGGATTTAATTACAACAGGGAAGCCAATAATGTGAACACATAATATTGTGGGTCACGTCAAAAATAAATGACAAGCAGAACAGATTCATCCATGAAAAATTATTTTCCCAGATGGAAGGAATATTGAAATCAACATTATCGGCGCAAACACTATATGAATGAAGCCCTATAGGTCACTATATACATTTGATAAATTCAATGCCGTTCTTCATCCATCTGAAATTTTATTTCAATTTTATGGATTTTGGATCGATAGAAGCTTTAAGGCACGTGTCTGAAGTAACTTCTTTCAAACTTCATGCTTTTTTAAATCGGGATTCTGCTATAATGACATCCACATGTCACTATTCCATTCGTTAAAACTAACTGAATACAAATAACCTTATGATACTTTTCTGTATTATCAGACAATTCGTCAAAGTTGTTTCAGATCATTAAACGAATCGAATAAGTGAAAAAAGTTGGTATAACCCTGTATCCTAAATTGCCCCATAATCAGGTTACAGGACAGCATATCCCGTGAGTTCTCAAAAATTCCCCGGGCGTCCCAAAATGCCTGGCGGCATCCATTCTCAAGCACGTCTTGTTTGCACACGTTCTGACACTGTGTCAAGAGTCATACGAATATTTATCGACGGACGTGTGAGAAAACTGTAGCCTCTCTTCCGATTCAGTACTGTTGTCTGTAAAAACTGTTCGTGTGCTTGCGCCATCACAACCGGAGGAAAGCGATATATGCCACGTGCTTTTTTCGAAATGGAGCAAGGCTAGAAGGCACGGGATCGCGGGATGAAAGAGGGAGCGACAAAACGGCGTGTGTGTCAGTATACGTTGATAGACGAAGATAAAAATGTAGGGAAGAGGAGAGAAAAGTAGCGGGACGAGTAAAGCAGGGAGAGCATGGTAACGCTCGAGGGTCTGTTTGCTTAGGATGTGCCCAAAAAGCATGCGTTAAAAGCGGCTACAACACTCGAAGACACTCGCGACACTCGGCGATGTAACGGGGTACGCTGAGCTCATAGAAACCGGGTGAAACCTGAGGAAATGCGAGGATGATGTGTCATTGTCGTCGTTGTCGTCCGGGGCCACGGGAAGGTCAATATTTTCATTATTTTCCCGGCCGCTGTGTTGCGCCATTTTATGCTGCCAGGACCACACCGGTGGAAACACACTCTTGAAGGACCGCGCTCTTCTTCCTGCTTCTTCTTCCTCTTTTTTTATAGACTAACTCTGTGCGTCCCTCGGGTGCCCCTTGTTTTCTCCGTGCGCTCTTAAACCTTGCGCGCTGTTCCACTTTCCTAGCAACGCTTTGCCCTGAAATCATGCGAGGGAAGAAAATATCTTGTGTTAAACGCAGAAGCGCACGGAGGGATTACGTGATTATTTTCTTATGTCTGACACGTTATGAGAGCAGCCAAAATTGCATTGATGTGCGTGAACGCGGCAGGTATTGGCGGAGAGCACAGAGAACGTGAGGACTCTAGGAAAGGCGGAAAAGACCACCGTGTGCGAAGGTCGCCCGAACAGGGTGCGACGTAACCTTCTCATGCGCGAAGGGAGAAACGTGACATTTCCAGGGCGCGTCTAGATATATACACGTTTATTACACGCGGAGGAAATGCACAATCATGGTACGTGGCATTTTAACCAGTTCGTCGCGCAAAATCGACGTGACGGATTGAATTTATGTAAATGTCGCTTTTTTCATTGAACCCCGTCACATTATAGTGCACCGCACGTACTTTCCCAGAAGCAGAACGGTCAGTAAATCTTCGCGCTTTCGACTTTCCGCGAATGCCGTCATAAATTGAAGGAGCGACGTTGAAAAATATTACATTTGCCCCGCCGATGAACGACAGGTAATGAGGAAGAGAAGGATAACTCAAACGATCTTTTACCGGAGTTAATTTTCTTATTCTTATTCGCATTCTTTTAGCGGATCAAGACGGGGGATCGCCCTGATCCAATTAAGTTGGATAATTGTCCGCGTGGACGGCTTCCTGGAATCGCCAACTCAGCTGGACGACTTACAAATCGACTTCACAAGACGGTCTGTTCCAATTTCTTTTCCCCGTACCCTCACTCACCGTTCGTCGGTCCGTCACTTACTTACATCCTTTTCCGGTCCCGCTTCATTCGTTACGGACTTCCAGATGCACGTTACGACAGCGAGCTCAATTCTACGAACCGTGCCGTGGAAGAAAGATGATACCTTCTTCAAATATTTCATAGGAATTTTCAAAGGCTTTCTGGTTATTTTCTCACGTGCTTAAGGGATCACGATTCTCTAAGCCAAGTAAGCCCCATTGCTAAATTACTTATTTCCAAGATGTTCCAAATTAACTTAGTACTGCACTCTAACGTCCTGCAGTGGATGCTGTCTTTTCAAAACCTATACATTATAAGAATATGACTGGATTAAACATTTAAATAGCCCATACATAAAAGTGGACAGTGTGAGAACCCTGTTCGGCTGAGTACATACGCAGTGGATCGGACGTGGATTTGGAGGAGAGACGAGAAAGGAACATGTGTTTCCTCGTATAATCGGTCCGACCTGCATTTCGGCATCCAGCAGAACTTACACGTGCAAACGTAAATGTACTTCTGGACACGCGATCCATAAGCTGTTCGATAAACAATCAGCTATTTCCTTGCACTCTCCTGGATCGTTGCGATCCGTGTGACTGTAAAAAAAGGACAAATTGCCCCCGTGTAAACGTCAAAAGTAGTCTCTGAATGAAGGTTTTGTGGGGAACGGAGGACATTCGTTCGTTCGACAGGTGCGTGTTAACCGTTTCTACGGTTCTCAAACGAACAGACTCCGTTGCCCATTAAATGCTTTCTGAACATGTACCGCATACACATGAGACATCGAAGAGAGTCGTGTTAACATGTCGATATATGCGTCGCGTGTGTATACACAGCGGGCCATCGAAAACGGAGGAACAGGCGGAAGAGTACGAGACAGATGGAGAGGCTGAGAAAGAACGAACAAGAAGTCATCCTTTTACCGGTAGCCCATTCATGCTTCATTTCATTCTCGCCCAGTACAACCAAATTGTTTCGAAATCATCAAGAAGAAAGCACACGTGCCGTTTGCTGTACATGAAAATATTATTCAACATTCACTTCCACGTTTTTTGAACTTATCAACGTGTGCATGTATCCACCCACATACCACACCACACGAAAACGAGTTTAGTAGTTCATAACCGAATGGCTACGCAAACGTCAACACATAGGAAAGAAAAATGACTCCGTCGGCGGACCATTAGTATCTAACATCGTTAGACCCAATTTTACAACCGCAGGACTAGGTGGCCTCTTATCACCGGTTCGTAATATCAATTGGCATTCATAATCATTAGCAGATTAATATTATATTAACGCCCGCATATACAAGCTAGCACCAGGAACCGGCACTCGAGCGAGTGCAAGCGGATAATCCGCAATCTACGGCTTATAGCAATTGAGTGTGGTAATAGCGTTATTATGCATTTGATATAAAGCCTCGTTTCGCCGGGGGTCCGCGTACGTTATGTCGTACCTGTTCCATCCACCTTGTACATTATCCAAGCCTTGTACATTATGTATGTCGTATGTGTACACTATGCCAGCGCTCAATGCGCTCGCGCACCCTCATCGACGCACCCGCGAGCGTACGCGCATCTATATACTGGTAGAGACATACACACAGAGCAGACGACCTATGAGAGCGCGTAATCCAATATCACGCCTACGTGTATACCGGGCGGTCGTACTTGTATCGGTTAGACGTAGCTTCGCTTCAGTTTCACGCGTTCTGCCGGCCGACGGAAACATACGCAAAACATTTAATATCGAAGCAAAAATCATCCACTGGACGTCGTTGTTCGTTTGCTGTCTTGCGTTAGATGCGCGGATAGACGAGTGAACGGTCGTACAGGGGATTAACCACTTGCGCTACGATTTAATTTTCGGCTGCCGCGCTCTACAATATAACATGCCGGCGCAAAGGATTTTATTATAAATGCAAAGAATTCGCCATAAAGCCTAGTAGCAGCTATTGATGTAGTAGCAGCGTCTATGTAAAAGACACGTCGTTTTTGCTTCTGCGACAAATGCCTATTGACGTGGTATACATGTCGCTGGCGGCTTTGGAATAAAAGCATCTCGACGTGCGTGGCACGTCTTTATAGCGCAAGTGGTTAAAAGCACGATTCTACGTTTTCACTTGCGTGATTATTTGGGTCGCAGTGTATACGATGTGTACGATTTTGACTAATGTGATGTTTGTTAATTTGGATGCTTCTTTGGATTATTTACGGTAATAAGACGACGTGGGCAGCGTATTTGAGTCCAGATATTTAGCAATAAGGAGAAAAAGACATTAGCGTGCATTGTTACTGTCAGTAGAGGTCCAAACGAGTGTATGGGGAACCAGTCTGCAGTACTCCAGGTCTGGATGGTTGCTGCAGAACTATACCAATATCTGTATCACTGTCCTCTGCGTGGATCCGTACGTGTATGCGCCGGCGAATATGTAAACATGTGTATATACAAATATACATATACGCACGCATCCAGGTTGTAGATGTTTACGTACGCACCGGTATGTACGTTGTGTACACGCGTATCTCGAATAGGGGCAGAATCTTCACTGCTTCGTTACCGGTGCAACGTTTCTCAGTCTGCTATATCTGGTAGTTCATTTCTAGCTTGTTACCGGGGTATAATAAACATCGTAACGTATAGATGCGCCCGTCTTATCTTCGTAGAAACCGACCGGAAACCGACGCGGTCTGCCACATAACATTCCTTGAAAGGTACTTCTACATAAAGAGAGGAAAGAAATAGGGCGGAGAGAGAAAAAGGAAAAGAAATACGTACCCGGCACGTTCACGAAACTTATTGCAAATGCTTGACGGTGAATTCGATATTTTCCGCATCTATCATCTGTCACCGTTGCATATCTTCTCGAAATAACGAAGCAGATGACGCTCACCTGGTAAGAACGGCACGGATTAGCCATATTTAAAGAAAACGTAATAAGGGAACATTCTCGGCTCGTAATCGCTTTGGATGTATTTTTAATGAGACTGCATTAAGGTCACACAGATTTAAGTGATCCCATTTGCACTCTGACAGCTTCACGAAAATCTGTAAGAAAAGGCAAAATCGTATGATTGATTCGACGAAACAGGTAGAGTAATTTGAATGTTTTTCATTCAAAGTAGACACTTGAAATATCCGGGAACAAGTATATATTCGCATAATTAAAGACATTGGCACGGTACCTTTATAGATATACTATATGTATTCATGTCTTGTTTCCCAAATGTAGATTGATGTAGCATCCTACAAATTCAGCGAATGTGTAAGAGTTTACGCGGGTGATCCATTTGTCACCAATGCCACGACCAAATTTTCACGACTCTTTTTCGGATAGTCATTGGTTTAATCCAATCCTATTGACATTGTATATGTTAATTTACATACTTCCGCATTAGGTTGATTTCAAGCACCAGTCATAATAATGGAAAACATACCAATTCACCGTCAATCATTTCTTCAGATTCCATTGCCATTCTACCGTCCATCAAAATGTTAATCGAGATTTCTGCAGATTGTAGTCGTTGGCGAGTTCATACTGTCTATTCTCGTGGGTTAATAATGACAAGCTACCAATTGCGTTGTAATCACGAGACCGCGCTAATTTGGTGATGACCCCGGATGTTGAAGAGAACATAACGACTAAAGAGTCTCGGGAACTCGAGGTTTCACCGACGATTCACGAAGGCGCGAAAATGCGAAAAGTTTTCAGCCTGAATTTCAGCCAAGTCTCGTCCGATATTAATTAACATCACAGACTACTATCCGAACTTCTGCAACGGCCTCATCGTGCCAGGTCCTACATTTTCTTCCTGTTCACTGGGGCATCCATCCTGTACCAACATTTTATTTAAAAATTATATTTTACCTTGTGCTTTCATGATTGTCAGCCCCATTTGTAAAATGTCTAAGCACATGCTGAAATTAATGAAACACTATTCAGTCGGCGAATCTTCTACAACTGGTCGATGATAAGACTTAGTCGAACCTATATCTTCAAATTTCCCTTCGCTTGATTCTCTCGTTGTCATGCCGGAGTTTAATCAGGACACTTTTTGACATTTCAATGCCGCCGTCTTCCTCTGTCTTGTTCTCCTGGTCATTTGACTATCGAAACTTTGAGGCGGTGATCGGACGGGAAAATGGCGTAAAGGGGACGGAGATAAAAGGTAGTGATGGCAGTGGGGAACGAGCGGGACGAAAGACGCGATAATTAAAGCATTCTGCCGATAATTGTTATCGACATCGTATCCTAACTTTCGTCGATGTAGCTGTCAACTGCGAAGCCACCAGAGTCATTCTTGAGCATTTCTGGCTTCGAGCTTACGGGCGATGAAGTTTTAATCGAACTTCTTTTTTTCCCGTCATAGCGAAAATTCCGGCTAATGTCGTTGGCAGGGAATTTCTCATGGGTTCCATTTGAATGAGCGGTGTTGATTAATTAATTGTCGTTGCCTCGGCGCGACAATTTAGAAGACCTTCAAATGAAGAACGTACGGCAGTCAAACGCGTTCCCTGAAATATTCTATAAGTTATGAACCCATTCGTAACGCGCCCCGGAACTAATCGCCTACCGTCGGATAATTCTAAAATTACAACGGTTTTATTTACATAGGAAGAACCCTGGCGTTTAACTTACGCGCCCGGCTGATTTACGAAACGCGAACATATTTATGAAGCTTCTCAGTTGATTGCAGCACTCCAAAGCTTTTGGAAACTTGCTTGACAAATGACTCGTGTCGGCATATCGTATAAGTTTCCGTCCGAATGACGTGATAAAAAATGAAGGGCGCAATATACAGGCGGGAGAACCATTTAATTTTGGGTCGGCAACGACCTGGCATCCGTTTCGCTTCGTCATTTTTCCCACATTTCACGAAAAATGCCCAGAAACAATATACTACGCACTAAATGATCTCGCGAACGATGAATAGTGGAAGACACTCAGCCAACGGTGAAATCCTCGACGTGTCATTTTTGCGCCGCTGAGTCAACAAAAACTAGCGGGTCTTAAGCGTTAAGTTAACAAATCATCAAAATAATCCGTCTCTCACTCTCGCGTACAGTGCGCACGGAATACTAAAGACTTGCTGTGGATTTAAACATTTGACGCGGACTGCTAATTCCGTCCCATTCATATCCTGCCCCGTGACGAGAATAAAAATTCGCATCTCTCCTTGTTACACGTGTAATATGATTCAATGCTAATGTTAACTGGCGTCGAGCCTTTCACAGTGTTCAGTAGCTTTACTGGGAATCACGTACGCGTGGAGACACAGATTTGGTCGGATTACCAACAAATTTTATCCACAACCGCGTCTTTCTAGTTTAAAATGCATGCCCCTCTTGGGGCAAAAAAAAGCTAGGACCATTTCCCTTGTACGAGTTGAAACACGCAATGAGAAATCCGCTGGTAAACCCGGCTGCTACGAAAAGTGTGACAAAAAGTGGGCATGTCAAAGTTTGCAACGAATTCCACGGCAAGTTGTGTTAATAAGCACAGACGGTTTAATGCTATTCACGGTCGCACTCGTTAAAAACTAAATATACAACGGCAGTTTCGTACATCGCCATATGCATGTATCCCGTTCATCACAACGTCCTAAGCAGAATTCAAGCGACGCGTGCTATACATCAGTCGGCTTGTATAAATATCGGTTTGCGCTGGTTTCGTCCCTCTCGATGCAGCTGTGTCCGGAATTTCCACTGAATTCGTCGAGTTAGCACGCGCAACGGCGGGGATAACGTACGGGACGAAAGGAAACAAGCTACGTACACGAAGTGAGCGATGCAGCCATCCGCCAAACACCGAATTGATTGGTCAAGGGATATTTCTCAGTTCCAAATTCACGTCATGCTGGATACTAACGCAGTTTATCAAAGTACATCTCCACGCGAGCGAACGTCCCGCGAGTGTACAGGAATACATAAGAGTGAGGCAAATTACGCGGCTATAATTGGAGCGGGACGAGACTAAGTACTCGTGCGCATGTGATCCGCAAGCTCATTGCTGCTATTCTGGCGAATCCCATTGCTTGGATACGGCAGAAGAATTAAGACTGTGTCGACAAAGGAAGATCGCTGGACGGATTAATGTTACAATCAACGGAGGCGTACGCAGAGACAATAATGATACGAGTGGTCTACTCTCCGAAGGTAGATTTCCACGATCAATATAGCTCCGGTTTAAGTGGATTCGCAAGCTGCTCCACAGGGAGCCATTGATACTTCGCCATACATACATATTGTCCCATATAGATATGCCGGTACGACGCTGTCAACATGCTGAGTACAAAGGCACATGGGGCGGTACGAAGGCTAGTATACTGTTGGGAAATATCAGCAAAGGGTGGATCGTTAATAGAAAATCTTACGAATTCCGTGCCACATCGCGGAATGGGATCGACAACTGGAATGAAGGGAGACAGAAGAAGTCAAGACGCATAAAGCTGCTTCGACATTCCTTTATCGCGTGCGAGCATCCCCGATAGCTCGAGGCGAATCGTCGTGGGACGAAAAAGGTCCTCGACGACCAGCGTCGAAACCGTATAAATCATCGCGCGCGAGGTCCAAGCATCCGTTTTATCATCGTATGGAAATCCAGTGAGTTATATCGAACCTCCGGCTTCTTATTTATGGTCGCTACCCGATCGTAATTCAGAGGCGCAAAAGTTTTTTCACCCCCGATTTCCCCCGCCGCGGCCGCAATTCTCGTGTTTGTCGATTGCGGTCGGCCAAACACTCCGTGCAATAGTCGCAGGGAAAAAGAGACGCGGTCACCGGGCCGTTTTCGATCAGATGTCAATTTCGGTAGCTGTAAAAGCCAAAACCCCGGGCCGAGAACAAATTTCGCCCGGGCAAAGTGGACACACACACGAGCTGTCGCGTGGCATTACAAAACGGAAGGGCAGTCCCAACCAAAGAAGATCAAGCATTTCGCTCGATTAACCAAACGCAAAGGACCTCCCTTTCGTTCGTTTACCGCCCTCTGTCGTATAGTAGGTTCAAACGCGGCCTTGATTAGGACGAGCGGGTTAACCAGTTCGAGGTAGATGAAAGGGCGACAATCGACGAATCTACGAATTCTCGCGCTGAGAGGAGCGAGGGCGGAAGGAAGAGGGGGAAGTACGGAGACGCGGAAAACGAGAGGAGGAAGAGAGAGGACGACGCGGGACGAGTTAATAACACCTCCGGTGGACTGGCTGCTCAGACACCGTTAATTAAAGTCGGAGGTCCGGGTGTAAGGTCCGACCGCGCCTGGTACCCGTTGGCGGCACTTCGCGGGCTACTGGCGAGCCCTTTCCCTTCCGCCTAATTCGTACAACAATGTCTATTATTCAAGTTGCCCCGGTGTACGAGGTACGGCCACCTAACACAGGCTGCCGCAGTGCGTGTCGACCGGGCAAGGGCGAAAGAGGCCAGATATAGAGAGCGAGAGAGTCGGAGAGGGTGGCAGGGTGGAAGAGCAGCAAGTTTGCCGGGGAACGCATAACTCCCCAGGCTTACCAAGTTTGCGACGCCGAAAGTACTAGAAACCGGTGTAGAACTGGCTCGCGCTCCACTGCCGCGCGGTGCTTCGGTGGCACCTTAATGCAACGAAAGACGCAGCCCGTGACACCTTGATTAATCTGTTGGATTAAATATACAACCCATTAAACCGTCATCTCGCTTGTTATTCGCCGCTTGACCCTGCAACGTACCTGTAGGCAGCCAATCCATCTAGAAGGCACTTGGAACCAGCGCTGCATGTACGCCGGTGCATCTAGCGTGCAGTTCGCACAATAGAAAAGACAGGAGCGTCGACGTTGTTACGAACACAGCCGTTGCACAACACTGCTCTTCTTAAGAAGCAGACGGTGCTTTTCTTTGGCGTCTTCTTAACGCGTATGTCGAAACGATTAACGTTCAATTTACCTACCGTCTAGTGTACCTATCTCCACAATACGGCCGCGGTGAGGAATGAGATACGTCAATTTGGTAACCGCGTCTCTTCGAACCTCCTCGTTCGTCGTCACCATTTGTTTTCTTCCCTGCGGATACTCTCGTTTGCTCCTGTTTCTCTCTCCAACACCGTCTCCGTTAGCGCAACGGCGAATAAGTTCCGCGGTTCGCAATCTACAAATATTATTCCAGCCTCAAAGTGGGAAAAAGATCCTCCTCTGCGGTTCCTCTATTCCGGCAGAGGCGCCTGCCACCGTTACCCTGAAAATTCGTCCAATCGTGAGACTCCGTTCCTATCCGCCGAAAGTTTCGCCACCCCGAAGCCGCCCTGCTGACAGTGGGTGGAGGCGGGAAAGTGGGTGAAAGACGGCGAAAAAGAGGGAAACTAGGAGGAAAAGATAGCGTTGACGGGCGAGCAGGAGGGAAAGATAATATAGCGGAGCGGGAGGGAGTAACATTCGTACCAGAGGGGCCTTCTGGAGAAAAAGGCGGCGGCAGGAAGTTTGCTCTGTAATTACCGTACTGCACAATTAAAATCTTAATCTCGCCCGCGCAAAAATAGGACAAACTCCATAACGTCATCGTGCCGCGGAAAATTCCTCAGGCGGAGATGGCGCGCTTTCTTCGGATATATAGCACTTATAACGTTCCGGTGGTTGGCTTTCTATTCTGCATTCCCCTCCTCCGGCCGCTATCCGGGACGCATTCACGGTGACGTTTTATCCTACCCGAAAGAATTCAGTGAATGCGCCGCCAGTATAAGAGGCTCGATAGGACTTCGCCTGGCCTCCGGTTTACGTATTAACCGCGCTCACCCTGCTCCCGATTAAATATAATAACGCGCACGTATTTACCTGATATATGCACGCGCATGCACACTTTTCATTACATCTGCGGCGCATTATTACGCGCGCATATCAATCTTTCAGAAATTGCGTGGCCATGTTCTGTCGAGGAATTTTTCCAGTGTACGCGGGTCGGCTTAAAGAATGTTATTACTTCACTTAAAGTAAATATTACGGGCAGTTTTCGATAGCGTTTGCTAATTTGCGATTAATGGCACGCGTGGTACACGGTGGCGTATTTGTGTTGTATGGTACAACAACCGTGCGCATACGGCTGTACGTGTCAATGTACTTCTGCGGCGATTTTATCAGCTTAAGGGTTCAAGCGCAAAGTGCATGTCAGGAATAATTAAGCACGAAACATTAATCAGACAGTACATAACGCTGTTCAATTTACGGAATGTGCGAATGAATAATTAAATCAAGCATTAAATTAGTGGCAATCGGAATCTACATTAGTTTGTGTCTGACGCTCATTTGATTATTTCTAATTAAGCTGCCTACGAAAGCGGTTATAATTATTGCACTGTGCGAAGAAAATGTTCACGTTTTAAAATGTCCCTGCATAGACACACGCCCGCAAACTGCACGGAGGGTGTGCCATGTGTACGTGTGCTACAGTACTTATGCAATTACTGAAATGGGCTTTACAAATTGAATTTCGACTACGAGGAAAGAATATGAAGGGTAAAGAGATAGAGAGTGCGAAAAAGGAGAGATAGAACGAAAAGAAAGAAAACGATAGACTAGACAAGAGAGGCAAAAAATTCATACCGGCACTATTAAAACCAGTATCGACATTGGTCTGAAAGGGTTTGAGAAGCAGATCAATGATCGCCGATACTCTCAATCGCGTTCGGATATTGGGAATAACTATATGCATATGTAAGATTTCACAGAAAATCAAAACGTAGATATTTCGTTGCAAACGATAAACCTACATCAAATTTTAAATATCTTCAATTAGTAATCAATATAAATAATATAAAAATATATTTATATTTACCTCCCGTTCACGCAAGCTAAGCACTTCCCTTAGCAAAATTCGATGTTGTTCAGTATTATGCGCAGGCTGACACCGCGATTTTGAAACTAAAACGGGAAAAGCATTACCCATTAATTATGGAAAGAACATTAGAGATCGACGAGCGGGCTAAAACTTTCCGTAAATGAGAGTCCCGCGCGGAAGTAAGTAGGACGCGAACTCGTAACGATATTAATATCGAATCGCTCGATTGTTCCTTAGTTCGTTCATTCTCTCGTTCGTTCGAGTTCGCCGAACTACAGTATATAATATTCTGTCCAAACCGAAGGAAACGGAAACACAAGTTTAATTGAAATACAAATTTTTGCCGATAATTCCGAAAAAAAAAGTTTTGAGCTTGAGTGTTTGTTGTAAACACCAATGTTTCAATAATTTTATCTGATTACTTTGTTGAATCGTAGATAATAATACGATCAAGATAAATTAGATTGATCGCACATCGAAGTCGATAGAATTATTTGACATTTCGAATAAGAATTAGACTTCTTCTGTTAAAGTATTTACATTGCAACAGCGCCATATTAAACTTTTTCAGTATCGTAACACATAAAATAGACGGGATTCATTTTAATTCAGTTATAACCAAAGAAGGAAATCTCAGAGTATTCCGGCGAGACAATCTGGACCAGATGCAAAGAGAAACGCGTTGGGAATATCGTCAAGAATTACGCTGTTCCAGAAACTCTCAAGTTGCATGTGACACGGCAGGCACAAGCTTTACAAAATTTTACCTCGTAACCACCACCTGTTATTTTCAATTTCTTACGACAATCATTAAAACCGCCGGCGCATTTGTGCGTGCCTGCCGATGACACAGCCGCGGCATCTCTTTTTCTGTATTCGTAATTACTTAATACATTATTAATAGACAGCCGACTTTACATAAGCTCCCGAGGAAAGTCAGAAAATTTTGAGACGCAAAGTTAAGCAGATTGCTGGGTCTGAAAATTTGCATACCGACGCTTCCATCCAGCCCCAACTCTTCGTCTTCCCACCTCGGCAAATCGTTCGCTCAGGCGTTTTCCCCCTGCTGACGATGGAATGGCGCGTAGTCGAAGTAACACTTCCGAAAGTGAGTAGCTGCCTCGTCGGATGTCTCCTAAGTTTCAAGAAGCACATTCACCGATAACGAACTCCCGATGAGATTAGAGTTTTGCGGCAAACGGATGACACGTCGAATGAGAGTCCGCAAGAGTCCCGAAAGTGGGAAGACGAAGAACAAACAGTGAAGAAACGCAACGGACGAAGGAAGTAGTAAAACATTCAATTTCGGCCGCTTCTCTTCGAAGTTAAAACGATTCGGAAATTCAATGTTTCAGCACCTTCCATGTGCAAACCTATAACACAAAGAACATCTAGTAAAAAACAGTAATAAACTAATATTGACTGCTGCCCAGCGTTCTGCCCTCAGGACTGTCAGCGTAGCGGTAAATTCGTAATCACACTAAATTTTCCCGAAGCGAATAAAAACTGCGTCGATTTTTTCACGCTTCGACTCACGTCCCGCCGCAACACACAAAAAAAAAAACATGAACAGTTCGACGTCATACGAACCAAACGGCGCGGCCCTAAAAGCGACCCGGGACATTGATTACACGGCGATACCTCTGCTTTCGGAATGATTAAAGGAAAGGAGCCTCGGCATTCGCGACAGTTGCAAACGCCGTGTTAGAAAGGACGACGCTTGCACGCATACCGTCGGACAGTAGATATCTAGGAGTGGAAACGAGGACAGTGGGAGCGCCCGTGCAACTTTAGTGGCCAATTGGAGGTAATTTGCGAGAGAGGCGGCCAGCCAGGCAGTTAGCGAAGCAACAACCGCCGTCAGAACAACGGACTCGCTCACCCGGTATTCTGCAGTTAGCCCAACATTGGCTTACAAGGGGTTAAAAGGGCCGGATGAACGGAGCGCCATTCTATCTGTATCGAAGCCTACCCTCTGCTATTCCTGGCTCGTCGGCGAATACTAAGGAGAGAGAGCTATCTCGTTGCGCGCAAGACTTCACGTCATAATTTGCATTCAGCTGCGAGAGTGAGCGGTGCCGACGCGTCGACGCGCGTACACTCTTATTTCTTCCCCGACTCCCCACTTCGAGGCAGATTTTCTCGAGCGGAACGAAATGGAGAAAGGGATTTCTCGAAATGAACATCTTGCCACGGGGCGCCGTGTACGTTAATGACGGGAAACTTCCGCGGAGGTTGTAAATTTTTTCATTGAGTCGCGAGAATCCTCGGGAAGGTCTGAACGGCTCTGTAATAATTGTGAAAAAGAGTGTGACAGGGAGAAAGCGGGCGAAGAGGGCTGGAGAGGAGGCGCGCTGCGAGCAGATCGAAGCGGAGCATTCTTTGAGAATGAAAAATAGAAGTGGAAAGAAATTCCACGGAAAGGAAGCGGAACGACGTAAGTCGACGGAGATGCGGAAGGCACAGAGAGGTAGACGGTGAAATAATCGATACTTATGTCCCGATAAGGAGCCGGCGTCTAGTGAGATGTCAGACGCTAACAAAGAATTACAGGCATTGTAGCGGGAAATTCGAGTTGAGCGTTGTCTTCCAGGTGCTTGAAAGCGTCGTTGCGATTCGGGCATTTTTGACGCGACTGATAGTTTTAACATTCAGATATTTTCACTTACGCGTGCAGGTGTTGATAGACGTGTGCTTAACGCGAACGTGGCCGCGGTCATGAGGGCAGGAAAAATTCACAAAAGTGATTCGTGAAAAATGACGCTTTGCGCCGCCATTCCCAGTTTCCACCCCTGCTCCCATAACTGATGGAACATATGACGGAACGGCACCGACGAATTTTTTACCGCGCAAAAGTTTTTCCATAGTTTCCATTACACATTCACGCTTAAAAAAAGGCGCAGCCAAAAAAGTTGCTAGTAAAAATAACCGACGTTCCCCGGCCACATCCGTCAAACGGCGACGGGCACTGAAACATGCGAGTGAGCAAAAATTAATATGCCTTAATCACGAAGGAATGCTTATTAACGGACATAACTCATTTTTATCAGCGGACACAAAAAGTAGAATTGATGCGAAACGGGGGATAAAGAGATCAGTCTTGTCTTACGGCGGACCCGTCGGTGACAGTCCTTCAGACACTGTAATTGGTCCAACGAAGAAAATCGGCATTAAAACTTCAAGGTCAGGCGAAGCGCGTACAGACAATCATAAAGAAGTATGACGTAAAGGTTTCCCAATTATCTCAGAGGATCGTTGTGAAAAATCACGTCAGCGTCGAAGGAGCTAGGCCCGGGATGGAACGGGAAGAGAGCCGTAATACGAGCTTAGTTGAAAAGCTGAATCGCACTCCTGGGGCAACGCCTCGCTCGTTGGCTCGGAACCCTCCTGACTTACGAGCAGATTAAGAAACTCCTGGGCTCTCGAAAACCTGCCTCCCAAAACTGCCTCGGGTCACTGCTCGTCCGTGAAACGATATCCCAACGGAACCCCTTGGAATTCGGCAAGATATTATTTTCCTACCTTCCACCGTCCGTGTTAATTACAGACGTGGTTTATGTTATTAACCCCGCACTCCAAGTTCAACGAGTCGCTATTAGGTTTTATGATTTCAGGAATGCTTGCCATCCTTCGCCAGGCGATCTTTCGGACCGCTGCATGGAAATTACTGTCGATACGAAGGACTGCATGAGCAACACTTTCTACGTGCATAGTTGACGGAGCGCTTTCGCGATCGGTCCAGACATTTTAAATTGAAAATGTCAGGCTAAAACGTTGATTGCGATAGTTGCGGGACATGTGCGTCGTTCTGTTGAGATTTCCATTTCAATTGTGCCGTTGCTTCGAAGTATTGCGAATACGTCAGCGCGCTAAGTGATCTCATAACAAATTGTAGTATATCACGTGACATTCAAAACCGCACCAGTAACCATTGTTCCCGAAACATTCGCACGAATACGAGCGCCCAAAGCGGGGGGTACGATATATTCCGCTCTCTCATGAATATGTTCTCCGTATGCTTCGGGGTAGATTGGTCTAGTTAACGACAGGTATTTCAGCGCTAACTATGCGACTGACTCGGCGCCGTTCGAAATGTTCTTAGAGAAATTACTCATGCAACGCTATATCAACGAGTCGTCGATCTGTGCGCGCACAATATGTCGCTGGCACAATGCAAGCTCGGTCTTCTTAACGCGCCAACGTTGGGAATTTCATGTAGCTACGCTCTCAGAAGTGTTCACATTACAATGATAATATTCCTCGCATTTCCCAATTTAGACCATTCGAAATATAGAATATTCAACGGTGTGGAGGCAAGTACCCAATGGCAGCATCCCCGAAAACAATTTTTTCAGCACAGTTGTCGTAGATATCTGTAACCACAAACCCCCGTACGTATCCGAAAATACTAAATATTCAACACGATTTAAAAAAGTAACGAGAATTTTGGAATTCAGCCATACAGTCTTCGTACGTGGTTCCCGTTTTAGGACAACAACGGAACGACGCGTTTTTACGAATCAAAGGACGAAGCCGAATCGTGTCCC
Source organism: Cryptocheilus praepositus (assembly GCA_033815515.1). Taxonomy (NCBI): domain Eukaryota; kingdom Metazoa; phylum Arthropoda; class Insecta; order Hymenoptera; family Pompilidae; genus Cryptocheilus; species Cryptocheilus praepositus. The sequence continues at coordinate 115,015 of JAWWQZ010000141.1, read as the reverse complement.
CGCACGGTACTGCGACCGTGGCAAGAAAAAGGGGAAAGATAGGAAGGAAACACGTCGAATCTCAGCGTTCAGGCACGCATTAAGGAGGAAGACCCGTCACAGCGATGAGAATTTATGGGCTGTTCTCGAATCGCGAATACAATTTAAGCGCTGTTGATCCCCCCGTGACAAAGTGGCTCGCATGATGGATGCGACCGAGCTTGCGTTTGTTACGCTACTTGCTCGAAGTGGAAGAGCGAACGAGACGAATAAAGGAAAGAGAAAGGGAAGAGAAAGAGAGAACGAAGGGTAGGGCGAAAGCTGGGTACTAAAAGCGATAAACAAAGGCGAAGAGGGATAGACGGTAAACACCGGGCAAAGTGACGAAGATAGGAAATCGGCGGGAGGGAAGAGAGTGGATGGAAGTGGAAAATGGCACGACTACCGTGTGACATCCTACTTAGTCCGCAATTCGCGGGCCATTCGTCTTTATGCACGGAGTTCGATCAGGGTGTCAAACTAGTAAGCTTGACCTGAAAGCATCAGTCGCCGATATGTTGACGAGGAACATCTCGCTACGCAATACAGTAATGATACCTTCTTGCTACATTTTCGCTATAGATGCTGCGTCACGTATCGGGGACTAAAGATCTCAGTAGTTCCGTTAGCATGACACGAATTGATGAAGTTCGAAACATGAAGAAGCAGAACATGCACTCCCCGTGGGTGAGCATACCGTCAGAAAGGAATATATGGTACGCGTTAGCGAAAGTAAGTACACGATCGGCCGTAATGCGGCAGCAATGGCTTCTTAAGTAAATTTAAGACGCGGACATTTAAATACGCGGCCCATTAATTGTATCACAGCAAATGCCAGACACACGCTACATCCGAGTGCATGTATAATGTACATTCTACTATGCGCTCCGCCGCCTCGTAGCCAATATGCAAATGAAAATCCAAGTTTCCTGCGGTTCGGTGTTTGTATTCGCTCCCGATGGACCGGATGGTAGAATTTCACTCTGTTGATATTACGGGAAATGACGATATACCTCGCTATTCCCACAGTGATGATGTTACACTTGAAACATTACGCCAACATTTATCGAGAGTAATGCAATATCATTGTACAGCGATGTGTCCATCTTAGCTGATACAACGAACAGTCTAAATTTCGTTCCTCGCTTTCATTGACTATCAATCTATTCACGATCCTGCTCTCGGCCGAGCTTCGGTGTGGTAGTTGCGTTGGAACGGGTATTGGACATGTTACACAAGGTTCGAGATGATGTCGTGCTAATGCACCGGCTTTGTTGTGATTTGTGTACAGTGTCTCTCCGGTGTACCTAACCGACCGCTTCCGCAGCGCTGTAGACGCAGTACAGCCGGGTGCAAAAGTTGTGTGTAAATTGTCTACTAAACCATCGCCGTTCGGTGATCCAATTCCCAATGCAATGCTATAATAGATTGCACAAATTTCAACACAACTGCAATCAATGGCCAGCCACCGAAATTACCATGTTCTACGATCATCATGTATTCCATCATTACTAGATTCCTTAACAACACTGCAGAGGTTATTCAATCCATTCACAGCGGAAAAAGAAGGAAAAACAGAAATGTCGTAAGCTCGGTGCCAATACTTAAAGGTATGTGTGCTGCCGACATTCTGCAGTCGTCGCCCGGTGCGGTAAATTGTATCAAACTCACAAACACATGGAATTGTAGTAATTACAATCATTCGCCTTCCCAGCACATTCGTCTTTTCGCCCGACACCCGCCTACTTCGTTGCACGGGGACATACGGCACTCGCCGAAAGGGCAACAGCCGAAGACAGGAAACTGGAAACTGCAATGCATGAATATTCTGCGCGGCAACGCGTGCGCAATGCGGCCGTCACCATTCAGGCCACGGTATCGTATCCTACATCGGTGGTTTATAGAATGCTCTCGCGACTGTGTACCTTCATCCCTCCCAGAACGGGTAATACGATCGACGGCGTTAGCGTGTACGGCCCTGGGACTCGAGCCTGGGAGATCTCTCGGCCAGTCGTCTCGACGTTTCCTATTTACGACGCTTCCTAGCCGGCTAAATTAACCGGGAATGCCGGCGATCCTTATCCCTCTGTCGCCCTCGCATTTTGCATCGTCCTGCCCGCTGGAGCGGGGGAGGAAAGACAGTTCTCGAGAAAGGAAGCCGCTAGACGGCGAAAGAGACAGACGGAGGAAGTGAATGAGACGGAGAGAGAGACGGACGCTCTCTTTACCTCTACGTGACCGAGCAGATAAGAGGGCGAGGACGTCGTTAGTCTCTCGCCGAAGCGGAAGAGCGCCGTCGTGAGCACGCGAAAACCGTAGACTGCCGAGATTATCGGGCGTTACTTCGTTTACAAATTTCCCCGTCGCCTCTCGCCGTCCTGCGCCGACCCGCTACTCTTTTCCCTCTTCTTTTCCGACCGCCCGCGTTTCGTTCTGACGTCCTCTCACCACCTGCTACGCACGGCGGCGCACGTTTATCGTATTATTTACCGTCTCTTAGCTATCCTTTTTCCGGCACACGCCGCCTCTGACGTCGCAACAGCTTTCCATCGTTTGTTAACTATGGAGGTGTCCAACTGGAGAATCGATCTTGACGGATTTTAATGGTGTTGAAGCGCATTCCGCGATTAGCACTGGTATTCCCGACCCCAGGTTTTTGGCGAAGTCAGATTACTAGTTCATTGATCGGTTTAGTTGAATACTGAATCATCGATGGACCATTGCGGTTGTTCTATGAAGTTGATAGTGGTGTTTCATATTTCCATTACAGATAATTAGTCAGTTGCGTTGCGCTGCAATGCACGGATTCACTCACCGGGTTACATACATTTTGTCCTTATTTTTACGCAGTTCCGGTTTGAGCCACATGGATACGAGTGCGGCAAATCGCATCGTACCATTCACAAACCTCGCCCCATTCTTCTTCTAAGACGTGCTATTCTCGTGCGGTACACCTGCACGGTACTTCTATCATTTGTTCAGGAACCTGCAGAACGAAAACGTCGCTCTTTCGTGCCTGGAAGCATTCTTCTTCGTTTCTGCCTTTTTCTTTTCCGCGTTGCGATTAATTGGTAACGAACCTCCGATAAGAATTTGTAGCCAGGGTGCACAATCTAAACCTCTTACGAAAATATAATCGTGATTACCATGAAAGTTTGTAGCCGTTAACTCGCATCTGAGCTGCTTCTTTGATAATATATATATAGTTAACAATTTATAAGGCAGAAAACGTACCAGTTTCTTTCCCGAGATTCGGTGTTCGTGAGCTCGAGAACAAGTTGAGAGCCACTACCACGTCTGATTTAGGTCTTCGTCCGGTAGTATAGGTGCTCGGTAAATTCTACTAATGGAATTTATCGCGACGTTTCGAGTCCAGATATAGAAACTCTCGCGCTGGAGTTACCTTTTATTGCGCTTTAAATACGCTGTTACTACCTACCGGCGTTCGCTTGCCTTTCGGAGGAATATTGCACCCGTCACAATCATTGATAAACGCACAGTACTTATTCAAAAACTGCGCAGTTTTTACTCCTGTGCAATATCAGCGACCAGTATGGCTTACTTTCTATTGCTCATTTAATTTCCATTTCTTTATTTTCTGTCTTTAACTCAAATTTCCACATCTTGTGTAAAAGCATACACCACCGAATATGTTTAGCACAATATTGGATTCGACGATTTAAATTAAGATGGGTATCAATGATTATATAATTCAATACGAAAGACCGGGAGCCAGCAAATTAGATCAAGCGTTGTCAACATCTTAATAGTAATTCATTGTAAATCAATGTTTGAAAATGCCTTTCTTAAATCGCCTGAATGAAGTTATATCATCTTTACGACAGGTGAACAAATTTGTCTTATTACAATACTCACCTGCGATATTGCAGAATTGAAACAGTTGACTCGATAACACTGATGATACACCATTCAGGAAACTCAGCTTCTCGTTTCCAAAAGCATCACCTCTCCATTCAGCTGCATCTGTAATCAAATTAGTTACCAGTACAATAGGATAACAAAGTTTAGATACTTGTTCAATGAATCGAAACTGTCGCTCGCTTTCTGGCATATTTACGCCCGCAAATTCGATTGTTAGGTAAGTCGTTTACATTATTTCTGCGCCTTGCATTTCGCGACCGCACGCTCGCATTTCACACACGAGTGAACGAACAAACCGTTTATAGAGCTCCAGCGACTTTGAGCGTACGTTATTTACACGGTTGCATTCTTGAACTGTTCGCAGAAAAATAGAGGTATGAAACTCGGTTTAGAACGAGTGGTGATATACTTTCCCTTTTCAGTCCCTTAATCTTAATCGTGTCAAGTTCAAACGTCTCGTCTTTGTCACATATCTGTCGCGTCTGTTGATATTTTATCGTTTGATGACGCGAGAAAGGGGGTCTATTCAGCTATATCAAATTTACGTATAAGCCGGATCTACATGTAGGAAACTTAGGATCAATGGCAAGGTTCAATATTTAAAGTCATAAACTATTAAGCATACATGTCGCTCGACCGAACAGTACAAGAGATTATGCTAATGATACACCCCATGACAAGAGCTAGTTATTCGGGTACGTAGAACTTACTTATCATATACTCAAAAGTTTGTTTACTGTAACAAAACTGTGTATATCGCCAACAAACTGTCTGTCATTTACTTATCAGTGCGTTATTATTAATAGAGTAGTTATTAAACAAAGAAGCGTAAATCTATAAATTAAAGAACGGGTCGCAGAGTGAGAGTGTAGATGTAACCGGTCTAGACAAAAGCGAACTATGGAATGAACTTCAGAAAAAGAAAGAGAAGAAGGCAAGCTACATAAATAAATAACCAGAGAAGTTAGTTCCTGGAGGTGCGCACCGTGTAGAGGTTATAGACTGTTTCCTAACTGCCGTGAAACTGCACAAGTCGCCCCTCTATAAATAGTGCTTTCATGTCGCTGATATCTTGGGGCCGTTTCTGGCTTCATAACGATGTACACTGACCGTGAGTTTTCTTTTTATTTTAAGTAACGTTTGCCCCTGAAGGACACAATGGAAAAGTAAAAAGAGAAGATCGACAGAACGCAAATCCATCGCATTATCGTTTTTGTTTCAAAGTATTTCGGGAATTTAGTGATATTTCGAGCCCTTCATCGCTTTCCGTCCATCGACGTTCATCCTGTCGACGTGCTTAAAGCTCTAACGCACGCAATTCGACCGCCTTCGTAGACTACGCAGGGCCCCGGCAGTTTATAATGTTTATCTCATAATGCACCGTCTCTCATCGTATTTCTCCGTGCAAAATGGCGTGGCTGTTAGCCTTTCACGGGGCCACATTAGCGTCCCTCGTACTTTCGCGTCCCCCACATCCAAGGAACGGCTACGTCATCTTGAAGAACCACCACCAGCAGCCATCGCCACTACTACCGACCACCTCACCGCCATACCCTCACTTCTATTCCTTTCGGCTTTATACCCTTTTTCACGTTGCCTCCATAGATTATGCTCGCAACGTAACTTCATATAAAGCCGCGGTAGACTATAATCCGACGGGAAGTGGGTATCAATTCCAATAGATTTAAATCTTTCGTGGACCCAGAAGTCTCCATCTTTCTCATTAAATGTCCCGTTTCTCTCTCTCTCTTTCTCTTGGCTTGCCCGGGCAGCACCCTCCACGCTATGATCATCGGTCGAGGAAATTTGACGTTCGTTCCCGGATAACGGCCATCGCTTCTCGTCCTGATGATCTTGAGAAGAATAAGTTCAGGACGCGCCGGGAGCGTAGAATTTCTGTTTTACACCGCGGGGCAATTGGGAGATGCACGGCGAACGAGTCACTGTTAAACATGGAAAAATGATTCTTGGAATTGGGTTGGCAAAGTTCAGGCGCATTGTGTGCCCAAGGTCTTCCGGAACTCTTCCAGCAACTCATGTGCAATTTCATGCATGAGAAGCTATTCGAGTGTTTCAACTCGCGATTCCGCTGCAACATGTCTTCCGCGAGTCAGAAGTCATTCCAGCTGTATTCAATCGCAACGTCGGGTTAAGCAATTAAACTCGTAGCTTAATTTGTGGGTAAGTCCGTGATCACGTTCACAAGGCTTTGACGCGGATCGTCGGTTTGTATTGGTGATCAGCGACCTTTGGAAGGCAGGTCCGGTCAGAGGTTCCTTCGGCAGGGAATCTGCAGTGAGCGAACGAGAGGAGGAGTAGCTAAACGGCATAACGTGTCGCTCTTTAAGGGTGCCTTCACAGGAATGCGACGCCGGCTTGGCGACGTGACACGCATTGACAAAGCGCGATTCGCGGCGCATGCTAATGTCCGCTCACGGTCTAGAAATCTGAAACGTCAACCGGAGCAACGCTTGCTCGGCAACACCGAGAGTCGCCTACTGGGATTTCGTCGAGATTCAATTCGTCCTGCACCGACGTTTGCCGCGTTCGTGACGATTCGAAGCCGGACTAGAGGGAAGCGATTTAAACGTCGCGTTGTTGCGTACCGGGATCGTGACGCAACGGCGACGAAGAATACTCGATACAATGCAGTCTTACTGCATACGTCTCGAGTATCTCGCGACGTGGCATCGATCGTTGGTTGAGGCTTGATGTGTTAATCCATAAAAATGAAACTCGTTATCTGTCCCGGGTAGCTGGGTTATAGGCAAAAATGGAGTGAAAGTAAACTAAACATCGTCCAGACGCGTACGCCATGAATATCGCGGCAAATAACGCTATGGCGAAATATTGTCCCAGTGTCACGCAGAGCATTTCTATCGTTGCTTACAGCCCGATGAAGCAGAAATAAGCGGTAAAAAAGTCGCATGTAGAAAAACGGCCACATGCGCAATGCCGGGTATAAACGTTGTGAGCATTTTCAATATATCGGCTTGTCGAGTATGATTGGTGTTGGTGCTGTAGACGCGTTATGTGGTGCTAGAAATGTAGCAGCAACGGGGGTGGAAGAGGGAGAGTGAGTAATCGCAGATCTGCGTCTCAGTAGTCGTCTCGCGTCGCTTATAACGGACTAATCGTTGAAATACGTACAAATATTTATTTTCCAGCTGTCAGGAGCAAGGCAATGTTATCGCGTACATGGTTCTCTCGTTCGGAGCGTCGAAAGCAAGGCGGATAGGTTCGAACCTAGGTAGGAGAGATTCCGAGAAATACGATTCCTGGATGCATTCGTTCGATCTGTGTGCACTTCGGGCAACTGGTTCGGCAGTATCACTTATTTATGTTTTCTTCGTGCAGTTGCACCCGCATATAGGAGCAAATCAAACTGTTTTGTAAGTCTCTTCCCTGTATTTTTCCGTCCTCACTGTTGCGGTGCGTTTGCATCATTTTCTCAGTATTAAAAGTGACATTATAGCAGCAATCTCGTTGCGACTCCGAACCTCAATTGAAATGCCTGCGTACAGAATTATTGTCCAACCGATTTCCAAAGCATATCTGCACCTATCACGCGATATATCTAACATCGCGTTATCATAATTTACGGGCAATTATACTAATAGGTTTCTGATGTAAAGCGATATTCGAAGTAGTGGGTAGCTGTCCACCATCGAACGGGGCAAGAAATTAAATTATGCAAAAATGAACGAGGGGAGCGTCTGTGATTTAATGGACTACAAATGTCACTTTTAGCCACGAGGAGAGGGCATTGGAAAACAAGGGCATTCTACAAAACGGGGAAAATGAGATACCTTTGCAGGCTTCTCGCCAGTGTCACGCAGTCAGTGCAGAAGGGCAAAGGGACAGTTGTGTTTGGAAGAGGTGAGAGAAAGGGTGGACGAGGGTGCAGGATGAAGCGCAGGAGGAGTAGCAGTGGTCGGGGTATGGGGTGGCTATAAAATTACGGGTAGGTAAATGAAACTGTTCCAGAGGCTCGTGCATGCAGCTGCCGTCGGGACCAACCTAACCTAACCCAACGGGCGCGGAAAGCGCTTTTATTTTTATTTCCCTTCCGCTTTATTTTCGCTTTAATTTCTCCCTTTTCGTCGCGGCGCTTGCTAATGGGGATGCCAGTGGGGCAACGAGGAGACAGGTGGAGAGGGGAAAGAGGCGAGAAAGGGTGCACAGGGCTACAAGAGAAGTAGGGGATGGGGGTGGGCAGTGATGTAGATGCGACTGCAGAATTTACTTGGTCATAGCTCCCTTTCTTCTACCGCGCCGTCGTCGACTAAATCCTCCGGGAAAATGCAATTCTTCTTTCCATGTCGATAAAATTAATTTTCCTTTCTTGCGCGCAACGTAACCGTAATCTTCCCCTGTCATTTTCAAGTCGTGGACTTTGGCACGACGACAAGATTCATCGCGCTTCGCGTGATCCGGTCCAATGTTTCTCGAGTCTTTACCAGCTCTACTTATTAACCGCGCGAATCGCCGAAGGTCGCCGACTCTCAACTGCTGCGCAGCTCCTAATCACGCCGCTCAAATCGACATTTTCTACCGCACCGCATACTCTTTGAAGGGCGTAACGAAAGGCACGCGGGGCGCGATACAGAGCGCAGGAAATTCTAGACATCGTACGTACGGCACAACGCGCCGCGATGTATCTAAATTTGTCGGGCTACAATCTACAGCGATTTCCACTTACTTCCTTCGATACTTCGCTGGGAGGATAGGGTTGTCCTCGTCCCCTCAACACTTTCTCACGCTCCGCCCGCGCGGCGTTCCCTATTATTCCGCCGGGAGCTCTCCTTTCTTTTGCATTCCGCCTTCCTTCGTTCTACCGCGTTTCCCGAATTGTGGAAGGTAGACATCGCGGAAACAGCGTCAAGGCGGCGGCGCGTCCGGCTCCTACCCCGAACCCTCTCCATCCTTCTTCACGACCTCTTCTCCCTCCTGCATCTTCCACCTCCAGCCCTCCTACCCTTCCTCGCGCACCCTCACACGCTCTCACTCCTTCTTACCCTTACCTCTGACCCTCTCGCTCCTTCTTTCTCTCTTTCTATCTCGGGGATGGTATCGCGCCGCCCCCGGCACCCCTTTTGCACCCTCTGTCTCCGGCGGCCCTGCCGTGGCCCGCTCGTGCCGTCAGTCGAGTCCAGAGGACTCCGCGAATCGCACATCGACCTTGCCAAAGTTCCGTCTCTTCTCTCCCTCTCGCCGCCACCGACACGCAGCTGTCAACCCCGATTGTCTCTCACAGATCTTCGATCGTTTTATGCTGCCCTCGATAGTCGTGAGACGATCAGCGATCAGGAATCATCGGCAGCAGGTGCCGCGAGAAGTGGTGTTCGGTGTCGCAGTTGATCGTCGCGCGTAGTGAGTGGCGCGGGATTTAAGGGTGAAACAAGCGTATTTTGGATACGCATAACATTAGCTAGAGCTTGGGCAAACTCTGCGCTGTCGGGTGGTACGGTGAACGAAACGACGTCACAACGTGTTGTTTACGATTTTACTGTAACGCACCGCGTGCGTTGAACCTTAAACGTGACAGGAATCTTCGTTAAACAGTTCGGCTCGCGAGTGATTCCCGCGGCACGTGTAAACATTCTCACGGGCGAGGTGGTATCCACGAGGCAGGAGGTTGCGCTCAGTCGATGAGCTCTCACGGAGGCACGGGATCGATGGAAACCTTTCCGGAGGCTGTGTCCCTCAAGGTCGTTGGTAACTCAAGTCCCAAGTAAACAGCGCACGTCAAGTGCATCATCTGCGACGCCATATTGACAAGCGAGCACGTGAGCTTCCCGCTGGTTTACCCTTTCCAACGACTCCAGGCTTTCCTGGCACTTTAGCTCCGAGACTAACGTGGCAGCACTTTGCTCCCGTGGTGCTTCGAGGATTCCGCGTAAGCAAACGGGAATAACACGGGGGACGTGCAAATTTTTGCCATCGGATAGCTGAGAGAGAAGGAACACGCATACACGCACACGTAAATGGCATCTGAAAGGTCGGACAGTCCGTAACGTCGACTGCATTTATTCTGAGGCAGCACGGGCAGAAATCTGTCAGCGTTAATGAAACGATCTTCTATGGTTCCCCGCGTGTGGCGAGACGATCGCACGGATCAGCGTTGACTTTATGCCACTTTTGACGTCGCGCCATGATTAATTGACTGCGGAAAGTTGAGGCGAGTAGTTGGCGAAGGGAGACTTTGAGGTTGTATCACGGTGTTTCATGACCCGCGTCAGCCGCCGTCGGTTCGAAGGGATACTTCTTTGCACAGAACTTCGTGCCTGTGTCGCAGGAAACTTTCGCTGGCAGCGCGGCGAGATTTCTAAGAGTCGCGCGTTTGACGTGCATCGATCGCGACCGAACGTGGTGCGGTAACGTGTCAGATAGCCATGCGTCTGTGATTCCCGACAGTAAACATTCCGCGAGAAAACAGGAACTAAACGATTCCAGCTTGACTAGGGTGGAAAAGTGTCAGTGTTTGTCCTCATGTTATCTCAACGTCCTGTCAACGCGCTGTAACGCGGTAACCGATTATTCCTTCAAGTACAACGATTGGGATTCTCAAGTTTCGTCCAAGTGGCATCGCAAAAATATAGGTAAGCACGCAAGAAACATCGGCAAACCGATTAATCTCGCACATTGTCGACGATTTATGCAACTGTCGAAAACAAACGCTTCTCGTTGTATTGTAAATATTGAATTACCGAACCACGCAATAACAGACATAACGAGCGTGCTATGCATTATACGTCCCACAAGAAACAGGTTGCGCGGGTACGCTAGCCATAAGTAGATTGACCAACAGGGAGGCATAAACATTGCGTCGCATCAAAACTCTCATTATACTGAGAAGTTACACCAGGTGCGACTGCGTTTCTCACCGGCTAATGGCCTACTCGTTCTAACATAGTGCTGTCCCATTAAATCTGGCATTGTACGATGGAATCATTACACCGGCTCCGGCGTGTAAACGACACGCACTAATTCGTGATGAACGACAATACGCTTTTGGCGTACACAGACACGTGTGGGCGCGCACGTTATTTGCGCACGTGCAAGTGTCTTGTGTGAACGCGTATGCGGAGACACGTCGTGTCATATAATATTGCCCCAATAACGGACGCAGCTATAGAAGATGATCTGTGTGACACCCGAGGGTTTATTACACCCCTTTCTCCGGGCCGATATTGGTCACAGTGGTTGATCGTACTGCTTTCACGAAGGCCAACAGGAGAGTGCTATCAGTGGAATGAGTGGTGAATGTGCGGCTGGAGAATATGGGATCCCTATGAAAAGTGTACGATGTGTGGACAGCGGAGGAAAGAACGACCGAAACGGGGGAAAAAGAAAATTAGAGAGAGGGAACATGTGTGCGTGCGGGAGAGTGGAATTGCGAAGCGATAAAGTGGACGAATTGGAGGAACAAAGAAATAATCTCGCACCGCTACCCCAGCGTGGCTTTTGGCGTGTCTCCGTTAATACGCGATCTACTTTATGATGACCCATCGCAATGACCGAGCGTTTCATTGGCCGGCTAGCTCTTTCGCTCGATAGTTCACTCAGCGCACAATTTTCGCGTCCGAACTTGCATTATTGCTGACACTTATTGCGTCGGCCCCATAAATCCCCGTTAAATTCCTCTTGCGGGCGAAACGAAACGCGGGGAACATCTATTGAATGTGTTTTGACGCAGGCATGAAAGTACCGGTTGTTAGGATTGCGGTGATACGGAAGAACTCCAGTAATCAGATCGCAAATTTCCATCACGAGATTGAAGTGCTCTCATTATGGCACGGATTCTTCATTAACTTTCACAACTTCTAGAAATTGAGGAAATATATTCCGTTCATTTTAATAAAATGTTTAATGAAATAAGAAACCTACGTAAGGCTGACTGATAAATTTAGGTCACCAACTTGTTGAAACATTGGCGTTTAAACGTGCACCGCTCCATAATGCATTTCCACAGTACCAGCCATACTTCGCGTAATTCTGCCCCAAATAGTTTCATACACGCGTTACCCGAATATAAAAGTGTGCGCACTTGTGAGCGCCGATCTTAGAAGCCTTCAGCGGGCGAAAAATGGAACGTTACAACCGCTTCGCCGAAAGTACGGTAGCCGAAGCGTGAAATGAAGGTGGTTTCATGCCGGGCTATACAGAAAAGAGCGCGAATGCAAATACGCTCCGGCCATTTCTCTTTTCCTTTCCCGAGCGTCCGAGTACTTCCGGTATCGTAATAAAGAGAATACATCCGCCGTGCGGCGTTAGTTTTGTCTCTCCTCGCCCCTTTTCCCCGCTCATTCTCTCTTTCTTCGCCCACGCGGCGTCGTTATTGCGATCTCGTATAAGCGACAGCTAACGGGAGTTTGCGCTAAGCCGCGTTTCACAGGCGGAAAAGGGGTGGCAAAGAGTGGTACCAATTTCTGCGACTCGGAAAAAAACCGGCGGAAGAACAAGAGGCGACTGCAAGTCAACTTTGGAAATTACGACGTTTCGTATGGCTCGCAAACGTGTTTAATGCTTCGGCATCGGCCGGAGAATAAGGAACTTTAACGACGTTCGGGAATGCGAATGTGGGCGGGAAACGGGGAAAGGCAGATAAGGAGAATTGACGGTGATGAAAGCAGGGTAAAATACAGACAGGAAGGGGAGAGGTATCGCGCGGAAGAGAAAATGTGAAAGTGGTGAATCTTTCGTGGGACACAAAACGCAATATAACCGAAGCGGAAGCTTGCGAACAAATATTCATTACCGGATATACTTACCGGGCTATCCGCCGTAAGGTACAGCCGTTCTGTTTGGATCCACCTTGGACGGCGGGTTTCCAGTGCTCAACGGTCTTCTTACCGCGAAACTCGTTCGGCTCAGCGCGTACGGAAAGCAATTCAGAAAATTGCGTTAAAGAAGAGGACACCGCATTCGTACGGCCTGCAAAAAAAGAATACGTCACAATGTGGTCGCGGTACAATCATATAAACTGTTACATCTTTAGTCACATGAGGGAGTCATATTTTAAAATGTTAGTTAAGCTCACGGCGATGTTTTGTACGTGTTGAAACACATTAAGATAATATTGATTTTCACCATTAAAAAAGTTGTTTCGAGAACATAATATATACAGTCGAACAATATTAATTAGTGGACCTATCGACAGGTCAATGTTGCACGGTTCTCGAAGCTATTCAAAGTCATGCGAGCTTATGCGTTACTGTATGCAGCACTTTATCGCGTAGTCGTGCGTATGACATATCATGCTGGTAGCCAGCCCTTCCAGGCATACCTGTGGAAATGCTATCGAGAACAAGCCTAAGACCAGTGTGACAGGGATAGAAGCGAATACACGTTTTTTTTCTCAAATTAGCACGAACGCTTTAATGAAATTTCAAAGCTTTGAAAAACTTATGACGGGATTCAGAATTGAATATTACATTCCAGATAGCTGCCATGTTTGCACACAACATGCTGTTTAAGTGAAAGCCGATTTGCGGTAGATAAATCTGTGACACTGAATTCGCAGAATGGTTATTGATATATTCAACTGTTGTTACCAATTCATATCAGCAAAAACTTGAATCACTTCGTTTTTCTGACAAAACGTTTTTAGAATGCCACATATTTTCAGCAATTTTTCAGGTCGGCTATATTTTCTAGATATTGATTCCGTTCTCATACACACTCCATAAATAAGTTTCTCCACCTTCCATGAAAAAACGATGAATTTCATTTGTCATTTACAGCGGCCTGGTCTGGATTGTTTCCTTTTTTCCTCTGCCCATATCATTTTTTTTGTCTTCTTCTTCGACTTTATTACATTTTTATTATTTGTGTAGTCATAAATATTTAATCGGTAAGTTATTAAGTGTCATCATATTTGATTGTTTTGGGCGTTTACCGGCTAGTACCGTGACATAATTAATAACGTAAGTGTCCCTTGTTAAGTCCATCCTGAGTTGACTTGAGCTAATGAAAAATAATCATTGGACATCATAGTACACAGGTCCAATCATCCGTTATACGTCCCCGTTATAATCGCTTGTCGAAGGATCTTTGACCTTGTTCAATATGCCGCACCATGATGAGCACGTTTGCAGCAAATTGGCGGCTGACTAACAAGCACCCAGTGTTAAAGTCCCCGCTAATAATATTACCGAACAATGTCACGGAGTCATATCTTTTTTCCGAGCTGCCCAAGCCATGGCAAATTACGTACTGTTAACGCGATATTCACTTTCTCAAAGGTTCGACCAACATCAGGCGGGTCTCATTTAACCCGAAGAATTCGCAGGAAAAATAAACAACCTGCCGTCTTCCTCCAACGAGTTCCTTGCGATACACTTTTACGACAGCAGCGTTGCAGGTGCCTTGTAACGCCTCAATTACGCTGGTTTGAGATTCTAAAGGTCCGACGTACGTTCTTCCGGTCCAGCTTTGTTGGCGCGTACGTGCGTTAATGACTGCTTTGTCCCTTTCTCCCCTCGCGCCTCTTTTCCGCGCCCAATCAATTAACAGCGGATGTTAACGCAGACTGATCGTCGCCCGTAAATAGCGCTTTTAACGAACGCCGGTAATAACGACTTGACGTACGCGTCTGGTAGCTGAGTCGCGTCTTATGCACCGGCGTACACCACCGTCGTCGGAATAATTTATTCTGGCGAAATACCGGTGCCAGGGCGGACGCGTTGCTGGTTTAGCGCTGAAGACGTTTATTACGTGACGTTCTGTCCGGCGTTCATTTCCTCGGGACATTCGTCTCCACCTCGGCCGTAAATCATTGCACTTTTCAAGAGCGCCGACCGGCCGAACCCGTAAACGTCCGTCGCGGTGCTGTAAATCCGGCGAATCGCAATGTCCCTTTTTACGAGGCGCGAGCTGCGAAGAAAAGCGATCGATCAGCGGCCCGATAAATTTGCTTTTTTCGCGCCGGCGGGAGCAAATCGCGCAAACGCGAACGACGGTGTTTAATGTCACGTATACAAGACAGATGTGTGACGCGCTGGGATTGAGACGCGACGCTTGCTGATGATGGCTCGATCTATGCAAGGTGCCTGTGAAACGGGGGCGACCTTTAAGCGCGCTTCTTACCGCAGTTGCGCACCGACGATCGGGTAAATTCGATTATTAATAACACCCGGCCCAGATTTGTCGCGCTGGCGTTTCGATAAAGTCAATGCATCGGCTGTTAATGCACCGCTAATTCATACGATTATTGTCCGACCACGCCTGGACAATAGTCCCGCTTATAATTACCGCAAGTAATCATTGCGGGCGATACCGTTTGACAAGAGAAATCAAATCTCTCGTGCGTAGTACGCGACTCGCACGTCATGTTCAGTTAATCACTTTGATCCTGACGACTCTCCAATCTATTATAATGCGTGCGTACTATTAAAAACGTCCACAAATATATAATTTATACACCCGTCGCGTGGCACAACTGGACTATTCGCCAATTTCCACCCCCATCCGCACCTTCTGCGGGCACCCAATCTGAGTCACTTCAAGTACCGCAATCCCCCACATCAAGCGGCTACAGAACAAGCCCCCTGATCGATAAAGTATGATGATGGAATTACTGTTTAAACGTGTCCCAATAAGCGGAACTTCCTGTCCGAATCGTTTAATAATCGGCGGCACGTGTGTTCGGCGCCGTCGCATGAGCAATCCGAGTCCCGTACGAAGGTCCTGACGCATGGCGTGCATTTCGGCGGTCGATAAGGTTATGCCTGTCCATCGGCTACTAATTAGCGATTGATTGACTTCTCTCTACCGCCGGCTTCTCCGTCCCGCTCTGCACGTACCCCGATCTGCCTCGATGTCATTATGGAGGCAGGCCAGAATGGCGATTATCATAGTTCTCGTACGGTACCACGGTACCACGTCGGAACGCGGCTAATGAGGGAAATCGGCCGATCGACAGTTACATTGTAATGGATTGACGAGGCGTCGCTGTTGCCCGACGTGCTCGACGACTTGTCCGAAGAACAATTGACCGCGAATTACTTGTCGAGAGCGACGAAAGTTGCCGGGGCGCGGTAATTTGTGACGCGGCACTTGTTGAGGAAATTATAAGATTGGGTCATGCGCGGGTGTGCGAGGCGTCGACGGCGGGGATAACGAAATTATAATGTTTTGGATACGTGATTTAATTGGATAGTTAGGTTAAAACCGTGACACGGGCGTCGGCATGAGCAGGCCTTTGATGTTGACCGCATTAACTCGCGGAGATCGATGCAATTAGATCGGTGCATTGGGTATTAGTGAGCAGCGTGCGTCCTGTCAGCAATTTTAGATCAAGTAATATTAGGAAATTGTGCGACGACGGGGATTAATATAGATTGCATTGATTTTAGACAATGCCGGAATTATGCATTCGCGCGATTGCCGGCTGTTCTTTAAATGCCGGTTAATGTTCGCTTAAATTGCTGAACTTGATTCATTAGAGAATCGCCAATGATGACCAGCGATTGTTTGGCAAGCGTTACTTCCTCCTCGCACAATACTTCGTTGCTACAATGTTGCCACAGAGGAATGGTCAAAGTCCAGTTTGTCATAGTTTACCGATAGTTTACACTGGGTACACGGGCAGGCCAGTACGTGCTTAATGGCGCAAAATCGATCGATCCGCAGTTACATAGCGATCAATCGTACAGAACGCTCGTGGTGACCTATCACCCCGAACGAGTGGACGAAGGAACAATTGACCGATAATCACATTTAGTGAACACGGAAAATCGTTTTGTCGCGCCATAAATGAAGAGTTCTATTATTGAAAATCGAACGCCATAGCGAATCGGTCGAACCGCTCGCCTCTTCCTGTGTCCTCGCGGGCGCGGAAATTTATTCTATTTCTGTGTTTGTACGCTACATTGAATGCCTCGCGCGTATGTCCGTTTATACAGAAAAATAGCAACTGCAAGAATCCATAACAAATGTGAATCCGAGCTAACGCAGCCGAGTCACAGTATATTAGCCATTTTAATAAATGCCGATATCGTTTCCACAATGTAAACGACCGAAAACGTTTCGCGGATATCGTTCAAATTACGTTACGAATGTGCATCGGAAAAGCTCAAGTCCGCCCATTACTTTTTGTTGAAGGAGTCGAAAAATAGCAACCTAAATTTCCAACGAGCGAGAAAGCTAGCAATGAAAATAGCCATCTAAAAACGACTGACACGAGCGTACGGTTTCCAATCTGGCGATTCAGAGGTCAGGCAAAAACAGTGAAGTGCTTATTTTTCCACGATTGCGTAGTCGATAATTGCACGCTTTACCGAAGAATAAATTCATCGCATGGCCAAGATATTTATTCGTTCGAAAGCTACGATTAATTAAGCCTGCTGCTTCACTGCCGTAATCAATTTTGAACGATTCATTGCCGTAACTGGAAAATTAATATTATCCGATTAACGTGTGTTTGAGAAATCGTAAGTTTACCAGTGGGTGTGTGCAAAGGCAACCTATTAACGCTCAGAGTACATTTGTAGACGACAAATACTCTAGTAAACAGGGCAAGATTATTCTATTATAAGTTAATAATTTAGTCGCGAGGAATTGAACATTGTATCTTTCCTGTCAGCATAGGCGAAAACAATAAATTATTTTCAAACGCCATAATTTCAGAAGACTGTTTAATGCTACGTAATTCAACTCGTGGCGTCTTTCCCGCTGAGAGACCAGTATCTTCACTTCCTTAATTTGTTCAGCGACCGCGAAGAAACGGTAGTTTCTTCGTACATTTGATAAGAAGTGATATCGGGGTTGTAAATTCTTTCAGTTTCTGACTAAACTGTCGGCGCCTATCAACCGAAACAAATGGTTGAAGCGGACGTAATATCTGCCATTCATATTTTTAACGTACGTTTGGCATACAAGTAGTACAAAAAAATAAAGGAAATAGTGGTCCGCACGTATGCCCAGCGGCAAAGATCCGTGAATTATAACATTCTGTTTTAGAGTCTTCATGTAAATTGTTACGTTAATATTTTCCTATAACTACCAAACGAGAGAATAGATGTCTCAATTGCCTTAATCTTTAGAACGACAGTTTCTCGAAACCCTATAGCTTAACCTCGAAAGACGAGTAAAATCCCATCGAAAGAGGGTCCGACGTCTTAAGTACCGCTGATCAACGCAATAATCGTTCTCCATCTAAGCCGACGTCCGATTTTATTAAATCCTGCCTCGAAGAAAGAAACGAATCTCGGCGCGGAAAGTCGCGTGAGACGAGATTGAGTCGGATCATACAGAAACAAGACTGATATAACATAATAAACAATTGCTCCGACGGCACAATGGAGTTGCAATATTGGGTCCCGCGTTTACTAACGATGACTGACAGAGGTCTTATTAAGACGGTACCCACACGCACCTCAACCCAGGGGGTTGTCACAGGAAGTGACGAAAATGTTAAACCGTAAATGATGGCTGCCGCTTAAAGTTGATTGTTACCAAGAAAATTACGTCTTACCGCAAGACCATACGTAAAACCTGTCAGGCATCAAATGACTAATAACCGCAAGATCGACGTCAGCAGAACGTAAAAAACTGCAGTACCAATATACATGCAATGGTATACACATTCACATCTTCGTCGTCTTGACTATTCACATTTTCGACATACGTAAATAATGTGCGTATTGGAGACCAAAGAATCGCAGTTTATAAAATAATTATTACACCCATTGTATTTTCGACTTCAGTCAAATCTCTTGCGCCGGCCACCGGTGCGTGTTAACACGTTGACTTGCCGCATTAGAACGGCGATGCTATGAAATACTACAGCGTTTAACTGAATTATGCAAAATGTAAATAATGTGCAAGTATTGGAGACCAAAGAATCGCATCACTATATTAACAATAACTGCATTTATAAAATAATTATTACTACCCATTGCGAATATTTTCGATCTTCAGTCAAAACTCTTGCGCCGGTCACCGGTGACCCCGACGGCAGCCAACGTGTTAACAGATGTCCATTCGTATTGAAACTCACAAAGCCTTCGCAATGCAGCACTCCCACATACCAATCAGAAAGTGAGCAAATTACATGCAGCTAATTGCGCGAAGCACAGAGCGAGTGCGCAAATCTACAAACAGGCCCCACCAGTGGTCATTTACGCTTAACACAACCCGTGACTCACGGGAAAATTTCACGGCTTCTCGGTAGCGGTGAATCACCGTGTCTCGTCCATTCGTTTGAACGAAATTGAATTAATATGCCGCGATGGTAATCTTTCATCCTCCCTCCCGCTGGGTGGCTCGTCGTACAACCGGATGACGCGAACGACGAACGATGAGCAGAGTGGCGACAGCGTGTGTGGGCGTCTACGTGACTCTCTGAAAAAACAGTCGCTCCTACGAAAACTACTTCCGTGACCAAGCCGCGTTCCGAAGTCCACATTCTCATCTGACGTAAACGGCCCGGTAGTTGGTGCAAATAATACGATGAAACGACGATCTTCCTATCCCTGTTGGCTGCTCGTCCATCTATGCCTTCTTTATTTACGTACGAAGGTAACTACGTGGCTTGCCTGTGGGCGTGTACAAAAACGTTCTCTTATTGAACGTCGCGCACATGATAATGAAGGTGGGTGAGGCTCGTTTCTGTTACCGGATGTCACGTGGTCGCCAGGTATCCCGCGTGAACAAAGTCGTGTTTCGCCCAAAGTGGCCGCACACATCGTCCGCGTCTGGGTTTCGTCAACTTATGGGCACAGGATGCGCCGAAGTGCGAAAGGACTTTTGATCCGGCGCCCGTGAAATGCAGGCGGCATTGCGCATTGTCGAGTGGCGCGGTTTAGAGTTCCGTGATGACCGTACGATTGCGCAGTTATAATTGTATGTGCGCGCTATGAGGAACAGATTCCCGTACGCAAGAGCGAGCTCATGATACTTCAGAAATACTTTAAATAGCCGTACACATTCCTTCAGAATATTTATGCTTCTGATGTCCCTACATACCGAGTGAACCGTGCCAGTCGGGGTATAAACAGTAGTGATCAACTGCTGTGATCTAATTACGGGCGCGCATAAATGGGAGTACGTGAAGTCGAAACGTTCATTAATAAAACAGGCTCTTTTTCAATTACGTGGAATCGACGCATCGGGTTACTTTGAATTTCAAGTGTGTCCCAGTTTCGCTTCAATATTGAAGGAGGGTAACAGTCGTCCCTTCGATTCTTTTTTAATTATAAGCACGAAAGTGTTTTTCCTTTCCTTTATCATTGCCGGCACGTAAAACTGTTTCAAAGCCCGCGATGCGCTAGGTAGAAGGGGTGCCACAACACTCTCGACAACAGTAAAGAGAGGAATTACCCGGAGGTTTGCCAATAAAAGCATATTTTCGCCGCAAATGTATTCATCTTTTATTTGGGCGAGAAGGAATATTAATTAGAGACCGGGAAATCGCTTGCTCTCTCACGTCGCGGCTCATAGGTTCTGCGCCCGATTGGAAACTAGGTCGACTGTATTAAAGGACAATGTGGGAAAGTGGTTGAATTGAAGCCACAACGGAGTTGTGAAATTCCTACGGAACGTAATTCTATACACCTCACAGAGTAGGGAAATCATATCTATTTAACTGGAAAAAGATAATTAAATGAGTACCTGGAAAGGCTAGAATGAGAATTTTTAATTAACTATTGTTTTCCGGTATTGTAAGTTTCAAACTGCAAGCTGCTACTGAATGTAGTTCGTTGGTATGCTAACGAAGAACGCATGTCGTTAAGCATGAAATGCAATATTAATTGCTGATATAAGCAAGGAAAATATTTTCGACGAGCTGTGAGGTTGGAACATTAGAATGGTGTAGCAATAGCTTGATGCTAATTTTCGCGCATGTCACAGAGTTCAGCTCGCAGAGTGCGAGTGTCGCGAAGCTTGCTTTTCCGTAATACGTCAGTCGCATGAAAACTGCATGTCGCTGCACTTATGGAGCATCCTTCCACGATGTAAATCATAATCTACATAGTGGAAATTCTGTCCCTTGTTTCGTGATGACCGCACCAGAAATGTGCTTATGACATTTCAGCTACGAGGCGAGATGACACGAACCGCGTTCGTTCACCTGTGAGTAGAGATGGTTAAAACCAGAACGTCATCTATTTTTTGCTTCAAATTTTTATCTAAAACTTCCCGACGATATGCGCTGAATGTATGGCATAACGGTCCAACGATAAAGTCGCTCGGTGGGACAGTAAATTCAATCAACACCCATCGGTAGCATCTACGTCTATCAAGACTCAGAGCGAACATCAATCACTACAGATTTGAACTCATTCGGGCAAGATCTGTTCGTTTTCAAGCGGTTCTGCGTGCGCACTCGAAGGCAAGATAATGGCTATTAATACGGCATTATCGTAGCCACGGGGCACTTTACAAGAGCCCATGTATCGATGAATCTCTAAGAAGACGGCACAAGACCGTCTCTGTTCCACATCCTGCTCTCCGTCAAAAGAAGCCCATTACACTGAACATGCATGCCTAAAGTAGCTCTCGACATTTCTGCCTCCACTCCGCCGGCTTTCTTTTTTCACCGCGTCTCGTCTTCCTCGTTCGTACTTCTCTTTACACTCCACCTTCCCTGCGTGTTGTTCCTCGCTTAACCCTCGTCTCGAGTACCTTTCGCGATTGACTGTTGAGAGTTAAGGTGACGCCATTATACGAAGTTATTTCTTTGAAAAGAAATAAATGAGGTAGCTTTGACTAGCAGGTCTGATCCCAGGAATATATCTTTCTCCTGTTTCATTCTCTCTTCTCTTAGTCGGTCTTTGTAAAAATCATTCGGGTATCAAACCGATCGTTAACGCGAAACGGGAGAATCTCTTTGCGCTTTGTCTTTGACACGTGTAAGTAGGACAGGATAAGTAGGAAAGCTCAGAGCGTTCCTGATCAAGTTTCCGTAACGAACAATTCACTTTCAAAAGAAAATCTCCACAGCGCCGCTGCGCCCAGTGATTACTGCGATGCTGCGGGAACAACGGGATGACAGTTCTATTGAATGCGTCGCTGTGTCATAATGATGCGCGTCCTATTTGGAGTATATTTCCTCATACGCAAATCGCATTTCATGCGATAACCTAACGCTCGTCATAACAATCTAGTTCTTCGCCTTGACAATTTTGAGGTTGCACACACAACCGTACTATTCATATGCTACAATGTTTTCTTACTTGCACACCACCCCTCTTACCTTGCAACAGTTTACTGTTCCGTCAATTGCATCCCTATTTACGCTTATTATTAAAAACATACGCTTTCGCCGTAGATCTATCCTAAATAAATGCAGATTAATAACATAATCTACCTGTTCATCCCTATTTACGCCTATTATTAAAGATATGCGCTTTTGCTGCAGGTTTATCGTAAATAAATACAGATTGACAACCTAATTTACCTGTTGTAATCCTACTATTTATATGCTACCATTTTTTCTTACTTGCATACCACCCCTCTTACCTTGCAACAGTTTACTGTTCCGTCAATTGCATCCCTATTTACGCTTATTATTAAAAACATACGCTTTCGCCGTAGATCTATCCTAAATAAATGCAGATTAATAACATAATCTACCTGTTCATCCCTATTTACGCCTATTATTAAACATATACGCTTTTGCTGCAGGTTTATCGTAAATAAATACAGATTAACAACCTAATTTACCTGTTGTAACCGTACTATTTATATGCTACCATTTTTTCTTACTTGCATACTACCCCTCTTACCGTGCAACAGTTTACTGTTCCGTCAATTGCATCCCTATTTACGCTTATTGTTAAAAACACGCTTTCGCCGTAGATTTATCCTAAATAAAGGCAGATTTATAACATAATCTACCTGTTCATCCCTATTTACGCCTATTATTAAACATATACACTTTTGCTGCAGGTTTATCATAAATAAATACAGATTAACAACCTAATTTACCTGTTGTAACCGTACTATTTATATGCTACCATTTTTTCTTACTTGCATACTACCCCTGTTACCTTACAACAGTTTACTGTTCTGTCAATTGCATCCCTATTTACGCTTATTATTAAAAACATACGCTTTCGCCGTAGATCTATCCTAAATAAATGCAGATCAATAACATAATCTACCTGTACATCCGTATTTACGCCTATTATTAAACATATACGCTTTTGCTGCAGGTTTATCGTAAATAAATACAGATTAACAACCTAATTTACCTGTTCGTCCGGTTATCTCACGTTTTCTCCTATTCCGTTCTTCTCTCCTCCCCGTGCTCGCGCTCGGCCAAAAGTGAATCAGCTTTCCCTCGTGAAAGGCGAAAGATTACCATCGAGCTTGAAGCAGGAACAAGGAGGGTCACGTAAACGTTGCATACTCCGAAGTGGCTGCGCCGGACAATGGAGTTTCGAGTTTGCGGCGAACAGAACGTGACCCGCGTGGTTCGTCCGTTCCATGCGGTGCGACGGCAGAAGCTCAGCACCGAGTTCGATCGAAATTACTATGCCGTGCTAGTCGTCTGGGGGTACCAGCGCGGTCAGACGAAGACGACTCGCCTCCCGACGATCGATACAAGCGGTACTCTAAAAAAAAAAAAAAACCATTTACACCCAGTATCCGTTTATAAATACAGAACGTGCGTCCGCGTCCGGATTGCGGACCGTCGCACCCTCCCACTCGACGAGCGTCTACGTGACAAGCTGTCGAAGTGGCTCGTGACATCCTGTCTTCACGCGCCAATTCGACGAGCCGTCGATGTCTCCAGACGAGAGTGAATATTCGATGCTTTCCGGTGACTCGAATTCACACACACACCCACGCCGGTGCGTCCCGCATAACCTGCTAAGCGGTGCAAATTCACGAAAACCGCGGGGGAAGAGGTTTAAACCGTACGCTACAACAGACTGATCCGCGAAACTGGCGGAAATGATAGCTCGATGGAAAACGTTTATCCCGCTTAGCGCGCAACCGAAAAGTCGAGTAATTGAAAGTTCGCAATACGGTGCAAATTCGGATAAGCACGGCGGGCGGGCGGGCGTATATTGTGCGCGGCCATCAAGGGATCAATTTAAGTCGCCGCGAATCCGCAAGGTGATCCGACGTCTTTGGGATGAATAAAGCCGCATCGCAGTCTGTGCCGGAACGTCGACATCCGACAATGGCTTGACAATGGGTCTCATTGTTCGCCGAGATAAACAAAGAGGGAGAGGCTGCTGCGAGCACTAGAATGTCCGTACGCGTGAACGTGCAATGCACTCGTTGCACATGTGTCGCGTGCACCGGTTGCAACTTTTCTGGAGTACCGTTAACGTACCTCGGAGCGAAGCCCGACAGTTCACAACACCCGGGCAAACTTTATCAGACCTTCGCGACTCGAGTGAATTACGTCAATGGGCATATTCGTAATGACGTGACGAGCTGTGTACTTACGTTGATTTTCGCACGATGGACGCTACAGATCCGTAGATCGACTCGTACTTCCAATCAGGTCGAATGCGCGCACACGAGTTCCTAAAAACATGCGGCGAATGCGTATGACGTGTTAAGGAATTCAAGTAAGTGAAAGAGACTTACCGCGTCGATTAATTTGCGAAAATACTTGCTCAAGAACCAGTGTTGCGTCATTATATATGACGACATGCCGATACGTTACATACCGCGCAATGTATTCCGGCACTAACCACAGCGCTCAAGTAGAGTCTAAAACTCTTAAGTGCTTCTCATTAATAATGCGACATCTATGCACGGCGTTATGAATACCCGTTTTAACTTTGAGGGTTGCATCTTTATGTAGCTTACACAGCCACCAGGTGCAATTTCTGGCGTCAGGTGGCGCAGCGCTGCTTCCTTCCTCAACTGATCGTTAGTTTTCTCTCTTCATCTTTTCCTGGAACGTCTTGGCTGCTGTGCACGCCGATCCGCATCGCTCTTGGCTGTTTCTTCATTTTAAGCAATTTCGAGTCCAGTTAGGCATTCAAAACAAAACGCCGGAAGATGCCGATTGGGATCCGCAAGGTAGTTGCAGCTTTTCTAAAGAACATGCTTCTATACATTCTATGAAAACTGAAAGCCTTGACTGCTTCGTCCTGGCGTCTTACCGACGGATTTTTAAACGGTGAAATCTTTTCTTTACATTTGTCCCATTTCCAAGGTCTCAGATATTTTGCCACGAAACTGGTGTCGACACGATGCAGGTCTTCAGAACGTTCCAGATTTGTGTATTTTTTTGCAGTCTTCGATACCATCGAGAATGCAGACAATGGGTATAACCTCATTTTTTTTAAAGCATTAATAGGTCACTGATACAGTCTTCTCATGTTTATATACATCTCACATGTTTTCTTGTGTCATTCTTTCGTTATACGTGAATTGTTACTTGAAGATTCATAACGTTGCGTGTGTTGTGTAATGTTTATATTACTTTCGCAATATTTTATTGTATCTGTATTTGTATTGCATTCGTGCAATATGACCAATGCTTATTACTTGATACTTTGATGTCGCGTACATTCGATGTAATCATTTTCATATTTTTCTTGCAAAAATATTCTTGATCACAGAGTTCGCGTTGCGTCGGAAATTGCTGATACTTCAGGATTCTTGTTACCTTCGAGACGTCTGCCTTCAATCACGTAATTATCGACGTCATTGAGCGGTCAAGCAGTGATCTTCATCAAATTATTTTTATAGGCAAATTTTTACTACTTCTCATTTCGTTCCGTCCTCTCATATATCGTGTCCTGTGTACTTTACCAGTTTTTTGTCGGTAGTTTAAATTTTACTGCAGTGAATTTCGCGCGTTCCATAATGCTGAACCCACATGTGCAGGGCGTATACTCCGAAATTATTTTGACGTACGTAGTACATTAATTCGCCCACTCACTGCGTTTCGTGTATGTTTTAGTTCCGTGGTCCTATTCGGCATAGACGAGTGTTTCGCGCCATAAAAATCTCGGGGAGTAAAGAAAATGGAGTGTTCTGCAGTTTAGTGTCGAAGTTGATGTTACCATTAATATTCTTTGTAAGTATACGTAGTCTGAACAAAATACCTAACACTTGTTCCGACTTTGAGGGTATTGTTTGTACGCATTGTCTTATAGGTTAGGGTAGTCATAAATCATGATAACCGTGCATTGTTGTAACAAAATTACGATGACGCGAAACATACGCAAGTGTGTCAACGAATGTACGATCATTGCAGCGATCCAGTTGATTCGAGGAAGAGGCAGTTATAAACCAGTAACGTGACGTGATTCATCCGGTGTTCTGCTTCGCGACGATAATGAAGTGACTCTTGACCCGGAAACGATAAAGATTCTTTGAATTTTACGACTTCTGCGATCCGTGCGCCGAATCGACGCCGTGCCAGATTGCGCCTCATCCAAGGTTGATCGTATTCAAACGTAAGTAGCGTATAATCTGAGGGTTCGGTGTCAAACGAAAAGAAAATTCCGCGCCCCGTCGAATGTTACCGAACACGTGTGCGACGATCATTTTTCGGTCGAACAGTTTCAAGTTTCTCAAACGGCCGACTAATCGTTCCGTTGAATCTCAAAAGGTAAAGCGCGCCGGGGCGAGAGGAAATTAACGTCAGTCGACGGTGGAATCGCGACGGATTAATGGACGTTCAACGGCGATCGGGAAGGTGCTTAAAAATGCATCGGCCAATAGTCGAACCCGTAATTGATGCCTCGACCGACGTAGAGGCGCTCTTTTTAGAATCGATCCCATCCTGGGTGCTAATACGCGGCTCCTTCCATTCGGGTCATCGTCGTCGAACTCAACCCTCGCGAAAATATCCTTTTTTCCTTCGCGCGTCCCCATCAACATCGACGCTCGACTAAGCACGAATGCCCGCTCGCTCGGGGGAATTCGCCAATTCTTCTGTCTCCTTCTTCGTTACCCCTTTATCGCCGTTCCTCCGACTTTCCCGCGCGCCGAACGGCGAGAGATTCGAATTAAAAGTAATTGATAGCCGATGTCGATGCGCAATGGGCCACTGTAGGCAGTCGATAAATTTTAATTACTCCGCGCGCTCTCTCTCCCTCCCGCCCCACCGCGCTTCCCTCGCTGTCGGCGCTCGTTCGGTTCCCTCGGGACGCGATTTTCCTCAAAGATATCGTTTTGCCTACCCACGCTCGATTCCCAATTGGCGTCCGTCTTGCCGCTTATCCGCTTCCATCGCGGAAGCGTTAAATAAAGTCGGTCTCCTTCTTATTCGTTTCGCGGGCAGCCGAGTCGATATCGCGTGCGGCGATCTGTTCGCGTGCAAAAAACGTTGTTTTATAGCTCGATCGGGCCGATCGTTCGCGTATTAGCGTATCAGCGTACACGCGCTTGACGCGCAATCCGTCGCGCGGTCCGCCTTTGAAGTTTTCACCCCGAATCCTTCGCACTGACGCGATCGCTTGCCGCGGAGTGTGACGCGCATTCCCGCAGTTTTATCCGCGTCGCGTGCTGGGGGAAAAATGTTGATAGCGCGACTTTTTTCCGACGCTTTCTATTCCGCTGCTTATTGCCGCCGCGCGTATCACTTTGCAGCGAACAATTCGCGGAGTTTACGCTGCCGGTTTTTTATTCGCGCGGTCGCCTGCGTTTAGCTGCGGTTTCTAACAATTCGGATTCATACAGTTTCTTACATATTCACATACAATTTCATGAACTGCTTTTAATAGCTGCTGGATCTCTTCAGAAAACGTTTATGAAAGGGAAAAGGTTCATTAAAAACGGGCCGATGAATACGATGTATTGTTTGCGCACACAGCATTGCTGGGAACCGTATACTTTCGCGACCCAAATAGTTTCACTTTTTTATCTCGCGAAAGTCTTATCTCTCCGTGTCGTGGCTTAACCTCGTTTAGGCGAAAGGACTAACCTCGTTACCCGTGAAAGAGTACAATTAGAAATCAACTTCGCAATATTTCCATTTGAACCGTCTACGAAGTTCGGCGTGTGTATAGTCGGAGGGTGAAACAGTACATCGGCTATTGTTTTCTTTTCTTTTAAACCGTACTATGCATTATCACGGCATAAACGTCATATTAACCTCTGGCAGACGATTAACACATTTATGCAACCGACGAAAACGTTTGCGCAGGCAAAATATTAAATGACTGCGATATATACCTGTATATTGTAGATCATATATGGAGATAGACTTATCATTATTGGAGTTTATACTGGAACTGAGAACAGTGCAAATTTAAGCGTCCGATATCAAATATATTATATTAATTACATTAATCGTGCTGTAATAATATTGTAGAATGTATCTTTAGAACGCGTGCAAGTAATCATAACCATCAAAAAGAAATACTTTATATTTTCAACACGTGGTAGAAAACGGGCAGAAAATGGCAATTTTTTCCCTTCTGGACCGCTGTCATGCGATAAATTTTTCTAAACCCAGCTTAGATGTGAAGAGTCTCAAATCTAATTGCCCTTTTAGTATGTCAAAGGGGGTTGGAAATAACAAAGAACGGCGTAAGAGAAAGTGTACGATTCCTAATAGTTTCCGAAACATGGCCAAAAGTGTACAAACAAATTACGAAAAGTTACATTTTAAATAGGAAGATAAATATAAGTTATTCGATTCATTTACTTTTTTGATAAACAAAAGGGGATGCTAACCGAATGAGAAAAACACAAACTGCTCGCCAGAATTTGCATAGTTTTTGCGATATGCCCAAACATAGATAAAAAAGGACGAGAAAGCCACGAGTACAAACACACTTTGTGTATTCGCTGACAATTTCAAATGACCATCGCGACAGTGACTCAACACAATAGGACTTTCAGTTTCCCACCATCCCGTCCGCAAAGGTTGTGATAGTCGATGAAGTTATGACTAACACATTATTATTCCGTCGACACCGGTGTCATTGTATTCTTTTATTCACCGCTTTCATTAGAGAATCACATTAAACACGCACTTGCTCTTCTGAGAACATACCTTCGCAAGACTCGCCGGACATAATTTCGCCGTGACTACATTCAGCACTCGTTCCTTTGAAAACATTATCCCCCGCATTACCTAGCAATCCCTATACATCGCGAGCCTTAACATCATACATCGACGTTGCGCAATCCACAACCCACATCGTACCCTAACGGTACAACTATCGACATGTTTATCAACATCTCCCGTATTTACGACATCAGTATCCGACATTGCCAATCGGCCGACTCCAACCACCCTGTCATCGCAACGCATGACACGCACATTCGCGCTACATCATATGCGACCGTCGAAAAGCGAGAAAGTTCGCGGCGTATCGGTGAAAGTCGCAAGACGATCCGCCGCTGACCAAACCGTGTTGTTCGAACTCTTTTGTCCGCCTGTGTCAGGAAACGCCGAAAGTGAGTCTCCTCGGCACTGTCCCGAAAACTGACCGATGATTACGCGCCACCGTCATTATTCAACATTCACGTAGTCCGCTGCCGGGTTCCGCTGGCGTATTCATGAACGAGTCTCCGCGAGGGAAGAGGAAAAAAGGGACAGACCGGTCGGCGAGAAAGGAAATGAATAAAACAGACAGGCGTACTGGCGAAAGGGGAAAAGGCCTGGCTCTTTGGGCGCGGAAAGACGAAGGGAGTAGGTAAGCAGGAGAAAGAATCTTCCGGCATTGTCTGCGGAAGACGAGCTTTTGCGGTCTCCGCCGGACGAACGGGACAGCCTCCGCGTCCAGTGGTAACTTCGCGAACGTCGTTTTATGACGTTTTTATGGCTCATTCCGAGCGCAGCATATGTCCGCTATCGCAAAGTGATCTTTGTTTTACATTCGACCGCCGCGTCGGCGGTACAGCCGGTGTTTTACCGGCGCTTCTGCTTTGCGAAGCTGGCCGGGGGACCGCCTCTTGCTTCTTTCCGCTTGTTTCACCGTGCCGTGTGGCAGTCTGAACAGAGGAAGCGGCGAATCGTAAACAACGGCGAGTTACTCCGGTCGCCGTTTTCTTTAAATTAGCTACAGGCCGTGC
Organism: Cryptocheilus praepositus; assembly: GCA_033815515.1. Classification (NCBI taxonomy): domain Eukaryota; kingdom Metazoa; phylum Arthropoda; class Insecta; order Hymenoptera; family Pompilidae; genus Cryptocheilus; species Cryptocheilus praepositus. The sequence continues at coordinate 85,156 of JAWWQZ010000141.1, read as the reverse complement.
GTAAATAACTTTTTGCTTTGCCGCTCTTCAAAATTTTCGTTGCGACCTACTATTGATCGGCGTTGCGCTTTCGAAGAGCTGCAGTTGGCGCGCATAGAGTGTCGGGATTGAACAGAGACGGCGGTACAAAATCGAAACTTCGCTTTTCCGCACCAACGCGGCATTTAGTGTAAATTTCTATTTCTTATCTTCCGTCGCGATGTACCGTTTCTGGGTCGGCCGTCCTTAAGATCACGCAAGCTCGGCGCTTATCGGGTTCACAGATGTCTGCGATGAAGTAACAAAATTATTAGACGACTTTGTTTACCCGCGCGACGCGCCGTAATTTAGATAGTCTTCGACCGTACAATTTAGCGCGATAAGTTTCATGACCTCCGTCCGTACTGCTTTTTACCTTGTCCTTTTTTTGAGACTTGTGGGATCGACCTCGCCACGCAGGTGAAACGGTCGCTAGATTAGTTACGAAAATTGGGTTATACGTGCATTGTTAATCTCTCGGCCCATTAAAAAGTTCCCGCAAGTCGGATAACTCGCTCGCAGGATCGGGTATTTATTGGCCTAGTGGCCTGGTAGCGACATGTTCAGGAATTATTGATTAAAACGATAATGTCACATTCGGGCTCGAGTCAGAAGTCGGTATCAATTTCACTTCGCATCACGTTTCGTATCGAATCAATCGGACGCAAGTACGGAGGTCACGATCTTGTTGCATGCAAACGGCATGTATACCATATTCGATCATCTTTGTAGTCCGTCGTGGTTCCTTCCTTTCATCGGGTGGGCTTTATGTTGAATACGAAATGTACGTGCGTCGGAGGCATAGTCGATGCAAAATTTTTGTGGACGTACGTCGTTTGTTGAATATTCGCCGTGCACTTCCGGCTCGAGGTCGCCTGAAATGGTAATGTTTCGAAAAATAGATTCGCATATATAAATGTGTAGGTACGTGGAATCTCGTAAAAATAGGCCAATCGTAATTTTCGATTAGGTAGTAATATGAATTTCCCCGATTTCGATTTATGCAATAGCCACTATCGATTAAACGGAATATAACAAGTGAATTTGGATAGGGTATTGCTAGTAAACGGCAAATATTGCATTAAACTACCATAGGAAAACTGTTATTGTATTGGTATCCGTGTAATCCAAAGGTAATGCAATATTTGGGTCTCTAGAGTACGATGTGTTACACCCATACCCATCTCGGCGGCCAATAACAATTCTTTCTGCATCGCTCTCTAGTTAGTGTCTGCAATTGACAGTATCTTCCCATTGAGGCATTGTCGTACGTAGTTTTTTGTCGATACCGTAAAAACGATAATATTGATCCCAAGGATCTTTTCTATACCCACACCCAACCGCTCCGCGATACAAAATAGAACGGCGATTACAGAAAAACGCGCCGGTTTAAATTGAATACTCGCAGTACGGCAACGGAATTAAATATTCAAGTGAAACTAAAATACCTACATGCTATCTGCGCCCTCCGTTTCCACGCAAACTTTCACGCACGTTCCCTTAACCGTGACACGAACAGATATCAAAGAGGCCTAGTCAGTAACCTTACACCCCAGCGAGAGCTTCTTCATCATGCCGTGATAACGTCCTGTTTAACAACAGAGATGGCCGTAGTCCGGCAAAAATGTGGGTGGTTCTATCTGCACGAACGATCGAGCCACGAACTGCACGTAAACGATGTCCCGGATTTAGTACAGTCAACTATCGCTCCGCGTTCTTGCGTCTACGCACGGAATCGCGAAGAGAACAAGGCGGCAATAATTTACGGATAACAATGATTAAAAAGACGCCACCATAACTGCCGCTTTTTTCTTTCTCTTCTTTCCTTCCGCTTCCTCATTCTTTGCCTGCTCCTTTATTGTGGTCTCTTTCATTGTACCCCCTCCCCCTCACTCTTTGGCTTTGCCTTTCGTCCGCTCTGCTTCACTCCCTTTCTCGCACTATCTCATTCTCTTTGTCTTACGTATCTACCTGAGTCTATCTCGCTTTTCTTTTCGCAGCGGTCGGTTAGGGGGCACCGTGCTTTCCCGTCGCGTGACTCACGTACTTGCGTGACTCGATGCGAGCATTGAGCTAACCGAGTGGATACGGGGCCGCGACCCCGTGATTATCGGTAGATCGTGTTAAACCCATATAAACTGGGCACCAAAAACGTGCCAGCGTTAACTCGACATCAAGTTCGAACCTTCCACATCGCCGTTTTCCGAAATCACTGTCCCCCCAGGTCTTTTACTCGTCGAATAGCGTTGGACGTGCGCTATCTACGACGGTCCGACACGGTGACTTTATGTTTTTCCGAAAAAGAGCCTTGGCGATGCGAACAAATCTCTCCTTTGGAAGTTGTGGAATTAAGTGGGAATGCTTTCGATGAAGGCTTTACTGTGACCGTCGCGGAGCTGAATGTCGCACGCGACTACTCCTGCCTCCTATTATTTCGGGTTAATGTAAAATCGTCGGGCGTACTTCGAAAGTATTTCGCATGCGAATAAATAATGCCCGCGCGCTTTCCCTTGACTTTGAAAGTTTTTTGCACCGGCATAAGCGGTTTATCGTCAACGTAGTCTCAGGCCTAAGCGTTCTTACGACCGTGAGGGTGGATACTGCATAAAAAGTGTCAAGTAAGCGCGTGATTTTTTCTCAGACATCGTTCCTGTAATGTATTCAGAAAATCAGCGCGCATGTGAGGTACAGGTTATCGTGTGATCTGTTAGACGCACCTAACAATTTGTCATAGTGCCGCGTTCGCCGTATAAAGAAGCCGCACTCAAAATTCCTCCGTAATTACACCCGCCGTCGTGGCTCGAAGCGCGATGATGCACGCGCTCCGCTACTCAAAAGATGCGGCGCATCCCGAAGGGATCGTTCCTGACCCTCTTAAGTCTCTTCCTGAAAAATTCATTGAGGCCGGAGACTTCGGCGCGTCGGCGAAGAAGGACATTAGAAGGAAGACAAACACGAGTCCCCGGGTCCCTTTGAACTTGACAAATCGAAGGGGGAGAATTGTGAAGAAAGGGATGAACAAACCGTTCTTTCCACCCTTCTCCGCCCGCCCCCTCTGTCGACGGCACCCTCGCGCGGCGACGGTTATATGCTTTGCTCGCGCCTGCGGTAATGGCCTCCTTATGATTTAGACGAGAGTGTTTTCTTAGTTTTCGCGAAAGTGGCGCCCGCGTAATCGTTTGTCAACCGTCCCGGTAAAATAATAGCCGGTACCGCCCCCGCGCTTGCACCCACACGCTACCCGTTAGACCCACCCTTGACTCTCTCCCGGCTCTACCTCTTTCTTTCCGTTCCTTTCGCTCGCACCCTCCTCTGGACAACGACGCCGGAGAAATTCTGCCGCGATATTTCACCATCACCGCTATTAAAGGCCATTCCGCAGATGAAGAGTAACGACGCGTCCTCTGCACGAACGCACAAGCTCCGAGAGCCGTTCCTTTCCCTCGTCCGCTGGAGGATCGTCGCGCCTTCGCGAAGTAGTCTGGAGGATACCGGTACCGGCTCGCCTTCTTCAGGCACGTATCGCTGCTGCTGACAGCTCGAAGCTTTCTGCTCGATGACTCGCGACAAAACGCGCGCCACAGTAATAGCGTCGAAGCCGATGACCGCGATTTCGATTGGTTTGGGGAGCGGGCGTGCGGAGATAATTGGTCGAATCTAGAGCAATACGGCTTCAGGTAGTCCGCGTTCTGTAGACAGGCTTTAGGCGGATCACGGAGATTTTGCGAAATTAGCAGATTGCGATATGTGTGCGGTTTATGTGGTACACGTGTAATATCGACGTAGGCGTATTAGTAGTTGTCTTCTCTGCCAATGCACTCAATAGCCACGAACATTTTTCGACGAAGTTTCCATTTAGAAGTCCACGCATCTGCACGTAGAGATGATGTGGAGCGAGTAAGGTTTTCCTTGAGCTTTCCGGAAGCTATCGTTATAGAGGTTAACAAGTATCAAGGGGGGAGGAAGTGCTTCAGGAGTTGGTCGCCAGGAATGCTCCCCGATTCTCATGGCGTAACGTTCCACCCCTGTTGATATTCAAAGGATGTCGGCCAATCTAGAGAGTACCTGCCGGTACTTCGAAGGCGAGTGCCGAGAGAAACGGAACAAGATTGCGTGGTAAGACATTAGCATGCTACCACTGGGCCTCGTGCGGTTATCAACACTGGATTGTTCACCGCGTGTTTCGACTCCCAACTTGCGCTTGAGACACTGCGCTGTTACCGCATCAGGCTTTTACATCCTCGTCTTCGGTTTATGGGCAGATTGAGCGTTTGTCTTACCACTTTCTTTTTTCACAAGTAAGCATCCTGCTTACAATTATGTTTGCTAGAAACTTCGTATTTAGATTTCATTCGTTTGTTAGAACGAGGGCGATCGAATTGACCAGGATCCGTTAGAACAGCATATTTACTACTACATTAAAATCTTATAGCACCGTGGCAGTGATTACAGTAAATTTTATTGGACAAGATCAATTAGGATTCTTTAAGATTTGTTTTCTGTTTCCATACTATGTTGATAATTATTGGAATAGAATTGTAGTCTGTAGTTCCTACGCTCTACGCAGTAATGAGGATTGAGTCGCTCGACATGCGTTCTAACTTGTAAATTGTTTCGGCATTCTTTGAGCATTATGCACAGTTTTACATCGTCGAGACGCTTGACATCGTCAAGTACTGGGCGACAGGTCATGCCATACCTCATCAAGGTTCTTAACTTCTTGACGGCGCACCCGAAGGTTTCGTAGAATTCAGTTTATTCTTCGCTGAAATTCTTACTTTATCTGTCGAGAAACTGCTACTTCTGACCTACATTGATACCGGCTCCGATTTTAAGTTTATGTCGACCCGAGCGGCTTTAACTCCCGCAAAACTTTACCCCTTATACATACAGCGGCATCGAGCAACCATAATATTTATTACGTGCAGAATTAAAACATCGCATCGTCGAAGTTTCAAAATAAACACTCGATTTCAGTCGTCGCCATCCCCGCGCCCGCATTTCCAGTTAATCTAGGTGACGTTAAGAAAACAACGCTGTTTTTCGACGCAATTTCTGACGACACGGTTCACAGAGAATTTGTCCAAGCTCGTAACGTTTGTTAGCAACACCAGATTAATTCGCGTTTAGCATGCCTTCACAGCAGGTTATATCGTTGCCACGCGCCCTGGCTTTTTACGGAATACACGAGAAATTTTTTCTTTGACGCGTGGAGTAAATCTAAAAGACGCGCTAAGTGGCTCCTCGCATAAAGAATCTACGTGACCCAGTATCGCGTCCGCTTTTTTCCACCCCGCCGTGTTCTTCTTCGCTCGCTCATACACGCATCACACGAACTAGACGTTACTCTTGATTCGCAACTACTAACCTTCACGGGGCGACCTCCTACGTCGCCGTTCCTATTCGCCGCGCAACCATAAAACATCGATTTCGCCTCTGCAGATCCTTCGCCCCGTTTATGCCCGAGCTCTCTCTACTTTTCGCCTGCGTGTCCCGGTTCACTCTTAAGCGCACACACCTTTATACTTATAGAGATCAACGATTAACGGACGCGTACGTATAAAATGCATGCGCGGGTGCGTAACACAATCTTGGCTATTCTTAACACTATGGCGTCCGCACGTCTAATTTAGATTTTTTCGTGTCGCGCCGGTAGAACTGACTTACATCATTTCGCTTATCGTCGGCGGTTTTTCGAGGTTCTTGTTTACTAATCTTACCGTCAGTTCCTGTGTTTACATACGTAGATAAGGACAAGTTTTTTTGTATTATATGTTTATCTATTTAATTATATTTTGTTGGATACTTAGATAGCGGTAGTTTTTACATGGCACCAACGTGGAGCCACCGGCACTTACCCGATAGTTTTCGCATGGCACCAACGTGAATCCACCGTACGCCATAGTGTTAATAATACGGACCGTGACGAACAAACGTGCGACAACACGAGCGGCAGTACTAGCGTAATAGAAAGTTGAGCAAGAGAATCGAAGGGCAGAGCCCAAAAATTCGCGGTGCACAAATCTCGCGAAATCCGGGGCTCCGACTCGAATTTGCCAAAAATGAGCTGGAATTCCCATCGTATCTATCTTACGTCACATCTGGAAATGTATAGGTATCCTGGTTGGAGGACGTCTTGCGGAGGGTTATCGGTTGGCTTCTCCCTTCTACTCCCTCATCTTCTCTTGCTCCCCTCTCGCTTCATCTCGATCGTCCTTCTTCTCCTTTTCCTTTTCACCTCGTCCCACATCAGACCCCGGGGAATGAAATAAATTCCGCGTTTCTGAGAAATTGGAGAGCCCCGAGGGTAGAAGACATTTTCCCTGGACCCCCGGAAAACTCCTTATTCCGCGTCATCTGCTTTTCAATCAAGGTCGGGTATCGACGCTGAGCGAGATGAGAAGAAGGTGAGCTTCGGCTTTGGAACCGATGGGAAGGTCGGCGGCCACCTTACCTTCAGGTTAAAGATAAGTTGATATCGCCCTCGTAGCGCCGCCGCTCCATCGACCTCGCGCTTCAGATCTCATTTTTAACCCCTGGGCCGAGGGAAAGACTGGGGTTATGATGTTGACCGTGGCGTCGAAGGGCTTCTTTTTATTTCTCGCCTCTCTTTATCTATCCCCCGCTCCATTCGTCTTTCACCCCCTTCCCTCTTCCCTCTTTTTCTCCCGCGCTCCGTCCCTTTTCACCTTTCCGCTTTATGTTATTACTTCGCGATCGAACGGCGGTAACGAGTGACTTTATTGTTTCGAGGATTGTTGCAAAGTTTATCGGATACTTTCGGAGCTTGTTGTCATTAAAACGCGCGATTCCTTTGTTTAGCCGAGGCTTTTGTGCGATCGGCGGATACGTTTTTTAGTAACAGGTATTTCGCTCGCGACGAGGTCGAGAATGTGTTCAACGAATCGGCGATGTCGAAGAGACGCGCCGTATGTTATAATCGAGTCGATAGCGCGTCTAAATAAAACTATGTAAATTGCGTCGGCTTAACGAACGGGGGAACTTTATGCGGCGCAGACAGAAGAACGGGGCTGGTGTGCACTTTGCAAATTTTCAAATCGGATCGGGCCGACCCTCTGCACACCTTGCTCGAGATATTCGGAACGGCATGTACGAAATCTACGAGAGAATTCTCCGCGGCAATAAAAGGAATAAAGTAGTATACCGGAGAACTGTGGGACGTTTTGTCGTTGGCTCCCGCAGATACAAGTTCTGCGATTCCGCTGGAGGCGCGATAAGTAAAAGTTTGCCCCGTTTTTTTCTCCACCCTCTCTCTCTCGGGCGGGCACGAGCTTCTTCCGAAGTTTATACTTTCTCCACCTTCTCTTCACCTTTCTCCCGGCAACCCTTGTTTCTACCACAATTTTAGTTCAGTTGGCCGCCAGTCGAGCATAACAAATGGCTGTCTGTCTTTCGCTCGTTCTTTCTTCCTTCATCACCTTCCCTCCCACCCGTCGTCCGGTGTATTTCACGAACTTCTTAGTCCCTTTACTTTCGTTCGGCTGCCGGTCATAAATAAGCGCGTGCTGTGTATAATAAACGCGCCGATATTCTGAATTATTTGAAGAGATCGCGCTGTTATCGGCTCGACGTTGCATATTTTGCCTCGCCGGCTGGTGAAATGGCCCCGGCGACTGTCTGATATACGAGAGGCGGCAAAGTTTTTCAATAAAGGAATTTAGTGGTGTTTTATTGCGCATCGGCCCTCCGGTGTCTATAATAAGAGAATGTACTTTCCGCTTTTACGCCGCTGTGAGCGCGGCATTTTCGACGCAAGTGCGGCCTGCGTATTGGATTATTACCACTTTTGCAACACAGTCGTCATGCCTTTTTACGAGCACTTACTTTATTCTTGTGTATACACACTTTACAGCGCGTACTTCACCGGGAGCACCAAATCAAGATTCCCTTTATTATTATTCGTGACATGCGCAACACTTTTGTCGCTGACATTTGTTCGTTTTAGGGGTGTCATAACGACACGCTAAAAAACAGATTATCCGTCCTTCACGCGATCGTTTGAGCACGTTCCTATCTCTGTCCGGGCGGTACAAAGCCACCCTGCGATCGATAAAAAGGGTAATTGCAGGCTTTCACTGACGCAGAGCGCGAAAGAAAACGTAATTTGTTGTAAACGTTACTTTACGTCGTGACAAGGATAACGTTAGTTTGGCATTAAATATGAAAGGCCGCGTTGCACGATGAACCACGATGCTTCAAAGGTGCTGGGCCGGGCGGAAACGTAATAAAGTTTAGCTTACGAGCTTGCAGTTCATTTTCTATCCCTGGGCGACGGGTAGGAAAAAAAGAAGGCAACGAGACAGCGGCGAGGAAAAGAAAAGAGGAGAAAGCTAGAGACGTCGGGAAAGAGGCGTTGGACGAACGGTCAATGGTCGATCAAGTAACCTTGGTCAGAGCATTCCTGCTACCCCACGAAAAGGGTAGGGAGATACTGGCAAGAAACAATTGAAGTCAGGGCTGGCCAACGTTCACGTTCGTTTCCGTGTTAGTGCCAATATGAACGACCGTCACCAACACACCTTCAGCCCTTTCCTTTGCCGCTTCCAAACCCCCGTACATGTAGACGTTCTAATATTGGCAGATGAAGCAAAATTCAACCGTCTGAGCAACATAACACGTTTCATATATTATAGCGTTTACACCTTACGCGTTTTACGCCGTAACACATTTTTACATTTACCGGCCGTCTAAATAAGCCGTTGCGCACCGAAACGCGCAAAGGTGTCTCCTGTCACCACCATCGAATCTTTCCTTTGCTGCTTCCAAACCCCCGTACATGTAGACGTTCTAATATTGGCAGATGAGGCAAAATTCAACCGTCTGAGCAATATAACACGTTTCATATATTATCGCGTTTACACCTTACGCGTTTTACGCCGTAACACATTTTTACATTTACCGGCCGTCTGAATAAGCCGTTGCGCACCGAAACGCGCAAAAGTGTCTCCTGTCACCACCATCGAATCTTTCCTTTGCCGTTTCCAAACCCCCGTATATGTAGACGTTCTAATATTGGCAGATGAAGCAAAATTCAACCGTCTGAGCAATATAACACGTTTTACATATTATAGAGTTTACACCTTACGCGTTTTACGCCGTAACACATTTTTACATTTACCGGCCATCTAAATAAGCCGTTGCGCACCGAAACGCGCAAAGGTGTCTCCTGTCACCACCATCGAATCTTTCCTTTGCCGCTCCCAAACCCCCGTACATGTAGACGTTCTAATATTGGCAGATGAAGCAAAATTCAACCGTCTGAGCAATATAACACATTTTACATATTATAGAGTTTACACCTTACGCGTTTTACGCCGTAACACATTTTTACATTTACCGGCCGTCTAAATAAGCCGTTGCGCACCGAAACGCGCAAAGGTGTCTCCTGTCACCACCATCGAATCTGGACATTCAATTCCGACAACTGACGTACATTGCGACGCAAGCGCGCAAGAGTAAATATTGACGACCAAGAGTCTCGAAGTGGCACGTTCGGACGCAACCGTACGACGGAACCAATATGTCCCCAATTTCGTCCCTGTTTCAACCCTCTTTCGTCGACGAATCTTTGTTACTTGTTAGTGACTTTTATCTGCTCGCCTCTTGCTTCTCTCCTTCCTTCTATCTACCTCCTCTTATCTCTCACCCTCTCTCTCTCTCTCTCTCTCTCTCTCTCTCTCCCTCTCGCTCTCTCTCTCTCTCTCCACATCTCCAACCACGTTCTCCCAGCTTCTCTCTCCGACACCCACTCCCACCCTCTTTGTTTTTCACCATTTACTTCTACTGCCTCACTATCGTCTACCAACAGCCTGCAGCTTCCAGGAGTCCGGAACTTCTTATTCCGAATCTCAGAGCCGCGGGCTGGTCTCTTTCCTTCTCTTTCCTCCCCTGTCTTCCGCTCTCCACCCTTTCCCCGCCATTTTCATTCCAGCCTCAGCACGTCGAGCCCCTATCCCGACTTCGGTTCACTTGGACCCGCTACCTGCTTCCGCTTTATCCGTCGCGGCATAATCTCTCGCACGACTTCTGGCTACGCAGACGAGGGCGGTGTGGCGCGCGTTCGTAAGAGCGAAGAGATCGACTACTTTTACCAACCGCGAACCACCTATTCTTATCGTGACGCCGGAAGCCGAGAGTGGCTTCGATTCAACGAGAGTCCTTAATTCACGCTGTTATTCGCCGATCCGTTCCGGATAATCCCACTCGTGGTCGGGTTTAATCTCCACCCGTGCTACGGTGCTAAAGAATTTGGATAAGAAACAAGAAGTATTAAGTGAGGGGCGATGGGGAAGTGGAATTAACGGGTCGGGCGAGAGTGTGGGAGGTTGGGTGTTTGGATGGGGATGCTTTTAGGCGAGGTTGATGGCCGAAGCGATTGAAAATTGCGTTAATGGGTGGGCGATTTTTGTTGTCAGCGGCACTGTCGGAATTTTCTAGTGATGTAGAACGTAATCGCTTTATTGATAGTACTATTATTTTCGGCGTTATCCGGGCGGTTAATTTTTTTTGAAACTATAACACCTGTCGTTTTAGCGCTAGATTTCCGCCGTTATCAAAGACAAACTTTCCACATTGAATGAGTGTAAAAAGTTGATAAGCGCATAAATGTTGTGCCGAAACGTCAGATTATATTTTCGAATAGATTAGTTGGCCGATTCTATGGAATTTTACCCGGCTACCCTGCTGTAGCAGGTGTTCGCTACTTGTCTTACGTAGGTCATTCATACGTTCTTTGATAATGCAGAGAGCACTTTGCCGGCGCGCGAAACCCAGCGATTGTCAAATGTCATCGGAAGCCAACGGTAAACGCTGAAGAGTTCACTTCGGCATCTCGTAATCGACAGTGAGTGACTCGTGGCCGCTGGCGAGCGACAGGTCATCCGTGAAAGGAAAACTTTGGGTCAGAGTGGTGTCGTGTCCGTTACGACGCGGGCGATATAAATTCTCCACCACCGCGCGCAACTGCTGCAGCAGCAGGGTTGGCATGCGGCGTGGAGGGCGGGCAAATTCTCCGCGAAAGGGTAGCCTCGAAGTACAGAGCGAGCATTAAACGCTGTCAAGTTTAACGCCCGGCAATAAATCAAACTCCCATAAACGATAGGTCGGGCACAAAGCTCCGAGCGAAAGCACTCTTTCCTCGCCAATGCGTTCGCCACGAATCGAGAGTTGCCCCCGAGTATTTCGTCTTCCTCTACCCCGTCGCCCCATCCCTACCCTCGCACGCTCCCATTCCCGTTCCGTCAGCTTCATCCGTCCGGGCTCGCGCAAGCTCAGCAGCCTTTCGTCGAATGAATTTCCTCCCGATCCGCGGGTGATCGAATAGCAATCACCGGCAATCTCTCGCTCCGAACACTCCAGCCCCCCAGTTACAGATTCGAAAATGCGGAATATATCATCGCGGCGAGAACACGCGTCTCTTTTTCGAACGACCTCGCGATCGTCTGTTCGGGAGCGCGTAGAAAAATGACAGATGTGCTCGCAAAGCACCTGCGTCCTCCTGTCATCGTTACGCCTCGTTCTTCATTGCACGCGCGCGTCCGTCTTCGCGGTCGCTATGGGAACGCGCGCGCGCTGAGTTATGTTTCTTTTCTCCTCTTCCAATTTTCTTCCCCCGCGCCGACGGCGACCGTTAATAAAACGTCGATAGTATTAACGCGCCGAGCATACTTTATACCGGTGACAGCTTAATTTTGGGGAGCATGCAGGTTTTTCGGTGGAGCGTACGCCGCGCGGCATTTCGGTGGAGGACGCTGCCGATGACTGTTGCGGAGATTGAAAAGTTGCGAGCGCGCGGTAACGGTCGAATTATATTCGTTAACACGTTGGCTACCGTGGGGGTCACCGGTGACCGGCGCAAGGGATTTTACTGAAGATCCAAAATATTCGCAATGGGTAGTAATAATTATTTTATAAATGCAGTTATTGTTAGAATAGTGATGCGATTCTTTGGTCTCCAGTACATGCACATTATTTACATTTTGCATAATTTAGTCAAACGCTGTAGTATTTTATAGCATCGCCGTTCTAATACGGCAAAATACGCACGGCAGTCAAAGGGTTAACACGTTGGCTGCCGTGGGGGTCACCGGTGACCGGCGCAAGAGATTTTACTGAAGATGCAAAATATGCGCAATGGGTAGTAATAATTATTTTATAAATGCAGTTATTGTTAGAATAGTGATGCGATTCTTTGGTCTTCAATACATGCACATTATTTACAATTTGCATAATTCAGTCAAACGCTGTAGTATTTTATAGCATCGCCGTTCTAATACGGCAAAATACGAACGGCAGTCAACGTGTTAACACTTTGACTGCTAAGCATATTTTGCTATATTAGAACCGCGATGCAATAGAATTCTGCAGAGTATGATTAAATCGCGCAAAATGAAGATAACGCAGAGTTATTAGAAGCCAAAGTATTGCAGCATCATTCCGATATCAACGACGTTTACAAGATTGCAAATAGTCTTCATGGCGAAATTTTTTGCATTTATAGTAAAATCTTTTGCGCCGGTCTCCGGTGACCATCGTGGCGGTCAAAGTGTTAACAAGCGGCGGCGGCGGGGTCCTGATTTTTCCGCGAGCGAGAGAAACATTGCTCATTTATTTTCTTCCGCCGCCGCGCCAAAAACTTCGTCCGCGGACAAAGAGGCTCGCGATAAGGGTGGGCCCCGAAGTTCGCTGCCGTTCAAGTTCCTCAATTGAAGCGATGAAAATGAGGCCAATCGAAGAACCGACCCTATTCGCGTATCCTGTGGCAAAGGCCGGATAATAAAGGTTCATTCGCATGGGCATAATGGAAGACCGATCGTGCTGTCCGTACTATCGGCGCTTCCTATTGCTCACCAATGATCCCATTTCCGACGTTCCATTTGTTCTTTAAGCACGTCATTTCTTCGTACGTGGGGACTAGAGAATTACTTCCGCGTGCGCCAGAACTTACCAGATGAATTACCCGACTCGCGTGCACTTCCGCGTCGGTTCGCTATCGTGTTTTCATCTGAACATGCTCCCATTTCGATACCTTGCCTGCGACAATTAGAAGATCTTTGGCCCGCAAACAATTGACTGAAACATTAATCCGTTGTCCCGTTCGCTTGAATGCTCCGTCTTCTTTTCCATTCTCCGTTATTACCGAGTTCATAACTCCCCTTCGCAATTAACGTTTTCGTCTGAACACGCTCCAAATTCAATAGCTTAATCCCGATAATTCGGACATCTATGGGTCACGAATAACTGACTAAAGTGTTCTTGCGCTGTCGGCTTCCCTCGAATATTACATACTTTCTTACGTTCCATTATCGCCTCTTTCGTGAGTGTCAGCGGAAAACGAAGTTTCCACTTGGATATGCTCCAAATTTGAAACGATACTCACAGCAATTACATCTTTTCCTGACGTACGATCGACCGAAATATTCTTACATCGCTTGCTTCACCCGATTTGCTGCAACTTTTTTTTTGCATTATCGCTAATTTTGTGTCAGTAGAAATCAAAGATTTGATTGTAACATCCTGCCATTTCGGTACTTTACTCACAGTAATTACACATCTTCATGACAAACGATCAACTGAAACATTTTTATTTCACCTACTGGACTCAATCAGTGTCAGTAGAAATCGAAGATTTGATCTCAACATAGTATAGTATCAATACTGTACTCGCAACAATTACATCTTTTCATGGCGAACAATCGACCAACACATTCTTATTTTACCGACTTGGCCCGATTGCTCCAACCGTTCTAACGTTCCAACATCGCCGATTCCGTGTCAGTAGACATCGAAGTTTTCATCTGGACATACTCCAATTTCGATTCTATACTCATCGCAATTACATCCTTTCATTATGAACAATCGACCAAAACATTCTTACTTCACTGACTCGACCCGATCGCTTCAACCATTTTTATCTTCCATTATCACCCATTACGTATCACTAGAAATCAAAGATTTGATGTGAACATTTCCATACTATACTTTCAGCAATTTTATTTCACATTTCACAATGACATCACTTATTTTACCGACTTGATTCAGTAGAAATCGATACTATCCTGCTATCCTCCCACCAATTACATCATTCATGTCGAACAATCGACCGAAACATTCGTACATCGCCGATTTCACTCGCTAGCAACATCCTCCTTTTCATTTTCCATTATCGTCGCGTCCGTGACTGTTCGTCGCAATCGACGTCGAATGGCTCCCGCTGGAAGTGTCGCTCACCTTCGAGCGATCAGATTCGCGCGACTATCGGGAACGTTCTGGCGTGACAGGCGAGCTGGGGCAAAATTATATTTTCCCCGGGCGCGACATTGCCTGGCGCAATGTCGTGACCGACTTTCGTTCTTTTTCGCCACGGCAAACTCGTCGCTCGTCCGTCGACGTTCCGTCCGCGCTTCCTTGGTTGCTCCGTGCGACCCAGTTTTGCGCGAGCTTTCTCGATGAAATCGTCGGCCTATCGCCCGCTCATCCCCCGAACGTCGCGGCCGACGTCAAGAGACACAGGCAGAAGCGTTTGTATTCGGGAAGACTAGTTGATTAGCGTCGGAGCCGGCGGAGGAATATAAACCCGGCTCGATTAGAAGCCGGAGGGGAACGGTGGAAGGCTGCAATGGCCGTTAATGTATCGATCATCGATACTACACCCCCGACGCAAGTGATCTATCGAACGCTACCGCGCCGCACACGTCTTCATTACAAACGGAAACGGCTCGTTGTTTACGTTTGTGTTCTCCCCGATGTGTACATTTGTAAAGCCATATACAAAGACGCGCGAATGCATATTTGCGGGTGGTGATGTCATAGGAATAGATTGCCGGCGATTATTAATGGATTATTTTCGTTGAACGTGCGCCTGCGAAGCCTGCGAGTGGGAATGTATTTCTGACGTTGCACTTTCTTTGTTTTAGGTGAGTTTCGAGCCAATATCATTTGATTCGTTGACCCACATCCAGCTTCAACGTGAGTACTTGCTTCGATATACATTTTAAACTTATTGCGGCAATATTACCTGGTACATTTGAAAGATCGATATCGCGGTGTACAGTTATTTCTCGTGGCAGCTGTACAGGTTCCGCATACCTTGCGACACTGACCGCAATTAGAACGATGGAAAAGTTCGCTAAACGGTCTGTGTTGCGACAATATTCTCAGGTCAGTTGTTATCGGCCTCATTACCATTTACTTGCTTCGTATATCTTTAATGAGGCGGTTTATCGGACACACGCCATAACCTGCCTTAACCCATTTATTAGCATATTAAAGTACGCTGCACATTGGTAACGTGCATCTGTCATGCTTTGAATCCATGGTATTCTAGCGCTAATCATTCAACCCGTAAGCCGAAAGCAGAATTTAACAACACAAGTGCTAGTTATGATTACATAATCACGGGCTTCTTTATCTCAGTTAAACATCTATTACTGAATATCGCAAAAGCTAAAGTTCCTTACTCCTCTCGCTGTCATATCACGTTTCCACTCGCGCCGGCAGATCTAATCGCAAAATTTCCGTCATACCACCGTCCAAAGAATTCAGCGACACAAACGCTATATGCACTTAAGCAACCACCCGTTTCTTCATCCCCGTCAAATATCCCTCAACGCCATGCGTTTCAACCGTCTCTAAAGGTCGCGAATCCTCAAACGCCTTAATTCGTCTCTATCACATCACACTTCCGCAAACGATCGATCTAATTGAAAACCGTCCACCGCGTTGGCGTCCGAAGAATTTGCCGAAAAAAGTGGTCCGTGCTTCAGTCGGTCACGGGAATTACCCAAAAACTTCGTCCACGAATTCTGCCACGGATTGCAATCAGGGCCGTGCGCGCCGCACACTTTGGCGTTCCTTGGCCAGGACGCGGGACAAGCCGATCGCCGAGAGTCGTGGGATTTTTGGCGCGACCTCCGGGATACGTGGATCGAATTCCACGGAGGTTCGAAGGGACTCCAGAATTCTCGTAATATCCGGCTAACGTCCGTACGGACGGGTGCGACCGCCGAATTCAAAGAGAGATTCCGCGTGTGTGTAGAAGCGTGTCAGGGGTCGTTGGACGGTCGGAGGAAGAGAATTGGTGGCAGGAGGTGAGGAGTGAGTGGGTGGACGAGGATGCGGGGACGGAGAACGGGCGGAGAGAAAACGATGAGGCGGAGAGGAAGGTAGAGAAAGACGGACGAGGGTCGGGAACGGTGAGAGGACGCGCTCTCGCTCTCCCGAATGACAAATGGAGACCACAAGATTGCGCCTCCGACATCCAATTAGCCCGACCAACTCTTCCCTCTATCCTGCCTTCTCATCCTACTCCTAGTTACTCGCCTCTCTTTCCTGCGTCTCCTGCTCCATCTAGCTCGCCCCTTTCGTCCGACGTCACGACGTCAGGTGCAGGACACGTCGTGTGAGGACACCGTGTAAACACGATGAAGGCTAGGATGCGCCGCTCGGCTCGTCTTCTGTCTCTTCTCGCCCTCGCCTATCGTCCGTTCGTTCTCGCTCTCTCGCCTTCTCCCGGATTTTCTCCTCGGCCCGCCCGTTTTCTCCTCTCTTTCCGTTTGCGCTTCCGTCTGCTTAGCCGCATTGGCCGTCTCCGTCCCTTTACGCTCCCGCGAGACGTTTAATCAACAACGTCCGAACGTGGTTTCGTCGAAATTTACGCGTCGTCAAACATCGTGACCTTCGCTTGCGGTCTTCATCGCGCACGGCGCCGCTGCTGGGTGCGCGTCGTTTCTTTTGTCGTTTGTATCATTTTCCGGGACCCTCGGTAACTATATTAGAGCGCACGTGATTCCGGGTGAAAGGTGGCGCGGTCGACCGGTTATCCGAAATGCGACATACCCTAATAGATTCTTCCGGTTCATTACCCGCGCTAATCGATCCCGACACCGGGCGGCGTCGTAAATAATTTCCTCGTATTACTTTATGCACGCTTACCGGCGCCCTCCGTCGCGTCTTCCTAAAATACGCCCAACTTCGGTCTATCAACAAAGCCGTTCGCTATTTGAAGTATTTCAGCCGGCCGCATTGCAGAATCTCTCCATCAGCAATTCCTCGTACTTCGGCGAACAATAATTGTTGAACGCTTCCGCGTTCGACGCGCGTAGACAAAACGGTGCTAGGTAATGTTAGGCAGTCGTCGTCGGCAATGAAGTTCATGCAAATACGTCGCGAAGGAATGTGGAATCTCCTCGACGACGAAGTCGAACGACGCCACTGACTTCGCAGGCGTTCGAGAGCGACCGAAGTTGTCTCGTCGCTAGACAGAATCGACAATTTCAAGAGCTCGTCCTCTTCCGCTCGATAACTCCGGACTCGTTGTATCCTGCCATCCTCCTGCGCACGATGGATTTTTTAAACCCTTTACTACACAGCATCCAGCACCCTTCGCGACTGGAGACCCTCGCCGCGTAAGAGGCTGCAGTCAAATAAATTGTGAATTACACGATAAATTGAGCGCGAGAGATCGACGATTACTCCGCTCGAGACCCGGCCCCCCCGTCCTGGTTTTCTTTATTCTCGCACGATGGAATTTCAGCCCGGCGGTAATCTTCCCACGGCAGAAATTGAAAGTCAACGATTTGCCGATCGTACGTGACCCGCCCGGCTAAATACGATTCTTTCGGAAACTTGTACACGACTTCGTGTCGGCCCACAATAATAACTTTCCTTCGGCGACACGCGCGCGGCGGCATTGAACGACGAAGATTAACGAACTTTTAATCGCGTTACATCAGCCGGTTGAACTTTGATTCCGAAAGGAAGCGTGCCTCGTGGCGGTGAATTTATATGTTAATTACCGCGACTGGAATTCACTCTCCTGCCTCGTCTCGTATCGCGACGCGCAATTTACTATACGCTTAAGTTGCTGCGCGAATTAATGCGAAGGACATCTCGCCGTACATATCGTATACGCGCTCGCACAATATACGCGCGATTAGTACACCTAGAAAATTCCGAGAAAGTAAGCATCCGCTCCGCGGTAGTAAAACTCGCAAGATGAAACGGTGACATAAACACGTAACACATGGACTACTCGCACATTTTTCCATCCACCCGGCGCGCGAAACGTTAAATACTTCTTTGCCCCCAACGACTCCGTCCAAGAGCTCTAAACGTCAGACTTTACCATCGCCTGAGAAACACATTCACACTTTGCAACGTGAACGTCAGACCGCAACTCAGCGCGTTCACCAGTGCCCTGCCGCGCGTTCTGCGGTATTCGCAAACGTTGCAACGCCGAAACACATCGCCACGCCGAAATCTCAGTGGCGATCAGCGCGCCGCATGCCGTCGGTTTATCAGCCCATTCCTCTTCCTCACGCCGTCCCAACGGATCAAAACGCCGGGCGAAGAATCGCGGACAAAGATTAAGTCGGCCGTACAAAGCGCGCGCACGCTCGCAAGGATTTGCCTGCAGTAGCGAGGACACGCGTGTAACGAGGCAGTAAATCTTTGATGGCAGGCAGCTGGGTGCCGCTGTTTAGTGCCCGGCATGTGGTGGCCACGTTCGCTTCTGGCATTCTGCTACAGGGCGGGAGCGACTCTGTTACTAATTGCTCATTAGATCGGATCACAGACATTCCTATCCGCGCGCAAACCTCAACGTTCGTTTCCACCATGGTCGCCGTGGTCTGCTTCGACGTATCCGACGATCTGACTCGATCGTTCCGGATTAATGAACCGTTCCATTGAGACTGACGTATCCGAGTCGCGGGACTAAAAGACGCCTTCATCTGGACTCACGCGTTTGATGCGCGATTAGCGCGATTCTCACGGCGATCGCGATGCTGGAACGAGTTAAACAATCTTACGCAGATTTGACTTCGTGCTGTGGTGATGTTGAGGAAAAGCGGGGACTTCTTGGTGAATTGATGCGGGGGTTTGGTTAGGAGTGTGTGGATGCCAGTGGCATGAAGTTGGGCAAGATCTTAGGCAGATTTGGCCAGGTGACGATGTCGTGTAAAATGGTGCGGAGGCCTCTTGGTGAATTAATGCGGGAGTCTAGTTAGGAGTATATGGATGCCAATGGCATGAAGTTAGGTAAGATCTTAGGGTGATTTGGCTAGGTGTTGTTACATCCAGTGTAAAATGGTACGTGGGCTTCTTAGTGAATTAATGCGTGGGTCTGGTTAGGTCTATGTGGAGGTCAATTGCTTGAAGTTAAGCAAGGTCTTAGATTTGGTCAGGTGTTGTGACGATGTCGTGTAAAATGGCGCGTGGGCCTCTTAGTAAATTAATGTAGGGGTCTATTGCGGACTATGTAAAAGTCAAGGCTTAAAATTAGGATAATTATTATTTTATTAATATAACGCGACATAAGAACAAGACTGATTTACGTGTTCGCTCAAAGCCGCGAACATTTCGCAATAAAACGCGCAAAACAACAAATGCACTTTAAATTAGATAACAACGTTAAAGGATTGTGTCGCCAGAATCACAGTCATCACGAAGCAATAAACACTCATTTTATTGACGCAACGCGCTATAACTGTTACAAGACCAAGGGCGTTACACATCTCCCTAACGCCACAGCATCCAGAACGTGGGATATTGACGAAACTCGACATCGATGATAATCTATCACGTTAAGCGAATTACAGTTGAATCGAGGATGAGCGAAAAGGAAAATTAGGGTAATTATTAGTTTATTAATATGACGCGACACAAGAACAAGACTGTCATGTAGCTATTCTGCATAAAGCCGCGAAAATTTCGCAATGAAACGCGCAAAACAACGAGTGCACTTTAAATTATAATAGATAAAAACGTTAAAGGATTGTGTCATTAGAATCACGGTCATCATGAAGCAATAAACAGTAATTTTATTGACGCAACGCGTTATAATTGTTACAAGACCAAAGGCGTTACACATCTAACACCACAGCATCCAGAATACGCGGGATATAGCCGAAAGGGGATATTGACGAAACTCGACGTCGATGATAATCTATCACGTCGGGCGAATTACAATTGAATCGAGGATGAGCGACAAGGAAAAGTCATTAACGACACACCATTCATGATGCGCTCCCGTATATTGAGCGAACCGGCTCGCTGCGGGTACAGCTGACGTGCGATTATAAGATGAGCTGGGAGCGTTGCACGCCGAGACAAATATTTGAGACGTACTGACAATTAAGCTGGTGCAAAGGAGGCGGTTTGCCGTTCCGCCGATTCGTTGCCGTTACACGGCGTATGAATCATCGGAGAGCACGGCGGAAACACAATTCGTTCGCGAGGGGAGCGTCGGTAGCGTGGCGAACGGATGACGTTTCAAAATGGAGAGCGATGAGTCTTCGGCATACCCCGGAACATTATAACGGTTACGTCTTATCATCTCAATTCTAATGTTTACTCGTTTTCGTGCCTCCTTTAGCTCCGGCGTTGAAACGCTCGTGCCGCCCCGGCACCGTGTGATTAATCGCCATAAATAAATATTCCCACTCCATTTCGCCCGCCCGAGTCCCTCGACTCGGGGATATTCTTTCGCGAGAGAAAGAGATTACTTCTTGCCAACGTTCCACTAGCGGCTGCGAGGGACGGTAATTTTCTTGTTGAGAGAGCGAGAGCGAGGGGAACGGGTTGGTAACAACGGAGCAGCTCGAAGTTCCGCC
Source organism: Cryptocheilus praepositus (assembly GCA_033815515.1). NCBI lineage: Eukaryota > Metazoa > Arthropoda > Insecta > Hymenoptera > Pompilidae > Cryptocheilus > Cryptocheilus praepositus. Next base: position 64,505 of record JAWWQZ010000141.1, on the reverse strand, counting down.
TTTAAGCGAAATAACGTGTCGTTCCGTCGAATTGATTTTCGAAACTGAAGCTAAATACTCGCAGCCAGCCCGTGACCTACATTTTCGCCCGCACCAAAATAGCAGTTTTTCGTGCCGGGACTTTTCAGCGAATTTCGAAGTCGACGCTGCGCGAAATAAAGGGGTTTCGAATGATATTCTCCGATATTATGAGAGCGGGACGTTCAAGCGTTTTCACTTACTCCCGCGGCAATTAATTACGGCGTCGCTTGTTACCTGTGTCCAGAGTGGCGCTTACCTCTCTTGCGTTCTCGACCCTTCTCTGATTATATTAGACGGGCAGAAATCAGTACGCCGGTCTCTGCAGTGTCGTTCGTCGAAGCAAAAGGAGTTCTTGCTGGGCATTCGCTGAGTGCTCGTGCGTCGAATGTTCGAGCAAATATTTGTCGCGCAGTCAGATTGTTTTTTAGCGGGCGGATAGCGAAAAATGGGTTTATTCGTATCGGCCAATTATGAATCGAAGGGGTCTATTGATCCGATTACAGAGACGTTAGGCATCGCCATTAACCGGATCTTCCGGGTGTTGATTTTCAACTAAAAACTTCCGGAATCTTCCTGTGACAAAGTGGGCCGGGCGATGTTTCTTTATGGAGCGTAAAGTTATCGCTTTAGCTTTCGCAGTTGCTTTCGCAAGGTGCACTTTAGATGTGTTCAACCACACGCTGGGCACGATGACTAAGTAGGTCGTGCCCGCAAGCGTTTCTTAATTTATTAACGCTTTTCATAATCAACGGTGGAAAAGACGGCGCGCGCTCGGGAAACACTTTGAGTGGATGAACTTGAGTAAGCACAATAAACAAGGTCGCAACAAAAATAGCCCCGGTCCGTATTTACGTCGTCAGGCTCGCTTTATCAGGGATTAAATGTGAACGACAACGTGCAAAAATAATCTGGGCCGCATAAAATAGCTGCACTCTCGCGGAGCGGGACGGCGATCGAACGCAGACGGAAACAGAACGAACCAGTGGAAACAGTTTTAATTTCCCATTACGCTGTTAAGTCGAACCTCTTGTTCCGTGCGCTCCGCACACATTTCCCACTCACGTACCAGTCACCGTCGCATAAATTATTCCGGACTCACGAACGCCTTTGCCCGCCACACGCTTACTCCTACAGCCTTACACGACTTACAGCTTTACGTTTACTTATTTTCTGTGTAATTGCCGCAGCCAGACAATCGGCGGGTTTAGGTCAAGCGGCGTAAGAAGGATAAACATAAGGATCTAATTAAAATTTTGTTCATTCCCGGATGCCGAGCGTGCCATGAGCCGCTCGAAATCATTAGGTTCTTGTTGCAATACGAAAGAACGAGTTATACAAGCGAGGCCTCGCCGTTTCTTTCTCCCTCCGAGCGTTCTCGCCCTCGCTCCGTAGGGCTTTCAGCTCCTCTCGAGAAGTGGGTCGAGTTTGCAGGGGGCGGATGCAGCGTCTCTTAATTAATTACCTCGTCTGGGTTTCTCCGCGAAAAGTGTGCCCGCGCCCATTAGATGCAAGTACAAGTAGGAAACTGGCGTACGAACGTTACCAAACCTCGTTTCAAAGTAAACCCTCTATCCTTTGCCGTTCCCTCGTTCTATCCCCGTTTCTCTCACTTTCTCGCTTCCCCTCTCCTCGCTCCCTCTTTGTTTTTCCCGCGACCGGGAACAAGAGGGTCGCCCCCAGGGACAAGAGGAATGAGCAAAGGCGAGACTTATCCAAGAGTAAAGAGCGGCGAAGTGTCTCTCATCGTGAGATTCGCCGAGGGCGCGCAGGGGGAAGGGGCCTGTTGTCTAGTGAAATATATTGTTATGAGAGACGAGGATTAGGTTATTAATAGCGCGAGATTAAACGTGTACGCGGGAGGAGTGTGGCGGGAGTTTTCTTTATTTCGCTACTCCCCGGACGCGCCGTCGGCCGGTCGGCTTATTAATCTTTTTGACTTACGGCTCTTGTCTCGTGGCGATATTGTTACTAATCTATTAGCTTGCGATTTTCGACGGTGCCGATTGAGAAACGGTATTTGCGTGTGTCAGAAAGGAGGGTTTGTTGAAAATACTTTGCGTACGATCTGTGTGGCTTTTCGCGAACAATCGCGTGTTTCGCTGCACGAGGCGTGGCGGCAATCCTCATTTCTCCTAGATCCTAGTCGGTTTATTAATCTTTTTGACTTACGGCTTTTGTCTCGTGGCGATATTGTTACTAATCTATTAGCTTGCGATTTTCGACGGTGCCGACTGAGAAACGGTATTTGCGTATGTCAGAAAGGGGTGTTTATTGAAAATACTTTGCGTACGAACTGTGTGGTTTCTCGCGAACAATCGCGTGTTTCGCTGCACGAGGCGTGGCGGCAATCCTCATTTCTCCTAGATCCTAGTCGGCTTATTAATCTTTTTGACTTACGGCTCTTGTCTCGTGGCGATATTGTTATTAATCTATTAGCTTGCGATTTTCGACGGTGCCGATTGAGAAACGGTATTTGCGTATGTCAGAAAGGAGGGTTTATTGAAAATACTTTGCGTACGAACTGTGTGGTTTCTCGCGAACAATCGCGTGATTCGCTGCACGAGGCGTGGCGGAAATCCTCATTTCTCGTAGATCCTGTTGCTATGCGTTCCCTACACACGTATGTACACATGCAGACATACGTATGAATATATCCCGTGTTTTTGAGTCAAAGCATTTTTCAGACTTTGCGTCGAAAACTGCCACGGCGTTTGGTTGCGATGCTCATTTGACAGTGCGCTCCGATTTGATTATACCGTGTTCCGACGGGGAAGCAAGGAAACCGACCGCGCTACTTCGCATTTTTGCAATTATACTACAAAAGCGCTGTCGAGCCGCGTCGCATCGTGCGACACCGTTTTTAAATTGACCCCTGGCACTGAAACGGTTAAGCCAATTTGATATTTGCCGCATTCGCCGTCATTGCTGAACGGCCGAGCGTTTGCTACGTTAAAAGTTGGAAAACGAACTGTCGCTTCGATGAAGATAAATGTGTCGCAGAATTTCGCATTATCAATTCCGGACGGTGCGCCGACAAAAATTCTTGCCCAAGCGACAAGTTACGTGTCAGAACAGGAAACGAGAACAGTTCCCATGGCTTTCGTGTTGCCGAAATCAATGAACCGACCAACAACATCCAACGAGGCACGTAGGTCTTCGAGACGGTTCCTCCGGTATTTCCGAAACCGTGTACGCGAAGTTGGCTGGAAATGCTGGCGTCGCGCCAACAGTCAGCCCATCGCATTATGTCGCATATGTCACTTACGAGCTTATGTCTCTCGCGCTTGTGCAAACCGGATCAAACAAAGTATCATTTTCCGCGGCAACTGTTACCACAAGGAAGTACCTATTAATAATGCGACGTAATGAGGTGCAACGACGTCGGCGGTTTAGTCGAATCTTCCATCGACACCGTGCAGAAGCGCGCTGCAACCTGCATGTAAAAGAAACATCACGGTGGCTTGCGAATTATTCTTCGCTGTAAAAAGAAACGTCTCGTTAGGGGCGACGACTTTATTGCTGGTAGACGTTGACAGAGTACAAAGTAGGAAATGGAGAGGATTGAAGAATTATTTGCTACTGCGAGTGTTTACCCTGAATAGGGTATTGTTGGATCTGTTGACTTATTGTTTCATGTCGCGGCGGTTTATAGCAGTTAAGGCTAAATGATTCTGTTGGAATAGAAAATATAAATAGGATACCTGTAGGAAAGTAAACATCTCATGCTAGTAAGACACAGAAAATGAAACGCGTGGTCCTATAGGACATACATATTTGTAAAATACTTTATAAACCATACTAAATCCACGATATTTCTACACGATTGCGTATCTGTATGAAGGATCGTATGAAAATCCACGAAACTAAAAATCCGTTTATTTTTTCTGACACAATCTCCGTAACGTCAAGCCATCAGTTACTTTCAACACCAATAAACGCTTGTGCGCCAAGCCTTTACGAACATAATCCCGAAAGTGGTATAATTGATGTTTTCCCGCGAACTACTCTTCCACCGTTTCTTCCGCGGGATTTTCCCAAGTGCGCGCAGGATTTGAAATCAGCCGCATCGCTCTTGCCTGGCCTCAAACTACCCAGCCTAAAGTATCGCCGTCTCGGTTTGCATAATTGCCCCATAAAAATGGACGTGCGCGCCATAAAGTAAACAGAGTGCCCGTGGAACGAATGTATCGAGTAACCGGCGGTGAGCCGCGAGAATTAACGATTACAATTAGAACGTCGGGCCCGACGCTAACGAGAATCTTCCACGCGCAGCTCTCCGCGAACGAATTGCTCTGGGCGCAATCTCTTTCCGCTCTTCTCAAATCGCGATCGCGTTACCGCGAGGAAACACGCACCGCGCGTGTCCTTTGGGCGCGAAAAACGTCGGGGCGATTGGATCGATCGAAACGGGTTTATGTGGAGGGATGAGAGTCACGATGACTATTTTAAAAGGTGCACTCACGACTAATGGAGGCCGAGGATAGGATTAAAAAGTGTTTCGAGGCAACGAGCCGTCGCACCGAATCGATGAGTATGTTCTAGAAGAGATCGTGGCCTCCATTCACTGCGAAGTATGTGCGCCCGCTTATAGCAACGCCCCGTTAATTTTTCACGCCGCCCGGTGTGCAAACATCCTCGCTGATTTTCGTCATGAGAGCGTAGCAATGAGATGCGCCCCATGAGTCGACGACGATCTGTGGCGAGTGGTTGAGTCGATAGGCGGACGAATATGATTCCGTGCCGAAATGACGGCGACGGTAAAGAAAATTGATGGAATATCAGTCTCGGCTTTCATGAACAAAGATTGACAATGAATTCGATTGTTAGCGTTATGGATGGTGGCCGCGTTCTATTGCCAACTCGGTACCAATATTCCGCATACTGGAGCATTAGAGCATCCAAGGTTGGCAGATGTGGACTGCAGCATCAGTTAACACTAAACGTACCAAGCGGGTCAAATGACCCCTTTCAAAATTTACTTTAAAATCTTACATTCATTGTTGTTTCTTTCGCTCATTTGATTTTCTGTAAATTCTCATATCATCTGATTATTCAATTTCTTGCTTTAATAAGTTAAGAATTTCTTTCTGAAAATCAACGTTTATTTCATAAGGGATATCAAAAGACCCCTCATAGTAGGTGTAAAGTACCGGTACATTTAGTGTTAACATCGACAGTGAGTTGAGAATAACCGCGCAACCCTTCCGAAGTAAAAAATCAGAGTAACGTCGGTCGCCGAAGCTTCAAGTGTTAACATGTTGACTGCCGTGCGAATTTTGCTATATTAAAACTGCAACGTGATGAAGTACTACAGAATATGATTGAATTGTGCAAAATGAAAATAATGCGAAGGTATCGAAGACCAAAGTATTGAATCACTATTTAATATTAATTGTATTTACAAAATTATAAATGCTACCGGTTGGGTATTTTTTGAATTTTTTGTGAGACATTTTGCGCCGATCACCAATGCGCACGTGATGAAGTATTACGGAATATGATTGAATTGTGCAAAATGAAAATAATGCGAAGGTATCGGAGATCAAAGAATTGAATCACTATTTAATATTAATTGTATTTACAAAATTATAAATGCTACCGATTGGGTATATTTTTAATTTTTTGTGAGACTTTTTGCGCCGATCACCAATGCGCACGTGATGAAGTACTACAGAATATGATTGAATTGTGCAAAATGAATATAATGCGAAAGTATCGAAGATCAAAGTATTGAATCACTATTTGATATTAATTGTATTTACAAAATTATAAATGCTACCAATTGGGTATTTTTTTAATTTTTTGTGAGACCTTTTGCGCCGATCACCGATGACCACCACGGCAGTCAAAGTGCTAATAACGCATTTACAAAAATTGCTGAAAAATACTACATCCTTGCCGTTCGTCAGCGCGTTTGGCCAATAAGCCTGCGTTTAATTCAAACAATGTAACGGCGTTTTAGTGCTCGGAAACGATGGGACAAAAAGTGCATGTACAAGTCTATTTGTAGACCCTATCTCTGACGTAATCGTCTCCACCGATGACATTCGAGTGTACGCACGATTGGGCCGCGAAAGCGGTGAGGGTTTCTTAAGAGTCGACAATTCCGTGGAGGCTCTGGGAATAAAATTCCGAATATCGCCGCGCTGCGGCCCATAAAACCAGTTTCAATGAGAGGCATTCCTTTCATTGCCTTCCTTTTCGCCCTCAACCAATGTCGTCTGGCATTCGTTCAAACGTAGCGAAAAGCATACCGCGCCATGCGTATGCACGCGCCGCGTAGTCGGGTAAAGCGGCATAAATTCTCTGAGGAATGTTTTTGACAAATCGTCGCGGGATCATCCGCGAAACCTCCTTTCGCCTCGATGTCATCGCGGCGCGCGGGTCGGAGGAACAAAACGAGGACGTCACAGACGTACCACTGACACAAGGTGGAAATTACGGATTCCCGGTATCACGCGATGTCGTTAAATTTTACCCCGACGTTTGCCTTAATGAAGTCAATGTAATGAAGCACGCAACGTCGGCAAACGACAATGATGTGTGTAACACAGTTGTCCAACGACGCGCGGTCGTGCGTCTTGACAAACAGGACGAATGTTTTCGACGAAACGCTACGTCGCGACCCGCATGCGCGGGACGTAAAACAAATGGTAGCATTTGAATTTCCCTTCCGTTCAACCCCACATAATTACCGCCGACGAACTTGAACCCCTTCTCAGGCCGAAGACGCTCAGGATTTCGTTATGGAAATTACACGTAGGCGGTGCAGTTTCAATCTTCGCCGGAGCTGTTCATCATGACGTACTCGGGCGTCGTTCATTTTTCTAACGGCCCGCCACCGGAAAAAATCATTATTATTCCACCCCTTGCGCCGCTGTACATCGAGATCCTCATAGATCGGATTAACAAATGACCTCTCGCGGTGAGGGCGAATACGCGTCTGGTTTCAGGCTTGATCGTCCATCAACCAGCCCGTCGGAATGTTAGAGAAATTTTATGACAAATTTATGCGGCGACGCCCTCTTTCACCTGGCATCCCTCGTTCCGCGGAACCGGCGAACGTCGGAGCGTTGTCTTGGGCGCTGAAAAGTCCGGATCATGTGCATGGCTCGCGTGCAAAAATGAGCCAGGCCAGCCCCGCGGCTAAAACACACTCCTCTCGTTTAGCCCGACATCGCGCGCCCTGCCTGAATTATTCCGAACGCGCGTGTATACACGCTTTATCCCAATTTGCATACTAAACTCTGCGGGAGACACCGTGCGGATTTTGTGTGACCGACGAACGAAGGATCGCAAGGCGGCGCATCTCGGGGGCGAGAGAGAAAGGGCGAGAGAGAAAACGCGAGAGGAAAGGAGAGATGGAGGTGTCACCTATTATGGTAAAACCAATTCGCATGCCCGATGACAGCACGTACGGAGGATTCATTTTTGATAGAGCTACGTGCGCCAGCCGAAAGTGTCTGCCGCTAAAATATGCAGCTTTTAGATTTTCGGCTGTTCCACTTCGATCCTTCGGGTCGGGAGTTAAACCGTCAGCTGGCGCCGCGGTTGGGGGAGTTTGGTACTAAACGCGGAAGGGATTATCGGAAAAGGATGCTGAAAATGGGTCGTTACCAAACGTCGCACGTTTGCATTTTAATGTTTTGCTTTTTGTATACGACGATATTGGTCATGAGGTCGGGCGAATTATGCGTCATTTTCCGTGTGCGTTGGGCGCTTGAGGTGCATTTTTGGGAGGTGAACAGGAATGCTTTGTCACGGCTAGGTCAAGTGTTATTACAACGGCATTCCTTCCAAGTGTCCCTGATGATATTATAAGCTGACGATGATAGTTTAAATAATTTCGCGAACGTTTAAACAGCCTCGCTAAGCCCGAGCTCGAAAAAGGCACATTCTAACGCTTCGTGCGACGCACCGCTGGAACGGTGAGTCAACTGAAATTACGTTTAAACGAAAATCAAACACGCGGCGTTCTCTCCCGCGGCTGAAAAAGACCGCGGCGCCGCGTGGAAAATTCTAACGAGTGCGCGAACAATGGCGCACGTTAATAATGGCGCATTACCGCCGATTTACACCGGACGAGTATAATTTTTCGCGCAACGCGAACGGAAACTTGGACACCGCCGCGGCGATGTAGACCGAAGCATTACCGGGCCGTTAATTAATTCTGATCCATTAAAAGTGGCGCGCGGCGCGGCGCGGCGAGGGGAAATTTGCGACTTTACTCGTTCACCGAGTCGCAAAATCGATCCCAGGGCTGGACGACGTGAGCCGCCGGTGCAATAACCAGCGCGCGCCCCCCGCGCACCAGATAATCGCCTCGTAATTCACATATCCAGGAGTCATTATTATTCATGCTTCGAGTGAGACCGCGTTATGCGAAGGCAAATTGCCAGCGAGGCAGGCAAATACCACGTTGTGCTCGCGTTTGTACGTCGGAGTTTGGCTTTTCATCGGGCATTATGTAATGCGCGAACTTATGTACGGGGTGTGCCGCGAGAAAAAGAGTGCGTTTACTTTGGAAGTTAATAACGGTTTAGTCGACTGAGTCTGAGCAATACAAGCGGCATGCATGCGTCTGCGACTACCTGGATGTCGTTAAAGTAGATAGACCGTGTCGACGTGTGCAACGCGGAACTGCATCGCGATGCACTCCGGTGACGAGGCGCATCCGGATCTTACCGCGAAAATGCGCGGGCCGACGTGGGAATGTTGTACTAATGCAAGAAAGGGGCCAACGTTGGAGCTTTCGGCGATTCGCGTATTTTCCCGGCAGCGACGAGTCGTAACATTAAAATCGTCATTACCCTCGGTACTTCGTGTCTAGCGGAAAATTTCGCGAAGAATAAGAATCGTTACCTTTAAGAAGTACGCTTAAAGATACATTTGCGAGAGTCCGAAGTTACGGTCTGCGAGTTCGGAAGTTAGTCGACGCGGGTCGAGGAAAGTATTCTTGAAATTACAGTCGTTCGCGAGCGTGACAGCAATCGATCATGAACGCGGGTATTCGCGATGAAGTGCTAACGCGTTTTAGAAGTGATGGCATTCCGCTTAGGCAACGTTGTGTGGGGTTGCGCCATGTCACCTTATAATGGTGTAAGCAACGGAATGAGCTAAAATAAAAAATAATTTCCTTAACACTTATAGATAACGCACAGGTGTTAAAAGCCGAAGTATTGAAGCACGGTTCCAATATCAATTGCTTTTACAACATTGCAAATAGGCTTCATTGCAAATTTTTTGCATTCTTAGTAACATCTTTTGCACCGGTCACCGGTGTTAACACTTTGACTGCCAAGCGTATTTTACTTTATTAGAACGGCGATGCTATGAAATACTACAGCGTTTGACGAAATTATGCAAAATGTAAATAATGTGCAGATATTGCAGACCAAATGATCGCATCACAATTCTAACAGTAACTGCATTTATAAAATAATTATTGCCACCCATTGCGAATATTTTGGATCTTCAGTAAAATCTCTTGCGTCCGTCACCAGTCACCATCATGGCAGTCAAAGTGTTAAAAACTGCTACTTACGGTCGACTTTCTAATCCGTAAATTCACTTGTGACTGACTGGCTGCAACTGTTACTGCACATGATTATTATGACTTCTCTGATTAGCTTCTCTCCCAAGGATCATTCGATTTAACTAGGCGTTTGTTACCGGCCAAGAGCAACGAGTATTCCGTGAGCCAGGTGACACAAGTCATTCGCCCCTGACTTGTGTTTTGAAAACACGCTCTTCTCGACAAACAATCATCCAAAAAGCGACCCTGACGGGTGACTTATTATTATCCTCGAGTCAGTCCGCTAGTGTGCCACGTTAGCTCCGAAGCACTCAGCACCGCCGTGCGTCGCGCGAAATAAAGAAAATCGAAGCGCGGCATCTGGAGAATCCATGGATTTCCTCATCCGCCAGTGCGGAGTGCCTCTCTCATCTCAGCGCGTGTCAAATGAAAATATGTCACTGCCAGTCGACGGTAGTCGAAATCCGAGTGCGGTGGCGTTCTCATTAGCATGCGAAAACTTTGTTATTTGTTTGAACACGTTAAATTATGCATGCGCAATATGCTGACGGCTTTCGTGGGGGAGTAGGTTCGAATAAGGCGAGGCGGGGTAGTAACTGCAGTGGCGAGGGGGTGGTTGCACAGAGACGCTGAGGTCCGGAAAAGGATAGGAGGGGTGAGCCGCTACTTGCCTCAGCGGGGAAAATGCGGACGCGATCGCGCAGCGGTGTGCGTCTCCTCGTGAGTGTAATTGAAATAACAATAAAATGCGAACGAAGGACAACGAACGCCGCCTACTAACCCGGAGCTCCGCGAAGCCGTCTTTGTTAGGAGAGGAACACAGGCTATGCGTCTGTCGCCTGGGGGCACGTGCAAAAATATATGATTGCATTACGAAGTCGCTCCGGCTGCGAAATTCCGCGGCGGACAGACGTTGACAATGCGCACGCAACGGCACTCGCGGGCCACTCCAACTGATTGTTTTGTTTATTTATTATCGGTGCGTCGACTAATCTATTCGCCGAGTAGTGCTCGCCGGCGAGAGATCTCAGGGAAAAAAGTGTCACTCATTAACCGCGCCGATCGATCCGGGCACTTTTGCGTGTCATACATTCTCATGACAAACGAGTAATTAACACGAGTGCGGGGGCGGCGCGCGCGTTGATTAATGATCATAACGTTCAATAATTTTTATTACCGGCCCCGGGTGATGAATATTCGGTGGATTTTCAGCTCGCCGCTGCTCGGCACTCGTGCGAACATAACGAGCGCACTCCCGGCGATTGCGGGCGTATGTAAACGACGTGCATTGCCCGATAGAATTGGAACGTAAGACCGTCAGCGCAAAATCGGCAGTGAGCGGCGCGCGGCAAGTCGAATAGCTTTAATACCGTCAGGGATTAAAAGTCATCAAAGGCAGCGACGCGGCTGGGCGCGGATGTGCTCGCGCGTACGCCTGGAAAATTGCTAGCCTGACTGACTCTCTGTTGCGCGTGCATACACGTTCGTCTCGTGTGTGACACGGGGCATATGCAGGCGGCGGCCCGACAGCCTGCACTCGAGTTTGCACGCGCGTCAGCGTTGTTATATGCTTCCTTTCGCTCACGTGTGCGTTGAAATTCTTTTTTATCCGCCGACAAACGAGCGAACGAACGTGACGTGGCCGCGCTAATCAAAATCCGATGCAGCAGCAACGACCGCCGATTAAACGACCCCTCCTGAACCCTCTCGACACGATCCGCGTATATGAACGCGCTGCGAGCGGGAAAGTCGAAGAAGCGTCAAATAAATTTGCCGATCCTGCATACGGACAGACGGGATAAGGCAGAAGTCTGATAGTAAGCTGCGTTTGACAGTGCTGCCCGATACAGTCGGCTATACGGATGAACGTTCTCACTGAGAACGCGTGCATTTGAAGCTTTCCCTTATATAATTTTGCCAATTACTTTCTTAGGCTACGTTCAAGTTTGACATACCACCCGCGGGCGACGCCTTGGAAAAATCCTTTGGCGTCTCCGAGTCGTCACAAACCAAAGTTTGCTTATCATTTATCATTACCAACGTTAGTTAGCAATGCTTAAGTGGATAGACTGTTCACTCTTGGTGAGTCCCCAGCGTTTCGCCGAAGCAAAGCCATCATTGCCCGGCGAGACAAGACAGATCATCCACTCATGCGAGGAACCTCGGGAAGGCCAGTCTACTGTGACACCCAGAAATAGAGGAATAAGGATTTGGAGAATGACAGGAGGCGGCTGTGTATTACAATTGTATATCGATTATTCAATGGACGCCGTAGCGAACATTCAAAAAGTCTCGTTTGTTGACTCGTTTCGGGTGCAAACCGAGATATATCACTATCGGTATACTGTACGTTCCAACATTGGACTCACCATACGGCAAGTGTGCTACACAAACGGAGCACACTCGCCCGTAGAATAGCTCGTTCGCATCCTACTCTGCTTGCCGTCGCCGACCAGTATTTTCACTTCTTATTCCAGAGGCTTTCCTCACCTTGAGTGTACAGTGCCTTTCCGCGCACTGCGGGAAGATTTTTATCTCAGATACCCCGAGTTCGCCATTCCCGTACTGGGGTCCAGAAGGACCCACAACCTCTGGGGAGCTGCCCGATACACTCGAAATCGCTTGTTTCCTCTACGATTCTCTTTAAACCGGACGCAATTAACTGTACTGTAACATTAGCAACGCGATTAACGAACGTGACCGCAAACGTTAGAACAATTCGCCGGTTCCCACTCGTGCTTTTTACGTGCCAATGTTTGCGCGTCCGCTTCTCCGTCGGCCGTTCTTCCGTAATTATTTCGCGTGTAATTAATACTTCATACAGTTGTCAGACGCATCACGTTTATGCTCCTCCATAATAATGTAATTTAACTTAGTGCGCACGCGCAAATTTATATCAACGCACTGATAACGACGTCAGCCACCGTGCAATTTCGTATGCGAAGTAACGATCCTGGATAATTGTTACAAGCGAGACAGGTGGACAGACAGTGGCCCGTACGTAATATTCACGCCCAACACATTTGACTATATATATATACGTACATGCCTGCAGACCTATGTCCCCGCGCGTATGCATATATGCGTACGTTTTCACCGACACACATGCATCATCCGCGCGTAAAGTTGTACACGGGCATGGTTTTTCGCGGAATAGGGACGGCGTCGAGTTCAAATCAAATGGACAGCGATGCGGGCTGACGCACGGGGCCGACGCGATAAAATATTAAACTCGCTGACAACTAATCTGCAGGAAGTTCGCACAATGCAGCTGCAACTGCAGCTGGACTGACAGCGCGCGGCCAGTTTTCCGCGAGTACGACGATGCAATCCGGTCAATCGGAAATGGGGTGACCGAGTTTCGTGCTTAGACTCTGGCCCGCGCGGCGGCCATCTTCTTTGTACTTTCTGATCTTCTGTTCTCCGGAGTGAACGCCGCTAATCCCATTTCCTGTTAGCGCCGATAGTCGTTTCAGTCCGATTCCGTGATCCGTGGATAGTCATTTCTAAGGAACATTGTCGCATGCGGAACTGAGAGTACAGTGGTCGGCACGTGCGCAATTACGTTTATTACTTAGTGATCTGCTTCTATCTGGTAGCTCCGACGGTAGTGTTTCTTGGTGGAACTTTTTTCAATGCACAAGCAACTACGAGCTTTCGTTTCCCTGTCAACGAATCCAAAAATTACTTTGGTGAGAGTGTTTGTAAAAGACATTGATCTCATATCATCCTATCTGGTAGGTCCGATGGTAGTGTTTCTTGGTCAAACTTTTTTCAATGCACAACCAACTACTTTTGCTTCGCTGTCAACGAATCCAAAAATTACTTTACCGAGGGTGTTTGTAAAGGACATTGATCTCATATCATCCTATCTCGTAGCTCCGATGGTAGTGTTTCTTGGTCGAACTTTTTTCAATGCACAACCAACTACGAGCTTTCGTTTCCCTGTCAACGAATCCAAAAATTACTTTGGTGAGAGTGTTTGTAAAGGACATTGATCTCATATCATCTTATCTGGTAGCTCCGATGGTAGTGTTTCTTGGTCGAACTTTTTTCAATGCACATCCAACTACGAGCTTTTGCTTCGGTGTCAACGAATCCAAAAATTACTTTACTGAGAGTGTTTGTAAAGGACATTGATCTCATATCATCCTGTCTGGTAGCTCCGATGGTAGTGTTTCTTGGTCGAACTTTTTTCAATGCACAACCAACTACGAGCTTTTGCTTCGCTGTCAACGAATCCAAAAATTACTTTATTGAGTGTTTGTGAAGGACGTTGATCTCATATCATCGAAGACTCTTCTTATATTTTGTGAAACTGTATTCCGAGACCGGCAAACCGTGACTTGTATGTATTTTTAAACAAAACCTAGTGACCCGTGGTAAGTTAAAATAGTATACACGCTCTCTCTACTCCTACGCGCTAAAATTAGGACGCGGTCTTAAAAAATTAAAGATAAGCGGATCGGCATGTCAAGACGTTTTCGTTTGTCATTTCGGATCGATGATAATCAACTTTAGTCTGGTGGGTGGAGAAAAATTATCAGGGATCCTTCGTTGAATTTTACCTGTGTCAGCGTGTTCGTAGAATAACCCCATGTAATGTAGGTGGTGACATTCCGCTGTCTGTGGTCCTTTTGCCACTCCTTACTCGTTTCTTTGTCCTCTGCGACCCAGCTCACGTTCCATGGTGCGACCAGTCGTTTAATCGTTAATCTCGTACAACGCACCCCTGCTTGCTCTTTTTTTTTGCACCCCCAGTCAACACTCGTATTGACGCACTCCGACGCGTTTTATTCATAACATGGATTTACTCATATAATATGTATTCACATTATACATACTAACGATATAAAGCAGTGCCGAAAACATAAAATCCGTCGTCACAGTAAGATTTCATTTCAACTGCTGTAGTCATCTAAATGATTCTTATTACGTGACATTAACCCTTCTTTGCATGATTTTTTCTTTATTGGTGAAATAAATCAAGGTGATATAATTCATGTTCAAAATTAAAGGAAAAATGGTTAAAAAAGTCTTAGTATATATTTATAGTGTAAATTTAAGAAAAAACAAGATGATGGAAATCTCCATCATCATGCAAAGTTAGATTAAAGTGAACTTGTTCTTTTATATAATTTTTGGGCATTCAATGTTATGATGGAAATTTCCACCATCATGCAAAGAAGGGTTAAGGTTTAAACGCAGGCAACTTGCACTTTACCTTTCGTGCGTCCAATAAAATCTGGAATCGCATTTAATCGGCCGTTTATCTATATCAGACGACGAACGTAATGACGACGGAGCGCGGACATTTTTATTCGAATAAATGTCAAGTAGAGAACACGCGCGGCTATATGGGAATATACACTGCGTTTAGCCAACAGATGTTCGTGCCGACCTACAATAATTGAAGCAACGTACGGGGACAATTAAATTCGGCGCTCCAGAATGAGCACGCACAGACGCACGTGCGCTGAACGCTCAAGTAGAAGCACGTGACAGGTCGAGGCTGGAAACCTTAATAGCTCTGTCTCGCTGCTAAAAGAGATTTGCGGTGAAAAAGCTTTAAGGGGGAAACTGCAGGCCGACTGTTAACAGCTGCATTTTCTGCCGAGCCTTGTTCCTCATACCTTATTCACCCTTTGATGCCGCTGACCCACATTTCAGCGGCTTGTGGGACCTGATCGATATGTGTTGTCGTATTCCCGGGGATGCCCACGGAATTATGGAACAGCGCATCGTATTAAAAAAACAACGGGTTAACATCGCGACGCGGTAGCGTTATGGAGCGATAGGTTAGTCCAAATTTGCATTTAACTTCTTCATCCCCTTAATACGCTATAGGACATTCAACGTGCCGTTTAACGCGTGCGCATATAGAAGGCAATCATTACGTTATGCGGCCGATTGTTCGCTCCTTAAAAATCTTAAAAAAATCATGAGGGCTAAATAATATTCCGCGGACATTTGTCATTGGGTATATCGTGTATGCAGTGAGAACGCATTTAAGCTTTTCCGCTTTATCATCCATGCATCTCTTCCTGCCTTTTCAATATTACAATTAGAAATGATGCTGCAAGAAATGTTCCGTAAATATTTGTTGTTGGTTTTTCTAGAAAACATTATACCACCCTTCGGTGTGCCTCTACGTATCATACATATTAATAATTCCCATAAAATAGGCGCGAACTTGTGCTTCCGCCATTCATTCTTCGCACTCCATTTTATCATCTGTCTGTCTCTGTATACATCCTCAATATTACAATTAGAAATTAGAAATTAGAAAAATCGTATCCTGCAAGAAATATTCTGTAAATATTTGTTACTGGTTTTCCTATAAAACATTCGACCACCCTTGCGTACGGCTCTCCGTATCATACGCGTTGGGATTAAAAATGTGTAGAGATCGTATGCGGCGAACAGTATTCCATAAACATTTGTCGTTGAATCTAATAACTCCTATGAGATAAGAGGGAACTCGTGCTTCTGCGTTTCATTCCTCGCGCTCCGGTTCATGATCCGTCTGTCGCTGTATACATCCTCAATATTACAATTAGAAATTAGAAATTAGAAAAATCGTACCCTGCAAGAAATATTCCGTAAATACGTGTTAGTGGTTTTCCTATAAAACATTCGACCACCCTTGCGTACGTCTCTACGTATCGTAAGCATTGGGATTAAAAATGTGTGGTGATCGTATGCGGCGAACAGTATTCCATAATCATCTGTCGTCAAATCTAATAATTCCCATAAAACAGAAGTGACCCCGTGCTTTTGCAATTCATTCCTCGCACTCCACTTTATCATCCGTCTGTCGCTGTATATATCCTCAATATTACAATTAGAAATTAGAAGTTAGAAATTAGAAAAATCGTATCGTGCAAGAAATGTTCTCTAAATATTTGTGGCTGGTTTTCCTATAAAACATTCAATCACCCTTGCGTCTGTCTCTCCGTATCATATTCATTGGGATTAAAAATGTGTAGAGATCGTATGCGGCGAACAGTATTCCATAAACATTTGTCGTCGAATCTAATAACTCCTATGAGATAAGAGGGAACTCGTGCTTCTGCGTTTCATTCCTCGCACTCCGGTTCATCATCCGTTCGTCGCTGTCTGCAGCAACGTCGGCGCTGTCGTCCCTGGCCTCCTTTCAGTACGTAGTGCGCGCTCTTATTAAAGGGAGCGATTTATCGCTAGTAATAACGGCGCGGTCTGGCGCGGCGTTCGGTAGCGAATGTGTCTCAGAGGTTCCCGACTAGAGCGAGGCAGGCAAGGGCGCCGGGGTTATACGTGTGTTGTCGAGGAACGTAGTCGGGGAGACTGGGAGGGTTGGGAGAGCATGTATGTGCGAATGTCGAGAAGAAGGTGAAAGGGTTGGCACGTGAGGATTTATTTCTCGCGTACCGTCCGAAATTTACTTATACAGGTGTCAGAGTTCTGAGTAGTACAGGGTCCACTTTGGTAAAGTTGAGTTGGTGAAAAGGCAAAAAGCAGTATTATGGGGTAGTGGAGGACCAAATGGCCGAATGGTGGTTAGGGGTAAGTCTGCGGGTGCTTGCCTTCATTTTTGGCTTACGATCATGAATTGGTCATGTACAGGTCGTTCCACGTTACCGGAAATTCTTGATGCCCAGGTCTTTTGGTCGTCTTCATTCTTCCACTGCGCTGCCTGTCCATGCTAACACCACATATTAAGCATGTCGCAGACAATCATTTTTCGAAAATCACTTTAAGACACAGCGAATTATTATATTATATAATCCTTCCGTGTATTAACACTTTGACTGCCAAGCGTATTTTGCTATGTTAGAATCGCGATGCGATGAAATACTGCAGAGTATAATTAAATCGCGCAAAACAAAGGTGACGCCGAGCTGTTAAAAACCATAGTATTGAAGCACTATTCCAATATCAATTGCTTTTGCAATATTGCAAATAGGCTTTATGGTTAATTTTTTTGCATTTATAGTTAAATCTTTTGCACTCGTCACCGATGACCACTGTGGCACTCAAAGTATTAATAAACACGTCATACACGGATGTCTGGAAGAAGTATCAGCGAATTCGCATAAATCGGAGGTCAACTCCACATATCTGACCTACCCATTATCATTTATAGTCAAATCTTTTGCACCGGTCACCGGTGACCACTCTGGCAGTCAAAGTGTTAACAAACACGTCATACACGGATGCCTGGAAGAAGTATCAACGAATTCGCATAAATCGGAGGTCAACTCCACATATCTGACCTACCCATTATCAACTCGCGTTACGTCCGACCGCGTATCCCTCCCTTCTGAGTTGCACATTTGCGGCGTCTGCACAGTTACGGATGCACGCCGGTCCGTTGTCTACGCGGGGGAGTAGATTAACAATTCCTGACATTTTAGTGGCGCTCCGGATGCGTTAACGCCGCTTCAAGTACCGGGCGCTTGCCTGTTACGAGCTCCAGGATTGATTAACCGTCAAGTCGAGCGACCCGCAACCACGTCCACGTGCTTCTAAGCAAACGAGTCGACGTTCCAATGTTCCGCCAAAAGATCTATCCGGCTGGCAATTACGGCTTGATTAATTGCGATTTTGACGGCTGCTCCCCAGGCGGCTTTTTAGGCGGACCGCTCCTTTTTGTTTGCGGGAGGAAATCGTATCTCGAAGTCGTGTGCGGTCGGGGGAGTGTGGAAAATCGTGTGCCGTTGACGGTAATTAGAAAAGGGCATTAGGACGGTTTATTTTGGTGGGAATGGTTTGGTTTATTCTACAATTAAGTGAAATGGATATACATCCCCCCATAGTTTTTTGAAACACTTAAGAATAGTGGAAAAATACCGGAACGAGACTTTTAACATTTTGGATATGTGCGCAAAAATATGTGAAACATTGCAAATTTCTTGCTACGGTCCGACAGTATTTGGTAGAAAGTAAATTATGCTGGAAATAAGCTGTTATCCGTCAATTGATTTCTTACTTATTTCGATTCGTTACTATGTGACGATTTGAAATATGGTGATTCGCCGATTTGATTCTCCTGTTTGTATATCAAAGGAGGTTGAAAATAATGAAGAACGGCAAAAGGAAAAGTCGAAAATTCGCAATGTTCCGGAGTTTTAAAAAATATATGAAAACGGAATGAAAAGTACATATGATATAACAGAAAATACGTATATTATATAGTCTGATATAATTGCGTATAACTATATAAACTTATACGAGTTTTCTACGTAGATAAAAGAGAGCATTAAGCTGCATTTGTAATATCATGTTAAGTGTAAAGTCTTTCCATAACTGTGATGCATTTTTATATATTTATTGAAAGTTTCGAATACCTACTGTCTTAACGATTCGACATAGTAAGATCATTCAGTTTCGCACCATTCTGTCGGCAAATGGTTAATGCATAATACGTTGTAAGAGGGTTTCTAATTGATGAACAATAGATTTTATTTGGTTTTGTTGTTAGAGATGCTTCTTTATTGACTTCTGTTTTGTTGCCGGCAGGTGACACGGAAACAATGGATGTACACTAATAATCTGTTTCATGAGATTACAGGTAGAAAAATATTTATCCTTATAAGTACAACTCCGAAAATTCACTATTTCCGGTGGATAGCAAAAATATGATTGTCTCAAAAATAATTTTGTTTCCTTATCCGTGTTATACATTTCTGCGAAGTCTATAGTCGGGCAGTGCAATTTATGAAAAAAAAAGAGAGAACTGTGTAATGTGATACGATTGAGAATAGAACGTACTCAGAAAAGTGTATAATTTGGACAAGAATCTTATAGAAATCATATTTTATTTTAAGTACCCTGTTGCTAGATGTGACAATTAGCTTATTGAGAGCGGCTGAAAAAAATGTCGCCGATGCATCTTTGTAACGACAGCTCGATAGATAATTCACGTTCATCGACAGAGAACACCGGAGAGAAGGATAGGAATGACAGGAACATTTGCTACAGAATCGAAACCCGCTGATAAAATAATTAAAAATAACCGACCGCTACTTGACGAACAGAAAGCTCAAGTGAACGTGCCCAAAATTCTTCATTGATCCACGAGTCAGATAATTTCGAGAAGTCGCCGCCGGATCATTCAACAAGCGGCGCATTCGAACTATTATCTCTTGACAGATGAACGGCCCAGACAGACACACACGTAATTCGCGACTTCGTTAATTCATGAGGTCAGACAATTTCCAGAAGTTACAGCCTTCGCGTCCGATCTCCCAACAACAAACAAATTCAAATTTTCCTCCCATTTCCCGGCCCATTCTCCCGCCATTCGCATCATCTACACATATCCGCCCCCGCCCTTCTAAACTTCCGCCAGCCCGTGCCACCCTGTCCCTTTGTTCCCTCCCACCCCCATTGTCTTCGTTCTACTTCGCGCTTATTTTCTCGCCGCCGCGAGCTGAGGGATCGCTGCGAAGGTGACGGCAGCGGGAGTGGGGCGATAGTAATTTCCTCGTTAATAGATTCGAAGTAATTAATATCGATGCATTTATTATTGGAATTTTTAATAAGGGAACCCGAGTAAGAAAAGATCGGCGCCGGGCGGGGCGGCGCTTAATTGTGCGAGTCAATTAATTGCACAATCTAATAGCGGCGCGCTGATCGATCGTTTCTCAATGGGCCCGCGATCGGCCGCGCCGACGTTACATCGGCCGACTATATTTAGTGCGCGACGTATCGCCGGCGCGACATAATGGCGTGCAAATCCCATTCAAGCAGGAAGCCGCGAGCGCGCTAGAATTTTATACGCCGCGAAACGATTTGCATACGCGCCTCGTGGCCGTCCCGGCCGCGGAACGATCGAGTTTCAAAGAGTTTCGCTATTAACGCCCCGCCCGGTATCGGGCTAATATTGAGAGAGACATCCTTACGGCACGTCCGCTCTATCGCGTTTTCGTGCTATCAAATTTTCAGGCCACTCTTACGAGGCGCAAGAGGCACGACGGCGCGTGCTCATCGCGGCAGGCGAGTCGGGAATATTTAAAGGAAAGAGGAAATGACTTGGCGGAGGCGACCGTGTTCGAAGCACGCGCCGTTATAGGCTGGAAATAGATTACAAACGTAATATTTCAACCGCCATAAATATTCCGCCGTTGCCGTCGGCGTCCATCCCCCAGCCGCCCCCGCATTTTCCCTTCCCTCTTCTTCCTTTTACGCCGGCTCTCGTTTACTCCGTCGGCCCACTCCTGCGACCTAATTGGGATAAAAGGGATTTTTGTACCGGGCGCCTCCTAATTGGCGTTTCGTCATTACCGGTGGTCCCGCGTTCCTGTTTATTAAAACTGCGTCTAAAGAAACTCGCAAAAACGAACGCGGAAAGTCGCGCGTGTTCGCGGAATGTCGGAGCATTCGTTGTGGCATGCTACGACACGCGCGGGAAGTGGTGAAAATTTATGGCGGCGAATCAATCAGGCGTGTGCGTTCGGAGTAGCTGGCGTAATGTTCTGTTTACTGATCGTAGGCAAAGTTAGGGTCCGCTGTTTGTGGACGAAGTTCTTCGCGTGTGGATGAACTGTTTGATGAACGCTGATTTTATACGCTGTCTTGTTCATCACTTTCGATACGTGTCTACCGTGCGAGTGTATAAAGGCACCAGGTGTACATTAGTATGCTTTTTCCTTAACTATACATTTTCGTAAACGCGGATCAATCGGCGGTAAAATGTTAATTAAAATGTCTACTGGAATGCTCAGAGATAATTTACCGATAAGGTATCACAGAGTAGAACGGCTTGTGTAATAATAAACTGTCACAGAGTCGTTGAAACGTTTACGAATCTTGCGTTAATGAATTCTATCGGTTCTCGGCTATTTGCATACACAACACGCCACACTTAGCATTGAATATTATGTTATGCAGCGATGACAGAGTAATTTTGTTTTGCTAACACCTTTCCATTCGATCGCGCATAACCTCGCTCTTTACGTCTTCGTCTCTGCCTCTCGTTCTTGCGGCGAGTCCCAGTTATCAACTTCTTGCGAATCCGGATAGTTCCACTTCTGTATCTTCGCCGAACCGAAGAAGATGAACGTGGAGAATGCCAGCAGCTGAGCGCAAATGTTAATCCAAAAAACGTACCTCCAGCGCAGCATCGTGTGCTGCGTAAATACAAAACCGACATTATGACATGACAAGACTATCGCATATGCTTTGTTGACTCTGTGTTCTCAGATACACTTGCGCAAATAAGCGCGAATAAGCGCACATAAGTCCATGATTGCCTCGAGCACACGACACAGAAGCGACATGCTTGACGTTTTGCCAAAATACAGTAATACGCCGCGAAGTGAAGCTTCACTCTGACACTTTTTGCGACAATGAAAGAAAAGCGTTATTACCTGTGAATGCTAAACAACAGCTAAGTTAACTCATATGAGTGAAAAATTACACATTCCTTTCAATGTCGGATTAATTTTTTGTTCTTTTCTTTACTTTCGAACGTTTTAAGCAACTCAATTTCATTTCGTTATCAGTGACCGATATCTGACATTCTTACACCAATGCAGGAGAAATTGTTTGTTATTTACGTATACCCGTCATTGATCATCAAAACGAATTCCAATGAACTAAATGTTAGAAATTGAGAAAACAAACTTCATCCAATGTTTTGGCACTAAATGTGTGCCCCCGTTAAAGCAATGAACGGCTTCAACTAACGTCACTTATTCTGATTATCAGTGACCCGTATACGTCGACGATGAAAAAATGTTTCCTGCATTTGATTAAACGGTCGATATAGCACTCCTACAACAATACAACTTCCTCCTTTCTCCAGCTCACGCTAAACCTTCATGTTTACCGTGCACGCGCACACCGCATGAGGGAAAATTAAACAGTTCAACAGATCGCAACGGTGACAATTTCTGACGCGCGCACTCTAAACGTCGAAAAATAAAGTTGTCAACAAGCAGCGTCGCGAGCTCGCGCTTAGAACGTCTGCACTCGACGTCGACTCGCGCAATCTCTAAGCGGGTCACGGAAAGTTAACGTGAGAGATCGAAAGTTCGTTATACCGAAATCCTTGCGGGAGTACGCGAGAAAACAATCAGAAGCGTATACTCACTCCTTCCGTCATGAGTGCCCCGACGATGGCTGGGTTTATCACTGCTGAGATCGTACCAGGGGTGTTGGTGATGCCCATGAGAATGCCTGCGTAGTTCGGGGCCAGGTCGTTTTGATTGCAAAGATGGCCGACGAAAATAGCCCCGCCGACTACTATGCTGGCAGTCAGCAGGACTGCCGAGGTCATACGATCGCAGCCAATATATGCAATTATCAGGAGGAAGATGCTCGGCGGAATGCAGCCTGCAATTGTCAGTGCATATTTTGTTTCGGCATAATTTCGATGAAGTCGCTGGTAAATGTGGAGGCTACCACTGGATCAAATGCAATCGATATGAAAAATACAGTAACCCCATAATTTACGCAGGTGCAATTTAACAGTTTGACTGCCACGGTGGTCACCGGTGACCGGTGCAAAAGATTTTACTAAAAATACAAAAAAAAGCGCAATGAAGTCTATTTGCAAGCTTGTAAGAGCAATTGATATTGGAACGGTGCTTCAATACTTTGGCTTCTAACAACTCTGCGTGATCTTCATTTTACACGATTTAATTATTCTGTGCAGTATTGCATTGCATCGCGGTTCTAACATGGAAAAATACGCTTGGCAGTTAAGGTGTTAACGCGTCCGAACTACACGCAGGGAGTGATTTGGGACAAGTAACCCTAAACCATGGGAATGAATGGGAGTTGCGTCAAAAAGTGTGGGTTTGTTGCCAGTAAGTTTTGAAAGGTCCTTGAGTTAAGACTTTTGTATCCCAATATGAGCTAAGTACTTATTTGAAAGTGTGGAACGGATGCTTAAATAGTTTCTCATGGTTCAATTTACGTGCTGTTTTTGCGCGACCAACTACCCACGTAAACGGAGGGATTACTGTAATTGCATATCAATGACCTGTCATTATAGATTATGACTTAGTTATTATGAATTATAAACAAGACAACGCACAATTGCTGCGTTATACGTGTGTGACATTTTGTACGTACGTCGCATACGGATTATTGTGTATTCGCACTTACTTATAGAAACGGCAATTTTCCGAGCAACCGTTTGCGACCAGTACCCATTCTTTCGCCCCCAGTCCAACATTTTTCCCAAGGCCGGATTCGTGAACGCATTTATTAAATACGGCGAACAGCTTATCGCCGCGTTCTGCAAAACCCAAAACTCCATGAAACCACACCGAAACATTTTCTACTACACCCGCATCCGCGCGTTGGGACCTCAGCACTCACCGACTGAATATTGTAGCGCAAAATCTTGTTCATGTAAATCGGCAGTTGCGTGAGTAGGAAGTACCACGAGAAGTTTCCCAGCGTATTGGTGACGACGAGTGCCCAGAACGGCACGGACGTCCAAATTGCTCTCCACGGGACTTTCGTCTTCGTCGATCCCGGCGACCGGTGTCCATACGAATTCACCAAGAGCTCCCGCTCCTCCTCGGAGATGTACTTCTGCGTTTCCGGGTTGTCGGCGAAGAAGAGGTAGAAGACGACGCACCAGATCAGCGGCAGGGAACCGTGGATGTAGAAGATCGCCTCCCATCCAAGGTCGTGCAGGATGAGACCGGATGTGAGGATCGAAATGACGGTGCCGAGAGACGTGCCCGCATAGATAATCCCGACCCACATGCTCTTCTCCTCGTAAACGACCCATTTCCCCACGAGCACATTTACTACCGGAAGATTCGCGGCGCTGAGCAGACCGGTCAGAAACCTGACGAAGTAGAGGGCGGACAGCGTGCTCGCAACTGCAGGTACCATCAGTGTTAGCAGTGCGTTCGCCAGCACGCAGATGAGCAACACGTTTTTAGTGTTGAATCTGAAATGGGATGATGGAGAAATGAGAGTTCCGATAGTGGAGGTTTCAAGCGCGGCGTTGATGTCGACGGGCAGATGGTGAGAATTTAGGTTTTCGCGGTGCGAGGCGCGTGCTGACGTAATTTTTCCGAGGGAAACGGAACGACGAGGTCGACGCAGTTATTTGCGTAATAAAAATGATAATGACCGGTGCGATGTGTGTTACGCTGTTTTGAACAGGGACGCATAATACCGGGTAAAGAAACGGTTTCACGCTAAACGGACTTCAAAAGCTTCGTGACTTGACGAACTGATTTTTAATATTTTCTGGTAAAAGCATAACACTCGCAGTTTTTTAACTTTCCATTTTACATTTGTGTCAAATTGATTGCAGTTTTTCTTTATTTTAATTTCTACGTAACTTGATAATCATAAAAATAGTTATCTTTCAATGTTGACACGATAGAAATATCGAAGCGTCGGGTTGTTATGTGATGATTAATCGGCAGACGTAGCAAGTCATTAATTTGATAACCGTTGCCACAACTTTTCAACACGATATCATCATACATGGGACTTGTTCAGCAGGCGCTTGAGCCATCAGATCTAAGTGGCACGTGCTAAAAACCACATAGCAAGTGGAGAAATTGCAGTGTACTTTGAACTCCATAACTGACGTTATTGAACCCCATTAATTGAACTCCATAGCCGACGCATCTTTGGTATTTACTACCCATGAAGAAAGTTAAGTGACAGTAACGTACCGATCGGCAAAGTACCCGGACGGAAACATGCCGACCAAGTAGCCTATGAAGTATATGCTGATGATCATTCCTTGCTCGACAGTGGTCCAATCAAACGGGCCGTCCAAATCGGGCGTTCCACCGGTCGTGCCATTTATATATTCCGGGCATTCGTCGGACCAGTCTCCGCCAGCTTCGGATTTCTTGGCCTTCACCATGCCAATGATCGCCGTCGAGATGTTCACCTTGAGCCCATAGATGATCATGTTCGCGATGCAAAGCATTATCGCGAACAGAAACCGTACTACCATCGCTGAAATCAAACAGGCGTCCCAGCATTTCGCCGAATACCCTCGAATTTGTCGATCCGACGGGCGCACTTCGTTTCATCTCAGACTTCACCATCGCGCGACACTCATTCACGCCAGTGCGCGATGAATCTCAATATGCCACATTCCGAAGCTGGGAAAACTGACGTTAGAAGCGTCGGCGTGTGGCGAAGCCTTTCGGCGCGATACATTATCTGTCTATAACAAGTGACGTCACGCGCGTGGAAGAAAGGTTATGTGTCGCTATCACGCGTCTACTCATAATTCTGTCTTATATTTCCATTTCCACATCGTCTCCGACAATCGCCAAGAAAGCTCCTTCGAATTTCGCGAACACCGTGCACCAAATCACACGTGCCTTCCGTTAATTATTTTTGTTGACAGTACGACACATCGTTTTCGTCCATGCGCTACGAAGTCCTCCTTGACCGTCGAAACGTCGCGTGCCACTTATGTAAATATTCTCTTTCTCTTACGCATTCTGAGGTCGTCCGGGCGCACAGTCCACTTGGATAAATGTTTCCGTCTAGTTCCCCTTAGCCACGTTCCGGCGCATCACATTTCGAATCCACGCGCCGGCACTATCGTCTGTTCACGTATCGACCAGATCTCGAACTCAGCCCGACTCGTTCGCACATCCAGTGGCACGGCGGCGACTATGAAAATTATCGCTGACGGGGAGACTGAATGAATGAACGGCACTCGATTCCTCCTGCGCGTGTATCCTCGTCGACACGCGCGGACAAGCGTTCGCAAGCTTTGCCGATGCTCCACACGAGATCAGAAATGATGAGAGCATCGACAGACTTTCGGTAGGTCTGCGCGCGTGATTACGTTTTTAGGTGAATATTTCGCTGGCGTTAACACTTTGACTGCCATAATGGTCATCGGTGACCGGCGCAAGAGATTTTACTGAAGATCCAAAATATTTGCAATGGGCAGCAATAATTATTTTATAAATGTAGTTATTGTTAGAATAGTGATGCGATCGTTTGGTTTCCAATACCTGCACAATATTTCGATTTTGCACAATTCAGTCAAGCGCTGTAGTATTTTATAGGATCGCCGTTCTAATACAGCAAAATACGCTTGGCAGTCAACGTGTTAATATTTTGACAGTCAAACGCTGTAGTATTTTATAGCATCGCCGTTCTAATACAGCAAAATACGCTTATGATGGTCATCGGTGACCGGCGCAAGAGATTTTACTGAAGATCCAAAATATTTGCAATGGGTAGCAATAATTATTTTATAAATGTAGGTATTCTTAGAATAGTGATGCGATCCTTTGGTTTCCAATACCTGCACAATATTTAGATTTTGCATAATTCAGTCAAGCGCTGTAGTATTTTATAGCATCGCCGTTCTAATACAGCAAAATACGCTTGGCAGTCAACGTGTTAACATCGCCGTTTTTTTGGCGCGGCGATAGTACGGTGACTAGGACGTGTTCTCAAATAGGAAAGCGACGTGAACGTAGAAGTGAAACGATAAAGCGCGTGAATCGATTAGATAGACGCTTGAGCGAACTTTCGTCAAACGCGCGAAACATGCATAGTGCGTAATGTAGATGTATTAGTATCGCTGAACAGTTATGTGTCGCACGGGGGGGTAACCGACTGTCTTTGCAGTGATTACGTAACGCCGGTGATATAAACTTTGAATATCTTCGCGGTGTATTGTTCGGCCGCGGAGGTCGAAAAGTATGGTTTGTCGAATTGCACAGCAGCGCGCAATCGCGGAATGCAGAATTATACGGATCTAACGACCTTAGGTCGGAAAGAGGTTAAGATAAAGCTTTAAATTAGTCGCACGGGCTGTTTCGCGTTAGTATGGGTATGAGTTTACGTCAGTGCGGTTATGAATATGTTCCGTGTTGACAGAGGTTACGGGAGAGCAATGTGTTTGTGTATTCAGAAGTAAAAAGCTCTCGCTAGATAAGCTACCATTCTTAATACTACATGAACTGGCACATCTTGGCCGGTTGCAATGTTATTGATAAGAGTGAGCGTACAAACATTAATAAACGCCGTGAGATAAGAGAACGAAAACGGGCTTGCTCATTTGCTGATGTCCTGAACTAGAAATAGTAAACTAGTGGGTATATTACGTTGTTTCGCAATCAGCGGCTTCAAAAGAACTGAAAACGAATATATACTATTCCGTTGGAACATTACTAAATTATTTATAGATACCGTAATAACCCGTTACAGCGCGTATTTAATTAAAGACCAATTTAAGCAATTTTAAGAGTTAATTTGAGCAGGAGAAATTTATTGAATATTCTTCTATTAGGTTATATTTTTAAGTAAAAATTGCACCGCTAACTCAAAGTTAAACACACTAACACTTCGGATTTGCCTTTGGCTCAAGTATTGCATCAAACTTCATTCGTCACGTTACGCGTCGTACATCGAACACATTAAAACATTACACTTTTTATATAAATGAACTCTGCGCACATTCTCAACTACTTATACATCTAGGAGCGTTATAGCAATTTTGAAAAAACTTACGTTTATCGGAGTTGTCTTGCGAGGCGCATGCGTGCAACAACACGATCATACTGCCATAACGACGACGTGCACATTCCATTTTGCCTCATATCGTCCAGTGCATATCTTGCGCGAGTGTCGACTCATCGTCGCAGCGAGTTCGGCAGCCAAAACTCACGTTCCCAGCGTCGTAGACACGCCTGTGCGGGTTTTACCTTAATAAATACCCGACGTGGAAACACTGCTTAATATTTATGGGGTGAAGATAATAGGATGCCCCCGGTGAATCCACGTCGAAACGCATGAAAAACGTTTTCGTGCACCCTAGGAACTCGGGAAGCCCGGCACGGCCACGAATATCTGAATATCCAACCAAAAGGAACGCCCTCCAAATTATATTCGGCGGACGTGTATTAATGTCTCCCGGATCTATCGTCTGTACGGTTATCGTCGTTGACAAAAAGCGTCTGATCGATATGTATTGGGCTGGCCGGAAGGTTCGTGCGGGTTTGGCATGTAGATAGACCATACGCCTTACATAACTTATTAGAGATTTGTCGTAATGTTTCTTTCTTTCATACAGCGGAGTGTTCTTAAAATGACATAGAAATTATAAAACGAACCGTATCTTCATATTCTTCGGTTACAATAGCCGCTATCAAATTAATTATGGGTTTTCAATATTTGCAAAGTTTTGTTTCACAGCGCCTGTAGACGAATATCCTCAAAACCCGTACGAACTTTCTGGCCAACCCGATACTTTACCCCAAGCTTATCCTCTTACATGATTCGATAGTATTCTAACAATTTCGACTACGCATGCGGCGTGTACATTTAAGCGCCCACTGTATTAGTGGCGTACAAATACGCAGAGGTCAAAACAGTCGCACGTACGACAACCGTTGAGCGCCGGAGTCTAATTGAAACATTCAGCCGTGACGTCGGAGGCTCAGCTCCGCAGATTTTTCTGGAATAGTAAGTGCGTTGACACTGGAGCGCCGATAAATCATTATGCATAGTTTAATGGCGCGTAAATAGTCTGCCGGCGATAACACTGCCCGTACGTGGGTCGGTCTGTGGAACAGAGATAATTTATCTCGCCACCGTTATCAAAGGAAGCTGGTCAATATTCTTGCTGCATGCAAGCGCCGTCCAATATCATTTAACATGCCCGACGCTCGGCCACTCAAACGCATTGAGCGCAATCATCGGGCAACGTAGTCGACAAAAATGCCGAGCTACACCTCTTCCAAGGGCTCGCCCTTTCGCACACCAGAATTCAACGTCTCTCCCACGCCGACTTCTGTTTCGCGCGTCCCACGAGTTGGCGAACTCTGGAGAGTGCACTTTGATCCGCGACAGAGTGCGACGGACACATTCGCAATGGATAATAACGGGCGCGACTGACAATCACAATATTTTCGTCGGGTCCTTTCGTACTTGCCAGCATGTGACAAGCGTGACGAAACGCTCGACGGCGAGAGGAAGGAGAGGAGCAGAAAGAGACGTGGTGGAGGACGGACAGAATGATGGAACGGATGCGAAGGAGGATTCGCGGTTGCGGAGTCGTTCTTACCGCGAATTGGAAGCTGTCTTCGAAAGGCTCGACGTGCCTCCCACCTCGTGTGCATCTGCGCGTGCATCTTCGGGCTTATACGGGCGAGCGCGCAACTGCACGCGTCGGGAGGCAACTTGTACACGGGAGGGAAGATGTACCTACGTATGTGGGCGGAATATGCCAGGCGTTAAAGGGGGACGAGAAAGATCTCAGACCTGACGCGCGCAAAAATGAATTGCTCGCGTCTGGGCGCGTGGGAGGCAACGAGGACGGAGAGCGAAGTAAGACGAAGATTGTCTCTGCGATGACGCGTGCGGATTTGCGACGTGCGATGTCACGAGTGCCAATGACGGGGAGATTGGTTTTTAATTGACGTATCGACGTGTCGTCGAGGAACGTGTCGGACGTCGCGCGACGGGCGCTGCATGCATTTACGTACAGCGCGGACCTGATCTTCGGTGTATATTGAGGAACGTCAGTCGAAGGTGTCCGAGCGGATGACCGGTGGAATTGAATATTTTAAGGTAACACGTCGTTGACGGTTAACCGTATGGATTGTTCGCGCGGATATTCGACGCAGTGGATACGGTCGCCTGCATTTTTACGTAACGTATTGAAAATCGGAAATTTGTCAGGGAAAGAAACGGGAGCTTTGTTGGCCGCGGCGGAGGTCAGTGACACGGCGCGGTCGGAACCGCGTTTAAAAATGTCAGAATGGAACCGGTCTGAGAGAATTTGAAACTAGTCTTCACGCTCCTTCGGTCATCCCGTACCTTTGACGCGCGCACAATGCAAACACACCGCACACTTTCCACGCCCGCCGCGCCTAAAACACCGACAGACCGGCCCGACTGCTTTTCCACCGACGAACGAATACCAATTAGCAAAGGAAACTGTCGAGTTGACTCGAAGATATTAACGAGCGCGATGCCCCTCTTCGCGCTCTTCAATTTTTGTTAGCCTTTCTCGGACCACCTACCGTGCGAAGGGCCGAGAGAGGCTTCCGTGGAACGAGTTCTTGACTTTTCAGTGTCTCTTCGCCCCATGCGTGGCGTTAACCGTGACTAATTGCCTGCGTCCCACTAAAAGAAGACCCGGCCGTACGTTTGTGTGCGCGGACCCGTGGAACGAACGAAATGTCTCAAAGTTTTCTTACGTCACTCAGTACACTTTCGAGGCGAACGCATCCGACGAACTATTTCACGTTTCGTTTCTGTATCTTTTTCTCGCCATCATGCGTTGAGTCCCTCGCGCTGCTTGGCTTCCACTCTCTCGCACACATACCTCGTCTCTTTCGCTCCGATCGTGCCCTTTGTGTCGCTGGCCGAAAAGCCATTTCCATTTTTATTCCCCTTCGCACAGGTCGTTCAGTTTTGAATATACAGCGCTCGCGTGACGTACACGATGAACTGTTTCTATTTGCCCTCGTGACGTCGATGTAGCGGCGAAGAACTCCGCGTGCGAATTAACGGGACGCGATAGCGGTTCTCGAAATGTGCAATGCCAGTAGATAATACACCGATATCGGATGCATCAGTATAATTTTCGATATTTCGAAGCCTGTAATCGACGATTTCCAGTAACGTTCCGCCAACGACCGCTCGAGCTTCCAATTAACGTCGTCGATTATACCGAAAGCCAGGGTTGGTGGCTCAAATTGGAATCCAGATATTGCGCGTTCAGGTATGTTTGGTGCTAATCAATATTCCAAGAGATAAAGACATTGCGCCGATCAGGATTGTGCTTGCGGGTTATTTAACCCAGTGACACTGCTTCGTGAAGCAAACGTCCACGTCAATTGCATTCAAAGGTTGTACATGGCGCGGCAGCGGTTGGATTCCACCAACAACCCTCACCGTGTTACGCTAAGACATCGATTACGTCCGACAGTATCTAAACATGGGCCCGGATCGTCATTCGCATCGTAGTGTTTGTCATGACACAACTTCACACGCAGAAAGAACATGATCCACGTGGGCCGTCAATAGACAATTTCGACACTTCTCTCAACCGAGCCATCTCTTAACATTTTACGACCGGTAGGCGATTAACCCATTGACTGCCACGCAAATTTAGCGCGTCTTGCCCTGGGTGTCACAGTTTTATTTTAAAGAAGACATGAAGTTTTACAAAATATAATAATATTAAGTTACTGATATAATATTGCAATTGTAAAATTGTACGGCATTTACAGCATTTTTAATGAAAGAAAAACAATTTTGGTACAGATGCTTACTACGAGATATCTCGTAGTTGGCAGTCAATGGGTTAATCGATTTTTCGGTTCCAACTGCTATTTACCGGTAGCCGATTAATCGGCTTTTCAGTGGTCAACGGTTATATTAGATAAAATAAATATCAGATGATATTATGACAATAAAATTACACTGCTTTGAAACCAAAGGATTCTCAACAACACATTCAGTATTTTTCAGTTATAAAGCTTTACAAATAGGCACATACACAATTCCTGCGCGATATCTAAAACAGAGTCGCTCATTAGTGAGTGGCATCTTCAGTCAATAGCGGTCGGCAAAGTGTTAACTCAGTCTCACTTAACACGTTGACTGCCAAGCGTATTTTGCTATGCTAAAACCGCGATGCGAGGAAATACTCCAGAGTACAATTAAATTGTGCAAAATAAAGGTAACGGAGAGTTATTAGAAGCCAAAGTGTTGAAGCACCGTTCCAATATCAACTGCTCTTACAAGATTGCAAGTAGACTTCATTGCGATTTTTTTGCATTTTTACTAAAATCTTTTGCAGCGGTCACCGGTGACCACCGTGGCAATCAAAGTGTTAATCGTTCCGCGCCTTCCGTAACTTCCGCTCCGCATCCAGCAGTTTTCGCCCGCAACGAGCCGCGCGGTTGAAAGACGCTACATCACGCGCGCGGATAAACACGTCCGTGGCCGAAAACAACCGAGATTACAGGACCCAGAGCGCGAAGGTCGTTCGCGAACACACCCCCGCGCGTTACAGGACGGAACAACATCGCGCGTATGTCGGGCGTATGTCGCGCGTTACGAGACTCACGCCGCCGAAAATATACCCGCCGGGACGGACGAATAGTTGATGCATGCGGGCATTAGTTATACGCGAGATGTATGAGTTTCTGCGGCGTCACTCTCCCACTGTCAGATTCCGTCGCGACGCGTCCTCCCGACATAATCGGGACGACCCATATTTCCCCACCGCAATGCGTCAACCACCCCCGTTCTTCTGCCGGCAGCCTCGCGCCCCCAGCGACTCGTATCTTCATTTTTCATCCCGGCATCCCGATTTTCGGCGCTCGAAAAATTCACCTTCCGTGTCGACGCCAAGCGCGTCCCGCGCTTTCCTCGCAAATGCCTCCGCGTCAGCCGACGTCGCCGTATCGTGGGCGGGTAAGTACTCGACTTCCGGCGGGGTGCACCTCACGGCGGTATACGGAGCCATCGATCGCGGCGGCTGTCGATGGGTAAGGCAATGTCAAGTGCCACGGCTCATCGAAATACCAGTCGCCGAGTATTACCTAGCTGCCGGGCGGCGCTCGGTGCCGCGGAATGTCATTGCGATTTATGGCGCGGAATTAAGGCCGAAGGCGTGAGCCTCACTGTGAGAATGTGGGCTGCCGGCGGTTTCGCTTTCGTTCGTTTGTCATCGCGTGAACTTCGGAACTGGGGTTACGCGCTCGCGACGTCGCGGAAGCGTGAACGTGAACGCGCGCGTGTCGGCGTTGGCAGACGTAGCTTAGGCTTTTGCGGACGTGCGACTTCGCGAAGTGGGAAATAGGAAATTAGGTGGTATTAAATGGTATGGGGCATTGAGACATTGATGCACAATTATATGCTGCACAACGTTCTATGGTGTATGTGTTATAAAGTAAAACTTAAATGGCATAGTTTGTTATTTTTGAAGGTGTGATCATGTCCGAAGTACGCTTCAATGGCATTGCAGGGTTGATTGGGCGAGTAGCGCAATAATAAGTTGTTTGTCGTCTTTCGCTTGGTGTTTTTCTGGTAGAAGGTAGAATATTGCGGCGCAGCAATGCTGGACGCATATTCTTTAACACATTGACTGCCAAGCGTATTTTACTATATTAGAATGACGATGCTATGAAATACTAGAGCGTACGACTGAATTATGCAAAATGTAAATAATGTGCAGGTATTGAAGACCAAAGGATCGAATCACTATTCTAATAACAACTGCATTTATAAAATAATAATTGCATTGCGAATATTTTGGATCTTCAGTAAAATTTCTTGCGTCGGTCACCGGTGATCATCATGGCAGACAAAGTGTAAAGCGTATATGTATTCATTGTGTATGTATATGTATACATTCATCTACATCTACATTCACGTACCAAACAAAACACACGAAAAATATTAAATAATAGTAGAACATCCAACATGGCATTTTTGAAAGTAAATAAGGCCGTTCATATCGTTTGTACATTTATTCGGAAATAGAGTTCTCTGGCGATGCAGATGACCAGGTGTTACGAATTAACATTCTCAAGTGTTCCGAACGACGGTACATCGTCGTTCGCTACTAAATGGGTTAAGTCGGAAATACGCTGGCCGGTTAGCGTTTTTTCGTGTCTCTGACTGATCGATTTTCGCCGGGTGACTCTCTGGCTGGGCGTAATTAAACTGGGCTGCACGGCGTAAAACTGAAATTAGTAGATTGCCGCTGCCGCGCGGACGGTAATAGCGAAATTCTCGCGTGAACATTCGCGATCATGTTGCAAATTGCGATTTTCCTTCTTTGATTCGTCATTCCGGCGTCGCGCGGTTATGAATTACGGAATTTCGCGGAACTTTTAATTCGCTGCGCGCGGAAAGATAAGCTGCCGTCGACAACGGTGGCTGTCTAGCGTTCATTCGGAATCGCCGCTCGTCTGCATACATTTCGCGCCCGCCCGTGACGCCGTGTTTCATACATAAACGCGCGATCTTTAAATCGTTAATCAGATTATACGTGTAATTCAAATGGACTTGCAATGTTTGCGCGCGGTAATTTCGGCCCGGCGATAAAATGCGTCGCGCGGAAACGACGAAAAAAAGTAGAAAAATAGGCGCGAGAACACGCGGAGCAATGTCGTTCTCGAGAATTTCCCGATCCTTCTCTCTCTCTCTCTCTTTCTCTCTCCCGCTTTTCCACGTACGCATAAGCGCTCGCCCGGGCCGCGGCCAACTCTGCAAATCTAATGAAGTAGTAAAACATTTTTCGCCAGCTGGATGAAGTGCGAATCGAATTAACATGAGTTAGAATTCAGTTGCGAGGGAGCTCGGCAGGCGAAGACGAGGTTCGAAAAGTGCTGAAACGCAGTTCTAGCTGCGAACTTAATTTCGCCCAACGGCAGATGAAAAATGTTTTCCGCGTTCCATTCGTCATCGCAATTTTGTCTATGCGCCGCGGCGCTCTTTCAAATATTTACGGCGCGACTACTTGCCCGGCGAGTAATTATGCGCGCTTTAGCGTTAATCAAATTGTTCAATTTGCCACGCGCTCGCGGCCCGACGCGCGGCCAGATTGAAAACACGCGGACTCGCGGCAAGGTGTTAACAGACGTCTTACTTTTTTCGCCATTTAGTATCTAGACTAATGCCCCCAAGGGAGCGCGGTGCACCTATGGTTTCCCCTATATCATCTCGCCAAGTTACTTTCTAGCCTGCGTTCAATTTTGGCTTACCACACATGGGCGATGCCTTGCAAAAATCCTTCGCTGTCCGCGCGTCATCACAAACCGAAGTTTGCTCGTCATTCACTTCATGACAAATCAGCAATACGGATTGTACAATCGGGCCGAGTCCCAAGCTCCTTTCCGAAGGAAGCGAATTTCATCGAGACACTTTTTTCAGTAGGCGTCCGCAAATGAACGGCTGCGGCACTCAAGACATCACGCGTACCGCGAAATAATGTAGGAGGGAAGACACAAGGAATAAATCGGACTTACTAAATTAACACGTTGACTGCCGTGCGTATTTTGCCGTATTAGAACGGCGATGCTATGAAATACTACAGCGTTTGACTGAATTTTTTAAATAATGTGCAGTAGGCAAAGAATCGCATCACTATTCTAACAATAATTGCATTTATAAAATAATAATTGCTACCCATTGTAAATATTTTGTTAACCAGTTAACACTTTGACCGCCAAGATGATCACCGGTAACCGGCGCAAGAGATTTTACTGAAGATCCAAAATATTTGCAATGGAATAATAAATGCAGTCGAATAGTGATGCGATTACTTATTTACATTCTATCTAGGCACGAAACTATCGAGGCGCGTACGGTTATTTTTGCGTGCGCCATCAGACGCAATTAACATGTTGACCGCCGTGCGTATTTTGCTGTATTAGAACGGCGATGCTATGAAATACTACAGCGTTTGACTGAATTATGCAAAATGTAAATAATGTGCAAGTATTGGAGGCCAAAGAATCGCATCACTATTCTAACAATAACTGCATTTATAAAATAATTATTATTACCCATTGCGAATATTTTCGATCTTCAGTCAAATCTCTTGCGCCGGTCACTGGTGACCCCCACAGCAGCCAACGTGTTAACAAAAATATATTCTACCAGGGTTACAAATAGCTTGGGATAACAATTACGTCGTATAATGAAAGGGACCACTAGCCATACTATGCACATCTTTAGTCTATTGCGGTGTGGCCTGAACTACCTCTTATCTTTCGGAATGCATAACATAGCTGCCCTTTCGGTAGAGTGCAACTCATGGATGACGCGTTCGATTCCTACAATAATGTCTCTCCATGTACCAATCAACCCAGCCCCCGAACATTGCAAGTACACCGCCGATGCGAACTGTGATAATTCTTCGCAGCCCTCTCTGTATTCCCGCTATATTTCTCCGCATTCCACCCTGGCCCGCCTTTCCTCTCCGTATCGCGTTCAGCGTCGTTTCACACTCAAAGCTCCTCTAGCTCAGTGGCGCGGCGTAAATCCGTTGTACTCCGGAACGAGGTTAAACGCTCGATCAGCACAGTCGTGCGCCGTGACACATGTATCAACGTTCAACCGACATTGCGACTTAAAGGATCGCGTTTACTCGTGAAACTCGATTAGGCGACGGACGATCCGGCGGCGAGAGAGAGAGATCGAGAGACTCGGGTAACGACCACTTTCACTCGTAGCGCGGTTTAACGGGCTGAGCTACTTTAAGGGCGTTCGAGCCCCTTTATCGTATTAAAAGCGATGAGCTGACGTCTGGACAGGCCGAGTCTACCTGCACATTCGTGCTATCCTCGGCGGTCGTCACAGATGCGTCGCGTATCAAGCCGAGATGTCTTACGGATCTTGAACACGAACGATATGATCCTCTTAATGTGTCCCGAGGCTTACGAGTATTATGATATCCCGCCTCCTCGCCACCCCTTCTCGCAGCCCTGGGCCTGTCGAGAGGGCCACCCTCGGGCTAAGCCGAACGGCGAAGCCTGACGTACGTCGGCTTACATGCATATTGATGCTCCGCGCGTTGATATTAACCCTTTGCACTCGGACACGTTTCTTCGGGAAGCGGTGACGAGCGCAGCGTTTCGTTTAACACGTTGACTGTCAAGCGTATTTTACTATATTAGAACGACGATGCTATGAAATACTACAGCGTTCGACTGAATTATGCAAAATATAAATACTGTGGAGGTATTGGACACCAAAGGATCGCATCACTATTCTAATACCAACTGCATTTATAAAATAATTGTTATTTCTTGAAATTACAGTCATTTGCGAAGCGTGACAGGAATCGATCATAAACGCGGGTATTCGCGATGAAGTGCTAACGCGTTTTAGAAGTGATGGCATTCCGCTTAGGCAACGTTGTGTGAGGTTGCGGCATGCTACCTTATAATGGTGTAAGCAACGGAAGGAGATAAAATAAAAAATAATTTCCTTAACGCGTTGATTGCCAAACGTATTTTATTATATTAGAACGGCGATGCTATGAAATACTGCAGCGTTCGACTGAATTATGCAAAATGTAAATAATGTGCAGGTATTGGACACCAAAGAATCGCATCACTATTCTAATACCAACTGCATTTATAAAATAATAATTGCTACCCATTGCGAATATTTTGGATCTTCAGTAAAATCTCTTGCATCGGTCACCGGTAACCATCATGGCAGTCAAAGTGTTAAGACGGTAAAGTTCCGATGAGAATTGCTCTATTCAAATGATATTTTGCATAAAACTTTATTGCTTTGCGTTTTTTTTTATTTCATATTTTTATATGGACCCTTTCCAAGAGAGCACGTTTCTGCACGAAATAGTGAATGGAGTTTCATTTCGTATAAAATGGTATCGTTTCGAAGAGAATTGCTCTGTTCAAATTGCACTTTGCATAAAACTTTATTACTTTGCGTTTTTTGAATTTCATAGTTTTATATTAACCCTTTGCACTCGGACTCTTTGCGTCGCGAAATCGAGAATAAGGTATCGTTTCATATCAAATGATACAGTTTCGAAAAAAATTACTCTATTCAAGTTATATTTTGTATAAAACTTCATTGGTTTGCATTTTTTAAATTTTATAGTTTCAGAAAGAATTGCTCTGTTCAAATTATATTTTTTGTAGCACTTTATTGTTTTATGTTTTATGACATAAAATTGAAATTGTATAGCTTATACTTCTCTGAGATGTAATAACATTCAAAACAATCACCAATGCGCATAACGGGTTTGATTGAACAAGTGCCTCAATAATACGTTGTTTCTCGTCCTCTATTGACGTTTTTCTTTTCGAACATGCAGTGCAGTCTTGTTTATTTCCCCGCGCACAAATAATATGTAATTTGTCGTTCACCCTATTGTTTGGATGCGACGTAGATCTTCTCGCATTTGCCGGAATTCCCCTTTCAGTTGATTGATCGAGAACTTTATAAATTTTAAATGTGACATAGGTTTTTATTAGGCGCGATGTAGCAAATAATAAACACACGTATCAACTGCTAACAAGAACTTTATCGAACCGTACCGAAAACATACAACCAAACTATTCACAGACGCGATTAATAAGTTAAGGGATTCGGAAACAACTGACGTTCGCTATAATGTTCGATAGCATTTGGAATTATTCAATCAATCCGATCACTAATAGCTGATACCAACGATTACGTCCATATAAGGGCGATTGTCCAACTCGAAAATTACGCCGCTGGCGAAGGCCGGAAATTTGGCCATTTTTCGCGATTTCGCTTCGAACTTTGAATCCACTTTCCTCGCGAACTAAACGACTTAGAACGGTCCGGGAAGTTGCGTTCGTGATGGTTTCGAGTCTACTAGCACTGGCAAAAAGTCCTGTGCGATTATCGAAAATTTTTTTTTTGCCGATTTCGGCCGAAAAGTACGACGTGGGGGGGTATTGACAACTTTCGCGTTTTTCGCCAAAATCTTAAAAGTGCGATATCTCCGATACTAGACAAGCTAGAGAGGTCCGCGAGGGCTCATTTTAAAGCGCTTCCGGTGTACTATAACATACTATAAGGGCGATTGTCCAACTCGAAAATTACGCCGCTGGCGAAGGCCGGAAATTTGGCCATTTTTCGCGATTTCGCTTCGAACTTTGAATCCACTTTCCTCGCGAACTAAACGACTTAGAACGGTCCGGGAAGTTGCGTTCGTGATGGTTTCGAGTCTACTAGCACTGGCAAAAAGTCCGGTGCGATTATCGAAAATTTTTTTTTTGCCGATTTGGGCCGAAAAGTACGACGTGGGGGGGTATTGACAACTTTCGCGTTTTTCGCCAAAATCTTAAAAGTGCGATATCTCCGATACTAGACAAGCTAGAGAGGTCCGCGAGGGCTCATTTTAAAGCGCTTCCGGTGTACTATAACATACTATAAGGGCGATTGTCCAACTCGAAAATTACGCCGCTGGCGAAGGCCGGAAATTTGGCCATTTTTCGCGATTTCGCTTCGAACTTTGAATCCACTTTCCTCG
Organism: Cryptocheilus praepositus; assembly: GCA_033815515.1. Lineage (NCBI taxonomy): Eukaryota > Metazoa > Arthropoda > Insecta > Hymenoptera > Pompilidae > Cryptocheilus > Cryptocheilus praepositus. The sequence goes on along the minus strand of JAWWQZ010000141.1, from coordinate 24,984 downwards.
CGAACTAAACGACTTAGAACGGTCCGGGAAGTTGCGTTCGTGATGGTTTCGAGTCTACTAGCACTGGCAAAAAGTCCGGTGCGATTATCGAAAATTTTTTTTTTGCCGATTTGGGCCGAAAAGTACGACGTGGGGGGGTATTGACAACTTTCGCGTTTTTCGCCAAAATCTTAAAAGTGCGATATCTCCGATACTAGACAAGCTAGAGAGGTCCGCGAGGGCTCATTTTAAAGCGCTTCCGGTGTACTATAACATACTATAAGGGCGATTGTCCAACTCGAAAATTACGCCGCTGGCGAAGGCCGGAAATTTGGCCATTTTTCGCGATTTCGCTTCGAACTTTGAATCCACTTTCCTCGCGAACTAAACGACTTAGAACGGTCCGGGAAGTTGCGTTCGTGATGGTTTCGAGTCTACTAGCACTGGCAAAAAGACCGGTGCGATTATCGAAAATTTTTTTTTTGCCGATTTGGGCCGAAAAGTTCCTGCTGGGGGGGTATTGACAACTTTCGCGTTTTTCGCCAAAATCTTAAAAGTGCGATATCTCCGATACTAGACAAGCTAGAGAGGTCCGCGAGGGCTCATTTTAAAGCGCTTCCGGTGTACTATAACATACTATAAGGGCGATTGTCCAACTCGAAAATTACGCCGCTGGCGAAGGCCGGAAATTTGGCCATTTTTCGCGATTTCGCTTCGAACTTTGAATCCACTTTCCTCGCGAACTAAACGACTTAGAACGGTCCGGGAAGTTGCGTTCGTGATGGTTTCGAGTCTACTGGCACTGGCAAAAGTCCGGTGCGATTATCGAAAATTTTTTTTTTTGCCGATTTGGGCCGAAAAGTACGACGTGGGGGGGTATTGACAACTTTCGCGTTTTTCGCCAAAATCTTAAAAGTGCGATATCTCCGATACTAGACAAGCTAGAGAGGTCCGCGAGGGCTCATTTTAAAGCGCTTCCGGTGTACTATAACATACTATAAGGGCGATTGTCCAACTCGAAAATTACGCCGCTGGCGAAGGCCGGAAATTTGGCCATTTTTCGCGATTTCGCTTCGAACTTTGAATCCACTTTCCTCGCGAACTAAACGACTTAGAACGGTCCGGGAAGTTGCGTTCGTGATGGTTTCGAGTCTACTAGCACTGGCAAAAGTCCGGTGCGATTATCGAAAATTTTTTTTTTGCCGATTTGGGCCGAAAAGTACGACGTGGGGGGTATTGACAACTTTCGCGTTTTTCGCCAAAATCTTAAAAGTGCGATATCTCCGATACTAGACAAGCTAGAGAGGTCCGCGAGGGCTCATTTTAAAGCGCTTCCGGTGTACTATAACATACTATAAGGGCGATTGTCAAACTCGAAAATTACGCCGCTGGCGAAGGCCGGAAATTTGGCCATTTTTCGCGATTTCGCTTCGAACTTTGAATCCACTTTCCTCGCGAACTAAACGACTTAGAACGGTCCGGGAAGTTGCGTTCGTGATGGTTTCGAGTCTACTAGCACTGGCAAAAAGTCCGGTGCGATTATCGAAAATTTTTTTTTTGCCGATTTGGGCCGAAAAGTACGACGTGGGGGGTATTGACAACTTTCGCGTTTTTCGCCAAAATCTTAAAAGTGCGATATCTCCGATACTAGACAAGCTAGAGAGGTCCGCGAGGGCTCATTTTAAAGCGCTTCCGGTGTACTATAACATACTATAAGGGCGATTGTCCAACTCGAAAATTACGCCGCTGGCGAAGGCCGGAAATTTGGCCATTTTTCGCGATTTCGCTTCGAACTTTGAATCCACTTTCCTCGCGAACTAAACGACTTAGAACGGTCCGGGAAGTTGCGTTCGTGATGGTTTCGAGTCTACTAGCACTGGCAAAAAGTCCGGTGCGATTATCGAAAATTTTTTTTTTGCCGATTTGGGCCGAAAAGTACGACGTGGGGGGTATTGACAACTTTCGCGTTTTTCGCCAAAATCTTAAAAGTGCGATATCTCCGATACTAGACAAGCTAGAGAGGTCCGCGAGGGCTCATTTTAAAGCGCTTCCGGTGTACTATAACATACTATAAGGGCGATTGTCCAACTCGAAAATTACGCCGCTGGCGAAGGCCGGAAATTTGGCCATTTTTCGCGATTTCGCTTCGAACTTTGAATCCACTTTCCTCGCGAACTAAACGACTTAGAACGGTCCGGGAAGTTGCGTTCGTGATGGTTTCGAGTCTACTAGCACTGGCAAAAAGTCCGGTGCGATTATCGAAAATTTTTTTTTTGCCGATTTGGGCCGAAAAGTACGACGTGGGGGGTATTGACAACTTTCGCGTTTTTCGCCAAAATCTTAAAAGTGCGATATCTCCGATACTAGACAAGCTAGAGAGGTCCGCGAGGGCTCATTTTAAAGCGCTTCCGGTGTACTATAACATACTATAAGGGCGATTGTCCAACTCGAAAATTACGCCGCTGGCGAAGGCCGGAAATTTGGCCATTTTTCGCGATTTCGCTTCGAACTTTGAATCCACTTTCCTCGCGAACTAAACGACTTAGAACGGTCCGGGAAGTTGCGTTCGTGATGGTTTCGAGTCTACTAGCACTGGCAAAAAGTCCGGTGCGATTATCGAAAATTTTTTTTTTGCCGATTTGGGCCGAAAAGTACGACGTGGGGGGTATTGACAACTTTCGCGTTTTTCGCCAAAATCTTAAAAGTGCGATATCTCCGATACTAGACAAGCTAGAGAGGTCCGCGAGGGCTCATTTTAAAGCGCTTCCGGTGTACTATAACATACTATAAGGGCGATTGTCCAACTCGAAAATTACGCCGCTGGCGAAGGCCGGAAATTTGGCCATTTTTCGCGATTTCGCTTCGAACTTTGAATCCACTTTCCTCGCGAACTAAACGACTTAGAACGGTCCGGGAAGTTGCGTTCGTGATGGTTTCGAGTCTACTAGCACTGGCAAAAAGTCCGGTGCGATTATCGAAAATTTTTTTTTTTGCCGATTTGGGCCGAAAAGTACGACGTGGGGGTATTGACAACTTTCGCGTTTTTCGCCAAAATCTTAAAAGTGCGATATCTCCGATACTAGACAAGCTAGAGAGGTCCGCGAGGGCTCATTTTAAAGCGCTTCCGGTGTACTATAACATACTATAAGGGCGATTGTCCAACTCGAAAATTACGCCGCTGGCGAAGGCCGGAAATTTGGCCATTTTTCGCGATTTCGCTTCGAACTTTGAATCCACTTTCCTCGCGAACTAAACGACTTAGAACGGTCCGGGAAGTTGCGTTCGTGATGGTTTCGAGTCTACTAGCACTGGCAAAAAGTCCGGTGCGATTATCGAAAATTTTTTTTTTGCCGATTTGGGCCGAAAAGTACGACTTGGGGGGTATTGACAACTTTCGCGTTTTTCGCCAAAATCTTAAAAGTGCGATATCTCCGATACTAGACAAGCTAGAGAGGTCCGCGAGGGCTCATTTTAAAGCGCTTCCGGTGTACTATAACATACTATAAGGGCGATTGTCCAACTCGAAAATTACGCCGCTGGCGAAGGCCGGAAATTTGGCCATTTTTCGCGATTTCGCTTCGAACTTTGAATCCACTTTCCTCGCGAACTAAACGACTTAGAACGGTCCGGGAAGTTGCGTTCGTGATGGTTTCGAGTCTACTAGCACTGGCAAAAAGTCCGGTGCGATTATCGAAAATTTTTTTTTTGCCGATTTGGGCCGAAAAGTACGACGTGGGGGGTATTGACAACTATCGCGTTTTTCGCCAAAATCTTAAAAGTGCGATATCTCCGATACTAGACAAGCTAGAGAGGTCCGCGAGGGCTCATTTTAAAGCGCTTCCGGTGTACTATAACATACTATAAGGGCGATTGTCCAACTCGAAAATTACGCCGCTGGCGAAGGCCGGAAATTTGGCCATTTTTCGCGATTTCGCTTCGAACTTTGAATCCACTTTCCTCGCGAACTAAACGACTTAGAACGGTCCGGGAAGTTGCGTTCGTGATGGTTTCGAGTCTACTAGCACTGGCAAAAAGTCCGGTGCGATTATCGAAAATTTTTTTTTTGCCGATTTGGGCCGAAAAGTTCGACGTGGGGGTATTGACAACTTTCGCGTTTTTCGCCAAAATCTTAAAAGTGATATATCTCCGATACTAGACAAGCTAGAGAGGTCCGCGAGGGCTCATTTTAAAGCGCTTCCGGTGTACTATAACATACTATAAGGGCGATTGTCCAACTCGAAAATTACGCCGCTGGCGAAGGCCGGAAATTTGGCCATTTTTCGCGATTTCGCTTCGAACTTTGAATCCACTTTCCTCGCGAACTAAACGACTTAGAACGGTCCGGGAAGTTGCGTTCGTGATGGTTTTCGAGTCTACTAGCACTGGCAAAAAGTCCGGTGCGATTATCGAAAATTTTTTTGCCGATTTGGGCCGAAAAGTTCGACGTGGGGGGTATTGACAACTTTCGCGTTTTTCGCCAAAATCTTAAAAGTGCGATATCTCCGATACTAGACAAGCTAGAGAGGTCCGCGAGGGCTCATTTTAAAGCGCTTCCGGTGTACTATAACATACTATAAGGGCGATTGTCCAACTCGAAAATTACGCCGCTGGCGAAGGCCGGAAATTTGGCCATTTTTCGCGATTTCGCTTCGAACTTTGAATCCACTTTCCTCGCGAACTAAACGACTTAGAACGGTCCGGGAAGTTGCGTTCGTGATGGTTTCGAGTCTACTAGCACTGGCAAAAAGTCCGGTGCGATTATCGAAAATTTTTTTTTTGCCGATTTGGGCCGAAAAGTTCGACGTGGGGGTATTGACAACTTTCGCGTTTTTCGCCAAAATCTTAAAAGTGCGATATCTCCGATACTAGACAAGCTAGAGAGGTCCGCGAGGGCTCATTTTAAAGCGCTTCCGGTGTACTATAACATACTATAAGGGCGATTGTCCAACTCGAAAATTACGCCGCTGGCGAAGGCCGGAAATTTGGCCATTTTTCGCGATTTCGCTTCGAACTTTGAATCCACTTTCCTCGCGAACTAAACGACTTAGAACGGTCCGGGAAGTTGCGTTCGTGATGGTTTCGAGTCTACTAGCACTGGCAAAAAGTCCGGTGCGATTATCGAAAATTTTTTTTTTGCCGCTTTGGGCCGAAAAGTACGACGTGGGGGGGTATTGACAACTTTCGCATTTTTCGCCAAAATCTTAAAAGTGCGATATCTCCGATACTAGACAAGCTAGAGAGGTCCGCGAGGGCTCATTTTAAAGCGCTTCCGGTGTACTATAACATACTATAAGGGCGATTGTCCAACTCGAAAATTACGCCGCTGGCGAAGGCCGGAAATTTGGCCATTTTTCGCGATTTCGCTTCGAACTTTGAATCCACTTTCCTCGCGAACTAAACGACTTAGAACGGTCCGGGAAGTTGCGTTCGTGATGGTTTCGAGTCTACTAGCACTGGCAAAAAGTCCGGTGCGATTATCGAAAATTTTTTTTTTGCCGATTTGGGCCGAAAAGTTCGACAGGGGTTGGTATTGACAACTTTCGCGTTTTTCGCCAAAATCTTAAAAGTGCGATATCTCCGATACTAGACAAGCTAGAGAGGTCCGCGAGGGCTCATTTTAAAGCGCTTCCGGTGTACTATAACATACTATAAGGGCGATTGTCCAACTCGAAAATTACGCCGCTGGCGAAGGCCGGAAATTTGGCCATTTTTCGCGATTTCGCTTCGAACTTTGAATCCACTTTCCTCGCGAACTAAACGACTTAGAACGGTCCGGGAAGTTGCGTTCGTGATGGTTTCGAGTCTACTAGCACTGGCAAAAAGTCCGGTGCGATTATCGAAAATTTTTTTTTTTGCCGATTTGGGCCGAAAAGTACGACGTGGGGGGTATTGACAACTTTCGCGTTTTTCGCCAAAATCTTAAAAGTGCGATATCTCCGATACTAGACAAGCTAGAGAGGTCCGCGAGGGCTCATTTTAAAGCGCTTCCGGTGTACTATAACATACTATAAGGGCGATTGTCCAACTCGAAAATTACGCCGCTGGCGAAGGCCGGAAATTTGGCCATTTTTCGCGATTTCGCTTCGAACTTTGAATCCACTTTCCTCGCGAACTAAACGACTTAGAACGGTCCGGGAAGTTGCGTTCGTGATGGTTTCGAGTCTACTAGCACTGGCAAAAAGTCCGGTGCGATTATCGAAAATTTTTTTTTTGCCGATTTGGGCCGAAAAGTTCGACGTGGGGGGTATTGACAACTTTCGCGTTTTTCGCCAAAATCTTAAAAGTGCGATATCTCCGATACTAGACAAGCTAGAGAGGTCCGCGAGGGCTCATTTTAAAGCGCTTCCGGTGTACTATAACATACTATAAGGGCGATTGTCCAACTCGAAAATTACGCCGCTGGCGAAGGCCGGAAATTTGGCCATTTTTCGCGATTTCGCTTCGAACTTTGAATCCACTTTCCTCGCGAACTAAACGACTTAGAACGGTCCGGGAAGTTGCGTTCGTGATGGTTTTGAGTCTACTAGCACTGGCAAAAAGTCCGGTGCGATTATCGAAAATTTTTTTTTTGCCGATTTGGGCCGAAAAGTACGACGTGGGGGTATTGACAACTTTCGCGTTTTTCGCCAAAATCTTAAAAGTGCGATATCTCCGATACTAGACAAGCTAGAGAGGTCCGCGAGGGCTCATTTTAAAGCGCTTCCGGTGTACTATAACATACTATAAGGGCGATTGTCCAACTCGAAAATTACGCCGCTGGCGAAGGCCGGAAATTTGGCCATTTTTCGCGATTTCGCTTCGAACTTTGAATCCACTTTCCTCGCGAACTAAACGACTTAGAACGGTCCGGGAAGTTGCGTTCGTGATGGTTTCGAGTCTACTAGCACTGGCAAAAAGTCCGGTGCGATTATCGAAAATTTTTTTTTTGCCGATTTGGGCCGAAAAGTACGACGTGGGGGGGGTATTGACAACTTTCGCGTTTTTCGCCAAAATCTTAAAAGTGCGATATCTCCGATACTAGACAAGCTAGAGAGGTCCGCGAGGGCTCATTTTAAAGCGCTTCCGGTGTACTATAACATACTATAAGGGCGATTGTCCAACTCGAAAATTACGCCGCTGGCGAAGGCCGGAAATTTGGCCATTTTTCGCGATTTCGCTTCGAACTTTGAATCCACTTTCCTCGCGAACTAAACGACTTAGAACGGTCCGGGAAGTTGCGTTCGTGATGGTTTCGAGTCTACTAGCACTGGCAAAAAGTCCGGTGCGATTATCGAAAATTTTTTTTTTTTTTGCCGATTTGGGCCGAAAAGTTCGACGTGGGGGGGTATTGACAACTTTCGCGTTTTTCGCCAAAATCTTAAAAGTGCGATATCTCCGATACTAGACAAGCTAGAGAGGTCCGCGAGGGCTCATTTTAAAGCGCTTCCGGTGTACTATAACATACTATAAGGGCGATTGTCCAACTCGAAAATTACGCCGCTGGCGAAGGCCGGAAATTTGGCCATTTTTCGCGATTTCGCTTCGAACTTTGAATCCACTTTCCTCGCGAACTAAACGACTTAGAACGGTCCGGGAAGTTGCGTTCGTGATGGTTTCGAGTCTACTAGCACTGGCAAAAAGTCCGGTGCGATTATCGAAAATTTTTTTTTTGCCGATTTGGGCCGAAAAGTACGACGTGGGGGGGGTATTGACAACTTTCGCGTTTTTCGCCAAAATCTTAAAAGTGCGATATCTCCGATACTAGACAAGCTAGAGAGGTCCGCGAGGGCTCATTTTAAAGCGCTTCCGGTGTACTATAACATACTATAAGGGCGATTGTCCAACTCGAAAATTACGCCGCTGGCGAAGGCCGGAAATTTGGCCATTTTTCGCGATTTCGCTTCGAACTTTGAATCCACTTTCCTCGCGAACTAAACGACTTAGAACGGTCCGGGAAGTTGCGTTCGTGATGGTTTCGAGTCTACTAGCACTGGCAAAAAGTCCGGTGCGATTATCGAAAATTTTTTTTTTGCCGATTTGGGCCGAAAAGTTCGACGTGGGGGGTATTGACAACTTTCGCGTTTTTTCGCCAAAATCTTAAAAGTGCGATATCTCCGATACTAGACAAGCTAGAGAGGTCCGCGAGGGCTCATTTTAAAGCGCTTCCGGTGTACTATAACATACTATAAGGGCGATTGTCCAACTCGAAAATTACGCCGCTGGCGAAGGCCGGAAATTTGGCCATTTTTCGCGATTTCGCTTCGAACTTTGAATCCACTTTCCTCGCGAACTAAACGACTTAGAACGGTCCGGGAAGTTGCGTTCGTGATGGTTTCGAGTCTACTAGCACTGGCAAAAAGTCCGGTGCGATTATCGAAAATTTTTTTTTTGCCGATTTGGGCCGAAAAGTACGACGTGGGGGGGTATTGACAACTTTCGCGTTTTTCGCCAAAATCTTAAAAGTGCGATATCTCCGATACTAGACAAGCTAGAGAGGTCCGCGAGGGCTCATTTTAAAGCGCTTCCGGTGTACTATAACATACTATAAGGGCGATTGTCCAACTCGAAAATTACGCCGCTGGCGAAGGCCGGAAATTTGGCCATTTTTCGCGATTTCGCTTCGAACTTTGAATCCACTTTCCTCGCGAACTAAACGACTTAGAACGGTCCGGGAAGTTGCGTTCGTGATGGTTTCGAGTCTACTAGCACTGGCAAAAAGTCCGGTGCGATTATCGAAAATTTTTTTTTTTTGCCGATTTGGGCCGAAAAGTTGACGTGGGAGGGTATTGACAACTTTCGCGTTTTTCGCCAAAATCTTAAAAGTGCGATATCTCCGATACTAGACAAGCTAGAGAGGTCCGCGAGGGCTCATTTTAAAGCGCTTCCGGTGTACTATAACATACTATAAGGGCGATTGTCCAACTCGAAAATTACGCCGCTGGCGAAGGCCGGAAATTTGGCCATTTTTCGCGATTTCGCTTCGAACTTTGAATCCACTTTCCTCGCGAACTAAACGACTTAGAACGGTCCGGGAAGTTGCGTTCGTGATGGTTTCGAGTCTACTAGCACTGGCAAAAAGTCCGGTGCGATTATCGAAAATTTTTTTTTTGCCGATTTGGGCCGAAAAGTACGACGTGGGGGTGTATTGACAACTTTCGCGTTTTTCGCCAAAATCTTAAAAGTGCGATATCTCCGATACTAGACAAGCTAGAGAGGTCCGCGAGGGCTCATTTTAAAGCGCTTCCGGTGTACTATAACATACTATAAGGGCGATTGTCCAACTCGAAAATTACGCCGCTGGCGAAGGCCGGAAATTTGGCCATTTTTCGCGATTTCGCTTCGAACTTTGAATCCACTTTCCTCGCGAACTAAACGACTTAGAACGGTCCGGGAAGTTGCGTTCGTGATGGTTTCGAGTCTACTAGCACTGGCAAAAAGTCCGGTGCGATTATCGAAAATTTTTTTTTTTTGCCGATTTGGGCCGAAAAGTACGACGTGGGGGGTATTGACAACTTTCGCGTTTTTCGCCAAAATCTTAAAAGTGCGATATCTCCGATACTAGACAAGCTAGAGAGGTCCGCGAGGGCTCATTTTAAAGCGCTTCCGGTGTACTATAACATACTATAAGGGCGATTGTCCAACTCGAAAATTACGCCGCTGGCGAAGGCCGGAAATTTGGCCATTTTTCGCGATTTCGCTTCGAACTTTGAATCCACTTTCCTCGCGAACTAAACGACTTAGAACGGTCCGGGAAGTTGCGTTCGTGATGGTTTCGAGTCTACTAGCACTGGCAAAAAGTCCGGTGCGATTATCGAAAATTTTTTTTTTTTTTTTGCCGATTTGGGCCGAAAAGTACGACGTGGGGGGTATTGACAACTTTCGCGTTTTTCGCCAAAATCTTAAAAGTGCGATATCTCCGATACTAGACAAGCTAGAGAGGTCCGCGAGGGCTCATTTTAAAGCGCTTCCGGTGTACTATAACATACTATAAGGGCGATTGTCCAACTCGAAAATTACGCCGCTGGCGAAGGCCGGAAATTTGGCCATTTTTCGCGATTTCGCTTCGAACTTTGAATCCACTTTCCTCGCGAACTAAACGACTTAGAACGGTCCGGGAAGTTGCGTTCGTGATGGTTTCGAGTCTACTAGCACTGGCAAAAAGTCCGGTGCGATTATCGAAAATTTTTTTTTTGCCGATTTCGAAAATTACGCTGCTGGCGAAGGCCGGAAATTTGGCCATTTTTCGCGATTTCGCTTCGAACTTTGAATCCACTTTCCTCGCGAACTAAACGACTTAGAACGGTCCGGGAAGTTGCGTTCGTGATGGTTTCGAGTCTACTAGCACTGGCAAAAAGTCCGGTGCGATTATCGAAAATTTTTTTTTTGCCGATTTGGGCCGAAAAGTTGACGTGGGGGGTATTGACAACTTTCGCGTTTTTCGCCAAAATCTTAAAAGTGCGATATCTCCGATACTAGACAAGCTAGAGAGGTCCGCGAGGGCTCATTTTAAAGCGCTTCCGGTGTACTATAACATACTATAAGGGCGATTGTCCAACTCGAAAATTACGCCGCTGGCGAAGGCCGGAAATTTGGCCATTTTTCGCGATTTCGCTTCGAACTTTGAATCCACTTTCCTCGCGAACTAAACGACTTAGAACGGTCCGGGAAGTTGCGTTCGTGATGGTTTCGAGTCTACTAGCACTGGCAAAAAGTCCGGTGCGATTATCGAAAATTTTTTTTTTTGCCGATTTGGGCCGAAAAGTACGACGTGGGGGGGGTATTGACAACTTTCGCGTTTTTCGCCAAAATCTTAAAAGTGCGATATCTCCGATACTAGACAAGCTAGAGAGGTCCGCGAGGGCTCATTTTAAAGCGCTTCCGGTGTACTATAACATACTATAAGGGCGATTGTCCAACTCGAAAATTACGCCGCTGGCGAAGGCCGGAAATTTGGCCATTTTTCGCGATTTCGCTTCGAACTTTGAATCCACTTTCCTCGCGAACTAAACGACTTAGAACGGTCCGGGAAGTTGCGTTCGTGATGGTTTCGAGTCTACTAGCACTGGCAAAAAGTCCGGTGCGATTATCGAAAATTTTTTTTTTGCCGATTTGGGCCGAAAAGTACGACGTGGGGGGTATTGACAACTTTCGCGTTTTTCGCCAAAATCTTAAAAGTGCGATATCTCCGATACTAGACAAGCTAGAGAGGTCCGCGAGGGCTCATTTTAAAGCGCTTCCGGTGTACTATAACATACTATAAGGGCGATTGTCCAACTCGAAAATTACGCCGCTGGCGAAGGCCGGAAATTTGGCCATTTTTCGCGATTTCGCTTCGAACTTTGAATCCACTTTCCTCGCGAACTAAACGACTTAGAACGGTCCGGGAAGTTGCGTTCGTGATGGTTTCGAGTCTACTAGCACTGGCAAAAAGTCCGGTGCGATTATCGAAAATTTTTTTTTTGCCGATTTGGGCCGAAAAGTACGACGTGGGGGTATTGACAACTTTCGCGTTTTTCGCCAAAATCTTAAAAGTGCGATATCTCCGATACTAGACAAGCTAGAGGTCCGCGAGGGCTCATTTTAAAGCGCTTCCGGTGTACTATAACATACTATAAGGGCGATTGTCCAACTCGAAAATTACGCCGCTGGCGAAGGCCGGAAATTTGGCCATTTTTCGCGATTTCGCTTCGAACTTTGAATCCACTTTCCTCGCGAACTAAACGACTTAGAACGGTCCGGGAAGTTGCGTTCGTGATGGTTTCGAGTCTACTAGCACTGGCAAAAAGTCCGGTGCGATTATCGAAAATTTTTTTTTTGCCGATTTGGGCCGAAAAGTTCGACGTGGGGGGTATTGACAACTTTCGCGTTTTTCGCCAAAATCTTAAAAGTGCGATATCTCCGATACTAGACAAGCTAGAGAGGTCCGCGAGGGCTCATTTTAAAGCGCTTCCGGTGTACTATAACATACTATAAGGGCGATTGTCCAACTCGAAAATTACGCCGCTGGCGAAGGCCGGAAATTTGGCCATTTTTCGCGATTCCGCTTCGAACTTTGAATCCACTTTCCTCGCGAACTAAACGACTTAGAACGGTCCGGGAAGTTGCGTTCGTGATGGTTTCGAGTCTACTAGCACTGGCAAAAAGTCCGGTGCGATTATCGAAAATTTTTTTTTTGCCGATTTGGGCCGAAAAGTTCGACGTGGGGGTATTGACAACTTTCGCGTTTTTCGCCAAAATCTTAAAAGTGCGATATCTCCGATACTAGACAAGCTAGAGAGGTCCGCGAGGGCTCATTTTAAAGCGCTTCCGGTGTACTATAACATACTATAAGGGCGATTGTCCAACTCGAAAATTACGCCGCTGGCGAAGGCCGGAAATTTGGCCATTTTTCGCGATTTCGCTTCGAACTTTGAATCCACTTTCCTCGCGAACTAAACGACTTAGAACGGTCCGGGAAGTTGCGTTCGTGATGGTTTCGAGTCTACTAGCACTGGCAAAAAGTCCGGTGCGATTATCGAAAATTTTTTTTTTGCCGATTTGGGCCGAAAAGTTCGACGTGGGGGGTATTGACAACTTTCGCGTTTTTCGCCAAAATCTTAAAAGTGCGATATCTCCGATACTAGACAAGCTAGAGAGGTCCGCGAGGGCTCATTTTAAAGCGCTTCCGGTGTACTATAACATACTATAAGGGCGATTGTCCAACTCGAAAATTACGCCGCTGGCGAAGGCCGGAAATTTGGCCATTTTTCGCGATTTCGCTTCGAACTTTGAATCCACTTTCCTCGCGAACTAAACGACTTAGAACGGTCCGGGAAGTTGCGTTCGTGATGGTTTTGAGTCTACTAGCACTGGCAAAAAGTCCGGTGCGATTATCGAAAATTTTTTTTTTGCCGATTTGGGCCGAAAAGTTCGACGTGGGGGGGTATTGACAACTTTCGCGTTTTTCGCCAAAATCTTAAAAGTGCGATATCTCCGATACTAGACAAGCTAGAGAGGTCCGCGAGGGCTCATTTTAAAGCGCTTCCGGTGTACTATAACATACTATAAGGGCGATTGTCCAACTCGAAAATTACGCCGCTGGCGAAGGCCGGAAATTTGGCCATTTTTCGCGATTTCGCTTCGAACTTTGAATCCACTTTCCTCGCGAACTAAACGACTTAGAACGGTCCGGGAAGTTGCGTTCGTGATGGTTTCGAGTCTACTAGCACTGGCAAAAGTCCGGTGCGATTATCGAAAATTTTTTTTTTGCCGATTTGGGCCGAAAAGTTCGACGTGGGGGGTATTGACAACTTTCGCGTTTTTCGCCAAAATCTTAAAAGTGCGATATCTCCGATACTAGACAAGCTAGAGAGGTCCGCGAGGGCTCATTTTAAAGCGCTTCCGGTGTACTATAACATACTATAAGGGCGATTGTCCAACTCGAAAATTACGCCGCTGGCGAAGGCCGGAAATTTGGCCAATTTTCGCGATTTCGCTTCGAACTTTGAATCCACTTTCCTCGCGAACTAAACGACTTAGAACGGTCCGGGAAGTTGCGTTCGTGATGGTTTCGAGTCTACTAGCACTGGCAAAAAGTCCGGTGCGATTATCGAAAATTTTTTTTTTGACGATTTGGGCCGAAAAGTTCGACGTGGGGGGGTATTGACAACTTTCGCGTTTTTCGCCAAAATCTTAAAAGTGCGATATCTCCGATACTAGACAAGCTAGAGAGGTCCGCGAGGGCTCATTTTAAAGCGCTTCCGGTGTACTATAACATACTATAAGGGCGATTGTCCAACTCGAAAATTACGCCGCTGGCGAAGGCCGGAAATTTGGCCATTTTTCGCGATTTCGCTTCGAACTTTGAATCCACTTTCCTCGCGAACTAAACGACTTAGAACGGTCCGGGAAGTTGCGTTCGTGATGGTTTCGAGTCTACTAGCACTGGCAAAAAGTCCGGTGCGATTATCGAAAATTTTTTTTTTTTTGCCGATTTGGGCCGAAAAGTTCGACGTGGGGGGGTATTGACAACTTTCGCGTTTTTCGCCAAAATCTTAAAAGTGCGATATCTCCGATACTAGACAAGCTAGAGAGGTCCGCGAGGGCTCATTTTAAAGCGCTTCCGGTGTACTATAACATACTATAAGGGCGATTGTCCAACTCGAAAATTACGCCGCTGGCGAAGGCCGGAAATTTGGCCATTTTTCGCGATTTCGCTTCGAACTTTGAATCCACTTTCCTCGCGAACTAAACGACTTAGAACGGTCCGGGAAGTTGCGTTCGTGATGGTTTCGAGTCTACTAGCACTGGCAAAAAGTCCGGTGCGATTATCGAAAATTTTTTTTTGCCGATTTGGGCCGAAAAGTTCGACGTGGGGGGGTATTGACAACTTTCGCGTTTTTCGCCAAAATCTTAAAAGTGCGATATCTCCGATACTAGACAAGCTAGAGAGGTCCGCGAGGGCTCATTTTAAAGCGCTTCCGGTGTACTATAACATACTATAAGGGCGATTGTCCAACTCGAAAATTACGCCGCTGGCGAAGGCCGGAAATTTGGCCATTTTTCGCGATTTCGCTTCGAACTTTGAATCCACTTTCCTCGCGAACTAAACGACTTAGAACGGTCCGGGAAGTTGCGTTCGTGATGGTTTCGAGTCTACTAGCACTGGCAAAAAGTCCGGTGCGATTATCGAAAATTTTTTTTTTTGCCGATTTGGGCCGAAAAGTTCGACGTGGGGGGGTATTGACAACTTTCGCGTTTTTCGCCAAAATCTTAAAAGTGCGATATCTCCGATACTAGACAAGCTAGAGAGGTCCGCGAGGGCTCATTTTAAAGCGCTTCCGGTGTACTATAACATACTATAAGGGCGATTGTCCAACTCGAAAATTACGCCGCTGGCGAAGGCCGGAAATTTGGCCATTTTTCGCGATTTCGCTTCGAACTTTGAATCCACTTTCCTCGCGAACTAAACGACTTAGAACGGTCCGGGAAGTTGCGTTCGTGATGGTTTCGAGTCTACTAGCACTGGCAAAAAGTCCGGTGCGATTATCGAAAATTTTTTTTTTGCCGATTTGGGCCGAAAAGTTCGACGTGGGGGGTATTGACAACTTTCGCGTTTTTCGCCAAAATCTTAAAAGTGCGATATCTCCGATACTAGACAAGCTAGAGAGGTCCGCGAGGGCTCATTTTAAAGCGCTTCCGGTGTACTATAACATACTATAAGGGCGATTGTCCAACTCGAAAATTACGCCGCTGGCGAAGGCCGGAAATTTGGCCATTTTTCGCGATTTCGCTTCGAACTTTGAATCCACTTTCCTCGCGAACTAAACGACTTAGAACGGTCCGGGAAGTTGCGTTCGTGATGGTTTCGAGTCTACTAGCACTGGCAAAAAGTCCGGTGCGATTATCGAAAATTTTTTTTTTGCCGATTTGGGCCGAAAAGTTCGACGTGGGGGGGTATTGACAACTTTCGCGTTTTTCGCCAAAATCTTAAAAGTGCGATATCTCCGATACTAGACAAGCTAGAGAGGTCCGCGAGGGCTCATTTTAAAGCGCTTCCGGTGTATACTATAAGGGCGATTGTCCAACTCGAAAATTACGCCGCTGGCGAAGGCCGGAAATTTGGCCATTTTTCGCGATTTCGCTTCGAACTTTGAATCCACTTTCCTCGCGAACTAAACGACTTAGAACGGTCCGGGAAGTTGCGTTCGTGATGGTTTCGAGTCTACTAGCACTGGCAAAAAGTCCGGTGCGATTATCGAAAATTTTTTTTTTGCCGATTTGGGCCGAAAAGTTCGACGTGGGGGGGTATTGACAACTTTCGCGTTTTTCGCCAAAATCTTAAAAGTGCGATATCTCCGATACTAGACAAGCTAGAGAGGTCCGCGAGGGCTCATTTTAAAGCGCTTCCGGTGTACTATAACATACTATAAGGGCGATTGTCCAACTCGAAAATTACGCCGCTGGCGAAGGCCGGAAATTTGGCCATTTTTCGCGATTTCGCTTCGAACTTTGAATCCACTTTCCTCGCGAACTAAACGACTTAGAACGGTCCGGGAAGTTGCGTTCGTGATGGTTTCGAGTCTACTAGCACTGGCAAAAAGTCCGGTGCGATTATCGAAAATTTTTTTTTTGCCGATTTGGGCCGAAAAGTTCGACGTGGGGGTATTGACAACTTTCGCGTTTTTCGCCAAAATCTTAAAAGTGCGATATCTCCGATACTAGACAAGCTAGAGAGGTCCGCGAGGGCTCATTTTAAAGCGCTTCCGGTGTACTATAACATACTATAAGGGCGATTGTCCAACTCGAAAATTACGCCGCTGGCGAAGGCCGGAAATTTGGCATTTTTTCGCGATTTCGCTTCGAACTTTGAATCCACTTTCCTCGCGAACTAAACGACTTAGAACGGTCCGGGAAGTTGCGTTCGTGATGGTTTCGAGTCTACTAGCACTGGCAAAAAGTCCGGTGCGATTATCGAAAATTTTTTTTTTTTGCCGATTTGGGCCGAAAAGTTCGACGTGGGGGGGTATTGACAACTTTCGCGTTTTTCGCCAAAATCTTAAAAGTGCGATATCTCCGATACTAGACAAGCTAGAGAGGTCCGCGAGGGCTCATTTTAAAGCGCTTCCGGTGTACTATAACATACTATAAGGGCGATTGTCCAACTCGAAAATTACGCCGCTGGCGAAGGCCGGAAATTTGGCCATTTTTCGCGATTTCGCTTCGAACTTTGAATCCACTTTCCTCGCGAACTAAACGACTTAGAACGGTCCGGGAAGTTGCGTTCGTGATGGTTTCGAGTCTACTAGCACTGGCAAAAAGTCCGGTGCGATTATCGAAAATTTTTTTTTTGCCGATTTGGGCCGAAAAGTTCGACGTGGGGGGGTATTGACAACTTTCGCGTTTTTCGCCAAAATCTTAAAAGTGCGATATCTCCGATACTAGACAAGCTAGAGAGGTCCGCGAGGGCTCATTTTAAAGCGCTTCCGGTGTACTATAACATACTATAAGGGCGATTGTCCAACTCGAAAATTACGCCGCTGGCGAAGGCCGGAAATTTGGCCATTTTTCGCGATTTCGCTTCGAACTTTGAATCCACTTTCCTCGCGAACTAAACGACTTAGAACGGTCCGGGAAGTTGCGTTCGTGATGGTTTCGAGTCTACTAGCACTGGCAAAAAGTCCGGTGCGATTATCGAAAATTTTTTTTTGCCGATTTGGGCCGAAAAGTTCGACGTGGGGGTATTGACAACTTTCGCGTTTTTCGCCAAAATCTTAAAAGTGCGATATCTCCGATACTAGACAAGCTAGAGAGGTCCGCGAGGGCTCATTTTAAAGCGCTTCCGGTGTACTATAACATACTATAAGGGCGATTGTCCAACTCGAAAATTACGCCGCTGGCGAAGGCCGGAAATTTGGCCATTTTTCGCGATTTCGCTTCGAACTTTGAATCCACTTTCCTCGCGAACTAAACGACTTAGAACGGTCCGGGAAGTTGCGTTCGTGATGGTTTCGAGTCTACTAGCACTGGCAAAAAGTCCGGTGCGATTATCGAAAATTTTTTTTTTGCCGATTTGGGCCGAAAAGTTCGACGTGGGGGGTATTGACAACTTTCGCGTTTTTCGCCAAAATCTTAAAAGTGCGATATCTCCGATACTAGACAAGCTAGAGAGGTCCGCGAGGGCTCATTTTAAAGCGCTTCCGGTGTACTATAACATACTATAAGGGCGATTGTCCAACTCGAAAATTACGCCGCTGGCGAAGGCCGGAAATTTGGCCATTTTTCGCGATTTCGCTTCGAACTTTGAATCCACTTTCCTCGCGAACTAAACGACTTAGAACGGTCCGGGAAGTTGCGTTCGTGATGGTTTCGAGTCTACTAGCACTGGCAAAAAGTCCGGTGCGATTATCGAAAATTTTTTTTTTGCCGATTTGGGCCGAAAAGTTCGACGTGGGGGTATTGACAACTTTCGCGTTTTTTCGCCAAAATCTTAAAAGTGCGATATCTCCGATACTAGACAAGCTAGAGAGGTCCGCGAGGGCTCATTTTAAAGCGCTTCCGGTGTACTATAACATACTATAAGGGCGATTGTCCAACTCGAAAATTACGCCGCTGGCGAAGGCCGGAAATTTGGCCATTTTTCGCGATTTCGCTTCGAACTTTGAATCCACTTTCCTCGCGAACTAAACGACTTAGAACGGTCCGGGAAGTTGCGTTCGTGATGGTTTCGAGTCTACTAGCACTGGCAAAAAGTCCGGTGCGATTATCGAAAATTTTTTTTTGCCGATTTGGGCCGAAAAGTTCGACGTGGGGGTATTGACAACTTTCGCGTTTTTCGCCAAAATCTTAAAAGTGCGATATCTCCGATACTAGACAAGCTAGAGAGGTCCGCGAGGGCTCATTTTAAAGCGCTTCCGGTGTACTATAACATACTATAAGGGCGATTGTCCAACTCGAAAATTACGCCGCTGGCGAAGGCCGGAAATTTGGCCATTTTTCGCGATTTCGCTTCGAACTTTGAATCCACTTTCCTCGCGAACTAAACGACTTAGAACGGTCCGGGAAGTTGCGTTCGTGATGGTTTCGAGTCTACTAGCACTGGCAAAAAGTCCGGTGCGATTATCGAAAATTTTTTTTTTTTTGCCGATTTGGGCCGAAAAGTTCGACGTGGGGGTATTGACAACTTTCGCGTTTTTCGCCAAAATCTTAAAAGTGCGATATCTCCGATACTAGACAAGCTAGAGAGGTCCGCGAGGGCTCATTTTAAAGCGCTTCCGGTGTACTATAACATACTATAAGGGCGATTGTCCAACTCGAAAATTACGCCGCTGGCGAAGGCCGGAAATTTGGCCATTTTTCGCGATTTCGCTTCGAACTTTGAATCCACTTTCCTCGCGAACTAAACGACTTAGAACGGTCCGGGAAGTTGCGTTCGTGATGGTTTCGAGTCTACTAGCACTGGCAAAAAAGTCCGGTGCGATTATCGAAAATTTTTTTGCCGATTTGGGCCGAAAAGTTCGACGTGGGGGTATTGACAACTTTCGCGTTTTTCGCCAAAATCTTAAAAGTGCGATATCTCCGATACTAGACAAGCTAGAGAGGTCCGCGAGGGCTCATTTTAAAGCGCTTCCGGTGTACTATAACATACTATAAGGGCGATTGTCCAACTCGAAAATTACGCCGCTGGCGAAGGCCGGAAATTTGGCCATTTTTCGCGATTTCGCTTCGAACTTTGAATCCACTTTCCTCGCGAACTAAACGACTTAGAACGGTCCGGGAAGTTGCGTTCGTGATGGTTTCGAGTCTACTAGCACTGGCAAAAAGTCCGGTGCGATTATCGAAAATTTTTTTGCCGATTTGGGCCGAAAAGTTCGACGTGGGGGGGTATTGACAACTTTCGCGTTTTTCGCCAAAATCTTAAAAGTGCGATATCTCCGATACTAGACAAGCTAGAGAGGTCCGCGAGGGCTCATTTTAAAGCGCTTCCGGTGTACTATAACATACAATAAGGGCGATTGTCCAACTCGAAAATTACGCCGCTGGCGAAGGCCGGAAATTTGGCCATTTTTCGCGATTTCGCTTCGAACTTTGAATCCACTTTCCTCGCGAACTAAACGACTTAGAACGGTCCGGGAAGTTGCGTTCGTGATGGTTTCGAGTCTACTAGCACTGGCAAAAAGTCCGGTGCGATTATCGAAAATTTTTTTTTTGCCGATTTGGGCCGAAAAGTTCGACGTGGGGGTATTGACAACTTTCGCGTTTTTCGCCAAAATCTTAAAAGTGCGATATCTCCGATACTAGACAAGCTAGAGAGGTCCGCGAGGGCTCATTTTAAAGCGCTTCCGGTGTACTATAACATACAATAAGGGCGATTGTCCAACTCGAAAATTACGCCGCTGGCGAAGGCCGGAAATTTGGCCATTTTTCGCGATTTCGCTTCGAACTTTGAATCCACTTTCCTCGCGAACTAAACGACTTAGAACGGTCCGGGAAGTTGCGTTCGTGATGGTTTCGAGTCTACTAGCACTGGCAAAAAGTCCGGTGCGATTATCGAAAATTTTTTTTTGCCGATTTGGGCCGAAAAGTTCGACGTGGGGGGTATTGACAACTTTCGCGTTTTTCGCCAAAATCTTAAAAGTGCGATATCTCCGATACTAGACAAGCTAGAGAGGTCCGCGAGGGCTCATTTTAAAGCGCTTCCGGTGTACTATAACATACTATAAGGGCGATTGTCCAACTCGAAAATTACGCCGCTGGCGAAGGCCGGAAATTTGGCCATTTTTCGCGATTTCGCTTCGAACTTTGAATCCACTTTCCTCGCGAACTAAACGACTTAGAACGGTCCGGGAAGTTGCGTTCGTGATGGTTTTGAGTCTACTAGCACTGGCAAAAAGTCCGGTGCGATTATCGAAAATTTTTTTTTTGCCGATTTGGGCCGAAAAGTTCGACGTGGGGGGGTATTGACAACTTTCGCGTTTTTCGCCAAAATCTTAAAAGTGCGATATCTCCGATACTAGACAAGCTAGAGAGGTCCGCGAGGGCTCATTTTAAAGCGCTTCCGGTGTACTATAACATACTATAAGGGCGATTGTCCAACTCGAAAATTACGCCGCTGGCGAAGGCCGGAAATTTGGCCATTTTTCGCGATTTCGCTTCGAACTTTGAATCCACTTTCCTCGCGAACTAAACGACTTAGAACGGTCCGGGAAGTTGCGTTCGTGATGGTTTTGAGTCTACTAGCACTGGCAAAAAGTCCGGTGCGATTATCGAAAATTTTTTTTTTGCCGATTTGGGCCGAAAAGTTCGACGTGGGGGGGTATTGACAACTTACGCGTTTTTCGCCAAAATCTTAAAAGTGCGATATCTCCGATACTAGACAAGCTAGAGAGGTCCGCGAGGGCTCATTTTAAAGCGCTTCCGGTGTACTATAACATACAATAAGGGCGATTGTCCAACTCGAAAATTACGCCGCTGGCGAAGGCCGGAAATTTGGCCATTTTTCGCGATTTCGCTTCGAACTTTGAATCCACTTTCCTCGCGAACTAAACGACTTAGAACGGTCCGGGAAGTTGCGTTCGTGATGGTTTTGAGTCTACTAGCACTGGCAAAAAGTCCGGTGCGATTATCGAAAATTTTTTTTTGCCGATTTGGGCCGAAAAGTTCGACGTGGGGGGTATTGACAACTTTCGCGTTTTTCGCCAAAATCTTAAAAGTGCGATATCTCCGATACTAGACAAGCTAGAGAGGTCCGCGAGGGCTCATTTTAAAGCGCTTCCGGTGTACTATAACATACTACCAGGTGTGTCGGTAAGTCCTTTCCGGTTTTTTCGCTAAAGAAAACACGCTACGTACAATGGATAATTAAAATGTATTTATTCAAAGTATTGGTCATTTAAATCTATACATTTTGCCCATCTCTCAGGCAATTTATGGATGCCATTCCAAAAGAACAGTTTCTCCTTTGAGCTAAAACATTCATCGAGCCATTTTTTAACTTCTTCGAAATCGGCGAAGTGCTGCTCTGCAAGCGCGTGCCCCATCGATGCGAAAAGGTGGTAGTCGGATGGAGCCAGGTCTGGAGAGTAAGGCGGGTGCGATAAAACTTCCCATCCAAGTGATTTCAACACTTCTTTGACTGGTTTTGCCGTATGAAACGGCGCGTTGTCATGCTGCAGAATCACCTTATCGTGTCTTTGAGCGTATTGTGGACGTTTTTCGATCAATGCACAGTTCAAATTGATTATTTGTTGTCGGTAGCGGTCAGTATTAACTGTTTCTCCAGGTTTCAACAATTCATAATATACGACACCAACCGGGTCCCACCAGACACAGAGCATGGTCTTGCGACAAAGCGATTTGGCCTTGCAGTCCCTGGGCCAGCTTCGCCACGAGATAACCATGATTTGTTTCGCTTGGGATTTTCGAAATAAATCCATTTTTCATCACCCGTTACTATTCGATGCAAAAATGACTTCCTTTCATACCTTTGAAGCAGCATTTCACTGACGATTTTTCGGTTTTTCAATTGCCTGTCATTCAATTCATGTGGCACCCACTTTGCCATCTTTTGGATCTTTCCCATCGCTTGTAATCGTTCACAAATTGCTACTCGGCTCACATTCAACTTTTCTGAAAATTGTTTTTGAGTTTGTGTTGGGTCTTGATCCAATAACTCCTGCAATTCCGCATCTTCAAACATTTTCGGCCTACCAGGACGTTCTTTGTCTTGAACGTTGAAATCACCACATTTGAATTGTCGAAACCACGTTTCACATGTTCTTATGGTTGGAGCATGCTCACCGTAAGTCTCTACCAGCAAACGATGACTTTCAGCGGCTTTTTTCTTTTGATGAAACAAGAAAAGTAATGCGTGCCGCAAATGCACGTTTCCAGGCACAAAACTCGACATTTTCAAAAAATTATAAATCTATAAAACTGTTACTTTGGCGGAATGTAACTTGTGCAGTTTTGAGGTTAATGTTAGTAGAAACAAATGACATATGTATAAAATCATAACATTTCATACTTATGGCTAGTGACATCTGTTACAAAAACCGGAAAGGAATTACCGACACACCTGGTATACCTATGCAACGTCAATACACAAGAGCTTGTTTCATTGATTTTAACCTTTGGCAAATATTAAGGATTCCATATAATTGAGTATATATCGTGATATAACTGAAATTTAATAAGAATATATTTAATCAAATTTTGAAATTTCGAAACTGTGACGACTGAGTAATATACATACGAGTGTTGACATGTTGAAATATCACGCAATACTAAAGATTCCATATAATTGAGTATATATCTTGATATAATTGAAATTCAATAAGAATATATTTAATCAACTTTTTACGATTTCGAAACTGTGACGACTGAGTAATATACACATGAGTGTTGACATGTTGAAATATCACGCAATACTAAGGATTCCATATAATTGAGTATATATCTTGATATAATTAAAATTCAATAAGAATATCTTTAATCAACTTTTTGAAATTTCGAAACTGTGACGACTGAGTAATATACATACGAGTGTTGACATGTTGAAATATCACGCAATTGTGAATAAATGTATGAATCGTTGCATGTGATATATGCGCAGAATTCATAACACGACCCGTATATCTTCAAAATTGATGTATGTAGAGGTGCGGAATTATTTCCCTCGCGCTTTTTGTAGCTTGTTATTAATCGAGATCGCTTTCAAGCTATTTGTCCCTTAGAAAAGACCCGGCATTTTGGCTGCATCGCAGAAATTGATTTGATACCCAATTTATGTCATCGCTGCACTCAAGAGCCGTCATTTAATTTGGCATCTCGTTTAAAATCGGGCGCGCTGACCTGCTCACGAAATTCAGAGCGAGTGATCGAGCGACACTAAGCGGTGACGTTACTGAAATTGCTTCCCAGCAAATGATAGTTAAAAAAGTCATCGCAGAAATCATATAGAGCGCAGCTTCGCCGTATGTAATGAAGAAATTAAATATCAAAATGGAAAAACCAAATTGGCATAGTTTCATAAACTTCCACAACGTTTATCATCGTTTTCCGCAACGTTCGCAATTCTCTCTATCAGTTACATTATTTTACATTCATTCAACATCTAGATACTATCGAATGGCATGACAAATATCAGACAGTATTGTAGGATCGAAAATTCGCGAAAGAATAATGCGTATCGAATGCGTATAAGTTAGAGTGTGATGTGTGATATGTGGCGTAAGCGACGACGCATATAACAAAAGAAGGTTGAAGATGTTGTTTCATATTCGGCAGTCGAAGTCGGACGATCAAAGATGAAAGACGTGTAAAGACGTAAAAGACGCGAAAAGTTTGAAAGACGTATTTTAATGTTTTCTTAATTTCTGCCGTGTGTGCAAAATTTGTTTTATCTTTATATTTCTTATAATAAACGATTTTGTTTCCTTTTCTATTATAGTAGGGGAAATCATTTTTATTCTAACCCGAAAGTTTTCCCCTACAGTATTTACAAGCTTTTCACCCTCCCACCAATCGTCACCTACCAACACACGTGCACTACGCACACAAGAGAAGTGCCGTCTATACTAAAACATTGTTTAAATGAGCAGAAATACGTGTCAGGCGTGCTTCGAGTCACCGCTATGCATTTGGAACGATTCCTTCAGCAAATCGATTCGCGACATGTTCCGCTCGCGAACTAGACCGGGAAGAAAGAAGAGCCGTTTAATTCTGATATCTCATTTAGAAGCTATCGCGCACCGTCACCGGACAAAATTCGACTGAAAGGCCAACCGGCGTGTGCCGGCAATGAATCTTTCAACAGCGACGTTCAGCAGACTAGCTCGTTTTATTACTCCCCGCGCAGGTCTCTGTGCATTCGTAGTGGCAATTACGTAGGCAAGGACGGCTACTCGTCATTGAAAGAAGCGCGCCGAGGCGCAGAACGCCGGTAAGGATACCAGGATGAACGTGGTAGTCGCGGATCCTTTTAATCCTGAGCGAATTGTTGAAATGCCGAATTGAATAAAAATTCTTAGTGCCGTTGTTATAGCAAAAAAACTGAACATTCGGTCAATTAGCCTGAGCCGATGTATAAATCTGAAAGATCGCAATATCGTGTCGCCGTTAATGACTATGTGGTCTGAAGATTTCGATTTCTGCTTGGGAATATTAACACGTTGACTGCCACGGTGGTCACCGGCGACTGGCGCAAAAGATTTTACTAAAAATGCCAAAAATTCGCAATGAAGCCTATTTGCAATCTTGTAAAAGCAATTGGTATTGGAACGGTACTTCAATACTTTGGCTTCGAACAACTCTGCGGTACTTTCATTTTGCACGATTTAATCATACTTTGCAGTATTTCATCGTATCGCGGTTCTAATATAGCAAAATACGCCTGAGCAAAATACACAAAAGATTTTACTAAAAATGCAAAAAATTCGCAATGAAGCCTATTTGCAATCTTGTAAAAGCAATTGGTATTGGAACGGTGCTTCAATACTTTGGCTTCTAACAACTCTGCGTTACCTTTATTTTGCACGATTTAATATA